>OX276455.1:10000000-12429518 GCA_946251905.1 Cryptocephalus moraei
GCAAGGGTTATTTTCACTTTAGTGGTCAAATTTTAAACTTTTGCTAAACTGCAACATTTTCCGAGATACTGAGATTTGTTGGAAAACACAGAACTTCATTTTCCTATTGTACATATCTTGTAACGCAAATGGCGCACAATAGAAATTTTTCCAGTTTTGAAATTAGGAAGCTTTTCTTGATCGTCTAGAATCGATCTTTGAAATATCAAATTTTGGAACATTTTAAAAAAACTTGCAAGGGTGGTTTCCTCTTTTCTTTTTGGTGGTCAAAAACTAAACTTTTGCTAAATTGCAAATGTTTCCGAGATTTTGCGATTTTTTGGAAAACACAGAACTCCGTTTTCCTATTGCACATATCTTTTAAAATAAATCGTGTACAATAGAAAATCTTTCATTTTTGGAATTGGGAAACCATCCTTGTTTGTCTAGAATCGTACTTTGAAGTATCAAATTTTGGGAGATTTTTGAAAAAATTTCAATGGTTATTTTCTCTCTTTTTTGTGATCAAAAACTAGACATTTGCTAAACTGCAACAGTCGTCGAGACATTGCGATTTTTTGGAAAACACCAAACTTCTTTTCCTATTGCACATATCTTATAAACTAAATGGCGCATAATAGAAATTGTTTCATTTTTGGAATTAGGAAACCTTCCTTGTTCGTACAGAATGGAACTATGAAAAATCAAATTTTGGGACAATTTTGAAAAAAATGCGTTATTTTATTTTTTTGTGGTCAAAAACTGAACTTTTGACTAAACTGCAACAGTTTCCATGATTTTGCGATTTTTTGGAAAACTCAGAACTTCATTTTCCTAATGTACATATCTTGTAAACTAAATGGTGCATAATAGAAATTTTTTCATTTTTGGAATTAGGAAACCTTCCTTGTTCGTCCAGAATCGAACTTTAAAAGATCAAATTTTGGGACTTTTTTGAAAAAATTGAAAGGGTTATTTCTAATTTTTTTGTGGTCAAAACCTAAACTTTTGCTGAACTGCAACAGTTTCGGAGATATTGAGATTTTTTGGCAAACACATGCAGAACTTCGTTTTCCTATTGCACATATCTTTTAAAATAAATGGCGCACAATAGAAAATCTTTCATATTTGGAATTGGGAAACCTTCCTTGTTCGTCTAGAATCGTACTTTGAAGTATAAAATTTTGGGAGTTTTTTTGAAAAAATTGCAATGGTTTTTTCTCTATTTCTTGTGATCAAAAACTAGACTTTTGCTAAACTGCAACAGTCGTCGAGATATTGCGATTTTTTAGAAAACACAGAACTTCATTTTCCTATTGTACATATCTTGTAACGCAAATGGCGCACAATAGAAATTTTTCCAGCTTTGAAATTAGGAAACTTTTCTTGATCGTCTAGAATCGATCTTTGAGATATCGAATTTTGGAAAAATTTTAAAAAAACTGCAAGGGTGGTTTTCTCTTTTTTTTATGGTGGTCAAAAACTAAACTTTTGCTAAACTGCAACAGTTTTCGAGATTTTGCGATTTTTTGGAAAACACACAACTTACAACTTCGTTTTCCTATTGCACATTTCTTTCAAAATAAATGGCGTACAATAGAAAATCTTTCATTTTTGGAATTGGGAAACTATCCTTGTTCGTATAGAATCGTACTTTGAAATATCAAATTTTGGGAGATTTTTGAAAAAATTCCAAGGGTTATTTTCTCTTTTGTTTCTGGTAAAAAACTGAACTTTTGTTGATCTGCAACAGTTTCCGAAATATTGCGATTTTTTTGGAAAACACAGAACTTCGTTTTCCTATTGCACATATCTTTTAAAATAAATGGTGCATAATAGAAATTCTATCACTTTTGGAATTAGGAAACCTTCCTTGTTCGTCTAGAATCGAACTTAAAAAGATCAAATTTTGGGACATTTGTGAAAAAATTGAAAGGGTTATTTTCTATTTTTTTTGTGGTCAAAAACTAAACTTTTGACTAGACTGCAACATTTTCCCAGATATTGAGATTTTTTGAAACACAGAACTTCGTTTTCAAGTAAATGGCGCACAATGGAAATTCTTTTATTTTTGGAAATAGGAAACCTTTCTTGTCCGTCTAGAATCGAACTCTGAATTATTAAATTTGGGGAGATTTTTGAAAAATTGCAATTTTCTCTTACTTTTGTGGTTAAAAATTAAACTTTTGACTAGACTTCGACAATTTCCGAAATACTGCCATTTTTTGGAAAACACACTCATTTTTCTTTTGTTCATATCTCAAAGATAAATTACCCTACGTTAGAACTTCTTTCAGTTTTGGAACCAGGAAACATTCCCTGTTTGTTTGTGACCGAAGTTGCAAAGATAGTGTTTTGGTACATTTTTGAAGAAAAATCGCAAGAAGTTAACCTCCCACTTTTTGAGGCCAAACATAAACTTTCGATTTAAAATTTTCGATATAAGGGTGATTTGGGTTGGTTGTGAATTTTCCGGGGTTCAGATTGCATTTTCATAGATAAACTTTCCAATTTCAGGACGATACTCAACAAGAGGCTCTTTTCGATTGTGCGCACAAAGTTAAATTCGCTGACTACAACAGTTTTCGAAATATCGCGACTTTTTGGAAAATACACAATCTTACTTTTATACCACTTATATCTCGAAAAGTGAACGCTTTGCAATGGAACTTATTTCATTTTTAGCAAAAGTGAACATTCCTCTTTCGTTTACCACAACAACGGGAAATGGTCAACTTTTGCAACATTTTTAAAAAACTTCCATTTTTTGTCATGAAAATAAATGTTTCGAATTTTAGAATGAAACTGACTAAAATGACTTTGTTTAATTCGATGGTCAAATTTAAATTTGCCGCCAAAAATAATTTTCGAAAAATTCTTTATTTTGCGACATCAGGTAAAAGAGTTTTCAAATATTTTAATAATCTAAGTTGAAGCACCTTTTCATCAAATAAAAAATAAACAATTTTGTGGTAGTTAATACTTTAATAAAAATGTTTTGACACCAGAAAACCTTTATTTTTCATTTAGGGCAGAGATGTGGAAGTTTGAAGTATGCAGCGTTTTTTTTTTTTTTTGGTAAAAAAAAATAAGGAGACAGATTTTTAGAATTGAATTTTGGAGTATTTTGAGGTAAAACTGCTAACATACGTCAACTCTACGAGAGCGTAATTTTCGCCGAATAACCCGACGATGGAAACACAAAAGTTCCAGCGATCGCCGAAACTCCTTTATTCCCTAGTTGTCAACGATCGGTAATAATAGTAAAGTATAACTGGACGGAAATTAGAAGTACGTTTCGGTCGAACTCTCCATAACCTGTACACATATCACATACAACGTTCCCGAATCGGGCGAACGCTCTAAACATGTCGACGGGATTCGCGCGATTTTCATACAGGAAATTGGAAACCAGACAATGCAAATTCTATGTTCGTGCCGGCAACGGATTTGTGGATTTTCTATGCAAATTTTAATTAATGTCTTCAAATATTTACAGGACAATAGGCATTTATTTTCTAACTTGTCATCGCCTTGTCGACAACTTTATGGCTGTTTTATTTCGACCGCCCCAGTTTTATACATTTTTCGTTGTTCACGGCGACGACGGTTACGAACATTCGGGACTAACGACCGGGAAACATTGGCGGGAAACGTCGAATTTTAAAAAGGAACAGAACTCGCCATGCCACGTCGGTCGATGCTTTAGAAAAGTCGCAGATTGGTACGGTACTACAGATCACTCACAGATTTCGTTCGGTAACGGACAATTACGTAACAGATAACAGAGAGTTCGGGCGGTTTAATCCATTGGCAGAACGATCACAGTTACATATAATTCGGTCGGTGGAACGTTCACAATCGGACGGTGTAGGTCGGTCTAAATCTAACGGTCGGTAACGTTCACAATGACATTTAACGGTCGGTAGTACGTTCACAATCGGACGGTTACGGAACAAATAACGAATAATTCGGTCGGTTTAAATCTATCGGTCGGTAACGTTCACAATTATATGTGTCGGTCGGTAGAACGGAAACGGATATCAGACGCAACGGAAAAATACGGATAACGTACGGCTTGTCACAGACAGGTATTGGTTATAACCTTAGATTAACTCAGGTACAGGTACCTTTGAGGGGGGAGGTTTACCTACCCAAGTTACATCTGAATATATAAGCGATGGTAGATTGAGCGTTGCCTTATCGACCACTATCTATCTGAGATAGGTTTGATTTCGCGATTAACTGTACGGTGGGTGGTCTACCCTCAACTCTCGAAAATGGGCTTCGTTAAAACATCAAGGAATAAATGGAAGAATTATGAAAGTGGAATTGAAAATATAGACTCTAACTACTGTCGTTATAGCGGCGTATGCACCAACTGATAAATTCTGCAAAAGTGATAGAAGACTAATTTGACAATGACTTGATATCAAGGTTAAACAATATTATAGTCCAGGACCCATCTGTTTTGACGGGGATGTAAGAGGTAACTGCAATGTTTTTACATGAATACCTCGAGAATAATGCCTAGAATAAGGCTTGCAATGCCGTATTATGTAAAAAAACAATTCTGCAACTTTTTCCTCTCTTCAACTTTCCTTCTAAATTCAATACTTAAAAAGTTAGAAGCAAAACAAGTCGGAAAAAACTTATTTTAGGCATTATTCTCGAGGTATTAATGTAAAAACATTGCGGTTAGTCCATCTAAAACAAATTTCTGACAGATGGGTCTTGGAATATTAGCCAACATAAAGAATACTCTGAGCCACATTTGATGTTCAATATCAAAATGCGGAATATCAAACTTTCCACAATACAACTGAGAAGTACTCGAAAATATTGCTTTGTACAATGCGATGGGAAACATTTAAACACAGCATTTTATTTCATTTCGACCCCATAAGAAACCTTGTATGAGCGCGAGGAGGGCAAAGCCAGAATCCGAATATGGCAAACTTCAACTTGAAATTGAAGTTGATATTTCATTTGTCTAAATTCAACAAAGGTGAAACTAGTACGCTGGTATTGCGTCAAAGTGAAACAGTGCGAGATACATCAAACACCAAAGTGCCCGAGGCGCAGCTCGCTTAGTCGATATATATTAAAATTCTCAGACTAATAAAATTAAATTTTATTCCTTCAAGTAACCGACATCTGTACCATCGATGCATTACGTCGTCCGAGGGGAGAACAATTCCTTCTCCCCTCCAAACGCCGGAGCCAGTCGTAAAATAACAGCGGACTAAGCACGTTTTCTTGAAGTTAAACTTTTATCCCGAATCGACTCCTACGTCCGCAATCTTCATATCAAAACGGCCGTAACTTTAACGGCCTTCATAACTCGTTATATTACTGAAGGTCCGAAGATGAGCGCACTTACATTGTTGTTAATCAGCTATGGTAGATTCTCGGACTGCCCGGAAAGTACTTTCGGTCTGTTATGTGTGTCCGTCGGAGGGGGATGTGGAATATTACAGACGTCGGGCTTTTTCAGGCATTAAGGTTTATAAGGCGGCGGTAAAAGGGTAATGAAGTTCTAAGTGCTGTTTGAGGTGCTGTGGGAGTGAGATTTTTTCTCAGATTATCTCGTGGGAAAGTGAGCGAGTGACAACAGACGAGAATATTGAAACAAATGAGAATAGGAACAACCAAATGGGAATAGGGTGCCAAGTGTTAACTACTGTTCAGTAGTGTTTAAATGTAATAATAACGGTTATGGGATGGTTAGGTTTATTAGGTTGAAATTATAAATGGGTTGAATGGATATGTTAGTATTTCGGAAAGGACTTCAGGTGCGTGTTTTATCAGTTTGTTTGGGACTCCACCTGATCCAGTAGCCTTTCAATGTTTACTTTCTCACATAATAAGAGAAAGTATTGTCAGCGTGCTGATTTTAGAAATTTGAGATATTGGCATTTCTGGACGTCTGTTGGCCCTTTATTCCTGTGAATTTTCAGTTTTTCTCAACTTTCTACAAAGCGGCTTTACCGATTCTTACCAAATTTTATATTTGAACTGACCTAACTAATGGGTACAACTTTTATTTGAAACATTTTTTTCTAAAACCTCTGCAAAGGGCACTTTAGTATTGAACATTTTCAATTTCTCAATTTTTTTTCCAAAAAGGGTTTGAAAGTTTGCACTAAACTTTAAATTTAAATTAACGTATTAAATGTATACAATTTTTTTTTGAAATATTTTTTCCTGAAACTGTTCTAAATGGCATTTTACTCTTAAGAATTTTTATTTTGTACAATTTTGTATAACACGGTTTTAGTGATACACTAAATCTCATGACTTAAGTAAGCTGTTTAATGCCTATATCTTTTATTTGAAACATTAGCTTTTGACAATGTAAACAGATGTAAATTATGGAATATTATGAAAGAACAGGGGTATCCAAAACACTTAACAAGAGGAATACAAAGTCGATACATTGACACCAAAATTGCAATAGATATGGGCGGAAATTTAGCTAGAGAGATATCAACAAACAAGAGAGTTAGACAAGACTGCTGTATTTCGCCAACATTATTTAACATATATATAAGTGCCATTGTGAAGGAGTGGAAAACGGAGTGCCTTAAAGATATATATTTAGACCAAAAACCCACCATAAACTCTATTTTGTATGCCGATGACTTGGCACTCTTAGCGGAAACAGAAGACGACCTACAGAAAGAAATATATACTCTACCAACGACGTGACAAAATACGACATGAAAATATCACGTAGCAAAACGAAAACCATGCTTTCTCAGGTAAATATCCAGTCAGGACAAAGATAGTCGTAAATGATTGGAACAGTGTTACGTTACGCCTTTTCCCATATCACGAATTAGCCAACGAATTGAATCCTCGTTAACTATTCTAACTAAATCTGAATTACGCAGCGCTACGTCATACTCTCCATCCCATTTAGCTTGGTCAGAAAACCGATTCGAAATTGTGCTCGCGACGAGCCAACTGTTTATTTGCTTACGAGTACGTGTAGTAACCTTAATTTGAATGCTAGCGACATGATGTCGCCACCGCACTCTAGCGATAACTACAATAGTTGGAAGTCTAAGATTTTGAGAGATTGATGTGGTACCATGTGAGCATAAGTTGTGTGAATTTGAACGCGATTCTCCGGTTAGTTTAGCCACTATCCATCCCTACATGAATTGCAAACGCGAAATTCTGTCTCACTTTGGTCGGAAACCATTTACGACCGACTTCCGGTTTGATAAATACTTAAAGAGGAAGAAGAAGCAATGCGTACGTGACTAACGTCATCAGATGGTGGGAGAATGGTAGATCCCAAGTGGGGAGTTTAGAAAGCTCGGATAGGTGGAAAGTCTAGAAAGAGAGAGATGTCAGATTCTGCGATTGGTGATACGTTAT
Source organism: Cryptocephalus moraei (assembly GCA_946251905.1). Taxonomy (NCBI): domain Eukaryota; kingdom Metazoa; phylum Arthropoda; class Insecta; order Coleoptera; family Chrysomelidae; genus Cryptocephalus; species Cryptocephalus moraei. The sequence goes on from OX276455.1 coordinate 10,007,369, forward strand.
TTCTGGTCACGTAGGGAGGGGTCAGTTGAGAGCCGATGAATTTGAAAAGGAGGACTAAGCTAGGGAACTCGCAAGGGTTCGGATGGCTGGGGCTCTGTGGCCCAGCTATCTATTTATTTGGAAATTAGTTTGGAAATTCAAATCAGTTTGGAGTGGGTCAGAGACTTTGAAAGCGGGCAGACGTGATTTCTTTTGACAAACTTTTGACTAGTGAACCCCAAAATTTGAGGGGCCCAACATAATAAATCCGCACATATTTGCGGAACTATCAGCAGAACATTAAAGAATAAAACAAGAAGAGATACACAAATAAAATTTTACGACACGATAGCTGTACCAACCCTCTTATACGGTAGTGGAACATGGACAACAACAAAAACAGAGGAAAGTAGAATACAAGCACAAGAGATGAAATTTCTAAGAAGAGTGAAAGCTTGCACAAAACTGGACAGACTAAGGAACAGAAATATAAGAACAGAATTAAACACCTTGAGTATAAAGGAGAAAATAAAAGTACCTAAGTGGAAAGAACACGTAGAACGGATGCACGAGAACAGGATAGCAGCCAAATTCAGACTTTATCGATGACATGGAAGAAGAGATATCGGAAGACCGAGAAAAAGATGGGTATCATAAGAGGCAATGTACCTAAAACCTGAAATGAAGAAGAAGAAGAAGACATACGTCATAAACTCTTGTCATGACTGTTTCGGCGTAGTATCTCTCCCATTCTTCCTTTTCAATTATTTCTATTTCGCTTGTTTTTTTTCTTCTAGTTTGTTGAAGTATTGGGACGACATTTTCGCTAACTCCAATATTACCATCAGCAAGTCAAGTCACCACAGAACATCGAAAACCGCAGATCGCGTCATTCTGTTTCTTACACATTCAAACTCGAACCGACACATTTCCCTCATCAAATTAACCCCTTGTTTACCGACACGGATCGGATCAACGGTTCGATATTCGCCGGGCCACCTTAATTTTAATTGGGGGTGGGTGCCTTCCCTCCGCCGCCGTAGACCGCGGAATCCGCCCTCGAGGCCATTAAAGGGTCCCGGAGTCCCGGAAGGGCATCGGAAAGGAAAAGGGCGGGGGACGGACCGTTCCGAAAAGCTTTCGATGAAAAAGCTCAAGTTCGGGGCGCGAACAACACCGCGAATGGGAAATTAAGGGACGACCGTGTTTAATTAGCTCGCAAGGGGATCGGATTGTTTAACTTTTATTGGGAACATCGGCGGGGGTTATGCGAAAAAGTTTCCTAATATTTAATAATCGTTATCACTTCGTCCTCGAATTAGCGTTAACGATTCCTGGGATTTTAAATATTCCGCTGATAGAAATTAAAAATTTATGCTATGCTCCTGAATTGGCTCTTAAGTCGGTTAAGTAATTTTAATATGTTGGAGAAGCAAGGCAGTAATGAGATAGCATTAAATTAATAATGGTTGATCCAGAAGTACCATATTTGTGGGCGAGTTTTAGTTTTATAGCTATTTTATAGAATTTACGAGCCACTTAGCGGAGGAGTTATAAAAAAACGCCGTAAAACTGACAACATAAACCTCATGGTATCTTACTCGTAAAAATTACATTTACTCATTATCGGATCAAATAAACATCCCTTACTTCCCTGATAAGATAATCAACGTCAAATCAAGTGTAAATAGGTTACCGACACCAAATTAATTGTCCTAGTTTCTTTTCCAGAAAGTTTTGTGAAAACTCAATTTCTATGAAACTCTGGAAGGTGTTTGGGATAAGCTTCATTGTGAGATACAAAAAGTTTCAAGCAATTACATCAACACTTCTGTGAGGTATGACTGTATGTTTGACTAAAACACCATCAGTAAAGTAAACGACATATCCCATCAGTCATATTTTGCTTTCATGAAAATTTCATTTCATATTCTAGTTTTAAGTCGTATGACCGACTTTCTGAGTTATGACACTTATGACCTTATGTTTGACCAGAACGTCATCAGTGAAGTACAGCACATGGTTCATGTGTCATACATTTATATGTGAAAATCTGAGTTCGCCGAAGTTGTGTAACTTGTTCAGAAACACTTTCGTTATGACTCGCCTAAAGTTTCACATCAATGCGTGAATAACTTCCTGAGTTATGAGCTTATGTTTAACAAGAACGTCATCAGTGAAGTACAGCACATGGTTCACGTGTCATACATTTCTTTGTGAAAATCTGAGTTCGTCAACGTTAGGTAAATTGTTCAGAAATGCTTTCGTTATGAGTCGTCTAAAGTTTCACATCAATGCGTGAATAAGATCTGAGTTATGAGTTTATGTTTAACAAGAACGTCATCAGTGAAGTACAGCACATGGTTCACGTGTCATACATGTATTTGTGAAAATCTGACTTCGCCAACGTTAGCTAAATTGTTCAGAAATACTTTCGCTATGAGTCGTCTCAAGTTTCACATCAATGCGTGAATAACTTTCTGAGTTATGAGCTTATGTTTAACAAGAACGTCATCAGTGAAGTACAGCACATGGTTCACGTGTCATACATTTTTTTGTGAAAATCTGAGTTCGCCAAAGTTAGATAAATTGTTCAGAGATACTTTCGTTATGAGTCGTCTAAAGTTTCACATCAATGCGTGAATAACTTTCTGAGTTATGAGCTTATGTTTGACCAGAACGTCATCAGTGAAGTACAGCACATGGTTCATGTGTCATACATTTATATGTGAAAATCTGAGTTCGCCGAAGTTGTGTAACTTGTTCAGAAACACTTTCGTTATGACTCGCCTAAAGTTTCACATCAATGCGTGAATAACTTCCTGAGTTATGAGCTTATGTTTAACAAGAACGTCATCAGTGAAGTACAGCACATGGTTCACGTGTCATACATTTCTTTGTGAAAATCTGAGTTCGTCAACGTTAGGTAAATTGTTCAGAAATGCTTTCGTTATGAGTCGTCTAAAGTTTCACATCAATGCGTGAATAAGATCTGAGTTATGAGTTTGTGTTTAACAAGAACGTCATCAGTGAAGTACAGCACATGGTTCACGTGTCATACATGTATTTGTGAAAATCTGACTTCGCCAACGTTAGCTAAATTGTTCAGAAATACTTTCGCTATGAGTCGTCTCAAGTTTCACATCAATGCGTGAATAACTTTCTGAGTTATGAGCTTATGTTTAACAAGAACGTCATCAGTGAAGTACAGCACATGGTTCACGTGTCATACATTTTTTGTGAAAATCTGAGTTCGCCAAAGTTAGATAAATTGTTCAGAGATACTTTCGTTATGAGTCGTCTAAAGTTTCACATCAATGCGTGAATAACTTTCTGAGTTATGAGCTTATGTTTAACAAGAACGTCATCAGTGAAGTACAGCACATGGTTCACGTGTCATACATTTCTTTGTGAAAATCTGAGTTCGTCAACGTTAGGTAAATTGTTCAGAAATGCTTTCGTTATGAGTCGTCTAAAGTTTCACATCAATGCGTGAATAAGATCTGAGTTATGAGTTTATGTTTAACAAGAACGTCATCAGTGAAGTACAGCACATGGTTCACGTGTCATACATGTATTTGTGAAAATCTGACTTCGCCAACGTTAGCTAAATTGTTCAGAAATACTTTCGCTATGAGTCGTCTCAAGTTTCACATCAATGCGTGAATAACTTTCTGAGTTATGAGCTTATGTTTAACAAGAACGTCATCAGTGAAGTACAGCACATGGTTCACGTGTCATACATTTTTTTGTGAAAATCTGAGTTCGCCAAAGTTAGATAAATTGTTCAGAGATACTTTCGTTATGAGTCGTCTAAAGTTTCACATCAATGCGTGAATAACTTTCTGAGTTATGAGCTTATGTTTAACAAAACGTCATCAGTGAAGTACACCACATGATTCACGTGTCATACATTTTTTTGTAAAAATCTGAGTTCGTCAACGTTAGGTAAATTGTTCAGAAATGCTTTCGTTATGAGTCGTCTAAAGTTTCACATCAATGCGTGAATAAGATCTGAGTTATGAGTTTATGTTTAACAAGAACGTCATCAGTGAAGTACAGCACATGGTTCACGTGTCATACATGTATTTGTGAAAATCTGACTTCGCCAACGTTAGCTAAATTGTTCAGAAATACTTTCGCTATGAGTCGTCTCAAGTTTCACATCAATGCGTGAATAACTTTCTGAGTTATGAGCTTATGTTTAACAAGAACGTCATCAGTGAAGTACAGCACATGGTTCACGTGTCATACATTTTTTTGTGAAAATCTGAGTTCGCCAAAGTTAGATAAATTGTTCAGAGATACTTTCGTTATGAGTCGTCTAAAGTTTCACATCAATGCGTGAATAACTTTCTTAGTTATGAGCTTATGTTTAACAAGAACGTCATCAGTGAAGTACAGCATATGGTTCACGTGTCATACATTTCTTTCTGAAAATCTGAGTTCGCCGAAGTTATGTAAATTGTTCAGAAAAACTTTTGTTATGAGTCGTCCTAAGTTTCACATCAATGCGTGAATAACTTTCTGAGTTATGAGCTTTTATGTTTAACAAGAACGTCATCAGTGAAGTACATCACACGTTTCACGTGTCACACATTTTTTTTTGTAAAAATCTGAGTTCGCCAACGTTAGGTAAATTGTTCAGAAATACTCTTGTTATGAGTCTTCTAAAGTTTTACATGAATGCGTGAATAACTCTCTGAGTTATGAGCTTATGTTTAACAAGAACGTCATCAGTGAAGTACACCACATGATTCACGTGTCATACATTTTTTTGGTGAAAATCTGTGTTCGCCAACGTTAGGTAAATTATTCAGAAATGCTTTCGTTATGAGTCGTCTAAAGTTTCACATCAATGCGTGAATAACTTTCTGAGTTATGAGCTTATGTTTAACAAAACGTCATCAGTGAAGTACACCACATGATTCACGTGTCATACATTTTTTTGTAAAAATCTGAGTTCGTCAACGTTAGGTAAATTGTTCAGAAATGCTTTCGTTATGAATCGTCTAAAGTTTCACATCAATGCGTGAATAACTTTCTGAGGTATGAGCTTATGGTTAACAAGAACTCCATCATTGAAGTACAGCAGATATTTCACGTGTCATTTTTTTTTGTGAAAATCTGAGTTCGCCAACGTTAGGTAAATTGTTCAGAGATACTTTCGTTATGAGTCGTCTAAAGTTTCACATCAATGCGTGAATAACTTTTTGAGTTATGAGCTTATGTTTAACAAGAACGCCATCAGTTAAGTACACCACATGGTTCACGTGTCATACATTTCTTTGTGAAAATCTGAGTTCGGCGAAGTTATGTAAATTGTTCAAAAAAACTTTCGATATGGGTCGTCTAAAGTTTCACATCAATGCGTGAATAAATTTCTGAGTTATGAGCTTATGTTTGACCAGAACGTCATCAGTGAAGTACACCACATGTTTCGTCATACATTTTTGTGAAAATCTGAGTTCGCCGAAGTTATGTAAATTGTTCAGAAATACTTTCGTTATGAGTCGTCTAAAGTTCCACATCAATGCGTGAATAACTCTCTGAGTTATGAGCTTATGATTAACAAGAACGTCATCAGTTAAGTACACCACACGTTCACGTGTCATACATTTTTTTTGTGAAAATCTGATTTCGTCAACGTTAGGTAAATTGTTCAAAAATGCTTTCGTTATGAGTCGTCTAAAGTTTCACATCAATGCGTGAATAACTTTTTGAGTTATGAGCTTATGTTTGACGAGAACGCCATCAATGAATTTCAGCAAATGATTAAAAACTCATAATTTTTTTCTTAGGAAAATTCAATTTCGGTGAAATTCCGGACAATTTTTGAACTAAGTTTTATTATAATTTGTACAAAGTTTCAACTCAACGCGTGATCAACTTTCTGAATTATGACCTTATGTTTGACCACAACGTCATCAGGGAATTGCAGAATATGTTCACGAGTCATGATTTTTTGTGAAAATCCAATTTTGCTGAAATTCTGTAAATTCTTTAGAACAACTTTCTTTACTAATTGTATAAAGTTTCAAGTTAATGCGCCGGTAACTTTCTGAGCTATGACGTAATGCATGACCAAAACGCCAACAGTAAACAATAGTACATGTTTCAAGGGTCATAATTTAGAGTCTCAATATTTTATTTTTAATGACAATTCAATTTGAGTTAAATATGGTAAATTGTTTAAATAAGTTTCGTTATAAGTTATGTAAAGTTCTAAGTTAATGCATTGGCAACTTTGAGTTATGAGTTATGACATTATGTTTAACAAGAACGTCATCACTTAACTAATGAACATGTTTAATGAGTCATAAATTTTCTTGTGAAAATCTGATTTCGATGAAATTCGGTAGGTCGCTTAAGATAGCCTTGATTATAAATTGTACAAAGTTTGAAGCCAATGAGTGAATAACTTTCCGAGTTATGACCAGAACGCCATGAGTGAATTACAGCACACGTTTTACGAGCCATATATTCTTATACGGGAATTTAATTTCGGTGAAATTTAATAAATTGTTTAAATGTACTCTCATTATAAACTGTATAAAATTTTAGGTCATTTCCTGCAAATTTTTGGATTATGACATTTTATACGTCCAAAACGCCATGTTTCAAGGGTCATAGAAAATTTTGTGGAAATTCACTTTAAATGAAATTTGGTAACATGTACGATCCAAGTGTTATTATAAGATGTAAAAACTTTGAGATTGCGTGAACAACTTTCAGAGTTCTGTTCTTATGTTTAACCAGGACCGTAACAGTGAAGTAAAGCACATATTTTACAAATTTCAGGAAATTTCCGCAAACGTCAATTTGGATGAAACGCTACAGTATGTTTCACGTAAGTTCTATTACAAAATTTTAACTAACTATGTTAAACAACTTTTTGAGTTATGACCTTATGTTGAACCAAAATAAGATCAATGAAGTAAACGATAATTTTAATAACTTTCAGAAAGTTTGCTGCAATTCCAATTTTGATGCAACGTCACGATCTGCTCCATGTTAATGTTATTAGAAGGTTTATAAAGTTTCGAGTAATTATGCTAAAATTATTATTATTATTATTATTATTATTTATTATTATTATTATTATTATTTTTATTATTATTATTATCATTATTATTATTATTATTATTATTATTATTATTATTATTATTATATTAATTATGACTATGTTTAATGTAACGTAGTGAAGTGTAAAACACACACTTTACAACTGATAGGAATTTTTTAAAATTCCAATTTTGATGGCACAATGTAATATGTTTAATTAATGTGTTTTTCATACGATTTACATAGTTACAGTTGCAGTTACATCAACAGATTACGTAAACAATTTCATGAGTAATGATTTGATATTTGGCCAGAACGAAATCAATGAAGTTAAGCACATGATTCACAAGTTGTGCAAAATTCTCTGGAAATCTGTGAACCATTGTAACAGGAACCTAAACCGTAGCGTTGGAATCTGATTAAATGGTGTGTGTATTGCATACCGGCGAAAAGAAGCAGTCGCCTTTTTAATGTGTTTAAACCAGGTTGAGCATTTTCATCTTTTCTCTTGAACTCATGAATTACCCAATGTATAAATAGTTCGTCAGTAACAAAATCGTTATTGGATTCTTTGTTCATTCAATGACGTATGTTGGGTGTATTAAACGAGATGGATAAGGAATACCAAAAAATGAAAAATGTCAAATAATTTTCTTTCGGATAATGAAACTAGTTATCTAGTAAAACTAGTAACGATAATCATTTAAGTTAACCTACGTTCTCAACATCTTGTGAATAGATTTGCGTGTGCGTATGTGCTGGGGTTATTAATACCGCCACTAAGTTTAAATTAAACGTCTTCAGAGACAAGTTACGATGATCCCTGACGATCTGAAATCCGGCTATGGTCTAACCAGTACATCGCCTCTATTAGTTAAAACGTCCTCCGGGGAGTCCCGGAGTCATCTATCACTCCGGTTTACTTGGCCGGGAGCATGCAAAGTGCACATTAGCACCGACCAGAGAAACATAAGAAGCGATTTGTGACCGTGATACTAAACCCTTTGAAGAAAACATTATTGCCTATGTGGAAACGGGGCCGGGGGATTTATATTTCGGCGGCTCGTTGTAATGCGGATGTTTAGCGGGGTGTATAATGGAAAATTAGGGGGGGGGGGAAATAGTTGGGAACATGACCTAGTGAGATAAATTAACACCGACCCAAAGGGGACGGTTATAATTAGACCGGCCGGCGGCCGGACGAATGGTTTAAGGGAATGAATGAGTTATTTAAGAATGAAATCGCTGACAGAAAAAAAGGACTCCTTTACAGTTGTTGTCCATACTCGCCTGCACATATCGACGTAATGAATTTTCAGTCTTTCGCTTTCGGCCGGTATGCAATACCCAATACGCATGCAACTCCAGATTTAGACAGTACCAAAAACTGTTAAATTTCTCAAAATTCATTCGAAAGACCTATTTTTCAAAACCGTTTTTTAATCTTAAGTCTACATTAATATTGGCAGGTAAGTCCCCTAAATAGTAGATTTTACAAATAACTTTTCGTATTTTTAAATTCGTTTATCGGAGCACTAGTATCATTGCCTCTTTCCATCTATTCGGCGAGTAGTATATTCTTACAGAACTTTCAAGTTTTAAATATTTGCTCAAAACTAATCTGGTACTTAAAGACAATTTTTCAGTTTTGAAAGGGAATGACCCTTGGAATTTTTTTTACAATAATCGAACAAAATCTAAAGAGAAAGTTAGTTTGACGAGTCGAGAAGAAGAGTCTTGCAACGGGTATATTTAAGAAATACTTATCATTTTTTTAGAGCTATGAATATGTTCAGAATTTTGAACGAAACGTCGGCATTGTGAAGTATTCTAACGATAAATTATTGTTAGTATTTTGGGGATCATCGAGAACATTTCTGATTTTACCTCAGCTCCCCGAGAACATTCTCCCAATTATCTTACTGTTTTAATTATGTGTAATAAGATGTGACCAATTCATTTGACAATCAACATACAGTCCTAGATATCTTGTGTGGTCAAGTCTATTTATACTCATACCATTCATGTAAACCAAAGGAAAACACCAAGTCTTCTCCAACTACTTTATTCAACTTGAGCGACCAATTTCGACCTCGTCGACGTCATCTTCAGGCTCGAAACAAAAGTATTTTAGGGCTCCTATTGCTCGACATGTGGGACGTCACACTACAATTACCCCGACATACACAGTTAAAAGATAAAAATTACCACATGCCGAACAAGAACATACATTATGACATGGAGATAGCCTTAGAGGGTATCCTTAAGAGGTTGAAAGGGGGCTACATAAAGTAGTTGGCGAAGACTTGGTGTTTTGCTTTGGTTTACCTTGCCATGGCCAACTTAGAGAAGCTGGACAACCTTCGGTCGTTATACCATTCATAATTAAGTTAACATTTTGTGGTAGCATATCGACCCCATTTGCAAATGTTATAAAGACACATTTGTCTAAATTAAGAGAAAGTTTGTTTTTATTCAACCATTTACACATTTCATACAATATTGAATTTATTTTAGTTATAGAGACGAAGGTGAGTTCTCGGGGTACAGGAGCGACGCTAAAGATGAAAGTTCTCAACCAATTCAAAGAATGTAGATGGTGTTTAATCCAAACAGCTGACATCTGACGTTTCGTCTACGATCGTAGATATATTCATGGATATTTCTAGTGAGCTGATGAGTCAATATGTAAAAAATGATGATGGTAAATTGAACAGATGAAAAAGAAAGTCCTATTCGGCTCTTCGTAGGTCCCAATCACAGGTCGAAAAAGTTTCTCATGACCATTAAGTGAACAATCGAGATATTACTCAATTCTATACATGTGTTATAGGTGATAATATGCGACGAGGTGAGTCAGTATGGTGTAAGAAGAAGCTGAGAGGCCATTGTAATAAAGTATGGAAACCCTCAGCAACCAAAACCATCCACCAGTCGTGACTTAAAGACGATCGTAGACGAAACGTAGGATGTCAGCTGTTTGGATTTAAACATCATCTACATTCTTTGAATTGGTTTTATTTGAGGGATACTGAGAACTTTCATCTTTAGTATTATAGCCATAGTCTCTCCCCCCCCCCAGGAGTTTATCTTTTGTGGTTAAGACGGAGTGTCCTGTTTTAAAATAAATCTCTCGAGCGACGTGCAGCTAGCCGTTGCAGTAAGCACTAGCGATACTTCTTAAGAGAGAATCAACGGATCAGAAAATCTCTTTAGAACGTGCCAGTTTCCGAACTTAGATGATTTCGCTAATAGTCCGCGAGCAAGGGGTGGGTGCCTGCTACATTCCGAGAAGAGACGATCTCGACGCCCGAGTCAATAAAACTTCAATTTGAACTTTACCGTTACTTTCGCGGTTAGCTCCGTCACGTACGCCTCCGAAGTTGTAATGTGTGTAAAATTGTACACGGAATCCATGAATGCGAAAGGCGATCCCATTTGCATGGGCGACTTGTCACGGTTTTTCCCCGGAGCGAGGGCGAAAAAGACACACAGAGAGAGAGAGAAAGGGAGAGCCTGTTTACATTCGAAACTAAAATCGAAGCTCCGAATTTTCAATTATCCGGTTGTTGCCTTGCAACGCGGCTTCCGTCGAAAATTTATCGCGTATAATTCCTCACTCTGGCGCTAATCCAGGATAATTAGGTGACAAGCGACGAGGCTTCAGACAGACTCCGGGGCCCTCTCGAGCCCGCGGGGGGGCCGACGTCGGCGTCGGCGTCGCCGACGTCGTTCCAGCTGCCTCCGAGCGGATCACTCCGTTAATGTCATTTCGGCGACGCGGAACCGTCGAGGCGTCGTCGACGTCGACGTCGTTCGCCTCCCCCTTCCCTCATCTCGATTGACTTTTTAAATCGGCAGTTAGCTGGCTGGGAAACTGCCGAATTTCGACGAGGACCTTTAAATGTTAACGTTTACTTCTAACTGAAAGTTCGCAGCTTTTCCGGAGGGGAACGTATTTATGTCTGTGTTTTCATTTCAATTTCTTCACCACATAAAAATAACAATCGTCGCGTTATGGAGGCATAACTTTCCACGAAATAAAAACAAAATCGCGGGGCATTCTCTTGCCTTTATTAAACGGGCCGTAACGTCCGCTGTATTATACGGATATTGCCAAATAGTATTTCAGTTCATTCGATAAACAAAACGCAACTGGGGCAGATCCTCAGAGTTACTCACGTCAAAAATACTTCCGAGCACACGAATTGAGGACAGATGCATGAATTGCGGACAAGTACTGTAGGGGTCCGTTAATCACTGCGTGAGTTGCGGACAAGGGTCGGTCAGGTAAAGTGAACAGGTAAAGGGCTCGCAGTCAAATCTATTATCACAAACATCTATTTGCAAGACATAAATCCATATTTGGAATGTGAAATGACGTACTTTTTTCCTTCACAGTTTTTCCAGGCTTAGGACTGACAGAAAAGATAATATTGTACTTAACTGATGTCTTTAAAAAAGTACTGCTTTAAAAAATAGTTTGTCAAGTCAGTTTTACACATCGAGGAAAAAAACATATACAAAAAATTCAAATATGTAGATCAACCTCAAACAACAAAAATCCTTTTTCAAAAATTCTCTTACAGTTATTTATATACAAAAAATATTACTCAAACTTTTTTTCTGATTTAAATTTAAACAACTCTCAAAGTATACGTATGTATATCGTCAATGAAATTATTTACAAACGGGAAGAAACTTTTTCGAAATATGTACCAGTAATGAAATCTGCTCTAGACATCTCATTAGCTTGAAAAAGAAGCATATGTTCTCGAAGATATTGTTCCTTTTCGGTAGTATTGGAAGACTTCTTCATTTTAATATATGTCTCGCATTGGACATCTAGTAAGCCCTTTATGAATAAAAATATATTCGGGTTTGAAAGTATAAATTTTAAGTAAAATTTAGAGTGAAAACTTTCGCAACCATTGGTTGATGAAAAGTTTGCCCAAATAAGAGGTGGAAAAGTTGAGTTCGTTGCAATGTATGTTTCCAAGATATAGTCACAAGAATCCTCTACCCGTTTGTCCTTTGGTAGAATAGATATTAAGTCTTCAGTAAAACAGTCGTCTACGTCAGAAAGTTCAAGAAAGGCAAGACCAAAATTTTTTTTCAAAAATGTACCAATGTCAGAGTTAACATTCATATATTCCGTACTCAAGCCCAGTTCCTGAATTTTCCTCCACCAGCTTTGGCCTAAATGAAAACGACATCCTTTTATCAACACTTCTGGAAAATTTTTGCTATTGCCGAATGAAATCTCATTTCAAAATCGACGAAGATGATTTTTGGAAGAAAAGCAAGATTAAGTTTGATGCATTCTGACTGCAAAATCTTAAAAGCGTTACAGTATACATTAGAATTTTTTTCCGAAAGTAAAATGAAGACCAAATGTATGCAAATGTTATTTCACAATACGTGAATTTTAAACACTTGTGAGAAATGCTTCGGGCAGCTATAGAATACCCCATCCATAAAAACTTCAGACTTTGAACAGAGAAATTGTAGATTTAAAATAGTAAAAAGAACCACAATTCCTAGAGTTCTGTCATTTACCAAAAGAAAATTCTCCCCTATATTTGTTTTTGCATCAAAATTATCTAGTGCGTCATGAATTTCAGCTAGAGTATTAGCCAGCTTAGGAATATAAGATTTTCTTGCAATATTTATATTATTACGAATGAGACGAATATCTGATACGGTTAGTGTTTCGACATCGCCTTGTTTCAATTGAGAATTTAAAAGTTTAGGCCTACAAGAAATATCATTACATTTCTGAGAAGAAGGATTGCGGCGGTTAAGCGGATTAGAAATGCCCTGTCCGCAATTCGTGCGCTACCTGCTCTCAACCCACCGGTTGTCCGCAGTTCATGATCACCCAAATACTTTTATTTCATACTGTCTGGTAGATGTTCGCTTACAATATCAATTAGAGTTCGGTAGGTGAGTTATAACAGCATCAGAGCAGATAAGTGTTGCTTAGCAACAAAATGGCGTCCATTTTAAAATTACAAACTTGAATGTAAAATAATACAAAAACAAACACGGGAAGAAAGGTGACGCGATTTTCAAAATTTGTGATTTTTTGATTTTTGAATTAAAAAAACGAAATGAGACACTCTGGGAATGACCGAGAGGGGAAGCATAGCTTTAGATAATACTGGGTGATCAAGAATGACTGTTTGAGTTGGCAATCCTATCTGGAGGATTTTTTTGCCTAAGGGTTTGCACCGCTACAACCAGATATGCTTATGTGACAACAATTTGACTTAACAATCAGCGATAAGATTGTAGGTTATGTGATTAAAAATTAACGCTTAAAAATGAAACTCGAAATACAGAACAATGATTTAATTAAACAGCTAATGGTAATGTTCAAAATGCCCTCCATTCTGGTCCAGACATAAATTAACTCTTCTCTTTAGGCTCTCGAAGATATTCACCAGCATATTGGTGATAATGTTTGCCACTTCTTGAACTATTGCCTCTCGCAGCTCTTCTTCAGTATGCAATATGTTCCTAAAGACATTGTCCTTCAAGAGCCCAAATAACGAAAAATCTAATGGAGTGAGATCTGGTGACCTGCTTGGCCAAATGCCCTAACTAATTACTCTGTCGCCAAAATTCTCTCTTAAATATCCCATGGTAGCATGAGCCGTATGTGCCCTTGCAGAGTCTTATTGGAAATATCCAATTTGACGCTCTTCGTCTGTTAATTGGTTTATAAAAGACCACAAAATGTGTTGGATATATCTCTCCGAATTGACGGTGAAATTAAAAAATATCGGCCCTTACACCCGCGTCCTTGAGACTGCCAACAAAACACCAACTTTAACCGGGTGTAAATGTGTCTCTCTGATAGCATATGGATTTTAACTTGACCAAATTCTGTAATTTTGTTTATTCACATAGCCGTTGAGATGAAACCAGGCTTCGTCGGAATAGAAGATATTGTCAAGGATATCATTATTATTTAATATGTCATTGAACCAATTGCAAAATAAAATTCTCTGCGGGTGATCAAGAGGGGTTAGTGACTGGGCGATGGAAATTTTGTAAGGGTGGTATTTTAATTTCTTTTTAAGCACAGTGGAGCAACTTCTATATGTTAAACCTGTAAAACCGTGAATTAGAACAACATGGAAAAGGGGAAGTCTTATGGGTAAGAATGAAAATTGGTTGAATAGGAGGCATAAGGACCAAACCTGTTTGAAGGGAGAGCTTTCTTAAGGATTTGGGAGCACTTCTTTGCGTTCGAGTTCTGATATCCTCGACAACTTTCTCGTTTAGAGTAGAAGGTCTACCAGTTGATTTTTGTTTGCTTACGCTCCCTGTGTTTAAATAACGTTCAACTACTCGCATGCAATGTTGCAGAAAGACAGCAAAAGTTACCAAAGTCTCCGGAAACAACTCCTGAAATTGCTAGTATGTCGCTTCGAGAGAGTACTGCCAACCAGTAATTGGGTTATAAATCCCGCTTCGAAAGTACGCCATTCCAATGAAAATATCGTGTTGTAACGTGAAAACCATTTTAAATAAATAAATTTGAAAAAAATACGAGAAATTTGAATTTGAAATAGCAAATTCAAATTACCAGTTGTACCATTTAAAAATGAAATTCAGCATTGCCAACTTAAACAGTCATTCTTGATCATGTTGTATATACACACGCAATGTACATAAACGACTGGTAGCTAGCGCGGCGCGGCGCCGATTCAGCCCACTCCTACAGCAGGCAACCGACAATACAAACAATTGTAACACGAGTTGCCACCAAACAGATAGCGCTACTCCGAAATAAATCACTTTTTTCTTTCTTCCTCCTTAACGTATCATGTATTTTTTTATATACAAAAAAACTACATACTTCAATGTTTCTTATTTTTCACAGATGATAGTTAAGAAATTTCGTTTATGTAGATTCTCAGCTGCTTGAAAATTTTCCCATGTTAATCTCTCATAAGAAAAAAAATGTGTTAAGACAGTTGCCATGGTTACCAAATTATGACCTCACACTTTTCCCACGTATTGTGAACGGTCCGCCGGAGCTTTTTACTAATTAACGTTATATGTCAGGGAACTCATAATTTACAGTAGGAATGAGATGTTTAAAGACGAGACGACGAAGGAGCGGAGTCTTGAAACTCGAAATGTGTTAATGTATTTTATTTCATCCTGTGTCAAATCTCGTTAGAAGGATAAAAAAAATTCCTTTTGCCAAATGTTTTAAATCTAGTTGATTTTTCGGCGTGTCTTTGTCAAAATGAATTCTGATGCAAATTCTTCGGAAATTTTACGGAAATCTGCAGAAACATGTGCAAAATGAATACCTAAAAAGTCTAGCGAAAGGTATCAAAAACCCAGTTTAGCCATTTATCCGAAAGAATAATTGTCATTGTGATGATCAATTACTATTGTTTCTATAGCAAATTGCATTTCTATAGCACTTTGCAGGAAAAGTCCGTTTTTTGCGGTTTCCCGGACTGAAATCGCGACGTAAAGTCGTCAAATTGGAAACAGCACTGGATGAAATAAAGGCAAGCAGAGTTGCGAGATTTATACGGAAGTAATGACTGACAAGTAACGGTCGCCTTCGATTGTTTGGATCGAGGTAGAAACGATTGGTAGTTAGCGTCCCAACGGAGCAGGCAACCGACAATACAAAAACAATTAACACGAGTTGCCACTAAGCAGTTAGCGCGGCGTGATAATTGGCCGTAACGGCCGTGACGATCGCTCGGTTTTTCGACGATCGCACCTCTCACCGATTCAGCGCTTCGAGCGAAGCCCGCCATAAGAAAGCTGTGCTTTCCATAATTAAACATTAAACAGAGTAAACTTACATTATGAAATAAAATTCCTTACGACACACGTCCGGTAGTACTTGCAACAGTAATACCGGACTGACTCGTGACTCGTTCTGTTACAAGTAACCTACCGGACTTATAACGCAAATAACTGTTACAGGGTGCCCACAAAATTTTCCTTTCGAAATTCCTCGACTTTTCCCTGGCTTTTCCCGCCAAATTTTAAAATTTTCACGACCTTATTTTTGTAATCAGCGCTCTTTCACGCGTGCTTCCAGAAAGTCCTTTCTTAGGAAAGTAATAGAAAGATCATAGGAAGAGTATCATTGAAAACTTGTGAAAATGGGAGAACTACCACAACAGAATCCCAACATCTTTAGGTTATTTCAACCTACTAACACAAAATCGTTGGAGTTACAGAAAATCTGGAAAACAGGACGATCTAAGCCTGCAGGGAACTTTCAAATTTCAATAATTCTCCGTGGAATAATATTGACTTTATAACAACCTAAAACTTGTAAAAATTTTTAATCCTTGCTCGACTATAAACAAGACTCCAAATTTTTGTATTGAACTTATCCCTGGAAAACCCTCGAAGGGATCAGATTTCCTCACAATCTGGAAACTTGCATTTACTTGAATTCTTACGACTCTTTAAAAATCCACTCGAGTCGAACTCGACTTGGAATTCAAGCGCACTGCCGCGATAGCTACCATTGTAATTTATTACGAGACTTCCTTAAGGATACTATTCCCTCTCTATGCATTAAATTCGACTTCTGGAACGATTTCGCAACGAAACCATTTCTCGGCGAAAAAAACGCAACATTAATGTTTCGTTAGTGGGAAACCCTTATTGAAACGTTTCCATTTTACGATTCTTATTTGAGTGCTTTGAAATTAAACAATTTCGAGATATGCTGAAATTTATATGTAGTACTATTAAGGACTCGTGACATGGAAAATTTGTATTTTAATGTAACTCTAACAAACTTAAATGTGACTGAAGTTGATTAACACCAACATAATTTAAGGCACTTATTTTAATAAGTCAGTTACTTAGGGAACTTTTAGTTTCTAAAATTCCCATACCCAAAAATCCCTTACACTTTATTTAAGTGTATAGTGTTACAAAATTTTTTCACTCAAGTATTTTGATTAAGTAATTTGAAAGGAGCGATATGTAACATGTATAAGCTTGTAGAACTCTACAACATCATCTTCATGCGAGTAGTTGCAGTTCTAGTGGTAAGTAAGGAAAAACAAGATCTCGCCCTCTAATTAAGACAGGGATCGTAAGTCAAAAGTAACAAAGGCGATGAATGCAAAATTGGAATAATAAGCGGTGCAGCTGTGTCAAACTTAAAATACTGTCACCGGCGTAACATCCCACTAATCGCTCGCTCTCTTCGAGAAAGAGAGTTTCTCGAATAATTTCCTGACGGAACGAAAACCTAGAAACCCTTTCATCATCTTTAATTATTTCCACCTTATACAATAAGTTCGGCAAACTAATATCGAAACTGTAATATCCAGACAATGAACGTCGACGGACAACTTTTCCCCATAATTGTTAATTCCGAATAATTTCGAGGGAAAGATTGATTAAGAATTTCAATGAGAGCCGCACACAGTAGCCGAACGACAAACTTCCAGCATTAATTATTTCCCGAAAAGTTACAAATAAGTTGGGGAAGTTGCAACGCAAAAATACCGATCCTGAGATTGATTTCTTTTCGAGTGTATCGGGGCAACTTCGGGAAAGAATATTACGATGATTTATAAATTTCGGTCGTTAAAATCTGAAAGTTACCCGGAGCTCGTTTGCGGGCCGAGTTCGAGACGATTTCACGTTGGGAATTATTAAAAAGGCGGACGGATGGATGTGTATCATAGTTTCTAATGATCCGGAAGGAGGCTTTATGTACTTATTCAATGATAATGGTAAAATGTTCGATGAATTTCAGAACAATTTAATTGGCCACGTAATTTTCAAACCACCACCGTCGCAGCGAATCGATCATCATGTGAATATCAAAGTTCCAATGTTGTCAACAATGACATTGTGCTCAATTTGAACGTTCTACGTTAAACAACAAGTATTGATTTAAAATCTAATCTATCTAATCTAATTTAAGCAGTAGTTAAAAAGTAAAATATGTAATGTGCACTTTGGGAATGAACTTCCGAAAGCATTCTTAACATATCAGGAATATCTCAATCCTCAGATTAAATTTATGGTTAACAATGACTTTTTGTGTAAAACTGTCTTTGAAATAATCATTTCCAAATATCTCGTTAAGTAAGCACCAGCGAAAAATTTTAGAAAAGACTACGTGTTTTTCCTTCAAAAACCACAGGTTCCAAAACAGCACTATTTTGGAAACCCCAAAGTGTTTTAGATCGTTCAAATTGGTTGTTGGAATATTGTAAATAATTCTGAACCATTCTTAGCCTAGACACCACGCTTCAGATTCAAAGAACAAAGTTCTGATACCATAAAAGGACTCCATGAATTTCAGATGGTTTACTACATACCACTAAAACATTTCCAGTCCATATATTATGCTACAGATCCAAAGAAGAATGTTTTCTGCAAGAAAAATAGACCCCAAGGATCTTGAATAGTTTAAAATAACCTTTAAAACGTTCTAGTTGATTCTGAAATGTCCACATGTAAAGAAATTTTGCTGGGGTTCCTAAGAACCACTTCCGGACAAATAAAAAACACTTCAAGCTTCTTAATGTCTAAATGTGGCATTTGCAATATGATGAAATGTTCTCACGTCTAGAAAACTGGCTGGAGTTCCAACAAGCAAGGTTCTGGGTTTGCCAAAGGTATTCCGAGTGCCTTAGATGTATCAATAGTATTTTCGAAACGTTCCAATTAGAGCTGAAACATTCTCAGTCTAGACACTATGCTGGTGATCCAAAAATCAGCGCTATAGATAACTAAAGTAGATCCCAAGGAGCTTGAGTAATTTAAAATAAGCCTTTGAATATTCTGGTTGATGCCGAAGTGTTCTCTTGGTATGAATATTCTGGATAAGTAGAAAACACCTCAAGTGTCTTCATTATTCAATATAACATTTGAAATGTTCTAACTGATGCTGAAATGTTCTGACGTCCAAGAACATTGATAAGGTTTCAAGCAATAAAGTTCTGGGTACTCCAAAGGCCCAGGTGTCTTAAATGGATCAATAGGGTCTTCGGAATGTTTTATAACAGTTAATACATTCACAGTCTAGAAAATACGCTGGAGATCCAAGGAGCAATGTTTAGATAACCAAAATAGACCCCAAGTGACCTGAGTAGTCCAAAACAACCATTAGAACTTTCTGGATGACGTTGAAGTGTTCTCATGCCATGAATATTTGATGGTGTTTCAAAAAAGAACGTTCTGTACTAGTAAAAAACACCTCAAGTGTCTTGATTATTCAAGATAATATCTGAAATGTTCTAAATGATGCTGAAATGTTCTGACGTCTAAGAACATTGATGAAGTTTCAAATAATAAAGTTCAGGGTATTCCAAAGGCCCTCCAAGTTTCGGATTAATTGGGTCTTCGGAATGTTTTATAACAGTTAAAACATTCACAGTCTAGATAATACGCTGGAGATCCAAAGAGTAACGTTATGGATTACCAAAATAGACCCCAAGTGTCCTGAATAGTTAAAAACAATCCTTCGAACCTTCTGGATGATGCTGAAGTGTTCTCATAAAATGAATATTTAATGGGGTTCCAAAAACAGAACGTTCTGGAGAATTAAAAACAACCTCAAGTGTTTTGATTATCCAAGATAACATTTGAAATGTTCTAATTGATGCTGAAATGTTCTGACGTCCAAGAACCTTGATGACGTTTCAAAGACTAAAGTTCAGAGTACTCTAAAGGCCCTCCAAGTGTTTTAAATGGATCAACAGGGTCTTCGGAATGTTCTATAATAGTCAAAGGATTCTCAGTCTAGAAAATACTCTGGAGATACAAAGAGCAATGTTATGCATAATCAAAATACACCCCAAGTATTCTGAATAGTTCAAAGCAACCCTTAGAACCTTCTGGATGACGCTGAAGTGTTCTCATGCCATGAATATTTGATGTGGTTCCAAAAAAGAACGTTCTGGATAAGTAAAAACCACCTCAAGTGTCTTGATTACCCAATATCACATTTGGAACGTTATAACTGATGCTGAAATGTTCTGACGTCTAGGAACCATGATTAGGTTTCAAACAATAAAGTTCTGGGTACTCCAAAGGCCCTCCAAGTTTCTTAAATGGACCAATAGGATCTTCGGAATGTTCTATAACAGTTAAAACATTCTCAGTCTAGACAATACGCTGGAGATCAAAAGAGCAAAGTTATGGATAACCAAAATAGATCCTAAGTGTCCTGAGTAGTCCAAAGCAACCCTTAGAACCTTCTGGATGACGCTGAAGTATTCTCATGCCATGAATATTTGATGGGGTTCCAAAAAAGAACGTTCTGGAGAAGTAAAAACCACCTCAAGTGTCTTGATTATCCAAGATAACATTTGATATGTTATAACTGATGCTGAAATCTTCTGACGTCCAAGAACCTTGAAGACATTTCAAAAAATAAAGTTCAGGGTACTCAAAAGGCCCTCCAATTGTTTAAATGGATCAACAGGGTCTTCGGAATGTTCTATAATAGTCAAAGGATTCTCAGTCTAGAAAATACTCTGGAGATACAAAGAGCAATGTTATGTATAATCAAAATACACCCCAAGTGTTCTGAATAGTTCAAAGCAACCCTTAGAACCTTCTGGATGACGCTGAAGTGTTCTCATGCCATGAATATTTGATGGGGTTCCAAAAAAGAACGTTCTGGACAAGTAAAAAACACCTCAAGTGTCTTGATTACTCAATATCACATTTGGAACGTTATAACTGATGCTGAAATGTTCTGACGTCTAGGAACTATGATTAGGTTTCAAACAATAAATTTCTGGGTACTCCAAAGGCCCTTCAAGTTTCTTAAATGGATCAATAGGGTCTTCGGAATGTTCTATAACAGTTAAAACATTCTCAGTCTAGACAATACGCTGGAGATCAAAAGAGCAAAGTTATGGATAACCAAAATAGATCCTAAGTGTCCTGAGTAGTCCAAAGCAACCCTTAGAACCTTCTGGATGACGCTGAAGTGTTCTTATGCCATGAATATTTGATGGGGTTCCAAAAAAGAACGTTCTGGAGAAGTAAAAACCACCCCAAGTGTCTTGATTATCCAAGATAACATTTGATATGTTATAACTGATGCTGAAATCTTCTGACGTCCAAGAACCTTGAAGACATTTCAAAAAATAAAGTTCACGGTACTCAAAAGGCCCTCCAATTGTTTAAATGGATCAACAGGGTCTTCGGAATGTTCTATAATAGTCAAAGGATTCTCAGTCTAGAAAATACTCTGGAGATACAAAGAGCAATGTTATGTATAATCAAAATACACCCCAAGTGTTCTGAATAGTTCAAAGCAACCCTTAGAACCTTCTGGATGACGCTGAAGTGTTCTCATGCCATGAATATTTGATGGGGTTCCAAAAAAGAACGTTCTGGACAAGTAAAAAACACCTCAAGTGTCTTGATTACTCAATATCACATTTGGAACGTTATAACTGATGCTGAAATGTTCTGACGTCTAGGAACTATGAATAGGTTTCAAACAATAAATTTCTGGGTACTCCAAAGGCCCTTCAAGTTTCTTAAATGGATCAATAGGGTCTTCGGAATGTTCTATAACAGTTAAAACATTCTCAGTCTAGACAATACGCTGGAGATCAAAAGAGCAAAGTTATGGATAACCAAAATAGATCCTAAGTGTCCTGAGTAGTCCAAAGCAACCCTTAGAACCTTCTGGATGACGCTGAAGTGTTCTCATGCCATGAATATTTGATGTGGTTCCAAAAAAGAACGTTCTGGATAAGTAAAAACCACCTCAAGTGTCTTGATTACCCAATATCACATTTGGAACGTTATAACTGATGCTGAAATGTTCTGACGTCTAGGAACCATGATTAGGTTTCAAACAATAAAGTTCTGGGTACTCCAAAGGCCCTCCAAGTTTCTTAAATGGATCAATAGGATCTTCGGAATGTTCTATAACAGTTAAAACATTCTCAGTCTAGACAATACGCTGGAGATCAAAAGAGCAAAGTTATGGATAACCAAAATAGATCCTAAGTGTCCTGAGTAGTCCAAAGCAACCCTTAGAACCTTCTGGATGACGCTGAAGTATTCTCATGCCATGAATATTTGATGGGGTTCCAAAAAAGAACGTTCTGGAGAAGTAAAAACCACCTCAAGTGTCTTGATTATCCAAGATAACATTTGATATGTTATAACTGATGCTGAAATCTTCTGACGTCCAAGAACCTTGAAGACATTTCAAAAAATAAAGTTCAGGGTACTCAAAAGGCCCTCCAATTGTTTAAATGGATCAACAGGGTCTTCGGAATGTTCTATAATAGTCAAAGGATTCTCAGTCTAGAAAATACTCTGGAGATACAAAGAGCAATGTTATGTATAATCAAAATACACCCCAAGTGTTCTGAATAGTTCAAAGCAACCCTTAGAACCTTCTGGATGACGCTGAAGTGTTCTCATGCCATGAATATTTGATGGGGTTCCAAAAAAGAACGTTCTGGACAAGTAAAAAACACCTCAAGTGTCTTGATTACTCAATATCACATTTGGAACGTTATAACTGATGCTGAAATGTTCTGACGTCTAGGAACTATGATTAGGTTTCAAACAATAAATTTCTGGGTACTCCAAAGGCCCTTCAAGTTTCTTAAATGGATCAATAGGGTCTTCGGAATGTTCTATAACAGTTAAAACATTCTCAGTCTAGACAATACGCTGGAGATCAAAAGAGCAAAGTTATGGATAACCAAAATAGATCCTAAGTGTCCTGAGTAGTCCAAAGCAACCCTTAGAACCTTCTGGATGACGCTGAAGTGTTCTTATGCCATGAATATTTGATGGGGTTCCAAAAAAGAACGTTCTGGAGAAGTAAAAACCACCCCAAGTGTCTTGATTATCCAAGATAACATTTGATATGTTATAACTGATGCTGAAATCTTCTGACGTCCAAGAACCTTGAAGACATTTCAAAAAATAAAGTTCAGGGTACTCAAAAGGCCCTCCAATTGTTTAAATGGATCAACAGGGTCTTCGGAATGTTCTATAATAGTCAAAGGATTCTCAGTCTAGAAAATACTCTGGAGATACAAAGAGCAATGTTATGTATAATCAAAATACACCCCAAGTGTTCTGAATAGTTCAAAGCAACCCTTAGAACCTTCTGGATGACGCTGAAGTGTTCTCATGCCATGAATATTTGATGGGGTTCCAAAAAAGAACGTTCTGGACAAGTAAAAAACACCTCAAGTGTCTTGATTACTCAATATCACATTTGGAACGTTATAACTGATGCTGAAATGTTCTGACGTCTAGGAACTATGATTAGGTTTCAAACAATAAATTTCTGGGTACTCCAAAGGCCCTTCAAGTTTCTTAAATGGATCAATAGGGTCTTCGGAATGTTCTATAACAGTTAAAACATTCTCAGTCTAGACAATACGCTGGAGATCAAAAGAGCAAAGTTATGGATAACCAAAATAGATCCTAAGTGTCCTGAGTAGTCCAAAGCAACCCTTAGAACCTTCTGGATGACGCTGAAGTGTTCTCATGCCATGAATATTTGATGGGGTTCCAAAAAAGAACGTTCTGGAGAAGTAAAAACCACCTCAAGTGTCTTGATTATCCAAGATAACATTTGATATGTTATAACTGATGCTGAAATCTTCTGACGTCCAAGAACCTTGAAGACGTTTCAAAAAATAAAGTTCAGGGTACTCCAAAGGCCCTCCAATTGTTTTAAATGGATCAACAGGGTCTTCGGAATGTTCTATAATAGTCAAAGGATTCTCAGTCTAGAAAATACTCTGGAGATACAAAGAGCAATGTTATGTATAATCAAAATACACCCCAAGTGTTCTGAATAGTTCAAAGCAACCCTTAGAACCTTCTGGATGACGCTGAAGTGTTCTCATGCCATGAATATTTGATGGGGTTCCAAAAAAGAACGTTCTGGACAAGTAAAAAACACCTCAAGTGTCTTGATTACTCAATATCACATTTGGAACGTTATAACTGATGCTGAAATGTTCTGACGTCTAGGAACTATGATTAGGTTTCAAACAATAAATTTCTGGGTACTCCAAAGGCCCTTCAAGTTTCTTAAATGGATCAATAGGGTCTTCGGAATGTTCTATAACAGTTAAAACATTCTCAGTCTAGACAATACGCTGGAGATCAAAAGAGCAAAGTTATGGATAACCAAAATAGATCCTAAGTGTCCTGAGTAGTCCAAAGCAACCCTTAGAACCTTCTGGATGACGCTGAAGTGTTCTTATGCCATGAATATTTGATGGGGTTCCAAAAAAGAACGTTCTGGAGAAGTAAAAACCACCCCAAGTGTCTTGATTATCCAAGATAACATTTGATATGTTATAACTGATGCTGAAATCTTCTGACGTCCAAGAACCTTGAAGACATTTCAAAAAATAAAGTTCAGGGTACTCAAAAGGCCCTCCAATTGTTTAAATGGATCAACAGGGTCTTCGGAATGTTCTATAATAGTCAAAGGATTCTCAGTCTAGAAAATACTCTGGAGATACAAAGAGCAATGTTATGTATAATCAAAATACACCCCAAGTGTTCTGAATAGTTCAAAGCAACCCTTAGAACCTTCTGGATGACGCTGAAGTGTTCTCATGCCATGAATATTTGATGGGGTTCCAAAAAAGAACGTTCTGGACAAGTAAAAAACACCTCAAGTGTCTTGATTACTCAATATCACATTTGGAACGTTATAACTGATGCTGAAATGTTCTGACGTCTAGGAACTATGATTAGGTTTCAAACAATAAATTTCTGGGTACTCCAAAGGCCCTTCAAGTTTCTTAAATGGATCAATAGGGTCTTCGGAATGTTCTATAACAGTTAAAACATTCTCAGTCTAGACAATACGCTGGAGATCAAAAGAGCAAAGTTATGGATAACCAAAATAGATCCTAAGTGTCCTGAGTAGTCCAAAGCAACCCTTAGAACCTTCTGGATGACGCTGAAGTGTTCTCATGCCATGAATATTTGATGGGGTTCCAAAAAAGAACGTTCTGGAGAAGTAAAAACCACCTCAAGTGTCTTGATTATCCAAGATAACATTTGATATGTTATAACTGATGCTGAAATCTTCTGACGTCCAAGAACCTTGAAGACGTTTCAAAAAATAAAGTTCAGGGTACTCCAAAGGCCCTCCAATTGTTTTAAATGGATCAACAGGGTCTTCGGAATGTTCTATAATAGTCAAAGGATTCTCAGTCTAGAAAATACTCTGGAGATACAAAGAGCAATGTTATGAATAATCAAAATACACCCCAAGTGTTCTGAATAGTTCAAAGCAACCCTTAGAACCTTCTGGATGACGCTGAAGTGTTCTCATGCCATGAATATTTGATGGGGTTCCAAAAAAGAACGTTCTGGACAAGTAAAAAACACCTCAAGTGTCTTGATTACTCAATATCACATTTGGAACGTTATAACTGATGCTGAAATGTTCTGACGTCTAGGAACTATGAATAGGTTTCAAACAATAAATTTCTGGGTACTCCAAAGGCCCTTCAAGTTTCTTAAATGGATCAATAGGGTCTTCGGAATGTTCTATAACAGTTAAAACATTCTCAGTCTAGACAATACGCTGGAGATCAAAAGAGCAAAGTTATGGATAACCAAAATAGATCCTAAGTGTCCTGAGTAGTCCAAAGCAACCCTTAGAACCTTCTGGATGACGCTGAAGTGTTCTCATGCCATGAATATTTGATGTGGTTCCAAAAAAGAACGTTCTGGATAAGTAAAAACCACCTCAAGTGTCTTGATTACCCAATATCACATTTGGAACGTTATAACTGATGCTGAAATGTTCTGACGTCTAGGAACCATGATTAGGTTTCAAACAATAAAGTTCTGGGTACTCCAAAGGCCCTCCAAGTTTCTTAAATGGATCAATAGGATCTTCGGAATGTTCTATAACAGTTAAAACATTCTCAGTCTAGACAATACGCTGGAGATCAAAAGAGCAAAGTTATGGATAACCAAAATAGATCCTAAGTGTCCTGAGTAGTCCAAAGCAACCCTTAGAACCTTCTGGATGACGCTGAAGTATTCTCATGCCATGAATATTTGATGGGGTTCCAAAAAAGAACGTTCTGGAGAAGTAAAAACCACCTCAAGTGTCTTGATTATCCAAGATAACATTTGATATGTTATAACTGATGCTGAAATCTTCTGACGTCCAAGAACCTTGAAGACATTTCAAAAAATAAAGTTCAGGGTACTCAAAAGGCCCTCCAATTGTTTAAATGGATCAACAGGGTCTTCGGAATGTTCTATAATAGTCAAAGGATTCTCAGTCTAGAAAATACTCTGGAGATACAAAGAGCAATGTTATGTATAATCAAAATACACCCCAAGTGTTCTGAATAGTTCAAAGCAACCCTTAGAACCTTCTGGATGACGCTGAAGTGTTCTCATGCCATGAATATTTGATGGGGTTCCAAAAAAGAACGTTCTGGACAAGTAAAAAACACCTCAAGTGTCTTGATTACTCAATATCACATTTGGAACGTTATAACTGATGCTGAAATGTTCTGACGTCTAGGAACTATGATTAGGTTTCAAACAATAAATTTCTGGGTACTCCAAAGGCCCTTCAAGTTTCTTAAATGGATCAATAGGGTCTTCGGAATGTTCTATAACAGTTAAAACATTCTCAGTCTAGACAATACGCTGGAGATCAAAAGAGCAAAGTTATGGATAACCAAAATAGATCCTAAGTGTCCTGAGTAGTCCAAAGCAACCCTTAGAACCTTCTGGATGACGCTGAAGTGTTCTTATGCCATGAATATTTGATGGGGTTCCAAAAAAGAACGTTCTGGAGAAGTAAAAACCACCCCAAGTGTCTTGATTATCCAAGATAACATTTGATATGTTATAACTGATGCTGAAATCTTCTGACGTCCAAGAACCTTGAAGACATTTCAAAAAATAAAGTTCAGGGTACTCAAAAGGCCCTCCAATTGTTTAAATGGATCAACAGGGTCTTCGGAATGTTCTATAATAGTCAAAGGATTCTCAGTCTAGAAAATACTCTGGAGATACAAAGAGCAATGTTATGTATAATCAAAATACACCCCAAGTGTTCTGAATAGTTCAAAGCAACCCTTAGAACCTTCTGGATGACGCTGAAGTGTTCTCATGCCATGAATATTTGATGGGGTTCCAAAAAAGAACGTTCTGGACAAGTAAAAAACACCTCAAGTGTCTTGATTACTCAATATCACATTTGGAACGTTATAACTGATGCTGAAATGTTCTGACGTCTAGGAACTATGATTAGGTTTCAAACAATAAATTTCTGGGTACTCCAAAGGCCCTTCAAGTTTCTTAAATGGATCAATAGGGTCTTCGGAATGTTCTATAACAGTTAAAACATTCTCAGTCTAGACAATACGCTGGAGATCAAAAGAGCAAAGTTATGGATAACCAAAATAGATCCTAAGTGTCCTGAGTAGTCCAAAGCAACCCTTAGAACCTTCTGGATGACGCTGAAGTGTTCTCATGCCATGAATATTTGATGGGGTTCCAAAAAAGAACGTTCTGGAGAAGTAAAAACCACCTCAAGTGTCTTGATTATCCAAGATAACATTTGATATGTTATAACTGATGCTGAAATCTTCTGACGTCCAAGAACCTTGAAGACGTTTCAAAAAATAAAGTTCAGGGTACTCCAAAGGCCCTCCAATTGTTTTAAATGGATCAACAGGGTCTTCGGAATGTTCTATAATAGTCAAAGGATTCTCAGTCTAGAAAATACTCTGGAGATACAAAGAGCAATGTTATGTATAATCAAAATACACCCCAAGTGTTCTGAATAGTTCAAAGCAACCCTTAGAACCTTCTGGATGACGCTGAAGTGTTCTCATGCCATGAATATTTGATGGGGTTCCAAAAAAGAACGTTCTGGACAAGTAAAAAACACCTCAAGTGTCTTGATTACTCAATATCACATTTGGAACGTTATAACTGATGCTGAAATGTTCTGACGTCTAGGAACTATGATTAGGTTTCAAACAATAAATTTCTGGGTACTCCAAAGGCCCTTCAAGTTTCTTAAATGGATCAATAGGGTCTTCGGAATGTTCTATAACAGTTAAAACATTCTCAGTCTAGACAATACGCTGGAGATCAAAAGAGCAAAGTTATGGATAACCAAAATAGATCCTAAGTGTCCTGAGTAGTCCAAAGCAACCCTTAGAACCTTCTGGATGACGCTGAAGTGTTCTTATGCCATGAATATTTGATGGGGTTCCAAAAAAGAACGTTCTGGAGAAGTAAAAACCACCCCAAGTGTCTTGATTATCCAAGATAACATTTGATATGTTATAACTGATGCTGAAATCTTCTGACGTCCAAGAACCTTGAAGACATTTCAAAAAATAAAGTTCAGGGTACTCAAAAGGCCCTCCAATTGTTTAAATGGATCAACAGGGTCTTCGGAATGTTCTATAATAGTCAAAGGATTCTCAGTCTAGAAAATACTCTGGAGATACAAAGAGCAATGTTATGTATAATCAAAATACACCCCAAGTGTTCTGAATAGTTCAAAGCAACCCTTAGAACCTTCTGGATGACGCTGAAGTGTTCTCATGCCATGAATATTTGATGGGGTTCCAAAAAAGAACGTTCTGGACAAGTAAAAAACACCTCAAGTGTCTTGATTACTCAATATCACATTTGGAACGTTATAACTGATGCTGAAATGTTCTGACGTCTAGGAACTATGATTAGGTTTCAAACAATAAATTTCTGGGTACTCCAAAGGCCCTTCAAGTTTCTTAAATGGATCAATAGGGTCTTCGGAATGTTCTATAACAGTTAAAACATTCTCAGTCTAGACAATACGCTGGAGATCAAAAGAGCAAAGTTATGGATAACCAAAATAGATCCTAAGTGTCCTGAGTAGTCCAAAGCAACCCTTAGAACCTTCTGGATGACGCTGAAGTGTTCTCATGCCATGAATATTTGATGGGGTTCCAAAAAAGAACGTTCTGGAGAAGTAAAAACCACCTCAAGTGTCTTGATTATCCAAGATAACATTTGATATGTTATAACTGATGCTGAAATCTTCTGACGTCCAAGAACCTTGAAGACGTTTCAAAAAATAAAGTTCAGGGTACTCCAAAGGCCCTCCAATTGTTTTAAATGGATCAACAGGGTCTTCGGAATGTTCTATAATAGTCAAAGGATTCTCAGTCTAGAAAATACTCTGGAGATACAAAGAGCAATGTTATGTATAATCAAAATACACCCCAAGTGTTCTGAATAGTTCAAAGCAACCCTTAGAACCTTCTGGATGACGCTGAAGTGTTCTCATGCCATGAATATTTGATGGGGTTCCAAAAAAGAACGTTCTGGACAAGTAAAAAACACCTCAAGTGTCTTGATTACTCAATATCACATTTGGAACGTTATAACTGATGCTGAAATGTTCTGACGTCTAGGAACTATGATTAGGTTTCAAACAATAAATTTCTGGGTACTCCAAAGGCCCTTCAAGTTTCTTAAATGGATCAATAGGGTCTTCGGAATGTTCTATAACAGTTAAAACATTCTCAGTCTAGACAATACGCTGGAGATCAAAAGAGCAAAGTTATGGATAACCAAAATAGATCCTAAGTGTCCTGAGTAGTCCAAAGCAACCCTTAGAACCTTCTGGATGACGCTGAAGTGTTCTTATGCCATGAATATTTGATGGGGTTCCAAAAAAGAACGTTCTGGAGAAGTAAAAACCACCCCAAGTGTCTTGATTATCCAAGATAACATTTGATATGTTATAACTGATGCTGAAATCTTCTGACGTCCAAGAACCTTGAAGACATTTCAAAAAATAAAGTTCAGGGTACTCAAAAGGCCCTCCAATTGTTTAAATGGATCAACAGGGTCTTCGGAATGTTCTATAATAGTCAAAGGATTCTCAGTCTAGAAAATACTCTGGAGATACAAAGAGCAATGTTATGTATAATCAAAATACACCCCAAGTGTTCTGAATAGTTCAAAGCAACCCTTAGAACCTTCTGGATGACGCTGAAGTGTTCTCATGCCATGAATATTTGATGGGGTTCCAAAAAAGAACGTTCTGGACAAGTAAAAAACACCTCAAGTGTCTTGATTACTCAATATCACATTTGGAACGTTATAACTGATGCTGAAATGTTCTGACGTCTAGGAACTATGATTAGGTTTCAAACAATAAATTTCTGGGTACTCCAAAGGCCCTTCAAGTTTCTTAAATGGATCAATAGGGTCTTCGGAATGTTCTATAACAGTTAAAACATTCTCAGTCTAGACAATACGCTGGAGATCAAAAGAGCAAAGTTATGGATAACCAAAATAGATCCTAAGTGTCCTGAGTAGTCCAAAGCAACCCTTAGAACCTTCTGGATGACGCTGAAGTGTTCTTATGCCATGAATATTTGATGGGGTTCCAAAAAAGAACGTTCTGGAGAAGTAAAAACCACCCCAAGTGTCTTGATTATCCAAGATAACATTTGATATGTTATAACTGATGCTGAAATCTTCTGACGTCCAAGAACCTTGAAGACATTTCAAAAAATAAAGTTCAGGGTACTCAAAAGGCCCTCCAATTGTTTAAATGGATCAACAGGGTCTTCGGAATGTTCTATAATAGTCAAAGGATTCTCAGTCTAGAAAATACTCTGGAGATACAAAGAGCAATGTTATGTATAATCAAAATACACCCCAAGTGTTCTGAATAGTTCAAAGCAACCCTTAGAACCTTCTGGATGACGCTGAAGTGTTCTCATGCCATGAATATTTGATGGGGTTCCAAAAAAGAACGTTCTGGACAAGTAAAAAACACCTCAAGTGTCTTGATTACTCAATATCACATTTGGAACGTTATAACTGATGCTGAAATGTTCTGACGTCTAGGAACTATGATTAGGTTTCAAACAATAAATTTCTGGGTACTCCAAAGGCCCTTCAAGTTTCTTAAATGGATCAATAGGGTCTTCGGAATGTTCTATAACAGTTAAAACATTCTCAGTCTAGACAATACGCTGGAGATCAAAAGAGCAAAGTTATGGATAACCAAAATAGATCCTAAGTGTCCTGAGTAGTCCAAAGCAACCCTTAGAACCTTCTGGATGACGCTGAAGTGTTCTCATGCCATGGATATTTGATGGGGTTCCAAAAAAGAACGTTCTGGAGAAGTAAAAACCACCTCAAGTGTCTTGATTATCCAAGATAACATTTGATATGTTATAACTGATGCTGAAATCTTCTGACGTCCAAGAACCTTGAAGACGTTTCAAAAAATAAAGTTCAGGGTACTCCAAAGGCCCTCCAATTGTTTTAAATGGATCAACAGGGTCTTCGGAATGTTCTATAATAGTCAAAGGATTCTCAGTCTAGAAAATACTCTGGAGATACAAAGAGCAATGTTATGTATAATCAAAATACACCCCAAGTGTTCTGAATAGTTCAAAGCAACCCTTAGAACCTTCTGGATGACGCTGAAGTGTTCTCATGCCATGAATATTTGATGGGGTTCCAAAAAAGAACGTTCTGGACAAGTAAAAAACACCTCAAGTGTCTTGATTACTCAATATCACATTTGGAACGTTATAACTGATGCTGAAATGTTCTGACGTCTAGGAACTATGATTAGGTTTCAAACAATAAATTTCTGGGTACTCCAAAGGCCCTTCAAGTTTCTTAAATGGATCAATAGGGTCTTCGGAATGTTCTATAACAGTTAAAACATTCTCAGTCTAGACAATACGCTGGAGATCAAAAGAGCAAAGTTATGGATAACCAAAATAGATCCTAAGTGTCCTGAGTAGTCCAAAGCAACCCTTAGAACCTTCTGGATGACGCTGAAGTGTTCTTATGCCATGAATATTTGATGGGGTTCCAAAAAAGAACGTTCTGGAGAAGTAAAAACCACCCCAAGTGTCTTGATTATCCAAGATAACATTTGATATGTTATAACTGATGCTGAAATCTTCTGACGTCCAAGAACCTTGAAGACATTTCAAAAAATAAAGTTCAGGGTACTCAAAAGGCCCTCCAATTGTTTAAATGGATCAACAGGGTCTTCGGAATGTTCTATAATAGTCAAAGGATTCTCAGTCTAGAAAATACTCTGGAGATACAAAGAGCAATGTTATGTATAATCAAAATACACCCCAAGTGTTCTGAATAGTTCAAAGCAACCCTTAGAACCTTCTGGATGACGCTGAAGTGTTCTCATGCCATGAATATTTGATGGGGTTCCAAAAAAGAACGTTCTGGACAAGTAAAAAACACCTCAAGTGTCTTGATTACTCAATATCACATTTGGAACGTTATAACTGATGCTGAAATGTTCTGACGTCTAGGAACTATGATTAGGTTTCAAACAATAAATTTCTGGGTACTCCAAAGGCCCTTCAAGTTTCTTAAATGGATCAATAGGGTCTTCGGAATGTTCTATAACAGTTAAAACATTCTCAGTCTAGACAATACGCTGGAGATCAAAAGAGCAAAGTTATGGATAACCAAAATAGATCCTAAGTGTCCTGAGTAGTCCAAAGCAACCCTTAGAACCTTCTGGATGACGCTGAAGTGTTCTCATGCCATGAATATTTGATGGGGTTCCAAAAAAGAACGTTCTGGAGAAGTAAAAACCACCTCAAGTGTCTTGATTATCCAAGATAACATTTGATATGTTATAACTAATGCTGAAATCTTCTGACGTCCAAGAACCTTGAAGACGTTTCAAAAAATAAAGTTCAGGGTACTCCAAAGGCCCTCCAATTGTTTTAAATGGATCAACAGGGTCTTCGGAATGTTCTATAATAGTCAAAGGATTCTCAGTCTAGAAAATACTCTGGAGATACAAAGAGCAATGTTATGTATAATCAAAATACACCCCAAGTGTTCTGAATAGTTCAAAGCAACCCTTAGAACCTTCTGGATGACGCTGAAGTGTTCTCATGCCATGAATATTTGATGGGGTTCCAAAAAAGAACGTTCTGGACAAGTAAAAAACACCTCAAGTGTCTTGATTATTCAATATCACATTTGGAATGTTATTACTGATGCTGAAATGTTCTGACGTCCAAGAACCTTGATGACGTTTTAAACAATAAAGTTCAGGGTACTCCAAAGGCCCTCCAAGTTTCTTAAATGGATCAATTGGGTCTTCAGAATGTTCTATAACAGTTAAAACATGCTTAGTCTCAACAATATGCTGGAGATCCAAAGAGCAATGTTATGGATAACCAAAATAGACCCCAAGTACCTTGAATGGTTCAAGATAACCCTTAGTTGGTTATTGGTTAGTTGATGTTGAAGTGATCTCATGCCATAAATTCGATGGGGTTACAAAAAAGAACATTCTGGAGAAGTAAGAAGTCACTTTAACTATCTTGTTTTTTCAATATGACGACTTTTGAAATGTTCTAACTGATACTGAAATTTTCTCACGTCTAGGAAGCTTGATGAGGTTCCAAACAATAAAGTTCATGGTAATCAAAAGGCACTTGAAGTGTCTTAAATTGATCAATAGGGTCTTCGGAATGTTATAACTAGTGCTCTAATATTCTCAGTCTAGGGATCCAAAGAAAAATGATCTGGATAACCAGAATAAACCTCGAGTATCTTAGACAGCTCAAGATAATTCTTGTGACGACATATTTTACCTTTCAAAAATGTTGGAAGTAGTTGCACCCTTACGGGATGGGATGAACTACGATCAATTAAATTGTGGCCTCTGGAAAACTGAAATCGACCTTTTTAAGGAATTTTTGATGAAATATTATAAAATTTTCCCCCAATACGTAATATTGGATTTGTGTTAACTCATTGTATATAGCCGAATTCGACAAAATATTTCGCGTAATTATAATAAGTCCTTTGCTTTTGATAAACATTCTCATCAACTCAAAGATACGAACGAAACAATTGAAAACCATTCTCGTTCCCTTTCCGAGGGAGCATATGATTAAATATTGGTTTAGGAAAAAGCCTTTGAAAACATACCATTATACTCCAAGTTCCATTCTTCTACGTTTTACAATAAAATTTGAAATTGAATCTACCTCTCCGAAGGGGTGTAACTTCGTTGGAAAAGGTTTTTTGAAAATACCAAATATCCTATTTATTTATGGACAAGAAGTTTAGGATCTTAAGGAAATTGATCATTCAAGGGTTTGAACTGCGTTTCGCTGAAGCATATTATTTTGACTCCAACAATATTTCTCAAAATATGAGGAACCACCCTCAAAGACTGTCTTACAATAACAGCAATGAACGATTTCGAATGGGTCACAAATTGACGTTCCCATTGCCTTCAGGACGATTAATCCAAACGTGTACGTTCTACGACTTCGCTTCGTAACGATCACTTAATTAAACTATGATAAATTCTTATCGTGAACGATGTTTATTTCACCGACGAACATATTCTCCCCGGTCTACCGTTAACCGCGAGTTTATCTCGCTAAAAAACGAATTTAATTTTCCTCTCCCGCACATATACACCGGGAACATTTGCGTGGCCCGCGAGAAAAATACGGCGGTAGTTCTCGAGAGCGGTCGCCCCCGATGACAATCTACCTTGGAACAATAAAAGCAGGGAGAGAAAGAGAAAAATACAGAGAGAGCGAGAGAGAAAGAGGCGTAAAAGTAGGGGTAATACTTACCTCGGAGTTTCTGAAGTTAATATTTGTCCGAATAGTGCGCTGGTGGAGCGGTTGGACGGGACGAGCGTTATTTCCCAGAGGAGCTTTCGGCGCCTCGACGGATCCTTGCATTAATTTCCTTAATGCGTACAACTGCAATCAAATTCGAGAAGGAGACGTCAGTCTTTCGGGCCTAAACTTGTTTCGAATGCGATCGGTTTGGATTAACCTTTAGATTTTGCTCGGAGGAACTTTTTGAAATGACAAAGCAGTACGTCAAATTTGAACGAAATTGATGGAAAAGTTTTAAATTATAAAAAAAGCGTCTTTCAAAATTGTCTCAAATAAAAGCCTCTAAAGCCTGAAATAAGGTCTCTTGATTCATGAAAATTTCACCACGCATAAAGGCGTCTTTTGTCTCTCATCTCACCATATCTACATTAGTTTTACAAAGCACATAAAAATACTTGGAAAGACGCTTGGTTCACTAAAATATATAGATTGGCTTCAAAATGAAATTCAAAACAGAAATATATAAAGCTTACATTTTCTAGTTTTTTTAAAAAGAAATGTGTTTTTAATGTGTCAATCGCCCAATAGAACTATTTGTTGGGCAAAGGGAAATTTTAGAAAAAATTTAATTTTCCAACAAATTAATAAGTTTTTCACTGAACTACATTATTTTTTTAAATTTCAATAGGCCTATACTTCAACATAACTATTTATTTGGTTAATGGATTATTGAAAAAAAAAAATAGATATTCCAAGAATCTTCCAGTTATGAATACAATAACACATTCTAATTAATATTTAATAAATTATATAAAATAATGTAATGTTCTACATATCCAGAAAATAGGTTTGTCGAGTTGTATGCCAAAGTGATGAAAATTTGGTAAAATAAGTTACACAATGTAGGCATGTTGACAATGAACAGGCAGTAGCCTATTAATATGATTATCCATATTAGAGAGAAGAAGAAGATATAATTATATATATATATATATAATTCATATTTAATAAATTATATAAAATAATGTAATGTTCTACATATCCAGAAAATATGTTTGACGAGTTGTATGCCAAAATGATGAAAATTTGTTAAAATAAGTTACACAATGTTGGCATGTTGACAATGAACAGGCAGTAGCCTATTAATATGATTATCCATATTAGAGAGAAGAAGAAGATATAATTATATATATATATATATATAATTATATAATTCATATTTAATAAATTATATAAAATAATGTAATGTTCTACATATCCAGAAAATATATTTGTCGAGATGTATGCCAAAATGATGAAAATTTATTAAAATAAGTTACACAATGTTGGCATGTTGACAATGAACAGGCAGTAGCCTATTAATATGATTATCCACATTAGAAAGAAGAAGAAGATATAATTTTATAATTTCGTTATCAATGCTTAAATTTTTCATGAATTAATTGTTTTTATGATATTCCCCAATTGTAGTGATTAGGTTATTATTCTCTTGTATTTATAATTGACTAGTTATGATTAATTGGAATTTTTATAGAAAATTTGTTTTTACTTAACATCCCTAATAAACTGTTATATTGGGATATAAAATATACCTTAATAAATAGTTAAATTGAGATATTAGGTTATTTTATCACATTTTAATCGAAAAAATGAGGAAAAAATTTATGAAAGTTTGAGAAAATTTCATTATTCTAGAGTAAGCAATTAAAACAATAAATATTGGCTCATTTTCCTCTAACTCTTTTAATTACAATAACTAAATAACTCGATGTAATTATTTATAATTAGATAATTGAATAATAAAAAAAAATTCTTCGGCATACACAATTGCTAAATTTACCAAATATCGTAAAATGATACAATAATATACACGTCGTAGAAAACTAGGTTTATTTTGTCAGCATAAATATGAATTGGAGAAATTATGACCAAAAGTTATTAAAGTGAATTAGCAAATTTTGTTAATTTGTTGTTGTTAATGTTAATTAAAACAAATTTTTACAAATTTACTTTTTTACAAAATGATGAAAATTTGTTAAAGTAAGTTACATAATGATGGTATGTTGACAATAAACAGGCAGTAGGTAGCCTATTAATATGATTATCCAAATTAGAAAGAAGAAGCTAGAGGAAGATATAATTTTATAACTTCGTTATAAATGCTTGAATTTTTCATAAATTAATTGCTTTTATGATATTCTTCAATTGTAGTGATTAGGTTATTATGCTCTTGTATTTATAATGGATTAGTTATGATTAATTGGAATTTTTATAGAAAATGTGTATTTCCTTAACCACCCTAATGAACTGTTTATATATATTGGGATATAAAATATACCTTAACAAATAGTTATATTGAGATATTAAGTTATTACATTCTAATTGAAAATATAATACATTAAGAAAAAAAGTTATGAAAATTTGAGAAAATTTAATTATTGTAGAGTAAGCAATTGACACAATAAATATTGGGTCATTTTTCCTATATCTCTTTTAATTACAATAACTAAATAACTCGATGTAATTATTTATAATTAGATAATTGAATAATAAAAAAAATTCTTCGGCATTCACAATTGCTAAATTTACCAAATATCGTAAAATGATACAGTAATATACACGTCGCAGAAAACTAGGTTTATTTTGTCAGCATAAATATGAATTGGAGATATTATGACCAAAAGTTATTAAAGTGAATTAGCAAATTTTGTTAATTTGTTTTGTTAATGTTAATTAAAACAAATTTTTACAAATTTACATTTTTACAAAATGATGAAAATTTGTTAAAATAAGTTACATAATGTTGGTATGTTGACAATAAACAGGCAGTAGGTAGCCTATTAATATGATTATCCAAATTAGAAAGAAGAAGCTAGAGGAAGATATAATTTTATTATTTCGTTATAAAAGCTTGAATTTTTCATAACTTAATTGCTTTTATGGTATTCTTCAACTGTAGTGATTAGGTTATTATGCTCTTGTATTTATAATTGATTAGTTATGATTAATTGGAATTTTCATAGAAAATGTGTATTTCCTTAACCACCCTAATGAACTGTTTATATATATTGGGATATAAAATATACCTTAACAAATAGTTATATTGAGATATTAAGTTATTACATTCTAATTGAAAAAAATAATACATTAAGAAAAAAAGTTATGAAAGTTTGAGAAAATTTGATTATTCTAGAGTAAGCAATTAACACAATAAATATTGGATCAATTTTCCTATATCTCTTTTAATTACAATAACTAAATAACTCGATGTAATTACTTATAATTAGCTAATTGAATAATAAAAAAAAAGAAATTCTTTGGCATACACAATTCCTAAATTTACCAAATATCGTAAAATGATACAATAATATACACGTCTCAGAAAACTAGGTTTATCTCCTCAGCATAAATATGAATTGGAGATATTATGACCAAAAATAATTAAAGTCAATTAGAAAATTTTGTTAATTTGTTTTTGTTAATGTTAACTAAAAGCAAATTTTTGCAATACAATTTTCACGAATTATGAAAATTTACGATATTCCTCCAAATTAACGTTGGGTATAGATTTTATAAAAAAATTAGAATTTTTCCAATAATCAGTACCGTAACAAGTAGTTATATTGGGTTATTGGATAGGTATTTATAATTTAAACCGATTATAATTGAAAGTAACGAGGTTTTAGAAATCATTGGAAAATTACGTTTTTCTGGAGTAACCAATTAATAAAATAGTGATTGCAATATTTCCCTATTTTCCTATTTATATATAAATAGGTAATGTATATACATATAATAAAAATAATAATATAAATAATACGTAAGATAAAAATTCTATAAGGCAAAATATGAAGGTTCTCCATAATCTCCATACCGAAATAAATTCCCAACAATCTAATTTGTTTGGCATATATTGCTATTGTCGCATTAATATTAAAATATTTTTTCTATTTGCAACAAATTTTGGTATATATTTTAATGAACAATTTGTCTAAAATCTAGAAATATAGAAAACAGTTAGATGTTAGCACAGTCGAAGTTGAAAAATAATTGTGTCAAAGAAAAAGAAATACGCTATAAAAGTATTAAAAGTACTAATTTTGTAAATGTTGAAATATCAAAATTTAACAATATGTCATATAATAATAATACTAATAAAAAATAATAATAATTACAAGGTAGGTAATGAGAGGAAATGAGAAAAAGGATTTTGTCGGTAGGATGCGATAGAACCTATGTTTCTTACCAACCTATCGGTCTTCAGTTTTGTTTAAAGATCAATATTATATGGAAGCATTATTCTGAGGTTCAGTATATGACCTTTGTAAATCAGATTTAATGCTGGCCATTCCACTTAGGCCTAACCGTTAGCTGGGAACATATTTATTCTTGCAATAACAACTAACTTATTTACAACGTTACACATTTTTAAAATTAACCTTTCCACGATTTGCTAAAATTGTATTTATTGATCGATACATCGCACCGCGTGATATATTTCCCCTATGAAAGGATTATCTCCGTTAGGTCGAAATTCCGCACAAAAAACCGTTTTAAAATAACAAAACGGTATTTTTATAATGCCAAAAGCAGAAATTTCGACGATAAATCTAACGGCAGCCAAATTGCGCTAAAAACAATTCTCCGAGTTAAAGCGTAATTGATTGCGCTAACCGCAACTAATAGAGGCAATTTTGTTTTAGCGGTGGAGCTCCACTCATTTATTTATCCTCCGGAGGGCGAAGCTGCTAATACAGCTCCCTCGGGCATTTTAAACATCGAACAAACATACGGAATATCCGCTCGTCACTTTACCATGGATCGTAATTCGTGAAATTTAATAAAATTAACAGAACACCGACACCATGTTGAATTTACGCTCTCGCTTGTATTTACTTTAACCGATTTTACATGTCTCCTGCGAATCGACGAATTGGCGGTTTTGGCGAACGCGCGGCGCCATTATTAACGATACATTACATATACAATGAACCTAAAATGATGTACTTATGGAGAACAGTTACATTAAAATTAATTAACAATGGCCCGGGGAAATACAACATAAAGTTGTCTTCAAATGTTTAAAACCGAATAAAACAAAAATTCTGAACCTAAAATTCAAAGTTCATCAAAGCATACTGTAACGCGAAATGTAAACAGCAGCGTGAAACGTGTTTACCCTTATTGGTCGGCGGCTTACCTCAAAGGAACGCGGCTACGCTTATTAAGCGCAGCGGCGAGCAATAAAAACCGCCCCGAGCGTTCCCGCAACATCTTATTAAGGAAATAATGATCTATGGCCTTTCTGGACGTTTCTAAGTAAACATTATTTTAGAATGGAATGACCTGGAACTATCGCGAATACAATTGAGGTGTATATAAGCGGGCTTGCGGTCGGAGAGAGGAGATTAGACGTGAAGCCGCGAGTGAATAAATAAGGCGAAAGACGGACCAGTGAAATAAGTGATAAAAAATAAATAGTTAGGAAATAGTTAAGTGTGTTATATAAATTAGTTCAGTAATAGTCTAAGATAAATTAAGTAGTGTGTAGTGTATAATTAGGACAGTGTAAATAAATTAGAAATAAACGTTACAATATTCTTGAGAAAACTTGCTATACGCCTCATGTGTTTGTCGTGCATCATGTCCCAGTGAAACATATCTCTAACTTCAGAAAATTTGATAGGCAATGAGCTGAAATTCTTAACTGCACTTTAGACAACATTTGTAATTAGTTTCGAAGAACTTCAAATGGCCGTAACTTTTTGATACTTTTTGGGAAATACTCCTTAAGTAACAGTCTTAAGCAATGGAAATTTATAATTCAAACTACTTGTAAGTTTAATATTCAAAACTGAATTAACAATTCAGCAAACTCGAAAAATTATATTTTTAGCTTATTTCCCAAAAAAAATTAATATTTGTATCCCAAAATAAATAATGTTTTGTTACCAAATTGGTATACTAAAAAGATATGAACCAATTACAAAATAAAATTTCAGCTCTACGATGGCTTACTCAGAATTATATTAAATAATAACCAGGAGAAAATTAGTCGATCAAACGTAATATTAAAACGAAAAAAATTACCGAAGTAAATAGCTTCATTTGAATACTAATGTTCTTTTCAAGCTATGGAACGACCGTACAAAACAAAGTGCGAGAAAAGCGTAATGTGTTGTTATAACGAGTATTAATCTGAGTATCGCGTATTACACTGCCATTCGCGTATTGCTAGGCGAGTTTTGTTTTTTTGTGCAAGTACATTAATAACATGGTAAAAAAATGTTGCGTGCATACCTGCAAAAGCCCACGCTACTTACGTTAGTACAGCTGAATATTTTTAATTTTTGCTTGATTTCAATCTCAAAAAGGATTTGCCAGCGTACGTCAGACTCTTTTTGGGAAATTGTTATTACAACGTTGTAAGTTAAAAGTGAAGTGAATTATAATCAAAATATATACATAGATAATATACACTATACTGTAGTAAGTAGTTTAATTTATGTTAAATTTTGTTTTTGTTATTGAATTGAATTGAATTGAGTTTATTTCCAGTAAAATACAAGGCTGTAGTTTTACAGGACTAATTACAAGCCCGCTGCAGAGCTGCCAAGCAGCTGTACGCAGACTGGGTTACAAAAAACTTAATTATCTACAATTTTAAAACTAAAACTTAAAACTAAATGCCTTTTTCCACACTCAATGCGAATTATTTTTTCACTTATTTATTTTTTATATTATTTTCTTCATTTTTGTTTTGGTCATATTTTATTAAGTTGTTATTCAGTAAATAATTCTTCTTTCGAAATAATTAGAGAATAAAAAGCTTTTTTACTTTCTCATATGAGGTACTCATATATGAGAGAGTACAGTGTAACCTTGGTTATCCGAACTAATTAATGCATGTCACTGTTCGGTTAACGATTTATTCGGATAATCAAAATAAAATCCAGAATGATATAAAAATCTTTAATACATATCTCAATGTAAAACGAAATACAACTTTAATGCAATAAAAATCTTTCAAAGCCAACAAATATAAATAAAAATATACATTCTTTCATAAAATAAAAAAAGTTGATACATTCTACCAGAAACGTTAGTGCACACTTTACTTAAAAAATCTGTAATTTTCTGTTGTTTAACATTTCTCATTTGCAACTTATATGCTCTGTTTTGCATCTCTTCTAAAAGAACGATGTGGCTGGAATCTTCTCCATGGTCCTTTGCCCACTGTATGCATTTAGCAAAGTTATTTACCGCTTCTCCGTGTGTCACTCTGTCACTGTCACTCTCTTCCTCCATTTCGTCAAAATTCTCCACATTCTCCAATATGTCGCTGTCATCTATCCTTTCTACGTCTTCATCGCCCAAGGTTCATCTTTTAATTTCTTCATTTGTAGGAGCATTCGATATGTTTTTCGTAAGTTCCACTATCTCGTTTATTTCGTTCACTTTTGATGTTATAGCTTGTCGCAATGCAGAGAGAGGGATCAAATCTTCATCTTTGAATAAATCTAACAATCCTGGGGGCAGGAGTTGCTGCCAAGAACTTTCAGATCGGTCTTCACGTTCTGCCAAGCCTCTGCCAGTTCAAACTTCAAACACAACATCGTTGACTGTGACTTTCTTCAGTTCCTCTGCAATATTTCCAAGATTCACCACTATCTTCTTCAAAAGATTCTTTCTATAGTAGAGTTTTATAGCTTGGATCACATTCTGATCCGTTGGCTGGAACAGTGGTGTGCAGTTAGGCGGAAGAAATATGACAGAAATTTGTGAGTCGTCACTAGCTAAGCTCTAGCGATTTAAGTTCGGTTAATCAAGAGTAGTTCGGATAATAAATGCCAATTCGTTGCATTTGGATAAGCGGGTATTCGGATAAACGCGTGTTCGGATAACCAAGGTTACACTGTATTGTAATCGGGTCGATTTTTCGAAATTGAGTTATTAGCATTTCTGGACGTTTTGAGGTCCCCTGAGTCCAAAAAACAAGTTTTTGGAAAACCGTCTGTATGTATGTGTGTATGATCTGATCCCCATACTATTATTCCATATGTTGCTAAACTGTAATATATGCCATACATTGCTGTCATTAAATTATATGACGATAAAATTTTTTTTAACTTAGCAAGTACATAGATGGTATACCTTAGCCTATTAACTTTACTTATTATCTCAACATCCCATCTTAAGTGTTGGTCTATCATTATACCTAAATATTTAACATTGGTTACTTTGACTAGATTTTCATTATTTACAGTAACGTTAAACGTTTCAGGTATACCGTCAATAAGGTTACCAAAAGCTATAATGCAAGATGTCATAACATTCAGAGTAGCATGTTTTCATCAAATCACATTTTTAATTTACACATCAGATTTTGTTTAACTTTATCCCATGATATGTCAGTGCAGAATCCAATGAGAAGTTATGAGTTATGAGTATATTAACTACAAATGGCGTAATAACACTGCGCTGCCGCCAAAAGTTCGACATTAAAATGCATGGAATTTTTGTATTTAGTTGTATTATTTTATTTGTATTTTGTATTGTACTTGCACTGCTTTATTTGTCCAATCAAACTTTGTTTTGATTCATTACAATTCCGGAAAATGACCAGTTTAAATTTTTTCTTCTGATGACTTATTTTAATGAATGGTAACAATGTCAGGTTAGGTTAGGTTGATGCAAAGCTTGAGAAATTTTATTCCAAAATGCGCTTTTATGAAAGTCCAAAAAGATAAGTTCAACAACGCCATAAACCGAAATTTCTCGTCCATTCGGCGATGGATAGAGTAATGGCTCTTGCTAATTATTCGGGGGTGTGTACTAATTCGCCCTGGGGGCCATGTATTAATCCGAGGATTAAAAAAGGTCGTGGGTGAATTCGCTCCCGGTAGAGGATTATGATAAGTAGAGTAGTTTTGCGTGAAAGTGATGTTTAAAACTGTCATGGTATTTCAAAAAAGAGGTTAATAAGGGTAGGTACGTATGAGGGTAAAAATCTTTAGTCAGTCTGCTTGCAATATTTAAAACGATAAGATCATCGAGAAGTACGTTCACGTTCCATATTGTTGAAATATGGAAGTATCAGAGATTTTGAGTGAAATGGGGAAACTCAAGTCAGTGGGAAATAATTGCAAGTACAATTTTCATAAATTCTTTTCGGGTAATGTATAGACATTAAATTCATGCAATAGCATTGTTGAATATAGCGAAAACCATAATCACCATATCACTGATATGAATATACTGTGCGATCGAATAAAAAAATAGTCAAAGCAGGCCATGAGCTAAAATACGAATGTCTTTTCCTAAAATTCT
This sequence comes from Cryptocephalus moraei, assembly GCA_946251905.1. Lineage (NCBI taxonomy): Eukaryota > Metazoa > Arthropoda > Insecta > Coleoptera > Chrysomelidae > Cryptocephalus > Cryptocephalus moraei. Next base: position 10,051,393 of record OX276455.1, read on the forward strand.
TCTTCTTCTTTTTCTGGTTATTAATTACAAATGTCAAGTTGACGTACATTGACAAGAGACGATATTGTCGAAGCAAATCAAAAGTGTTCTTTTAGAATCCTATTTTAGAAATTAAGTCAAGCTGGAAAATGGTGAAGGGCAATATTAAACATTACATTTCTTTAAATAAAATGCTCGTTTAGTTTTGTCACCTTTTTTCATTTCAAAAATTAACTTCAAGTTTGACTTTGTCAGTGTCAACTAGTATTTTCTGTTTAGGAAATTTAGGAACTAAGTAAAGACATGCGGCTTTTTTTTCATGGCCTGTTTTGACTATTTTTTTATTCGATCGCACTGTATTAAATCCACGTTTTGCGGTCCAAGTTCCCGAACCTCGAAAAAGGAGTAGCGATCACCACGCACGTCGAGACAAATCTCAATACCGGCATTAGTGCACACGTCCATAAAATCTGCATGTTAAACAAACGCGACGATAATTCAGGCGACCCGTCCCTGTAACTGAAACGATCCATATCCGAAACTAATTACTCGGCTTTTTGCCCATTATCTCGCAATTCACCGGTTCGGATCGCGAACGGGAGTCGGGAGGAAGAGAGAGGGAGAGAGGAAAAAATCGGGACCGGGATGATTCACGGTGTTGCTTACCTCGTGGTTGGTAATATAGATGGGCTTATTAAGGATGATCCAGACTGTGGTCTCCCAGCAACCGGGATGAGTCGTCGAGCCCTCGTAGGTCATGAAGTGCTCCGTCTCGGGCATGAGGCTACGGAGGGAGAGGTGCTTTATCGGCGTCGTCGCCCCTGAAAGGAGACACACGTTCTGTTATGGAAACTTTCATATCTATTCATCCCGCTTTGTAGTGATTACCTTCCCTAAGATATACAGGAGGTTTGAGGATTGAATCTCAGTACTGATCGAGCTTAATCTGTGCTTGATAACGACTCAAAAGGTTCTTACAAACGTAGGACAGTCTTCCATTGATTTTTAATATTTTACAAATTTACATGACATATATCAAAACCAAATATTAAACATAGTGGGTGTTGGAGGGACGCATCTTCGTTACAAAAATTAATTTCCAGTTTTTACTACTGGCGCTACAATTCATGTCATCTTCAAACGAACATAACACCTACTACACGACTTTCTTCAGAAACAAAAATTATTTTATTTTATTAATTGATTTAAGGAAGTTCACGATTCGCCCCTGGTATAATTCATTGCTCTAAGGCTGTGCCTGACAATGTGTTCTACTAATTAAGAATTAATGCAATAGTAAATTTAATTTTGCAACAAAAAAGATCACTTTGAACTGTTTGCATGTCTTAGATACATTTCGTTACTTCAGAAATAAATATTTTGCGTTAAAAACGACGAAAATTCAGTAAAAAACCGCATCAGTAGACTCTAATTAAAATCTGGACATACCAGAGGCTGTGTTCGTTAAAGGGGGGGGGTTCGTTAATCAGGTATTCCCTGGACGAAAATAATGAATTTCATTTTTGTGTCCTAGCGAAATGGGCACCCTATACAACATGACAATTAATTACCTTAAGCTACCTCTTAGTGGAATTACGATTTAGGGCATAAATATAATAATTTTATTAACACTGTTATTAACTACTATTAAAATCATAAGTTACATTTTATTTATTTTAAATATGACCAACATTTATTATTATTAAGATATTTGTTATTACAGACTTATATTGACACAACATTTAACATTAATTATTACCACTCTTGCAGTAACAGTCCATAAATCTCATTTTTGGGATTTAGAGGCACAAAACTGAAATCCCCAGATTTGAGGTCAATTTTGAGAACAATTTGAAGGAATATCGTTTGACAACAACCGGTATTAAAACAGCCTTTATGTAAGTATACAACGTGTTTCAAAATGATTGTCATCTAGTCGGCTGTGGAATTCCCATGTAAAATAAAAAAGCCCGCCTTGCGAAAATAGGAGTTTCTACTAGCTATACATAACCTCAAAATAACCTACTTAACCTCTTTTAACTTCTGGTTTTTCTCTGTCAAAAGAAAACGAATTCTGAGTATTTGTCTATTTGTAGTATTTGTTTTGGCCCTAAAAAGGGCCGTTAATTACCAGCAGTACTGATTGCCAGTTTCACAATAAATGTTCGAAGTGTCACTTGTTGTCAGAATTAGATAGGTTCAAATCAATAGAGCGCGGCACATCAAAAATTACATGCATAGACATTACAACGCCAACTAGATGACAATCATTTTGAAATACGTTGTATAATATTTCATTACTTTATACAGGGTGAGTCATGAAATAACCGGAATTCTCTTAACTGTACGTACCCTGTAATGTAAAGTAAAAGTTTTTCCTGCGAAGTTTTGTCGAAATGGCGTACATCTCGAGTTATTCGAATTACTTTCTGCGTGTGGGCTGAATTTTATTGAATACAGGTTATTGGAGCATTATTAAATATTTATACAATAATTGAAAGTTATACAAACGAATCGATCTTATTTATCAAAAGTACACTTTTTTGCAAAAAAAGTAATAAGTGAAGGCACTGAACCGAATTAAACTCACTGGATTTTTTTTATGAAATCTCCATTGAAGTTTAGTAAATTTTAACTCTTTTACTGAAGGAGTTATCAATCTGTCGCTGGCCATTTAACAATCTGCATTGGTTGGATGGAGGTGCAATTTACAAGAAATTTTAAAATTCATAAAAAAATATTTAGACTCAAATCACTGTAAAATTCACTACAGTTTGTTTAGTGAGGTATTTTCAAGAAGTTTGGTGAGTTTCAGCACTTTTTATTAGTGAGATTGGAAGTTTAGGCGCTTTATGTGAAAAATTGACACAATTGAACGAGTGTAGATGTAGATGCAATTTACCACGAAGCTAAAATTTTGGTCAAATTTTACTAGTGATTTACTGCGGTATTCTTGGGGAGTTCAGCGAGTTTCAACTCATTTGGTAAAGGAGTATTGAAGTTAGAAGTGTTTATCTAATAACCGACATTGTCATTAGATAAAACACATGTTAGCAAATTTTATTAAAAAAAATATTTAAACTCAGATTATGGACACAAATTAAAAAATTAAAAGTTAAATTCAACTCTTTATGTAAACAAACCTCGAAGTTTATTTATCAATCTTACTGTAGTGATTGGATCAAATTATAATTTACAAAGATTTTAAATATTTATAAAAACAACATTTAATCTCAAATTGTTGTAAAATTTGCTAACAGTTTTTAATGGGCTGTTCTGAACAAGTTTGGTGAATTTTGGCACTTTTTATAAATAAAGCTGTGGCTTAATGTAAAAAATTGAATAACTTGCCGCGACTTCTAGTTTCGAAAATTCATAATTTGTATTGAAATTTAGATTTAGGTGAAAAACTGCCCAAATTTTCCGGATATGTGGACAGATCCGTATTTCAGATTTTTCCGCGTTCGATTTTTTAAAGTGCCCGAATAAATTATTTTATTCCAATTTAAATTTAATTTTGGCATATTACGGTTGTAATGGCGGCTTGTGATTGACTCTTACAAGGATTAGAGTTATTTTTGACTTACCCTGTATATTAGAGAATTTAGTGAGCATTCCTAAATTAAAGTTGATATATGATGTACCTACTTAATTTTGAGTACAATTAAAACAGGTAACTATTAAGAAATAACATATTTCAAATTGGAATGTTTGGTGAGTTTCAACACTTTTTATAAACAAGTTTTGATGTTGTGGCGTTTGATGTCAAAAATTGACATCATTTGCCACAATTTCTAGTTTCAAAAACTCATAATGCATATTAATATTGAAACTCAGATTTTGGTGAAGAAGGTGCTAAAATTTTTCGCATATGTGAACAGATCCGTATTTCAGATTTTTCGGCGTTCGATTTTTGAACGTTATTTTATTCCAATTTAAATTTGATTTTGGCATATCACGATTGGAATGGCGGTTTGAGATTCCAGTTATTTCTAACTCATCTTGTGTATTTAATGAGCTTCACTAAATTGAAGTTGAAATTTGATGTGCTTAATTTTGAGTAAAATTAAGACAAGTAACTGTTGAGAGATAATATATTTCGAAATTAAATGGTCGGCGCGATAATTAACGTTGCGTAGGGTATATGCTCCAAACGGAACGTTATTACTTTATCAGGCTAAACGCTGTTTACATTGGTTATTTCCACTTACGTACATTCATTCTTTCGTTTGCATCCACATGCACATATCCCTCCGAACGCGAAAATCTCTTCTATGAGGTAGAAATTTTCGCACACGACCACACACAAACATTCCCGTCCCGCAAACAGATTCCACGGCAATAAATATACATATACGTTTTTTTCCCCGTCGTATTTGCCGAGGGTAAACGTGACAATGAATGTTAATGGAGGGTTTACAAATCCACACAATCAAATGTTGAAAAATAGAGCAGGTATTCCATTTATCGAATTTCTCTGTTTGCTTTGTCCGCCGGCGACGATTTGCAACCGCTCGGAAATGCACACGCTGGCAAAAATTTCAAATATTCGCCCGGCAAATTAATGAAGCGGAATAGGAGGGTAGGGTCTCCTCTCTATATCAAAACCGAAACGGTGTCGCCCCAACGAACGATTATTCAGTAAAACAGTAATCTTCTTCGAACTTTACAATGTTAAAAATAAGGGCTGGTCCTTATAACATCTATAATTAATAAGATAGAGGCTTTCGAGATGTGAACACATCGTAGAAACCTTAAAATCTTATACATTTAATGAAAAAGTACTACGTAGAGCGAACAGAGAACGTAAACTCTGCCATATAATAAAAATTCGCACGACCTTACCTGGGCCATGTTCTGAGGAACGATACATACCCATATGCTCAACTCATTATAAAAGGAAAGATCAAGGGAAAGAGAAGAGTAGGAAAAAGAAAATTATCATGGATGAGGAACATTCGACACTGGACTGACAACCTTCATTGATGGAGACGGCTGAATAAGAAGAATAAGGTAAGGTTCTCTTCTCCCCAGCCTCAATAAGAGGTTAAGTTTGTTTAAAAATGAGTACTGATTATGTACTGGAAAAGTATATCACAAATGAAGCAAATTTTCCTCCTCTCATCTGCGCTAGTTTTTCTTTCTCATTTGTACTAACGACGAACGGTTGTAAAGCTTTAAATTCTAAATTTGATATAAAACTTCATTTTAAGATTTCAGATATATTTGAGTTCATTAAAGCTTTACTAGATGTACAATGCGAGATATACAAAGAAATGCCAAGTAAACAAAATAAATGTATCAAAATTTTGGAAAAAGAAGAATATGTACTTGAAAATATGGTTCTTCTTCGGCATGAATATATTACTACAGAAGATTTTAGTGAACCAGTTTCCAGAAAATTCCTTCCCATTGACACTTGATTACTAATGTCAGTAGATACCCATTCATTTCGTTGACTTCTTTCAAACTGTTTCAGTTATTTCTCATAGTTGCTTGACATAAAGGTATGTGTATATTATATATACTTGATGAACATGCTCGTATGTACAGCATTAGCCAATTTTGTATGTGTGTAGTTTTAGGACAAAACTTGATTTACAAGCCCCTTTTTAACAGACCCTAACAGATCCCGGCCGCAATTCGTGCATCGGGCAGCAATTCGAGCGTACCCAAAAATAAGGTATTGCATTGACCCTCTGTAGCAGATCAGGACGTTTGGTTCCACCTTAAACAAGATCGTGGGAGCCCTTAAAACTAACTGCCCACAATTTTTAAGCATTAATAATAATTATTATTACACGAATTCGTCGAAATAAAAAGAAACTTGGACAAGACCCAATTTACGAAACTTATCAAAATTTTAATACAAACCCTATCAAAGTCCTACTTTTCCCAACGAAACAAGGCAGAAAATTAATTTTCGAAGAATCCCCCACTAGTAGATGTAGCTTTCATTTTGAAACACTCCGCATACCGATTATCAAAGTGAACTTCCAAGGAGCGATTCTTCCATAATTTCCCAAGTTCAAAAAAGCAAGAGAGAAAGAGGGAAAGAATGTCGATTACGACGAAAAAGAACCGTAGTAACCACGAAAATTACGCACACAGCCTACTATCACTAATACGGAATATAACGACCCCTTTTGTGCACAACTTAATTCAGATGCAAAAAAAACCCTTTCATAATAATGCTGCCGCATCATGAAGGCAAAGTGAAATTAATGGGATATTGTTAAGGTGACGGGTCATTAATCTGGAAAAATTCGGTTCGCCGCGAGTAACTTTTCCAAGGAAATTCCAACGGAACGGAGGAGATCGAGGAGAAGAAAGCGGCGTATCAAAGCGCAAACATTATGTAAATGCAAATATAAAAGATGTTCATTAAATTCGCGGACTTTGTAAATAACTGACGGGATGGTTTTTTTAAGAAAAAAAAGTTAATGTTACTTTCAGTAAACTTGAGACCTCGAGAGCAAGCAGTGTAGGCTTAATGGTCCATGACGCTTAAGTTAGTTTTAAGTAGCAAAAAAGGAAATGGTAACTTACATGGCTCTAATCTATAACCTTTGAAATCTCACCAAAATTGGAGTTTCACTGAAACTCAAAACATATGAGAATAACATAATGAAACGTTAGTTGAATTATTAACAAACTATAAGCACCAATAAACGTACCACACAATGAGAATTACTTTGGCTATACATTTAACGTAAAATACTAACTTAAAACATCAGCATTGTTAATGAAATTTGATTAAACCATTAAAGACAGTTTCAACCAAATTTATGTTTCAATAAATGATCCACATTTTTTAAACAGTTATTAAGGAGAATTCGCCATGTTCTTAAATACCACAACAATGGTGCATATATCTGAAACTCTCGAAATAAGTAAACAGACACGTTGATAGCTGAGTGTCAAGAAACCACGAGTTTCAATAAAAATTCTACATTTTGTTAATTAGCTGTTGGTGAAAGTTTGACAATCTTATTTAACACAGAAGTTATTCATTACAATTCATTACAATAAGCTATTGAAAGTAATTTGTTTTTTTTTGGCAGTCTATAGGAAGAATTCGCAAATTTCATTAAAATGTCAAGTGGAAGGGTGGATGTCTGAAATTTTAGGATATAATTAATTAAAAGGATGCAGATTTTCACGTTTCAACCAAATATCAAGGGAAGCTTGAACAACACTTGAGTTTCGATAAATGTATCAAATTTCGTTAATCAGTCATTACTGAAAATTCGATGGGTTGATTCAACACATCTGTGAAATTCAAGAAAGCATCACGTAGAAACATTGACAGCGTTTAATAAGATTTCAACCAAACGTCGTAGAGAGTTTTTGACTATATTAGGGAGTTTCAGTTATTATGCAAAGCCTCAATATACTTTAAGACAATTTCAATAAATGTTCTAAACTGTGTTAGTTAGCCATTTAAAAATTTGTGAATTGAAAAACAAATGCTGTACATTACGGTGATTGGTGATTGGTGAAAGTTCGACAATCTCATTTAACACAAAATATAGACGGACACATCTGGGAAATTCCAGAAAGTGATGAATTGAAACATTAATACATAGTAAGTTAGATCAATTAATTTGTAGAGTTTCAACAGAACTTGAAATTCACTGATTGTTTTTTGTTTTTTAAGTAATCGTTAGTGAAGATTCCTTAATTTCAATAAATATCCAAATGTAGAGGGAGGGGGGCAAAATCCAAGCAGGTCTCTGCAATTTTAGAAATTACTCAATTGAAGCGTCAACACGTTTTAATGAAGTTCTAACCAGAATTATAGCGAGTTTCAACAAATCTTGAGTCTCGATAAACGTTATAACTTTGGTAAATTATTCGTTAGTTAAGATTTTAAAGTCGTTTCTAGCATAAAACACAGAAAGGCACATCCGTAAAATTCCAGAAAGTATTGAGATGAAACATTGACAGTTTTTAATGAAATTTCGACCAATTGTTGTGGAGAGTTTCAGATCACTTTAGATAGTTTCAATTATTCTGTAGAGTCTTAATAAAATTTGAAACAACTTCGATAAATGTATTTTGTTAATTAACCGTTCAAAACTTCATGATTTGAAACACTTAATTATTTTTCAATTAATTATTTTGTGATTTGAATTAAACATGAGTTTCAATAAACGTTATATCCATTTCAAGAAGACGTTAGTTAGAATTCGCCAAATTTATTATGTATAAAATAGAAGGGGAGATCACTTAAATTATAGAAATTAATACCTATGTCTATTAAGCCACATCATCAACTTCATAAGTCAGCATTTACTATAGGCTCATATTTTGTTGCTAATTCAATGCTTATTTATTACGCAAGTCGCGAATTTATCGCTCCACCCCTTAGCGAGAAAAAAGGGGATAATGTGACTTAAGACTTAAGCCACATCATCCACACCTGTATCTCCGAATCCGTAAGAGATATATACATAAACCAATCGGCATATTTTATTGCTAATTTATTGCTGACGATAAGGACTAGTAGCGCAATTCCAGAACCACCCCTTCAACCCTTAGCATTAAACTCACCTCTGAAATATCAGAAAAATCTTAAAAAAAATTGTGTACGTTAAATACACCCTGGGCTCTTTATTGCTAATTAATTTCTTAACTTGCAAGCAAAGTATGATTTTATGGCTCCACCCCTAACCGAAAAGAAAGGGATAATTTGATTTATGACAGCATCCACACATGTATCTCCTGAACCGCAGACGATGTATACATAAACCAAGCGGCATATTTTATTGCTAATTTATTGCTGACGATAGGGACTAGTAGCGCAATCCCAGAACCACCCTTCAACCCTTAGCATCAAACTCACCCCCGAAAATTAGCAATTAATTAATAATAAATTGGCAATAAAATATGAGCCTATTAGTAAATGCTGACTTATGACATGGATGATGTGGCTTTTAGCAACATGCTAAGCAACTTTGAGCACATTGCAATCAATCGTTGTGTATAGTTTTAAAACTAAGTTTCATCACAATGGTGGCAGTGCGATTACCACATTTACCATAACATAGAGGAGCACATCTTTGAAACTTCGTGAAGTAATAAATCGAAATAGCATTTTGATGAAACTCCAACTAATGATAATATATCAGATTTGTATGGAAGGTGAGGCTTTAATAAAGCTCCAGATAAGCGAGCAAACAGTGGGTTTGTCAATAAAAACGTACTTGTTCGATAAGATGCCGTAAAGGTACCTAATCTAGGATGTTTTTCTAATTACAAATTCTCGAAATATCTATCAGAATTCAAATTTGTCGTTATTGGGAATCAGTTGTATACTTTCTCGTAAGTAAATTGCCTGAAATCAAATTATTGGAAAAATTATATGAAGAAAAATGCTTGGACCAGTTAGACCTGGATTTTTAATGAAATTTATTGATCTAACTGGAAAGATGATGAAACTTATCGATAGATAAAATTTTCGGATTTTTAACTTAATTAGAATAAAATTGTTAAATTTGGGTACGTGCGACAAGCGCTATTGTTTTGTATGTTTGGTGCGTTATGAAGACATTTTTAATTTACCGACTCAATGATTAGCTAGTCAAAACTGTGACAAGCTATTTCAAAACTACTACATTTTGTATTTTACGGGGGAAAAATTCCCAAATTTCATCGACATTCCCCACACGTAGTACGTAAACCATCCCTCCATCGATCCGACGTAACCGTACCCGCCGCATACGCTTTACACCCGTACATCTGCCTCTACGGTTTCGTTTTTGAATTAATTAGAATTCCACATACGCAAGCCAGCCGACATCACACATAATTTTCACTGCATTTAGATTAAAAAAAGAACAAGTCTCATCAAGGCGTCAGGAACACAAATGTGCATGTCAGGGCTGCTAATGGAAAATTATACGTATCCTCGTCGCGAAAAGCATCCGACATTTTCTGGAAGCATTTGCATATGTGCAGAAACACGATGAACTTCGATATATATATCAGCCGGTGCGGCGAGCCAGTCGATTAAAAACAATTTCTTGATATCAAATTAATAATCGATGAATCGAGCAATGAATCATCAAAGTACGTACAAATAGTCGGAGCAGCCGATTTCGGCCACGAACCTTTTTCAGCGTAAGCGGAGGATTATGGTACGTTGATAAGTACGCCGACTTCGGCCACCGTTCTACCTGAATTGCTTAGGGCTTAGCCTAGGGTTTCAATGGGTCGGTGGAACCGAAATGCGCCCTGCTGTCAAATTGTAAGCGAATCAATAAACCAATGAAATTACAATGATTTTGAGAAAAATGGTTCATTGGAAAATTTTTAGTATTAACCAATTATCCGCTAATTAATAACTTGGCTTTGTGTAGAGAGCAAATGTTTCTTTTTACAATATCTACATTTACAACATACATTCAAGAAAAATTATTCGTTCTATTCGTATTGCTGAACCTCAATTGTTTATCCTTGCCCTTTAACAAGCGATAGAGAATTCATATAATAATTATGGTCGTAGGGAAGGAACTCGTTGGTTCTCTGAGAGGTTTTACCTACTTTCGAATTGACCGCGGAAGGAACTGGCCGCCGCTATTTAATAATTTCTCTATTTTCCAATTTTACTTTTACTAACTTAACACTAAACTGAAAGAAATTAGTGAATGAAATCCACCCAATGTTATTTTATTGCACCTACCTGGCCCAACGAGCCATAATCCTTACTAATCCTACTGATAAAATCGCGTGGCCGAAGTCGGCTGTGATTTTCTTCTCTGTGGGGAATGGTGGCCGAAGTCGGATGTCCCCCAAATAGTAACTATGAAGCCATTAAAATGTAAGTATAAAATTACTAATCGAATTTCTCCTTCCGTTTTGATCGGTAAAACATTCAAACGGTAATTTTTTCCCGCGGGGCCTCAACGAAATCCCCGTAAAAGAAACTTGTAAAGACATTACTTTTATGGGATTTCACAGGCAGATCCGGAGTTTTTATTGTCTGCCCCACTCCTTTACGCATTAGGAAAAGCATACATTAAATATATTCGAATATCAATATTCATCTTTCATTTTCACACAGAGTGCTGAAAGATGTCAGCATATTATTCATGCGGCATAATGGAAATATACAATTTTTCCGAAGGCGTTTTGTATATTGACGAATGGAACTGACAAATTACTTTCCTTTTAAGTTTTCCCTCCTTCGTATATTCCAAGTTTCACGAAGGGGAATGATTGTCGCTCGGAAAGGAAAACAACGTTCGGGGAGTCGAACGAAATGCGAGCATTAAAATTTCATGGTTAAGGTTCGTCGGTAATAATCGAATGGCGGACGATTAATACGAAACTAACGTAGTTAGATATGTGAATTCGGGATCGGTCCGGTATTGTGTTTGTTTTGGAAAAATCCATTTCGGTCCCGCATGCCCATCGATTTGCTTAAATTACTGTCATTTACTTAAACAGTATGTATTACGGAAAAACAAAAGGTAAATTAACTTCTACGTTGTTCAACCCATCGATCCATATGTTACGTATCAACGCTGGAAGGGAAACGTTTTTGCACCGTTACGGATAATTTAACTCCAAGCATTAACAAGCCGTCAAGTATAGTGCTTCGCACACGCGATAATACGATTGGATGGCGTTTAGGAGACTTAGGAATAGAAGTTGCTCCAGTTAGAAAAACTAACGGCACTAACTGTCGGCTTAAAAGTAGGTAACAAAAATGCAAGACTTTGTAATTACAGAAGTGATATTGTCACATACGGTCTAGTTCTTGTACTATATTGAGTTCCCTGCTTTTGCTGAAAGTGCCAATGAGAAAGATAAGAAAGAAAAAATAAGTTTCAATAGGTTGAACTTAAATATTACAATATTTATCCTCATATTCAAATTCACATATTTTCCATTATTTTTCTTCTATTGATTTTAAAGTTATATCCAGTTATGAAGTGTTCTACAAAAATCCATAGAAATTGTTAAGTTTCTATGCCACAAACCATACTTATTGGCACGTATAGTAATGCCAGTTTCTACGTCAATTACGTTTATCAATCCATAACCTCCAAATCTTTAACTGATATAACTGTTCGTTGCAAAATTGTCTATAACAGTTATTTTTGAGATATTTCCAGAAAAAAGGTCTTATAAAATAGGTTGTGCAAAATTGTTGTAAATTGTGTAAAATTGTATTTTAACTCACGAATTACTTAAACTCGGCAATTTGTCTGATAGTGTTCAGTATCTCGCACTATTTTTTGAGATATTAAGATACTAACTAGATTTATACGTTGTTTTGTGATATTATTTTCAAGTATATCCAGTAAGCTGAGAAGTTTCCTACAAAGACAAAGCCGGAAATTGTTAAGTATCTCAATGTTTTTTGATATATTGTGAAAAATCACTTAAACACTTCTTACCACAACTTCAAAATTTAAAGTTATTTAAGATTGTTGTCCATAAAATTATCTACAGAGTTAAAAATATCTCCAAACATCTTTGGGATATTATGAGGCAAATCACGTTTATTGTCACGTTTCATGGCATATTCTAATTCACGTAAATTCCTTAATATCTCATTCTGTAATTTCATCTATTTGTAACTCATATAACTGTACATTGTAAAATTGTCTCAAGTTATTCATAAGTTAACTATTTTGGAGATATTGTAAGAAAATTCAATCTTATCTCAGTTGTGTGAAATCGTTTCTTTACTCATATAACTCTGTCAATACTTAGAATCCGGATTTTAAAATTATATTGAAATAGTATCACCTGTGAAGGTTGTTAAAACTGATGTTGTTTCAAGGTTTACAAGTAGCTTGAACAATTTTTGAGATATTGCAATACGAACCACACTTATACGTTGTTTTGTGATATTATTTTCAAATTCACATAGTTCCCTCAATTTTCACCTATACATTTTAAAGCTCTATCCAGTTGTATGACTATGAAGTTTCCTACAACTGCCTGCAGAAATAGTTGTTTCTCGAAATTATTTTTTTAAGATACTGTAAGCAGAAAACACTTTAACAATTTACTATTTCTATCCCATCTTAACATTATAAAGTACCTACCTAATAGGAAATTGTTTTTCGTCTCTTAGGTATCTCCAACGATTTTTGAGATATTATGATATAAATCACATTTATTGACACGTTTTACGATGTCAGTTGTAACTCAATTACAGTCATTAATACTTAACCTCCAAATTTTTAATTGATTTAACTGCCTTACTACAGTTGTGTCAAATTGCCTTTTAACTCACTTACTACTGAAACTTAGCATTTTAAAATTACATAGAACTATTAGCTGAGAAATTTGCTAAATTTGATATTGTTTAAAACTTTCCAAGTATCTCGAACCATTATTTGAGATATTGAGATACGAACCACATTTATGCGTTCGTTGTGGTAATATTTTCAAGTATGTCCAGTAAGCAGTAAAGTTTCCTACATAGATAAAGACGGAAATTGTTAAGTATCTCAATTTTTCTTTGAAAAATTGTGAGAAAAATCACTTAAATACGCCACTGTCTTCTTATCCCCAACTTCAGTTCTAAAGCTATCCAATTTTTGAGATATTGAGATACGAAACAAATTTATCCGTTGTTTTGTGGTGTTATTTTCAAATATATCCAGTAAGCAGTAAAATTTCCCATAGATACATTTCCACATAGATAAAGACGGAACTCAAATTTTTTTGACAAATTGTGAGAAAAATCACTTAAGCACACGACTGTCTTCTTATCCCCAACTACAGTTTTAAAGCTAACCAATTTTTGAGATATTGAGATGCGAACCACATTTAACCGTTCTTTTGTGATATTATTTTCAAGCATATACAGTAAACAGTACAGTTTCCTAAATAGATAAAGACCGAAATTGTTAAGTATCTCAATTTTTTTGACAAAATGTAATAAAAATCACTTAAGCACGCGACTGTCTTCTTATCCCCAACTTCAGTTCTAAAGCTATCTAAAATTGTTCTCCATAAAATTATCTACCAAGTTAAAAAATATCTCAAATCATCCTGGGGATATTATGAGGCAAATCAAAATCACTTATTGTCACATTTCATGGCATTTCCTAACTCACGTAAATTACTTAGTATCTCCGAATTTGTAACTCATATCATTGTAAAATTTTCTCCAAAAGATATTCACAAGTTTGTAACTACATTTTTGAGATATTGTAAGAAAAAACAATTTTATCACAGTTGTGTGAAATTGATTCTTAACTCATAGAACTCCTGTCATACTTCGACTCCGCATTTTAAAATTATATTGAATTAGTATCTGCGAAGTTTGATAAAACTAATAGTGTTAGAAGTCTTCAAGTATTTCGAACAATTTTTGAGATATTGCGATACGAACCACACTTATCAGTTGCTTTGTGATTATTATTTTCAAATTCACATTGTTCCTGTAATTTTCACGTATCGATTTTAAAGGTATATCCAGTTGTAAATTATAAGTAAGTAATAAGTAAGTTTTCTACAAAAGCCTTTAGAAAGTTTTAAGTATCTCGAATTGCTATTGAGATAATGTAAGACAAGATGCTCTTAAGTATGTGACTTTCTTATTTTATTCCAACTTCAGGTTCTAGGGTCATACGAAATTGTTTTCCAGAATTATTTACAAAGGTTTTTGGGAATCTATAATTATTATTGAGATATTATGAGAAAAACAACACTTATTGGCACATTTTTTAGCTCACCCACAAGCTCATTATTTTTATATAAAAATTATTTTTGAGATATTGTAAGCCAACAGTTCTTATCACGATTGTATGAAATCGCTTTCCTTCCTGAACTCCTACTTTTGTTTCGATTGATTGATTGGGAGAGACATTGTCACGCATGGGCGGCGCAAAGCGGCATTTTCTCAATTTCTCGCCCTTATCAACAGACTTCATTAAAAGAACTTTTATCGATAACAAAAACCCTCGATTTAAGTGACGATAGTGCCATCGGTAATCGCCGAGTTACGCCGCATTTCCCGAACGCCGCGCGAGTCCGAAATGGAACCCGATAAATTAGCGACGCGATATTAAAAATCGGTCGGAGCCGACAATTTCCATGTCGCTTTCCCGCGGACGGACGCGACAATTAAAATCGACTCCCTCATCCGCCGAGGCAATATTTTCCGCAACCCCCACATATTCCGGCCGTAAAAGTAATTATGCACATTAGATATACTGGCCGGTCCGGCGCGGCCGTTCCCCACAAATGGAAATCATTTAGTTGACGGTATTTTAAATGGAATTGCGCACTCCGTCGCCCCGATACTCGTAATAACGTTGCACTTTACCGACCTGAAATGGACTGATAATTGTTTAAGCAGAGAGGGAATTTTCAAAGTAGTAACAAGCACCATTCTGTTATAGACTGTTAGCGAAGACCATCCTGTTATAGACTGTTAGCGTGGCGTGCGGTTCATTTAGTAACGATTTAGTGGCGTATCGCCGCCCTTTTGGAATATTTACACTGAAATTATACTTTATTAAAATAATACAAGTCATCCCTAGATCACAAAAAAGACGTCTCTTTGCCGACCATTCAGTATCCATTTCCACAATAATCTTTTGTTTAATGTAGGTACTCAACGATTGCTCATCTAAGCTGCATTTAAAGGAAGTAATGACGATTTTCATGGTTGTATGCATTGTATGACTAATTTGTCAATAGGAATGTTAAGATGTACATCATTGTTGTGGGAGCCTTTGTAGTCTTCGTTTGGGATCCTTTAGACATCCATGTTTACTCGTAAATGACATATTTTCTCTACACAATTAGCAGGAAAATTTGTTAATTGTGCAATTCACTAAGTAACAGGCAGAATAAATTATTTACCACAATTCAAGAAGGACATCAAAATTCTTCTATTAATTTGTTACAGTAGTACTATTTTTACCACTACTATCACTTCTACTATCACCAGTATAGAGTATTACAAGGTAATACTCTATACTACAGGTATCCAATATCTCCAATATCTCATTTACGTCATGTATCTCCAATATCTCATATATGTATCTCCACTATCTGTAATATCTCATATATTTCCAATATCTTCAATATTTCCAATATCTCGAATATTTCCAATACTTCCAATATCTATCTCCAATATCTCACAGATCTCATATATCTCTAATATCTCATATATCTCACATCTCATCTCATCTTACCTCACCTCAGCTCACCTCATCTCACATCATCTTACCTCATCTCATCTCATCTCATTTGTCGTAAAGTGTCTGAAATAGATTGCACAAAACCATCGAAACAAGAATTATTGTCTTTGGTAGTACTGTCCGAAGTAACGAAGTACGAAGGGTGGCGAAATTTCTATTTTGGCAACGCTAATATTTACTGTGTACTCAGTTCAAATTGCATTTCGCAATACGGAACAAATTACATGCATCCACGGTAATCCGATCTGTTTCACGCGTTTCTCGTACTACACACAGGTGATAATAACCGACGAATTACGCGGCTCCGGAGCCTTGCATCATTTAATGAGTGAAATTAGAACGGTGTGATAGTGAAAAGTGGAATGAGATTGAGTGGAATGTAAGTGTCGCTTGTGTATTTGATTCACGTTTAGCTGCCTAAAGCCAAAACAGAAACATGAAAAAAGGACTTATATGGATCCAATGGGGACTTGTGAAACTCATATATCAGGTGAAAAAATGACTTAATATGGATCCAATATTAACGTAGGGACTTGTCTATCAGGTAATGTAAGCGGAGGTGAACTTGTGGCAGGTTTTGAAGCAATTTCGCTGCAAGCCGAAGAATAATGAGTAGAGCGTGAAAATATATAGTAAAATAACGTAGAGATATGTTAGCAACATGCACTACAACAACTGCACAATATGACTTTACATGATCTTATCTCTTAGATGCATCGATAAACGGTGTACACTTCATTTTGATAATGTAAAATGAAAAAAAAATTGCTTCTTGGTTTTGATAACCAAGTTTCAATTGTTACTTGACTCGTTGCTTTTTTGTATATTTGCTTTATATGGTTACTGTTTCTTGTTATTGATATTTAATGTTATTTGTTTCTTATTCAGTTGTAGGCAGCTTCATAGCGATTAATAATAAATTAATATAGCCAGAACTAATTACATTATTATATAGTCCACTCAATCAACGAAGAGTATTCTGCACCATAAATTTTGGTCCTTCGAGCCGGACCCACAGAACACACGAAAACCACAGGGCACAGTGCGGGTGTTGAATGACGGTATGAACAGAGCGACGGTTGACAACTATCAATACATGTTTGCAAGCAACTCCGTAATCCGGCTCGAAGGACCATAGTTCAAATAATACCATTCCTTTCACTCCAATTTCCGTTAAGTATGCTTTTGTAATTACAAATGTGGAATTCTGATTGTATATATTTTATAAATTTCCATAATTTTCGCCCTGCAAATCGACCGACCGTCGGGATTCACCTTGTTTTCCGGCAACCTTTTTCAATTATCGCGAGACCTGAACGATATTTACAAACAACGTCGTCGGAAGCGCATTAGCTTCGGACATCCGCCGAAGTGGCCCGAGGGGGATGCCCACACGACCTGTCATTGTCACGTGACGTGACGGCCATTCGATACACGCCAGACGCACGCCGCCCTCCTCGAAGGCCCGAGAGAGGGACGATCCGATAGAAATGTTGTTGCGGTTAATACGTTTTCAATGGGCTGGCGGACTCGATATCGGTAATTAGGATACGCGGAGGATACGAAATTTAATCGAGTTCCGGGCACTCAATTCGATTCCGAGGGTCTCGTGAAGATGATCGATATGGGGACCGACCGGCTCGTGTAACGAATACTTGAATATTTACGTGATGAGTTTAATTATTAATAACTTCAGTACGGCAGTCGTGCCGTTGAATTTCATTAATTCCGACGACGATACGAGATGTTGAAATTCTGAGGAGAGTAACCTTCCTCCGCGGTGTCAAAAAGATGAGTTTAACGCGCCCGACGCCCACTCATGGACGATTCGATTTTCAGTAATCTTTGGTGAATTCGCCAATATGGCACGCTATCCTTTTGAACGGATCAAGTTCAAAATTACGTTCCTAATGAAGCAAAATTTTTACTTGAAGCTCGTAGTCGTTTTGGTTTCAACATATGTGGATTTTGGAAGGTTATTATTCCACTGGCTATGTCCGGTATGCAAGCCATAGCCCAGTGTTGCCCACAAGACCAGACGAGACTTTGAAAAATCTCGTCTTGTCTGGCAAAAAAAGTTGAAAGTCTCGTCTCAAGTCTCGCCTCGCAATAAAAGTCTCGTCTCGTCTCATGTCTCGCAAATTTCTGGCAAAATCTCGCGATTTCCTGCATATCTTGCATTTTGCCGTTTTATTATGTCCGGTTTCTCCTTGCTCCTCAATTATATCGAAATGCTTTTTAAATTTGGTTTTTCGACAAGAACTGAAATAAACCAATTATTATAATAGGTTGATTAGAACATGAGAAGTCGGGTGAGAAATAGGTAGATGATCTCCAAAGGTCGGTAAATATAAAATAAATTGTCGTAGAGATACATATTATTAAAAACTATTAATCGTAAAGCATAACAAATAACTCTGTCAACAGTATAGTATAATAGTAGTATAGTGCGGTCGCATTTATTTGATATATTTTATTCATGGCAGTAAAACTTTAGGGCGTCTTAAATACTCGAGAAGTGCGACAAACTCGATGAGATATGACGGTAACGGTATAATGCAGGGACCTATTATAGGTACCTACCAACATGCGTTTACTTCTCTCTGTCTATTTGTAGATACAATCCCAATACCTTTAAAATAATAGACCCCTATTAGTAAGTCCTTCCCTGTATTAGGTAGTTTTTCACCCGCCAACAGTCAATAGCGCCCATCTTTTTTTTCCGTCAAAAACCCGATCCGAAATTGTGTTTGAAATGAGTCGAATGTTTTGTTTACTTACGAGTACGTGTGGTAACTTTTACGTGGATGCTAGAGACACGATATCGCCATCGAACTATGACAAAAACTACAAATGAACGAGATTCTGCGGTTAGTTTAGCCACTATCCCACCGTACATAAAATGGAAAACGCTAAAATCTGTCTCACTTTGGCATTAAGATCTTTTATTACCTACTTCCGTTTTTGGGAATAACTGATGAAGAAGAAGAGATGCGTACGTGACTGACGTCATCTTATAGTGGGAGAATAAAAATTGCAAAAGTGGGGTGTTCAGAAAGCCCGGATAGGTTAAAAGTCTAGAAAGAGGGAGAGTTCAAGTTCAATGATTAGCGGTCACGTCACTTCCGGTCAAGAGGGAAGGGGGGATCCTCGAGAGGAGATGACCCGGAGCGAAGTCGTTCCGGGATTTTGAAAGCGTTCATATCAGGTTTTGTCAAAATTTTGGCTGGAGAACCCCAAAATTTGAGGGGCCCTCAAATTACTACACTATCTCCGACAGCACGTCTGTACACGTGCGAACACGAGAGCAGAAGGATAAGAACGGGTTCGTCGGACCAAGCCAGCGTCGAGCAACAGAGAGCACTGGGGACGCAGCGGTTGCCGGAAATCAGTGTTTTGACAAGCGCTAAGTGAGCAGGTATTTATTGAACAAAAGGCCTTTTTGAAACGTTTAATCGATCGATCGACCATTTCACTAGTATCAATTCAAACCTTGTAATTTAGATATTAGTAACTTGCATTATTTAGTTAAACAAATTTGTAACTTCCGGATACAGTTGTTATTTGTAGGATTGGTTGAGTAAAATTTAAGTATTTGTCTTGCAATTGAGTTACGTACGATCAAGGAAGATCGTACTCATTTGTTGGATTAACGTTGGTTTGTGTATCCGGTCGATATTTTTGTGCTTTTCTACTCATTAGACTTACCTAATTACACCGCTATAATTAACATAGTGATTTTCTTTCGACCAGACCTAGAGATGGTCATGTGCTAGCCGGCATTACGAACGTAATTAAAGTAATAAAATAACTAACGTTACATGCTTCTCGCGGCTAGCCGTGGCAGTAAGTAGTCGTGATACCTGTTAGGAGAGAACTAGTAACGAATCAGAAACTGCTGTAGAACTATACGTTACAGTTTAAGTAAATGCTAGTTGCTATGGTAGATATAGATAGTATGGGATAAATGCCGCGGTTAATAGTATCCATCCCCGAATCATCGGAAGCGGTCAGTCGAAATTATAATCCCACACGACGGCGGAATCGTAACCGCGCTTATCCGCGCTTTGTTCGTCGGGATAAAAGGAAAAAGCGAGGAAAGAGCCGGAAAGGGAGATTAGTTCCGTACCGCAAACTGATAGCGAGGGCGTCGCGACGCCTCGGTCGTGTGTGTGTATGTGTGTGTTTTTATTTAATTTAAATGCCGCTGATAATTAAAAACGGGGGTTTATTTTAGTGGGGTGGGGGTGGGGGTTGGTAGCCATAAATCTCCGGGCCCGCGGTATCCGGCGACCGACCGCACACACCGCCATAGCCGGCGCCGTGCGCGTCTATATCGGCCGATAAATCATCGGCATTGCTGAGTGCAGATAGCGACGCTCTTAGCCGGCCAATAAACAACCCCCAGAACGGAATTCGACACCATTTTTCATCGCGTAACGATACGCCAACGTGAAAAGTCCCTAGCATATCCTACGAATGTTTGCTAAAGGAAAGTTTTGCTCTTGCACAAACAGAACGGACGCTACGCTTGCCGGCTCGAGTGTTTGTGGAATGGGGGAGAAAAGGTGGTTTTTTTGTTAGCTCTACTTGCCGATGTTATGGATTTCGCCATTAGGGTGATATATACTTATGTTATTTATGAGTTTGCTTTTTGGTTTATTAGGGACCGGAGAGTCGCTCTACCCTCGCCCTCCGACACGCCGACACCGACCCCGAGACGTTATGTAAAAAACACTTCCCTCTTTGCGACACGGACGACGATCCGATTAATATTCTCTTTGCTAAAGGCAACATCAAACATCTTTTATTCATACACCCTATTAACTTTTATTCCCCTTAAATGATGGTGATGAATACCTAAGCAGCCATCTTTATTGTCCATGTTTTTAAATCACTGAAATTAACCTCTCATTACGTTACCACCTAGTTTCTATGAATACTAACTCCAGCAACCTTAACTGGACTGCCACGATGATATCTATCTTAACGATATCAGCACATTCGAAAAATCATAAACGACATCAACAAAGTCAACTGTAATAAATATAAATTCAAACAAAATAACCGGAAAATTACAGTCTATGTTATCCAAATATATTCATAACGATTTATTTTTACTTGATAAACGTTTTATAAATCGATCCCAGAAAATATTGTAACCTTACGCCATACCCAGCGTTTGGCTTGCGACATATCTATCTCTCTTCCACTACAGCGTCCCAGTGAAAGAGAGACCGGCACCACACAACCAATGTGAGCCATGCCAGAGTGAGAACAAGCGATAGAGAGGTACGACGGTCGGCCTCAGCGTTTCGCTTCTGACTGAATATTTACTGTGCATACCATTGCTTATTACTCTTACAATAACAACTGCGGCAAGAAGGTAATTAATTCTTGCATTCTAAGAGTTTGATTAGCGATATAATCTCGTATATTTGTTCTTGCATCGGTCAACGTGTGCAGTAATATGTTATGTTACGATTTCGACTAAAAAATTATCATGAATGATATAAATGATCGTATAAAAAGTCGACTGCTTTCATTTAGTATTCAATGAAAACAATTATCCTGCGTAGCAATTCATGTAAGGTTCAAGATTAATGTTCAACGTCACACATGTCATAACAATGTGTCTAAAATGACAAGTTGGACCGGCCAACCGCAGTGCGAAAAAATCTTCTATAATAAAACATCAATGATAATTTTGTGATAATAATTCGTAAACGTATACAATTTTTCATCGATGTTTTGTAATGACTAGAGCTAGGATAGTTAGGCAAGAACAAATGGTAAGAAAGGCATAATAAATTTAAAAAAGGCACCAAAAATACTCACAAAAAGGCACAGTAAACGGTAAAAATGTGGGGAAAAGGCAAAAAAGGCAAAAACAATTCAAACATATATTCAATATAAACAGCATAAAACAATGGAGAGTAAGTAAAGTATTATATGCATGGTTACTGCCAATATGTCTACAAGCCTCTAATCCCGAATTAAAATTATACAGGTACTTATACAATATTTAACATATTTATTGATTTACATTCCAGGAACAAACTAAATGTTTCTCAAGGTTACTTTGTAAAAAACTTAACCGTCTATCAGACAAAATTTGTTTATAATGTGAAAAGCTTCGTTCGACTTCGCATGATGTCACAGGAGCGTATTTTAACGCCGCAATTTGGTCAACACTCAAAGACACGGATCCAATATGTCCCTTGTGTATTTTTGCCACTTCGGAAATGGTTTGAAAATCAGGATTTTTGGCAATAACCGACCTTAACTTCTGTACACATTTTTTTCCAAATGGACCAGGTGCTTTTTCAAAGGACATAATGGCCTCATTAAAAATATCCATTAACTCCACCAAAGAGGCTTTTCTTGTTTCTAAATCTCTTATTGCGTCAGGTACAAATGAAAAATTAGATTTAATGTATATTAAACCACTTTTTACCCGGTCACTTTTAAAAGCTTCTTGTGCTTTCTTTGTCGCTTGAGATGCCGATTCGTCAAAATCATCAACTACCTGAAAAAATAAAAAGTGTTAATCTCATTCACACTAAAATTACCAAAAATGTACCTCTTTAATTGTTTCAAAATGAGTTGCGTAAAATATGCACGCTTCAATCCAAGTACCCCATCGTGTAAGTACAGGTTCTGGTGGCAGAGGTACGTTTGGAAGTTTCTTTTTGTAGGCGGCTACACGCAAAGGGGCTTTTACAAAAATCTGAAAATTACATAAATGGTACTTATTCAAGTTTGTAAATGAATAGATTTTACCTTTTTGGTTGACGATATTAAGCTATTCACGACATTAAATTCATCTCGTATAAATTCACAAGTGCGGTGTAAGCCATGGGCAAGACAAGTTATATGCATCATTTGAGGATAAAAGATTTTTAAAACTTTTACTGCTTTTATCATGTAAGGAGCCGCATCCGAAACGAACAGGAGAACTTTATCTTTTTTTGGTCCACTTGGGTACAATAATCCTGGAACCAATATTGTATACACTGTGTAACATAATAAAATTTTCAGAGCTTACTCATGCTATCGTCACAAAAATTCACTATTGTTTTGTGATTTGCTCCCTCCAATTCCTTGGACGCTAATAGATGAGGAACTCCACGTTCATTTTCAGACAATTTACACACTATAAAATTTGCAATATATCGACCTCTACAATCAATGGTTTCGTCTATTGAAATAAAGATGTAATGATCTGCTATATCTTCTCGAATGATCGTAATTTTCTATAACAAAAAAATAATGTACAATACATTCAAACGTATGGTTGTAATTTGTAAAGTTTTCTAGAACTTACCGATTCGTAGCATTCATTTAAATAATTTTTCCGGAGAGTAGATTCATCCGGAACAACTTCATTTGTGTAAGTTTGCAAGAACGTTCGAAATGTTGAATTGTTTAATTTATTAAATGGAATGTTCGCTGCAACT
Organism: Cryptocephalus moraei; assembly: GCA_946251905.1. NCBI lineage: Eukaryota > Metazoa > Arthropoda > Insecta > Coleoptera > Chrysomelidae > Cryptocephalus > Cryptocephalus moraei. The sequence goes on from OX276455.1 coordinate 10,075,016, forward strand.
AAAGCTTCACAGAGTTTGGTTGCGAATGTCGATTTTTGAGGACCAGTTTGCGACGGCTTTCTCATAATGGCACTCCTGATATTTTGTTGCTGACATGTTTTATTTTTCAAATGTTTCATATGAATCCCGCTTGCTAAATGTTGGGTCACATGATATTTTTTTGTTGCATGAACCTACAAACAGAATATTTTTATATTCTATATAGTTTATATAGATATATACCTATAGATATTTGTACTTACGCATTTTGAGCATATCTTACAGAATATACCATTAATATCAGCCGAAAGATTTTTGTCGAGCAAAGCCCACTTTTTTAAATTGTCACTACCGTTTAGCTTCACGGGCGGCATTCTATCAATTTAGACTTCACTGTACTACGTAATACAAAAGACTGATTCAAGATTTAAATAATCCGTTTACCTGTTTGTGTTAAGGTCGCGTCCCTAAGATTAAGAAACAGAGTTCCCGGAAATGGGATAAAGCGGTCTTATAACCATTTGGGCACCCAAGCAGTGATTATCCTCGTTGTTAACATTATCGTGAGTAATAACGATTATAATTAGCGAATTAGGTATTCAGAATTAGAATTTTTTGAATTTGGGTATCTTACTTGCAAATGGTTACAACAATTTAGTTAAATTCTTCATATTTGTGTTGTGACTGTGCGTTTGTGTTGCTTTAAATTAAGAAAAAGGCACCGAAAATCATTTTATGGAAAAAAGGCAAAAACGATCAAAATACTTAAAAAAAGGCAAAAAAGGCAGGCAATAGGCATTTGCCTAACTATCCTAGCTTTAGTAATGACGTTATCACGTAAAATTATCGTCCGTAAACCGACTTTACAGACTACCAAATTTTTCGTAGAAGGACTTGCAACGGTAAAATCTGGTAACGTCACACATTTCTCTTTCTCTCTTAATCAGCATGTGGAACACTTCTCCAATACAATACGTACTTATTCCAATGACGTATGTACTCTTATTCAAATCTGATATGTGTTCTTAATGTATATTTTCACGTAGGATTCAAACGGTCTAGTCTAGATGGTCAAGATGGTGAAAATTGCCCTCGACATTTTTAAAAAACAAAAAAGCACCTGTATTCAATTTATCAAAAAGTGTAGACCGTCCCACAACCTCAAAATAAATTGAATCGTAATTTTTGATGTATTGAAGATATCCGATATTGATGTAAAATACATAAAATTTGTTAAAATTGTGATTTCATCGTTTCTAATCATGTTTCAGAACCTAAAAAAAAATATTATATTATACCTAGTACGTATTGTCACACGCCTGAGGGCCTAGGGCCCAAAGGGAGTGCTTTGGTTGGGGGTGTAGCTAGGTAGAGACTGAAAAGAAGACATGTCAACACGGACAATATTTATTCAAACATTAAATATTATAGGGGAGAGAACATTGACATAGGGCAAAAATAATACTTAGAGGGTGAAAAGAGAATATAAAAGTGGCAGAAGTGGTTGCTTACTGTGGTGTGACGAAGGGCAGCAGGCGCGAGGCTCCTCCAATTAGCGTCGGGCGGACTCTCAGACGGGCAGCGTGACGGGGTGCTCGATGAATGATTTTTTAGTCGATCAGATCGAACCGTATAAATACTTTCTGTTTGTTGACAAACGTGCACGCCGCCTATCCGCGAGTCACGTATCGTCCTTCGGTTTTAGGTCACCTCCGTGCTGATTTAGCTTGGGTGGTGACCTAGTTGTGCTAATTGGGCCGTATCGCGACAATATATTTTGTTCACCACTGATGCTGTTTTCATTCTGGAGATTTTTTGAAAATTTTGAATATGCCTAAAAAGATAGTCGCCCCCTTTTTCAAATATATTATATTAGAGGCAATGAGGAACCTACACTTTAAAAAACAAAGAACATTTTACGTTGAAGAGCACCGAGGACATCAATGAATCAACAATAAATTATTCAAATTAATTTTGAACCTTTGTTTAGGTTATGGGAAGGCTGAAAATTATTTCCCTAAAAATATACTTTTTGATGGACGGCCTAATGTTTTTTTTATTTTTGCAAAAGGGGTTTTTGAGTTTCAAAAAGGATTTTGAAATTTTGTTTTCGTATTTTTAGAAAAAAAAAAATACTTTTACATCAAATTGATGCATGAAGTCGTCAGGTTCTAAAAGTTAGAGCGGTTTGAACACTTCAAGATGTTTTTCATTGGGAAATTTCAACTCTATCACTTGACTCTATTCACTTATCTTAAAGGAAGGTATCCGAATCAGATAATTCACCCGCTAAATACGCGTTTAAAATCATTTTTAAAGATTTCTTAACATGTACGTTTCGCTTTCGAATCGCCTTAAGTGCGACCATTATTCCTCTTCGGCGTCCCATCTAAGGTCCCCGAGCTAATAAAACCGTATCGTTCGAGTATTTTATAGTATTTATGACTTTGCAGTTTATTTTCACTCAACGGCTATAAATAGGTGTTCGGAGTAAATATTGAATATTAAGAGAGATAGCACGCGTGCCCCGAAACGTACGCTGTGCCGTTATTAAGAAATTCTTCTTGCTTTTCATCGCAAACTCCCCCCCTATACTTTCCGGAGCGCTGAATTATAAAAAATAGCTTCAGTGCCTCGATGGTCTCGCATTGAGATTTAAACGTTATTCCGGTGCTTTTAGATAACAGATAGCAAAAGGGGAAAATCAGCGACTCGCTTGGTGTTAAACCCACAACTACTAACATCGAAACTGATATAAGTATTTTAAACATGGAACGTTATGAACGTGTTCCAAGCAAGTTCCAACCAATCGTTGGTAGTGAGATGAGTGTGAGTGGTCACGTGACAGGAAACAAAGTATTCCATTGGAACTCTCAACGACGCTTGGAGATTTCCGAAAAGATTTCAGTGTTCTCTAGCAGACTCCTCTATTTAGTTCTGACAGTTAAAACACACCATTTCGTCGTGATTTAAGTGTTAAGATTACAGAATTCGTAATGAAAAATTAGAGAAAAGGTTTACTGTGTTTCTGTTTTAATCTCGTATCTAATTCGCCAAACAAAGTTGCCTTTTTTGAAAGTTGGTTGGTAACCTGCTATACAACGAACGAACATAGTTTGACTGGAAAGTCTGCCGTATGTTCCAAGATTTGGAGAATTTTTTAAATCAACAAATTAGTTAAGCATAGTCAAAAAAATAGTGTCACTCTTAAGTGCTAAAATATTCTTCATTAAATTATCTAAAAATGTTTAGAGCAGTTTACAAAATTGTATCGGATTTATTGTAATTTCTAATTAAACCTAGTAGTAAATTTCCAAATAAAAGTACCAACAAAAAATTAAATACCCCTAATCCAGCCACGTGGTGCATAAATTATAAAAAAATTGATAAAAAGTGGATAAAAAACTAACTAAAAAATTAGGTAAGAATGGTCAAAAAATAGTGCCACTCTTAAGTGCTAAAATATTCTTCATTAAATTACCTGAAAATGATGTAGCAGTTTACAAAATTGTATCGGATTTATTGTAATTACTAATTAAACCTAGTAGTAAATTTTCAAATAAAAGTACCAATAAAAAATTAAATATCCTTAATCAAGTTACGTAATGGATAAATTATAAAAAAATCGATAAAAAGTTGATAAAAAACTAACCAAAAAATTAGTTAAGAATAATCAAAAAAATAGTGTCACCCTAAGTGCTAAAATATTCTTCATTAAATTATCTAAAAGTGTTTAGAGCAGTTTACAAAACTGTATCGGATTTATTGTAATTACTAATTAAACCTAATAGTAAATTTCCAAATAAAAGTACCAATAAAAGATTAAATACCCTTAATCCAGTTACGTATAGTGGATAAATTATAAAAAAATCGATAAGAAGTGGATAAAAAACTAACCAAAAAATTAGTTAAAAATAATCAAAAAAATAGTGTCACCCTTAAGTGCTAAAATATTCTTCATTAAATTACCTAAAAATGATTTAGCAGTTTACAAAATTGTATCGGATTTATTGTAATTTCTAATTAAACCAAGTAGTAAATTTCTAAATAAAACTACCAATAAAAAATTAAATATCATTAATCCAGTTACGTAGTGGATAAATTATAAAAAATCGATAAAAAGTGGATAAAAAACTAACCAAAAAATTAGTTAAGAATAATTAAGAAATAGTGTCACCCTTAAGTGCTAAAATAATATTCATTAAATTATCTAAAAATGTTTAGAGCAGTTTACAAAATTATATCGGAATTATTGTAATTTCTAACTAAACCTAGTAGTAAATTTCCAAATAAAAGTACCAATAAAAAATTAAATACCCTTAATCCAGTTACGTAGTGGATAAATTATAAAAAAAAACGATAAAAGTGGATAAAAAACTAACCAAAAAATTAGTTAAGAATAATCAAAAAAATAGTGTCACCCTTAAGTGCTAAAATATTCTTTATTAAATTATCTAAAAATGTTTAGAGCAGTTTACAAAATTGTATCGGATTTATTGTAATTACTAATTAAACCAAGTAGTAAATTTCCAAATAAAAGTACCAATAAAAAATGAAATAACCCCTTAATTCTGTTACGTAGTGGATACATTATATAAAAAAACGTGTTTTGAAATTTTTGAAATTGTGTTTTCTGAGTGGGCGTTGTAGACCCTATGAAAAATTAAAGATGGAAAAACGGCAATTATTGCGGTTTTTTTGAGTATGAAGTGAAAATATGTTAGGTACTATAAGAAATAAGCTTTGAAATGAGTCGATCGTATTATCTGCTAATAGGGAAATTTCAGAAAATGTTTACAAAATATTCAAAAAACAAAAAATTTCAAAAAAACATTTGCGATTAAGCTAATACGTCAAAAATGAGCCGATGTGGACATAATAAGTGGTAAAAATGTAAAATAATATTTTACAAACAGTTTTGCAAAATATACCAGACTTTTATTGTGTAAAGTTCAAGTGTGCCCATTAGTCAACCTACCATGATGCATGATATCGAAGAAGTAAAATTGTTTTAATATTATTTATTATTTTATTACCAAAATGTATAGTAATATTACTACCAAACAAAAGCAGAAAGTCCTTAGTTACCATACAAACGAAAAAAATTGCTCAAAATGATATTTCAAGAAATGTAATTATCTTATCTGATAAGTTACACATTTATATGAATTTTGAAAAAAAAAACTGATCATCGTTTCTTACTTTCCGACATGAGGCACTTATACATGAGAAGTAGTATTATCTGGTCGGTTTTACGAATTTGAGTTCGTAGCATTTCCATACGTTTTAAGTACAAAATTATGTTTTAGAAAAATGACTCATTTTCTGAAAATTAAAAAGAAATACAAACGGTTCAAACTTCGTGTTTGAAATTTGTACTACGCTAGGACCTCCCAATCAACTTTTTACTAAAATCTATCGATGTGAAGGGGTAGTTTGCTTTTACCATTTTACAGTTTTTGGAAAATTGATCAAAATCCGCCCCAACAATTTTCACAAAACTTAATAACATTTTTAGCTCAATCGATTCCGAGGGAGACTTTACATTTTTCATATTTTGGTTTTGGGAACTTTTCTCAAAATTTGGTGTAAATTTTTATAAACGTCTATTTATTCTATTATAGAAAATTATTATATATAAATATGTATATTGTAACGCACTTTGGTCGGTAGGGCAGAGTCGCTGGCGGCACAACGACTCTGGCGGAAAGTTACGTCACTTAATTGAATTGGCGCAGGATTGCGGAGTTCGGGAATTCGGCAAACGGTTTAAAGTCGGTTTACCTCGGGCGCCAGATTTTTAAGGGTTAACTCCCTATAGCCACGGGTGAGTTTAAACTCAGGAGAATGCCAGGGGGTCCGTGAAAATAAAACACACAGTACGGGGAAAAATACGGTTAATCTATATTACTTCTATTTAAGTCATTTACAGAAAAGGATGTAAAGTAAGCAAGAATTCGGATATTGGAGCATTAGTAACAAGCGGAAGATCGTTATTACAATATATACAATAGTTAGGGCCGTTTCGGCAGCGGAGACAACGATTTGCCGGTTACTAAACGTTCGGAAGTTTTGGCAACTGTGCGAAATCCGGAAAGTCGGATTTCGCAGAGAAACCGGCAACGTTGCGCTCCACGGTCGGACGGGACCGTGCGGCGAACAGGTGGTACGATAAAAACGGTTTATTTATTATTTGGTATTACGGAAAATACAAAATCGAATAAATGAAGTGAAATATGAATAACTACTTTACAAACGGAAAGGAAATACGTACTGAGGGAATACGAGGATTAAACGTTTCTATTTACAATACTAATAATCTATTTACAAATCGGAAAAATGTAGTTACTAAGAGATAATAGATAATTAAGCGTGCAGAGTCGGTAGAAGTGGTTAGATGCAAGCGGAATGGTGAGTAAGCGAAGGTGAGAGCGGAGCAAACAAGCGAGGGTGAAGTGCAGGCCCTATAGGGCGGGCTCTAGGGCGGAAGCGGAAAACTAGCGCGCGGCTCGTAGTTAGAATTAGGCCTGGCGGAATGGCGGTTAATTATCGTAATAAAGTCGTCCTGGGAATACTTCACCGAGAACGTTTTACTACGAACTACTTTTATGCGAGAGAAAGAAAAGCCTAAGCCAAAAAGAGACAATAGAAGCGGATTTTGAGTACTCACACTGGTAGATGGAATCGTCGGCGGAGACACTCGGAGACTCTCTTCGCGAGAGACGAACACACGACACTGCCGAGAATCCTCTCGTGTAACTCGCGAAAGACGGGCGGTTGGGCGGCGGAAAATTCTTTCGTATCGCGACGGAACGGGCACTAGGTTCGGCGGAGAAACTTTGGCTATTCGTGAACAACGGAAGGCTAGCACTGCTGAGATACTCGAGGATTACTCACACGAGCGGTTACTACCAGATGCACTTGTTCAGATTTAAAGCGCTCGTATAAACAGGGAGGGGTAGTTTGCTGCTTGCAATTACGGAGACAACTGTCGGCCTTTCATTTAAACTCGGCCTTGGAAATTTGCAGATGTCACGACGGAGAGAAGATGATTATTAATTTGAATTTGCGGGTTTTCCGAAATCGGTAACAGAGGGAGACAAGGGTTCTAGCCACGGGAAAAATATGCTTCATTACAATATTAAATAAAAATTTACTTGAAATCCGCTTCATGATTTCTTTTTCAACTTTGCATATTTATATTGAAATTGACACACCGTCAAATATATTTGAAAAGTCGCACTCTTACCAGTATGTTTTAGAGGGTTATTAATATTTTCAAAAAAGTCCAATGCCTTGTCCCATAAGCAAAAAGCCTCAAAAATCATCGTTTCCACCTTTACACATACAAGTTAACCGTCGCAGGAGGTGTCACGAGAGAAATTAAAATAATTTACTGCTATTCAACATATTGCCGAAATGGCAAGCTTGCCATAATGATATACCGGCGGGAGAACTCCTATACATTCACGACGACTCTTACCTGGTAATTAAAACGCGCACAAAATATAGACATTACACACTAATGTCAACTTCCCTAACGACTGTTAGATAGTTAATGTTATTTAACGTCCAGATAATTTAAACAGTAGAGTTAGTTGTTTCGGTTTTACTAATGAGAATTTAAATGCTCCGCGAGAGTTCTTAAACCGTACGTTATTTATGTACGTTGCACGCACGGAGGGAAAAAAATATTAAAATGGGTGTAAAATGAACACGTCGAGAAACGTTTATCAAATTTTCAAAAAGCTTTCTTCCCGCACCCACCGACGTATACGTATATGTATGTGTGTGTACGTTCTCTAAGCAAAAGCAGACGCTTTCAAACACAAATCAACGTCTCCCCGTCAAAACGAAATTACGTATTTGTATAAAATGAAAAATATAGACAGAACCTCTTCGGCGGCGCAAAAAGGAGTTTTCAACCCGGGTGAAAAATGAGGCGCATATGTGGGTGTTTCTAACAAATTGTCCCTAATGGAAGAGTGGCTCGAAAATGAATAATAAAAGATAAGGCCTACATATCTTATCTATCTGAGTAGATTTTCAGCTTGATTTATTTTTCCGGAGAGTACGGAGCATGAGTTAATAAATCTGCGTCTCGGCCTGTCGCCATTCATTATAGCCGGGGAAACGGCATGAATCAAGGGAGAGTTTCACCAAGGATGACGATGGCACGGAGGCCTCGTTCAAACTACCCCCTACTACTTTTTCCATAAACTGTTCTAGCACCTCAATCGATTCAATATTGATGAAGGGTCCACATCTAGCTGGTTAAGATAGGTGTTAAGGTAGGGTGGTTTAGAATGTATTTCAATACGAGAAATAGGACTAATTTCTCATATTTCATTATAAATATTCGATAGTAGAATAAACATTTGTTGTTTGAAATTCGGAAATTTCTCCAAACGAATTTCAAGGAAAATTCAAAAAAACCGGAAAACAAAATGTGTCATTTGGGCTCCAGAGAAGATTTAACAAAAGTGTTATTAATCCTGATTACACTATTTGAACACTAAAATAAATACTCGAAGTTTAAAAATAACTTTTGAGGCTAATTTCGATAAAATATTGAAAAACTGAAAACGACAAAAGTAAAGTGGCCTTCAAAGACGATTCAGGCAGAAATATTATTAAACTTTATTATACACATTCAACAGTAGAATAAGTTTAGAAAAAAATATTGAAGTGAATTTTGAGGAAATTTCCAAAACCCAAAAATGATATGTGAAATGCCCTTTAGAGAAGATTTTGCCCAATATGTTATTAAACTTCATTAGATATATTTAGAAAATTTCCAAAAAAACAAAAAATGACAAGGGAAAAGTATCACTTATTTATAAAAGTTGATTTTATTAAACAGCTTACTGGGAGGTTCTGATATAGTATCAAGTCTGAATACAAAGTTAAAATCGATTGTGAATTATTAATTTCGAGGAAAAGTACAAACACATTCATACACATAGAGATTTTTTCAAAAATGTTTTTTGGATTTAATGGACCCTAAAACGTCTAGAAATTATAATAATTAGAAAAATCGAACTAGAACAAGGTGTTTCCTCTCCGCTGGTTTATTCTTTCTAACAGAAAAAAGAGAGATATATATTATATATATAGATAGAAAAAGAAGTCTTCAGAAAGATTTTCCATATTGGGTTATTATATGCTTAGGTGAATTTCAGTAGGAACGGGGAGTTACAGGTTTCCCGTTGGGAAGGAGTTGTTTTACGTTAACTATGCTCCTTCAGCAAGCTGTATGTAATTTTAACCGTTATCGATTCAGGAAACCTCCCCAAGAAGTAATGATGTAAATGCCGCGAATGCAACAACCGATTCAAGGTATTTCGCGCATTCTCTCCCGGTAACGATGCATCGCACTCCTAGTAATTCCTACCCTTACCCCTACCTAAACCCCATCTCGTTACAAAGTTGCCATTAATTTACATTATTGAATTCTCGCAATGTGCATACACACACACAACGCGTCTACGTATGGAAATGGGCCACTTGAAGCGGATTGATGCCTCATGTTTCCTATGATTCCGAAATGTGATATTACCAAACAAACCGTGAACGAGCAGCCGGAGTGCATCTAATGAACGTTTATAGCCGTGTCAGACGGCCGTTTTCGGCCTGGCAGATAATCCGTATTGCAATTTGCGACCGACCCATCGTTGCTTGATTGTGACCAAAAATCCGGGCGGAGGAAGTTTGGGCCGCGACCAGGTGGGGACGATGGGCTGATGGGAATTTTGGGCAGCATGACCCAAAATGTTGTTTTATTGTACAGGTATTTTAGGCGGTAAAGATATTTAACCCTGGCGCATCGGTGGTTGAATTAGAAATCTTTATCACGAAAATATTAAAGGGCAAGGAAAATGGGTACGGGCAAGAGGATACGCAAATTACTGGAAATCTCATCTAAAAGGGCAAGGGAAATCTTGCTGACCGTTCGTACCGATACACTTCCTAACTACCTGTCTTAAGCCGAGGCCCAAATTTCTTGTAAGCTTATTTGACACTTCAATTAAAGCAGGTACCCTCATTATTTGCGGCCCAAAGTTCGCCCGCCGAAAAATCCTACGGCCAAAGAAAGGCCATAACCTCCAAAAATGTTGCGCATTGGAAATAGTGATTACAATTATTTAGACGTAATCTGAAGATTTACTTGTGTGTGTAACGTTAGTGGCGAATCTCCAGCGTCGAATTTTGTAAGAGAGTCATTTCCGCCAACGGTTGTTACTTCACAACAAATTACGAAAGATGTTCCCTTAATAATGGTTGACTCCGGAAGAATAGCTTTCCATACCTTTATTCCTATACTAAACAGAGACATAAAGGCATACAAATTGGCCATAGCAATAATTTAAAAAAAATGTCAATAAATAGCGTCGATTCAGATTCTTGTGTAATAGGGTTACTTAATAACCTGTAACTTCTAAAGTACAACTTTCTACACTTTTAATTTAATATCAGAAGATAGTGGACTCAAGAGCCTATAAAATAACGATGATAAGAATTTCCTGGAAATGTTAATAACTGAGCTATTTGGACATTTTCGATTCTGATTCATGTGTAATCGAGTTAGGCATGTAACAAGCTATATATAACCCCAAATGTACAACTTTCAGCACATTTGTTTTAATACTAAAACATATTTTAATTTCAAAGTCAAATCAATCAAAATTACACATTGGAATATTTTTTGAAATAAGAAAGACTACCTTTATTGATATGAAAATTTCAATTCTTCACATCTTAAAAAAAAAAATACAATAAAATAGACTGTTGAACAATCAGAAACATGTCCATTTAGGCACTTAAATCCAAAATTCCAAATTGGAACACTTTTCAATAAGAAACACTTCCTTCATTGATTTTGAAATTTAAAATTCTAAGATTCTAATCTAAAATTCTAAATAAAAAAGCAAAGGCAATTTTACAATGATTCGAAAAGTGGAATATTCAGACACATGTCAAATATTCATTTAAGCACTTAAACCTAAAATTCAAGATTGGAATATTTTTTAAAATAAGGAAGATTCCCTGTACAGATTTTACAATTACAAGGGCCTCTAATACGGCGAATTTTCCAAAAAATATTAATAAGATTTTGATATTTTCGATTCAGAGTCCCAGTAACACCTTTTTTAAGGATTAATAACCCGAATTTTGAGCCTCTTTGTATTAAATATTTGTATTATATCTGATTTTTTTTTGTGAAAATGTACAATTGGACACAATTTAAAAAATTCTTTCAGCAGATGACTGTATTGCACTTCAACTAGTCTTCATTACCCGAAAATCAGCCAGGTAAAGAAAAAGCGGAAAAAATTTCAAAACTGATTCAAATCTAGCAGGTGAGTAAAAACTTGAAAAATACCTAAATTTTTCATGTAATATTTTTCGAAATATTAAGAGATGACCTCACTTTTTGTAATCTTTTTTTGAAAAAATGTCAAATTTGACAGGTGTGGCTGATCGATATAAAAAAGGCGCAAACGTCATTTTGCACTACTTTCACAGCAAATTGTATTTAAGAAATCTAAATTTGCGAAAACTAAACAGTAATAAAAAAATCCTTACGATGCGGATTAAGAGCAAATATCAAATTCTTTCCTTCACTAGTAGTTAATTACTTAATCAAATAATTACACTACAAACCCTAATTATGTAGTTACTTGCATAATTTATGTAATACTAATTATCACTGCCTAAAACTTATAAATTAATTTATTTCACATCCGGAAAGAAACAGAATCCATTCCTTCGGGAAAAGCTTCTCGAATCTGAGAAGTTACTACCTGCTGCGTGCCGACTGGTCGCGTTTCTACCGACTCGAAACTTTCCGTTATAAGTATAACATTAAACTACAAATATGTACCTAATCCTCGCTACGGATGAGTAATTGCTCATTAATTAAACTGTAAACTACGCAATTGTGACTTTGGCAGGCGAAACCGCGACGGGTAACAGAGAGTAATAAATAAGTTTAAACCAGACTGCACATTATTTGTCTACTGCAATTAATCACTGGTCATAAGCTTGCTTAATACCAAAAAGTTGAGTTTAAAGTGTGGTGTCATTGGGATCTGTGAGTAATAACTGAGAGGAAAGCTTGACACGAAATTTTGCAACACAGAAATAAACTCATTTTGTACATTATCAAAAAATATATCACTTCATAATTTCTTAAGGCCTAAGAACTCTCACATAACCTCAAAAAAATCTATTAGTTACATGTCATTTTTCATAAAAAGAAAATGGAAATTTTACAACTTTCCACAACTAATTGCTATCAATTTACAATTCCGAAACCTTTATCAGTTGAAAAGGCTTTGAAGAGCTACAAATAACGCTTTTTACTACGCAACTGTTTATGCCCTAAGAACCCTCATATAATCTCAAAAAAATCTATTATCTACACTCTTTTCAAAACAAATCCCCATGCACGTCATTTTTATGACGTCAGAATCATCCAATACTACCAACTTAATATAGTCCCAGGACATTGCAATTTATGTGTTCCGTGTATACTTTAGGTTGACAATATATATGGTTATGTGTATTCTTAACCTAAAATATACACGGAACACACAAATTGCGATGTCCTGGGACTATACAAAGTTGGTAGTATTGGATGTTTGGTGACGTCATCAAAATGACGTGCATCGGGATTTGCTTTGAACAGAGAATACATGTCCTTTTTCATAAAAAGAAAATGGAAATTTTACAACTTTCCACAACTAATTACTATAGATTTACAATGCCGAAACCTTAATATCCTGAAAAGCCTTCCAAAAGCTACGAATAACGCTTTTTACTACACAATTTTTATGCCATAAAAACCCTCATATAACTTCAATAAAAGCTTTATCTAGCTATTATCTACATGTCCTTTTTCATACAAAGAAAATGAAAATTTTACAATTTTCCACAACTAATCGCTAACGATGTACAATGCCGAAATCTTCATCTCTTGAAAAGGCTACGAATAACGCTTTTTACTACAAAACTTTTTATGTCTTAAGAACCCTCTTATAACCTCAAAAAAATATATTCTCTAACATGTCCTTTTTCATAAAAAGAAAATTGAAATTTTATAACTTTCCACAACTAATTGCTGTAGATTTAAAAAGCCGAAACCTTCATCTCTTGAAAAGCCTTCGAAAAGTTACAAATAACACTTTTTACTATACAATTTGTACTATACCATTTTTTATGCCTTAATAACCCTCACATATCCTCAAAAAAATCTATTCTCTACATGTCATTTTCCATAAAAAGAAAATGGAAATTTTACAACTTTCCATAATAATTGCTATCGATTTACAACGTAGAAACCTTCATCTGTTGAAAAGCCTTCTAAAAGTTACAGATAACACTTTTTACTATACAATTTTTACTATACCAATTTTTATGCCCTAAGATCCCTCATACAACTTCAAAAAAACTGTTATCTACATGTCCTTTTTTATAAAAAGAAAATGGAAATTTTGCAACTTTGCACAACTAATTGCTATCGATTTACAATGCCAAAACCTTCATCTCTTGAAAAGCCTCCGAAGAGCTACGAATAACACTTTTTTATTAATAATTCATAACTGTTGCGAAGTAGGTATAACATTTACATAAAGGGTGTTTTTAAAATTTGCCGAACGTTCGTGTAAAAGTTTGCACGCGGCCTCCCTCTTTTTCTCTATCTCTCTCTCTCTCTCTCCCCCATTGAAGTCTCGGGGATGACACACGAACATCAACTAACTTTTTACGCGCCGAAATCTTATTAAAATCATCGCACACATGCCGCTCGCCGACGATAAATTCCACGGGAAACGACTTGGAAAGCACGAAAGTACGTATTAAAGGAAAATATAAAATTTAACGAGATTCGCAAATGTGACATTATAATGACACTAATTAAGTTCAAAATTTAATTAAAATCAATGTGGACTCGAGATCCGTTTTATACTTTATCTGTAGGGGCTGCGTCGGCGGAACTTTGACAGCCAGGTTTAAAATTTCATAAGGGCCCGTCTTGAGAAATCGTAGAATTCCGCATGGCGGGGGATGGTTATTAATTGCGCCGGAAAATGACGCCGGTTGTTGAATTAAATAGTGTCGGTATTTGTGTCAAGCGTATAAAACCGCTTTGATATTTATTGTGCGGGACGGTGCACGCCCGGAATTCAACGCGGAATCTCTAATAAACAAAAAACTCAACGACGAGAAAAAGGGGGGGAAATCCAGAAACGAGCGTGTCGCATCGACAAGTCCGAATTCAGGTAAGTAATAGCATCGACGTGACTTAATCCGCAACGCGTTTCGACCTCATTGGATCCTCTCAGGTGTTCAAAAACTGTGAATTCCCTTGAAGCTTAAAAATTCCCCTTCCTACGTCCATAAATAGAAATGCCTCTCCTCACACCACTTTCTTCAAAACTACCATTCACTACCAATACTCAACCAATCAAACACCGATCCTAACGAACCATAACCGTAACTACACTCCCGTACAATCCCATCGATCCTCTAATTTCGTACTTAATTTTTCCCCCGCGGTTTTCTGCAACTCCGTATAACGATAATTAAGTTAACAAAACGACTTCCGAAACAGTGAAAGGAAACACAGAAGAACTTGAGGTATACAATGGGGTTAGATAAAGCAGGGAACACACAGAAAGTCATTACGAGGGATTAAACAAAGAGATTAGACATTGTCGACAAGCGTTAACGTAGCGATTTAACACGTGCTAAACGCCCGAAGCGTAAACGGGAATAATTTGTTAGCGTTGGGAAGAAAATATTTAAAGGAAAAGTGAAAGTGCTAAGTTATCGATATAGATGTAATCTAAACGGTTAAGGGCGTGATGACCAACGGGAAGTGCTAAGAAACGTTGATATAACATCACTAATAAAACTGCCGTACGTACAACCCACAGATGTTAATTGTGATCTTCTGTTAACCCAGATTAGAACGCTAATAAACCCAATTTAGTATTAAACGGCCCAGAAATTCGTTTAAGAGAAAGCGCCAAAGACGGGGACAGTTACAGAGAATACAGCGACATAGAAAGATGGCGAGTGCCAATAATTTAACTGAACGAATTGCAGCTTAATGCCGTAATCATATACAGACCGTTTCTACAGAGTCGCAGTATGGTATAAACATACGAGCGAAAGAAAGGAAGGCCACATATCTCGTTGGCTAAACAGAGAAAGAACCTTTGCGACGTTGCTAGCTCGCGAAACATCACAGTCATCGCCACACTCTACCGTATCATTCGCTGCAAAACTTCCTTCTCTGTCATACTAACGAACTACTATTAGTTCCTCTTTGGCTCTTTTTGCCAAATTGATTGCCAAGTTGATTTCGGACCCTGCATTTTAATAGAATAGGTCCGTATACAAGGTATTGCCTCCACAATACCACAAATAAATACCCACTCATATACCATAAGTCATTGAGTCAATATGTGTGGATAGCAACATTGCAGTTTCTGCACAAAAATAGAAGGATATGTAAACAAATTTCAACCAGCCTGGATACGTTTATCCTTGTATTATAACAAACAAGATAATTGGCCCGGTAATTTTCACACAATCACCCTTGCAGGAAATAAGTCAACGTGTAACCTTTAAAGCTCCGAAATAAAGCGACCGATTTCAGGTTTTGCAAAGGTTAAAAAACAAACTTTATTTCTGTAAAAATTAAAGTCAGATTTATTTTTTGAAAACAATGGCAAAGATTCAAATTTGTTTTGAATTGTAGACAATTTGAAACTTCGTTCCAGGAAAAGCTTGAAGTTGCATTGTTTTGTGAAGAAAAATGAGAAGTTGAAATCAGGCTCCGGTTTCTGGAAAATGTTGAAATAAGCTTTATTTCTGGAAGAGATTAACATCATGTTTGTTTTCTGGAGAACTATGAAACATTGAAATTTGTTCTGAATTGCAGAGAATTCGAAACTCTGTTTCAAGAAAAGGTTGAAGTTCAGTTATTTCCTTAAGATAAAGGGAAAGTTTAAGTTAGGCTCTGATTTTGAAAAAAGAAACATATTTGCAAAAGCAAAATGCAAATTACATATCAGAATAATTCTCCCAAGATTGAAATTTAAAGCACTTTTTGTAAATTACGTTTAATATAGGTACACAATATACATAATATCGTATAATAATATATATACAAAACAAGAAGTCAAATACTAGTGTTGACTCTACGATCAACATAAAAGAGAGCTAAGTAGGGTTGTAGGGATTTAGGAAACATAATCATCAATTAGGGATTAATAACCATTAAGTAGGGAACTAGAACAACTTGTTATTAAAAACATCTTAGGTGGAAATTCTACTTGCAAATTAAGTAATCCAAAATTAATTAGAACAGCTAAGTCAGTGAAATAATTTAGTGTGCGTGCTGATAAAGTAATCAATTATTAAGTAAGTAACAACTATTAAACAGGGAATTAAAACAACTGAGTCGCTTAGGTGGACGAAAAAGCGCGGATCAAAGTGATAATCACAAAATCTTAAAACAATAATTAATCGCGTAAGCATAACACCAGTCCTCGTAATATGATAATAAACGCGCTCGGTAAGGTCAAGCACACAGCTAGGTCAGGAGAAATAAAATCTAGGACGCCAAACGATAACAAAACTTAATTTTCCATTTAACCAATGTAATTTGAAGATGTATAAAAGCTTGTGAATTTTTGGTAATAAACCAGTATACCTAGTATGCTCAAAACGACAGTGTGTTGTGGTCTTGCCCAACTTCACCCTAACCTACAAGCTCTCACGTTACGCCCTGAGAGTTCTACGAGATCTTCAAGCTACAACTCCGAACTTCGAGATCTTCAACCTCAGATCTGCACGTTACGCCCTCAGATCAACCCCGGAGAAGTACGTCACGCCCTCTCTCCATTCTACTAGAACTTCAACTCCAAGAACTTCAAGAGATCTCGACAAGCCGTGATCTCCAACTACTACAACAGTCTCCAGCCTTACAACCTAGAGACAAGATTCATCTCCGCAGCCACCCACAAGCTAAGAGAGAGATCTATACAGTCCACTCTCAACAGATACCACTACACACTTCGTTCACTAGAGTAAATTACCTCTTGTAAGAAATTTGTTATCAAGAACTTCGAAAAACTTTTTTTTATTTCTATGGGGTATTTAATCGAAAATAGCAGATTTAAAAGTTCCTGAACAGAGAAAAACGTAGGAAAATTCGAAATCCACCCTTATACAAAATTGGGATTGTAATTCCTCGCCATGCAACTTATGCCGTTGTGAGGTTATTCTTTAAAGGAATCCATCGACGTTTATCTCGTTAAAAAATTCCGGCCGTTTTTACGATATTCCGAATATTGTTGTTAAGGGATGAATATAGGTATAGTTAATCTCGCTCCCCTCCGCTAAGTTGGTATGCTCATCTTTACTCAAAGTACATGTTAGAATAAGTTTTACAATATCTAAATTCTGAGCATATTCTGTAATTAGCGTTTAACATCACTATAAAACACTAAGTCAATTATTAGGATAAATCACCCCTTCCAATGAATTTCTTCTCAAGAACCTCGAAAAACGTATAGTTACTTAAATTTTCAATTTTCTTAACATCCGTACCGCATCCATGCTAAATTAGCAGGATCGAAAGTTTATACACAAGAAAATAGAAAAGTTCAAAATCTACCCTTACAAAAAATGTGGATTGTAATCCCTCGGCAAACAAGTTATGTCCTTAGGATCGTTTTGATATAAGGAACACCCTAACGGTTGTCTCGTTAAAAAAATTATTTGTTTTAGGGCTATTAAAAACTGTTTTTGAGGGTTGAATTTAGGGATGGTTTTCACTGCTTAACGGGACGATAAAAATATGAGTTTAATATTTGTTAAAGTTAAAGCTTATTACATCATTATAAAAGAAACAGGTGGTCCACAATAATTCAAAGGAAATTGGTAAACTTAAATAAGGTAAACACGTACGGAATACGTACTAAATATCATGCCTCTAAAACAAAATTACTGATCGTAAGTCGCCAAAATGGAAATAATGAATGCCTCTCAATCGGCATTCAGCAATTGAAACGAGTTGAAAAATTTATAAATGTAGGAGCCACCTTGGATAATGAAAAATAAATCCGTATAGTTTACGTCAGAAACATTTTCATGAAGTTCAACAGTAATCCGCACCTTCGAGAAGTGGCTCTAGATCTAAGGCTCCGTGTTGTTAAATGCAATGTTTCGCCAGTATAAATATATGCATCAGAACCTTGTTCAATGAATATTAGATCAATGAATCGCATAGAGGTCTTTGAAATGTGGACTTTACGAAAACCTTGGGTAGACCATTTCAGCAACGAAGAAGTCTTACGAAGCGCGAATGAAGATAGACAATTAGGTATTTTGACATTTTTTGAAAACTCTCTAAATGAGAAACTATATGCCTATAAATCTTAGGATTATATTAAAAAAAAATTCAATACATTCAAGCAAAAAAAGTCATTTGAAATTCAAACGCTAGGAATTGGCGCCAAAATGCCGTCTGACGTGACACCGCATATAAACAGTGCAGCGAAAACCCTATTTTACGACGCGAATAATACAAATTACTAGATTTGGTGGCAATTTAACTCCTACACTCATCCGGAAATAACAATAAAGTCCAAAATACTCGAAAAATTTAATTTTGGACTGCAGAACGGACCCGTGTTTATATGCGGAGTGACGTCACGATGAGCGGTCGTTTCGCTGGTCCTCTAATTTTTCCCACATTTACTGCTTTTTATACCTGAAATACTTGGTGCTGGACCTATTGCACGATTTTTATGATTATAAAATTTGTCTGAGGGTTCGTCCCTATGAATTTAAATATATTCCGTTTAATTTAAAATATATGGCAAATACCTAATTGCTGGATATTATCAAGAAAAGAAAGGTAGCTTACTTGGGACATATTTTGAAAGGATACAAATTTGAAAAACCTAAAGAGATTCTAATGGGCAAAATAGAAGGTAAGAGAGGGGAAGGTGGGAAACAGAATTCATACCTCAGAGATGCGTATGACACCCAAATTAGAAGAAATCATAAAGAAAAATGCGTCTACAGTGTATTGATAGTCTTAATGTCAATTTGACCAGGATTTGAACAAGTTATAACACTACAGCAACGCTATGGTAAAGCCGAACTACACCAAACTCCCGCAACTGCATAATAGATCCAAACGTACATCGCCCGGTTCGATTTTAAACTATTACAGCGTCACCAGACGTGTCGAACGTATCCAGGCGCCCGACACGAAACAATCAAATGGAGTTATTCCGCTCCGGCGGAATTAGTCCTTCGACGGCTTAAGAATTGGAGCAATATGAGGGCGAAATGGGGGCAAATCTAGAGTTACATAGCAGTTAATCGTGACGACATAACCGCGGGCGCGCGCTAATCTCGGAGGATCGAGACGGTATTGTCGTACGTGTGCCGCTGATTGAAGGGGAGGGAAACCTTGGAAACAGTTTAGCGCTCGGAAACGGTCGTTTCGGATATTAGCTCGAATTCGGCGGATGACGTATAAAAATCATCGCCTGATGCACCAAGGGAGGTTTTCCTTAGTTCGTCCACCAAAGTTAACAGATCTCAGACACTCTTTGAGACACTCTTTTGATCTCTGTCGAATACCGTCAAGTAGATATACTAGGCCGCTTTTGCCCTCACAGAACACAACTAACCCATGGAACACAACTTTTTGCCGGCGCGCGGACCAAGGGGCGCCATGTAGTAGGTAGTAGTAAACGAGTAAACTACTACTGCTAGTACTACCAGTAATACTACTACAACTACTATTACTACTAGTAGTAGTAGTGGTGTTAGTAGTAGTAGTAGTGGTAGTTTAGTAGTAGTAGTAGTAGTAGTTTAGTAGTAGTATTACTAGTAGTATTACTTCCAGTATTACTCATTTACTAGCAGTAGCAGTACTACATGGGGCCCCCTGGGCCCGCGAGCCGGCAAAAAGTTGTATTCCGTGGGTTCTGTGGGGGCAGAAGCGGCCTAGTATTACTACCTTTATTACCATCCAATTATATAGACAGCGTTTTTTCGTACTCGTTATTACCACTTCTAATGGGATCTCGCTAAATAGCGAAACTACATCCAATCTTAACGACTTATGGTTGGGCGGAAGTTGAAAATTATTGAACAGTGCTGAGAACCGAAAAGAGTAGACTGAATCTACTGCGTTCGTCAATTGTAGCGCCCGTGCATTTGCCTCCGAAGCACACCTACATTCACGTCTTGTACGACCCCACGTACGTATATGAAAATAATTCTTCAAATAGGGGTGGAAACATCCCCTTTTCCCCCGACTCGAGATCATTTATATGGGGCGACGTGTTGCTATTTATTCAGTTGACAAAGCATTTAGTAGTCTGCAACATCGCTGGCCTGCTTCGCATTAACATAAACTGCAAGGCTTTTTTTTGCCGGAATGAAAAAGTTTCGGTCATGACTAGGACAGTTAGAGAGAAACAGAGGGGGAGAGAGAGAAGTGGGAGGGGTGGGGGTGGCTACATAGCACAGTTGTGGAAAGCCTCGTTTGGACTTTTTGTAAAGTTGAAGTGAGGACGTAAAAATATTTAATTACTCAGTAGAATTTTCCAGTGGGAAAGAACAAGATTTACGACACGGTCTAGGGGTCGCGTTGATGCGCCTATTTAACCCCGATATACAGGGCGTTCCAGAAATATGACACAAGAATCAAAGTTTACAGATCTAAGGACATAGTTGGGATGTTTTTTTGATCGGACTTGAACGCCGCCTGCTTTATTGGAGGCCGAAATACAGGGAGCAATATACATTTAACTGACCGCAGTTAGCTGCTACCAAACTGACCCATATCTACAGGGACCGATTAAAATATAAAATGAGTATAGGAAATTGAAATGTAAACTAGAAGTTATAAGGATTATTTATGCATAACAATGATTTTTTTTGTAAGATTTAGTGAGGCTGTAGCAGTGAAATACATTATTTCTGATAATTTCAGTTTATAAAACAGGTATATGTAAGTAGACTTCTTCTTCTTCATGTGCCCTGTCAGTATTATCCGACGTTGGCGATTATCATAGCGAAGGCTTCACGGTCTTCTGCCATGTGTAGGAGTTGTCCTGCATTTCGGATACCGGTCCCATCTCTAATATTTTTTAGCCAGGAAACTTGCTTTCTTCCGACACCTCTTCTACCTTCAATTTTTCCACACATAATCAGTTTTAGGATCCTATAGCGACTTCCTCTTAACACATGACCCAGATACGACATTTTCCTAAGAAGGGGTAAGTAGACTAGAGTATTTTAATTAGATTGTCACGGTTAGGGCACTAATAGTGCCCTTCTGAGTGTGGTCGCCTTCTATAAATTTTCCAAAAATATATCGACAAAGTACTTGAACCTTAATTGAAATGTGTCAGTGATTGAAGTTCAGTCACGTGATTGAAAACGCATTGGAATTGGTTACGTCTTTCTTGGTCGGACTTGAAATGCACCAAGCCGATTATAGACTCCCCTTGGCGTTAGGAATCGTACCTGTCGACCCTTCGCAGGTAGTCCGCACTACCAAACAATATAAAAGTGATTATAATTCAATAATATGTTTCAGCGTATTTTGATTAACGCGAATATATTTTTAAGATCGTTTTTTCTTTCTCTACAAATCGATACCAAACTGTAACTATTTCCAACAAAATCAAATTGTTTTATGGTTTGTGGTCTATATTCGGTGAAAATAATTATTATACTAGGAGTATATCTTGATGAACAGGGAACTTGCTATACCTCTTTAATGTTGTTTACCACATAAGTATTGTAAAGTTCCAGGAATGTGGTCTATGATATATCTCTCTCTATGATATATCTAAACTGTGGTTTGATCCTTGAAACAAGTTTGTGATTGGCCGGCCTTTATGAGTGTATTAAATACTAGCAAAATATTATGGTAAACTATATAAAAGGTTTGATTTAACCGATAGTTACGTGCCTTGGTACGGTTATTGGTGCCTGGTTCTGCTTCTCAAATATGTAACAATTTCTTCTTTATCTTAGTGAGTAGATACACATTTAAAACCATAAAACAATTTAATTTTGTTGGAAATATTTTGAGTTTGGTATCGATTTGTAGAGGAAAAAACAACGATCCCAATAAAAATGTATTCGCGTTAATCAAAATTCGATGGAACATAATATTGAATTATAATCAATTTTATATTGTTTGGTAGTGCGGACTACCTGCGAACGGTCGACAGGTACGATGCCTAACTCCACGGTGTGTCTATAATCCGGCTGGTGCATTTCGAGCATCATCGTCTTTCTTGACGTCATAGGGTTGTAAACAAGGGAGGGTTGAAGTTGTGAGTTTTACGACAAATATTAAGCAATTTCCGGTTGTTAGTGTCCATCAATGATTCATTATAAAATTTGTGGTATTTAATCAAAGGAATCAAAAGGAGGCGTTTTCTGAAAACGTATAGTAGACACCTATTTAAAAAGATCTAACGTAAAATACATATAAAATTCCACTATAAGTCACCTTAAATTGTTGGAAATCATAGTGTTGACCAGACACGACTAATAACAAGGGGTTGATCTCCTTCTACGATGTGACTGTGAAGGTAGTACCGATGTTTACTGTCATTCATGTGACGTCACGAATGTCTACTTCATGGATATCATAACACTTATCAAAAGCCAATTGATGCAAGTCCTCGAAATTCTCAAACTGACAGTCTCATGTCAAATTAACAAAACATTTCCAAATTTCCGGTTTTAAGTTTTTAAAAGATTCCTTTGAGTTTAACCTGCACCTCGATTTTTGTTTTCATGATTTTCTTGAAGGTTAGTATCACATTGGACACCCTTCCAACGTGATGATCTGAGAGAAACGAGGAGATCCAGGACGGTTACCGTAAACAGCGAAGTAATTCACATTTTAATAACATTACGAAAATATATGCGGTCGTACACTCCAAAAATCCCCCGTCCAGATACTGACTCTCTTAAAAATGACTACTATTATCCGGCAGACAGATTACCGGAGAGCAATCTGACTAATGCAAAACCCCCATGCCCCCGCACTGCCGAAACACATCGGGCCTGGCAATACGGATATATACATATATATATTTTAAAAATATGTTTATAAGATTTTGATTTATTTTAGCGTTATGTTTCCGCATCTGGGAGTGTAATGGCCTCAGTCGAGTAGATGAATCACTCTGATATCCGGTTTCTAACGGAAACGAAATTCTCTTTGCGGAATTATTTTAGATGAAGTCGTGATTTATCGGGAAGACTGCACGCAGTTCGGGGAAGGTGAACGATGATAAATGCTTTGATTAAATGGCCATCAAAAAGGGGAGAAGCTTCTCATGCGAACGTTTGATTTCCGAATTAACGTTTTGACTCGATCAACTTTTATTTTATCCGACGATTACATCGTTAGGGGAATAGATCGAATCGATGTGGGATTTTGATTTTAAGACGATCTTAATGCCGTTTAAAGTGACGACGATAGTACCTACCATGAATTAACTAGGAATTAAAGGTAATATCACGAGTCGAGATTACCGTGTATTCAAACGGACACATTGTAGGGAATTGATCGGGAAGAGGTACATCGACCCGAGTTGAAGTCTGAAGTTCATTACATTTTAGGGAAATCTAATAACTGTTATTCGATGACTGCTCAGATTTTTGATTAATAGTTTGTCTGGAACTGTGACTAGTTTTGGTTGACCGATTCATGGGATCAGTTGCTTGGTTAAATATCAGTTTTTGGAAATTAACTGGAATATTAGTAACTGGAATATTAGTTGCTTGGACAAATACCACGTGAATGTTTCTGCATAGTTGACTCCACGTCATCTGACTTTCAGGAGAAGTAATAACATTAGATGAAACTTCAGATTTATGGATCAGATGCTATAGCAACCTTTACTTTCTGAAAAAGTAGTTAATATAACTTTATATGCTTTTCTGTAAACTCACATTTGAGGCAAAAAGTAAAAAGATTTTATAAAAATTGAGTGAAGCTCATTGGTTTTACGAAAATTTGCCGAATCTGGTTTAACAAATAATTTTTGGAATAGCCTTTTGATTCAACTCGGATTTTATTCCTGAAAAATTGACTAGAGTTCATGACACTTTTCGAAAATCTAATGAACTTTGTTTAAAAGTCCTATTTATTGATCAGTTGCTTACATATAACAATGGTGTCATAAGTTTACTACAAAACCAGTTTCTTGCACAAGAGTCATGTAAATATTTCTGGATATTTGACTGCATTTTATCTGACTATTGGGAAAAGTAACGAAATTGATGTAAAAACTGTTTCAGGAAAATTAGTTAATAGAGTACGAGTAATGTGAATTGTTTAGAAAGTGACTAAAATACTGATAAAAGTTTTCTGAAAAAATTTTTCAGCAAATTGCTGAATTTGGTGCAAAAGTCATATTTCTGATTAGTTATTAATTTGATTCCTGAAAAATTAATTAGAATTCATTAGATATTTGGGAAATCTACTGAATGTGGTTAGAAATACCGGTTACTGGATCCTATTTATAACGAAACTTAGTCATGTTTATGGAAAATTGATTGAAGTTTACGAAACTCTTCGGAAAGGTAATGAATTTCGTTTAATAGACTAATGTATTGATCAGTTGCTTAGTTAAATCGCAGCTTTTGGATATTAGTTTTTAGGACCAAAACTATGAGGATATTTCTGGATAATGATTCCATTCACCTGACTTTAATTAAAATTACCAAAATTGGTGTAAACTCCAGATTTATAAATCAAGTATATTTGCTTAGAAGTGTAGTTTTTGGAAAATTGACCAGAAAATTAGTTAATAGGACATAAGTTACGTGAAAATGTGATAAAGTGACTACAATGCAGGAGAATGCGAGCTATTAAATTGTATGAAAAATTGACCGTTCCGGTTAGAAGTTAAATGAACTTCTAGATAATCGCATTAGATTTTTGGAACGTCTACTTAATTTAGTTCAAAAAACTGATTTTTGGCTAAGACTAAGTCTAAAACCAGTTACACGTTCGGAAAATTTAAACAAACCTTAAGAGAGGATGCTGAATTTCGTTTGAAAGCCCTTTTCATGGATCAATTACTTAGTTAAAATTTCAGTTTCAGGAACAATAATTTCTTGGGACAAAACTGTGCCAATATTCCGGGATAACTGACCAAGTACCAGCCGACTTTTGGAAACGTCTAGAAATTGATGAATACTCCATAAAAATGGCTCACGTGTATTATTGTTCAAATTCAGTTTATGGAAAATTGACCGGAAGATCAGAAGAAAATGTGATTGCACCTAAGCAAAGAGTAGAGGAAGATTTGGAAACTGTAAATTAGTGAATTTTAGGAACAGTACTTAAATTGGTGAAAACTCAAATTTAATGATCACCTGCAATGGTAAAATTCAGTTTTTGGAAAATTGATCAGAATAACAGAAAAATTTGTGATTGTGTGTAAGCAAAGAGTAGAGGAAATATAGCAGGAAAATTGGGAAACGTTAAAACACAAGATTTTCACATTTTTCATTTCAAAACCTGACTATTTCCATAAGTTTATTTTAGTATTTCATGTTGGAGCATAACAAATCAGTTGGGATCAGTTTGCACACTTCAGTAACTATAATTGTACATATTATTTACACAACTGAAGTTCAGCATTTGAATTAACTAAATATCAGTAGATATTAACATAGGGTTCCTAAATCCTGGTCGAAGTTGAAAATACCATTTTCTCAAAAAATTATCAAATGTTGTCGCCTTTTTGCCTGTTTGCCAAACAAACCCGTTTGATTTAATTGCCTTGGGCAGTATTAACAATGGGAATAATTGTTGCGGGTTTATACACTAATACTCATTATTAACCTAGTTCGTTTCCAGCACTAGCTAAATTGTTTTTCAGTCCCCATCGTACATACTGGAATCAAAGGCAACCCGAATTCCCTCGACGGGACTATTTTCAGCCAGAAAAACTACCCGTGTCAATTCGACTTAACGAGTTTCTTCCCCGGTGACAAAACGTTCAGCTAGTTTTTCGTAGGGGACGATTTCATCGGGCCTCCAACCTAATTCACTTCTTACGTTTAGAAAAATTGTATGGAATGTCTGTGTGTCGTTGTGTATCAGATTGGCTCAGTTAGGTTGGTTAGTGAATATTCTCGGTTAGTGAGCTCTAGTAATTATTTGAAGAAAAATCAAGTGATATTTGCGTATGAACGCGTTACGTAGATTAGAGGTAATTAAGAGGAATTAGTGAATTGCATGTTTTTCCGGATATGTCAAAAGGTCCTTTGTGTAGATCTGTTCCAGATGAAGTAATGTTTCATGCATGTTCTTGCCAATGGAATTTACTAAAGTATTTTGCAACATTAAATCTTTTAGACCAAAACTGTCAATTATTTGCCCCTTCATTACCAAACTTTGTTTCGAAGTGATCAGTATCTATAAACTTATAAAGAAAATTAAGGATAGAATTCTATAAATTTTTCAACTAGTTTCCTAGGACTTCATTACATCCGTTTCATAGCAAGTATACCACAAGGAAAATGTCTATTAAAGGGAAAATTTTGTTGCAAAGTTTATATTTTAGGCTCATTAAACAGTTAACTGTCAAATATAAAACAAAATAAATGCATTTAACTAGTCCATGTAAACAAAAACTGTGCTCAAAAAATCCGTTGCATTAAGTTATGCACAATTTTGTCAAATCAGACCATGCACAAAAATTCTATTAAGAATTACCAGAAACTTTGTACAACTGCAAAAAACGCATTTAAAAATCCTGAGAACTATGAGAATATATAACTATCCTACAACAACAGCATATCCTGAAAACACGCTTGATGATCACGCTTATTAAAAACTCTCGAATATTCTAGTATAACAATCTGGAATCTAATCGGTACTAACCGGTAACCATAATGTGATAACATATATAGAATTCATCCAGTCATGTAATATGCTGGAGACTAAGTTTGACAGAACAGTGCTATATTACCTGGAATATCCATCAGCTATGGAACATGACAGATACTACCTTATTCTAAATATTAAACTTGTTATTCTAGACTATTTTAGCAAAAGGATCTCCACACTAGTCAGTAGCAGGAATATGCTAGAATCTAGAACTGTTATGCGCCTGAAATGTGCCGATTCTGATGGGAGAGCATTATAATCCAGAATGAAGCTCAGATGCGACGCTTATTAGAAACGAGTCATTTTGCAAGATGTATACCACGCTGTATTCTATAATATTCTAGTAAAATAGTCTGACAATCTGGAATATAACTGGTTACTAGAAAATAGAACTCTTCCCTTCCGGTAATACGCTGGAAACTAAGTTTAACAAGACAGTGCTACATTACCTGGAACATCCATCAGCTATGGAATATGATAGATGCTTGCTTATTCTAAACATCAATCTTGTTATTCTATACTATCTTAGCAGAACGAGTTCCACACTACTTAGTACCTTAGTAGCAGAATATGCTAGAATCTAGAACCGTTATGCGCCTGAAATGTGCCGACTCTGATGGAAGAGCATTATAATGCAGAATGAAGCTCAGATGCGACACTTATTAGAAACGAGTCGTTTTGCAAGATGTATACTACACTATATTCTATAATATTCTAGTAAAATAGTCTGACAATATGGAATATAACTGGTTACTAGAATATAGAACTCTTGCCTTCCGGTAATACGCTGGAAGCTAAGTTTACCACGACAGTGCTACATTACCTGGATCATCCATCAGCTATGGAACATGATAGATGTTTGCTTATTCTAACCATCAAACTTGTTATTCTAGACTATTTTAGTAAAAGGATCTCCACACTAGTCAGTAGCAGGAATATGCTAGAATCTAGAACTGTTATGCGCCTGAAATGTGCCGACTCTGATGGAAGAGCATTATAATCCAGAATGAAGCTCAGATGCGACACTTATTAGAAACGAGTCATTTTGCAAGATGTATACCACGCTATATTCTATAATATTCTAGTAAAATGGTCTGATAATCTGGAATACAACTGGTTACTTGAATATAGAACTCTTTCCTTCCGGTAATACGCTGGAAGCTAAGTTTACCACGACAGTGCTACATTACCTGGATCATCCATCAGCTATGGAACATGATAGATGTTTGCTTATTCTAACCATCAAACTTGTTATTCTAGACTATTTTAGTAAAAGGATCTCCACACTAGTCAGTAGCAGGAATATGCTAGAATCTAGAACTGTTATGCGCCTGAAATGTGCCGATTCTGATGGAAGAGCATTATAATCCAGAATGAAGCTCAGATGCGACACTTATTAGAAACGAGTCGTTTTGCAAGATGTATACCACGCTATATTCTATAATATTCTAGTAAAATAGTCTGATAATCTGAAATATAACTGGTTACTTGAATATAGAACTCTTTCCTTCCGGTAATACGCTGGAAGCTAAGTTTAACACGACAGTGCTACATTACCTGGAACATCCATCAGCTATGGAACATGACAGATACCATCTTATTCTAAACATCAAACTTGTTATTCTAGACTATTTTAGCAAAAGGATCCACACTAGTCAGTAACAGGAATATGCTAGAATCTAGAACTGTAATGCGCCTGAAATGTGCCGATTCTGATGGGAGAGCATTATAATCCAGAATGAAGCTCAGATGCGACACTTATTAGAAACGAGTCGTTTTGCAAGATGTATACCACGCTATATTCTATAATATTCTAGTAAAATAGTCTGATAATCTGAAATATAACTGGTTACTTGAATATAGAACTCTTTCCTTCCGGTAATACGCTGGAAGCTAAGTTTAACACGACAGTGCTATATCACCTGGAACACCCATCAGCTATGGAACATGATAGATGCTTGTTTATTTTAAACATCAAACTTGCTATTCTAGACTATTTTCGCATAAGGATCTCCACACTAGTCAGTAGCAGGAATATGCTAGAATCTAGAACTGCTATGCGCCTGAAATGTGTCGACTCTGATGGAAGAGCATTATAATCCAGAATGAAGCTCAGATACGACACTTATTAGAAACGAGTCGTTTTGCAAGATGTATACTACGCAATATTCTATAATATTCTAGTAAAATAGTCTGAGAATATGGAATATAACTGGTTACTTGAATATAGAACTCTTGCCTTCCGGTAATACGCTGGAAGCTAAGTTTAACACGACAGTGCTATATCACCTGGAACACCCATCAGCTATGGAACATGATAGATGCTTGTTTATTTTAAACATCAAACTTGCTATTCTAGACTATTTTCGCATAAAGATCTCCACACTAGTCAGTAGCAGGAATATGCTAGAATCTAGAACTGCTATGCGCCTGAAATGTGTCGACTCTGATGGAAGAGCATTATAATCCAGAATGAAGCTCAGATACGACACTTATTAGAAACGAGTCGTTTTGCAAGATGTATACCACGCTATATTCTATTATATTCGAGTAAAATGGTCTGATAATCTGGAATACAACTGGTTACTTGAATATAGAATTCTTTCCTTCCGGTAATACGCTGGAAGCTAAGTTTAACACGACAGTGCTATATCACCTGGAACATCCATCAGCTATGGAACATGATAGATGCTTGCTCATTCTAAACACCAATATTGTTATTCTAGACTATCTTAGCAGAAGGAGTTCGACACTACTTAGTACCTTAGTAGCAAGAATATGCTAGAATCTAGACTGTTATGCGCCTGAAATGTGCCGACTCTGATGAACGAGCGTTATAATGTAAAATCAAGCTTAGATGCAATACTTAATAGAAACGGGTCGTATTGCAAGAAGTGTACTATGCTATATTCCATAATATTTTTGTAAAAGAGTCTGACAATATGGAGTATAGCTGGTAACTAGGATTTGGTAAAATATAGAACTCACCCCGTCTTGTAACATTCTAGAAACTAAGTTTAACACCACAGTGCTATATTACTTGAAACATGTATCGATGACATGCGGAGTATGGCAGGTATTAGCTCATCCGTAAATCTTGACATTCTGGAGTACCTTAGCAGAATGATCTAGACACCAGTTAGTAGCAAGAGTATGCTAAAATCTAGAATTCTTATGTGTCTAAAATATGCCGACCCTGACAGTAAACGAGAAAAGCGCCGTGGCGTGACACTACTAGAAACGAGTCATATTGCCAAATGCAAACTGAGCTTTTTTCTAGAATATAGAAGGAAGTGGAGTCTAATATGCGACTCTAGTTAAATAGGATATATTTTAGATTAGAATATGCCAGAATGCTACTTCGATGTATGCAATATAACGCGAATATCAGCTAAATACACAAAGTTCTGCGTACAAGCTAAGCATAAGGTTAAAATATTGTTACTCTTTAGTAGCTTAGCAGAAACATCCAGACAACAGTTAGTGATTGGAATGTGCTAGAATCTAGAATTCATTTGCGCCTGAAATATGCTGGAATATTCGTCACTGAAAAATTGCAGAGTGTGCCCTTAACTTTGCGCAAAGTTAAAGATGCTAATTATGGCATTTCAATTTTATTTCATGTGCCTGAATACTTTAATCTTGGGCATAATTGTACTCAGATTGATACATGGGGGATTTTCAAGGAGTTGTCACTGCAAACCACGCTGGGATAGCTATCGATAACTTTGGTGAAGTTTACTGTGAAACTATTGTATTCCCAGTAAACACACGACATCCAATGGACGTCCACTACAGGTCTATCAAACGTACATACGTCCATGGACCTGCAGAGGACATCCAATATATGTCCCTTTTCCAACAAGAGTTGGACGTTCGTGACAGGCTTTGAAATGGACGTCCAATGTACATCCATGGTGCAGCATCAATTGGACGTCCTTAAAAGACCATGAATTGGACGTCCAATATACATCCATGTTGCAGCATCAATTGGACGTCCTTAAAAGACAATGAAATGGACGTCCAATGTACATATCTTTGCATGGACGTCCAATGGATGTCAGCCACGTCCAGTGAGGGACGTCCAATGTAAGTCCATTGGATGTGAATGTGCTGTCTGGGTTTGGTTAGCTTTGAGATAAAAACTAGCGGACGTAATAAATTTTTGTATGAATTACGGCCTGGTGAAAAAATTTTCAATCATTCACTGCGAATATCTGGAATGGGGATCGAAACGTTTTTTTCGTCGAACGCAAATTAAAGCGTCGTTGCTCACAGCTGTAATTCCGTTGATTTATGGCGCGTCCCAAGTAGTTCAGCGACATTTGCATTTGTATAGATAGCGGTGTTCACAATGCCGCAAGTTAAATGAATTGTCGCGGCGTTTGTTATTAATTATGGTATCGGTTTATGGTAGGAAAAGGGACGGGTTCCCTTTCGCCCTATCTCCTTCCCTCTCTCTCTATCTTTCTCTCTCATACACTCGCTCGCCCGCCTCCCTAAATGAATAGTGTTGAATATTCGGAAGTGCACTGCTGATACGACATCGGCTTGATAAATGAATTCGGGTTTGGCATCGATCATCCGGATAAATTTGTTAGCAAACAAAGCTAATGGCTCGAAGGAGAACTTTAATTGATCTTGTTTGTATTTTTTAGGGTGTTTATCGATTAGTCGTCGGTAGCGACATTCGAGAACGGGCTCGAAGGCCTCCCGATATAATGGATCATCATTCAATTACAGCTGATCCATTTGATCGATATGAAAAATGTGTCCCTAAGCAGTCACTCATCGACGAAGAATCGAAAACTTATCGTTTATTAGAGAACTGAATTAAAATGAAACTTCGGCCATTTGGGAGGGGAGATTTCTGTGTCTTTTCATATTTCAGGAAACAAAAAATTTCTAACATTTCATTTTTCATGAATTTTATTTTTCCAACATTATTTTGGGTCTACGGAGTGACACTACAAATTTTCACGAAATGAAGAAATCTCAAATTTCTGGTTGTGAGGTTGTCCCGTAGGTCTTCAAGTTTTTTAGGAAAAAAAAAGGAAATACTCATTCTCAATTTTAGGAGTTTTTCATGATATTTAAAATTTTTAGAAGGCAAATAAATATTAATTTCTTAATGTTTTATTCTCAATAAGATAATTTCTTAAGGTCCGGTTAAGTTCTTGTAGCGTTGTTAATTATCAGAAAATAACAAAATTTACATTGAATAATTTGGATCCTTGGCATAATATTTCAAGTTTCAGAATGCAAAGAAACGTCGGTTCCTCACTTGGGAGAGATTTGTGTAATCTCAAAAAAAGTTCTAAGTTTCTCATTCTGGGCCTTTACCGTGACATTTCAAGTTTTCAGATATCAAAGTTCCCCATTTGGGAATAATTTCTGTATAAATTTTAGGAAAAGTTACCTTGATCACCTGTCAAGATGTTTCAAGTTTTCAGAAACCATGCGTTTTTGGGCTTTCCTATATAATATCAGGTTGTCAAAAATCAAGGCAATTCTAATTTCTCATTTTGGTTTTTATAGCGATATTTAAAATCTTCAGAAAACATAAATTACTTAATTTCTTGTTTTGGGGGTTTTATGTAAAATTTCAGGTTTTCGGAAAGCAAGGAAACTCTAATTTCGCACGTTACGACTTTTTATTTCTGGTTTTCAGAAACTTTGGTTTTGGGGTTTTTCTTGTAAAATATTTTGATTTTTCAGAAATCTAGGAAATCTCAATTTCCCATTTTGGCCTTTTTCCTGTTATTCCAGGTTGCCAGAAAAATATTTTTAAAACAATTTTTTGTAGACACTTAGAACATAGAAAACGAGACATCCCCAATTTCGGGACTATTTCGTAGTTTTTCAAGTTGTTCAGAAAAGAACGAAGTCTTAATTTCCAGATTTAGGGCTTTTCCATAATATTTCAAATTTTTTGAAAGCAAAGAAACGTCAATTATTTTACTAAGAGACAGTTTTGTAAGGTAGTCAGAAAATAACGAAATCATAATTTCTTAATTTGAGCCTATAACGCGACGTCACAAGTTTTCAAAAGGACAAAAGTTCTTTACTTAAGAGGGATTTCTGTAACCACATAAATTTCAGAAAACCAAAGAATTCTTAATTTCTCATTCTGGGCCTTTATCGTCTCATTCCAAGTTTTCAGGTGGTAACGTTCCTTATTAAGCCATAATTTCTGTATAAATTTTTAGAAAATTGACCTTGATCACCTGTCAAGATGTTTCAAGTTTTCAGACACAATGCGTTTTTTGGGTTTTCGTATATAATTTCAGGTTTTCAAAAATCAAGGCAATACTAATATCTCATTTTGGCCTTTGTCGTTATATTTCAAGTCTTCATAAAACAGATTTACTTAGTCTCTTGTTTTGGGGATTTTGTGTAAAATTTCAGGTTTTCAGAAAGCAAGGAAACTCCAATTTCCCACTTTACGGCTTTCTATTTCTGGTTTTCAGAAAAAAAGGACACTTCAATTTTCTGTTTTGAGGCTTTTCTTGTAAAACATTTTGAGTTTTCAGAAAGTTGGGAAAACCTAATTTCCCATTTTCGCCATTCGTCCTGTTATTTCAGGTTATCAGAAAAATATTTTTAATACAAGGTTTTGCAGACACTAAGTATAAAGAAAAATAGGAATCCCCAATTTCGGGAATGTTTCGTAGGCTTTCAAGTTTATCAGAAAGAAAAGAAATTTTAATTTCCAGATTTAGTGGATTTCCATTATATCTCAAATTTTCTGAAACCAAAGAAATGTCGATTTTTTTACTAGGAGATATTTTCGTAAGGTAGTCAGTAAATAACGAAATCATAATTTCTTAATTTGAGCCCTTGACGAGACGTTACAAGTTTTCAGAAGGCCAAAAAGTTGAGTTCTTTAGTTAAGAGGGATTCCTGTAACCTCAAAAATTTCAGAAAACCAAAGAATTACTCATTCTGGACATTTACCGAGAAATTTCAATTTTAGATGGCAAAGTTCCTTATTAAGCCATAATTTCTGTATAAATTTTTAGAAAATTTACCTTGATCACCTGTCAAGATGTTTCAAGTTTTCAGACACACTGCGTTTTTGGGCTTTCCTATAAAATTTCAGGTTTTCAAAAATAAAGGCAATACTACTATCTCATTTTGGCCTTTGTCGTGATATTTCAAGTCTTCAGAAAACAGATTTACTTAGTGTCTTGTTTTGGGGATTTTGTGTAAAATTTCAGGTTTTCAGAAAGCAAGGAAACTCCAATTTCCCAATTTACTGCTTTCTATTTCTGGTTTTCAGAAAAAAACGACCCTTCAATTTTCTGTTTTGAGGCTCTTCTTGTAAAACATTTTGGGTTTTCAGAAAGTTGGAAAAAACTAATTTCCCATTTTCGCCATTCGTCCTGTTATTTCAGGTTAACAGAAAAATATTTTTAATACAAGGTTTTGCAGACACTAAGTATAAAGAAAAATAGGAATCCCCAATTTCGGGAATGTTTCGTAGGCTTTCAAGTTTATCAAAAAGAAAAGAAATTTTAATTTCCAGATTTAGTGGTTTTCCATTATATCTCAAATTTTCTGAAACCAAAGAAATGTCGATTTTTTTACTAGGAGATATTTTCGTAACGTAGTCAGAAAATAACGAAATCATAATTTCTTAATTTGAGCCCTTGACGAGACGTCACAAGTTTTCAGAAGGCCAAAAAATTCAGTTCTTTTAGTTCTTTACTTAAGAGGGATTTCTATAACCACATAAATTTCAGAAAACCGAATAATTCTTAATTTCTCATTCTGGGACTTTACCGTGACATTTCAAGTTTTTAGATGGCAAAGTTCCTAATTAGGGAATAATTTCTGTATAAATTTTTAGAAAATTTACCTTGATCATCTGTTAAGAGGTTTCAAGTTTTCAGACACACTGCGTTTTTGGGCTTTCCTATATAATTTCAGGTTTTCAAAAATCAAGGCAATACTAATATCTCACTTTGGTCTTTGTTGTGATATTTCAAGTCTTCAGAAAACAGATACCTCTTAGTTTATTATTTTGAGGATTTTGTGTAAAATTTCAGGTTTTCAGAAAGCAAGGAAACTCCAATTTCCCACTTTGCTGCTTTCCAGAAAAAAGGACCCTTCAATTTTCTGTTTTGAGGTTTTTCTTGTAAAACATTTTGGGTTTTCAGAAATTTGGGAAAACCTAATTTCCCATTTTCACCATTCGTCCTGTTATTTCAGGTTATCAGAAAAATATTTTTAATACAAGGTTTTGCAGACACTAAGTATAGAGAAAAATAGGAATCCCCAATTTCGGGTTGTTTCGTAGGCTTTCAAGATTTTCAGAAAGAAACGAAATCTGAATTCCCAGTTTAAGAGGGGGTTTCCATCATATTTCAAATTTTCTGAAAATGAGAAATGTCGATTTTTCATTTAGATGCATTTTTGAAACGTAGTCAGAAAATAACGTAATAATAATTTCTTTATTTTGGAGTTTGCCCTGACATTACAAGTTTTCAGAAGGCAAAGTTGCTTCAGTTCCTTACTTACTACGGACTTCAATAACCTCAATAGTTTCAGAAAACCAAAGAATTCTTAATTTCTCATTCTGGGCCTTTACGTGACATTTCAAGTTTTTAGATGGCAAAGTTCCTTATTAGGGAATAATTTCTGTATAAATTTTTAGAAAATTTAGCTTGATCACTTGTCAAGATACTTCAAGTTTGCAGACAATATGCGTTTTGGGCATTCCTATAAAAATTTCAGGTTTTCAAAAATCAAGGCAATTCTAATATCTCATTTTAGTTTTGTCGTTTTGTGATATTTTAAGCCACCAGAAAACAGATACCTCTTAGTTTCTTGTCTTGGGGCTTTTGTGTAACATTTCAGGTTTTCAGAAAGCAAGGAAACTCCAATTTACTACTTTCCCGCTTTATATTTCTGGTTTTCAGAGAACAGGACTCTTCAATCTGCTGTTTTGGGGTTTTCCTTGTAAAATATTTTGTTTTCAGAGAACTAGTGAATCCAAATTTTCCATTTTAGTCTTTGACCGTCTTATTTCAGGTGGTCAGAAAAACATATTTCATACAACTTTTTGCAGATACTAAGTTTTCAGAAAAAAAAATGAATCCCCAATTTCGGGACTGTTTCAAATTTTCTGAAAGTAAGAAATGTGGATTTTTTATTTAGAGACATTTTTGAAACGTAGTCAGAAAATAACGAAATCATAATTTCTTAATTTGGGACTTTGCCGTGATATTACAAGATTCCAGAAGGTAAATAAGCTTAAGTTCCTTACTTTTCGGTAACCTCATTACTTTCAGAAAACCAAAGAATTCTAAATTTCTCATTCTGGACCTTTGCCGCGACATTTTAAGTTTTTAGACAGCACAGAAACTTCAATCTCTTATTTGGCAGAAATTGTTGTAATTTATAAGTCTTCAGAAAATTTACTTTGATGATGAGTCGTTTATTTCAAATGTTCAGAAATGAGGAATGCCCAATTTCACGCATTGGGGCTTTTCTAAATAAAATTTCAGGCTTTCAAAAAACAACGAAAATATAATTTCTGCTTTTGTCTTTTGCTTGATAATTCGTTATCAGAACAAAATGAAACCCCAAAATATTCTTAAGTACAGAAAATTTCTGTAAATTTACAGGTTTTCAAAAAGCAAGGAAATTCCAAATTTCCACGTTGGTCCCTTGCCACATTTCACGTTTTCAAACAAATGGGAAATCTTAATTCTCGCATTGGGGGTTTATTTATGAGAAGTAGTAATCGTCACTTTAAAAGTAAGTAAATTGGCTTGCATGGATAAATATGTTACTTTCTAATTTAACTCCTAAGCTAGTGAATAGTCTCAATTCTGATGAAAGAAACACAAGCATAATTGAATTATGCACTTATATAACTAACAAAACGAGAAAAAATATTTGGTTAAACCTCATGTTCTTTCAAGAATTTTTGCAGAAATAGTAAAATCACAATTCACCGTTAGAATTAAATGTTACTAACTTAGACTATATTTTATTAAACCTCATACATATCAAACGAAATTCACCTGATTCACCTCCTCTTATCAAATAATTCATCGTTGATTGTCAGGTCGCGATAATTGGACCCAAAACAATCGTCGGTAGAGTATTTGGAAACACGACCAAACTATTACATAAGTAATGCGGTTCGCCGCGTAAAAGCTTCAAACATCGACAGCCACTAAATTTCGGCAGATCGTCGATTAGCCAGACAGAAGGGAAAAGTTCTCATTTACCATCGAAACGGAGAAATCGTCATCGGTTTCACTAACGGAAAGCAGGTGAATAGTTTTCGTGTAAAGCTTGAATTCGAGCGAACGCTACTTATGGAAAATGAGCATGATCTATATAAAATTTATTCCGTAAGATTAATCTAACCGTGGAGCCCCTTAGAGCCTACTTAATTCGTCGTATAATGTTATCGGGAAATTTCGTAGGTTCATGAATACATAACTGAAATTCCCCGTTCCTTTTATAAATGTTCTCGGCAAACACTCTCCGAGTACGTCATACTTTGGTAGTTAACATCAAAACGACGCTTCTAATCTGACACGAGCGAATTCATGTCCTTAAAATCCCATAAAATGCTCTAGACTTCCTTGCGGAGCAAGCCACGCTGAAAATAGCCGCATTTAGCTGGGGTAAATATGAATCCAAGTACACTTATTTACATATTTCTTACAGTAATATCCACAAGTTTCACTCACGTGCACTCAACCACATTACCTTAATCTATGTTGTTCATTACGAATGCGAAAGATAAGGGCTCGAGGGGATTTTTAACAGTTCCGTCATAAAATAATCCAACTTCTCAGTTCGACACACCCGTCGGCCGTTCGTAGCGGAAATGGAAGTTGTGATATTTCACGTACGGTCTCACGCAAACGGGACTTTTAAGTCTCGGATTGATTCGTCTTTTGCACTACTGACTTTTACTAAAGGATCGCATGCAGAGGGTGAAAAGGGTGCAAAGAGGGTGAAAATGCATACACCCTGGCCCGCTACTTTGTGGTCTCTCCGCTTTATATATAAATTCGCTGAATGTATGAGAACGTGCGAACTCGACACGTAAATGAAAATTCTAATGATATATACACCGCCGGTATGACCGTAAAGAGTAAAGTGGCGTACTGATAAGACCGGTTTATGATTAATGGAATGGAAAGTAGATCTAAGCGCAAAAAGTGCAATCGATGAGGATAGCGGGTCGGAATGGGGAGCCATGGAAAACAACGGGAATGTAGTTAGGGAAATTACACTTAGTTACGTCTAACTGTCGGATATCTCGAAAGCGATTTCCGGTAAGATATAACACAGGATTTTGGTTGGGAAATGGGACGAAAGTTTTGTTATTTGCAGTAATGTTAAAAAATAATGTCACTAATTACTAAACATCTTGAGTTATTTTGGGAAAATTTAGTTAAAATGCAACACAATGTATAATTGACATCACGACGATCTTGAGATATTTTGAGGATAAATACTTGAAAAATACTTTTTGAGGTTACTTTTGAGGCCACAAACGGGACGCACAACGTTTCTTAGCTCTTTCCCAATAACGTGTTATATTTTCCCTGCAAAACAAAATTTAGCATTGTCCGCTAAGCTTTTTCTTTGCAATGTTATGGCCATTTTAAGACGACATGATGAATTCCAAATTATGTGTCGTTATAGCTCACGTTGGACCTTTGTACTATAAACCCGGAAACCCAAATTCTAAGGGTTCTTCGAAACTTTAGCCCTTATAAGTTTTAAACCCAAAACACTACATTCTAACCCTGGGCCGTGCACACAACACCATTCCCTAAAACGTCAAATATTCACAAAATACTGTAATACCAGTCACATTCTTAATGAGGAGGATTCTAGAAAACAGGGCAAGTTATCCCCTTCTATCAGTAACTGTTGCTTACAATGCTTAAGAGTATTTATAAGAAAATGTTTTCGAAACGAAATTCGGAAACAGACATAAAATCAATTAAATAAAAATATATTAACATCAAAACATTAATAATGCATATAACCGCCATTTCCATCAAATATTTTACTTATATCAAATTAATGGATAATGGCTTAAAATTCCAAATATCACTGGATTCGTTCTGTAAATACATCATTCTCTTAACATCGAATTAATTTTTAACAGTTATTATAATAATTAATTCAATTTCTAATTTTTAATAATTTTAAATAATATATTCAAAATAAATACGTATTTTGAACATTATTGTTATTTCGTACAGATATAACACTTGATATGAATAATGATATGAAGTTTGTACTCCTATTCCAAATTGATAAGAGCAGCACTTTTCCAAAAAATAATTTTGAAAATTTTTGATGATTTGATAGTCGCCAAAAACGCAAAATTTCCCGTACCTCCAAAACTGTGCATTTGCGGACATATATTCATTATGCCTTTTCTGCCTATATCTTCTTATGACTACATCAATCACCATTAAAGTTTATTATTCCTTTTCTAAGATGGATTTTGAAGAAAAATTTTTAATATTTTTTTTTATCAGAACTTTTATCCCGCACAACTCTTAAAAATCGTATATACCTTTAAATAGGTTTATTTTTGATAACCATAATTATGAGGTATAAGCGCACAAAAGTTAGTAAACACCTAATTTTCGCTTGTCTATTGCAATCAGTTTTGTAGTTAATAAAAAAGTTTTTTTTTCAAAATTTTTTTTTCATAAATGTATTTTTATTCCATTTTTTTTCTTCAAAAATGGATTTTTTTTTCAAAAATAATTCTGCCTATTTTGGGTTATACCATCTCCCTATAAAAATTGTGACGCATGTTTTTAAACAGCCTTTATAACATTTATACACTAAACAAGGAGAAAACGCAATACTAAATGATACGTATCCCAGAAAAAAACAAAAAATGTTGAACTTGTTCTACGTAACCTCAAAACCACCCCAAACCGCTTTTTTAACCGTACTTACCCTAACATATTTTCACGCCCAAGGGAATGATGTATTCATGAAGAAAGGTCACTCATGTTGGAGAACTGAAAAGTTTGTGCGTTGCAAATTTTAAATTTTGCTAGCCAATCAGAGGAGAGTTGAGAAGAAGACGAAGAGCAGTGGCCTTACGACACGAGTTAGTCGCATGACCTTAAAAGAATTTTGTTATTTCGAAAACAGCTCAGTTGCATATTGTCACGCCGAGAGGGCAATCACTATCGTGGCAAAATAATTTGCCTTACTACTTCAGTAGTGTACCTATGCCGGTTCTAACTCAAAATCACGGCTTTTTTCGTCTAGGTCAAATTTTGCCCATTTTGGTACCCAAAATGCGTGGTTTGTTGCCTATCTCTGCATTTTTGGCCCAATTTCCCATGTAATTTTAAATGGGGGTACAAATTTTTGCCCATTTTATGGTCTGAAATCGCCCGCGGCGGAATTTCTAACTCAACACGTTAAGGTCCAAAGACGCCCATTTTTGTACCCTCGATTTCTAGTTCGACCCCCCACGTAATTTTAAATGGGGGACAGTGTTCCCTCCCAAAATGGAGTGTGATGAGTTGTGCCACAAGTATGACGTCATCGGTTATGTCGGTCGACTGGAGCGCGTGTTCGCGTGTGTGTGAGAGAGAAAGAGAGAGTGAGAGAGGGGGGTGTCATCCACAAGCTGCACAACTCATCACCCTCCATTTTGGCCGCGAAAAACTGTCAAACCACGCATTTTGGGTACCAAAATGGACAAAATTGGACCTTCACGCCGTGTTTTTGCGTTAGAACCGGCATAGGTGCACTACTGGTGTCATCCAGGCGGCCGTGATTTCTTTAGTAGAGAAATATTTCATTATTCATTAATAGTTTCGACAATTACCAAAAATGTGACCGTTAAACTACGTAATACCAGGTGGTCGCCTGTGTAGGTATAGGTATATAAAAACTATTTAATAGAGAAAATTAACGATTATTAATTGGTAAAGTAGTAAGGTATATAATTCAAATTGTTTCAAGGCGCAATTTTTCCGTGTCCTCGCTACATTTACCCGAAACGGCGTTAATATAAATCCAGAAGTTATTTCATAACTCACGATTCGCGTATGTATTTGGAATATCTATTAATAACCTCGATTATTATCTCTAATGGAAGATTCCACGGTATAAAATATTACGTTTGATAAGAACGACAGCTCTTGATTTAGGTTTAATTGTAACATCGAGGTCAATAATTCGAGTCACGCCAGTAATGTACCAATGGCACAGAAGTAAAGAACCCCGCCGGTATTATTTATGACATGGCATTTAGATGAGCTCGCGTGTCGGCATTTTCTCGGTTGGCACTTTTACCATAATGAAACGTATCTAAGACTAACAAGTCGAAGGGGCGAGAGGTAGAGGGAGAGGTAGAGGGAGCCCGGCCCGCGTGTATGTGTGCGACTGTGTCTTTGTGTGGGCGGTGCGTGCCATTCCGCCACCGCTGCCGGTGTCGTCTATTAAAAGTCCATTAGTTATTCCGCTTCCGTTAAGGAGTCAACACGTGACACACACAACAGTCGCACTGGGAAACAATTACCACTGCCGCCGCCCGTACAGTCATTTGTCAAATGACGGTCTGTCATCGCGCCCTGCCCTATTTCGAGGGCTGACGCTCTCTCCTCGGTTTAAATCCGACGCGATCGAATCGACCATCAGCTGGAGTCGCGGCCACCGCATAACTCGGACTCGGTCTGACCCCTCCGATCATTTTCGGGCGACACGTGAAAGCCCCATCCTAAACCCCGAAACGAACCAATAAAAGCTTGTTACGAAGCAGTTTCGTTACTAACTAAAACAAATTAATCCAACATTTATCCAACAATTAAACAAGTCTCACCTTAACCCACAACCAACCTCGACCGAATCCCCTGTCTCAATCTCTCTCCTTCTTTCCCTTTCCCAAATTTCTCCCAAAAATGTCCCCGATTCAAATCCCACTCTTACTCTCATGACCAATCAAATATCCTTTAACCCAACAAACTCCCCTCTTGTGAAGTGCTTAGCTCGGCGTAATTTTGAATTTACGGCCTCCTTCAAGAGACCATCAAAACATATTTATGCCAAAATATCGAATATCTCTTTACCTTATTGTGCATCAACTTACTTAAACTGTAATTAGAGGTAAACCGTATAACGGAACACTTTCAAATTTTTACCAACGATAGTTAATAGATTGAGCACCACCTTTCAACATTCTAAGTTAACAATGCTTGCTGTAATTCGTGGCTAGAAACCACGATTCAGCATTAACCAAAATTTTCAAGTCGAAAAGGGATTAGGGACTACGTCTTTCAACGCGGGCTCAACAAATGAAACGTAACAATCCATAGGCGAAACCGATTAGCTCATTCATGTACACTGCGCTTTTAATGATGACGAAGTATTTTTACCGACTTTAAAACGATTCCTATGCATAAGAGAATGCGAAGAAGTCGACAAAAGTTAGAACTACATGAAACCGTGACAATAGGAGTTTATGCACCCACAGACGATTCTGACGCAGATGTCAAAGAAGAATTCCTTACCAAATTAACTCAGCTTCTAACTGATCTAAACTCTCAAAAAAAATTAATCTAATGGGCGACCTCAATGGATCAACTGCAAGAGCAGATGATTCCTTAGTAGTTCAAAAATACGGAGAACTCAATTTAAAAGATAATGGCCAACGCCCATTAAACCTGTGTGAAAGCTTTTCACTCAAAATAAAAAACGGATTCTATGCTGATAAGAAAATACAGCAATATACATGGCACCACCCAACAAGAAGCTTAAATTCTATAATTGATTACATTATTCAACCACAGAAGACCAAAATTGAAACAAATGATGTTAGAGCCTACAGAGGACCGGACGAGCTTCGGTGATTTTAAAGTGCAAATATATCAAAACCCAAGAAAAAACAATGAATACAATTAACATTGAAACAGTCACATACAACTTAGAAAGCTGAAAACAGGATTCAGTCAAATTCTTATATAAAACACGACTAGCTATAAAACTACAACAACTCTTAGAAGGAAATTCCGAAGTGCGATATGAACAAATTAAACAAGCTATTCACGATGCTGCAGATAAAGCGATCGGAAGACCAAGACCAAACAATAAAATATGTTGAAAAATATAAATATTTAGGGAGTATCGTTACAGAAGACGTTAAAGATGACATTGCCTGATGAAATGCTTTCATCATTTTTAGCGACGACCTTCCCAATTTTGTAAGAGTTGAGTTAACACCTCAAAGAATTTTATTCATTTTCTCGTAATCGTTCTAATATGCACGATATTAAAACTTACTTGGCAAATACAGGTAACCACGATCACTTCACTGGGGAGTATTGTGAGAAAGCGCCATAAAGAGTGCAAAATCTCATATCTGGCCCATTGTGAGAAATTTCAGTTAACTGTTATGGAACTGTCCACAGTCTCAAGTGTGTCTCAAATACTCATAATCTCATATCATTAACTCTATATGCTATATAAAGCCAATATAATATATATTCAATGTAAAATCAAGGGTCAATATAAACCCATTTGGATCATCTATTGGGTTTCTCATGTTTAATTCCAGATCACTGTCTGATAGCTGATAGCTAATGCTGGAATGACAGGAACTTTTAGTTCTATGTTCTCTGAAAACTGATTAACTTGATCCGGTTGCGCAGGTTGTCAAAGTTATGTGAGTATTTGGGGGAAGTAATAAGGATGAGTTTGCGACGTGACAATATGTTATGGTACTTTGAAAAGTAAGACTTTAAAAAGGAGAAAAATAAGTTTTTATTACCCATCATTCACTTTTAAGGGGGAAATCCGCCCCTAAAATTCACCCCCTGAACTAGATCTGTTAGAATATTTCACACACAAATAGATACTTTAATAAAACCGACGGCAAAATATTGAAAAAAAGGACTATAGAGCTACACCAGTTTTAAATTTAAGACTGACAGCTCCAATTTAAAAAACAGCAAAACAATATTTTTTTAAAATTCACTCTATTTGAACGTGTAATAAACAGTAAATAAAGTAAAGAACACTGTATACCGCTTGGCTGTAATCATTACTTACAGAAACAACTTGAGAAAAGTACTTAACTTGTTTTAATTTTTTTTTAACACAAAAATAAACTAAATTAGGGGATGATATTCCCATAAAAAGTTGTTTCGTGAAAATTTCCGAAAAACATCAACTATACTAATGACACCCTTTCAATTAGAACGAGTTTCAAAAAGGAATCACATAATGTAATTTTCATACTTGAAGGAAAAAAATATTTGTATTAGATAAAGGAATGTTACCATTATCATAATAACTAAAATCATCAATACAACACTTGACAAAAATTAGTTAAAAAATTTATATAAGGGTTGTTACCCCTAAAAATATTATTTATCCCTGAACTTCAAACTACGTCAGTTTTAATTAAACATAGTAAATTTTAAAAAAATACAAGCAACCCTTGCTGATCTCAAAAGTAGGAAAATTAAAATTAAAAAAATCATTGTTTTCAATACGACCCAGCCCTATTATTACTTGCCATTTGTTTTGTTTCGAATATTTGACAATATTTAGCTGGCTGTGTCATTGTCAGTTTTGAATAACTCAAAATGGGGATAATTTTTAACAGTTTCTTTGACGTATTGAGTTCAGATCAGAAAACAGTCACATTCCCGTAATACGAGCGCGCCCTCAAGTACGTTACAAACTCGGAGAAATCCGATATTGTGCCACTATCTGATCGGCGGAATCGTGAAAATAATCGAGCAACTTTTTCGAACAAGTTATTTATCAAATTTACTTCCGTTCCTATCTTTTAACTCCCGGAACAACTCGTAATGTTAGTGGCGTAACGGTAAATCGCAAACAGCATTATGGAGTTGAAAACTTTTTAAATAGGTGCATGAAAGCTTTTCGTTTATTAAAAAGTCTTCGCAATGTTTCCTGCCGGCGCTTAGGAGCGAACGGTAAATTCCCG
Source organism: Cryptocephalus moraei (assembly GCA_946251905.1). Classification (NCBI taxonomy): domain Eukaryota; kingdom Metazoa; phylum Arthropoda; class Insecta; order Coleoptera; family Chrysomelidae; genus Cryptocephalus; species Cryptocephalus moraei. The sequence continues at coordinate 10,119,961 of OX276455.1, forward strand.
AAGAATCCGTTTATTACATTACGTTCTCAAGATGGGAAAGTGTGTATATTAAATCTCTTTCAATTCATATTTCACCTTTTTAGAGAGCGGCGTGGCAGATGTTCATTCACTTTCTTACGATATGAAAAACGAAAATATTTTCCGTTGCCGAGAATTCGTTATCGATGAAATATTTACGAGCCAGGCGGGATGTAGTGGAATTCCCACCCAAAAGTATTATGATTGCTGTAATTCGAACGTTAGAAACGTTTATTATTCACCGCAGAAACTGTTATTTCATCGTCGTTGATTTGAATGAGGGTTATTACAACACACCTTAAGTCTGTTCAAATGATTTCAGTGTATTCACTGCGGGGGGTGTAACTTGAGTTTTATTTCGCGAAATTACTTTGCTCAGTTTGAGGTGTCTGACACTTGTTACCGCGGGGAGTGTAATTGAGAGAATTAGAGAATACGGTGGATTGTGGAAAAGTTGTGCTACACCAGAATCTCCAAATAAGCTTTTCATGAATATGAGCAGAAAAAGGGGGTGGTTTACGCTCGTTATTTTTCATATTTTGGAATTTTTCTCAAGATTGTTAACAAGATTTTTTGGAAACTTTTAATATTCATTCCACTATCCAATAGATGTTCTAAAGTTCAATATTTCCCTCTAAATATTTTCGATAGGGTACGTTACACTTGCCATTTTTCTATTTTTCAAAATTTTCTCCAGAAATCCAATTCAATATTTTCTTCCAAACGTTGCACGTTAATTGTACTATTGAATATGTATAATCAGGTGTGATAATATTTTTGATTAAATCGTTCCTGAAGGGCACTACACTTTTGTTGTTTTTCGAAATTATATGGAAACTCACACCAATTTGTGTCACGCTTTAAATTTCCAAGTTTGATTTTGGAATTTTCTCTAAAGGATAGCGTACACCTGTTGAGAAATTGTTTTAACATTAAACATTTCTTCTTCTGTCAAAAATTTATAATATAAAATTATGAGAAAGTAGTTAGATCGACACCTCTGTTAAAGTGCGGAATTTCATAGGCTTCCATATGGATTTTTCAAAATTCAAATTGTATTACAACATTTTAAACGGGAAAAACTGAAAGAAGTCATTTTTCTTTCAAAATGGATTATTTCAAAAAGGTCATATTTGATTTTTGTAACTTTTGGATATACTGTAAAGCAAAACGTAAACAACCAGCGTAAGCGTGCTCCTTATCGGACAGCGGCTTACCTCAAAGGGAGGCCGCTCCGCTAATTGAGTTATAAAAACAGTTGCAGAGTACTCGCGAATATTCATTTAAAGAAAGAATGATTTATTACGTTCCGGGCCCTTCTAGAATAATCATTATTAGGGAAAAGAAGGATGGAGTTCTCTTTAGTAGGTTCTGGAGACATAATAGAGGACTATAAAAAAAGCGAACGCTGCGGACGAGGAGGAGATTAGACGTGAAGCCGCTAGTGAAAACAGTGCGATAAACGGACAAGTGAAATACATTTGCAGTTAAGAGTGTGACATGAATTAATTAGTTAGGAAATAGTTTAGATAAATTAAGTACTGTGTAGTAATTAAAACTGTGTAAATAAATTAGAATAAACGTTACAATACTATTGAAGACCAAATAAATTAAGCTATCTTCTTGACAAACGACAATGTGCCATATTGCCATGTTCGAGAGATACGACCTTTTAAAGACAATAACTATTTTTACATTTAAGGGCCCTATATGTGTTATGTATAAGTTTGTATTTGGATTTTTTTTTATTTAGTTAATTTTTAGATAATTAACATTTTAGATAATTTTAATACACAAGTGTCATTGCTCAATAAAGAAAGAAATAAAAAAATTGATATAAATCAACCTTAAACGTAAGCAATAATAAAATAAATCAGTTTTTAGTTGAAATCTTCTAATTACAGTAATTTATTAAAATGAAATCAGCACAATAGGAATTCACATTCATGAAGGACAGTCAGGCATGCAATTAACTGAAATTTTCGCAGTCCTTTAGCTTTCAAAGCAATTTGAATAATTTGAATTTTGAAAATTCCATGTTAAAGCTGATAAAATTCTGCGCGTTTAAAAAAACGTTGTGATAAGATAACTTTGGTCAAAATGACGCCCACTTAGAAAATATATAAATTCTCACGTTTCTTATAACGTAGTTAATATGTTAGAGACAATATTAATATTATATTGTTATAATATGTTACCATGTTTAGAGGAAAGAAGATGAAAAGGGGTGGTAGGTAATTGCAAATGTTCGTGCAATTAATATTAACTTGGGGGATGAGATTTCTTGATCTCAACAGAAGAATTAACGAAGTTTCTTAATAATATTATTTTTTTACCTAAAAATCTTGGTTTTTGTATTTAAACTATGTGTCATATTTTTAGTGTTAATTAATTTTAATGTATTTTTTAAACAATTTGATTTTTCTAAATTACTCAGGTAGCAAAAGTATGTAAACGAGCTACTAATAAGGGACTACAGTCCAGTTTTACGGTGGTGGTAAAATCCACATAGCGTAAAACCTGAAACAACCCCTAAAGCGACTTCGACCCCTTTTCGCCAATCGGTAAGATTTGGCGGTAACATCAATTTCTAGTTCACGATTCGCATCAAATCCATCGTACATTTTCAGAGTCGCTGGGATAATTTCCTGTCCGATATGTGTGTGTGTGTGTGTCTGTGTGTGCGGCACATACATCAAAGAAGTCGAACTTACCCTTATACTGGACCTTGTTGAAAACACTAGTGATGATCCTGAGCTCGGGATTCGGCATGTCACCAATCTGAAAACGTGAGAAGAATACATTTAATACTTCACTCGCCATTACACGAGGTGGTGGCCGTTTAAGCATCGGCCTTTGTTATAGTCCCGGGATCGGGAAATAAAGGAGCAAATGTAATTGGATTACCCGGCGGAGTTTTACGTTGCGGCGATATAGCGCGGCGGTTTTATTTATGTTAATTATCGTTTTGTCTCGAATTGCGAGGTATTACGAAACGTACCGTGAAAGGAGAAGTGCAGCTAATTATAGGGAGAAACGGATCATATAAAATGGATTAGACGTTAATGGAATAACAGTCGGAGCTTTAACTATAGTCAGAAATGAATAATGCAGATGTTTCGTTTAGGGAAAGGCGTACACTTAAAGCTGTACAACCGATTCGAAAATTAGATGCATGCGAGTCGCATGCGACTCTCTTGTTGGAAACTTTCACCTTCTTCTGTCTTGCTGGTGTTAGTTAGGTGAACTTTAGGGGTTAATGTTAGTGACACTCTGGAAATATCGGATATACTATTATTATTGATATTTAATAAGGCACGTCTACACTCTACGAGAGTAAATTCATTAGTCTCTTCGGCCCGAACACTTTTCCCTGCCGCGTCTCAGCTTCTCCCGAAACGATAAGTCAGCGTTCAGGTCCCATAGTTGGTACCACAGGGCCGAACCTAGGACAAGCTCCTAACACTAGTCTTCCTCGCGCATATATCTACCATGCATTAGCTTGTTGTACTAGGCCAATACCAAGAGAGCTTGGGCCTCCCTCTACGTCTTCTTTCGTGGCGTCTCCGTTGCCATATTCTAACTGGCCAACATTCATTTGGCATTCTTCGTAGATGACCATAACAATTAAGGCGTTTAATTTCTAAATATGTTAATTGTAAATCCCATCTTTTTTCTATTAATAATCTTTGATATACAACAGCTGCGCCTCCATTTACACCGCTTTAAGTCTTCCTTCATTTCTTTTTGAAATTTCCCCCATCTCGCCGCTATAATAACATATTGTAACACTTTCGACAATCGTCGTAAATATCCTCCATTCTACCTTATTGGTAATGGTCTTATTCCAAATGATTGAATGTAGCTGCTTTATTGCCACCTTCCCTTCTTCTATTCCGATGTCTAGTTTCGTCATCATTTCCACCCTGGTTAAATATAGCTGTGCCTAAATACTCATAGTTTCGATAACAATTTACTATGGAGCCATCTTCTACAGTTAGATTCCTGCCGGTTCCACCTACGACCATATATGCGCTTATTTGGAGGCCCCCCTCTATGTATTCCTCATTTAATTTTCGTAGCATTTCGAAGGCATCGTCCTCATCTTCTGCAAAAATCACCTGGCCATCAGCAAATTTCAGCGAGTATAATATGTTGTCATTGATATCTTTCCGCATATTCCCACAATTCCTGCACCACCCTTTCAATGTTTCATTTAATTACATCTTAAATAATATACATATTTGTTGTTCTATTATGTTTATTGGAAGTTTAGCGTGTATTCTGCCTATGAAGCTCAAGACTGTCAAGCCACGATGGTTAGTGCAGTCATCCTTAGGGCGAGTTTACACAGTGCGAGTTGCTAGGCTAGCCAGTAGACCATGGCTGTACTTTGCGAGTGGGGGACGAAATAGGCAAGCTGCTCACCTGTTTTCACGAAGTATGTAGCTCTACTGTGTTTCTGGGCAGTGAGCTTGCAGGTCTTGAAAGAGAGTGCAATATGTCGGAAGAACGAAAAATTGCGATCCTCAAGGCAATATAATCTTTTTTCATAACTTTATGCGATGAGTTGGTTAAAGAAATTGAAAGTGATCTGACAGGAAAAAGAAACAAGGGATTTGGGTTAGAAATTGGTTGCAAAAGAAATCATCAGGAGGTGCAAACATGATTATGGAGAGAGTTATATTATCAAGACCCTCGTGAATATCAAGCTGTTATGCGATTGACAACTTCACAGTTCGAAATTCCTTTAAATTTAATTGCTTCACTGTACTATGCGTTCAAATTAGGGCGAGTTTACACAGTGCGAGTTGCTGGGCTAGCCAGTAGACAATGGCTGTACTTTGCGAGTGGGGGACGAAATAGGCAAGCTGCTCACCTGTTTTCACGAAATATGTAGCTCTACTGTGTTTCTGGGCAGTGAGCTTGCAGGTCTTGAAAGAGAGTGCAATATGTCAAAAGTACGAAAAATTGCGATCCGCAAGGCACTACAATCTTTTTCCATAACTTTGCACGATGAGTTGGTTAAAGAAATTGAAAATGATCTGACCAGAAAAAGAAACAGATGAATTTGGGTCAGAAATTGGTAGCAAATGAAATCATCAGGAGCTACAAACATGATTATGAGAGAGCTATATTATCAGGACCCTCGTGAATATCAAGCTGTTATGCGATTGACACCTTCACAGTTCGAAATTCCTTTAAATTTAATTGCTTCAAGTAGGTATTCAACGCAGTGACACATTTATGCGTGAAGCTTTAGCTAGAGTAAAACTAGAAGTAACCTTAACTTTTTTGACCTCTGGAGTGACGTTCAGGATGCTGTCATTATTATATAGGGTATAACAGTCTACTGTCTAGCCAGGGACTGTACTATGCGTTCAAATTAGGGCGAGTTTACACAGTGCGAGTTGCTGGGCTAGCCAGTAGACAGTAGCTGTACTTTGCGAGTGAGGGACGAAATAGGCAAGCTGCTCACTTATTTACACGAAGTAAGTAGCTCTACTGTGTTTCTGGACAGTGAGCTTGCAGGTCTTAAAAGAGAGTGTAATATGTCGGAAATACGAAAAATTGCGATCCGCAAGGCAATACAATCTTTTTCCATAACTTTGCACGATGAGTTGGTTAAAGAAATTGAAAATGATCTGACCAGAAAAAGAAACAGATGAATTTGGGTCAGAAATTGGTAGCAAATGAAATCATCAGGAGCTACAAACATGATTATGAGAGAGCTATATTATCAGGACCCTCGTGAATATCAAGTTGTTATGCGATTGATACCTTCACAGTTCGAAATTCTTTTAAATTTAATGGCCAGGTATACTGTACTATGCGATCAAATTAGGCGAATATAATGCGAACTACTGACTTCAGTCTCGTGGGGGAAGGCAAGTGGTCAGTAAAATCAAGAAATATTCAAGTAACTCGCATTCAGTAGCTGCCCATTCTTGCGGAGACAGTAACTCGGCGGATCTGTTTTAATAATAACAGTAGCTGGCATATAGTTACTGGCCTTCTCAACTGACCCGCTAGCTCGCACCGTCTAAACTCACCCTTAGGCGAATAGGATGCGAACTACTGACTTCAGTCTCGTGGGGGAAGGCAAGTGGCCAGTAAAATCAAAAGATATTGAAGTAACTCGCATTCAGTAGCTGCCCATTCTTGCAGAGAGAGTAAAAGTAGCTGGCATACAGTTACTGGCCTTCTCAATTGACCCGCTAGCTCGCACCATCTAAACTCACCTTTACTGCCTTTCTTAAAAATACTAGTTATGATTCATAGTCAGTTGGTGATTCATAACCTTGAAGACAGAGATTAAATAATTCCGCAAGACGTTGAAAGGTGATACTTGGTGCGCCTTTTACAAGTTCTATGTATATTACCTCTGGGCTTTTGTCGTTTTTGAATGATTCTACAGCAAACTGCACTACCGTCGGTGTTATATCTTCAATGTAATCGCTTGAAATTGAATTAGATCTTTCGTCAAAAATTCCCAAAGGTTCAGATGTTTAAAATTAAAATTCCTCCCGTTAAATTTTAACCGCATCGATATCCTCGCCATATCCCGAAAACGGATAACTGGACTATTTCGAACCATCCTCTTGTATGGCGTGACTGAAATCACTTCAGCTTTCTCCTCGTCCGGATCACACATGCCGTGCACGAACATTAGAAGTTTTTTTATTAACGCATTCCCTTTAATCCACATAATTACTGAAAAATCTCCGGATTGGTCGGGACCGGTGGAAAAACGGAATCCGCGTCAGATGATGAACTCGGCCTGGGCGTGGTGGATTATCAGATCGGTTTTTTTCCAGACGTTATTGATTCCGGTTACGCCACGACGACGCTAATCCAGATTAAATTAATAATTACCGAGTTTTGACAGTTGATCTGTGTGCCATAGCTGCAATAACCCTTACGGGTACAAACAAGAACATCGACAACCCGGATCGGTAAGATCATAACATTGTTATTGACTGACGTTCCACGATTCATTTTACTGTTTATCCCTTGTAAATACGCCACGTATGGATCCCAAACTAAACACACACATTGGAAATTAACGAACGGCTCTTATTACATTACCGGTTTAGGTTTAATCTGGATATAATTGGAGAACAGCTACGGTGGTGGATAAAACGGTTTTATCATATTTACCGAACTGGATATATAATAATAAAACCGGAACCATCAAATTAATTTTTATGTTTGTTCACGCCAATACTGCACATCCCAAACGATCCGAGAATTTAATTGAATTAGATCAAAAAATAAAAACTAACCCCATCTGGGAAAATAATACTCTTTTTCGAAGAGTTCGAAATTTCTAAGTAAGTGTCTTATGAACCCCCGATTGACTATTGCATCCCCTAATTTTCGACTTGAAACTGTGTCAGGGGGATAGTTTATGTATAACCCGAATATTTCCACATACAAATTTTCGATGTAAAGATTGGTTTAAATACTTAAACAATTTCATGCGTAAGAGTTCGAAATTTCTAAGTACTTAAGTGTCTTATGAACCCCAAATTGACTATTGCATCCCCTGATTTTCCACTTGAAACTGTTTCAGGGGGATAGTTTATGTATAACCGAATATTTTCAGATAAAAATTTTAAATGTAAAGATTAGTTTAGATACTTAAAAAAAATCCATATATAAGAGTTTGAAATGTCTAAGTAAGTGTCTTATTAACCCCAGATTGACTATTGCATCCACTGATTTTCGACTTGAAACTGTTTCAGAGCGATAGTGTATGAATAACCGTATATTTCCAGATAAAAATTTTTGATGTAGAGATTGGTTTAGATACTTAAGAAAATTGATACGTAAGAGTTCGAAATTTATAAGTAAGTGTCTTATTAACCCCAGATTGGCTATTGCATCCCTAGTTTTCGACTTGAAACTGTTTCAGGGGGATACTTTATGTATAACCGAATATTTCCAGATAAAAATTTCTGATGTGAAGATTGGTTTAGACACTTAAAAAACAAATTCCATATGCAGGAGTTCGAAATTTCTAAGTTTAGTGTCTTATGAACCCCCGATTGACTATTGCATCCCCTAATTTTCGACTTGAAACTGTGTCAGGGGGATAGTTTATGTATAATCCGAATATTTCTAGATAAAAATTTTCGATGTAAAGATTGGTTTAAATACTTAAACAATTTCATGCGTAAGAGTTCGAAATTTCTAAGTACTTAAGTGCCTTATGGACCCCCAATTGACTATTGCATCCCCTGATTTTCCACTTGAAACTGTTTCAGGGGGATAGCTTATGTATAACCTAATATTTCCAGATACAAATCTTTGATGTAAAGGTTGGTTTAGATACTTAAAAAAATTCATGCGTAAGAGTTCGAAATTTCTATGCAAGTGTCTTATTAACCCCCGATTGGGTATTGCATCCCCTAGTTTTCAACTTGAAACTGTTTCAGGGCGATAGTGTATGAATAACCGTATATTTCCAGATAAAAATTTTTGATGTAGAGATTGGTTTAGATACTTAAGAAAATTGATACGTAAGAGTTCGAAATTTCTAAGTAAGTGTCTTAGTAACCCCCAATTGACTATTGCATCCCCTAGTTTTCGACTTGAAACTGTTTCAGGGGGATACTTTATGTATAACCGAATATTTCCAGATAAAAATTTTTGATGTAAAAATTGGTTTAGATACTTAAATATATTTTTCCATACGTAACCTATGAATCCCCGATTTTCCATTTCATCCCCTGATTTTCCACTTGAAACTGTTTAAGTAACCGGCTGAGTTTTTCGAATTTATTTGCAGCTCTAAATAAAATAACTCAAGAGTACTTATTAATTAACTCAATAATTTTTAAAAACACATTTTCGTAAAATTACAAAGTTATACAAAAGAAAATCTGAAAATACACATATTGGTGTATAAGAGAGAAGTTATTTGGGGACGTAAGACTGTAAACTAAGCAAAATGTCTTATAAAATGGATCCATGTGATCAGCAGAGAAGTCTCCAGTGAATTTAACTGCATCCATAAAGACTGACTAAACCTAAGATAGTTCAACAGCAAAAAATGAAGAAAATAAATAATAAAACTACCTTAATTACTAAAATTCAATAGAATATTTCTTCACGTTGAATGTAATAAATTTACTTGGTCTTCCAAATTTATAGTTCCTATTAGATTTTCTAATCTACATAAATTTTAGAGAAGCATTTATAATTTTATAAATTTCCTATTTTTATTACATACATAATTTTCTTTAAGCTCTATAATTATTTCTACCTTTCTATAATTATTTATTTAAGATTCCATTATCAAAAGTTATCATTTTTAAATGATCGTTAGATTTTCTAAGATCGTTATTACTTTAATCTGAAATACTTTTCAGGAGTACCTATATATGAACAAATTGAATGATGTATAACACGTTCTTCTAGAGAAAAAAGATATTTGTATATGCTGAATGACCTACCTAGATATGCTTTTAACATTCTGTAAAGAACGTATATATTTCTCAGCTTAAAATTATAAAAAAATAGCCGACATAAATGTAACTAAATGAGTAGATACTAAATATATAAATGTATGTTTCATACATTAATGTCATTATAATCAAAACTGACTTCAGCGAGTCGATAATCTTTAGTAATTATGTGTCTCTGTGTTCTTATAACCACCGTATGTATGTATATTAACGACTGTATTTACTCGATACATGTATTTGCTTCAACTGAATCAACATGCACTGTATTGTATTTATTTTAACGGATTAATGCGTTACAACGTTAATACTGGTCCCGTGTAATCTGCAATAATACCACATCGGGTCAAATTTCCAATAATTCTCTGAACCCCTATATTTATTTATTGATATATTAATAGAACTCGAATACAAACAAGGCGAACCTAACACATGGTTTTCAAAATGGGTGTACATGTATCTTTGTGAGCCTACATCGTACCTGAAAGAGTGAAATGTTATATACGTGGTTTCAGAAGTAGAGTCAGAGTGAAACATCCAAAAACTAAATTTGAAGTTCAGAAAGGTAGTCATTAGTGTTTTTTGGATGGAAAACAAAAATTCGATTTTCTGAATGCCAAATGTGAACCAATATATTTTTTAAATTATTTATAATGTAAGGACAAGTGAAATGAATTTTCCAAGAAAATCTTGGTCCATTTTTTAAGCGAATTTAAGCCACTTTGGTGCCACGAGTAACTCGAAACTCATATTTAAACCATTTTCGAAAGTTCTCAAAAAATACTGCAACTAAATTAAATTAAAACCACCCATATATGTATTAACAAAAGCATACTTGAGAAGTTAACAAAGTTGCTATTCATAATCTGTGGGGCTTTGTGAAGTATGACTGTACCTATTTCGTTGTTTCAAAAAAATTTATAAAAACAACATTGCAATTCTAATTTAATTAAAATTCTGCGCAGATGATAGCCAAAAGACATTTAAGAAGTCTTGTATGTGTATGCGCAGTACTTTTCAAAGTAGCCAAAATAGAAACGTTTATTTTTTCGATTCGATGCTTATGACTCATGTAATGTTTAAAAAAAAACTGAAACGTGTCGCGGGACACGAGTTAGGAACTTTAGTTCCTTTTAATGAATAACCAATTTTTTTAAATTATTTCTTAATAAAACTTTGTAATGTTTAACGTGAAACAGCGACAGTAAGACGGGCATTGCATATAATAGGCCGTGAGCCGAGTCCAAAAAATGTCTCATAGGAAACCACTTCAAATTTAAAACATAGATTGCCCTTCACGCGAATGACCAAAATGTGCAAGTCTGGCAGCTTTGAAGTGTGGCATTTAATGGGGGTTTAATTTAAAAGTCACCCCTAAATAAGGGTGATAAGAAACCAAATAAAATGGGTGGATTTGTTCGTGATGCACAATTCACTAAAAAAATTATGCCAGACACATAGGGTGGGTTGGTCACCCCGCCAGACATCACCAAACAGAGCAATTTTAACGACCCCTTTGAATAATAGGAATCCGGCTCAAACACTCTATGTGTCTGGCATAATTTTTTTAGTGAACTGTGCATCACGAATAAAGCAACCCATGAAATTTTATTTGGTTTCTTATCGCACTTTGGGAGCCAAAATTAGGGGTAATTTTGACATTACATCCCCATTAAACGCCCCACTTCAAAGCTGACAGACTTGCACATTTTGGTAATTCGCGTCAAGGGCAATCTATGTTTAAAATTTGAAGTGGTTTCCTATGAGACACTTTTTTGGATTCGGCTCATGGCCTATAATACACAGCATTGTATCTTTGTATCATGTATTGTTCTATAAGTAAGGCAATGGAATATCGTTCCTCGGTGCGTCAAGCGCGTGGTCTCCCTCTCTCTCTCTCTCTCTTTCTCTCTCTCTCTCTCTCTCTCTTGCTCTCTCTCTCTTTCTTCCTTTCTTTCTTTCTATCTTTATTTCTATCTTTCTTTCAATCTTTCTTTCAATCTCTCATTCTATACCTCTTTCTATCTCTCTTTCTATCTATCTTTCTAACTATTTTTCTTTCTTTCTTTTTATCTCTCTCTCTCTCTCTCTCTCTCTCTCTCTCTCTCTCTCTCTCTCTCTCTCTCTCTCCGTCCCACTCTCTCCCTCTCCCCCCCACTCTCCCCCACTCGCCCTCTCTCTCCCCCCACTAAGCCACTACGAACGCCTCCGAGCCGCTACGAACGCTGCCGAGGTAACGCTTTCCGGTAACGCTTTCTATTTAACGGTCAGATTTTTTGCGGCGCGACCACCCTCGCTCCCCAATCCCTGGCAAAAGGAACTAAAGTTCCAAAATTCATAACAAATTGTCACAACTGACAACTGAGGTACATTTATGATTTTCAGGAAGTTTAGGATTATTACTTATCAAACTTCCTGGAAACAGACATATTTTACCACGCATTACTCGAAATTCATGTTAAAAAAGATTATACTCTAATCTTCGATTTGGAAAGCAGTTTTAATATCCAACCTATATGAATGTGCTTAGAGCAAACCTTTTCGAATTTTCGACATGAATGTAATTACACACGTACAAAGGCGAATTATGAATAAACAGCTTTGAACGAAAAGTCCTGTGGCCGGATAAAAATTTCATATTTCAACAGTTATTCCCTTACCTCGACGTTTCTTCAACAATCCCTTTGTTTTCTTTGTTGTGCGAAATATTCACAACGGCGCGGTTTTAAAACTTCATTCCCTTTAAATTTCCCTTCGTGGGGAATTTTTTCGGAGATCGGGGAATATAAAGGGCGAAGCAAACGCGAGTATAATTAGGAATAGTAAATGTTTGAAAGCAATGCAGTTTTAGTACGGCCAACTTCGATTGTCGACAACGGTTCACAGATAAAGGGTCCGTTCAAGGAGTCTAGGAGGGTAACCAATACAGATTCTTGTGTACACTAAAATATACAGGGTGTTAGGGGTTTGACTGCCTTTATTTTAACAGGCGATAGTATTCACCAAAATAAACAAAAAAACCTTATATAACAGGGGTCCTAAAACCAACCGTTTTCGAGAAAAAATTTGGCAAGCTTCTAATTTTAATGTGTAAAAGTTCAGGTTTATTAAAGAATCTAAAATAATTTCTACATGAAATTACCACAAGGTGTATTGTATTAATGGATTTATGTTTAATTTTTAACAAAACATTTTTTCTTTAAAGAATAAAAAAATATTTCCAATCAATACAACTCGATCAAGTGGCTATGATGTGGTGTGGCAACACCGCGAATTTATCGCATGCGTCGCGAAACATTGACCCCGCACAGGTGTTTACATGTATACGTATCTTTTCTTGTCGGTGTTGCCAAGTTGTGGTGAAATGTCTTGATAAAATAACTCGACTTTTCTCGAAAACGGTTGGTTTTAGGACCTCCGTTACATAAGGTTATTTTGTTTGCTTTGATGAATACTATCATCTATTAAAATAAAGGCAGTCAAACCCCTAACACCCTGTAGACGCTCAAGACCTATACTATCGTTTAATAGACAGTTTATATGAAAGCCACATGTGTCTCAGCGCAATCGGGGATTTTTATAAACAAGCTAAATTTCGAAAATGCTATTTTTTTTTTGTTTTTTTTTGCGAATATTGCGAAAAGTAATTGGACCCTTTTTTAACTGAGGAAATCCGGAAAAACCTCAAAAAATTTACGTCTTTATTAAAAACCTCATAATATCGACAAATATGAAGCTTAAACAATTATCTAGGGGGAAACGATAGACAATAATGTGCGATTTAAGTATAAGGGAAGATGGTTTATGTCCGATGCGTAGTTTTTGCACAGCAACGTTAAAACAATGTTTACACTTTTTTTTTTACAAAATAAGCGAATTTATGGAAACTTAATTTTTCCCAATTCTGCGAGCGGCACTTTAAAGTAGAAATCAAAATTTTTCAAACGTACGTCTTGGATTTTCACGTAGGAAGTGGGAAATGTACAAGAAAAGCCCTGAAAATTGCTACAAACGTCTCGAGCAGCTTTGGTGAGGAACCAGGCTGCCTCACATGCGATTTCGCGAGTCCGGCGCAACTTTCACTGTTTTCTACTTTCTCATATGGGGTACCAATATAATAAGAGAAAATATTGTAAACGTGCTGATTTTTGGAATTTGAGATATTGGAATTTCTGGCGGTTTTGAGGTCACCTGAGTTTGGAAAACATATTTTTTGAAATACGTCTGTGTGTGTATGTATGTGGTCAAAGTTTTCTCAGAAACTATAAATAGTTTATTAGTTTGTTGTTGATATTTTGTACTTAGGCTGGGTCCCTTGAAAACTCGCGACCATATACATTTCACATCAGAACCAATTAAGGCAAAGGGCAATTTACTAGTAATTTTTAGATATTTCTTGGATCATCTCAAAAACTGGTCCCCCTTTTTTTTTCCAAACTTTGTATGTTTACTTTACTATTTATCCCTTATTGATTGTCGTTGCTATCTTGACTGATCTGCGAAGCGATATTCAGTGAATTTTTAGTTTTTCTCAATTTTTTCAAAAACGGCTATACCGATTTTTACCAAATTATAGAGTTAACCTGACCTCACTAATGGTTACAACATTTATTTGAAACATTTTTTTGTAAAACCTCCCTAAAGGACAATTTATCAAGAATAGTTTCAATTTCTCAAATTTTTTTTTTTTTGCAAAAAGGCTTTGGCACTTTACTCTTAAGATTTTTTGTTGTTGTGCAATTTTCTTCAAAACGGGTTTGGTTATTTATACCAAATCCTACAATTTAGTTTAGTTCTTTAATGCCTCTACCTTTTATTTGAAACATTTTTATCTCAAATTACCCTAAAGGGCACACGTTTCTCGAACTTAGGGGACCTCAAAATGTTCAGAAATGGCAATAGTTCAGATTCCCAAAATTGGCACGATTACAATACTTTCTGTTATTATAATGAGGAAGTCAAATGTGAAAGAAACCGGCGGCGGTCAACTCGTATGAAATTTTAATCCTCAACCCTAAGATCGGTCAACTCGTAAGCGATTCGGCAGGTAAATTTTTAAAGTGTAGTTTTAGATGAGTCAACTCGTAAGAAGATCTCAGAAATAATCAAGAGTACTAAACAATCAATAATTCTAATAAAAATGACAATACATCTCTCTCCGTGAATCAAAATCTAATAAGATAGATGCGAATATATGTATGTATTTGTGTCTATCTGTATACCTCTATCTAAAATCATGTACTCGCCTACACAAATAAATTTAAGAAAGATTAAATAGTACAGACAATAGTGTCACACGCCTGAGGACCTAGGTTCCAAAGGGTGTGCTAGGGGTGGGGGTGTAGTCTGATAGAGACTGAAAAAGAAGACATGGCAACACGGACAATATTTATTTGAACATTAAATGCTATAGGGGAGAGAACATTGACACAGGGCAAAAATGATAATAAGACGGTGAAAAGTAATATAAAAGTGGAAGAACTGGTTGCTTACTGGTATGTGACGAAGGGCAGCAGGCACGAGGCTCCTCCAATTAGCAACATGTCGAAGGGCGGACGCTCAGACGAGCAGCGTGACAGGGTGCTAGCAGACTGATGATTGATCTATCTAATCGATACGTATAAATACGTTTCGTTTGTTTTATGAACGTGCCTGCCGCTTACCCGCGCGTCACGTATCGTCCTTCGGTTTAAGGTCGCCTCGGTGCTGAATTAGCTTGGACGGCGACCTATTTTCGCTAATTGGGGCTGCATCGCGACAATAGAATTTACAACTCTTACGAGTTGACCGATCTAGAGAACCATATTCTTACGAGTTGACCGATCTCGGCGAAGGTCAAATTCGGACCGGGATTAATTCTTACGAGTTGACCCGTGCCCAAAGAAACTTAAAGACTTAAAAATTGTTAAAAAACGAGAAATTAGCCATTGAAAAAATATTCGTAACGAACTAAACACGATAATATGGGGAAATTGATTTAAAATTGTAACTAAACATACTGAAAGTAGAAAAGTTACAATATACGCAATGAGCAGAAAGTAACATTTTCAGATCACAGCATTCTTTTCCTGCTCTCAATTGGATTATGAATTATAAAACACCAACAAATGTTCTACTAAATACTGAAAATGAAATGGACAGACATGTCAGAAATATAATAGTTCGACGTGCCCTAAAGCCAAAATATAGTCGAAAAAACTGCAGATTTCCTAAAGTTACTATCACTTTTTAAAATATATTGATAACCATGGCTTTCTCAGGTAAATATCCAGTCAGGACAAAGATTTTCGTAAATGATACGGCGGCGGTCAACTCGTAAGAAATTTTAATCCCCAACCCTAAGATCGGTCAATTGGTAAGCGAACCGGCAGGTAAATTTTTAAAGGGTAGTTTTGGATGAGCCCACTCGTAAGAGGATTCTCAGAAATAATCAAGGGGATGATGATTGTAACGAAGTAGTTCGGTTATTTGTTGAAACTATGAATATGCTACAAGGGGTGGTTTGTTAATTGAACCAATGGAAAATACCAAGTCTTAACCAACTGCTTTGGTTAAGTCTTAACCAACTAAAGCAGTTGGTTAAGGGCCGGTACTTTGGGGTCCTGATTAAACATCCGATTAAGTTAATTCCCGAATAAAACAGCAAACCAACTAAAGTACGACTACTTTCGTTTGTTATTTATAGCTGCGATTCAGTTGACTGGCTGTTTTAATCGGGAATTAACTTAATCCGATGTTTAATCAGGACCCAAAGTACCGGCCCTTAGACTTGGTGTTTTCCTTTGGTTAAATTACCATGGCCAACTTAGAGAAGCTGGACAACCTTCGGTCAGGTGGTTTGTTACGTTCCAACTAAACGGTGACGATAGATCGCACCGAGATAGTTGTGGATGATTTTATGAAAAGTCAACGCGGCAGAGACTTGCTTGTTGTTAATGATCATATGTGTTTTATGACCATAGGTTCGGGTTCCGCATGGTTTTCCTTGCCCTCTCGCAAGGAATACGATATTCCCCATTTTGGGATTTTTCAGGTAGTTCTAACCCTTACGAGTTGACCGACCTAGAGAACCATATTCTTACGAGTTGACCGATCTCGCGAAGGTCAAATGCGGACCGGGGATTAATTCTTACGAGTTGACCCGTGCCCCTAACGCCCAAATGATATGGTATTGAAACAGGTAAAACACTTTAAATATTTAGGCTGCGATATATCTTCTGACCGAAGCAAAGATATAGAAGAGAAACTTAATAAATTCACACATATTTACGGGACAATCAGCAGAACATTAAAGAATAAAACAAGAAGAGATACACAAATAAAATTTTACATCGCGATAGCTGTACCAACCCTCTTGAACTGCTGTAAAACATGGACAACAAAAAAAAAGAAGAAAGTAGAATACAAGCACAAGAAATGATATTTCTAAGAAGAGTATAAGGTGGCACAAAACTGGACAGACTAAGAATCAGAGTAGAATTAAACATCTTTAAGATAAACGAGAAAATAAGGGGAAATAAAAGTAAATGAAAAGAACACGAGAAGAGGGTACCAGCCAAAGTCGAATTGTGTCAATGCCATGGAAGAAGAGATATCGAAAGGCCGAGAAAAATATGGGTGTCGTAACAGGCAAAATGCCTAAAACCTAAAGTGAAGAAGAAGAAGAAAATATGTTGGTAGTGTCCTCTGTCCCTAAAAAAAATTCATCAAAATTGGTTGTATCCGATATGAAGACCTTTACCGAAAGGAGTGCAGGAAGAGCGCAAAAAGATGGGTCCAAAATTGGTTATCTTGGGAAGAGGACTTCACCAAAGTTTGAAGGGTGAGGAAGAACAAGGCATTGCACGACATTAAAAGAAGAACAAGAAAAAGAAGGATTCCCTCCCCAATGTCCAGATGACAGGAGAAATGTTCGACGATGAGCGTCCCGTGATGGTTTTCGTGCTGGTTGTAACAAACTCGTACTCTTCTCCGTGGAATTATCAGAGGAAGTTCCTTACTCATCGTCCACTCGTGGGATTTGCGGTTGTCGTCGCGACGTCATCATCCCACCCCATTAGCCCTCCGACGAAGGGTCCATCGGCACCGTTGCAGGGCGAATGAATCGATTTGCGGACGCCGCGAAAGGGAAAGAGCCGCCCTTTGTTTCGGTGCACGTCAGTCGCAGGCCGAAACCGGGGACCCGAAATAAAATTTTGCGTTTCGACGATATTAAACGGAGGAATTCCAAATAGTCCATGTGGACGGGCGATATTAGTCGGAGCTGCCCGGTCGGTCGGGGCCAGTGGTCACCGCATAAAGTACGGGAAGAACCGAATAAACGTTAAACTGTCTCGACAATGCCATCGTAAAAAGTAAATGTTGCGAAATAAACACTTTTAACGCCACTCCGACGGGCGCGGGGCCCGGAGCGTCGGGGGTCGTTTCAATTTTTGTCGAGTTCACCGACTAGGCCAACCGATAGAGATGAAAAAGACTGCATTTTCACATTAAAATTTATTAGACGGTCATTTTTTATACCAAAACCAAGTGCATACCCAATATGATTAATTTGAACGACACTCGTGACACTTCGAGACGGCCCATCGCCCGTCGTGCGACCAATAGGCTCGTCCCGCTACGACCAAAGACGCTCTGTTATTGGTTGAGATGGCCGTTGTTGATACGTTTCCATGGCGACTTTAAAACACGCGCGTGCGATAAAGCCCGATTTACGCACGCCAAAGCATGTTTTAAATAGGCAAAATAGCGTACCAATAAAAAAACTATATTATCGTTTGAGGGGGCAGTCGCTTTCTAACTTGAAAAAAAAACACTGTTTTGGGATTTTTTCTAAAAAGGCTATCATATTTAGTTAAAAAATTTTTAGATATCCTCGATTTTTATTGAAGAATACAAAAGGGATTTTTTGAATTTTTTTGTACATTTTAAGAAAAGTATTCGTAAACCAATTTAAAATTTTTCCAAAAGGTCCAAGAAAAAAGTCTAAAAATGATGAATAAATTGGTTCTAGGTCAATTCACCGAAAACAATTCACCGAAAACAGTTCACCGAAAACAATTGACCGAAAAATAGTTCGCCGAAATCAAATTCACCGAAATATTTTTCACCGAAAATAGCCTATAAAAGATAAGAAGAGTCAAAATTCATCGATTTATCAAAAATTAAATCCGATCGTCCGGCACACCGGCTCACAAATTTACCTAAGGTCGCAGTTGAACTCCTACTAATAGTAGGAGAGCTGATGTCAGAAAAGTCGACCGATCTGCACAAGTATTTAACTTCATTCACATATGGAATATGCCACTTTATTAACGAAATTGCGTTTCTGCCACCTCAGGCTGGTGAATATTTATTGTTATTTAAGAAAAACGGTTGTAAAAAATGGAAGAATTTTGACCAATCTGCACAAACCCCAAAATGCGCATACTGCTTCTTTTCACCAAAACAAGGCACACCGAGCTATTTTGCCATGTCTGACTGGTGAGAAAATCGTTCTGCCTAGGTTTTTTCGACGAAAAAATGGAGACCAAATTTTGACCAATCTGCACAGCTTCCAAAATGGTAAATCCGAGTTTGTTATGTTGAATCAAGTTCTCGAATACCATTCTGTAAGACTAAAATGGTGCGAAAAATGTTCTGCCAAGCCATTTTCCGAGAGGAAAATCTAGAAAATTCAACCAATGTGCACAAGCTCCAAACTTTACACACGACATCTTTATAACACAGAAACCTTATGCGAACTATTCTGCCAACTCTTTTCGGTGAGAAAAGTGTTCTGCCAAGTAATTTTCCAGTAAAAAAATCTTGAAAATTCGACCAATTTGCACAAGCTTCAAATTTTGTACACGGCTTCGTAATTACACAGGAAGCTTATGTGAACTATTCTGCCAGCTTGAAACGATGCGAAAAATGTTCTGCCAAGCAACTGTTGGATAAAAAATCACGAAATTCTTAAAAATCACCTCGAACTTGTAAGTTAATTTGGCAATTTCCCCCCATTTTTTGGTCAATTTGAAGAGATTCATCCCTCTACTTTTTTCGTTAAAATTCAATCAGAACGTGGTATCAGTCAAATTTATTCAGAGAAATATTAAGTAATTCGAGTAACATCATGATACTGCCTAATCCCTTAGGTTAGTTAGTAATCCCTAAAAGTTAATATTTATTTTGTTACTATTAAAGATATTTCTTTACATTTATTCTATCCTTTTTTTATTCATCATATTATTTATTCATCATCGTCGGAGACTTCTTCTTCACTTGAGGTATCTGACATATGCAAATGTTCATCTTCAGCTTCATCTAGGGGTAATGTAATATGATGACAATAATAATTAATAATGTAATAATTACATATTTGTATAAATGCAACACAAAAAATGTACTATTTTCCTTTTTGTTTTTACCACTCCAAACGGGGAGTTATATATAATAAATAAATGAGCATTGATTGGTTCCTTGTGCTGTGAGTAGATGTCAAATAAGTAAAGTTGGATGGAATCCCTTTTTTGATTGGCCAACTTTACTTTTTTGACATCCAGTCACAGTAGATTTAATTAATCTTATAACTTTTTGTCGACTTTTGGGAATATGGTAGAAATGTAGCTGCAGGGGGTCCACCGGAATCAGCTAAATTTTGAAAGTGGTCTATGAGAAAAAAGTTTGGAACCCTCTGGTATAGAGGATGGGGAGAATTCCTGCTCGAAAACCGTATCCACGAGGTATACTTTACCGTAAAGCAACTATGAGTTGCTCGGTTTTATATATAGTGTGGATTTTGCTCGATTATTCTACTCATTTTATGGATTTCCTTGAAAGCTTGGCAGAACATTTTTCGCACCGTTTCAAGCTGTTCGCATAATATATATAATATAGTTCGCATAAGTTTCCTGTATAATTACAAAGTCGTGCGCAGAATTTGAAGCTTGTGCAAATTGGTCGAATTTTCAAGATTTTTTTACTGGAAAATTACTTGGCAGAACACTTTTCTCACCGAAAAGGGTTGGCAGAATAGTTCGCATAAGGTTTCTGTGTCATAACGATGTCGTCTGTAAAGTTTGGAGCTTGTGCACATTGGTTGAATTTTCCAGATTTTCCTCTCGGAAAATGGCTTGGCAGAACATTTTTCTCACCATTTTAGTTTGGCAGAATGGTATTCGAGGACTTTGTTTAACATTATAAATTCATGTTTACCATTTTGGAACTTGTGCAGATTGGTCAAAATTTTTCCGTGGAAAAACCCCAGGCTGAACGATTTTCTCACCAGTCTGACATGGCAGAACAGTTCGGAGTGCCTTCTTTTGATGAAAAGAAGCAGTATGCAAATTTTGGGGTTTGTGCAGATCGGTCAAATTTCTCCCCTATTTTGCAACATTGATGATTGTTTATTAACATAATGGCACGGATTTGGGGTGGCAGAAACTTTTTTTTGTTAATAGTTGGTGTTGTTCTCGCATATGAGTAGCATTCGAAACTTGTGCAGATCGGTCGTTTTTTCCTGACACCAGCTCTCCTACTATAAGGCGACAACTTCATTGTGAAAAACGAACAAAACAAAAAAAAATACAAAAATTGCGTAAAACTTATCAAAACATTGTTTCAATCATACCCATTATATCAGCCTATGGATTGTTTAAAAGGAGTAGCATACAATTTGCGCTATTGAACTGTTTTTAAGTGTAGTTGTATTCACCAAAAGTTGTTATAATTTTTTGTGTATATAATTATATTGATAGTTAATTAACACTATAATAATTAATATTATTGTACGTCTTTGATATTTGTTAAGTTTCATTTATTTTTCGTAAAATTTTCAGTAAATTATTATTATTATTATTATTATTATTATTATTAGTTTATTGACGTATAATGTACTTAGTAATTATTAGGGTAAAAATTTTTCAACATTATTGACCAAAAATTGTTACAGTTATTCCTTTGTATATAGTTATTTTAACTTTTTTAATATTTTTAGCGTTACTTTGTTTTTTGTTAAATTTTTAATTGCATTAAAGACTTGAATACAAAAATTATTAGTGTTATTATTAACTTATACAGATACACAAAAGAATTATTAAAGTACTAATTCATTCTGTTACAAATACCTTCCTTATTAAAATACTAATTTTCGGTGAATTGTTACTTCGGTGAATTTGATTTCGGTGAATGAAATACCCTGCACGCGTTAGTTCCTTTTACCCACAGAGTTATGAGAATAACAGAGATGATTATTTACATTTTTCGTGTAGCCAACATTGAATAGTTAAAGATGGCTGAAAATGGGGATAAATAATAATGTTGCCAGTGTTACACAAAATATAGTTTTTTATGGAAAATGAGATCTATGTCCACAGTGTAAGGAGGAGACATACGTGTTTCTTACATACAGTGCTATTCCATCGATACGAACATGTTAATTGTGGAAATAAATTAGGTATAGTTTGTTTTATAAAACTTTCCTAAAATACATGTAGACGAATACAGATCGTTAGATCGAATATATTCGAAAATAAAACCGGCAACCGTGGTTTCTATCGCGCAAACCAGTGTTGGGGCTCAAGGTCAATTTTACTACGAATTATTTACTGTATATATTCGGTGCTTTTGGCGTTTTTAGGTGTTTCTTCAGGTTTGTTCGTGTAGTTTGCTACCGATACTATTTGCATACTACCCGCATTTATAAAAACAGTTAATAGAAATGGTTAAAATCTGTGAAGTTTGGAGAAAACAGGATTATAAGAATCCTAACCTATCTTAGTGGAAGTTGGTTGTGTGTTGTGTTTATACCCATTGCTATCCCCACTCCTACCTCACGTCTTTCCCCACTATATGTTTACATCACCGCGTTGCTCCATATCAATGCTGGCGACAAGAAAATGCGTATTTATGAATGGTTCGTCAGCTCTGTGTATCTCATAACTCTGTGCTTTTACCCCTCTTATTTTCGACATAGCCAATAGCCCGTATTGTAACACGATTACAATATGGGTACCTACCCCATATGAGAAAGTAAAAATTCCCGGACTATGAAATTTGTGGATGTGGCTAGTTTCACACCAGTCACTTTTACAATATATCTCTATTATTAGTTAATAATAGTTTTAGGACGGCTGTGTTTTAACTATGAAAACCAAAATTTACATAACGTTTAGAAACATTCCCTGGATCCTCCCTCGCCCCCTTGCCGGGACTGTGTGTGTCGAGTTCCGGTAATTAAAAAGAATCCCGATATCCGATCCGGGACCGATGGGACGCTCCGTCCAATAAAATCGGAATCGAGCGTAGAGAGAAAAACAGCGAAGGGGGGCCGCATAGATATATGTGCGTGTGGCCTTTAATGAAAACCAAAAAAAGAGAGAGGGGGGGGCCCTTCAAATTATTTCGCATATCCCGGTCTCCTAATCCCCGATCCATCGGGGGCGGCCCCGGTTAAAATTAAAAGAGAATTAGCAATTTCGAGCGGACACATTCAAGAGAAACGGGAAGTAATGTCGGCGCAGATTAGCATATTGTGAACATTGTACGGGCACATTCGGAACATTCGGATGGGTTTTACAACGTTGCGCCGCTCATGCGGAAGATATCGCGCGTTATATTTCAGGCCGGACGGACGGTATGACCGGCGGCGGCGAAAGGCGCCACGTCCTGCCGAAAACGGGCGACCGGAACGTTCCCGGATTAGTTTCGGGGGGCGAAACGGTCGTAACGTGTAATATGTGCGCGTGTAAAACAGTGTCTCCCTCTCGTATCAGATATGATTTAAAATGGGAATGTTCGCGTCCACTCAAGGAATAAATCGTCTCCTTACCTCTCGCGAACGGACGGGTTCATCCCCGATCCACCGCATAGATCAGACCTTCGGAAAATTATGAAGATGCGGTCTTTCCACTTTATCCTCTTCGTATTAATTATTAAGGTTCGGTTTATAGTCGTCATCAGCCATTTTCGAGTGGGATTTTTGGGAACAAGGTCGATTTCTTTGAAAATTGGGATTTAGGTAGTATTTAGAACGTTCTTCAAAGTTGAACTTGTGCCGAAGTGTGTGTTGTTCCTAGGGGTGGAAACCACCCCTTCTAATGGGTAAGAAATTTTTTAATCAAAATAAGCCGGGAAATCGATAGACTGAGCAATTCTAAGTAACTCTTGTTCTGTACAGTTTTTTTGTAAAGTTGATATTTTCGAGTTATTCATGATTGAATCTACACATTTTTCATTGAAAAACGAATGTTTTTTAACAGTTTTTCACCAATAACTTGAAAATCATTCATTTTATCGAAAAAAATAATCAAAACAAAAATGTAGCTAATAAGAAAACAAAGAGACAGGTTTCTGAATGACCTCTATAAACCCAATATGGACTGAGTTATTGCTCGTTGAAACATGGTTATTTTTCGAGAACCGCGAAATTGAAAATATTCAACCTTCAATAACATGAAAATGGTAAAATTTTTGGGAATAACTCAATCGACCTTCTCTAAAGTACATAAAATACCCTTTAAAATGAGTACTGACATAAGTCTTATGCATAAGAATTGACTGATTTATAACAAAAACAAAGTAACACCTTTCTGTTTTTTTTAAATTTCAAAATTATATCCTCGTCATTACCACCCTGATAAAAATTAAATGTAACCCACTTGCCTGTAACTTTATTTAGGTATTATTGATAAGATCTATGCGATTTAACTGGTTTAGAATGCTTATTTTAGAAAAAAAAAATAGTTTAAAATGAAAATTGCATTTTCGTAACTAAAAAAAATGCATTTTTCTTAAATATTTATAAAAAAAATATTTTTTTATTGATCTTTGTATTGTAACGAAACGGCTCGCCGCGGCATAAACACGCCGGGAGCTAAGCAAGTTCGCCGAATTGCGATCCCGGGAAGGACGGATCGAAGCCGACGGGTCGAAGAGCCGAGAAGGTTCGATGCGATAACGGGTTCCTCGAACATCGATCTTTCTAGCAATTATCGCGAAAGTTCGAGAAGGCTTATACCTGGTATATAAGGAATACCGGACCCAAGGCGGGACAGTTGAAGAATCGTTGTGTAAACATTAAATAGAAAATTAAACATTAAATAAAATTAAAAGCGTTAAATAAATAAACATCTCTCTGTGTGAAATAAATTATAAGTGTTAAGAGTTAGAATAAATTAATTAGTACAAATCGCGTAGTGTTTAGTTTTAGTAAATAGTAAAAACGTTACAGTATCATAAAAATGAAGGAGATATGACGTTTCGAAGTTTGCATTCGCGTACTAATTATAGCTCATCCAAGCCCTTTGAACGCAACCCTTTTCAAAACTACGCATTATAAAAACTTTTAACTAATTTGCTGTTAAAACGCTTGGAATTCTCTACAAAATGCATTTTTTTAAAAGTTTCTAGCTTGGGAAGCAAGGGATTTTTTTTCGCTATTTCAGAATTTGAAATTGTCTATGATACATTGCATTTATTTTATCGTGAATAACTCGAAAAATATCAACTTTCCAAAAAAACTTTATGAAGCAAAAGTTACTTAGAATTGGTCAATCTATAGATTTCCGGGTTTATTTTGACTAAAAATTTCTTACCCCTTAGAAGGGATGGTTCCCACCCCTAGGGAAAAAGCACACTTCGGGCACATGCCGAACTTTAAAGAAGAGTCTTCGAGATGAAGAAGTCCATGACTAAGATGGGGGAGCAAATCACACAAGTGAGTATCTCTCAGTCAACACCCCATCGCATTGAAACACTTTGTCAAAGGTCGATTTTATTCTTAACAAGAGACATGTTTTGGGTCCCTAAGACCCATCATCAGTCGAACCCCGTTGGTCAAAAAAACTTAAAATTAATAACACAAAGGACCAGACAGTTAAAACATATAAATAAAATAAAATCACAACCACACTCCTCCTAGGAGGGGTCGAGGGGGACCTTAAAGAAGAGGGTAAGTCTAGCTTAAGTCCAAATTTTCATGAAAATCGACGTGTTTCCCAAAATTCCACACAATAATACGGTGTTTTACCATTGATGAATGGTGTACGAGCAATAACTCAACCCCTATTAGGTTTAGAGAGATCATTCTAAAACGTATCTCTTTGTTTTTTTATTAGCTACATTTTTGTTCTGATTGTGTTTTCCGATAAAATGAGAGATTTTCAAGGTATTGGTGAAAAGCTGTTAAAAAACATTCGTTTTCTCAATGAAAAATGTGTAGCTTCAATCGTGAATAGCTCGAAAAATATCAACTTTACAAAAAAACTTTATAGAACAAAAGTTACTTACAATTGGACAGTTTATCGATTTTCAGGTTTATTTTACTTAAAAAATTTCTTACCCTTTAGAAGGGGTGGTTTCCACCCCTAGGACAAAAGCACACTTCGGCATAAGTCCAACTTGGTAGAAAGTCATAAATACTACCTAAATCCCAATTTTCAAAGAAATCGACCTAGTTTCCCAAAATTCCACAGTAATATGGTATATATAACTGAAGCGAGCAATAACTCAATCCTTATTAGATTTATAGAGATCATTCAAAAACATGTCTCTTTGTTTTTCTATTAGCTACATTTTTGCATTAATTGTTTTTTCAATAAAATGAGAGATTTTCAAGGTATTGGTGAAAAACGGTTAAAAAACATTCGTTTTTTCAATGAAAAATGTGTAGCTTCAATCGTGAATAGCTCAAAAAATATCAACTTTACAAAAAAACTCTATAGAACAGAACTTACTTAGATTTCCCGGCTTATTTTGATTAAAAAATTTCTTACCCCTTAGAAGGGGTGGTTTCCACCCCTAGGGAAAAAGCACACTTCGGCACAAGTTCAACTTCTACACCTTTTCTACACGCACTTGAGCAAAATAAACGTTTTTAGATGGGGTCAAATCTTCAACTTGCCGTCAGCATCAAATAAGTTACGCTGTGAGTCATCGAATATCCAAACGCGTGTTGTAAGTACATATAAACAATACACACCTATATACGAGGGAGATTAATAAAAATGAATAACTTGAGAATACACTTACTAAGTATGAGCTCTTAATATTAATAAGAAGATCCTCCTCATCATAGTTGTCCCTTTTTACTCAAGCCTCATATTAAAAACGACATGTCTCATTATTAATCAATTGTTCAGCGAATCTTTACACATATTTTCGAAGGAAATTGAACGCTGTACAAAAAAGGTCTGTTTTATTTTTTCATAAATCTAACCATATAAAAGACGTTCAAGTTCAAAATTTGAAAATTTTACTAAAAAAGTTTTTTCTTCATGTAACTTATAAAAGTAATTATTGACAAATGAGAAATATACATTTTTGTGGCAAATTGAACGCTCTACAAAAAAGGTCTCTTGTGTTTAATCGATTGCTCTACAACAAGATATGGGACAATAGAATCCGTCTTTACAAGATACATACTTAGATAAGATTCATTTAAATGTATTCACTTCGTATTTTAGTTACCTTAAATCGATTTTATCATTTTATCAAAATGCTCCGATTACATTTGTTAAAATAAAAGAAGATTCGTCAAATTAAAGAAAATACAATTACGTTCATGTAATTGGAAGACAAGAAAAAATTTGGATAAGTAATTGATTACTAATTTTACAATTACTTATAATAATTTCTTCAATTACCCTAATTTGATAATACAAGTAATAGTATTGTATCCCCTCAAGATTTCATTTTGAAGGCACATTTCATTGCCTTCATAAACTCATATATGAGTATTCAGACTTCATGCTATACCAAAACCCCCCAATCATTTTTTTATTAAAATCAACAGGGATAAAGGGTAGTTTACTCGTCATTATCTGGTTTTTGGAAATTCTCTCAGAATTTGCTACAAGATTGTTTTTAAACTTTTAATATTTATTCTACTATCGTATAAGTAATAAAGTTTTATAATGGTTTTGGACAAACATTGTGTAATGGGTACTTTGTACTTATTAATTTCCGGTTTTTGGAAATGTTTTCGAAATCCACCACAATATATTTTCCTACACTTCATTCATTATACTACACAATAAGTAGGTATAATAAAGTTTTATAATATTTTTGGCTAAATTATTTATGAGGAACACTTCAGTCATCGTTTTTTGGTTTCAAACAATTTTCTCCAAATTCACTGCAACATTTTTTACTCAACATTGAATATTTGTTATACTATATGTATACTAGATAATAAAGTTTATCAACTATTTTGGCTAAGTCGGCTCTGAAAGCAGTTTACACTCCTTGTTTTTCGGTTTTTGAAATATTCTCGAAATTTTTTAACCAATGAATACTTATTTCACTATAGAATATGTATAACAAAATGTGATAAAATAGTACGATAAACACATCGTAATTTTTTCACTGCATATTTCGAACTGTAAATGCATATATGAGTTAAATTTCATAAATACATATGAGCAAACTTTTAGCATATTTGCCTTTCTATAGTGATGACCAAAGGGCGGATAAAATGCAAAATGCATTTTTTGCATTATTTGCATTTTCTTCGTTTTTTTCCTCAAATTTGCATTTTTTTTTCAACCGTGCATATTTTGCATTTTTCTTTACAATCTGCTGGATATTTAGAAAAACAATGTACTGATGAGTGACAAATCAACTTATTGACAATATAAGTTATAACTGGAACTGTAATCAAGTACCTTTACTATCTGGCAGTGGTTCATTTTCATAAGGGTTGTTTTTACCTGGGTAGTCTAATAGGAGGAGGATGTGCTTAATGACATATTATACTTACTCAAAATTCGTAGAAAGGCTTATTTTGATCGCGGGGCAGGGTTAGCTGTTAGTGTTAGTGTGTTTCTTAATCCTCTCCGGCCATTGTACCGGTTTTAGGACCAGCTTGATGTTCTTCCAATTTGTCACTACCTTTAGAGAAGTTAAATTCAACGGTTGTTCTGTAAAGTTAAAAATGCCCAAGACAACTTTAATTGAAGTGTGGATTAAACCTTATAGTGAGCTGAAGTGGGATGGTGACAAATTATTTTGCACAGCATGTTCGAAAATAGTAAGTACATAGAAAGCAATAACTACCTAGATTAATTTAACTGAATTAATACTCAATAACTTAGTATCTTTATAACTTAATTTAATTAACTGAATTAGTATTTCATTTACTTGCTTACAATATTCCAATTATGGCAATTATTTTGAGTGGATATCTACGTAGATATCAATTAATGTGGCCATTCATAAATTACCTGACGCATTTTTACACTTTTTACTTTATCAAAGAATTGTGAATGGCCCCTATATAAGTCAAAACTGCTGAATTTATTTTACTTTCAATTTTAAGTCCTATTCTTCTTTTAAAATTAAGAAACAAAACATATTTTAACAGTACTTTCTTCATATTTAGATCCATGCTGCAAAAAACTTCATCGTGGAGCAACATGTGAAGAGTGGAAAGCATATCGCAAGTTTGAATAAATCGAAACAAGGCGCTAAACAACATCAAACTCTACCGTCCTGTTTACAGAAAAAGTTAAAAAATGATCCACAGAAGCAGTTCAATGAAAAACTTTGCAAGGCTATGGTGGCGGCCAATATTCCATTGAAAAAATTAAATAATTTTCATTTAAAATCATTTCTGAAAGAATTTTGTTCATTTAATATTCCGGATGAATCTACTTTAAGGAAATCGAGTGTTGATGCAATCTACACCGACACGATAGCGACTATAAAAAATATTATATGCGAGAATTACTTCTATGTTATTGTTGATGAAACGATTGATTCGACTGGAAGATATATTGCACATTTATTAATAGGAGTTTTAGAAGAAAACACTCCATCCAGATCATTTTTAATTTCTTCAAAACAACTTGACAAAACAAATAACTTAACAATCACCAGATTTGTTCAAGATTCTTTGAGTAATTTTTTTTTACCAAATACTGTTCCATTTGAGCAACTCATTTTGTTTTTATCTGATGCTGCCCCATATATGACTAAGGCTGGTAAGAATTTAAAAATTTTTTACCCAAATCTAATTCACGTTACTTGTTTAGCTCATGCCATTAACAGAGTCGCAGAATTAATAAGAAACCAATTTTCTATTGTTAACGACTTGATAGGTTATATGAAGAAGGTATTTATTAAGTGTCCATCGCGAATTCAGTTTTATAGAGAAAGACTTCCGGGAGTTCAACTGCCGCCAAGACCTGTCATAACTAGATGGGGAACATGGCTTGATGCAGCAATGTTTTATGCCGAACACTACGATGAAATAAAGGAAGTTATTACCGATTTGCATGATTCCTCTTCTGCGGCTCTTTTAAAATGTCAAGAAATATTTAAAAATTCGACTCTCCACAATAAACTCTTATTTATAAAAACTAATTATTCTTTTGTTTCTAAAACTATGGTTCAATTGCAAAATACATGTATGACTCTGGTTCAAGCAGTTCAATTATTAAATGTTTTTGAAGCGGAATGTAAAAAGGTAGATGGAAACATTGGAAAGTTAGTTTTGTCCAAATTTTCCAGTACTATACAAGCTAACGAAGGATTTTCTGTGTTAAAAACTGTTGCACTAATGTTTACGGGCGACTTTAATTGTATAATTGATGTAAAACCAAATATTGTACATACATTAAAATACGCTCCTCTTACGTCAGTAGATGTAGAACGAACTTTCTCTATTTTCAAACATATGTTTACTGATAGAAAACAATCTTTTCTTATTGAAAACTTTGAAAAACATATAATTATAAATGCATTTTGTGCCAGCATTAATGAATGAAAAATGAATTATTATTTTGTAGTCTGTTTTTTTCCTATTTCTTTTATATATCTATGTACCTATACATAATATAATATATGTAGTATTGAAACTAAATTTTGGTTTGTAATAAAATCAGATACATTTTAAACAACAGTATTCTTTTTCCTTAATCCAGGACGATCTAAACGAAAAAAAAAACCCGTTTTTTAAGCATTTGCATTTTTTACCAAATTTTATGCATTCCTTGCATTATTTTGAAATTTTCGTGCATTTTTTTGAAATTTCCGTGCATTTTAATGCGCATTTTTTTAAACTATTCACGTGCATTTTTTCCGCCCTTTGGTGATGACCAAGTATGAGCTTTTATGCAAACTGCATTATTTGCAAATTTTATCAATTTCAACCTTTTTCTAAATATTTTTATAACAAAAGCTGCAAATAGTGCATAAGATGTATTAAATTGAGACGAGAAACTATATATGAGTTGTTAAAAAATCCTATTAGCTATTAAATAGAATTGAATTAATTTTATTTGTTTTGATTTCAATTTAATCCAATAAATTATTTAACATTAATAAACAGCTCCTTTAAAAGATGTTAATTGTAACTTAAGTATTCGGTTTCGTAACTAATTCTATTAATTAACCCTAAATTATAGCAATTTATTAATATTTTTTCAAATTTAACACATTTATTTAAAAATAAAAAACAGTTATAACAGGTATATTAAATGCAATTACAGTTTTGTTCCTAAATCTCTGACTCAATTAGAGGCACATAATTTACCACTAAACAGAAAACACACAATTAGTAATCTGAGTCAGCTATGGAAACGTTCAGGGTAAAATTGGGGAAGAAATTTTAGAAAAATTTAAAACTGTCTCAATCGAGATAACCTTAAGTGAATACATCATTTTTTGAACAAGAAATATGGACCAGGACTGTACTGAAAAGTATTGTTGACCATGCAGACTAAAGTTGTTTTATAGATAACATGACCAATGTTTTACTAACTTTAACACATGTTTAAAAATACATCTACCTTTTTGAATTATATGAAATGGAGTGAATCGTCTATTTAAATCATAATCATGATTACAGAAAAATATTTATATTAGAAAGTAATATTTACGGTTACGTTGGAGGACACCATTTGAAACAATTTTTAAAAATGCATTGTTGCCAAATAGTAGATATGTTCTAATTATTGAAGTCAAAACGTTCAAGATAAATCCAGTTTGTGTATACAAGTAAAAGCCTTTGAAACTACATCTCGCCCATTATAATTGATCGACAGTTCCTTCTGTAGCTTTTACCCAATTTTTAATAACATCAGATGAAATATTTGTCTGGACTTTTGTTAAATTTGTACATATGATGACGTTGGTAGCCTTATTAAGGAATTTTCAAAATTACGTTTTAATCACCCCTGCACCCAGAGGTCTAATTAGCCTATAATTATTATCTCTGGTTTTACATAAGTATGCGAATATATTACACTCAAAAGCATGCTAAAAAGAACTAAAAAGTGTCAAACGCAATTAAAGTCAGAAAATACAAAATAATGTTGTGACATATCTAGACGTTACCGCTACTAAACCTATTATCAGATATTTTTATATGTTAGGTTAGGTAAACGTTACTCATAGTTATAGTTTAACCATAAAATATTTACTGCTCCCTGTATATCATCCCTTAATAAAACAATCGGGCATTCGACTCACATCAAAAAAGTGTCCCAACTATAGATCTATAAACTTATATACTAAATATATAACTTATAAACTATTACCTCCAGGTTGCGCCTGCGTACACCACACTGCACCAAAGTCCTATCAATTTCCTTGAAAATCAACCGATAATTCGTCGCTAAAACAGTCCCGAAACAATATTCAATTTACCGTCGTACGAATATTTTACTGCGCTCACTCGTTCTCGTATCTACTTTTTGTCGCGTTACCCGTTCAAAAAAAATTATCTCGAACTTGCGGCGAACGCAACGTACAGGCGAAAAAGAAAGTGAAAACCTTTGAAAAACAATCTACAGAACTGCAATTCGAATTTAAAAGCAAAGAGGACATGTCGTTGTCATCGAAATAGTTAATGAGAGTTGCATTAATTGGTAATTAATAGTATTAAACCAGTAATAACGAGAGGAGAGACAAACGTACCTGTACTCACGTAGACCGCACGATCGATACTGACTGACACTGCACTGCCGGTCGAAGCAAGTCGAAGTGTCGGGAAATGCATGGATTTTTCGTTACTGGGGTGGGAAGGGGAAATGTACGTGAGTGTAGACGTAAAGGTCGTTGAACTCTCATTATTCCAGGGTGGGAGAGGAGAGATATTTTTTGATTTATTTCGGAAAATGAAACATGTGTCAAAAAATCTCAAGAATATAACCCATTCACTTTAATAAATACATCCCTTTGCAAAATTTCTCCTATTTTCTTTTAAAAGTCTCAAAATTTTGGACAATATTGAACCCACCGAGTTAAAAGTTCACTACAGGACTTAAAAGAGTGATCTAGATCCTAGAATCTTAAGGCAAGCCTTTTAAATTAGCCTACTTTATGAAAAATGGTAGAAGTTTAATAGCTTAGCGTAGTCAAAGATAGAACAGGACGATATAAGAATTTTAAGTGAATTTCAAAAATGTTTTCAGAAAAATTTCTGGATTACTTCACAAACAATGTCTACCACCAAAATCACTCGAATTTATTTTAAATATATAATGAAGATAGGAGTAGGTAAGAGACTCAAAATTTGAGAGAACCCAAAATAGTTTAACAGTACTTAAAGATATTCTGGAAATTTCCAAGAGACTTTTGGTAACAAGGAAAGTTTAGAGATTTGCACAAACCAATAGGGCCTTCTCATGTGGTTCCTAAAAGCAGCACATTGAAGTGTATAGGAATTGTAATAATAATTCCACCGAGTATAGATGGATTTAAAAAAATCTAGAAAATCGCAAGAGAGCTAAGATGATTTCTAGATTATTACAGAAAATAAGAAGAGCATGTTAAATTGATCATGCACTTGTTAAGAAATGGTAGAAATTTGATATTGAAATTAAATATTAATTATTATTAATTACAAAAATTCTAGAAAATCCCACGAAAATCACAAAAAATTCTAGATCAACCTAGAAACAAACTACAGCTCTAGTCTTTTCTATTTATAGGGAAGATTGAAAGACGATGATTCACAATTTAAGAGAACCCAAAATTATTTAACATCTAACATTTAACATTTTAGATAGACTTAAAGGTATGCTCGAGAATTTAAAAAAACCTATTGGTAACAAGGAATGTTTGTAGGTTATTACAGAAAAATAGGGTCTTTTGGGGTGATTTTTCAAAGGTAGTTTGGAAAGGTGACAAACTTTTCAGCCTTGGAAAGTTTAAGAACTTATATTTCTGGTGGTTTTCAAAAATTCATAAGAAAATTACTGCAACTCTAATTTCTGTGAAACTCCGGACACATATTAACTAAATCACAGTTAAGAGGTTGAGCACTTTTCAGCCGATTATCGATTGAACTCTTCGAAATGTTACAGCATGAATTTGGTCTCACCGCCCATGTTTTTGAGATATTCAAAAATTCATAAAAAAATTAGTGTAACTCTAATCTCATTGAAACTCCGGACCACTATTAACTGAAGCACATTTAAGAAGTTAAGTATGTTTCAGCCGATTATCAATTGAACTCTTCGAAATATTACAGCGTGAATTTTGTCCCACCGTCCATATGTTCGGGATATTCAAAAATTAATAAAAAAAGTACTGCAACTCATTAAAACTCCGGACGCATATTAACCGTAGCACATTTAAGAAATTAAATACGTTTCAGCAGATTATAAATTGAACTCTTCGAAATATTAGTGTGAATTTGGTCCCACCGACCATTTTCTTGATATATTCAAAAATTCATGAAAAAATTACTGCAACTCTAATCTCATTGAAACTCCGGACACATATTAACTGATGCACATTTGAGAAGTTAAGTACGCTTCAGCCGATTATCAATTGAACACTTCGAAATATTAGTGTGAATTTGGTCTCACCGCACATATTTTTGAGATATTCAAAAATTCATAAAAAAATTACTGCAACTCTAATTTCAATAAAACTCCGGACGCATATTAACTGAAACACATTTAAGAAGTTAAGTACGTTCAGCCGATTTTCAACTGAACTTTTCGAAATATTACAGCGTGAACTTGGTCTCACTGCCCATATTTTTGAGATACGTATTCAAATATTCATAACAAAATTACTGCAAATCTAATCTCACTGAAAAACTGAAAATCCCTAATTCAGCAACATTTAATACTTACTTGTACCATTAACGAAATCCCTACGATCCCTTGAGATTTATGTTGCGCTTCTGACATGTTGTGGTAAAGTTCTTTGTTGAATCCATAGAGTTGGATCTGAAAAATAGATAAAATAAAATTTAGTACGCTTCCATAAATGTTTGTTTTGTAGCTCTGGAGTATTAAAATTGTATGTTTCACGTAATGAATTGAACGCGCTTCCTAACTCTATTTCACGA
This sequence comes from Cryptocephalus moraei, assembly GCA_946251905.1. Lineage (NCBI taxonomy): Eukaryota > Metazoa > Arthropoda > Insecta > Coleoptera > Chrysomelidae > Cryptocephalus > Cryptocephalus moraei. The sequence continues at coordinate 10,154,737 of OX276455.1, forward strand.
TTTTCGAAACTTTTAAAACCTCTCTTATTCTCCAGGGCGAGAGTTCGAGATAGTTATTACAATGAATTTGAGAACATTTAATTTTCAGGAAATACCCGTCATTAATTGACCTGCTATTGGAAACTTTCTACTCGGAAAATAACATTTCCTCATTACAAGTGTTTACACTGAGAAATGAATTTCTAACTTTAGGAACAAATAAAGGCACCAAGTCAACAGATTTTTATTATCCTCTAGTTGAAATATATTCGTAGCATGTTTGAAACATTTTAATTGGTCGTTGAAGTTGTGTGCCGACAATACTTCACAATTCGCAACTTATTTTCAATTTCAAGAGTTTGATTTAATGAAAGTTCATATCAATTTCTATCCCCGTTATGTTTCACAAAGTCGTAACGCATAAACAAAAAGGGGAGTCAATATATGCCGCCGTAAGCTCGATGGGAGAGGAAAAAAGGAAGGGAGGAAAAAGCTCGCATATCGACTCATCAGATAACATTTGACAATAACAGCGTTGAAAAATTGGCGAAAGAGGATTTAATATTTATGAATCGTTGTTTGGCTGTCTCAAGGCGGACGGATAGAATATATGTATACCTATATACTTGTATCAGACACAAAGGAAACTAAATCGATAGAATAAAGTAATAACACAGAATAGATATATATCCCAGTCCATCATGCTGACTTTTCAAGAAATTCAATAAGAGCCATTCGAATCCGCGAAGACGAATGTGAGATTAGGAACTCCGGGAGCCGCTTTGCCCGACATATATATTGCTCTACAGGGCCGTTCCTAACTGGGGTATTTTTTTGCAATTTCCGTAATGGGAACGGGACTCCTCTGTAAGCTCGCATTGTGGCGGGATGTGATGTTGCACTCCACTCTATTTATTCAACGGGAGACGCCACACTTTCTGCCCGTACTTTACACTCGCCGAGGACCGACAAAGAAATATAAAATGACAAGTTTCGCCCTTAACCTCGGTATCACTTTGAACCCGTTTTAATAAACTCTAATTCACGTTCCCTGTCCCCGGCCCTGAGACGCAGAGCACTGAGTAGAGTTCTAATAACGTCTTCCCGGCCACTCGGCTAAAATTAGCTGTAAGTGCTTTAGCCACGGGACGAAGTTAGTTGCAATTTTAGAGTCATCGTTCTGTGCAAGTTTTAATTATAATTTGAGTCACCGAGGGCTTTTCATATCGGTGCAGGGGTTGAGGGGCGTTTCTGAAAACCATAATTTTAAACCCTTGAGACGTATTTTTTAGATTCAAGAAAATATCCCGATAGCCCAAGTATGGAATATGTAATATATAATATGTAATATATATGTATGTATACTTAAATGTAAACAACTCCACTTTTTACTATAATTCGCTAAATTAAGGAACATAAGAAAATTATAGCGATTGAATTCAAGCTAAATTCGCGTTACAGAATTGTCCACAATAGAATGAAAGCTTCAAATTATTAATTTACCAAAATAATGTCTAAAGACTAAAGCAGAAATAATGCTTTTCATCATTTTTGCCCTATTTCATGAAGTCTTAAAATCCGAAAAAGAACATACGGCAACTTTGGTCTGCGAGAAAAAAAATATTTATTTTTACGCCAAACCTTGGGTCATTATACATGTTCTAAAAACATAAAAAGTTTTTAAAATTTGAATTTCTACCATAAAATTTTTAGGTAACGAAATGAACTCTGGACTATTAAAAACAGATATAAATTCTATTAGTTTGTTTAAAACACCATTAAGCTCGTTGCAAACAGTAACAAGCTATTAAGAACTCCATAATTTTCTCAAAATTGTCAAAATATCTTCAAAGATGTCTTAAGTACTATTCTGAACTTGGAATGCTTTTAAAACTGTTTGTGGGTTATTATTAATGGGCATTTTTTTCATTTGAAATGTAATTTGACATGTGACATGTTCCTTGAAATACTTGAAAATTCGTTAAAATTGTCATTAATTCAATACACTTTTAAGAATTGCCTCCAAAGCAAATTTGAAAATCTCAGAACTACTCTAAAAACGTTAGAAAGGACATTTAGAATTTGATATTTCTTTGAAATATTTGCAATTGATTTTAAATGCACCAATAAGCTTGGTGCAACTATACTAAGCAAATCAGAAACTCCACAACTTCCTTTAAAATGTATCAAAACTCCTATAACAATGTCTTAAATTACAGTAAAACGAATAATAATGGAGGAGAGAATTTAAAAATGCAACGAAAAACAGAGTTCATGTTTCTGGAACTGTGTAACATCAATTTTAAAAATTGGTATAAATATGTAGCTCCCAAAAACCGATATATATTTTTTCTGAGTGAATCAATAGTTCTTATTTTTGAGTATTGAAATTTTAAAAGATTCAGAACATTTTTTTAAATTTCAATAACGTGTAAAAGTTTATGAAAAAATACTAAATTTTGGGGAGTAAGAGAAACCCTTCAAAATGATAAGAAGAGAAACAATTGCAAATATTTTTGAAAAATACCTAAGTTTATTGCATCTGTAAGAAGCAAATGAGAAACTTTCATTTCATAACTTTCAAACTTTTCATAATTGTCTTATGGCAGTTATAACTCGTTTAAAAGTGTCATTAGCGATTACAATTGTAATAAGAATCAGGGAAGTTACTATGAAAGTTTTCTAATTTCTAAAAATCTTGAGAAAAAACATTTAAAATTCAACATTTAATTAAAATACTTGCAACTCCCTAAATGAACTCCTAGGCTGGTTGCAATTAGAGTTAATAAAGTTTGAACTTCACAACATTACTAAAAAATGTTCAGAACACCTTTAATGTTTTAAGTTACATTTCAAATTTCGTATTTTTCTTAAAACAAGGGCAATTTTCATAAAAATGTCATCAATTGTAAAAATGCTAAGAGGTTTCTAGAAAGCTAAATTGATAGCTTCAAATCTACTTTATAAACGTTAATTTTGTAACTTCAGTTCGAAATTTGATCCTCTCAATATATTGCTTGCAAATTCTTAAAAAAAAACATAGGCTCGTTGCTACTGTAACAAAAGAATTACAAGCTTTATAAGCACTATTTTAAGCATGTCACAATTTATATATCCAATTTCATGTTTTTCATAAAACAAATACAACTTCTTTAAATGTGTCATTAAATCATTACAATTGTCAGGAAAGTCTTAAAATGTTCTTCAAAACGTTAGAAATAATATTTCAAATTTGATGTGTCCCTTAAAATGCTTGCACTTCTTTAAACAAGACGTAGGCTTGTTGCAATTTAGCAAGTAAATTAAGAACTTCATAATTTCTTTAAAAATATCTATATTTGCTTTAAAAATATTATCAAACTATTAGAATTGTAATTGTATTGTATTACAATTGTAACTGTAATAATTATATCATAAACAACTGATCCCTTAAACCACGCCGCCATAGTCATTTTCAAGTCAAGACATTTAAGGGAACATTTTATTTGGACAATTCAAGTGGCTTGTTGGTTACAAAACAGAAATTAAATATAAAATTTGAGTTTTTACGGAATCTTGGTTCTAAGAGGTCAACCCTTATTCTCAATCTAGCTTTTTTCTAAAAGAATTTCCTGGCGAGGCACGTATGTTTAGTTAAATCGAGCAGCATAGCGCGAAACAATATACATTGAACCAAATAAATAGCAAGCGAATTAAACGATCTATTAAACAATTTTATACCTGCAATTTCTTTTAAATGCAGCAATAAGCTTGGTGCAACTATACTAAGCAAATCAGAAACTCCACAACTTCCTTTAAAATGTGTCAAAACTCCTTTAGCGATGTCTTAAATTACTGTAAAACAAATAATAATGCAGAAGAAATTTAACAAAAAAAACGAAAAATAGAGTTTATATTTTTGGAACTGTTATATCAATTTTAATTTTTTTTACATGGCTCCCAAAAAACAATATATATTTTTTGTGAGTGAATCAATAGTCCTTACTTTTGAGTGATCAAATTTTGAAAGTTTAGAATATTTTTAAACATTTTAATAACGTGCAAAAATTTATGAAAAAATACCAAATTTTGGGGAGTAAAAGAAACCCTTCAAAATGATAAGAAGAGAAAGACTTGCGAATATTTTTGAAAAACCCCTAAGTTTATTGCATCTGTAAAAAGCAAATGAGAAACTTTCTCAGTTCCTTTAAGGATGTTGTCAATTACGTTTCAAACTTCATAATTATCTTATGGCAGTAATACCTCGTTTAAAAGTGTCATTAGCTATTAAAGTTGTAAGAAGAATCAGAGAAGTTACTATGAAAGTTCCCCAATTTCTTAAAAATCTTTAGAAAACACATTTAAAATTAAATATTTAATTAAAATACTTGCAACTCCCTAAATGAACTCCTAGGCTGGTTGCAATTAGAGTTATTAAAGTTGGACCTTCACATCATTACTAAAAAAATGTCCAGAACACCTTTAATGCTTTAAGTTACATTTCAAATTTCGTATTTTCCTCAAAACAAGTGCAAGTTTCATAAAAATGTCATCAATTGTAAAATTCTAAGATGTTACTAGAAAGCTAAATTGATTTACGTTATTTTTTGTTCATTTTGTAACTTTGTAAAAAGTTTATTTTGTAACTTCAATTCAAAATTTAATCCTCTCCACAAATTACTTGCAAATTCTTTAAAAAACCATAGGCTCGTTGCTATTGTAACAACCAAATTAAAAGCTTCATAAGCATTATTTTAAGGATGTCAAATTTCATGTTCTTCATAAAACAAATACAACTTCTTTAAATGTGTCATTATACCGTTTAATTGTCAAGAAAGTCTCAAAAGGTTCTTTAAAACGTTAGAAATAATAATAATAATTTCAAATCTGATGTGTTAATTAAAATGGTTGCACTTCTTAAAACAAGATGTAGACTTGTTGCAATTTTAGCAAGCAATTTAGGAACATCATATGTTCTTTAAGGACTCTTTTAAGGATATCATAAATTAAAAGTCAGGTTTTCCGAAAATATCTGTAGTTGCTCTAAAAATGTTATTAAACCATTAGAATTGTAATTGTATTGTATTACAATTGTAATGGTCGTAATAGCACCCGGAAACACTGATCCCTTAAACCATGCCGTCATAGTTATTTAAGACATTTAAGGGAAGATTTTTATACTGACAGTTCAAGTGGCTTATTGCTAACACAGCGGAAATTAAATACAAAAATGTGAGATAAGAATTGAGTTATTACCGAATCTCAGTTCTATGCGGTCAACCTCCTCCCTATTTTCAATCTAGCTTATGTATCGATATCGATATTGTCGCGAACGACATTGCAGAAATCCAGGACGAAACGTGAATTGCAAATCAACAACCTTGCAAAGGAATTTCCTAGCGAGGCACGTATGTTTGGTTAAACCGAGCAGCACAATATACATTTCACAAAATAAATACTAAACGATTTAAACGGTCGATGAAACAATTTTTTAACCGTTGTGCTGCCGGTCCAACTACGTGCCCGCCGTCCGATTTATTTGGGGGAAGATGCCCTTCAAGTTTCTGAGGTTAATGCACCTGCTACCACTCCAGGCCCCCTGGAGATTCAGGTGAGCCATTTTTTCACCATTCATTAACTTTGTGTTTGTCATTTAACTATCTTAACTTGATATTTAAATTTGTTTTTGCCGTCCCTTGCCATGGGCGTGCCATCTCTCCTTCTCCCTCCCTGAGTGAACCACTATCCGCCCCTCTTTGCTAATAAATGTTGTTAATTTGTCTACTCTTTTCTCTTCGTCTGAGCTACCACCAGACCCACCCTCTGAGCCCTAAGCTCTTGTAGGACCGTGACAATATTCTTTGTTGTTTGTTTCACAATCAAAATTTTTAAACGAATTTGGCCCCAGTAAGAAGAATCGAATTCCCTCGTCTACCACTTTCCACGTTTGGCATAAATGAGTGATAGGCCGAAGTAACGTTAAAAAATGGCCCTGCCGTGCGTTTTTCGGAAATAAATAAATTTCCATCAGACCGGAGGCGTTTTACCTGGACCCAGGCGCACTACATCAAACTGTCCCGGAGCTGCGATGTCTTACTTAACATTCGCCTCGCATTTTTCTGAAGTTCCCGTTCCGCCGAACGAACGTTTACGTACCCACCGACGTTACACGTATCCCCTTTTGGAAACTTTAAACAAACTACCTGGAATAAATCTATTTAATCCGGATCGACGTGCGCTCGCCAATTTTCCCTTCGACGAACCGATTCGGAAAATTCTAGTTCCATCCCATTGTGAGGGCCTTTTATGAATTTTCATAAACCGCGTTGTGCTCCCGTCTTGCGTACCGGGATAGCCGTGTTTCCTCCTCTCGTCGGTTTGGTGATTACGGACAAAAAGTTTTCTCGTTAGTATTTCGTCGAATCCCCTTTCAATCCGGGATACTGGATTTCTGTCGAATGCGATATGCCGTTTTTCAATATAGTGCTTGTTCCAATGTTGCCCTCTGTAGATCGATACGTGCATAAGAGGGGCAGAGTATATATATATATATATATATATATGTATAACATGTAAATTGTGCGACAACATTAAATTTATTCGGAGTGTATGCTGTGTCCACAAGGACTAGTGCAGGTCAATTTGGTCATACATATTCCCAAAAAGAGGAAATCGTAGTGGATATAATCTTTCAGCCTGTTCGACGTCCTATTTGACTTAGTTATTACGTTATATATCATCATCATCATCATCATCCAGCCTGGTGTCGAGTCCACAGCTGGACATACGCCTCCATTAAACTGCTCCACTGGGTTCTCTCTTGAGCTGTTCTCATCCAGTTTCCTCCAATCCTATTTATAACATCACTCCATCTTGTTGGTGGTCTACCCCTGCTTCTTTTATCCGCTCTGGGTCTCCAGTTTGTTATTCTTATGGTCCACCTGTCATCCTAAAATCTCGCAACATGTCCCGCCCATTTCCACTTTAATGCTGTGATTATGTCCTGTACCCATGTCCTTCGTCGAATTTCGGTGTTTCTGATACGATCTTTGATCCTAATACCCAGCATAGCTCTCTCCATCCTTCTCTTGGCCACTTCCAATTTCTCCACGGTGCCTTTTGTCAAGGTAAGTGTTTCGGCGCCATAAGCCATCACTGGCAGCATGCACTGATCGTATACTTTCCGTTTCAAGCTCATTGGAACGTCACTACCGAAAATATCTCTCAATCTCCCATATGCTGACCATCCAAGACCAATCCTCCTCTGTAATTCCTTTGTTTGGTTGTACACTAACCATTGAAATGGCTTTTCAATCTAAAAAATTTTTCTTAACATGTTTTGCAACTGAATACAGAGATACATACAATACTGTAACAAGGACTTTAGAAACTCCATCACGTTCTCCAAAACATCAGCAAACTTTTGAAAATGTGATAAATTGCTATCAAATTTCGTCAGCAAACATTACAACTTCTGTAAAATTTTCTTTAAATTTTCACAATTATACGACTTGGCATGTGAGTTGCTTTGAATGCTTCATTATTTCTCTGAAAACGTTAGAAGTGTTAAGAAGTGACACTTAAATATGTCAGAACTTCTTTAAGGAAGTCTTAAATTACCTGCCAAAGGGAGAAGTCTTTTTATAAATTTCCCAGAATACAAAGCAGTATCATGAATAAGGAAGAGAGGGCAAAGGTGCCTAACATTGGGAAATGGAATCCAACTATTTACCTTAACACTTCCCGTATATTATTAAACAAAAGTGGTAATAATTATCTTCAATAAGCAATTTTCAATAAACACACACTACTCTTTACCTATATATTCCCAACACAAAATTAATCTTGGAATTGGGCATTCAATCGACAATGCATTAAAAAATGTGAAAAGCATTGAAGAGTCACTTAACTACATAAGACAACTAAACAGATTTAATAAGATTTATAGTGACCCTGAAGTGACCTTAAAGTGAAGCTAAATGGCCTTGGTCTTATTATTACTGCTCTCGCTGACCGATGCTACTTTGTTTTAATGATGACAGAACAAATATATGAGATTATATAGCTAATCAAAATCTTAGAATGCAAGAACCAATTACCTGATTGCCGCAAATGTGATTGTAATAAGCAACGGTATTGACTAGAAATGTCCAGTTCACTTTATGAATAGCCGACAATACGTTAACGTCAACCTGTGTGCTGCCGTTGTCTATCTTTCACGCGGACCCAAGCGCGAGGCAGAATCGTCAGAAGCGAAACGGTGACGTACGTGTGCGTACAATGCGTCGCAAGCCAAACGAAGGTCGATCTCTGTCACTTCTTCTCGCTCTCGCTTCCACGCATGGGTCAGACCAGGCGTAACGTTATAATGTTTTCTGGGATGTGTTGCCCGCATATCGATCTATAAGACGTTTATCACGTCAAAAAACAGTACGTGTGCCTGAAGACGTCTAAGAGCATATCCATACATAAATTCTGTAATAGTCATATCTCATAACGCCCGCATATCTTTAACGCATACTTCCAGACTACCCAGTAACGAGCTAAGTTACATCACAAGCATTCATTCCTCCCTCGAATAATTCCCACTATCAAATTTTTCCGTTACCCTCCCGATGGACCGGAACACGTCTGAGGAACGGAACCTCTCGAGCCGGATTACTTTCACGTCCTCCAGTTAGTGGGTACGGGGATATCCGGGACGTAATTCGACGGCATCAAACCGTCCCGCGGGAAAAGTTCCATCAACAATTATTAGTCACCTGGGCGATAGGAAATGCGAGAAAGTAAAGAAAGGGAAATTAAGCTTTTAATTCGTGTTTACGTAGACAGAACGACGTGTAACGGGAGCCGGCCCGAGGAATTTCCTTATTTAAATATGTTCCTGGAGGAGGAAGAGGGAGACGGATTTGGAAGAGTGGGACGTTTCGTGGTACGTTTTTATTAATTTTCAAGGTTTTGAATTTTAAATTTTAATTAACGCTGGGAATACCTACTTTTTGAAAAAAAATGTGATAAAGTCTTATGACCCATCATCATAATCATCATCAGCACGTTTATCAGAAGAAGAAAGCAAAACTTTAGCATGATGCCACCATAGTTGTAGTTTACCATGAGCTACTTCTCATGGCGATTTTCACAATGTGCACTATGTTGTAACGGAAAGTCGGCATGCCGTAGGTAGTGATTTCCGAGAATCGAGATGACTTTCACGGAACTAAGGCTTCGATGATATCTTAGACAGTTTCCTCTACATCTCGAACATGTAAGCGTGGGAGATTAAGTAATAAGTGCTAGACAGTAGTAATCTCTCTATATGTAAAAATGACTTGCTGTTCGTTTGTCTCGCTTAAACTCGAGAATGCCTGGACCGATTTTGCTATTTTGATCTTGAAATATTTCTGGAAGTTCAGGGAAGGTTAAAACGACGAGAAACATAAATAATTAATAAGTAACGGAAATACTAAAAAAGGTACGTTTTGTAATTTGACATTTGTAATTAAACAAATGAAGGCATGGTATCAGTTGGTTGTCAAATAAATAAATATCAAGACGATTATTAAAATCTATTCACAGTTTGTCAGTGCGCGAGAACTTTATTGATTTTAATATGCCAAGGAGAAGACGACCTGGCTTAGGTCGTCGAATTCAATCAAATGTGTGACGAGCTATCTCACGTGCAAATCGCACTGATGACCAGCGAGAGACAGATAATGATAACATTCGTATTGGTATAACAGAATTGCGTTCAACAGTGAATAATTATGAAGTAGATAGGCTTAGAATGGAACGACTTCGGGCACAACAAATACAATAACAGCGAGCACGACATAATGAAATAGAGCGATTCCGCAGACGCAGTGTTCCTGTAAACCTAGAACGAGTAACATTCCACTACGACCTGGAAATAGTTTATTGTCCCGACCAATCCGTAATGATAAGAGAAAAGACAATCATTTGTCAATATTGTAAACCGTGAAAATACAGCGGTAAATCTAATGGATTATGTTGTGCTGATGGTAAAGTAAAATTGCCACAATTGTTCCCACCACCAGATCCATTACGCTCATTAGTTTCTGGGGTGGGAAATGACTCTAAACATTTCTTGGCCAACATCCAAAAATATAATAATTGCTTTCAATGGACGTCGTTTGGTGCAATGCATATTGTACAGGAAAATTTCATGCCCACTTTCAAGGTAGTTTTGGATAAATTATTTATTAAAAATTTGAAAAAATAATATACAATTGCAGATACAAGTACAGTTTGCGGAATCAACTTAGAGTTTCCCTGTTTCGCGCATGGGCAATTATGGGTCGCGTGTTCGCGTGTCGTAAAACTATCATCTTTATATATTTACGCACCGAAAAAAAGACAAAAAATATGTACATCAGAAAGCCTTAAATTGATTATGTGTGCAACTATGTTGTGTTCAATTTAATGTAGATAAAAATTTTGTATTAAGTTTTGACCATATTTTTCAAACATATATGTAGGTGATACGACGTTTACCATCTATAATTTTATTTATCTTTCTTTTCTTTAAACTTTACGTGGCATTGCAACGCATGCCAGGTACGGCTTGTTAGTAACAAATAAATTGGTTAAGTGTAGTGTGATTACCTGGACTAAGAGAAACGTCACAATATGATGTACCGTATGGATTTTAGAGAAAATTGTGGAACACGCAATTCCTAATTTTCCAATCTACCCAACACGTTTCTCCTCGTACTCCTGTCAGGCGAAAATCCCGTATACACCTCTCCGTCGGAAGACCTAATTCCCCACTATCCCGTAATAACGCAACCGTTTCATTTCTCCCGCCCGACAAGTTCCCCGTTTAAAAACTTGCGCAACTATTTCACTTCCGAAAGGTAGAGACCGGGAAATTCCATTTAATGACGTTCCCCTTACTTTAAAATTGGATTGTTTACTTCGTGTACTGCGGGAAGTTTACGAACTCTCGGTTGTCTCTATGCGGGCGATCTTAAGTGGTTCGAAAGTAAATCAAAGTTGTAAAGGCCTCAACTCTGCAAATCGAACGGGCACTCCGGTCTAAGCAAACTCGCATATCTCTCAATATTTATGGGAGTCGGAGATATGGACGAAAAAACACTTGAACTTAACGAAGCGAAATGGATGGGCTAGGAAGACAGACGTGGGATAGGTGCGGTATCGTTAATAAGAGGAACGGTTCCATGCCACGCAACTGAAATGAGGTATAGATATGTAAGTGTGAGGTATAAATAGGTATATCTCACCCCGGTCCCGTGAATAATTATATTATATCTTTGTTTTTCATGCACAGCTAAATTTCTCGGTTAAAATAAGACAACGTTCTTGAATCTTGCCAAGTAATGAATAGCGATTTGGAAAGATAGCTTAAAACATTCTGCATAGTTAAATCCCATAAAGTGTCGTGTAACAATATTTAACCCAAAAATGATACGAACAGTATTAAAAAATGTGTATTAAAATTCATAACGTATCGTTCAAAATAAAATATAATATGAGGTACACATGTAGGTGTCATTTTTATTTATTATCATCATTAAGGTTTGAACAGGATATCACAACGTATTAATTAAACATGTCTACGTTATATTGAATTCGTTATACTGTAATCGCCATAATCATTCATTCAAAATTAAAAAAAAATGTTATGTGCTTCTCGTGTACTTTCCTCGTGGTGGAATTTAAAATTATTTCATTAATTCTACTTCAATTATGAAGTTATCATTTATGGAGACTTTATAACGCAGCTCTAGACACCAGAACCTTTTTAGATAAATTTAGATAAAAATACAACAACTATTCCTTAATGAATTATAACTTTAAAAATGATTGGAAGTCACGCAAGGCTAAGAGTGCTGAATTCCCATTTGGATTCTTTGAAAATTTGATTTGTTCCTTTGCTCAAAAGACTTTTCTTCAAAAGCTTCTTTTGTTACTGTTCCAATTGAGAAATACCAGCGTTATTAAAGCAAGAAACAGTTGTCAAAATCGAATTTTGATGTGTTAAAAAACAAGTATCATAAACATAAAGGTGTAAAGATGGTATGGCTCAAAATATGCAGAAAAGTCATAATGAACATATGCCCAAAAATGCGTAGTTTTGATAACTCCAATTTTTTCTTTACCTTCAAAACTAATTTTAATGAAATTTAGGCGAAATTTAAGTCAATCACCAAATTTAGTGAGCTGGTTACAATTAGGGCATCGAAAATGAACCTGTTTTAAGGTAAATGTGAATTTTAATATTTTTTGAACTTTTGTATGTAGTTGTATAGACATTTTGGCTAATACTTATGAAAAAATGAAACTTTTGATATAACATCTGTACTATTGTGCCATTTCCATAAAATCGATATTTATTCAAAAAATTAATGTTGAAAATCTTAATGCATTATCCAAATTTGTAATGGTCACAAAGTCAGAAAGGAATCACAAACTTTAAAGGCTGATAGTATGGTCCGAAATCGACAGAAAAGCTATAATAAAAGTAGGATGTCCACAAATGGTCGATTTTGGAAATACTAAGGACTTTTTGGGTTTTTTTAGATCATAAGCATTTCAATAATGGATTTAGATTTTAAACCCTAATTTTCTGGAAAACTGTTCGAAATCGTAGAAGAGTACCACTTTCATATCAAAAGCTTTATATTTTTCTTAACTCGTAGTCATAACATTATGAGCAGAACATCGTAGCAGAAAAAAGAACTCAAAGAAATAGGGAAACACACATGGCTATGATAGACCTAGAGAAAGCATATGACAGCGTACCGATCCCACAACTGTGGAAAGAAATGAAGAATCTAGGAATTAACCCAGCTCTAATTCAAGCGACAAAATATTATGAAAAAAATTCTGCCAGTATTAAAATAGGAAACAAAATAACCACCCCATTCACAACTACAAAGGGCTTAAGACAGGGATGCTGTCTATCCCCTACACTTTTCAAAATATATTTGGATAGAGCCCTAACGACATGGACAAGGAAGTGTAAAAATATGGGAGTGATAATAGGAGAAGACACATTATTTAGTCTATACTTTGCAGATGACCAGGTCGTAATAGCAGAAGATAAGGACGATCTTGAATATATGATCAGAAAACTACAAGAAGAGTATAATAAAGCAGGCCTTACGATGAACCTATCTAAATGTGAATATCTAACAGTAGGCGATACAACTGTATCAAACTTAAAACTGACCAACGGAGAAATCAAAGGGGTGGAAAAATGTAAATATCTGGGAGTGATATTCAACAAAAGCGGAACTAGTAAGGACGAGATCCAAGACAGAATAAACAAGGGTCGCAGTGTAATTAGAACCCTAAACTCTCTTCTTTGGGAGAAAACTATATCTAAAGAAACAAAGAAACATATATATAAGAGTATAGTAGAAACTATAGTCCTGTATGGTTCAGAGGTCTAGGAAGTTAGCAGGACAAACAGAAGGAAATTATTAGCAACCGAGATGGACTTTCTAAGACGCAGCTGCGGTAGATCAAGAAAGAGAGTCAGGAATGAACAAATTAGAAGAGAAATGAACACGGAAAGAACTATAACAGATCAGATAGAGAAAAAACAATTAACTTGGTTTGGACACGTGAAGAGGATGCAGGACAATAGATGGCCCCGAAGAGTACTGGAATGGATACCGCCTGAACGACGAAGAAGAGGACGGCCACGAAGGAGTTGGCGAGATGACATAAAAGAAGCAATGGAAACACGAAATTTAGAAGAAAATACGTGCTACGATAGAAAAGAATGGCGACTGGGTACGGATAGCCGGCGACAGCTGTAAAAATAAATCCGTGTAATAATAATAACTCGTAGTCAAAACTTCTAAATAGGTATGTACAAAACGTTAGTTAACAATTATAGTTAGTTATAATCGTAAATTATAAAACGAATTTTTTGGAACTTTTGGGAAAAATGTGTCGATTTTCTAGTGGTACTAATTGAATTTATAAAAACAAAAATTTAATCAAAAATATTCGAAAAATGGAATTTCACCAATCCTAACGGAATTAGTCATTATTATAACGCAAAGCGCCCCAAAGGTTATCGCGGCAACGCAGTTACTTCTGGAGATATCGTTATTTGCTTTAAAAAGTTCACTATATCGATTAGTCATTATGGATTAACCTTCCTATTTCAAAATACTGTAATACTTGCATTTGACATTAGGGAAATTGTAACAATATTCGATTTGGTTCAATCAGATACAACTGATACGTCCTGGAAACGTTAAAGGAAAATGATTCAGAATGTAATGTGAATTTCATGATATTTTCAATACGCGCGAAACAAGCCCTAAGACTTACACTTTACCTTAAAACAGGTTAATTTTCGGTGCCGCAATTATAATCAGCGAGCTAAATTTAGTAATTGACCTAAAGTTCGCTTGTCTATTAGTTGTGGAAATAATACAAAAAAGTGATTATTTTCTGAAAAATTTGACGACTTGTATCTCAAAAATCAGGCCATTTCGGGCAAATTTTCATTAAGACCTTTCTATATAAAACTATGTGAAATTTGCTTTTGATACCATGTACTTCGACTACGTCTAAAACGAAAAATGACATTATAGCATTCATACCATTTCTGCTTAACAGAATATATGCTTAACAGGTTTCAGATCTCGTTTCAGCAGATATCGCACATAAACGGTGCATTTCTCGAGACCAATACGAGACCAAACAGAAGCGAAATCGAGACGAGACTTATAAGGGATTTTCGATTCCCCCACTAACAACAAACCTAAGGTATCTCTACAATTAAAATCTCCAGTCGTTACAAGAGATTTAATTTGCACATTATATGGTACAAAATGGCTCAAAATATATGGTTAAGAGATTGACTTTGCTTCAGCAGATATTGATTGTTGATTTCTCGAGACCAATACGAGACCAAATAGAAGCGAGCTCAAGACGAGATTTTAGGGGATTTTTCGAGCCTAACACTAACAACAAACCTAAGGTACCTGTACAATAAAAACCTCCAGTCGTTACAAGAGATTTAAATTGCGCATTACATGGTACAAAATGGCACAAAATATTCGGTTAAGAGATTGACCTCGTTTCAGCAGACATTGCATATAAACGGTTGATTTCTCTAAACCAATACGAGACCAAATAGAAGCGAGCTCAAGACGAGATTTTAAGGGATTTTTCGAATCTTACACTAAAAACAAACCTAAGGTACCTGTACAATAAAAACCTCCAGTCGTTACAAAAGACATGAGACAAGGCACAGAATGGCACAAAATATTACGATTGACCTCGTTTCAGCAGACATCGTACATACACGCTTGATTTCTCGAGACCAATACGAGACCAAACAGAAGCGAGATCGAGACGACACTTTTACGGGATTTTTCGAGACTTGCACTAACAACAAACCTAAGGTTTACAATAAAAACCTACAGTCGTTACAAGAGATTTAAATTGTACATTATATGGTACAAAATAATATATGGTTTACAGATTGACCTCGTTTCAGCAGACATCGCACATACACGCTTGATTTCTCGAGACCAATACGAGACCAAACATAAGCGAGCTCAAGACGAGATTTTAAGGGATTTTTCGAATCTTACACTAAAAACAAACCTAAGGTATGTGTACAATAAAAAATTACAGTCGTTACAAGAGATTAAAATTTGACATTATATGGTACAGAAGGGCACAAAATATATGGTTAACAGATTGACCTCGTTTCAGCAGAGATTGCATATAATTGGTTGATTTGTCGAGACCAATACGAGACCAAACAGAAGCGAGCTCGAGAAGAGACTTTCAAGGGATTTTTCATCAGCAGACATCGCACATAAATGGTTGATTTGTCGAGACCAACACGAGACCAAATAAAAGCGAGATCGAGACGAGACCTAAGGGATTTTTAGAGTCCCCCCCTAACAACAAACCTAAGGTATCTGAACAATAAAAATTTTCAGTCTTTACACAAGACTTAAATTGCACGTTATATGATATAAATTGGTACATGGTTAAGAGATTGCCCTCGTTTCAGCAGACATGGCATATAAACGGTTGATTTCTCGAGACCAATACGAGACCACTTAAAAGCGAGCTCGAGACGAGATTTTTAAGGGATTTTTCGAGCACCCCACTAACAACAAACCAATGGGTATCTGTACAATAAAAACCTACAGTCGTTACAAGAGATTTAAATTGCAGATTTGCGCTAGCTACAACCGTTGTGTACGTGAATTCGAAAACTTCCAATTTACGAAATGCCCTCTATCGTTCCGTCCGGAAACGTGAGACATAATTAAACCGAAACAAAAGCAACACGAGGTAAATAGATATAAATTTTCCATCGCGACGCGCGACATACAACCCACGAGGACGTGCACAATGAGACGCAGCTAACCAAATACATATAACCCATATTGCATCCCCCTTCTTTTGTGCGTTTCCAATTTATCCTCGATAAATTTCTTTCCGCACATGACATGGCGATTACAAAAGTTCTGTCGTCTCGCATATATGCGGACGCCCTTTGCAGAAGCTCCGGATGAAAGCCTGGAAAAATTCGCATGCATCCGTTGCGCGGATAAAGGAGGGCGCAACCCTCCTTTACCTCGTACACGACGGAAAATTGGACTGCTCTCCGAGCTTCAATTATATCGAATACGTATCGTTCGGCCGAGCCAATTGTAGTCAGAAACAATATATCGGCCCCGTGAAACGCTTACGGCCGTAAATGGGGGAATATCCGTCTATGTCTTAAAACTGAACGCGTTTATAGTGGAACGTTAATTTTTCACGTTACTTCGGGAGCCATGGAAATTCCTTCTTTTTTTCCACCAAAAACATGAACAAAATCAGATGTATAACCCAGTTTGCCATTCTTGCTACAGCCAATTTCATAAAATATTAAGCAATGAAGCAATCAAGTATCAGGTACTTAATTCAAATAGATGCTTGTCCTTTTGTTACAAATTAGTATTTTTAAGTGAAAAGAGCTATAGAATATACCAAGTTCGTTTATCAATGTTAGGACATTGAGGTTAGGACAACCTCAATAATTATTCACAGGTTAAATCCAATACATTTGGAGTTCACTTCTATAATGGAGACACATTCTACGAATATTTCTTATCCTTAGTTAAATTATTAGATTTATTGATGATAAATAACGATATGATTTTCTACAATATAATAGTTATTTTACTATAATTCCTGCTTCTGTTGCTTCTAAAGTCTTCTATGATTAGTTTAACAAGCTACAATATCCATAAGGATGTGTCATAGGCTACTCTTTAAATATATTCCTTAAGACTGTTCCAACTTCTATTAAAACTGTCATCAATGCATTACAAGTGTAAAAGTAACTTTGAAGTTTCTATGAAAGTTACACAGTGTCTTTAAAAAAAGTTTAAAATTACACTTCAAATTTGATATTATCCTTAAGATACTTACAATTTCATTAAAATGTCGTGGACTTGTTGCAATTATAACAAGTAATTTAGACATTCCGAAATATCGTTAAAAATATCATAACTCCTTTATGGATATCACAAGTGACATATCTTCATATTTTCATTCAAACAATTACAAAGTGTTTTCAAATGTGATCAATTCATTATGATTGTAACAAATATCTTAGAAGTTCCACTGAAAGTTACAAATCGTGGACAGTATTTTTGTTGAAAATGAAATTGAAGTTTCACAAGTTTTCAAAATGTTACAAATAACATTTCATAATGGAAACTTCATTAACATTGCAAACAATTCATTATTTCATTGATTCCTATTACTTATGTATTACATTTCGTTATTATGTAATTACGTTTTTCTGTAGTTGATTTCTTGTTGAATAACAAAATTATTGTTAATGTTAATGTCACTACAATTGTAACAAATGCTTTGGAGACTACTTTAAAAAAATTGACTTGTAAAAATTTTAGAAATGACATTTCATGCTTGATATTGTAACGTTTATTTCTAATTTATTTACACTGTCCTAATTATACACTATACACTACTTAATTTATCTTAAAACTATTTCCTAACTAATTAATTTATGTCACACTCTTGACTAATTTTCGTCACTTGTCCGTTTTTCGCCTGATTTATTCACTCGCGGCTTTACGTCTAATCTCCTTCTCTCCGACCGCAAGCCCGCTTATATACACCTCAAAATTGTATTCGCGATGGTTCCTGAAATAACTCGAACCTTCTTTTTTATGTAGAAACGTCCAGAAGGTAATAAATCATTCTTCCTTAATAAGATGTTGCCGGGACTTAATTAAGCGTAGCGGCGTTCCTTTGAGGAAGCCGCCGTCCGATAAGAGTAAACACATTTCACGCTGCTGTTTACATTTCGCGTTACAATATTTTTCAAAAAGTATTTAAGATTCCTTTCAAAATATCGTAGGCTTGTGTCAATTAACATGAGCAATTCTGAAGCTTCATAGCTTTCTTGAAAATATCAGAAATCCCTTAAGGCTCTCGCAATATAAATTTCAAAGTTGGCGTTTCCACTGTAACTCCTTTCACTAGTATTACAACCGTAGAAGTGTCATGGAAGCTTCATGACTTCATACCAATGTAAGAAATGTACATAAGTTTTCCATAAAATATTTAAGACTCCCAAAAAAAATCGTAGGATTTTTGTAATCGCAACAAGAGGAATTTGAACGTCCATACCTTTCATAAATATGTCAGAATTCCTTTAAGGGTTATATAAATTGTATTTTTAATTCCGCATTGCTTAAAATACAAATTTAACCCCTTCGGAAATGTGAGTAGTCCATTAAAACTGCCATAAGTTAATCAGAAACTATCTGCATTCCTTCAAAGCATCAGGATTCCTCTACAAAATACATTTTATATTGAAATTATCGTTTAAAATCGTCAAAATTATCAGAAGTTCCTTAAAAACTCTTTAAAACTTGCGTTGCCATAGTAACAGAAGTAGCTACGCACAAATGGGGATAGGGTTTTGTTGCATAATAATGCTAATGCGGTGAGTTCAAAAGTAGGGATAGTGAAAGTAACTTTGAGACGGAACATACACCGTTATTTAGTAATGAAAGAGGCAACAAGTATTACCAAGCTATAGGTCTGGCTACGATAGCTTAAGTTATAAGATGGAGTAGCCACTTGGTTGTTGGGAACGTCTGCAGAAACAAATTTTGGCAGAAACTAATAGGAAATAAATTAGGGGCTATAAATCTACCTATACATATATGTATTATATGCATTACTTACGATGCATATTTTCGCAGGAAATACTCTTCAAACCCAATGCCGTTAACAACCTCTACCGAATTTAACACTTACCACGCGTGCAATGCAAGTAAATAAATTGTCTATGATGAAAATCATTCATCATCAATTACAATAACGGAATTAATTATCGCAGCACTTAGCTAAACCAGCATATTAAATTTTCCACCCAGACAAACTGAATAAGGCTGCCAATTTACGGTTCAAGTGTGTTTGCGACAAAGGAGCAACCGATGAACAAACCTTCCAAAGGGAGAAAAGAGAAGTACAACAAAAAAAAAACAAGGCACAACACGCCATTTTCTCCCGTTGCTCACGTCGTCGTTTCGCAGAGAAATCTCGTTGCAAAATGCGGCACATAACAAGGTTGAAGTGTACAGCAGGAAAGCAACAATATAAAATCACTCTGCGCGAATTATAGGTGCTTTCCTTAAAACGGAGTCACTCTTATGTTAAGGCGGAAAGGGCCATAACGAAATCACAACACGTAGAAATTGAAGTGAGTATATCCAAATTGAGTTATGGAGGGACTCAATGCGTGTCGTTTTATTTTGAGGGGGGGTAATAAAATTTCGGGAATGTGTCTTTCATTTGTCGCGCGATTCAGCAGGCGTGCGGGCGAAGCGCTTTATGTTGAGGGAGGTTTCTGCTTATCTCTATCCGAAAAGGTTGTAAGATTGCGTTACGGGACGAATTACAATCCACTTTCGTACATAGATATTTCTTGCTTCATCCAATTTCCTTTATTCAAAAAAGTTCTTCCTGTGAATCGAGTCGCGAATCTAGCATCTCCACTCGATTACCAAGCATAAACCGTTCGGGAACATTACAACCAGTCGCATTGTGAATCAAATCCCTAAAACGCGAAATACGACCCACTCATACTAGCAAATTAAATAAAATTCTATTCAAATCCGTCGGGAAGGAGGATAAAAATAAGCCGCTTGTATCGTCGCGCGCGTGACGTGCAATTCCCGAAGAGAGAAAGAGAGACAGAGGAAGGGAAGAGGGAGCGAACCAGACCGGCAACATATTCTCATAATAAAAGTAAGCTTTATTCATGGTGACAGCTATAAAAGAGTTTTAAGTATGTGGATCATCGTGATTATGTGCCGCGATATAAAGAGTTTGACCTCGTACATCTTCTTTTACTCCGGGAGAAGATGAATCACGAGAAACGGCGCTAGGAAACCGTTAATGCCGGAACTCTATGTGGAAGGAAAATAATTCTTTGCGCGAGAAAGGAGGAAGATGTTCCTGGTCGACGTTTTATGGAAGCCTTTCTAACTTCGTTTTCTTTGCATAATTATTTGTCGTGATGCGGGGAATTTAATGAACGTTGAAACTTCCACTCCGGTCGAATTTATCTTTAAACTAGCCAATGGTGCCTCCGCAAAACTATACTGTAACACCCTGCAAGGGATTTTTCTTTTATTTATTAGATTTTGTAACGTTAGGAAAGAAGGACCCTGTATATGAATGGCCTAAAAACACTACGTGATTTATTCTTCATTACGTAACACAACCAGTCGGTAATTAGAACATACTCATATTATTTCGTAAAATGACGCGGAAACAGCTGACTTGGAATCGCTGAATTGGTAACAATCTCTGACGTCGAAAATCGGACCTTGCTTCGCACTTTTGTCAAATAAGTAAAGGCGGATAACAATACCTAAGTAATTAAGATGGCGGACTTTATGACGTAACGCGGTTATTCATAGGTTCAGTAGAGGAATTTCAACCAATTACAATTTGGGAGGTAGATTTTGATAGAATTTTTGGTACTCGGAGTAGGGGAGTCGAGGGCTCTTGGAAAGAGAAAAGTTAGGAGTTAGGGAGTCGGTCAGAGGCCGAACCTGGAGTCGGTCGGGTGACCGGACAACCGTCCGGTCGTGGTTTATAGTGAGGGGTCCTCTATGGTCGGGGACTTGACGATTATTGGAATTTGACTCGCAAGGGCGAAGTGCAGAGTAAGGAGCTATTTTTAGGTCGGGGACCTTTGAGGATTATTGGAGTTTGACTGGCAAGGGCGAAGTCAAGAGAAGGAGCTATTTCAGGTCAGGGACCTTTGAGGATTATTGGAGTTTGACTCGCAAGGGCGAGGTCAAGAGTAACAGTTATTTCCAGGTCGGGGACCTTGAGGATCACTGGAGTTTGACTCGTAAGCGCGAAGTCGAGGGTAAGAGTTATTTTCAGGTCGGGGGCCTTGAGGATTATTAGAGTTGAATTCGCAAGGGCGAAGTCGCGAGTTAGGAGTTGGTTCTAAGGTTTGGGACCGTGAAGAAAGTTAAAGGTTAATTCGCGAGGGCGAAGCGAGGAGCGAGGAGCTTGGAGTTATTACGAAGCGGTTAGTTATCGTCCGAGGACTGAAATTACGACAGTGTTAGAATTGTACGCGAGAGGCGTGGTTGGTGAGTTATTGTCTTACGCTAGGGCCTTAACACTTTGAGAGAGTTAGAGTTTGTACGCCGAGTACCGGGCCGAGATCAAAGTAACCGACACCGATATACCGACAGTTGTGCAATATCGATAATTTTGGTTATTGGAATTTTGGAAAGTCACTGTCCTCATATCACGTAGGTACAAGCATTTCATATACAGGGGCATTAAGGGTTTTAAGGGAGATTTTACCTTGACACTTGGGTTTAGTATTCTTGTTGGGTTTTGTCTGGTAACTAAGTAAATTAGAGTGGATTTCGTTTGTTGAATTTTAGACTTGGGGTTGTGTTAACTATTATAATTTGATTAACTTACTGAAATTAATGAATTATTTGTCTTATTTTAACTTATTAATTTTGTTAATATAATTTTCTATTTTATTCAGTCGTTTAATTTCTTTTGAGCACGATTAAAGCGGGCATTTGCGAAGCCCGCGCCCATGCTTCACTAAGGGACCAGTTAACTTCTGAAGATAATTAATTTCCTCAATCGATCCCACCCAAACGTAATATCGGTACCTATACTTTGACCAGTAAGTAGATCTTCTATTTAAAACCCTCTCATAATACGGGGGCCGATATTACAATACTCAACTTGAAAACTATATTTCATTTATACATATTGTCACGTACATAGGGCGGTTTTTGTACCATATAATTAGGCTAGGGGAAAAACGTGGATTTCTCTATTTCAAACCTCAAAAGAGGTGTTATATTCTCACACGTTCGTTTATGACGTTATGGTCGCCTACTGGAGCAATATAGTATAATCGACGCGAATAAATACGCGGTTAAATTAACATTGCTGATCAGTCATCCATGATCATCGGTATAACTCGCTGCTCCTTGGCAATATGGACAGAACGGCCCATCTATCTTGTCGTGATCGCCACTAATTAATTCACCTTTTGCATCTTACTTTTTAACGTTGGTTAGGTCTTAGTACCTTACTTAGCATTATTTTGTGTTCCCCTTTGGTGTATTCAATCTCCCTCTCTCTCCTTTAATTAAACTTGTTAGCATTAGACAACTTACTGCCCCTTAAACACACTTAAGGACATAATTAGGCCCTAAGCGTGACATATGGTGGAGGCGCCAAAGTCGTGTCCATTGAAATTCATATGTTTCCTGCCGACTTCAATGTCTCAACTAGCTTGGTGTGAGATAATGAAGCTTCGAAAGCACTTCTAGTAGTTGTTAATGCCTTGATTAGAAATGTAAAAATTTTAATTTGCTTGATACTATTCCAACAAGACGAAGACAATGTTGAAAGAAATTTCAAGTAATATAGGAAAAATATTAAATCTGGAATATTATTTCTAACGTTTGTAAAGAAATTTTAATACCTTCCAAGGAGTTCCAAAATCATTTCTAGCAATTGTAATGAATTTAGTACAATTTTAAAATACTTACAAATTGTGTGAAGATATGAAGTTTATAATTTACGAGGTTTTTAGACAAGTTCTGACATTTTTGTAGAAGATATGAAAGTTACAATTTCGCTTATTACTATTGCAACAAGCTTACGATAATTCTAAAGAAGCTGCAAGTAACTTAGGAAAATTATCCAATTCGAAATGTCATTTTTAAAGTATGGAAATTTCCTAAAGAACTTCTAAGTCAGTACTTATAAAATATAAGACACTGATAACAGGTTTAAACGAATTGCAATTATCTTAAGGAAAATATATAGTACGTCCCTTTACAGAAAAATGAAACACTTTTTAGAAACTTTTAGTGTATATTAAAATTACTCTTGCAACTCTTACCATCTTACCATCTTACTATTAATACCATTAAACAACTTGAGTACTGTGTTTTAATATCCATTGATCTCGTTTCGTATTTACTTCTTTAATGAAAATTTTGGAAAAATCACGTAGCCATAATTTAATGATCATGAAATGATTACTGGTTATCAAATTATACGACTGCATCAACTGATTTCCATATGAATCACGATTATTTAAACTAACAATTTATGGAACACACACACTATTGTTTGCTCGACGCAATCGAATTAAAATTATGTTAAATGTTTAATTTACGTAACGATATTCCATATAGATTCGTATTTACATATTTCGCATCCGCCGCTTGAATTCATATTTTCCATCAATCGTCCAATTGCTCGCAGGCGTAACTCTTCGTTTATTAACAACAAAAACGAAGTAATTGATCTACATTAATCGTATTGTACTATTATAATCAACCATCTGTTTCTAAAACGTGTCATTTTAACACTCAGAATAGTGATTTATGGTACTAGTGTGTTATGTTGAAAATAAGTCACGCGAGAAGATTGTGTAAGATGGTATAAATTCACAAGTGACCTAGGAAACATAACACGCGAGCGGCATACAATGTTTTATCCAACAAGTGGAAGAACTCAGTTTTTATGAAGCTTTGTGATCAAATCAAAGCTACTTGCGTCTCAGTACCCTATAAATGTCAGAATGACTTGACAGTGATTTTTTTACACAAATTTTTTTACACACTAGTGTATTATGGATTATAACACACTAGTGTGTTATTTGATAGTTTACTTGTCTAAAATGACATTAATAATGACAGTCATAACTGTCACATGTTGGATAAAAATTATTTAGAACTTCATCGAATCAGACGTTTCACATTGAAAATGTCCGAAAGAAAGGAGCCTAAATCCCTAACCCAAACAACAGATATGTAATAAAACCTCTTAAATCGAATTCCACTCACCTCAGCCGGGAACGAGTAACCGTGGATGTGATGTTCTGAGCCTTGTTGATTCTCGATGCCGTAGTGTATGTAAATCTCCTCGAATTGATATCGATAGGCCAACGGGCCTCCCGATATGTTAACGTGTTGCTTCATATCCTTATCGACGCGGAAGACCAGCGATTGACCGGTGTTATGTAACATGCCGCTCACCTGAAATCCCAAAATTTCACATTAAATAATTGAGGTGAAAATCTACACTAAAATATGTATGTAAAATCGATAGAGCTTAACTTATTCATGACGATGGAAATTATTGTAACTTTACTGAGGAAATGGTGAATTAACATCGGTTAACGACTATGAACAATCGTGGAAATAGTAGAAGAGGTGCAAGTTTCAGTACTATCATTACAAAAGGAGTTTCTATTGGCAATTCTCACTTAAGTTCTTTAAACTTTTAAGTCAATCATGAGAAGTATATTCACAATTACCCTAAGCACAACATAGCGTTTAAACTTTAACCTTGATGAAGAGTAGAGGAGTTCCTGAGTTACTTGTGATGACAATAAATTGTCGACGACATTCCTAAAGAAACTGTAAATATCTTCAATAGAAGTTTAGCGGTTTCTAAAGACTGCAATGAACTGTAATTGATTTAATAGTTATTTAAGCCACAAGGAATGTAAAGACGTTTTACCATTCGAGGCAAGTGTGTACGAGCCGAGGCGAAGCCGAGGCTTGTCACTTGCCGAGGATCTTAACAGTCGATACATTCCGTGTGGCTTATTACATTTTTCACGCTGCCATTGGCAATTTCCTCATAATTCCTCAAAAAATAAAATGTTTGATTTAATTTGGACGTACATCACTCTGACATAAGTTGACTGACATACGTCAGACTTACATATGTCAGTCTGACATATGCGTAACTAGGGATAAATCAACTTGATTAATGCCCGGTTTCTGGTACATTCCCTTATCGGTTCAATAACTATAGGTTCCATAAAGTTATTGAACACATAAAGTCTAGTACCGTTTCTGAAAGCATTCGTTCTGTAAGTTATAGATTCAATGAGTATTGGTTCGACAAGCAATTTTTCTATTGTAACACAGATGGCGATAATCTCGGAACGTCATATTTGCTTAGAAATGCGCGTTTTGTGAATGACAGAAAATACGGTTACTGTCAAAAATGCAGTTTCACGTGTCACTTATGGCAAGCGTCACAGATAAAGGTTAGCGAGCAGTTATTATTCTAACCTAAAATGATGCTGATCGTCGTTGTTCCACACTTTACAGTGCGCATGCGTCACATAATTTATCGCATCGTAATGGTCAGATAACTTGTGTGAGCACTTATTAAATCGATGACCCCTGTCGAACGTTTCAGAAACTGTTTTTGGTACTTTATGGAACCAATAGTCTTATTGGTTCCATATCTATGCTTTCAGAAACTGGGCATTACTCTTTTGATTTTCCTAGGAATGTAAATGACAGTATTTACATTCCGTCGTCAAGGAAAAATAATACACGAATGTTATGTGCCATTTTCATGCTACGTATCTATGCATATAAGAGCTATTTACGATAGCGCCAGCGTGAAAAATAACATTAAGTCAGAAAAGTAACACATGAAGTTTTGAAAGTAGTTTTTAATGCAGCTACTGAGGAGTTGCTAAGAAAATTATAACATTTTTACTAGCGTTTCAAGAGAAGAGTTTTTACAAGTTTTACAGAAGGTTACACAGTTTTACGAATGTTACAAGAATTGTATTGACATTTGAAAAGCAATTGCAATTATATTTAAAGAAAACCACGACGTTTGATAAAATAACAATTTAAAGCGTACTTGTTTTAATTGTAGTAAGAATTTTAAGAACTCTACGACAATTTTAAAGGAGTTGCAAGTGAATAAAGGACACTTATTATAACAATTCCATGATATAATAATTTATAACATGATATAATAATTATATAACAATAAAATAACCTTTGAAATGCAACATACATCATTTTCAACGAAGTTCTGATACTGTCAGAACAGTACAGAAGTTTCTTAAGTGTTTTTAAAAATGACTATGAACTGATAACACTTTTACAGAAGTTGAAGTTGTTCTAATTAAATGGAATTGGTGATGTGGAGTGGAAAGATCAATAAGGTACTAATACTGATTGTAGCTTGTCGACGACATTTTTAAAGAAAGTAAAGAAGTTTATAACAAATTAGCTTGTAACAAACTCTAATTTATTTAATCTACGGTTAACTCATGAAGTTTTGAAAAGGAGTTTTGACGCTGAATGAAATCAAGTATCTTCTAAAAAAATTATATCACTTTTCGGCAACATTTTCAAAAGAAATAAAGATGTATTTACATGAGTTCTGATACAACTGAAAAGGCTGCCAAAATTTTTTAATCAATTTTATTGCAAGGGGTGGTTTATAAAGGTTGAAAGTATTAAATGATTAAAAAATTAAACTATCAATGTTTTTAATTCACTATAAAATGTATCATTAAATAATTTAAAGATGCAAAAAATTATTTCTTCGCAAATTTTAACCTAAAAGGTAGTTTTTAAGGGTTGAAAGATAGTTATGTATTATAAAATGCATTCCCATATGAGAAACAAATCTGTATTTAACATACTTAAACATTATTAAGATTCAAGTAACGCTTAAATATGCAGTTTTCAATTTTTGGTAAAAAGGGGTAGTTTATACCCCTTAAAAAAAAATCGCACATTTCTTAATAATATAACTTTTTTTGAAGATGGTAAGACAAGCTCACTTGCAAAATTTCACCAATATCGCTGCGGTACTTTAAAATTCGGAGGTTTTACAATATTTTACAGTGAAAGAATGGACTATAAGGAGACGACCGCCCTCCGCCTGAAGAGAAAGATTTCCTTTTCGCGTTCGCGCACGTTGTCGTAAAAAGGACCAACCTCGGACGCGATGCTGACTCCGAATGTCCGAGGCAAAAACCGAATGTGACCGTTACACACACACACTATATGTATAATGGATTTGATCATTAGCGGTGGCCCATAAAGCGTGTTCTCTGATTGAATGATAAATGACCCCCGGCGCCCGTGGAGTATTCCGGGGGGTTACTTTCTCCGTGGCTGAGCTATCATCATTTGTCATATATCAAATATTCACGGTTCACTTACCTCGGGCTCCCGTGTGTGCTTCGGCCGCTAAATGATTTAGCAGGTGAAATCTCGTCCATTTGGACATCACTTAATTGTTATTGCTCGTTCCGATTAGCGAGGGGTGAACGTCGGGGGAGGGTTTTTCCCGTTTGAGTTTTAAATACGAAAAGGCGATAATTTTGAAACGATTTTAGATGGCATTTCTTTCAGCTATAGCTAAAGAGAATTGGTACCTTTTGAGTTGATAGTAAGTAAGTACTTTATTGAAATATAAAATGTAAAATATATCGTCGTCTCTCGGTTTATCCAAATGGGGTCAATATAGGGTAAAAGCCGAATAGTTGCCTCAGATATTTGCTCAGGCTTTGAATTCACTATGTTAGAGACGTTAGTGGCGTTAGCGCTTTATTATAATTGTAACTACCCTTTCCGCAGACCAGTGTTGCCAGGGTTGGTGATTTTTCATTGTCTCTCGTGAATGGTGAAAAACTTGAACTTTTTTGACGTGATAATGTGCGGGCTACACATCCCAGAAAACATTGTAACGTTACGCCTGGCCTGACCCATGCTTGGAAGCGAGAGCGAGAACAAGTGGCAGAGATCGACCTTCGTTTGGCTTGCGACGCATTGTACGCACACGCATGCTAGCGTCTTGCTTCTAACGCATCTACCTCCCAACATTTCTGCCTGGCACTTGGGTCCGCGTGAAAGAGAGACAGCGGCAGCACACAGCTTGACGTTAACGTATTGCCGGCAATTCATAGAGTGAATTGGATATTTCCAGGCAATACCATTGCTTATTACAACCACAATTGCGACAATAAGGTAATTGATTCTTGCATTCTAAGATTTTGATTACCTATATAATCTCACATATTTGTTCTTTCATTATTAAAACAAAGTAGCATCGGTCAGCGAGTGTAGTAATAATAGGTTATGTTACGATTTCGATTAAAAAATTATTATTATTAATGATATAAATGATCGTATATAAAATCGACTGCTTTCATTCAATGACAAAAATTATCGTAGGTAGCAATTCATGTCAAGTTCAAGATTAATGTTTAACACATGTCATAACAATGTGTCTAAAATGACAAGTTGGACCGGACCTTTTTTGAGAGGACAAATAAAACAAGATGTACTCAAAACCATTATTAGAAAGTTAGCTTTCTTTATGCGAGGTTCTTCTACTGCTAAAACACAAGGGTGAGTACGCAATATTTGCGACCGTCAGATGACCGATGTATACATAATATATCGGGTGTTTTTTTAAATTTCACCTCATAGTAGGCTGTTGATAGTGTTTGTGAATGCGCCTTACTAAAAAGTGTCAAAATTGACATAACCTCACTTTTTTAATAAAAATTGAAACTGCTCCAATCGGTTATTAGTGTTTTGAAAAAGACAGCTCACTGATCTACGCCTAATTAATAGAGCCAAGCTGTCTTTTTCAAGACACTAGTAACTGATTGGAGCAGTATCAATTTTTATTAAAAAAGTGAGGTTATGTCAATTTTGACATTTTTTAGTAAGGCGCATTCACAAACATTATCAACAGCCTACTATGAGGTGAAATTTAAAAAAACAGCCGATACCTATATGTATAGGTATATATATTGCGACGTTCTTGCCACAGAGGTCAGCACTGGCTATAGTTTTATGTAGGTATTATGTTTGGCACTGTATTTAGGTTGGAATTATGTTTTGGAATAAAAATGCAATCGCGAATCTTTGGAGGACGAGGTGTGTTGTCG
Source organism: Cryptocephalus moraei (assembly GCA_946251905.1). Lineage (NCBI taxonomy): Eukaryota > Metazoa > Arthropoda > Insecta > Coleoptera > Chrysomelidae > Cryptocephalus > Cryptocephalus moraei. The sequence continues at coordinate 10,184,012 of OX276455.1, forward strand.
TTTCTTTTTTATTTTCAATTTTAGATATATTTTTTTATTCGATTTCTTATTATATTGCAAATTATTAAACTGTATTACAACTATATAACATAGCAAATTGAATTTATACACTGAAATAATAATACTAAGATATATTTTAAGTAAAACGTTGGCGAGTCATTCATTTACATAAATTATTCATAACCTCACAATAATTTTAAACCTCTATAAAGTTACGCAAAACAAAGCTAGCTTTCGACTGTCGGTACTCCCAGAGTGCAACTTCTGTCTGTATTTAATTATGTTCACAAAAATGGGCCACTATGATAGATCAAAGACCTACTGGAAAGTGGAGCAACTATCCGGCTTTTCCCTTACATGGTTTTAACTTCTTTTGGAATTCACCATACTCTAGAAATACTTTCGAACACGCAGTTTCAATATTGAGAAACCCCCATAATAAATAATAACACGTATCTGATTCAATTCCCCATACTAGACCAAACCTCAGTTGGATTACGGCGCGTGTTTCACACGCACGCCACAATTGTTGTATTCGCCAATAAATTTCCCTACTTCCCCTATCGATTCCCCATCAAACCCTTCTAGCTAATTCAATTACTCTCAGGCCATCTGCGACATCCCAACGTAACATTTTTTCGAAAACAAAATCAATTCCCGACTCCTCAATCAATTTTTACATAACGTAATTCCGGACTCGCCCCGAGCACGCAACCCTTTGGTCTCCTCCGCACCAACAGTTCGGCGCAAAACGTAAATCTGAAAATAATGAATCTCCATCGACGGCAGTACATTTACGACGCCGGGTACTACTCGTTTTTGTTTCGGATGGGCCATTAAAAGCCGCCGGAAAGTCAATTGATCGGTCGACGGTGATTCGGCGGGAAATTGCCTTGCGGGGAGACTAATTCATATTTACCGGGCGAGAGTAATGGCCGCGTGAATTTCTGGTTTTCTCGGCCGATACGCTCGTACGTACCGTTTAATAAGGACGACGGCGGCGAGTTGCGGTCGAGTGTCGAGAATCGATGGTTCAAGTCGTAATGCATTCGTATGGTAAGTCCGGGGAACGTTATCGATTGCAAGTGTTAATCTGCTCGTGTGTGATTGCGGTGAAGGTTTGGCATTATGGTGATAATCACGCAATCGAATGAACTGCTCGGACAATCAGCTCATCAGAGCAATCCATTGGGATGATTCCGTGAATGCTCGCGTCCGTAACTAAAATATCTGTCATCAGTATCATCATATTGTCACGACCTAAGGACCTGCAGCCCAGAGGGGTCACTTCCCAATCTCTCTAGAATGAGGAAACTCACTCCTTTAGGGCTGTATCCATGTCCTGAAAGAACTTTATGTAGTTAACAATCTTGTTCGATGTGTGTTAATTTTTATTTATTTTTAACTGTGTATGGCGACGTATTTTTTTTGTATGTGTGACGCCGCACATTTCGAGCAACAGGAGCCCTAAAAACAACTTGTTTGCGAGCCTGAGGATGGCTTCAATGAAGCCGAAACCGGTCGCTCATCTTTAAATAAAGCAGTTGGTTAAGACTTGGTGTTTTCCTTTGGTTTGAAGTTCATATGGTTAGGGGCGAGGGGGAGTGGACTCGTATTAAAGAGCGGTAAGACTAAGACAAAGAGAAACATAAGAGAGTTAAAAATATATACATAAAGGTAAAATTAGAATGGTGTTTAAAGGTGTATTGATTACAAGAGTCCCCAGGAGGCCTGGAAGGGTAGCGGGTGCAAGGCTCTCTTCATGGCGAACATCCCTCCTCACAAAAGGGCAGCAGGCTAGTACGCAGGCCAAACGGGCGGCAACGCAGGATGCTCATGCTTGACTGATTCTTGATCGGTCCCGATCGCCGGTTTTTATTTGGATTAGTATTGTTTCAGGCCATGCTAATTTGTGATAACATTGTGCAGCTTGACCTGGTTTTGTTATTTGGGGTCGCCTCGCGACAATATTGTACCGTTTAAGTGGGTCGAAATAATTGCACTACTTTAATTAGGTACTTCATCAATTTATTTAACATTAATTACTTTTTCTTCTTCTTCTTCTTCAGGTACCATCCCCGGATCGGAGTTTGGCAATCAACATTGCAATGAAACGTCTTCTTTCAATACCTCTTTTGCCCTGGATCTTCCCTTGTATTATAAGTCGCAATAGATCATATTTCGGGCCTCTCATGACACGACCTTGATATCCAAGCTTGAGTCGTTTTATAGTCATAAGAATTTCTCGTTCTTTGTCAATTATTCGTATGACTTCCACATTTGTAACTTTATTAACCCATGGGATCCTCAGTATCCCTCTTTATACCCACATTTCACATGCCTCTAATTTATTCATATTGGTATTGTTTAAAGTCCATGCCTCAATCCTGTTAGCAGTTAACCAACCGCATTTTAAGGTTTACGTTTATATCGTGACTACTTGGAATACCTTTCATGTTTACAAATGCTGTGCGTACCTTCGAATTCTTGTTCTGATTTTCTTGTCTAACCCTTCATTTAATTTCGATTTTATACTACTTAACACTTAACATTGTTTTTATGTGTGCGCGTAATTTCACTCGCAGATGGCTCTAATATTCTAACTCTCTCGCTAACATGTTTGAGACACGTTCGGAATGAATAGATCCTGCTAAGGACGCTTCGATTCCAGGAAGCATCTACCTCTCTGCTCATCGCATTTATTGCCAGTTCCCGTTACAATATAGTTCATAAGTTCTTTGAAGCTTATTAAATGCCTTCAAAGCATCAGCACTACTTCTATGGTGTAAAGAGTTACACATATCCTCATACACAAATTCAACTCCATGAATAGTGTCATTGATTCATTAAAAATTGTCACAATTTTCTTTAATCCTTAAAACTTTTTACAGAATTCTAATCCCATTAAAAAAGTCACAAGATAAACTCCAAAATTTCTTTAAAAATGTCAGAACACCTTAAGAATCCTTATAAATATCACACCTTTCTTAAGTTGATTGCAACTACCGCAAAAATGTCATAAGATCACTACAATTGTAACTAGTCGCTTAGAGAAAGTTCCTTAGACGTCCACAACGTCTTTGACTGTATCAGAACTTATTTCAAAACATCGCAGGTTACATTTTGAACTTAACTTTTCAATGTTAATTCACTTAAAAATTGTTGTCTAAATGTTGTAATTTTCTTAGAAACTACAGAATTTTAATCCTTCCAAAAATTAGTAACAAAACTTTAAATTTTTTGTTATTTTAAGTCAATTGCTTTAGAAACCACTCATCTTATATGCGATTATTAGGGCTGATTTGGAATTTCTTTAAAAATGGCGTCAACACACTATAATTGTCACAATTGTTAACATAGGAACTCCTCAAATCCACTTCCAAAATCTTTATTTTGTCGCGTTGTATTCAAAATATCACAAAGTGTTCAACCTTTCACAAATCTTTCAAACTGTTATCAGGTGGTTTTGAGTGTGAAATGTTCTTTAGGAGGTCAATTATTTATCTCAAACGTCATAGTATCTGTCTTTAACAACTGCTTTTAATGTCATACGTTTCTTGCAATTGATATAAGTTTTTTAAAAACACTGCAGCCTTTTTAATTGTATCAGAACTCTGTATTTCCTTTAAAAATGTTGTCGAAAAATGATATACTTTTTATAGAAATTTCTTGATTTCATTCAGCGTCAAAACTCTTTTTCAAAACTGCATGAGTTAACTTCATCTTAATTAAATCAATTGGAGTTTATTACAAGCTCATAAGTTCTATTCTTCACTTTCTATAGAAAATCAGATATGGTTTAAGATGTATACAATCTCTTTAAAAATGTCGTGAGCAGGCTACAATCAGTATTAGTATCTTATTAACCTCTCAACTCCACACCAACAATTACATTTTAAACTTCAGTTTGTCGTTAAAATACCTTTCACATCTTTAAAAGCGTTATCAGTTCCTGGTAAGTTTCAAAACCACTTTAGAAAATTCTCTACTATTTCGCCGAGGTTCACTAATCGTGTATGGTACGCCATTAGCTTGAGAATTGGTGAAGGCGCTGGTAACTATAAAAAATAGTTCGCTAGTGTTTTTAGTTAAGTTTTTTAAGTATCAAAAATGTGACGTTTCATACTTTGCAATTCTGTAAAAACTCCAACGCATATAACTGACAATTTTAGATTGTAATTTTAAATTTGTGATGAATTTTGTGTATGGAAGAGTGTCTTTTTAATACTAAAATTTTTTAAAAAAGTTTTAGCTTTAGCTAGACGATATTATTCCTAATTCTTTAAAAAATTTAGTTATCAAGTGTCTCCCCATCTTAAAACTCAAAAAACTCCTTTTCCTCTAACTAATTTTTGTAATACAAATCCAGCCACAAAAATTAAAAATATATAGTTACATCGTAAATATAGTTATGTTATCACGATTTTATCGTATTCCCAAAATGGAACACTGGGTTTGTCCCTTACACAAATTGGGAAAGGCAAAGCTTCGTCAACCTAATAGTCACATTTGCACAAAAACTATTTTAAAATAAAATTTGTATCCCTTTCCACTGAAGTCAATTTCCAAATTTGTGTAAGTCACTGATTTTGATTTACTGTAATTTTCCAATATCCAATGAAATGGTGAGAGGACTGAAATTTGTGGATTTCAGGAAGAATAGGTCTGCCCAAAATGTTACGTTTCAAATGTTATTCAATGTGACGTAAAATTGTTCACATATAACCAAAAATTCAAGTCGTGCCTTTTTAAGATCGATCCAAGTAAAAAGATATAAATTCGTGTTTCACACGTGGAACACTCAATATACCTAATAAATTTCCTATCGAACATACTCACTTTGTGCTTATCAATATGTATGTGCCTCAGATAAGGATCGAAGAGCAATTTGTCGGGCTCGACGTTGATCGGGGACTGCCTCCTGCCCTTGGAGCACATATTCCACTGCGGATTCATCAATCCCCAATACCCAGGACCTGCAAATAAAATCGCCCATAAAAATCAAGACGATACTATCGGATTCATCTAAGGCTATAATAACGCGAATCCCGCGAACGGCAATCTCTAAACCAGACCTAGGAGAACGGACGGCCCTAAAACTAGCCATTAAACCGAGAGTTTGATCTCCAATAAACAATTCAATTATCAAAGTTAACAGCCACTTTGATGTGTTAATACACGTTTCCCGGCTCGTTTCCCATGTTAATAAAAATACTTGTTTCCGTCTTCGACGCGTATTCTTTTTTTTTTATTGGAAAATCAATCCGAATTACCCGGCGTTAAATTTTATCGCGCGCCGTTATGATGGAAAAGAACAATCAAGCCGCCACGTCGCCATTCGCGACTCTATCCTCCTCATGGAAACGAGTAGAGGTGGTACATAAATCAGTGCCGCCGGGGCCGGATTGAAAATGCGGCTCTATTTTTAAATTAGGAGTGCAGTATGGTAACGATGTGGGTGGGAAATAAATCCCGGAAGTAATATAAACCTGGGTTTTATAGCTTATACGTCTCCAAATTGTGCATCTGCTTGATAGGAAACAAGTGCAAAAAACTTATTTCATTCTTTTATACGACGTCTAGTCTATCTATTTACTTATTTACCTGGCGCGAAAAATCTAAGAAAAATCTGAATTGCTCATTTGGATATTACGAACTCACCTCAATATTTTAAGGCGATGAAAGCCCCCTGAAAGTAGTGTTCAAACTTTCAATGATCTTTTTGAAAGAGAAGCAGATCCATTTCTAAGCAAAAATGTGTTATTTTCTAATGTGAAAATACTCATCCCCAATTTTTTCCCAGATTTTTGAAGGAAAAGCGCCAATATTTGCAGCTAAAAAATCGATCTTTTAACGGAATATTTTTTGAGGTCCATAGCTTCTTCAAAAAAATCTGAAAAATTTGGGAAATTGAAAAATAATAAAAAAGGACCTCTGGATTATTTCGGGTGAATTCACCACTATAAAATATCAAGTCATAAAACAAATAATTTTTCCTAATTCTTATGGAAAATGTGCTTTTCGGTTTAACAAACTGTTTCAGGTTTTTCAGCTAAATTATGGTCCACCCAAAAAAGAATTAATATTCAGGAAAAAATTGGTTTTTCTTCGTAACTCCAAGGGAACATTTTAAAACAAAATCTGAGACATTTCGGAAAGGCGCCATTTAGCATTCACACTTTCCTGTATTTTTCATATTTTATCCAAAAAATTACGGGACTAAAAAATTTAATTTCGTTAAAAACTATTTTTTTCGCCGTAAATACGAGCACTTTTCATTTAGAGATGTGATAAAAGAAACGCTGGGGGATTAACTGTGAAAACTAGATCGTAAAAATTTTTTTTGAACGTAGTTACTTAACCAGTACTAAATAAATGGTGTACATGAGGTTGGGATATCGCCACACAACAGATTAGTAAGACGAAATAAGATGATTTAAATTGCTGTATACAAATCTTATAACTCAACAGGGAGGCTTTCGACCAGGAAGATGATACACTGGGAAAGTTTTGGCATTAACTGAGTTCATTCAGAGTGGATTCGAACAAAGTGAAGTAAAATCTATATAAAAATCATACTACATCGCCGCCGACGGAGTGGAAGGGAGATAGATGCGTCGTCTCACTCCCGCATGGCTCACATTGATTATGTGGTGGCGGTCTCTCTTTCACTCGGACGCTGTATTGGAAGAGAGAGATGCGAGATGCAAGGCAAACGCTAAGGTCGATCTCTGTCATTTGTTCTCGCTCTCGCTCTCGCTCGCACGCATGGGTCTGGCGTAACGTTACAATGTTTTCTGGGACGTGAAGGTAGCACGCATACCGATTTATAAGACGTATATCATGTCAATACATAGAGAAAAACTACCGATGAGCGATATTTTAACGTTTCACAGGACATTTGTATAGGAAATTATTAATGACTTCATTTGCTCTGGCAACAGTGTATGATACTATCTGAAGTCCCTTCATCAGTTTCAAATTACTCAAAAAGGGAGTTTTCCTGGACTCAGCTTCCAGTTCTTCAGATTACAGTACGCTGTTATGACTTTGTATTTTTGAACTATACGTACCTACCCTTCAACGGGACTTAACCCTTCCAGTTACTAGAAAATACAAATTTTACGTATCTCTTGTTGCTTTAGCGACAAAGCTTCACAAAAACCAAGAGAACATTCCAAAAACTATAATAAAAAATGTTTCAACACTTCCACAAAAACAACATCGCCTCATCCTTAAATTTTCCCTCACTTCAACCCGGATCAAAGTGTATCTTCCCCCTCCCTCATTCCACTCGGTCCCTTCCTCCCTTCTCTCGCATATCTCAATGTTGACACTACGAAATCGATAATACATACAACATCCCTCCCCCCTCTCGCCACGTACTCATATTTTTAATTTCATCTTCCGGAGAGAAACAATCTCTCAACGTTACGATTTAACTAAGGCGCTCCCAGGGAACGCCCGGATCGGTCGTGCACTTAAGGGAATACAAAGCTATGGGAGGGCGACAATAAAATCCATTTTCTATGGACGCATTTATCCGCCTTATCGAATTCCGGAGCGAATTATTAAATGTACGGATGCTGCGAGTGGTTCGTGTGGCGATTTCCATATCGGAAGTTGCGCGTGTATGTATGTGTGTGTGGGTGGGTGTGTGGGTGTAGAGGGGAGGAAGTCATATGACATGGACTGACTAGGTAATTGGGTAATAAGAGACAAGGAGATCTATAGAAGAAGTGTAGAGTGTTCTTCAACAACTTGATTTAGTTACCGATGAAAGGGAGAAAGTTGTGAAGATCAACGATAAAATCAACTATTGTTGTTTTTCTAGTTATAGCAATTTGAAATTTTTATGTGATTGTGACTGTTTCTGTATGTATTTCGAGAATTGCCCCAGATTTTTGACGTGATATACGTCTTATAAACCGATGTGCCGACTACCTGCCGGTTCACAAAACATTGTTACGTTACGCCAGACCCATGCGAGCGAGCTAGAGTGAGAGCGACAACAATAGACAGAGATCGACCTTAGCTGTTGCCTTGCAACGCACTACACGACAGCGTCCGAGTGAAAGCTCGATTTGGCGATCGGCTCGGTTCGCGAGCGCGATGGAAGGGGACGAAAGGGTACGCGCTACGCGCGTTCTGATTGCACTGTTTCCACTCCGTCGTCAGCGACGACGGCGACAGCAGTCAGCACACTATTATTTATAAAGTTATCTGAATATTTACTGTGCATAACATTGCTTATTCTATTTCAATAACAATTGCGGCAATAAGGTATTCAATTCTTGCATTCTAAGAGTTCGATTATATATATAATCTCATATATTTGTTCTTGCATCGGTCAATGAGTGCAATAATAACAGGTTATGTTGCGATTTCGACTAAAACATTGTGATGAATGATATAAATGATCATGTAAAAAGTCGACTGATTTCATTTAGTATTCAATGAAAACAATTATCCTGCGCAGCAATTCATGTAAGGTTCAAGATTGATGTTCAACTTCACACATGTCATAGCAATGTGTCTAAAATGACCAGTTGGACCGTCCAACCGCAGTGCAAAAGAACCTTCTAATGATAATTTAGTAATAATAATTCTATTCAATTCATAAACGTATTCTATTTTTCATCAATGTTTTCTTATGACGTTCTCACGTTAAAATTATCGTCCGTAAACCGACTTTACATACAACCAAATTTTTTATCAGATGTCTACTATTCACGGATTCCAAGATAGTTATTATGAACCTTTGGTATTTTGGTTACTTCCCACCAAATTAGCAAAGACTTACGAATGTATGTTCCGTATGTTACTTGCAAAGTGTCGGGAAATGTCTTTGAATATGAAGCCAAAAATTGTTAATATTGATGCTGAAAAAGCCATACATAAAGCTGCTACGAGTGAATTTATACTTTACAATTAATATGGAGCAAAATTTATTGAAAAGCAAGTCACAAAAAGTGTATTCAATTTTTTTCTTTACAATGCAAATTTAATTAATATTTTTTTTTCGAATTTCACATAATATAATAAAGCAATCTTATTCTTATTTCCTTAAGAGTATGAAGGAGAAAGGTTTGCCGCAATTCGAGGGAAGAATTATATCCCTTCATAAATACTAAGGGATTTCTGGATAGTTTTTTCCATTTTTTGGGGGTGTGCCAAAAATGAACATCTACACTCAGATTTTATAGACTAACATGTTTTTTATGTTTTGTGCCAATACTACTGGAATTGATCAAGTAAACTACAAAAATTCGTTATGGGAAAATTTCGAAATGTACTTCGAGTAAAATACAATATCATGCAGATACGTACCAAAAGATATGGCTGTTTTCACACCTCACAACCCCTAAAAATCAAATTTTTCTCGAAGCAAGTCCAGTTGGACTACAATAAATGTAATCAGCGCCCAAATTTCACCATTAGGCCTAAGTTTCGATATGCTACTAAAATTAGTAGACTTTAGACTTGTTAGAGAGGGACAACTGCAAATAAATGGCAGATGAAGCCTACACGCTGGAAGCGTATGGTACTCGAAAAATAATAAGTTCATCGTAATCATTAATCAGCCTGTTCCCCTGTAGGGTGTGAGTCACCCATATTCTCTTTTCCAAAATATTCTATTACTTAGAGCCTTCACTCATATTTTGTAATATCCTTTGCATAAATATGCGCACATAACCTTCCGAAACAAATTTTTCCAAAATTATCCCCCCTGACCTACGATCGACCGCATTCCGTAGTTAAATTATGATGATGCCTTCTCCGTGCGCAAAAATACCCCCTAATCTCGATATTAATGACGGTCCTGAATTGCTAAATTCACCTCGAAAGAGAGAATTTCCGTGTGAGACGGAGCGAGCACAAAACAATAGTCTCAAACTTGAATTAGTTACGTTCGAGCGAAGAATTTTGAGCGATAACCCGACCAAAGAAGTTGGAGAGAAGGGGGATAGACAAACCGGGGGTTAGTAGACGTGCGGTATGAATACTAAAACTTCCTCCTCCTCCTCCTCCTCCTTCTCGTTCCCCTCCTCCTTCTTATTCTTCGTCTTCTCCTCCCTCTCTCTTACTCGTTAGGTGGAAATTCACCTGAACTTTTCTAATGAAATGTCGGCAGTTGCCTTTTCATACTACAACGGAATAAACTATTCGTAACTTTGCGGAATTAGTTGGAGGGGAAGCTTTTATTGCGGAATAATAACACCGTGCTTTGTAGTTTGATGGTTCCATTGTTGTTCGAAACGCGGTTTACATTAGAAAAGAATAATTACGATGGAAAATTAAGATTTACAATGGTTAATTGGTTAACGACCTAAATGTTAACCGAGCCGTATTTGATCGATAAATTAAACAGTTCGATAACCGAAACAAAAACTTAAACCAAACGAGCTCACCTGCAATATAATTAAAGAGAAAGGTATGACATTTTATTAACGTTTTTCGGCCTATCTGGGCACTAAGAAACCACCCCTAACCAAAAAGGGGTGAGATGCACCTGCACACCTAGCCATGTACCTGGTTGATACTTGGCTTACCTGGGCCCGTACCCTCTGGCAGAACTAAGCACACATGAAACAAGTACCCGCTGGCAGAACTGAACATTCCTTGGAAGTGACTCAAAAGCACTGCGACTCACTTATTTTAATTAAAATATAAAATCAAATTAGCGCCATATTGTGACGTAAAAATCCAATTAGAGCACTTCTTGTAAAGAATGTGTAGAATAAAGATGTGTAGGGTGACCATCGCCACCTTACATATCCACGTGTTAAAACACACCATGGCTCGGCTAAAAGTGTTCTAGAACCCCCCTTCTTATACTACTATCGTTAGTTCGTGCTAAAGTTGAACGAGCTATATCTAATTGAGAGCTCGGATTGTAAGTTTGAACTAATCCTGAACGAACTATATAATTCTGCGTTTGAATCATTACTTCAACTGAGCCTGAACGAAATATACTAGGATTATTGGTCTGGACCTTTATTCTAAACCTGAGTAAACTACCTAATCCAGGACTTAAATTGTTGGTTTAAACTGAACAGACTCTTACTAATTGAGAATATGAATTTTTGATTCGAGGTGAATTTGATGGAGATATATCTAATGGATATACTCGGATTGTACGTTTGAACTAATTCTGACTGAATCAACTAACTCAGATCTTCAGTTGTTAGTTTGAACTAATCGTGAACGATATGTATTTATGTAATGTTATTTAAAAATGGCGATGTGATGATGGCGATGACATTATCAACATTTTATAAAATAAATTTAGTTTTCAATATTAACATTTTCTTTTATTTGTAAATATTTCTACTGGTTGTTTGTTAGATTACAAGGTTTCTGAAAACTGTTTTTGAATACAACTAACTTTATAGAAAGAACAAATAAATATACTTATGTAATATAACAACAACAAATTTCAATGTCCATACTTCGAAATAAGAATCCAGTTCTCGACTTGGAATAAATAAAAACAATTTTACTTGATGGGGATGTATCAGTTAGACTGAACAATTACCCTATAAACTGATGCACTTAAAGAAGTGCCCTTTAGGGCAATTTTAGATAAAAATGATAGGCGTTAAAAAGCTAACATAAGTCATGAGATTTGGTATAAATCACCAAAGCAGTTTTAAAGAAAATTGTACAGAAAAAAATTTTAAGAGTAAAGTACATTTTAGGACAGTTTTAGAAAAAATATTTCGGTGATGTAAACCGTGCCAACACTGGTAAAAGACTGAAGACACGTGTTCGAGACGTTCTAGGAAGGATCCAGTCGTCCAAAACGTTTATGAATCCACTACAGCACAAGCGAGAAAGGTAAACTATTGACAATATTTAGGCGTGTGACTTGCTCGGCGTGGAACTGGAGTGGGAGGATTCTACAGGACGAGTTCGCTAAATAACGTATCATGTATCGAGCATGCCGTATATGATGTTATTGATCGATACTCGTATAAGCTAGGTTGTTACACTGGCTTCGTAAAGACTATACACCCGTACCATATTCAAAAATCTAGTACGTATCTCGCTGAGATTGACCTTTGCCAATAGACTTTTGTGAAATATGACTTTGGACTATATTACACAATAATTATGTTTGGGACGAAGAAAACTTGCATGGAATTATGGAATCTAACCAGTAGATACCAATTTTCGGAAATGTCTTCGCTATAATTGGTGAAAATTACCTAACCGGACCGTTTTCCTGCAAAAAATACTAAATGCTCCTTTAAGGCAATGCATAAGCGTTTGAGTACTGTTAAGCATAAGGACCGTAATAAATTCCAGTAAACGCCTTTTCCGCCGAAGTAAACTTCAGTAAATCGTTTCAATTCCGCCGGAGCCATATTAATCCGAAACATCTCTTTACGCCTCTCGGTCGCGCCACTGGCAACCGAGGGTTAACCGAATCGAAGCCCCAGCCATTTCTCACTACGTTACCTCCCGACAAAGCAACGGGAGCACAACTGGAACACGGCCCGACACCCTCGTTATGATGTCCGATCTTTCGCGGATTGCCTGCTCCCGCTCTCCCTCTCCCCGGCATTCATCCCCCGAGTCGCTTTTCACGTTTCCGCCGCCCCCCTTTTCTGGGTCGAAAGATCGGGCGGCCCGACGTTCATGATAATTAGCATCGATTCGCGATAGCCGTGGATCGGGGCGATGATATCTGGATCAATCATAATAGGGCGATTTTGTAGAGTCTCCGGACGGCTCGAACAAACATCGTCAGTTAAAGGGAGACAATGGGTCTGAGAGGGTTCAGACAGGTTTATTGGAGTGATAGATTCTCTGACGTAAAACCAGGTAACGTTAACCAGAAATAAAAGCGTGGTGATCATAATCACGCCGCAGATTTACATACGAATGTCAGTCGATGCAGGACTAACATTCATTCCTGCTACAAAAAATGGTTTTCTAGAATAATTTATATCAAAAGTACGAATTTAAAAATATGGGCACGGGTCAACTCGTTAGAATTACTCCCCGGTCCGCATTTGACATTCGCGAGATTGGTCAACTCGTAAGAATATGGTTCTCTAGATCGGGCAACTCGTAAGGGTTATAACTACCAGAAAAATCCCAAAAGGGGGATTATCGTATTCCTTGCGAGAGGGCAAGGAAAACCCTGCGCAACCAGACCCTAGGGTCATAAAACGCATATGATCATTAACAAAAAGCAAGTCTTTGCCGCGTTGACTTTTAATAAAATCCACAACTATCTCGGTGCGATCCATAGTCACCGTTTAGTTGGAACGTAACAAACCACCCCCTTATATCATATTCTTAGTTTCAACAAATATCCGAATTACTTCGTTGCTATCATCATCCCCTCGAATATTTCTGAGAATCCTCTAGCGGGGCATTAAAATTTCTTACGAGTTGACCGCCGCCGAAAAATATACATTTAACCCTTACACGAGAGGACGAGTAACATTGAGTTGTATGAAATGGCTATTCTTATATCAATAAAAAGCAAAAAAGCTATTTTGTTGAAACTATACCAAGTTCTCAAGTTCTCCCCAACTTTGGGGGTTTGGGGAGAACTTGAGAACTTGGTATAGCTCCAGCTCCACACCCCGAGAACTTCAACCTCATCTATTTTGTTGAAAGTTTCGTGAAGTCATTCGCAGAATTAATAATGTCCTAATTAGTAATAATATGCTAATTGCTACGATATGTACATATAGATTCATATTTGGCCCCCTCTCTCTCTCACACACACGCTCCACTACCATATACATTACACCGCATGGTACACCCAGGTATGTACGTTTTATTAATAAATATAAACTTATAGATACCTATATGGTTTGCTGCAACATTGTAGATACGTCCTCTCTTTTTATCAATATAAGATAATTAATTCATGAAATAAATATTTTAGTTGTTATTCGTTTTTCTCTAAATATTGATAAATCTACATTACGTTATGTATTTTTCACAGATTTATGATCCACTTGTAGAGCAGTTCTCTAAGAAACTATGCCTCCCCTTTCGGTCATTTTTGGAGTGCCTCATTTAAGTTCTTTTTTGTAAACTGCACTATATATGCTTCGGCTCTATTAAAGCATCTTATGGTCCTTTTTAATAACTAATATTTTGATCCATTCTTTACATATTTACTGCAGATCTGCATACTTCCAAATTTAATATTACAACTTTTCTTCGCGACAAAGTTCCGATACGTAGAAGAACCCCAATGATAAATCTTGGAGAGGCTTTTGGGGGTTGGAATTAATTACTACCTCAAAAGGGTAGCAATATAAAATATATCTTGGAAATAACTTAGATCATCCTTAAGAGCACTGTTAATTCTTCCTCGGTTCATCTAGTTACACCTGGGGATTCTGAAAATATCAGGAGGTTTTTGGAATTAACTTAGAGCTCCCCTAATAGGAAATTGTGGGTTCCTTTTCTCGTTGTGCCCCTTTGGAAGGGCTTTGGGCGTTAGAACAGATGGTATCTCTCTGTTGCTTGGAAAAAACTTGAAAAGAGCCACCCTAAAAGGAAAACGGCTCATTAAGTTGCGACTGGGGGCTTCTCCAAGGGATGGAAAAAGCTTGGAAGTTTTCGGAAACAACTTAGACCTCCCCTAATAGGAACTTGAAGGTTTCCTTAAAACTTGGAGCTTTGGAAGCTTTAGTAGTCAAAAAAAAATAATATCCCTTTCTTGAAGGAACTAAGAGCTGCTCTTAAAGGAAAGTTGAAGGTTTCTCGTCTCGTTAAGATGCTATTGGAGAATTCTATAAGGGATGAAACAAACCTCGAGGTTCTTGGAAGTTAGAGATTTCCTAATGGAAACTTGGACGTTCCTTTCTCCATTGTGTACCATTGGGAGAGCTTTGGTAATTGGACTGGTGGATACCTGTGAGTTGATAGGAGACACTTAGAGGTGTTCTGAAAGGCTTGTTGCTCTGTTGAGGCTTTCCGGTCTCATCAAGTTGTTATTGGGGGATTCTGTAAGGGATGAAACAACTTAGAACTACCTTAATAGGAACTTAAAGTTTTCTTTAAAGATTGTAGCTTTGGAAGCTTTAGTAGTTGAAAAAATTAACATCCCTTATTTTCTTGGAAGGAGCTTAGAGGTATCCTAAAGGAAAGTTGGATCTTGTTCGTCTCGTTAAGATGCCATTGAGGAGTTATATAAAGGATGAAACAAACCTAGAGGTTCTTGGAAACAACTTTGAGCTTTCCTAATGAAAACTTGGACGTTCCTTTCTCCATTGTGTCCCATTGGGAGAGCTTTGGTAGTTGGAACATGTGGATACCTGTGAGTTGCTTGGAAAGTTGGAGCTTTCCGGTCTCATTAAGTGGCTACTGGGAGATACTGTAGGGGATGAAACAACTTAGAACTCTCCTAATAGGAACTTGAAAGCTCCTTTTCTTAAGTTGTCACTTCGTTAGTACTAATTTCTGCCTTCTCCTTGCGTTTCGCCTGCCTAAATCCTTTACGAAAGCCTGCTTGCCCAGCCGATTGATAGTTTTTGAGATAGGCGTTTAGTTATGATTTTAGTGAACAGTTTATGCATAGGTAAGAACAAACTTATGATGTATGTTTGGTGTGTCACCTTCCTTAAAGAGAAGGATCACCTCAGCATTTTTCCATGAGATCGGTACCTTTCCCTCCATTAGGCACTCACTACAAGAAACTTCTCGATAGAGAAAAGTGTGAGGCGGGGTTGTGTTTTATCTCCCCTTCATTTCAATCTTTACCCTGAGACAATTTTCGAAAGCGCCTTGAGAGATACCGACGATGGCATTACGATCAATGGACAAGTTGTTAACAATCTTCGCTATGCCGATGACACAGTCATAATAGCTGATAGCCAGGAAACACTACAACGTCTTATCGATACAATAACTACAGAAGGAGAACGTCCTTTAAGGATTATTATAGACAAAACTGTCTGAAGAATGGTCATCAGACAAAAAAATTGAAAGCAGAATCGAACAAGCTCGAGGCCTTGGTCTCCGATTGAGATTTGTGGGATGCTACGTTTGGTCCATACTACTATATGGCGTGGAAGGCTGGACTCTAAAAGTAAAGGCTATAAACAAATTAGAAGCATTTGAAATATACCGAATTCTTAAGATTCCATGGACAGCCAGAATAAGGAACGAAGAAGTTCTCAGACGTATTAACAAGGAACGCGAACTCTACACCATTATAAAAAAGAGGAAGACTGCATACTTGGGTCACATAATGCGCAACCGTAAATATCCTGCAATTGATTATCGAAGGCAAGATCGAGGGTAGAAGAGGAATAGGACGAAAGAGAATGTCATGGCTGAGGAACGTGAGACAGTGGAACGGCATTGGTGACATACAAACATTGATCCACACGGCAAGAGATAGAGATGCCATGGAAAAAGTGGTCGCTAACATCCATTAGTGGATAGGCAGAAGAAGAAGAGAAGAAGATAGACAAAACGAAGGCTATGCTGGTCAGCAGAACACCAAATGTGCACCTGAATATTACTGTGAACTGCAAGAATATCGAACATGTCTCTAAGTTCAGGCATCTCGGAAGCTGGATAACCGAAGACCTGGATCCAGACTTAGAGATACGCAGCAGAACTGAACTGGCCAGGATAGCATTCACGAATATGAGACCTCTTCTCAGCAACAAAAGCCTAAATTTAATGTTACGATATCGTTTGCTAAATGTTATTCCCGGCAACCAGGCAGGCCGCCAAAGAGATGGCACGAGAGTTGGACATCAGGACCACAAGAGGCTTAATTAGCAGAATGCTATACCCTTTTGCAAGAGGAGGAAGAAGAAGAAAGAAGCTTCGCTCCCAGACTTAATTAGAAAAATTCTGTACCCTATAGCAAGAGGAGGAGGAAGAAGAAAGAAGCTTCGCTCCCAGACGTAATTTGCAAAATGCTGTACCCTATTGCAAGAGGAGGAGGAAGAAGAAAGAAGCTTCGCTCCCAGACTTAATTAGTAAAATGCTGTACCCTATTGCAAGAGGAGGAGGAAGAAGAAAGAAGCTTCGCTCCCAGACTTAATTAGAAACATGCTGTACCCTTATAGCAAGAGGAGGAGGAAGAAGAAAGAAGCTTCGTTCTCAGACTTAATTAGCAAAATGCTGTACTCTATTGCAACAGGAGGAGGAAGAAGAAAGAAGCTTCGCTCTCAGACTTAGTTAGCAAACTGCTGTACCCTATTGCAAGAGGAGGAGGAAGAAGAAAGAAGCTTCGCTCTCAGACTTAGTTAGCAAACTGCTGTACCCTATTGCAAGAGGAGGAGGAAGAAGAAAGAAGCTTCGCTCCCAGACTTAATTAGAAAAATGCTGTACCCTATTGCAAGAGGAGGGGAAGAAGAAAGAAGCTTCGCTTCCAGACCTCGTGACAGATATTTACATTGTGCGTATGACGCACAAGGATTTTTCCTACGGACTCACCTTAAGTCGTTTTCACAGGACATTTACTTGGAAAAACCTCATCTGAATGGAAAAGCGGAAAAGCGCTCGACTGCGTTTATTAGAGGCGGTGGACGGACATTAATTTCGACATAACTCTTATCTAACAAAGGCGGTTGTTTTCCGATTTTCCATCGTTCGGAGGTGAAATCGGCCCGAAACAAAACCGACCCCTCCCCGGCCGTGGGTCTCATTTAACGATAAAATCGCTACCCCGTCGCCTTATTCCTCGCTCAAGGAGTCCATTCTGCATCCCGCGCGTTTATCTTAACGAGCACATGAAGAAAAACATTCCGGGGGGGAGAGAGTCGGAGGCTCCTCTCCTCGCACACCCTCCCGAGGAAGTAAATCGACCTTATCGCCAACATTTACAAATAAACACACCGGGAGAGGAGAAGTGGAGAAGCTTCGGTGTTTCCACACAGGTTAGGCGACGGAAAATGCTAACGAGTTTTCTTGAGGGGGAAAAATTGGGATCGTTGCCGCCGCCGCTCCTGAGTGAAAAATAGTATTAGCCGTTAGCAAATTAGGTAATCTCTTTGGTGACGGAATTTTATCTAAAGCTCCACGGTTTTCTTCCTCTCTCTCTCTCGCCGTCAACAACATATTGATCTCGTAAAATTTTCCCCTAAACCTAAATTACCGTTAATATATAAAACGTGAAAAGCGAAGCTTCCACAAAACGAACGCGTACTTAAGGAATCTCCTTGGAATCTAAAGACAAAATCACCACTTAGCGAAGCCCCACGATAGTAAACACATATCGAAGCAACTTTCACAATAAAAGTCAGAACAAAGATTTAAAACCATTCAGTTAAATACCAAAACACAAACATCCTGTAACTTGAAATTTTAATTAAACAAATTTCGTCTCTTTACTACCGTCAAACAAAAATAAAAACAATCACCCCCCCCCCACCTTCAAATCGACTAACTCCATTATTTCAAATCCAAACGGCAACTTCCCTATAGAAACTCCCCAAGAAAGAAAATCCCCGCCGCTACCGTGATGACTGTAAAAAAATCGTATAAGTGAATTGTTTTAAATGTTTTATTCTTGTTGCAGCGCGCTCGCCGAGAAAGCAGTAAACTTCCACGAAAGTTGAAAGGGATCGAAAACTAACTAACAGAGCATTGGTAAAATAGCGTCATCTTAACGAGTACCCCGAGCGAGACTTCAAAGGGGGTATTTCTCTTTTAGACGAAAGGAAATGGAGTTCTTCAATCAATAAAAGTTATCATCAGAGCGATCGACAGAGATAGTGGGAGCGCAGGCCGATAAAGAGTGTAATGAGCTATAGAATTTGGGAGTGGACGGAAAGCCGGGAAATGCTAGCCCTAATACTTCGGGTGTAATTTATAAGTAACGAGATATACATTGTAAAATCGATAAAAAATTAATGGACTACAGATAGCCAAGAGTAATTATTGAAAAACAAGGTTTGCGTAGAAGTGACGTTAGTCATTAGGAGAAAAGTAGTTTTCTGGTACTCGACACTCAGTTAGAGAGGAAGAAATATATATGTAGAATCAGGACGCATTACGTTGATGTAAATCTACTCTTTAAATGGTAAGGCTTCAGTCTTGCATACCCTCACATTTACTACACCTTTCGTAAAAAGTAGGTTTCTAAATCTAAAAACCAAATTCGTTGCTCCAAATAATTAAGCACTTAACTAATTTATTTAGCACTAATTAATATCGCCTAACACTTATACAGCGCGATCGAATAAAAAAATAGTCAAAGCAGGCCATGAAAAAAAAGCCGCATATCTTTACTTAGTTCGTAAATTTCAAAATACAGACAACGGAAAATACTGATTGACACTGACAAAGTCAAACTTAAAGTTAATTTTTGACAACGTCATACGAGTGAATGGCCTCTTGGGCGGGAAATTGTTCCTAGAACTCTTCGTAACAGGCAACATACGAATATTGCCATTCACCGTTTTCCAGCTTTACTCCATTTCTAAAATAGGATTCTAAAAGAAAATTTTTGATTTGCTTCGACAACATCGTCTCGTGTCAAAGTACGTCAACTTGACATTTGTAATTATTAACCTGAAGAAGAAGAATTTTAGGAAAAGACATGCGTATTTTAGCTCATGGCCTGCTTTGACTATTTTTTTATTCGATCGCACTGTATGTAGTTATTTATGGTACTAGTGTGTTATGTTGAAAGTAAGCAGGCAGAGTGGTATAAATTCTCGCGTGACTTAGGAAACATAACAAGCCAGTGGCATACAATGTTTTATCCAACAAGTGGACGAAATCATTTTTTATGAGATAATAATTAATAAGCTTTATAAATGTCAGAATGACTTGACAGTGACTTTTTTACATTTTGGTTAAAGTAGGTTGTTTGTTTGGTTGCCACGACCCACCATTAATTATTAGTTATTTAAGTCACAAGGAATGTAAAGACGTTTTAACATTCGAGGCGAAGCCGAGTTTTGTCACTTGCCGAGGATGTTAACAGTCGAATAATTCCATAATTCCTCAAAAAATGAAATGTTTGGTTTAGCTTGGACGTACGTCACTTTGACATAAGTTGACTGACATACGTCAGACTTACATATGTTAGTCTGACATATGCGTAACAAAGGATAAATCAACTTGATTTACTCTTTTCGTTTTCCTAGGAATGTAAATGACAGTATTTACATTCCGTCGTCAAGGAAAAATAATACACGAACGTTATTTGCCATTTTCATGCTACGTATCTATGCATGTAAGAGCGATTTACGATAGCGGCAGCGTGAAAAATACTTTAAATATGATCGTGACTTATAATTCATAGGTCACTAGTGAGTTATGAATTATAACACACTAGTGTTTTATTTGAAAGTTTACTTGCCTAAAATGACATTAATAATGACAGTCTTAACTGTCATGTGTTAATGAACCTCACAATTATTTAATCACATTTTGATAACTCACTCGGCGTTGTATTCGTTGCAAGGTACAAAGTTTAATTTTCCAGAAATGTTTTGGAAATTGAGAAATTAAAATTTAGACATATCCCCTAAAATTACAAATAAAATTCTCACAGTACGGTTTTCGCTGGATATTTAAGTGCTTCATTGATTCAAGTCTTCATAATATATTTAGGCCTCAAAAATATCTTTTTAAAAAAAATTGCAGGGGAATAAGCGTATCTTAAGATTTTTTCATCAAATATTTATCCCATTTCTGAGCAATGCATTCTTTCAAAAACTTTTCCTCGAAAACTTATTCTAAAATTTTGGTATCCCCTTCTACATTATATTGTGACTATAGCAATTTTTCAAAAAACTTCTTACATTTTTGTAAATTTGGATTTGAAACACATTTGCAATCGAATTTTTACAGAATCTTGTATTGCTCAAGGTGGCTTCAGCCAAGCTAAACTACTTTAAATTGTTTAAAATTATTTGTTATTGTTTAATAATTAATTAAAATTTTTTGTAATGAAAATTTTAATTTTCATGTTTTTTCGGTTGTATACGAAAGTATGCTTTTCTTCAAGTAATCTTTTCTCTAACAATACGAGTCTTCTAAGGAGTAAATAATGTAATATACATAGCTATAAATTGTCATTAACAACAGATGTAATTTCCCCAAATTTCGTTATTACATAATATTATTATTGTTAATAAATTGAGACAGAATTTAAGTCTGCTAATATAGTTTCCAACAACAATTTTGTAATACAATATCAATGCAATATGTAATATCAAAACAGATATGATTGTTCCAGCCACTTGAAACAAATTTAACAGGAAACTTGAACAAGCGTAGGCAATTATAAATGCACATCAAATATGTAGTAACAGTCACTTCATGCAAAATACAAAGAACATTTTCGGGATACAAACTTTCACTTGCTAAAGGCACAATTTTGACAATACAAATTCAGTTCTCCTTAGTTAGATTTTTGAATCATTTTCTATAACATTTGTTTCGTCTCAGATAAGTGACATTTTTCTACAAATAACAGTTCAAGTAAACGATTTAACCGTAAGGGTAATAAAGGCCTCCGGGAAAGTCATCCAGTATTTTAGCAGAATGTCTTTGACCACATTTCGAAGAAGTAGGGTACGTCGCGATTTCTAAAACATGTGCTTGGCATCTGTATATTAGATGAAACATGCGATCTTCAGCGATGGTCAGCACGCCCTTTACTCTTTACCGGGGTGATTTTCAACCAATAAGCGACGAGTAAAGGGGACTGAAATCAATCTGACCAACAAGCGGAGATCGCGTTTCCCGTCTCTAATTTTTAAGGAAATTTTAATTTTAAGAAGACTCTTCGTCTAACTGCTAACATCACTATCTATCTTCACCTATTCCATTGTTTTGTAATTAAGTTTGTTGCAGTTTTCATGAGTTCTAGTAAATCCGAAAAAAATACAAATCGTGTTATCAGTTTCCCAACTGTTCACGCAATATTAAGTTGGCGCGTGAAGTGTACGGGTCAGCTATAACGATCAACGAGACTATCGAAATTTCTGATTCGTACGCGACGTTACAACATTATAACTACGTACCTCTAACTAATTATCGGGTATATTAAAAGTAAAGGTATTACATACTTAAATTTTGAAATCTATGCTTGAAGAGTTCTTAAAACGCAATTGTAGAAACAAACACCAAATCCCTTTCTCCTGAGTAACAATATTGGAAAAAGTGCACGCTGACCACTTTTTCTGATGCATATTTCCACAAATTTTCCGAGCCTTACTTAAAACCACGTCCATTGATTCGCAAAGAGCGGGAAGAGGAAACCAAAAATCCCAGTTCCTTACACGAACGGTCAGCGAAAAATCTCCAGCAAAAGAGGCGTGTAGAACTGCCGTACCCGAAAGACTGAATTAGCTAAATTACCGACTGAACCACTCCTCTGACTAGACGCTAAGTTAGATAAAAGCAGTCCAGAATTACTTTCTTGTCCCGATGCATGTACGCAACTGGAAATAAAACAACTTCGGAACGGTAGTATACACACACACATCCTGAACTTTTCCCACTTTTCCCTCTAACTTGGATTAAATGTAAAAAGTTTCCACGCGGCCGGATTTCCATGGAAGTGCAAAACCGAACAACAAAAACGTCTTTATGATCCGTTTGAATATATCATGCCTTTTTAATTTGAAAAGTTCTTATTGAAATCTCCACGACTCGACGGAGAGCTCGCAGGAATAAAAAGTGCCTTCGCGATGAAACGGAACGGCTTTGTCCTTAAACACACACAAATTTATTACAAATGTTAGAACGAACGTTGATTCTTAAGGATACGGATGTGCTCCTCGAGGCTCCGAATGGAATTCATATATAAATTCATGAGCAGATATCACAGACGAGCAGTCACTAGTTTTTGAGACACATGTGTTCAATGGTAAAAATTGGAATTCGATGTATGTGCCTCACAACGTAATTCCCCACTCATCAGAAATACAACGTAGGAGCCCGAGGGCGGACAGGAAACAAGACTACGCTCCGTTGGTTAATATCGGTCAATTACGATGATTCCGGTGTTCTACTCGTGCTCAAAACTAGCGTTTAACTGACGGAAAATCCTCAAGCTTTCGGCAAATACCATGCCGTTGATAATACCCACGTTTATTAACTCGTCCTGGAAAGTGCGATATATCTTTTACGCACATCCTGCAATTATACTCAAGAAGGTCGATTAGGGAAGAAATAACTTTGCAAGATGACCAGGTTTTGATGAAAAGTGAAACCCTTAAATCTCAATTCGAAAAGGACGAAAATAAAAATTAGTTGTGTACGAAAAGCTGTGTTGAACTTGACCGACGACTGATCGATCTCCTTGTGACCCGCTGCGTTGTTACTTATAGTACTTCAGTTGCTGATTCGGCGTTTTTCATTTATTTGATTATGTTAATTACAATGATTATGACCAATTAATTACAATATTGTTCTCGCTTGAAAGCAATTAACATGACATGATTACGGTAATTCCCAATTTAATAAAGATCATAGCGATTTCGTAACGTGAAAGTATTTTCTATTTTGATGTAAATTCTCCGAATTAAACAGGTTTCGCAAGTTTCAAAAATTATATGAAAAAGTATTAGAACCGAATAGCATAATTATATTTCTCCAATTTTGGTTCAAAATCTGGTGAGCCAAGCTTGTACCAACATAGTAAAACAAGCAGCCAATACTAAATATAGGCTTTCTGTAACATTGTTCCAACAGCTTATTGTCCTGTATCAATTTGATATCAATAATATTGAAACTATATTGTACATCAATATTATCTATATTTTGCAAATAAATACTAAATCAAGTAATAATATACCGGGTGTTCGTTTATGATATGCATTTATTTCAAGTGGTTATTCATTTGTAACGAAGCATATTTTTCCCGTGGCTAGAATCCTTGTCTCCCTCTGTTACCGTTTGCGGAAATCCCGTAAATTCAAATATATAACAATTATTGTCTCTCCGCCGTGACACCTGCAAATTTCAAGACCGAGTTTTAACAAAACACCACCAGTTGTCTCTTTAATTACGAGCTGCAAATTACCCATCCTTATTTATCTGGGAGCTCTAAATATAAGCGGAAATATCGAAAAATTATCGAAGTCTGACCGTGATCCGCTCCGACCCAAACATTCGCAGCATTGCCGTTCCGGACCAACCGCCCGGAGATCAGGGAAACCGACCGTACAAGGTATCGTAGAGTTAGGGAAATCCGACCGCCCCCCCTACCGTCCCCGTTAGGTCAGGCCGTCGAATTGACTCTTCCCAGGGTGAGACTCGGGAAGGTCAATTTGGGCTATTTGGGCAGGTGCATCACGGAGTGAGAATCGGGGTAGACCTCCCCGAATACGACGCAATCGAGCCTCCTCTACCGTTTCCGTTGGGTTAGGCCGACGGATTGACCTTCCCAGGGTGAGACTCGGGAAGATAGATCAATTCGGGCTGTTTGGGTTGGTGTATCCCCGGAGTGAGACTTGGGGTGGCCTCCCTGAACGCAACCCGACCGTTGCTTGAAATACTGCGCATGCCTAGTTTCCCATACGACTTGCTTGACGCGTATCAGACCTGCTAAAGCGCATGCCCGTCAATCATTAGCACACCGATTATAGTTTCATCCCGCTCGCTTGATTTTCATCCATAATGCTTGCTCCGCTCTCACCGTTTCATAACGCTTGCTTAACCGTTGCTCTTAACTAGCTTTTCGATTGCGAATTGAATAGATACCGACTAGATTAGCTAGACCGCCATGAACTACCCCCCCCCCGTAATAACCGCACCACGCACTGTTGTCCGATCGCCTAGTAAAACCGAGACTCCAATGTATTCCCGATGTACATAGTTGCCATATATATCCGTTTCTAGTAGAGGTAGGGAAAATGTGTACATAGATGCCGCATTGCTGTAGAAACCGTTAAATATTTAGTTTTGCACCGTAGCCGATTCTTGCTAACATGATTGTCTTTACTTTGATGCAGTTTTCTATAATATTAGCTTTATTTGTTTTCCGAATTGTGTGTTTTATTTTCACGGACTTCCTGGCATTCTCCTGAGTATAAACTAAGCCGCGGCTTCAGGGAGTAAACCCTTAAAAATCTGGCGCCCGAGCAAAACCGAAAAACCGACTAGATTCTGGATTAAGAACGTTATTTATTGAATTCTCCAGATTTAAGCTCTCATATGCACAAATTTGGAATGTTCCCCTATGGAACTAGGGATACAACCTGGAAATTTCTAGATTCTAGATCCCTCGTCCCTTCATAATCCAGACATAAACGCATTTCACATGAGCGTGGGGCATTGCTAATGACAGGAAAACGGGGGGAAACAAATAATTAAAAAGGCGTTTTTCTACGCCAAATAAACATCTTTATAAAAGTTTTATTAGTTCGCGAAGAGAACCTTCAGTAATTCAGTGGCAGTTAATTCGCGGAGATTAAGGAAGGTGTCTCTTTCTGAACTAACTAATGACGTATTATCCACAATGTTACACACAGCTGAATAATTTTAATTTTCTATTCTATGAAACATCCTCAAACAATATATATAATTTCAATGAGGGTCAGTCGGGTGTGTCGGAAGCTGCCATTGTTGAACCTAAGTCTGTCAAAATAACCCGTGGAGTAATAAAACGATTATTTCGCCGGGGACCAGAGGCGTTCTTAAAGAAATGAACGAAAATTTAACGAACACACAATTAATTTTTCCAGTTACCGACTATTGCGTATTTACTCATTTCCCCGAGCGTACGCCCGAGAGCGGTTATTTCCTGTATGTTCACAATAGCCCGACCTACAATATTCGCACGTGTTTCGGGTGAGTCACTCAAAATACGAAACGATGCCGTAAAGCAGCGTGTAAGACATTATAAAACTCCCAAAATTTAGAGGATGCCACCTTGTATCGGTTTTGCATTTATAATGAGATTTTATTACTCCACGTGTTATTTTGACAGACTTTACCAATTCTGGTTCATTGCATCATACGAAGCAGAGAAGTGAAAATAAGACAAAATTGTATCACTGTCTCTCGGACTATACGATTTTGAAGAGTTTGTCGCCCGATTCGACTGGTCTAAATGTTGGTGAAACATCGAAGTTAGTGTATAAGTGAAACGATATGTGGCAATGGGATAAGGAGCACGTTCGACCAGTCGGCAAACATTGATTTAAGGCTTAAAGTGACTAAGCCGCCTCTTGACTCGCTCAATATCCAATTATAAATAGGTTCCTCGCGGAGCTAGTCTCAAGGAAAGAATTAAGGTGAGACGACGCCATCACGCGTACAACTATTAGCCGAGCTAATCAAGGGGATCTCACCAGATCAGGAAGTAACTTGGGCATAATTCAGAAATAATTGGCTCCGATAACGTTTTCCTCTGATGTGCTCGTTCCGCTCGAATAGTCCGACACCAGTAAATGCCTCGCAGAACTCCTTTCCAAATTGACATTTCTGCGAAAGCCGTTGTAGAATTTAGCGAATCATTCACGCCGCGATGAGCCTCCTTCGAGAGGGAGCGAAACGGGGGAGGGAGAGAAGAAAAAAAAACTCACGTAGGTAAAAGCATTGATCTGCATGATGAAATTTCCTCCCCCGTGGAAAGCGAGATTCTCGATTCGAGTCAACAGCCCCTTTATCAAGTTGTCGACGTTCCCACTTCATTTTTCACGATCCACGTCATTTGTCAGTAAGTTGGGAAACACCGTAATGAGTTTGAAAACAACGGACGGGCGTGACAGAGGAGACGTCCGTTCGCTTTTTGGCAGACGACTATCCGCCGCGGGATTCTTTTATGCTCGACTGTTTTTCTTTTGTTCGCCGTGTTGACTACGCCGAAGGAAATGAATGGCCCACGGACGCCGTGACCGCCGAGCGCCGCGGCGTTTTACAAGCCGCAAATGGGAAGAGAGGAGGAGACGATTTTTTTGCTCTCGGGTCCCACTCGAATGACCCGGAAGGCCGCGTTTTTTATATTCGTGGCGGATGTTTGCCGATCGGAGCGACGGCCCACACAAAGTCAATCCAAACAATCAACGTTTACCCGAGTTACGGTTAACAGGAAATGTCTTGCCTAACATTGACCGATTTCATAAAAATCTAATAAGGGCCCTGCCGCACAAATTCATCTGTTGCTCAGTGTATATCGCAATTCGGCATTAATAAAAAGAAATCGCCAAAAATGTTGCCTAACACTGACTGATTTCAGGAAAATCCAGTAAGGGCCCTATTGCTCAGTGTATATCGCAATTCGGCATTTGGCATTAATCAAACGAAATCGCTAAAAATGATGCCTAACATTTTCACAAAAATCTAATTAGAGTCATGTTGCACATATTCATCTGTTGCCTAGTGTGTATCGCAATTCGGCATTTGGCAATTGGTATATAATTAAACAAAATCGCTAAAAATGCTGCCTAACATTTTTACGAAAATCTAATTAGATCCCTGCTGCACAAATTCATCTGTTGGTAAGTGTATATCGCAATTCAGCATTTGGCACTAATCAAACCAAATCGCTAAAAATGCTGCATAACATTTTTACAAAAATCTAATTAGAGCCCTGTTGCACATATTCATCTGTTGCTTAGTGTGTATCGCAATTAGGCATTTGGCAATTGGTGTTAATCAAATTAAATCGCTAAAAATGCTGCCTAACATTTTTACGAAAATCTAATTAGAGCCCTGTTGCACAAATTCATCTGTTGCTAAGTGTATATATCGCAATTCAGCATTTGGCACTAATCAAACGAAATCGCTAAAAATGCTGCCTAATATTTTCACAAAAATCTAATTAGAGCCATGTTGCCTAACATTTTTACGAAAATCTAATTAGAGCCCTGTTGCACAAATTCATCTGTTGCTAAGTGTATATCGCAATTCAGCATTTGGCACTAATCAAACGAAATCGCTAAAAATGCTGCCTAACATCTTCACAAAAATCTAATTAGAGCCATGTTGCACAACTTCATCTGTTGCTAAGTGTATATCGCAATTCGGTATTTGGCAATTGGCATTAATCAAATAAAATCACCAAAAATGATGCCTAACATTTTCACAAAAATCTAATTAGAGCCATGTTGCACATATTTATCTGTTGCTTATAAGCTTTGTGATCAAACTAAAGCTACTTGCGTCTCAGTACCCTATAAAATATGTCAGAATGACTTGACAGTGACTTTTTTCTTCTTCTTCTTAGGGTACCTATCCGTTTCGGATGTTGGCAATCATGTTGGCAATTATAACTTTGTTTGTACACGCTCGAAACAGTTCTGCTGAGGTTTTCCCAAACCAAGTCCGTAAATTCCTCAACCATGAGATTCTTCTTCTTCCGGGTCCTCTCCTACCCAGTATCTTTCCCTGTATTATGGTTTGCAGTAGGGAGTATCGATCCTTATTCCTCATAACATGCCCTAGGTATTCTAGTTTTCTTTTTTTAATGATGTACATGATTTCTAGATCTTTTTTCATTCTCTTTAACACTTCTATATTTGTAACGTGAGCTGTCCATGGTATTCGGAGCATTCTCCTATACAGCCACATCTCAAATGCTTCCACTTTTTTAGTGGTGGCTTCTGTGAGTGTCCAGGATTCTACTCCATACAATAAAACAGAAAAAACATAGCATCTTAAGTGCCTTATTTTCGTTTCTAGGGATATGTTGTGACTTTTGAAGATAGCACTCATTTTGTTAAAAACTGTCCTGGCCTTTCCTATACGACATTTTACCTCTTGTGCACTGTCCCATTGTTCGTTTATGATGGTTCCAAGGTAGCAATATTGTTGAACACGTTCAATTCGAGTTCCGTTGATATATAGGTGAGCTCCATTTATATCTCTTTTGCTGATGATCATTTGTTTTGTTTTTTTTTACGTTGATATTAAGACCATATTGTTGACTATACTGCGTGATATGGTTCATTAATCTTTGCAATGCTTCCAAGCTATCTGCTATCACCATGGTATCGTCGGCGTACCGAATATTATTCAGTCTGACTCCGTTTAGAAGGATACCCTCTTCTACGCCGTTAAGTGCTTCGTTGAAAATTCTTTCGGAATACAAATTGAATAATAGCGGAGAAAGGACACATCCCTGTCTGACCCCCCGTAGTATTTTCACCTGGTCTGTTCGATCTCCATCAAGTCTGACGCATGCTGTCTGATTCCAATAGAGATTTGAAATTATTCGGATATCTTTATCGTCTAGGCCAGTCTCTTCCAGGATATTGATCATTTTATGATGTTGAACGTGATCAAATGCCTTTTCATAGTCGATAAGACATGCGTATACGTCGCAGTTGACGTCTCTGCATCTCTGGATTAGGACTTGAACTCCAAAGAGTGCCTCTCTGGTTCCGACGCCATTGATAAAACCAAATTGATTTTGGGATATGTGTTCTTCGCATTTGTTGTAAATTCTTTTGTGAATGATCTTAAGAAATAATTTCAGCATATGACTCATCAGGCTTATGGTCCGATATTCCTCGCACTTTTTTGCTCCAGATTTTTTTGGTATTGCTATGAATTCTGATTGCAGCCATTTTTCTGGGAAATTTCCAGAATTATAGATTCTGTTGAAGATGTCGGTAATCCAGGCTATTCCTTCATCATCGAGCAGCTTTAGAAATTCCGCCTCTATGTTGTCTGGTCCCGCTGTTTTTTTGGTTTTCATTTGCTTTATTGCTATTTCAACCTCGTGGATTAGTATGGGTGGGCCAATAGCTTCTTCCGATAATGAGTACGTGGTTTCCGGTCTTTGATCTTCAAAAAGCTTTTTTATGTATGACTTCCAAACGTTTTTCAGGTCATCTTTCTCAATGATAATTTTTCCATTTTTGTCTACGATCTTCATACCTTGTCGCTTTCTCAAGGTTCCAGTTGCCTCTTTTATTTTTTTGTGTAGGTTGAAGCTGTCGTGTCTGGCTTGCAGTATTTCTATTTCAGCGCATTTCTCTGCTGCTTCTTTTTCTTTTGCTTCCCTAATCTTTTTCCTAATCTGTGACTGGATCTTCTTGTACTCTTTTTCCTTCTCTTTGAATGTTCTTCTTTTTTCCATTAGGTTTAAAATTTCACTAGTCATCCAAGTTTTCTTTTTGGTTTGTTTTTCTTTCTTTAAAAATTCTTTCTTTGTCGACTCTATTATATTTGTGAATTCGTTAATTTCCTCCTGCGTGCAGTTCACCTCTTTCAATTGTTTTACCTTTTCGTTTACGTATTCGCTTGCTTTTTGTTTTATTAGAGGTTGCTGTAAAGCCTTCACGTCATATTGATGAATCATTTTTTTCTTAATTTTCTTCAAAATCACTCTTATATTTTCTACTAGAGGTATATGATCTGATTCAATGTCCGCCCCAGGATAAGTTTTAACTGAAGTAAAGCAGTTTCTGAACCTCCTGTTAACTAACATATAGTCAATTTGGTTACGTACAATGTTACTAGGTGTGTCGGCTGGTGACTTCCATGTATACAGTCTTCTCTTTGGCAATTTGTAGAATGTGTTTAATACTACTAATTCGTTGTTTTCTGCGAAAGTCTCCAGCCTATCTCCTCTATTATTTCTTTGTCCTAATCCAAACGGTCCAATGAATGCTGTTTTCAATCCCTCTCCCAATTTGGCGTTAAAATCACCCATTACGACATTTATTTCGTGGTTTGGGAGCCGTTGTATAATGTCTTCTATGCTTTGGTAGAAACTTTCGACTTGTTCATCTTCTTTTTCTGCAGTGGGGGCGTATATTTGGACTATGTTCATATTTACAGGATGAGCTTTTATTTGGAGTAATATCGCTCGGTCGGACATTGGGATACAATTAGTGACACATTGGCTTATATGTCGAGTGACTATAATTCCTACTCCATATTGCATTTTTCCATCCGTTGATCCAGAATAAAATACTGTGTGTTCTCCTTTGTCAATACTTCCTTCTCCTGGCCATCTCATCTCACTTATTCCCATTATGTCGATATTCAATCTCTTCATTTCTTGGATGGCGTTGTCTATTTTTCCTGCTTTTGCCATGGTTTTAACGTTCCAAGTGCATATTTTAATCCGTTTATTTTTACATTTTGGTTGGGCTGTTTTTTTTCTACGGTCACTCATAACTGTCTCCCCCGGAGATCCGAACGGGAGACTTACTCCGGAATCATATTTAGTTCTGAGCATTGCCATAGATGATTTTCTACTAGGACTATCCCGTAGGATCTTTAATGTAGCGGTTGTCCTTTGCCATCTACATCCTTATGCCGTTGATTACCTTAGTAATTCCTCCGCCTTTGAGGTCGATTTCTCAGCCTCAGGACAAAAGAGTGCCCTTTCCTTCACTTGTTCATCCGCCCGTAGCCGTTGACAATGACTTTTTTACATTTTGGTTAAAGTAGGTCAAATAACACTAGTGTATTATTTGATAGTTTACTTGCCTAAAATGACTTAATAATGACAGTAAAACTGTCATGTGTTGGAAAAGAGATTTTAGGTTACTATCTTAAATAGGTCCTACTTGCATTTCTTTCCATCCTCTTTCTAAAAACCGTACAATATCGCATTTTGATCGGTTCAAGGCATACAAACACGTTGCATTATTTTGGAAAAATGAGAAATGTGACATTTGGGTTATGTTACTTACGACTTTGAGATTTTTCGTCAGATTCAAGTTTCTGACAACTTCCCATTTCTCGGACCACCCGCTACGCGATTCCAGAGAAATCCAGTCTCGAACTCGGCCGGCTCGACGTCCCGTTATCAACGCAAACATTTTTATAATCCGGACGAATTATGTTTACCCTGGAAATTTCCCCAATCCCGAAATCTATTTCTATGAAAAATCCGAGGTCGGTTCGCTCGGTTTCCTCCCCATTCTCTCTCTCTTCTCTCCCGAACGGCTCCCGGCTCCTCCGCGTCGTCGACGACGTCGCGACGCCGTCGCGTCTGAACATCAGGGACGCCCCGGGGCGCTTCTAATGACACCGACATTCTAATTGGCCGATTTTGCACACGTGTGCCCCCGGATTTAATAATAAGTCGCAAAACAAATTATCTCAGTTTTATGAAAAAGTCCCGGGGATAAGACGGGAGTTCAACGAGGCATCGTAAACTACATATATAGTACTGCGTGCTGGGATATTGCTGCCCTGATATCAAAATAAATGTCCGCCGAAAGGGTACAACCTCGAGGGGCAATTATAATTATTCGGGGCCTGGAACTTCAATATTTATGCAGTATTTAGTTTATGTAGAAGTTTGTGAATTAATTACGTGGACTGCTCTTGTGATCGCTCGCACACACGACGAAATAAATACTTGCTCCACTTTATAATCACACACATAGTTGTTTTATGGGTGAACCTGAATATCTCCCCATTTACATACATTAAGATTATTATTGTTGTAAAATATTTCGATAATATCTCTAACCAGTCATTGCGGGGTAATGTCGACAGCGGAAGCGATAAACTAATCAGATTTATGGAAGGAATTGGATTTCAAAAATTAAACTTTTTCACAGTTCTTTACTACTTTTGATTCTACTAGGTCTATCAACAAAAGTTAGGGAATACTACTAGCGATTACTGCAATTGAAATTTATTGAAAATTGGTCACATAATATTTTTTATTAAATTTTGTCATATAAACTGGCGTTTATTGACGTCAAATAGAACCTATAAAGTCATTGTTTATTTTGTTTATTTAGGCAGCGGAATAAAATGTTTTAATCCGCTGCTTATACAATTTGGCCGTATAAAGTGACGTTTTATTTGATTAAAATTGTTTTCATCGTTGTCAAGGTTGCGGCACTGAAGTTGTCATCTTGTCAAATTTTCTCATCAAAATTGGACTTACTCTGCTAAACGTCAGTTTTTATATTGCAAAATTGAATAAAATGTAATACACTCGCGGATATAATGGACGTTGAACTCACGATATAGACGCGCTTGCGGCTGCGCAAAAAGAACATAACATATTTCGAGACTATATTCTATCAATTCTCAAAAAAGTTAATATAAATGCTTCAGGAAGTTGTAAATTTTCTTGTAAGTGTTTCTAAGTTTCTAAATTAGTGAAAAATCTTACATTAAGCAAATGTAAGAGAATTTTTGAAAATTGAATTTTGTAGCCCATTTTTAGGGGTAAGAATACCCGACGCGAAATTGGGAGACCCGGGTTCAAATCCAGGCTGGGCTACAAAATTCCATTTTCAAAAATTCTTTTACATTTGTTTTGAATTAATTTCGAGAACATATTCCATCTAAATCGGTTATATTATTTTAACAAATTTCCAATATCTCCAAAATTTCTGTAGCTATCGAATTTAAACTTGAAATTGAAGCACAAACATAGTCATACCATCAATGTACTCTGCAAGCAGTATGTCTAAATTCCAAAATTTATTTTTAGGCCGATAGAAAGTATCTATTGTTAAAAATTAGAAAATATCTCAATTTTCAAGATGTCAGTGGGAAACAAAAGGGGAAGATTACCAAATAACGGAAGTGAGAGAATTACTTTTGCAACTGATGTATTACCTGAGGTATGATTTTGTGAAGTATTAAGTTATCACTGGAAATAAACTTTGTCGAGTTTTTAAAATGACGACATACTTTTATGATGAAAACTTAAGGTAACTCTCCTCTTAAACGGTGTGCTTTTGGAGATATGGATTTTTGAATTTGCAAATCTCAAAAATCCACCTTTCCCGATTTTGAAAATTCCCGTATCAAATGACACAGAACTTCTAGATGAGTAATATATGCAATTTATGAAATAGCAATTATTGTTAAATTGTGCCTCAAGAAATTAACTTTGGTACAATTATAACAATTATTTTAAATGAGAGAGAGAGAGAGAATATTTTTAGAAATGTAGGTTTGATGAGTAGGTAGTGATTTAAAAAAAAATATCGGCATTTAACTTTTTTTTAAAATATCTCAAAAAATTAGTACAACGAATGAAAACTCATATCGCAAGAAGTGCGCAGTTTACGAGATTATGGATTTTAGAATTCTAACATGTTCTCAAAAATCAACCTTTTCCGATTTTGAAAATTCCTGTATCAAGTAAGACAGGAGAACTTCAATGTGAGATAATTCAAGTTACAAGTGTAAGTTTCGAGATATGAATTTTTAAATTCTGTCAAAAAATTCCGCTGGATTCCATTTTAACTCTTAATCGAAATCATAGAACAACAAAAGAATTTTCTGATGGAAAACATGACGTAAGCCTTTAGTAAAATGTAGTAAGTATGTGATATAAATTTTCAAAAATCAGTTTTGTGTTTATTAAAAAATTTCAATATCTCAAATTTACTATTGCCACAGAATTGAAATTTAAGAACAAATTTTATATTCATCAAAATGTTCGATTCCTCATAAAATATGTAATTTTCGAGATAAAGATTTTCGACTTCTCACATCATCTCAAAAATCCATTTTCAAAACTTCCTTCATTTTTTAAGCTTCATGTATTAGATGATACAGGAGAATTATGATAATGCTAACATGAGTTATTCCGCAAAAAGCTTAATTTTTTAAAAACGGCTTATTGAATTCTCCTCCAAAAAAGTGCCCTTAGTTTAATTCTAACCCCTATCCCAATTGACAGAAAGGTGGAGAAATTTTCTGATGGAAAAACATGAAATAAGTTTAATAGTAAAATATGGTTTCTGAAGCATCAATTTTTGAATAAGTTTTATACGAAAACTACTTCAGCCACAGATTTAAAACATAAGAGGAAATCTGAAAATCATCACCAAAAAATTCTTTTGCGTCTCATTCTACCATTTTTTGTTACGATTTTCTGAATTACAGAATTTTCCGTAAAGATAAAATTCATCCAGTTTTTATAATTACATCACATGGCAGATTATTAATGAGAAAACTCAATGGTAGGTCATTCCTTATAAAACTTACAATTTTCGAGATATGTATTTTTGACTTGTCAGATCATCCCAAAAACCAACATTTTCCGACTATGAAACTTCACATATCAGATGATACAGGAGAACTGAGATAATGCTAACATGAGTTATTCCGTAAAAGCTTTAATTTTCGAGGTATATTCTGTCTGAATAAATTAATCTAGATTCAATTATACCATGAGGAAAATAATATGTTTTTTAGTAAAATGTATACTTAAATATACTCTGTTCAAAACAAATCTCGATGCACGTCATTTTGATGACGTCACCAAACATCCAATACTACCAACTTAATATAGTCCCAGGACATCGCAATTTATGTGTTCCGTGTATATTTTAGGTTGAGAATACACATAACCATATATATTGTTAACCTAAAATATACACGGAACACATAAACTGCGATGTCCTGTGACTATATCAAGTTGGTAGTATTGGATGTTTGGTGACGTCATCAAGATGACGTGCATCGGGGTTTGATTTGAACAGAGTATAGATATGAATTTTGGAATTCGTTACAACCTTTTCACAGTTATGGTTGCATCAAATCTCATAAGAAGATTTTTATAAGGCTTGACTTAAGTCGAATTCATAAGAAATGAAGATAGCAACTACTGTTCCTTGATTTGTTGTTCTACCTTTGCCCTCCACCTGTTAGAAAAGAATACACCCAATAACTTGAAATTTCCTTGATCAACCACTTCTTCACGAAACCCGTTTCTTCGAGCGAGTTAAACTCCCTCTTTCCCCTTCCTCCGCCGGATAACGTTACGCCAATCAATCAACATTAAAAAGGGAATCGTTAAGTGTCCCGGAGGGAAATTGATTCGATAAAAGGAATTTAATCCCGTCAATTAGAGCGACAGTAACAGCAAAAATGAAAAAGTCATAAATGCATTTCGTCGATACCATTCGAGGAGAGGCGAATGGGAATACCGCAAGAAACACTTTCAGGGGATAATTGTTTGATTCGACTCGGATATTGGATATCAAAACCGTCGAGCTGGATGGAAGGAGGAGTAAAAGAGACGAGAGGAGGCTAAGAGAGATGGCAGAAGAGGCAGAGAGAGAGAGAGATGGCTAAGGGGGAAAGTTGGGTAAACGATACCTACCTACTACTGCACGTTTTTATTAAAATTTATAAGACGTTTGCGAGCCAAGAGTTCGGGGAGCGATATTTTTCGGCGATATTTCTTAGACAATTGTGATTTAATTGATATTAAGTGGGCGCCCGGGCATTTTCGGTTCCGATTAGGTTTTAATAGTGATTAACAGCTCTACACTCAATTTTTCAATAACACAAAGATCTCTCAACGTCGAGATCCGGGTGATTGCTTAAATTAATTCGCTGTGGTGAATCAATGATCATTTAATTATAATAAAAACGATTTCATTAGTGCCTAACATTCTACAATCCTTTTAGATAAGCGTTTCTAATTCATTGCGATAAATGTAATTCTGTTTAATGTCCACTGCAGTCCTGTTTCGTTTCGATGGTACGACTTTAGTACAACATCCTGTAAATTGATTCTTTACAATAAACTTAACCTACACTTTGGTTCCCAGATGATAAAAATGCGATAATCCCAAATTTCACTCCTGAGGGAATGGAATAGATGGGTGAGTCGAGATTGACAGTAAATCATTAAATACGTCTGAAAAATATGGCAAAAATGGGAAATTTTGTTACTATTAATTTTACAGAAAAATGTTATACCTACATAAAATTGTTTTATACCATAATTTTATTTAGCCGACTGTGCGTATGCTTGAATTTGTATGCTTTAATTAAAAAGTACTAAAATAATACCATTCTTGGTTTATGATACGTACTTAATACGAGACAAATCCTCACTGGGCCATAGAGGTCATTATGAACCTAGGAAAAGATAAAGTGACAACCTGAAAGTATAGTAGGCAAGAGGACGAAGAATGAAGAAGCAATTTTGCCTAACAAGGAGAAGGAAGAAAGAAGAATTAAGCATCCGGTTCACGAGAAACTTACGCAGCTTTAAGGGTAGTGGTGGACACGAGACGAGACCAGTACTGGTTCGAGACGAGACGAGACGAGACATAATTTCGTCTCGTCTCGAAAAATCTCGAAGTCTCGAATTTTTGTAAGTGATAAAAAGGTAGGTATACCTTTACCAGCACATTTTTCTAAAATTATGGTAGGTAATTTTACCCTTAAAATTGAATATAGCTATCAAATAATACCAATTTCACATATAATATATAATATACAGATGATATTAATTTCTTATTTGTCTTTATAAAGATATATAGTTTATTCTATAAGTTTATTTAATAATTTTGTTTTATAGTTCGTATCCTAACAAGTCTATTTATTAATGATATTTATTTTCGATTTTGTACCTGTTCTCTATAATCTACTTTCTTTAATTCAATATTTTCTAAAAATAAAATATTCTTTATCAAAACATAACATCAATAAAATACTACTGTACATTCAACTTTACCACACCTGTATAGGTACTTCAAGAAAATCAGTAAATGTTATCAAAAAAGTATACATTTATAAAAGTACCATCTACATATGTTTATTTATTTCGAGACTTTTCGAGACACGAGACGAGACGAGACCTGTACAAGATCGAGACGAGACGAGACATAATTTTTCGTCTCGTCTCGTGTTCACCACTATTTAAGGGGGTATTATCTTTCAGAATTTAAAAAACCACTCTTATGGGATCTCTTTTTAAAAAAGCTACTGTGTTTAGTCAAAATCTTCTTTTAGATATTGCTCTATATTTATTGAAGATACAACAAATTTTCAGTAGTGTTTAGCGGCGGGAGAGGACGTCTTGTGAAAATGTCCTTTTTGCTGGTACCTATACCAACCACTGTGGTCTTCTTAGAAAAAATAAAGACAAAATTCAAAATGAATGCTGTACTTTAGACTTTTTTCTAGGACGTAGATCTAAAAATTTTTTTTGAATTATTTTTAATTGGTTTACGACTGTTTCTCGTAAAATGTAAAAAATCGGCCATTTTCGTAGGGAAAAGTAGAAGTGCAAAAACCACCGAGGGGTATTTATATGCATTTTTATAGGAGTTAATTTTGAATTTTGTCTTTATTTTTCCCAGGAAGACCACTGTGATTGGTACCAGCAAAAAACGCAATTTTACAAGACGCCCTCTCCCGCCGCTAAACACTACTGACAATTAAAAAAAAAATGTATTCTTCAAAATATAGAGCAATATCTAAAAACAATTTTTGGCTAAATACAATAGGCTTTTTAAAAAAATTCGAAAAAGTGTTTTTCCCTAATTTTGAGACTACCCCCTTAATCCTACAGCAGACTTTCGTGATACCCACCGCAGCCGGAACATAATTCTGGTAAAAGTCTCAGTCGATGGGACATTAAAATAATATCTACTCATGGTACCTGAACGGAGATCATCCGCGAAATCCGCTCCCTCGTAGCGGGTTCAATTACTTCGAATAAGATTCCGAAAATCTCCCCGAGAAGTACCTCGAAATTCATAATTGCATCCCGTTAATTACCCCAGAAATTACCCTCCTCTCGCCCCCAATCAACGCGGAGCGACGATTCTCTCGCGCCTTAACGAGCTATTTAGCCGCCCCGCTGTCAACTGCTCGGGCTGTAAATTTACAGTTACACTCCTTACTCTCGCGAAAGGTGTTCGGCGGGGATCCCGAAAAGATTTTCATTAAGGAAGTCCGACCAGATTTCCCTTTAAAAAATGAAGTGTCTCGCTAATCCTCTCCGCCGTTCCCTCGCGTCGCCCCTCTCTCGCTCCCCGCCGCCCGCTGTGAGTTAGGGGATGAAAGTTTTTGAGCGGGAAAAAAAAAACACGAATCAGTCGGGGAAGTAAAAGATAACAACTGAATTAGTAGGGATTTAATTACGTGCGTAAATGTTCTGACATTACGGGAGTACTGAGGGGAGAAATTCGGGGAGGGGGTTGGAAATTTGAGACTTTAGAAAGACACTTAA
The DNA here is from genome assembly GCA_946251905.1 of Cryptocephalus moraei. NCBI lineage: Eukaryota > Metazoa > Arthropoda > Insecta > Coleoptera > Chrysomelidae > Cryptocephalus > Cryptocephalus moraei. Next base: position 10,222,845 of record OX276455.1, read on the forward strand.
TTTTAAATAATGCGTTACAAATTCATTGCAAAATGCAAAACATTTACAAAATACAGAAAAACTGGAAAAAAATTGACAACTTTTACCTGAAGTTAGGAAAGTATAATATGTACCCCAAATTTTAGCTTTAGCTACTTTTGATTAGATTTGACTAGATTACCAAAACTTCTGCAGAGAATATAATTTTTGAGAACTTAATAATTTACAAAGCATCATTATGACGACTCCAAATTATCTTAACGAAATTTGAAAGAAAAAATGATGTATTCAGCCCGTTCATTATGATACTTAATGTCACGTACCTAAGTACATTAAGATTAACTAGACGAAATACTTTACAAAATATACTGACTATTGAAACGCTTCTTACTTTGGATTCTAGAAAATTACCCTTACTGGACTCTAGCATAAGCAAATTGCACAGCTTTGTAATGTGCTTCGAAACTCTTCTTACTTTGGATTCAAGAAAATGACATTACTGAATTCTAGAATAAGTACACTACAAAGCTTTGAACAAAATTATTTCCGGAATAATTCAAAAAGTAATATTAAGAAACTCAGGAAACAATCTAAAAATCATAAGCCTAACTATGTCGACTCTAGAATAGTACTTCTAATAAAACATAAACGAATACTCTAACCAGTAGCAATTGGAACACTCAATAAAATCTTAATTTACCAAAGACATTCGGAAAGAGCCCGTTATCTCTATACAAAACCATGGGACTTATTTCTTTGCTTATTCAGAAACGCACTGGTATACTCTAACCAGTAGCAATTGGAACACTCAATAAAATCTGAATTTACCGAGGACATTCGAAATTAGCCCGTTATCTCTATACAAAACCATGGGACTTATTTCTTTGTTTATTCAGAAACGCACTGGTATATTTTAAAATGCACGTGTTCGTGTTCGAGCAGTCGCCCAAGTGAAATCGTATATGTGAATGTATGGATAGCTACAGAAAAAGAAATAAAGGGTCCATTGGGCCAAATTTTTTTACGACAGCGGCACTTCGTTTGTATCTTCTTCTTCTATGGAGCAGGTGTTTCGGTTCTTCGGCACTTATACTCGAGAAAGCAGTGGTGTGTGCCATTTATTTATGCTATTTAAAAGTGTATTCATTGTTAGAGTTATTATCCGTAATGAAATGCCCATGGACGACCAGGTGGCATGGCTTTTCACCACTTAAAAAGTCATGTTAAGTCAGTTAAGTTTGTTTGTTGCCGTTCCAACTCTGACTGGACAAAGTATACTCAGCTCGTTCATTGGGATAACTAAATGTCACTTGTTTTTACTTTTAAGTAAGCTTTCATAGTATTGAAAGCACCTCAATAAAAGTTTCTATAAATTATGTACAATGTTGAAACGTTACTTTGGATTCAAGAAATCGCTTTTTCTGAAATCTGAAAATTCAAATTACTAAGCTGTGTATGAAACTTGTTCAAAATTACTCCAAAAATAGTTTTAAGGATTCAAGAACAAACCTAAGAGTAGCAAGCTTTATTATATGATTTTATATTAATAACTTTAGTAAAATTCAAAAGAAATAAATGTGCGTTAAATTCTAACATTATCTAGCGTTTGTTCTTTTTAAGAAAGCTTTAATGGGCTTTATAATTACTTCGACCAAATGTTTTGTGAAATACGGAATATCAAAACGTTACTTTGGATTCTAGAATATCATTTTTGCTAGATCTAGAATAGGCGAATTGCAAAGCTATGAACAAAAATATTTTAAGAGTACCACTTATTCTTAGCGAATTACTAAGTTTCAAACTAAATTTGACTAAAAATAATAATAATAACCCAGATGTTATAGGTCTCATTATACACATCCTAGATTAGTAATCTTAATATAACTCTGCAAAAAAATTGTGTGTTAAATTCTAGCATAATCTTGCTTCTTAAAACCGCTTTTATAGGTTTTGAAAGCAACTTAACCAAATACTTTGTAAGTTAGGTTTTGCAAATTCAAAACAAAAATTCAAAAAGTAATAGTAGGAAATCCAGAAGAATCAAAGTATCATAAGCCTCATTGTTGAGATTCTAGATTAGTACCCTGTATAAAATTTGGAAAAATAACCATGGGCTAAAAGAAAATAACCATAACTAATCGTTTCGTTCATAACTAATCAATCGTTTGTAATTTTAAGAAAGTTTTTGTACGCCTTAAAATTACCTTTAATGAAATATTTTGTAAATTACGAAGAATTGCGAAACTTCAATTAATTTGAATTCTAGATAATCATATTTGATAAAATCTAGAGTACGCAAAATACTTTAATTAGTTGTTTTATGAATTATATAGAATGTCGCAAACGTTACTAACATTGTATTATACAAATTCACTTTTGCTAAAATCTATAAATAAGTACATTACTATTTATACGAAATTGATTCGACAATAATTTAATAATAATAATAATAAGTAATCAAAAGTACAACCTCATTATAACGCTTCTAGATTATTAATCTGTAGAATAGGCGTTCAAATGAAATTTGTACAAAAATAGTAATAAGAACCCATGTGTTGTAGGCCTTATTATACAGATTCTAGATTAGTAATCTTAACACAACTTTGGAAAAAAATATGTATTAAATTCTAACATAATCGTGTTTCTTAAAAGTGCTTTGATAGGCTTTGAAAGCAACTTAACCAAATAAATTGTTAGACATATAGCATATTGTAACGTTACATTGGATTCAAATTCAAAAAGTAATATTAAGAAATCCAGAAGAATCAAAGTATCATAAGCCTCATAGTAAAGATTCTAGAGTACTAGCCTGTATATAATTTGAAAAAATAACCATGAGCTAATAAAAACTAACATTAACTAATGTCACTCAAACTTCATTTAATTTGGATTCTAGATAATCATATTTTCTAAAATCTAGAGTACCCAAGAAACACTTTAATCAATTGTTTTACGAATCATATAGAATGTCGCAAACGTTACTTACATTGTATTATACAAAATCACTTTTGCTGAAATCTAGAAATAAGTACATTACTATTTATACGAAATTGATTCGACAATAATTTAATAATAATAAGTATCTAAAAGTACAACCTCATTATAACGCTTCTAGATTATTATTCTTAAAAAAAAATTACAACAAATAATTATCCACGTTTATCCAAAAAATAATAAGAATTTAAGAAGGAGTCCAAGAATTCTATAATCGCAGTAGAACTTTGGATCTAAACTATTTAGTATATCACAGCTTAACAGACTTATCAAATGTATAATTATGACAAATATAGTATTATAATTAGTTGTGTTACGAACTTAGGTAAAAGTAGTTTATGTCTTACTTAGTAATTTTTTTCCTTAATTATTAATTAATTGGATTGTGTGTAAACATGTTGACAAATAATGAGTAAAGAGTGTAAATTTACTCCAGACCTGATTGTAGCATAAAGTCTTATGGGTAGTTTGTATATAAACCTGTTACACATTTGTCATTATATGTAATCCAGGCTCTAGTAATGAGACTTCCAATTAAACAGCAAGTCGCAAACACTTCCATCCTACGAGATTCATAGCATATTTCTATTTAAATCTTCATTAGCAGTAACTAAACCCAGTACCTTTATATTATTACGTTGTTTACAAAGGAATTGTATTTTTAGGACCAACTAACCATAAATATCAGTATGTAACTTAATACGCGGATAATTATTTTGCCAAAGTTTAGCGAAATACTGCAAGATAGAGGGCCGGATCACTTCACCTTAACCGCTTTGCGGATCCCTTCGTATCGATCTTATCCTAATTAAGCATGATGGCAACTAAGCATCAGCACTATAGAACAAGGGATAACTTTTCAAAACACGTATTCGAAAACAAAGCTTTTGATGTGTTGATTCGAAGGCTGAACACGTGAAACAATCGTTCTCCCTCTCACCTGCTATTACGAACCCCCTCCCTTCCCTCCCACACACGGTTTATAATTAGACGGCGGCGGCGGTTTCCCCGCCCCCGCGATTAATTCGCGTGCAATGCCGAACTGATGACAAGTTTATTCAGACGACGCGCGACAGACGAAATCTTGGCATTATCTGGAAGAGATACAGGTCGTTTGTGTAAATAAGGGTCGCATCCCCTAGGCGATAATTAGAGGGTATTCCCGGGCAGGTTTCGAAGAAATAATTAATTAGGCGGATTCCTGCGACGAGATACCGTCTCTTTTTGCTCCATTCGGGAAGATCTAACTGACACACTCTGGATTCTTGAGGGCTGAATAACTAAGTCGATTCTGCGAGATCGTTTTAAATCGTCGTTACGTTCGGAGCTTAAGGGTGGAGTAGGATTCATCGTAGATACTTCTACGTTAACTAATCGTAGAAGCTCAAACCGTAGAAATCAAGAAAATAATAAAAGCATCTTAGATAGCATTTGAAAAACTTCAGCATATATTAAAGAACGAAGATATCACCATGAATTCAAAATGAAAAGTTTACGAAACCTGTATATTGCCGGTGACAATGTACGGTCTGGAGACAGCAATACTAACACAAAGAAGTGCAGAAATGTCAAGAGTTTGTCAGAGAGCATTGAAACACACAATGGAAAAAAAAGCAAGAAATCTATAAAGTTTCGTTACTAAATGAAGAAAGGATAAGAAACTTCTATAATTATAGACTGAACAGAATTCTTGTGCGGTTAGACACAAAAGAAGATTTATGACGAATGGAAAAACATACAAAAAGCAACGAAACAGGCAGTCTCAGAGACAATAAGGAAAAAAATCGTGATGTTTATGATTACAATACTCTCATCATATGAGAAAGTTAAAACCCAAATTCGACAAGTATAAAGTATCCTTCACAGAAGATTTAGCCAAATACGTTAGAAAACTTTTTTATACATATTCAATAATAGAATAAATATTCAAATTTTAAAAAAAAATTCGTGGAGTGGATTTCGAAAAAAATTGATAAACACAAAATTGCCAAGTATAAAGTGCCCTTCACAGAATTTCGAGAAAAATTCAAAAAACCGAAAAATGACAAGAGTAAACTACCCTTTTATCCTGGCCAATTTTAACGAAAAGATTATTTTCACGTCCTGGTATGATACAAAGTCTAAATACAAAGTTTTGACCGTTTGTGGTTTTTGGTTTTTGAGAAACTCCTACCACAGACATACACACATACATACAGACGGTTTTCCAAAAACATGTTTTTTGGACTCAGGGGAGGTCAAAACGTTCTGAAATGCTAATAACTCAATTTAGAAAAATCGTTCGTTGAGGATGCAGTCAGGTGAAGTCTCTAAAGAAAGGAACTATTCTAAAATTGTCAAGCTTTCGGAAACTATGTTTCAACCATCAGGACATCTGTAATATTTATTGCACGATATCTTCCAATCCACAACAATGCGACTACTTACTAACATATGCTCCTTAATAAAACAGTTACAAGCTATTTTGAAACATATTACCTTCCCACCAAGCATTACGTTGTTACAACAATTACCTTAGGTTAAGCAAGGGGCAAGGAACATAAGGAAGAGTAAATTTGACCAACAACCCACATCATAAAACACAAAATTGTTAAAAATGTTCAGCATTAAACAAAATCTCCCAAAAATTTATCGATAGTATTGTCTATCCCTAGTGATCTTCAGTGTAAAATGGATCCACACATGCGTCACAACGCATAAGTAAGGAGTTTCATCATTACGAGGACTTGAACGAAAAACATAACAAAAATAAAACACTGGCAACCAGAAAGGTTGAACCAATTATCATTTTAGAGCAGAAGGCTTACGATCTTATGGAACATATACAATGAGATGCTTGCAGCGCGATCCATTGGAAGGCTAATCTCCACAGTCATCCACTCTGCCATATTAGAAAACAATGGAAGGAATCAGGGGTGCATCTTAATAGTGTGAGATCTCTTTCTTAAAACCTATAGGCTATTGACTATGTCGAAAATAACAAGTTTGTCCACTTTTCTATTTTTCGGCTATAGCTCAAAAACTATGCATTTTTCGAAGATATGTGTCGTAAGATTTCTTGTAGAGAATTAAATTTCCTATGAAAATGATATTTTTTTAAATAAAAGAATTTTTTTAATTAAATAAATTCAAAAAACGAAGTTAAATAAATGGAAAAATTTAAAAAAATGTTTTTTTTTTAAATTTTTGACTATAACTTTTTTCTGAGTGAATTTAGGTATAGGCGTTGCTTCATATAAAATAAAGCTTATGAAATTCTCTTTAAAACGGTGGCTTGTAAGACTTTATATGTTTAATATTGACTGAGATATAAACGTGTGAATTCGGCCATGTTTTCTTTATTTTTTTACTTTTTTTTAAATGCTTATTGTTTCATATTTTTACCTGAAAAAAATATTTTTTATGCAATGAATAACTTATGTGCGAATAATTTAATATAAAAAATTATCTTATTTATTTATATTTGAAGTCAGTTTGGCACTGAAAATCACTGCACTGTTTTCCATCATCAAAATTATATTTTCCAGGCAGTAAACGTAGTATAAATACCGAAAGCTATGATCTTCCTGTTAGAAGAGCTAAATGAATTACAAGAATCTCTCATTGAGCTACCCGAGCAGGTATAATTGAGGTTTGAGAAAATGAAGGTAGAGAACATATGGAAATAGTATTATGTAGGTAACAATGGTATCCTCAGAAAATGACTATTCGGGAAGATGGATATTCGGGAAAGGACTATTCGGGAAAATGACCATTCGGGAAAATGACTATAACCATTTAAATTAAATATGTAGAATATGTTCTAGTGGAATAATATCCAATATTATTGATAAATTTATTTTCATAAAATTGTTATTGCATAAAAATCAATTTTTTTTTTTCAGGTAAAAATATGAAACAATACGCATTTTAAAGAAAAAGTAGAAAATAGAGAAAAAAAATGGTTGAATTCAAACGTTATAGTAAAAAAAAATTTCTTTAACTTTGTTTTTTGAATTTATTTCATTAAAAAAAATTTTTTATTTCAAAGAAATATCATTTTCATAGGAAATTTAATTCTCTACAAAAAATCTTACGCCACATATCTTCGAAAAATGCATAGTTTTTGCGCTATAGGCGAAAAATCGAAAAGTGGACAAACTTACCCCGTTCTCAAAAACGCATAGCTAAATTTAGAAGCACTTTTAGATTTTATTTCTTTAGAGGTCAATTGACCATATGAAAAAATAAAATATCTTGGCCGCGTTAGTTCCTTATTAAATGACATACTCAATAGCCTACTACTGCAGACCCTACATTGGTATATATATCCAAACACGCGTTTGGGTATACTATTATTCACAGCGTAACAGATTTCATGCTGACGCCGGGTTGAAGATTTTATCCCATCTAAAAACGTTTATTTTTCTCAAGCGCGCGTATAAAAGTTTTCACCTCAAAAACGTTATTTTTATTAATACATACAAAACGTTACGGTAGATTTCATTGAAATTTTACAATTAGTTGATATTTTAATGAGACATCCTTTGCATTTGACCTCGAACACTTGAGGAAAGTCCATTAATTTTTTTCGAAAAAATAACACGCCCAGTAGGTCTTTCGTAATTTTCAAGCCTGCCCATGAGGGCCAACGGTGTACGAAGTAAACTTTCACAATTTCCAAAATAAACACGCATTAACTACCATTCGGCCGGTACTCGTATTTATCCAAGTTTATAACGTTTTAATCGTAAAGGGGAGACGGCGTCCGTTGTTTGCCCGACCCACATGTGTAACCGGAGACTTTCCTCAAAAAAGGCACGAAACCCCTTTCTTCAAAAACTTCCCCGGAACGAACGAACCCAGCGGAGCCTAAAGCAGCGAGAGAGAGAGAGAGAGAGAGATAGAAAGGGGGAGAGCGGGGGTACAATGAGTCAATCACTTAAACGGTATAGTTTGCAAACTCCGCACTCATGTCGTAATGAAGCCGAGTGCCCCTTTACCGCTCCGCTCCTTTTGTTTTGACGGGCAGAAAAAAGACGAATCGTCCTAAAGAAAGACAAAAGGCAATGGGCGGTTTCGAAGGCCATTCAGCTCGGTTCGCTTCCTGGCTGCCGTCGCGCTTTCAGCTTATTTTCCACTGAAACTGGCACTTTTTACAGGGCGAACGTAAGACCTTGCTATATTGCCGGGAAACGACAAAAAGTTTATGCCGGGATCGACGATACAATACCCCTTCTCGTACTCGACGTCGGGTTGACATTTAGGGCGAATTGGATCGAAACAACGAGCGATGCAACTGGTATAGAAAATTTCGGAATTAACTGCAGACATTTGCGGAATTTGCCTCGAAGGGAATCTATCGAAAAACGAGATCTAACTGGAAGGTAAGATTCCTACTTTAAATAAAAATAAACGAAACATCCAATTGTATTCAATACGTTCAGCACGTCTGCTCAAACAAACCATTTAAGTCTTAATTTTCGTGTTTCAAGTTCCACTATTACCTTTAATAATTAAAATCCTATTCTTGAATTCTCTTCACCTCGACGAGATGAATTTTCCCAAATGTGACCAATCTAGAAACATCACAAACTAATTTTAAGGAAATAATTCAAATTTACCAAACCGCCCTGATTATTTAGAGCCCCTAAATTAGAATTAGAAGAAGATCCTGATAACTACTAAAGGTTTCTTTTTGAATTGTGCAGAATAGAGTAGGTATACTCCCTTAAATCTCCAGATTGCGTTGTGTTTCTTGAATTACAAATCGCCTGTGGCAAACTGACCCATTTCTAATGTCTACAGATGTTTACAGATTCCTGATTGGTTACCATCTAAAACCTAACAATAAAAAAACACTTTTGAGTGATAGTTATGTTTTGGGATTCATTGTTATTCAGTTACTAAATTTTAATTTGCCGGGACCAGTTCAGCGATATGCCTGATATATTTGACTAAATGCTTATAAGTTCGGTGAGGGCCTTTTAAATTCAGCTAGATATCAATACTCTCTGAATTCGTATTGGTGAATTCCCGCTGAGGAGAATTCACCAATAACACGAACGAGTTGAACTAATTTCTCATACTTCGGTTGCTTCAGCAGATAAACGAAGTACCTAAGATTGTTATACATATACAGGGTGTTAGGGGTTTGACTGCCTTTATTTCAATAGGTGATAGTTTTCATCAAAACAAACAAAAAAGCCTTATATAACGGGGGTCCTAAAACCAACCGTTTTCGAGAAAAATCGAGTGATTTTATCAAGGCACCACAACTTGGCAACACCGACAAGAAATGATCCGTATACATGTAAACACCTCAATGTTTCGCGCCTCGTGCGATAAATTCGTGGTGTTGCCACACCACATCATAGCCATTTTATCGAGTTGTATTGATTAAATTTTTTTTATTCTTTAAAGGAAAAATTGTTTTGTTAAAAAATAAACATAAATACATTAAAAGAATGCATCTTATGGTCTTTTCATGTACAAAATTATGTGAGATTCATTAATAAAACTGAATTTTTACACCTTAAAATTAGAAGTTTGCTAATTTTTTTCTCGAAAACGGTTGGTTTTAGAACCCCTGTTATATAAGGTTTTCTGTTTATTTTGGTGAATACCATCGCCTGTTAAAATAAAGGCAGTCAAACCCCTAACACCCTGTATTGTTTCCTGTTATGTGACTGAGCTGTTTAGCACATATGACCACTTCCTGTTGGAATAGAACAAAGTTTCTGGATTTGGTTGACATGGTAATATTCCAGACCCAACGCATTTATTTTTAAGTTAAAATTTTTGATGTGAAATAATATTGCAACTCACAATAATACAGATAAAATAAGGAACCAATACGAAATTCGGTAGTGGCGTCACAAGGCTATTTTTCTTAGAAAGAGATGAAAATACCTCATTATTATACTATACTCATTATACTACCTTACGGGAAACCATTTCTGGTCGAGAATTTTAAGCTAAGTGCTACGCTTACGCTATATTTACCAAACAATTAAGTATACCAAATGACCAAAATGGTGTAGAAGTCATATGGGAAACAATAGTATGTTAGTATACTAGTTTAATAAGTTTAATAAGACGGAGTATTGTTACACGAGTGCTTTAATGGAATGAGTGTGACAATACGTCTTACTAAACGAGTGTAATATACTATGTTATCTACTTTGCTTTATGAATTCATTATATTTTGACTGTTCAAGTTTTCGTATTACACTAGGGAATTTTGCGTGGGTTGGTTACACTGACGCCACTGACATTGACGTTTCGTATTTGAATTTGAAAATCTAGTAGCCCTAGGACAAATTCAATAACTACTTACTTAGGTGCGCGAAATGGAAGACAAAAATGTAGATTCATGAAAATTTTAAAGGTTATGTTGAGATTGAAAAATACTAATAATAATTTAACCTTAACGTCTACGCACGTTTACGTGACAGGCAGATGTACCAATTTAACAAAACTAAAAGTTACCAAAAGTAGTGTAATAACATTGTAACGCGAAATATAAACATCAGCACGCAGGGCGTCTCTTATCTCAAGTTATCTCCTAGTTCAAACAGAGAAGGCCGCTCCGTTTAATTGGGCCATAAAAATCTTCCCGAACGTCCGGAAATGCCTTATTAAAGGAAGAATGATCTACTCCTTTCGAGAACATACATTATTAGGAAAAAAGAATATTTAAGAATGTTCTCGAGACATAATTTGACTATAAAAAGCGAACGCTGCGGACTCAGATTAGATTAGATGAGAAGCCGCGAGTGAAAACAGTGTGATCAACAGACAAGTGAAAAAGTACAAATAAATTAGCAGTTAAGAGTGTGATATAAATTAGTTAGTTAGGAAATAGTCTAGATAAATGACAGTGTGTAAAATAAATTAGAATAAACGTTACAATATGAATATCATTGACATTAATATGAATATTATTACACTACTTTCGATGTAATAATGAGATCATTAGTAACGCGAAGTAGATAAAATAATTTCAATACTTGAACTTAAATAACTCAGAAACGGTGCGGTTTAGGAGGTATATCGCAATCCATATGGATTCAACGAGCATATTATATTAATACCTAATAAATATTAATAATAATGTAGTATATTGATATTTTTGTCTTCATTTTTAGCATGAAATCTCAAATATAATTATGCCAGACCGGTATAACAACATTCGATTTTCACTAAAGACCAACCTGACTCTAGTCTTTCACCAATATACTCGTATTGTATTTCATTACGTAGCGTGTCACTATCAGGCTGCGACAATACAAAATATGTCGTTAAGGGGAAAAAATAGAACTAAACCTAACCTTACCTTAAATATTACAGTAGTGAAAACCACAAACCTGTAAAACAGAAAAATTAACTTATTAGACAGTAATATATAAATAAGTAATGAAAATATTTCATAAAAACAAGTCGAATCATACAACTTGACATTTTTGAAAAGGTGTAGAAATAATTAGGAATCAATACAAGCAATGGTTTCACATGAAAGTACAAATCGTGAAAGATGAAATCATCACTACATCATTTTGGAATTCGATATCAACACATACCAACATTTTATAAGAGAGAACAAATTGATGTTGAGAAAAGATTTGTCATTTAACATACTCTGGTCTTTCATAATAGTTTGATTCTCAAGAACTCCTAATAAATTTAACTTTATTACCTTTGTCGCAAATATACAAATTTTTATAATCACTTAGAAATTAGGAACATTCCTCTTGTAAATTCTGGTTCGCAAACCATGAGGTTGTATTTTTAATTTTCGAGATGTGTTCAGTCATCTTGAAACAAATTTACAGTGATAATTGATCTTAGCGTAAAACGGTCTGCCTATCTGGCAAACAGATTCTCGTTGAAATTAACTATTTCCCCATTTGTTATATCCCTACATATCGTACCTATGTAGTAGGTACTTACATATTTTTTGAAATTCCTAGTTTCGGTAAACAGATTTAACGGCTGGTTACCCCCCTTATTGGTAGATAAAGATGTCAGGTTAATATACGACACAATAACACTTGAATAAAGTGTTTCTACCTGCTTAGTAGATATTTAAAAGCAAGGAGAATCATTTTTCAGTTTTTCAGTTTTAAAAAGTAATTTAACGGATTCAACTCATAGAATCAATCACGTTAAAGAAGTTATTTTGAATTGAAGTGCTCAGCACTTAGATGATCATTCAAAAAATCGATTTTATAGCTTTAATTTCATGATATCCTTGCCCAATTACTATGGGCATGCTCAAAGTATATAGGAGGTATAGATTTTTTCTTACCAATTGTTTGTCTTTCAAATAAATTGTTTTGTGTGTACAAACTTTGTAAGGCTTTTTGGTATACCCACGCCGCACGATAATGACGAGCAACCCAGTTCAAGAATGGCACTACTAATACGATATTTAACTGTAACAATTCTATTCTTATTCCAGTAACATTGTTAACATATTGGCAATTCTCGGAGTTGGTCCATTTCCTATTTATTGAAAATAGAAATTTAGGACAGACGGGCCTTTAACGATTTATATTAAATATTAAAAAGAAATTAATATTGTTGTGTCACTTAACCTTGGGCACTTCTTTCCTAAATATTATTTTGAACCGATCGAGTTGCTTAATAAATGTAACATTTATTAAATTTTAAAATAATTTTGAAGCTTGTTATAACTTGAACGAAGTGTAAAGTGGCCTATGAAGAGAGTGGACTGTATGTAGATATCTCTCGTAGCTCGTGGGTGGCTGCGGAGATGAATCTTGTCTCCAGGTTGTAAGGCTGGAGACTGTAGCTGTAGTTGGAGATCAGGGCGTGACGTGATCTCTTGACTTATTGAAGTTCTAGTTGTGTGGAGAGAGGGCGTATCGTGCTCTCCGGTGTGGACCTGAGGGCGTAACGTGCAGGTCCGGGGTTGAAGTTCTCGAAGCCTGGAGAGAGGGCGTATCGTGCTCTCCGATGTGGACCTGAGGGCGTAACGTGCAGGTCCGGGTTGAAGTTCTAGTAGTTTGGAGAGAGGGCGTAACGTGCTCTCCGGGGTTGAGGTTCTTGAGGTTAGGGGTTGTCGGTTGGGGTGGCGTGAAGCAAGATCACAACACACTGTCGTTTTGAGCATACGTGGTATACTGGTTTATTGTCCCAAATTTCAGAGATTTTATACATCTTGTTTTACATTGGTTAAATGAGATAATATTGTTTTGTTACCTTGCACCCAGACTGACGTTCTCGAGGAGCGAACGGTATCACGTTACCGAAACGCCGTGTTATGCTTAGTCAGCTGAGTATGAGAATTGAACTTGACCAGTTCACGTTCTGTTGTAGTTAATAACGTGAAATGATCGCTCGTGTTATTGATTCGTGTACGAACTTAAAATAATTCACTGATGTTGTCTATAATTATCCTCGCTCTTAATTATGAATTGTTTTTCTGTTTTGTAAAACAACGCGTATTAATTTCAATGATTAAATTGTGTAAAAAGTTCCCTAAATTCAGTTAAAATAAATTATAATTTCTTCACCTAAAATTCCCTTAAATAATGTTGACGCTAGCGTCAACATAACTTCTTCGTGATAGTGATTTCTTTTTGTATCGTTGTGAGAGCTAAAGGGAAAAGGCTGTATAGAACCAAGTTCTAAAGAGTATACCATTTTTGTTAATAAGGACGTAAGGAGTCAACTGGAATGATGTTATCGGTTTGCTGGAGGTTTACGGAAAACGACAAACGTTACAACATTCAATTTTGACTACTTTGAGTCAATATCTCGTACCCAATCCTCGAATCGTCGACGAAGCTTTCATCAAACATAAAAATGAATTATTTTTGCCGAAATTTCATTATATTTCTATAGCCGAGTAGTTGCTTCCAAAACGGCTGCTTCGAACGGCCGTAGAAGGATGTAAACGGTTAAATTTCGTCTCCTCGGGACGTTTGTGCAACATATTTCGCTGATAAGACTGGATTTTATGTGGCACGTCTCAAGTGCAAAGTGACATAACGGTGAGGGGGGAGGGGGGGGGAGGGGGGGTCGTGCTCGAATCGCGCTCAGCGAAAATTCCCCGTTACGGCCGATAACACGAATCAAGGACCTCCCGCGGAAAAATTCATTTGTAAATGATGGAAGCGTGAGAGAATTACATTCGTCGGGTCGCGAAAGCCCGATCCGCAATCGACGTAATTACTCGACGTAATAGATATCGGATCGCATGGAATACATTTTATACACGAATCGGTATCGGCGCCGATCGCAAATCATCTCCGCCTCCGAGCCATAAAAACGAATCGTTATTTTCATCGCTCAAAGGGAAACTAATGTTATAGCAGTTCCGCTATTTATACTATTCCGTGTGATTCGGGCCTTTTAGGCAGATTAGTCGGCGAAACCCTCCTTTTCGAAAAGATGATCCGGTCATAATTCAAGAAATGGGATGGAGTTTGTGGAGTTTTACGAACGAGCAGTCAATAACTCGCCCCTGAAAAAGTGCCCTTATAAGGAATTATGGGGTACGAGGGGCATACTCGAGGATAAAGTGGCGGTTCTCACATCGAGCAGCCCGGAATTAGAAAATTCTTTATTTTTATACCGAGCGCCTTAAAAAATACATCTCAATATTGTCGAGGTTAAGGGAGCGTAAAAATAAACGAGCCTTAGAACTTCGTTACGTTGTACAAGTTTTCAGACATTAAACCGATATAATAACCTTTTCGTAATATAGGTGCAAACATTGGTAGATACTTCAATAAATAATTCAGAACGTTTAAACTTTCCCCCATGAAATTGAATGAACACGTGGAGGTGACACCATTAGGAGGGCACTAAGAAAGGAGTACACCAGAGTGAATGGGATTTAACTACTCTCAAACAACACTTACGATTATTACAAAGAATTACTTCCATAAACAGGAGGAGGAACATTCATCGATCACAATTCACCTATCGCAATTCACCGATCAACAATTCATCCCCTCAACAATTCACCGCCTCGACAATTCACCGAGCTCGTAGTTCATCGAAGTATTTATAATAACTCTCACTTTGTCCTGAGCCACCCATTTCACGAGGCCGTTTTCTGAAGAATTTTCCTTGCCCCCTCGCACTTTTTGCACCTTTGTTTTGTTGAGGCACTTTTGGCTTTTCCGAAGCCGTTACGATCTTATTTTACTATTGATTTAAAAAGGAATCGAAGAATTGTTGAGGCGGTGAATTGTTGAAGTGGTGAACTGTTGATCGCTGAATTTCGATCGGTGAATTGTGATCGGTGAATATTCCTAGACTCCAATAATACAGTGCGGAAATAGCACTTATGTCACCTAGAAGGATATGGCATTGTTATATGATATTTATGAGTATGAGATACATAAATACAGTAGTAACTATTATAGTTCCCAGCTAACAATTTGGGTTACATATTACTAGAAATTTACATCACATAAGTTATTTTACCAAATGTGTTTGGTAGAAAATTTTCAGCGACAATTCGACTAAAACGGTACCATTTTTCATCTCAAATTTTATTAAAATGGTAGTAAATTTTGTGAAGACGCCCAGTTTTTGGGGAAAAAAAAATAAAATGTTGGAAGAACACCGAAATTGCCCATTTTCGAAGAAGAATTTCTCAATGTTTTCGTGAGTTATTCCGACTCGCTTTAAGGCCAAAATGTAGTTCGATGCTTTACCTAAACGATAACATTAACTTCGAATCGAAATAATACCGAGAAATATTTAAAAAAAAAACGATTAGAAACTTAGACCTTTTGGCGCCTTCGCCATTTTGAAACAATGTCGACAGCCACGGCGAGAGCAGTTTTGGGAGTGACTATACGGCCGACATGACGGATGGTACTTGGAATATAATGAATCTAGAGATGTTAAAATGTACGTTGTTAACGCAAGAGGGCAAGGATCAATCATGTACTCACTGAGCCTAATAGGTATCATCAGAATTTACCGTAGAATGTGAAATATTATGAGTCCAAGTTCGGTGCATCGCGATCGCCCGGACGGCCTCGTAGCCAAAATAAAAACCTTGGCGTTCCATGATGAATGTCAAGTAAACATCGTGTTCTGTGACAAAAAGGTAAACAATTTTGGTCATATCGTAGGAAATTCGCATTTAACATATTTTGTAAAGAGTTTGAGCGTGAATAATAGTGGAAAATATATAAAGAGGACCACAAGCGTGTGATATGGAATGAATTTGATGTCCGCCCGTGAACGAAGAAGGAAAAGGAGCCGTCGGCGGAAGTAACCTAAAAAGTGAAATAATTTTTTTGCAAAGAAACCAGAAGGAATTAAAAGAAAAGAAGTGGACCATCATATTCAACAGTATTTTATGGACCAAAGGTGATTTTTTGGTGAGTTATTAAATTTTGACGACATAACCTCTTAAGGAAAATCGCATTTTGAAAGTGCCATAACTTTTAAACGGATCGTCTCCGCACTATAAGACTGGGTGTCTCTGAAACTCGTTTTTAAAATACTTTCCATTGATATATGTCTTTTTTAAATATCCAATGTTCAATGAGGAAAAATACAGCACGTCTTTCCAGTTTACGACGGTTTTAATTATAGAAAAACATAAGGAATTCATATAAATTATATATTATATGCGAACTTAGCACGGATTAATATTTAGTATTATCGAATGTTAAAATTGGAATTACCAACCATAACCATAAAATTGTGACGTAATGATACCTACCCTTCTACCGACCTGACTCCCATGGTTGGGTAAAGTATTGTGATTAATCTATATGTACTAACTTTTTCCAAATAAAATTGATTTTTAGAAATCTGAAAAACCTATTTTTGGAATTATTTCTGTTTTTCGGATTAATTCGTCCGTTCGTCTGTGGTCGCATTTCTTCAAAAAGGGCTGAATAGATTTTGATGAAATTTTATAATTCAGCATCTCGTTTACAAGAATTGAAGTACTTATGTCGTTAACCAATTTCACGAGAGCAATTAGATTTCCCATCGTGTCAAAACTTCAAAGTTCAAGACGATTCGTGTGTTCACCGCTATCAATCTTTAAAATGAAAATCAAGGATCCCGTGATCCTAGATTCATCTACAGCAACAATCTGATCGAGATAAGGTAAGCACGTATTCTAATGATCACAATTTAATGACTAATACTAACGAACCGAATATCATTATGTTTTGAGAGGAACGCGAAATAGATTATATATTTGATCTATGTAATACGGCAAAATTTCTGAGTGTCAAATTAGATTAGATTGTTAGCTTAGATTTAAGGGAGATATAGTCCAATTATTTCAAAACATCTACTTGAGGCAAATAAGCATTTTGTTAATATTAAAATCAGAAAGAAATTGTCTGAAATACAAAGACAGCACAAAGTCTAACCAACTCAATAATTTTTTTTGACCTGCGTCTTAACAATTTCTTCTTATAAATCAGGAAAGCCGTGGCTAGAATAGCTGATTTCAAGGAAGGTTACTTAAGTTCTCATAATTAATTCAGTTAGTTAGACTTTGTGTTTCCTTCAAATGTCTCATATGGCCAGCTTTGAGGATTTAGATAACGTTCTTTCTATACACTACCAGTAAATATGTTTATAATAACGACGTATTGTTGTGAAATGATTACGGAATGGGCCATTATTGCCTCGGATTATACACGTTTAACGAAACCGATAAAAGCCATTACCTGCAGGCCAGATCAGAAAATATTATATGCTTAATGGAATATATGGCCAACTTTGAGAATTTTTATAATCTTCTTTCCTCAAATGGTGTATAGTGCTTTCAGTTGTAAACTATTGACATATTTTATATTTCTCTTGTAATTGAAACAACAAAAAATATTTTGTAGCTTTTTGCGTTCAGTGTAACAGTAGCTGTCAGCTAAACTTCTCTTCAATTTAGCCCCTACCTACGCACTACCAGTAAATATTTTTTTAATAACGAGGTATTATTGTGAAATTATTACGGAACGGGCCATTATCGCCCCCGCATTGTACACGTTTAACGAAACCGATAAAAGCCATTACCTACAGGGCAAATTAAAAAATATATGGTTAATGGAATAAATGCGTCGGGCCGATGGGAATTTCGACCCTTCCAGGCCACGAAATCGTCCAAGAATTGAATAATTGAAAAGGGTGAATAGTATATATGTATACCCACGAGTTCCCATACTTTTCCACGTCGAGCAGAGTTTTGTGTCGTCGTGCGCCAGAAAGAGGAACGGCCCCCAAACGTTCCGAAAATTCCCTCGTAATTAAAAGTAGTTAAGCGATTACGGCGTAGATTACCCCGAACGTTCCGCCCTACGGCATCGGCGGCATGATCCGCGTGTTGATGCGGATCACGAGTGGATGATCTGCATTATTTCCACAATAACACGTTTTGATTAGGCAGGGCTCGTAAACAAGTTCACCGAACGTGAGATATGCCGCCTTCTCATGCGACCGCCGCCGCTGCTGCTTGCTCGGATTTCCGTTCCGTTCGAATTTATTGCTCCCTCTAATGATATCTCGATATCTATTATTCTTCGCGTCGGCCGCGTTATCTCCGCTCATTCATGCTTTTATTGCCGTTGCCTTAATTGGACGCTTTGATCCACGAAAGACAATCACAGAACGATGCCACGTATAAAAATTATTGGCTATACATTTATGGGACTCGCCCTCCGCTTTATGTTCGGCGTTACCGCTAATATCCACGAACTAGAGAAACAATTACGGGTCTGGTGAACATTGAAATGCTAGTTTGGTTACCCTGTCCTTTACAAAAGTAACAACCAAGATAAAAATTGTGATTGTATTACTTAGGCATATTAAGGGAAATATTATGGAAATCATAAGGAAACTAATAGAAGTGGGGTGTACAAATTAACTTTGAGAAAACCAAGTATGTACTTGATCGTTGGAGAAGATGACAATAATATAGAAATAGAGGGAAAAATAGTGGAAAAAGTATAAGAATATAAATATCATATATAAACATAAATGAAGATTCATGGCATTCTAGATTCGAGAAACGACTTTAAATGCATAAGATGAAGCCTGGTTCCATCTTAATGGCTATGTTAATTCTCAAAATTACAGAATTACGTCATCTGGTGAAAATCCACATGCTGTTAGAACAACAACTTTACATTCTACTAAAGTTGGTGTTTGGCTGGCTGTATCGCGGCAGAGAGTAATTGGTCCTGTATTTTTTAACTTCACAGTTAATTCTGAACGATACATTCAGCACATTCTCCAGCCATTCGTAGCCCAATTAACCGTAGAGGAGCGCGAAAATGGCTACTCTCAACAAGATTTGGCTCGAGCACATACGGCTCGTGCCATAGTGCAATATTTGCGGGAAGTTTTTGGCCTTAGAGTTATAAGCACGGGAATCTGGCCAAGAAGGTCACCAGACCTGACACCTCTAGACTTTTGTTTCTTTGGGCACCATAAAAACAAGGTGTTCAGTAACAGTAATTCACATAACCTAAAATATTTGTGTTTATTTAGCTGTCGCTGTAATGCACATGGAGGTCATGCAGAGTGCAGAGATTTCCGGTGTAGCGTTGCAAACCCTTCGGCAAAAAAAATCCTCCTGGTAGGTTTGCCAAATTAAACAGTATTTCTTGATCACTCAGCATTAAGGGATATCTTCATTTCTAACTTTCTCGCACATGCAGGCATATACACATGTATATACACACACTGTATTGATTTGATATTGATTGCTACCTTCTCGCCTTCTCATTCTCACGTCCCAAATACCAATACCGGAAATAACAACATTCCGATCGTTATGACCAATTAAATGGTGCAATTTGTTTTGGGCGCCGATGGCGTAATTATGCTAAATCTTACTTCCTCAAATTACGGTTAATCGAAAGCAACCGCCCGAAGTTAAATAATACGAAAAGATAAATACATGTAGTTTAGTATTAATGAAGTTAACATAACAAGTTGACAATGTATGAATGAATTAAATATGAAAAGTCGTCAGATCAACACACCATCATTTTTTAATAAATGCTGCTGTAAACTTAAATTCGATGAATTATTTATAAAGATTACTCTTACGCTAAGATTACTCTCTGAAAAGTTCTCGTAAGTTGCTCCCTCTACTCAGTAATGTTAGGGCTAAAATTGGACGAATTATGGGTTAATAATATATGCAAAATACCGTGTGTTACAAAATAAGTTTATAAACTTTAAGTAAGGATGGCATAGCCCAAAACATGCAGAAAAGTTTTAGTGAACACTTGTCCGAAAACGCTGTTTTTGAGAATCTGGGCGTTAAACCTTTCGAAAAAGTAACCAATTTTTTGGAAACTAATTTCAAAACCAAAGTGTAATTCAGGCATAATTTGGTGCGCATGTAACAATTATGACATCTAAAATGGACTTGTTACGAGGTAAAGATGATTTTTAGGTGTCCTGGGGGGGTAAAAATTACACTAATTTTTGTTAAGTATGTTGTAGAGATTTCGACTAAAATTTATATAAAAATTAAACTTTTATGTGGAATAAAAATATAGGAATTACAATCCTGATCCATTCCGATGAGAAAACCATTTTTCATAAACTTCAGGTTGAAACCTTAATACATACTTAAAATTTTTATGGTGTCACGTTACTCAACTCAAAAACTTTTATGTGAATGACTTTGTGGCTACAATTCTCCTCCTATTTTGCTAATGTTGATAAATGTTATTAATGAAATTAAATCAGATTGTAACAGCACTCTGGCGTTAGCCTAGCGGGTACAAGAGATACGCTTTCGCCAAGAAAAATGATCTGTTAAATTTGTAACTTGTGGAAGGAGAAATTTCTTGGTCTTCCTTGGGAGAAAGCCACAAAGCAACCCCTACGTTCCCGACTTTAAAGGGTATGTAATTTCTTACTTCAATGGAGTAAATATCGATTTAAAGAAATTTATGATGTGGGAAGTGTCATTTCAAAGATCCTAGTCGTACCCATCTATATAACCATCTTCCCTTTTGTTGTTTAAAATACGGTTTATCTGGTGATAAAATGCCGCTATAATCGTATGTTGTGTAATCGCACGTCCAGTCGTGATTGGGATAGGGGACGAACATCATTACAGGAAAGAAGGAACGAAGTTTCGTCGAATCGATAAACCCGTATAAATTCAGTGACTCCCCCCCGTAGGAAAAAAGGATCAAGGTAATCCTCCCAATTCGGTTCCCTTTATCCAGCGGGAAAAGTTTCTCACACCCGCGCCCGGCGACCGAGTCACGTACAATTTGCGCCCTTGTAAAGAGGCGAAATGTAAAAATCTCCGGGCGGCAATGAAGTTATTCCGGTAAGTAAATAAAGCCATTCGAAGGCGCGGATCCCGTGATTTGCGCTAAGATAAAGGGGAGATGAGCCGCTAGAGGAGATCGCTCGCGAATACCGGCCTAGAAGATTGAGAGTTTTAAAGCCGCAAAGTGAAACTGTTTCGCGAAAGCACTCACTTTACGGCGGTCCCCTCTCTATCCCTCGCGTTCTCTCTCTCCTCTTTCGCTCTTCTTCACCGGAGGCAAAAACGGGCCTGGATGGATGGAACGAAAGCCCCGTCACTTTGCCTGATTGGGTTCGGATAATTGTCCGGATAAATTCTGCCACTTTATCTTACAGGTTTCGGGTCTTATTTTTACCTTACCTACCGAACATCAGAAAAGGAACGAAAAGAGCCTATCGTACATAACAAAGGCGACTTTTCACTCATGTGACCTGTTTATTCTGGAAAATTCACTAAACCAAGGATGTATTTGCTGCACGCAAAACCACAAACCAGTTTCGTTTTTAAAATTCCCTTTTGTGCACAATAGAAGAAAATTTCATAATTATTCCTTTTCCATCTGTGTTTCGTCTAAGATAAGTGACATGTTTAATTTATTGTTGCACCGAGGATGACTTACAAGAGGTCGATGCTGCGGTCACCCTCGAGTACCCAATTTTTCTTCGAGATCTATTTCCTATAAAACACAAGTCAAGTGAACAATGAACCGTAAGGGTAACAACGACCCTTCCGGTAAAGTCATCGAGTATTTTTGCAGCCTAAGTTTAACCATATTTCGAAGAAGTAAGGTACTAATTTCTAAAGATATGCGTACCATCTGCATAAGGGAAACAACGATCTTCGGCTATGGTCAGAACGCCCTTTACTCATCATCGGGGTGATTTCCAACCAATGGGTGACGAGTAAAGAGGACTGCAATCCAACCGGCCAATAAGCGGAGATCGTGTTTTTCGTCAAATTTTGGAGGAATTTAATTTTAAGAAACATTCTCCATGTAACTACCAAAGAGTCAGTTTCTATCTATGCACATATTCCGGGGTATTTTAAGTTTGTTGCATTTTAAATAGTTTAGTAAATCCGAAGTTAACAATTTCGTGTTATCAGTTTCCAACAGTTCACGCAAAATTAAGTTGGCGCGTGAAGTGTGCGGTCAGTTATAACGATCTAAGACAATCGAAATCTCTGATACCTACGCGACGTTACAATCTGTAAACCTCTTTACGTTTAGAGATATGAAATGATCCTCTAATTTAGGCCAAAATCAGAAGAAATCGATGTTTGAAACATAATTTTGCCAAAAATCGAATTAGCTCAGAATTTAAAAATTTGTTCTTTAAACAATAATATTGGATAATATACGTTGATTACATAACTGATTATATAACTTCAAGTTTGTCATTCGTAAGCCGCACATTTTTTTAGATATAAATCATTGAAATCAGAAAGAAATATATTTTGAAACTTAATTTTGCCAAAAATCAAACCGTCGCAACTAAAATTTCCTATTTTATAACTTGAATAGACGATCCTCTCATCGTATAATTTCAATGATTTTATCTGTAAACTTCATATTTTGAGACATCACTTTCTGAAATCGGGCAGAAATCTATTTTTGAAACTGTATATTTCCAAAATCAAGCCATTTCAGAAAAGAAAAAAAGCACAATAAAAAAATAATCCCCTGATGGCAAAACTGCATCCCTTTGACGCGTAAACCTGATACAACTGGACTCGTAACAGATGTTAAAATTTCCTTTGTAATACGAATCACTGTTTTTGTAATTTGTCTCGGTCAAAAAATCGAAATAAGTAACTCAAATTTTCAAAAATATTTTTATGCGTTAAAAGGCGATCCCCTGGTTACATAGCTGCAATTATTACATTGTCACGGTCTTAAGAGCCGTGAGGGGTACTCTGATTGGAAGGGGGTGGTGGCTCAGATAAGCTAGCTTTCAGTAATAAATGTCTCTTGATTATACGTAATTACGAGCTTTTTATCAGCAAAATTCATACTTTTCAAGATATTTCTCTGAAATTTGACGGAAGTCGCTATTATAAAATCAGATTTGATAAAAATCGCACAAACTTATAATTAAAAATGATTAAAAAAAATTACTCAATTATTGAGATAATTAATTTTTTCGAGATATGAACGTTTCGTCATAGAAAAATCCTTCTTTTGTGAACTCTCAATCCGCCGAAATTCCAACTATTTCACACTTTAAAATTTTGTATTTCATACGATTGAAAACGATTTTCTGTTTACACGTTTATAATCTTTTTGACGTGATAACCGTCTTATAAATCGAAAACAGAAACAGTAACGTTACGCCTGGTCTGACCCATGCGTGGAAGCGAGAGCGAGAACAAGTGACAGAGATCGACCTTGGTTTGACTTGCGACACATTGTACGCACACTTGTAGTATTTTTCACATTTTACCGATCGCCTTCTTAACTGCAATAATCATTAAACGACTTATCCTCTTGAAAGTTGGGTAAATTAGCATAATTTATGGTATGAACAGGTACCTGACGGACAACCGAGCGAAAATTCATCGGTAACTCGCTCGATAACTATGGGGA
Organism: Cryptocephalus moraei; assembly: GCA_946251905.1. Lineage (NCBI taxonomy): Eukaryota > Metazoa > Arthropoda > Insecta > Coleoptera > Chrysomelidae > Cryptocephalus > Cryptocephalus moraei. The sequence goes on from OX276455.1 coordinate 10,246,682, forward strand.
AATATTCCCTCGTCTGAGAATCTCGTTATATATATATATGAAATTAAATTATTATTAGGATTCTTAGTTTCTAAGTAAAGAAGATAATGTAGCTATTTCTTAAGACCTACAATATTAAAAAAGAATATATCTGCGACACCATTGCTCTTAGTAAGAATCATACTGTTTTACACGGCTTCCGCCTTATTACTATGTGTTTAACCCAATCGAGCATGTGTGGCATCAACTTAAAACAAAAGTCAGAACTATAAATATTTCGCCAACACTTTCTGCATTACTTATATACTACTATTTATATACTTGAGTCTATAAGAAAAGCTGCCCAAGAAATTCCATTGAGAACTTGGTCAAATTCCGTTGAGCACGTGTTATTAGAGTAGAAGATTCGTACAGAACTTTACAAACTGTTAACAGCTAAATTATCAATTTTGATGACAGTGTATAGTGCAGCGATATAGAATTGTAGTTATAGGCATATTATATTAGAGTATTTGTAAAACCAACGTTTGTCATTATTAAATCTAAAAACGCGCAAATTGATAATATTATGTAACCCAAAACTAATTACCCAATAACATGTTTTCTTTTCAAGTTTTTGTGGTGTTGTTATTCGATTACGTTTAATGCATTTAATCCGTGCCTGTTTTTACCTGACCGGCACGTCAATTCGGTATGAAACTTCGCTGTGTTATAAGTGGAAGGGTCCTTTACTGATTATTGCAGTTACGAAAGCGATCGGTAGAATGTGAAAAAGACTATATGCTAGCGTTTCGCTTCTGACGCATCTATCTCCCTTCCATTCGGCCTGGCGCTTGGGTCCGCGTGAAAGAGAGACAGCGGCAGCACACAGCATGACGTCATGCTTGACTAAGGGATTAAAGCAGGTGGTTTTGACCTGCCTACCTGAGGCATTATGAATGAAACGTATACCACCCGCATATAATAATATGTATAAATTTGGATAATACATGGAAAAATAATCAATTATAACGAGAGCCAGAGTTTTCAAAATATAGTATCGTCTCGGCGAGACTCTCGGTCAATTGTTTGTGTCTCGATATCGGTCTCGGAAATTTTTACCACCCTCGTCTCGGTATCGGTCTCGGTCTCGTGCGATACCGATACCGAGACCGCGACGTTTGTCTCGATATCGTGAAGGACTATTTACTAAACACATTACACTAGAAACGTCATGTATTACCTGACGAGCTGTAATAATATGATATATTTATAATTAAGCTTCCAGTTTCAAAGCCTCTATTCCTCCCACTACTTCACATTCTATGCGTATATCATACCTAATCACGTACACTACAATATCGGGGCCGTGTATGCAACGTTTTTGTAACAAGCGCGAAACAAATCCGATGTAAAGGAGCAAGTAAAGTTAGTTGCGGTGCCTGTTCAGCTGAAACATACAGGTGGAACTTTTAGGAACTACAATAAGGCTAAAAGGGCACTAGCATTGTTTGAATGCCGCCATAACAAGTTACACCTAATTCGCGAGTCTTCCCCACCGTAAAGTTTTGCAAATATCGATATTTCAAGAGTACTTCGAGAGGATCGTCGTCTGATCTTACGAGGAGCGAGAAATCCGGCCCCGATAAACCGAAGGGATCGGAAATGCATCGGTTCCCTCCGCTGGCAGGAACATTTTTCCTCCGGCCCTCCTAATTGACAGGGAAAGTTATGCGCCTCCGCCCCCTTTATGGCCCACCACGCCCGATACATCGCCCGAGAAAAAAATCCAAAGCATCGCGTCAGAAGTAATATTTCCTATCGCAACAAAGTTTGTAAGACGCCCGGTAGGTTTTATTATTTTAGAAGGGACGAATAAAAAAAAACGCCGAATGGGCTTTCGGTGTCGGGATCCGGCAAAGAAAAATATTAAGGGTTCCGCCATGAGAAATTGATATAACCGAGATTGTTTATGGCCAGTTGGAAAGGTTTATCAGGAACGAGCATTTGTTTATTTGATTTCCCCGAATTTATGACGGGCGTGAAGTGTATCCGGCCGGGGGGAAGGGATCATAAAAGGGAACGCCTCGGAAATGAAAACGAACGCCCGCGATTTCACAATATCTCACGGTATTTAAGATCAAACGAAAACAGAAGAAAATCGAGTGGATTCGCAAAAAGAAATATCCCCTTATAACCCCCGGAGGGTCGATAAAAGCGTTAACGTCGATATCATTTTATATATCTACAGAATAACATTACATTACTCCCACCTTCGACTAGTTTAAATAATTTTTCACTTCGTTAATAGCAAGGATTTTTTCTACGGAATAACACGTCGAAACATTAAACACGAAACGAAAGATAATATTGTCTCTCAAAGCTGAATTAATATCCAATTAAAGTCGAGAATGAAATGCCTTAAGATTCGAGCACGAAGGCTGATAATGAACAACACAGATTGTAATTAACTCGTCGTCGAAACGGAAAGCTTCTCAGAAAATTTACAGTGAGCGCAGTTAGCTTTAGGGACGTTGAACTACTGGAGAATAAAATTTCAGCCCGATTAGTCCAGAATGAAACCTGTATCTAATCAATCGATGCACATTCTAAATTACAAGTCCAAATTAAAATATTGGTAAATTTAAAAAAAATTCGTATATAGGGTGTGCGGAAAATACACGACGAATTGACGGGTGGACATCATATATGTAATACTCCTATATCGCCAACAGAGAGAGAGGTTTGGGCGAAAACATCCATCTCATTTGTGATTTGGTCTGTAACGCGCAGACGTCTGTGACGGCCAATAAAATAAGTGGATTCGCATCACGTGTATATTTATATCGCGTAAAGCGGCATGTGTTTGTTTACGTTTAGCGGTGGAGGTTAATCTTAGAAAGTGTGGTTAGGACATCTCAATGAATACTAAAGACGAAAGTTCTCAGTATCCCCCAAATAAAACCAATTCAAAGACTGTAGATGATGTTTAATCCAATCAGCTGACATCCGACGTTTCGTCTACGATCGTAGACATTTTTATGGATCTACAATGATTAAGGTAAGTACTTGCTAGGAGAGAGAGACTTGACACTTACATTTCCAGTGAGCTGATGAGTCAATTATCATTTACTTCGAATTGGTGAATAAAGCTTTTGCTAAAAATTCGTGGCTATGTGCTGAATGTTTTATTCTTCATGTTCGTGTCGATTTTTCAGTACATAAGACGTTTAGTGTCATACACAATTTTCTTATTTTCTTTTCCACACAAATCATACTAAAAAACATCATATAGAATGAATGCTATAACAAAAATTAATGGTTCTTATAACGCTTTACGAGAATACAGATTTTGTAATACGGGGCCATTGCTCTCTGTCGCGCTTGCGCTTCATCTACCAGGTCACTCTCTTCTGTCTCACTTGTTTTCGCCCGACTCACTATGGGACGAGATAGGACGCTAACGATATAGGAGTATTACATATATGGTGGACATAGTGTCATAATAACCTTAGGTTTTATGTACAAAAACTTTTATAATTTCTCCCAAATCTTAGCCCTTCAAAGTTAATATTTTTAATTCGTTCTTAGAAAGCTAGTTTTCTTTATGCGAGGTTCTCCTATTTCTAAAACACACGGGTGAATACGCAAAATTTTCGACCGTCAGATGACCGATGTACACATAATATATTTTATGTTGGCATTATGTTTTGGAATAAAGCTACTTGCTTCTTGAAATCGGTACATAATTTTTGTAAAACATAATAAAATTTAAGATAGGCAATCGTGCGAGTGCGTTGTTTACATCTTGAAGCAAACACGATTATAGTGGATCAACGTCCACGAATTACACTAAAGGCACATATAGCTTATAGCTGTTTATTTTCCGAGCATCTACGAATAAATACGAAAACTTCCGAGCGTCGCTATGTAAAATATATATGTAGCTATAACTGTTAAACATTTGGTAAAAACCATTTTAATTTATTTTATTGTAGTTTATTGCACAATAAATTTTGAAATTGTAATTAATTTTATAATAATTTTTTATAATGATATATTTCATATTATAGTGTTTCTACACCAGAACCTTTATCTAGTGGCAACATTTTTTTTGTATTTTCAATTTTTTTTAAATAATTTTTTTAAATATATTTTCTTATTCGATTTCTTATTGTATATTGTGTAAGGGTATAGATATCTAGTGCTCCATTGTTAGCGCCGTTGTCCTAGCAACCACCCTGAGAAAGAGGAACGCACGCACGATGTGTCAGTCGGTGTGGTTCGCTTGACAGCGCCGAGAGCGAACGTTTGTAAATCAGAGTACGAATAAACAGTTTGAAGTGAAGTCGGATATCAATCCACCCCGAAGGAAGCCTACAGATTTCAGAAGTGGGATTCTTATCCGGGTTAATAAGAAGTGAAGATTCTTAACCGAAGTTAAAACGCCGAAAGTGAGAGGTCTCAAGTTAAGTGTCGAAAGTCACGGGAAACGTCGAGAGTCACGGCTGTGTGCAAATAAGTGACTTGAACGGACTGCTGTGTGCAAATAAGTGGCTTGAACGGACGGCTGTGGAAAGACAAGTGACGGGTTTCGTGTGTGGTGACAGCGAACCGAGCGGAGAAATGGAGGCAGAACAGAACGATCCAAACACCTTTAAGTTAGCGGTACTGAAGGGGTTCGCAAGAATAGCCGGGGTGAGTGTGTCCAGAACGAAGGCGGAAATAATTGCGCGGCTGGACCAAGCTGACTCGACGAGAGAATGGATGAGGACGACTAGGGAAGGAGGCGAAAGCGACGACGCATCAGAAGAGGAGGTCAATGCAGAAAACATTTTGTTTTGTATACTTTTTAGTTTTGTTGTAAATGATGTAGAGCAGTTAGGCCGGGGCGGCCTATTGTCAGGATTGGCCGAACTGTAAGGGTATAGATATCTAGTGCTCCATTGTTAGCGCCGTTGTCCTAGCAACCACCCTGAGAAAGAGGAACGCACGCACGATGTGTCAGTCAGTGTGGTTCGCTTGACAGCGTCGAGAGCGAACGTTTGTAAATCAGAGTACGAATAAACAGTTTGAAGTGAAGTCGGCCATCAATCCACCCCGAAGGAAGCCTACAATTGTAAATTATTAAACTGTACTATAACTGTATATAACATTACCAATTGGATTTATAGACCGTAATAATAATACTAAGCTATACTTCAAGTAAAACGTTGGCGAGTCATTCATTTACATAGATTATTCATAAACTCACAATAATTTTTAACCTTCTATAAAGTTACGTAAAACTAAGCTAGCTTTCGACTGTCGGCACCCCCAGAGTGCAACGTGCCTGTTTTTTTTTTGTTTTTAATTCCTAAAGAGCTACTATTTCGAATTTGGTGACATTTGGTGTGTATATATACCTTACCTGTACCATTATTTTTTGGTATTAAGCACCTTTGCAATATTCACTAAAAATCAGGATCGCATCGAGCCCGATGGTTAAAAATTCGAAATTTCAACGGTATTGACACGTATCGTACGCAAGTTCATTAAATTATACATATAATTTGCTAAGGAATAAGCACTGTTGTTCAAATTGAATGAAATAACGGTTTAGAAGAAAATTTTAATTTCTTCCCGCGCTCAGATAATCAGAGCCTTCGCCATTTCTTACATAGGCTAAAGTTGAAAATACCCATGCTCAAAAGTTAAATTCATGGCAGATAATGCTCTTTTTAAAAGTTCTATACTAATTTAATATACTAATTGATATAATTTAAAATAACTAATTTAAACTAAGTAAGGGACACTTATTTTTACGTAGAGTATGCTAAGATGGAGCCTGGCATTCATCTGTCGAACGTACACATTGTGTATAAAACTGTAAGTAATGTCTTTGCTACGTGCAACTTGTATTTAAAAAAGCATGTATCAATTTATCAATTAAGGTAATTGGTTTCGACTACCATAGTTATTATCAGAGGTAATCAGATAAAAATATATTTGACACAACTAAGAACAAAATAAATAAACAAATAACAATATTTATAAAAGTGTCTAAATAAGGTTGGGGGAGGATGCAGGATGATTAAAGGGTAAAAATTAACAAAATGAGGGTGAAACATAACGTTTTAAAAATTTTTGTAACACAATTTGACAAAGTCCAATTGCATGAAATGACAGTACCTGCGAAAAGATTCTTTTGATGATTCACAATTCCATTTTTTAATGCATTAAAGTTTCTAGTGTTTATAGCGAGTTTAAATTCTTGTAACGATATTCAATACGTAAGCGGATAAAATAAACCCGTTAAAATAATATCTATGTGAAACTTAAGTTCACTAGTTAATATATGATTATCGAAAGGAAGAGTTAATTTGAGATCAATATATTTAAATGTATTTTTCAACTTCTTGCGTTCTTTATTTAGAGATAAAAACTGACGCCTGGTCTCACCAATATAAAATTTGTAAACACTTGATTTCAAGATTAAAGACAGAAAATCTTTGGAATCAATTAAAAATGGAAGTCATTGCGTGTTTTAACGAAATGGAAATACTCGTACCTATTATTCTTTTAAACACCTGAGCAATTTCATACGAGATTGGCCGAAATAAGGCAGATTTTTAAAGTTAGAAGGGTCATATTTGTTGTGATAGATATTGAAAGCTGAATGTAATATAAAATTCGTCAAATAATTTAACGTCACATTTCGTTGTGATATATTTGAGCTGCCAGTATTCTGACGTTTCGAAGGATTGTCATCAATATTACATGTTCTTCCAACTCAAATTTTTCAATTTTGATTGATACACATCTCTATTTTAATACACATCTTTACCTGTTTGTCTTAAGCTGCGATCAATTTATTCGACAGTTTTTTTATCCCATAAATTTCTGTACAAATTCTTCTTCCTTCCAAAAAAATTCATAGAGGTTCTCCATAGATTAAATGCATGTCAGCATATTCAGCACACAAATGGGTTCATTACTTAATTAAAATCAGTAAGCATCATGTGAAAATAACAATGCCCTAAACACAAATTGGGAATAGGCGCTTAAGCGATTCAACTTCTGCTATAAGTAAAAGAGAGCTATAGCTTCTCTGTTATAAGAAATGGCGAATGCGGTTAATGCAATGCGACTGCGATTAATGCAATGCGAGTGCTATAAAAATTCAAGTTATTTCCGAAACCAGTAATTTGAAATACCTACAATAAATATGAGTAGATGTACATAGACTCACTGGTGGACTCGCTGTTGCAACCACCATACCACAACTGTTAGTGCCGATAGTGTTTTAGTGTTTTTGATGAAAATTGCAAAGGTATTTAGTACCAAAAAGTTAAGTTAAACGTTACAATCACATTAAACATGACTAAAATCAAATGTGAGATTAAAAAACTATGAACGAAGAACGATCTTTCAATGACTAAAATTTGAGGAAACGGTTATAAAAATTTTATATGAAACACTATGGTTATTTTGAAATCCCCCGGCGTTCCCGCCGACAGTATGTCGCGCATTTCCCGGACACCCCGTATAATTGGGCCGCTCTCCCGCCCGGGTCAGTACGGTGCAGCGACCGCCTGTTTATTCCCCGGCAATAAGGTCAAACTAACGCGTCCATTCGCTGTCAAATTTCCATTAATTCGGACACACGGTCCGCCATCGCCGCCCGTCCTAAGTTATTGTGCCATCGCCGTGAATAGTTCCACAATTCCCTTTTATATTCCCGGCCCGCTCCGCCGCCGCCCGGAACCGGGTAAACTGTGGGGATTTTCACTCGACGGGTCCGCGCTGAGTCGGCGATACCAACAAATTAAACCGATTTAACATCCATAAATTTCGCCCTGCCAAATCCGGCTAGTCTTTCTCAGCTGATCCGCAAGCGACCTACGCGCCATTGTACTTAACCGATTGTAAACCGGAGTCATAATGGAGGCAGTTGTGAACGCCATATGGAGCGACGAGCGTATGTGTGTGTGTGTGTACCACCTCATCAAAACTACACGACGCGCTCCAATATTATACGCTCTCCTCTGAACTGTTGGTGCATATGACGGGCATTGTTCTCCCATGATTCGACGTGTACTTTCAATAGTTCGATGGCGCGCATATTGCGCCCGCTTTTTCCTATGGGGAAAGAAAACGGTCTCTCGAACCACCGTCGATTACTACGTCATGCATAAGTGGATTTCACAACTCTGAATGGTCAAACTAAACAGACGAAACAATATAAGTACAATCTAACGCGGAAATAGATTACCTAGATTAAATAGCAGATCTACAATTGAATGACTGCAAAGTTAACCACCAGCAGAACATAGATATTCTGAACTCATTGCCATTACATCATAATTCTAAAATGGAAGAGTAGTGCAATGGGTTTAAGCACCATTTATAAAGCCTAGCCTTCTTTAAGAAACTGCACCATGACCAACTCTTCTCCTTCAAGATAGTGCTTCTCCATTAATATAATACAGCAACTTTAATTTTTGCAGACCGACTTTTTGGAAAAAAGTGTTCACATCAATTTCAATCTTATATTCCCTATAGTCCAGGACCCATCTGTTTTTACGGGGATGTAAGAGGTGACCGCAATGTTTTTACATGAATACCTCGGGAATAATGCCTAGAATAAGGATTCCCAACGTGGTTGTTAAGTTTGTTATGAAATCCAAGAATTTTTATATTTTCAAATTTTCTTAAAATCCCGTTAGACTAGCTTCGAAAAAATTACTTGAAGGCACTTATAAGCTCTCATGCCTCATTAAACATTACAGTAAATATCGTCACTTGTGTGACACAATCCAAAAAGTCCACAAGTTTCATAATTTCTGGAATTGTTTAAAAAATACGTACATTTAAGTTGATTTGGAAAAATTGAATTGTAACAGGAAGGTTTAATAGTCCAAGACTAATCTGTCAGAATTTGCTTTAGATGGACGCAAAAAGTAACGGCAATGTTTTTACATGAATACCTCGGAAGTAATACTTAGAATAAGGATTGACTTATCATTCAAAGCGCAGAGGTCGGGAACATTCTTTAAAATGCAACAATTAAAAAAAATGGAAAAACGTGTTTTTCCGACTTGTTTTGCTTCTAACTTTTCAAGTATTGAATTTAGAAGAAAGTTGACGAGAGAAAAAAGTTGCAGAATTGCTTTCTACATAAAATGGCATCGGTTAGAAATTGAAAAATTTATTAGAGGTTTTGCAAAATAATAATAAACAAAAAAAATCGGCCCAAAAAAGTGTTTCCTTAATTTATTATTTTACGCACTTTAAAACGTAGTTAGAACTTCCATATCACAGGTAGAAAATCTTGAAATTATAATAATAGAATCCAGTAAATTTCGTTTCGATCGGTTTATTAGATTTTGCACAATAATTTTGCAATCCAGAAACTTCGAAAAATATTGAAAATTTTCAAAATTGTTTAAATTTTTTTTCACTATTCGACTTCAAAAGAACTGGCTGAGCATATATAAGAGGAAACAAGCTTTCATGTGCTTTTTTCAGAATTAAAAAATATTTATTAGAACGGTCACAGTCATTGTTTAAATTTAATTTATAAATTTGTCAAAATTAGAAGTGAGACATTTTTTTAATGTAAACTTCAATCTTTTTAATGTAAATTTCAACAAAAATATTATACTGGTTACTCTGAAAAACAATTATTTGTTAAGATATCAGAAAAAAATAATAATTTTATTCACCATTATTAACCATTTTATTAAACACTAATCAATTTTGAGGAGTTATATCTCAGAAGCTAATGAACAAAATAGCAACTTATTTATATATAAAAAGAAGCGTCTTTCCGAGTACTTTTCGGATATGTTTTCAAAATTTCATTTAACAAAAATTCGCCGAGATAATATATTTGTTTATAAGCAAAAAAACGACACCAACTTTAAACAATGACTGTGACCGTTCTAATAAATATTTTTTAATTCTGAAAAAAGCACATGAAAGCTTGTTCCCACTTACATGTACTTAGCCAGTTTTGTTAAAGTCGAATAGTGCAAAAGAATTTTAAACAATTTTGAAAATTTTCAATATTTTTCGATTTTTCTGGATTGCAAAATTATTGTGCAAAATCTAATAAACCGATCAAAACCAAATTTAGAGGATTCTTCTCTTATAGCTTTAAGATGATCTATCTGTGATATGGAAGTACTAACTACATTTTAAAGTGCCTAAAATAATAAATAAGAAAACAAATTATTTGTGCCGATTTGTTTTTGTTTATTGCTATTTTGCAAAACCGCTAATAAATTTTTGAATTTTTAACCTATGCCATGTTATGTAAAAAGCGATTCTGCAACTTTTTTCTCTGTTCAACTTTCTTCTAAATTTAATACTTAAAAAATTAGAAGCACAACAAATCTGAAAAAACGCGTATTTTTTAAATTGTTGCATTTTAAACAATATTCTCGACCTCTCCGCTCTGGAGGATAACTTAATCCTTATTCTAGGCATTATTCGCGGGGTGTTTATGTAAAAACATTGCGGTCACCTCATACGTCCATATAAAGCTAATTTCTGACAGATGGGTCTTGGACTACTATGTAACATCCAATGTCAACATTTTTTTTTCTATTAAACAAAAATTGCTATGTGTCTAACCTTTGTTATACTTACAAATATAAGTATGGAGTGCCTGAGTAACGGTTAATTTTGAAAATCTCAATCGCAGCGAAATTAATACAACCAATCAAGTTTTTGTAATACCTATATGTAATTGTGTAATTGGTAACACACTCAAATTGTTTTCATAGGGAAATTTTAAGACGCAATTGAACTTAATTGGTTAACGTAATTGAATAAAAAAAATATTGTTTGTATATAGTAATGACTCGGAGATCGAAGGAAGTACAGAAGATATGAAGAAGGCAATTAGGGGATTAAAGAACAGATAATAGTATATTAAAGTATGAGTGGATATTGAGCTCTTTCAAACACGAGCGAGTTTTCGAGCACGACGGCGTAGCCGGAGTGCTCGAAATAGAGCAAGTGTTTGAAAGAGCAGTTATCCACGAATACTTTACGCTATTTTTTTTATTGGTACCAAAACCAAATGCATACCCAATATGATTAATTTGAATGACACTCGGGACGCTTCGTGACGGCCCGTCGCACGTCGTGCGACCAATCGGCTTGTCCAGCTACGGCCAAAAACGCTCTGCTATTGGTTGATATGACCGTTGTTGATACGTTTCCATGGCGACTTTAAAACACGCGCGTGCGATAAAGCCCGATTTACGCACGCCAAAGCATGTTATAAATAGGCAAAATAGCGTACCAATAAAAAAAAATATTAAATTATTTTATTATCGTATTAAATTTACGACGGCAAGAACATGTAAATAATATAATAATAATAATATAATAATATAATAATAATATTTCAAAGTATTGCTAATTAGTCACTAATTACGGTATCACGGCATAGAACACCACATAAGAGAATGTACTGTCGCTGCTATTATTCATACAAAAAGAATACTAAAAATAATAAAACAACCAAGTGACTAGCTGCAAAATGTCTTTGGGTCCTCAACAAATATTAAATACTACAGTACCTACCTCATATTATTTTTGGTATTGAATTTAGTTTTGACAATTTTACTAGTCAGTATAGTACTCGATATGTGCCTACAAGAATTAAATCAATAGCTGTATCTACATTTAAAAAGAAAATGGGAAAAAATCGAATATGTTTACGGCAGTAGGTACTATAGTTTAATAAATTGCCATAAGAATTAAAAAAATTGAAAGTTATTGAAACTGTGAGAAAAACTAAGATCACGTTTGTATAAAATACAGATGAACAGTGGAATATATTATAAAATACTAAAAGTTGAAACACAATTTTGAATAACGACTAGAAATATTTTCAGTGCAAAACTCATTACTACATTTTGACTGGTTTCGATTCTCATCTATACTAACAAATATTACAGAAGAGATGGGCGGTGCTAGACTTTAGAAGTCATTAAATACACATGATCCAGTTTTGCAAATTGTAGTATAATTCGAAGAAAAAAATCAATTTGATATGTTGGTAGATTTATATCTAGTATTGCATTCGTTAACGAAGTCGAAAAAATAGGAATTAAAATGCGGTTTTCAGTTTTTTGGTATCTAGAGATCATACATGATCATTTCCCAAAAATTTATAACGAAATTTGTCGGCAGGCTACAGGTCGCATTTTTTAAAGAATCACAATGAAATTTGGTACAAAAATCAGTTGGCCGAAAATCTCGGTCGAGTTCGTTAATGGGCCAAATCGGTCTAGCAAAATTGCGGCTTGTTATTTTCAAAAAAAAAAAAAATCAAAAAACTTTTATTTCGCGTCTGAGAGAAAAATGTTACTTGGGTTTTTTGTTACCCTTATAGAGGCGAACGACTACTGTATAAAACATTTTTTCGAAAAATGTACAGAAAAAAAGTTATTTTTTTAAAAAATAAAAAAAATAAGAAAAACTTTTATTTCGCGTGTGAGAGAAAAATGTTACTAAGGTGTTTTATTGCTCTTATAGAGGTGAACAACTTTTGTATAAAACAATCTGTCGAGAAACGTACAAAAATAAAGTTATTTTTGTTAAAACATAAAAAAATAAAAAAAAAATTATTTCGCGTCTGAGAGAAAAATGTTACTTAGATTTTTTTATTGCCCTTATAGATACGAACAACTTTTGTATAAAACATATCTTTGAGAAATGTACAGAGAAAAAGTTATTTGCAAATATTTTAAAATTTTGTCGTTTGTATTTTTACACACCTCGTATGCATTTTTTTGACACATCGTGTGTTATAATACTATATATCCTACCCATAAATCTACCTTTCAGCCTGGCATGCCATGGGGTTTTTTTAATTGAAAATGAAGGTGGGGCATTATGTTATCTAAAAGTAGTGACTTTTCTTGATTGATTCCATATTTTTCGCACCTTCAAAGGTGATCAATCATTCTGATTACAATTTATGATCATTCAGGCTATTTTGTTAAATTTCCAGATCATTAAAATATTTTCAAATTTAATGCCCTGAAAACATGTAAGTTTGGCAGATTCCACTAATAACGGGCGTCCCTTTGTCGCATAACAAATTCGAACACAACACAAAGGCAAGTCTCTCTTTTAGAACTCTTGGAAAGTGCTTTGAAAAGGACACTTTTATCTAAGCTAGATTTTTCTAGAGGCTTCTAACTTTTCAAAGTTTCTGGAAAATTTTGCTTCATTCATTGCTAGAATCTCTTTGTAACGCAATTTACGTCGTTACGAATTTATTCAATTGAGCCCCAACGTTTGTCTCGTTCTCATTAAAAACCTTATGAAAATGTGTTGTGTCCAAAGTTTCACCGTAACACAAATCCAGAAACTATCACGCTTCCCCGACCGTAACGCAATAGGTATCCCCCGAAACTATATTTCAGCGTTCGTAGATAATATAATATTATTAAACAACTTGAAACTCGTGTTTATACGAGTATGTTCGCGGACGCGGAATGATTAGTACATCAATCTGAATATTCATATATTCGCCGACTATCAATTCGTCCGCGAAAATATATTCGGCATTAATATTGTTTTCATTACACGTTATCACTGTCAACGATTCCATAGAATAAAATCATGAATGCCGTTAACGAACGCTAAACGATTTCAATTCGAGAGAGAATTATTTACGAAAATTAACCGAAATAATCCGACGGAATGTCATTTTCGGTTTATCGAAACGTACGTGCGTTTATTAGTGATTTATGTCGAGTCCCGTGTTGTTTAAGTAAATTAAATTATCGGAATTTATCCGATCGCCTCGTTGTTGATAGAAAGTTTGACGGGAATCGGGAGGCCCATAACAACAAAAACGACGGCCGAAATGTTAAATTTTAATGACGAGATACGAGCTAACTGGTACATTTTGTACTTAGCAAGCCGATGATGCGAACATCGAATTACACTTTAGATATGTTATATAGAAATGTTTTTGTATCGACGAATTTTCATATTACTATAAAATAAAATGACTCGAGACTGATCTATGGAATCCGCTAAAACATTAAATAATGTTGTATATGTAATATTTAATTAATATTCCATTAGTGACTGAGGGAATCTTATACGATCCTCGATAATACGAGGCATTAACCAGAGTTATAATGAACAGTGAACTACTGTAAAAGTGATCAAAAAAATTTGGTTGTCTGCAAAGTCGGTACTTTGTTTTAATAATGAAAGAACAAATATATGAGATTATATAGCTAATCAAAATCTTAGAATGCAAGCATCAATTACCTTATTGCCGCAATTGTGACTGTAATAAGCAATGGTATTGACTTCAGTTCACTTTATGAATAGCCGGCAATACGTTAACGTCAAGCTGTGTGCTGCCGCTGTCTCTCTTTCACGCGGACTCAAGCGCCAGGTAGAATGGAAGGGAGATAGATGCGTCAAAAGCGAAACGCTAACATACGTGTGCGTACAATGCGTCGCAAGCCAATCGAAGGTCGATCTCTGTCACTTGTTCTCGCTCTCGCTTCCACGCATGGGTCAGGCCAGGCGTAACGTTACAATGTTTTCTGACTTTTTCACGTCAAAAGAGAAGGGATATACTGATAGGAGACATACTAAGGTATGATGGCTTAACAAAAATGATCATAGAGGGTATGATAGAAGGAAAAAATGGACCAGGAAGACCGGGAAACAATACATAAAATGGAAGATATCAAATGTGATATCTACCTGCAAATGAAAAGATTGGCAGCAGATAGGAAATAATGGAAATTCAGAGTGATGAACCAAATCAATACATCCGATTGAACACTGAGAGAAAGAGAGAGAGAGAGATCATACGATAAAGTAGTTTATCTAAAAATCATACATAAGAACATTAACAAAAAAAAAAAGAGAAGAATGGGACCATATTATGTTTGTACTTTCGGGACCTTGCATTTCATTTTGGAAGGTGACTACAGTTGAATGATACCATGTGTATAATCTTTTAATAATCATTGTGTCACAATCTCAGAGATGAAGAATTTAGAATAATTATCCGTTTTAACAAAATCACAACGTACATAGTTTATCTAAACTTCAATGCTTCTACAAACAAATTAAACTTAAATTTCGTTCGACAACATTTACCGACATCGACTACACATAAGTTTTAAATTAAGATTTCCAACTTCACCACGTATTTCGACTTGTTTTTACGAAGAAAACCTTTCAATTATTTTGTCATCCCTAAACTTCCATTGTGTCACATTCGATCCCGCGAGCGATATCGAATGATGCGATGATCGATCGCATTACAAATAAATAACCCGACACCTCACACATAAAGTACGCCGCCGTAATTTTGATTAATCGCGCTGTTATTCACGAAAAAGTGAAATAAACCGAAAAATAATATCAGAAGCTAAGGAAGCACCGTTGGAGCCAAAACAATCCAAGTCGACTATTAATCTTGATTTAAACGGCAGCGGAATGATTTATTTCGTTTTAATTGAATCGGCTGGAACACCTTGTGACGTAAGCTGACAGACCTTCGATCGACAAACAGCGAGAGAGTGAGAGAGAGAGAGGGGGAGAGGGAGGAAAAAAATTAACGAATAATTAATAGCGCACGGGAGCCGTTCAGAAATTAATCGACGGAGTAAACATTCGTAATTTCGCAATGTTTCAATGGGTGTTGATTAATATTTACGCGGACGGGCGATCCTGCGGGGCGATCGAGATTACTTGATACAGTTCGATAGGGGGCTCGGGCCATTTATATCCCGTCGGAGCGACGACGCGGAAAAAAACTTTTCTCCTTTTGTGTATGCTGCAATGTCAGCCCCATCGTTTGTCACTGCAGGTGTGTCGGGTTATATTTCGCTCAGTGTCCGACGTCAGGGCACTCTCGCTTTTTGAGACTTCCCATATAAATTTCTTGGGTAATTCTAGTTAAAACGAGAATTTCCATTGGCACTATTGGCATTGCACTTGGAAAATGCGTACGTTCCCTTAAATTCAACTTTGGGTCCTTTAGATCCACAATCCTGCGCAGAGACAAATTTCGGTCATGCCATTGCAACCACGATTCTGTTTAGAAAGACTTCCTCTTCCTCTTCTTTAGCCTTGGATCATAGGATTTTCTTAACATACACCATCATTCTCTATTGCATGCGGCTTGTTTCCAATGTAGGCCCGCTGTTCTTTTTAAGTCAGTGCTCCATCTCGTTTGTATATACTCGTTCCTATGTATGGTCTCCAGTACTGGACTAAATCATTTCATCT
Organism: Cryptocephalus moraei; assembly: GCA_946251905.1. Lineage (NCBI taxonomy): Eukaryota > Metazoa > Arthropoda > Insecta > Coleoptera > Chrysomelidae > Cryptocephalus > Cryptocephalus moraei. The sequence continues at coordinate 10,262,921 of OX276455.1, forward strand.
GTCATCTTGGTGTCTAACGACGTAGCCTGCAAAGCTCCATTGGGTAACATCTTCAACCTTAGTTTTTCAGCCAATCCCTGTGTTCCTCTTCCTGTCAGTCAAACGCATTCCCAACATAGATCTTTCCATAGCTCTTTCTACCATGTCCATGTTTTCCTTTGTGGGTGTCCAGGTTTGACATGCGTGGAAAACACATTGGTTAAATACTTTTCGTCTCATTTGTTGCGGTATTTTTCGGCTCCTGAATAACAGTGCTAGCTTTCCAAACCTTGCCAGTGCTAATCTTGTGCGTCTCGTTATTCCATCGTACTGGTTGTCTTTGTTCCATTTCCAGACCAGCCCCAGGTATATGTAATAAAGTGGACATAGGTTTCTCCTAACATACGCCATTCTTCGTGGCCTGCAAAGCTCCACTTTAGCCTGGCGACTTTTTGGGTAACATCTTCAACCTTAGTTTAGCAGCCAATCCATGTGTTCCTCTTCCTGTCAGTTAAACTCATACCCAACATAGATCTCTCCATAGCTCTTTCTACCATGTCCATGTTTTCCTTGGTGACTGTCCAGGTTTGACATGTAAGTAGTGGAAGAACACAGTGGTTAAATAATTTTCTTTTCATATGTTGCAGTGATTTTCGGCTCTTGAATATCAGTGCTAGCTTTCCAAACCCTGCCCGTGCTAATCTTGTGCGTCTCGTTATTCCATCGTACTGGTTGTCTTTGTTGAATTTCCAGACCTGCCCCAGGTACCTATATGTATTCAATAAAGTGGACATAGGTTTCTACTAACATACGCCATTCTTCGTGGCCTGCAAAGCTCCACTTCAGCCTGGCGACTTTTTGGGTAACATCTTCAAGATTATGTAACAAATTAACATTTATACATATAAATAAGCGTATATTATATTATGCGTCACTAACAATCAAACCAACATCGACTGCAACAGAACGCGTTCTTTCAATTGCGGGGCTAACCAAAACAAATATTAGAACTCGTCTTAACGCGGAAACACAACACAATTATATTCCTAAATTATGCTTTTTCACAATGAAATAAATGTATTTTTTTCTGTGTGTATACTTTTCTGTCGTTTTTTTTTCTGCATTATAGATGTAAGTATTTTTAAAGATGTCATTCTTAGTACCTATTGTTAGTTATAAGGAATTTTTATATACGCAATTATATTCTGAAAATATGCTCTACCCCTGATGAAATAAATATATTAAATCCTGTGTCTGTACATGTAAATATATCTAGGTAAATATTGCTCTTTGTATATTTAGTAGCAAGGACTTTTTATAAATAAATTTTATTACATTCTTAAATACGCTTCTTCCCCATGAAATAAATGTATCTTTTCCAGTGTGTCTGTAGATATAAGTACCGATTAATTTATGAAGATATTACTTTTAATATTTTTAATTACTATTAATTTTTATACATTTCTTATTACTTATAATGTTTGTCCAATATCCAAATATCATTTTCTACCTAAATACCTGACAGAAAATAAATCGAATTAAAGACCACAATCAAATCCAACAATGACAGAAGGTTGTCCAAACTCTCGAAGTTGGCCATGTTCAGTGGTCTTTCAACCTTTGCACAATGAGGATGTCAACATAAGTAGGGTCAATCCGTTATACAATTTTAGTTCGTGTTTCGATATGTGTTAATTTTAACTGTATGTGTCCATGTTGTTTTAATCTTTGACACTCCACATGTCGCACACCCGGAGCCCTAAAATCTTTTGTTATGAAGCCTGATGATGACTGTTAATCAGTCGAAACCGGTCGCTTAGTCCTTATTAAATAAATTCCTTGGCGAAGACTTAGTGTTTTCTTCGGATACTTCAAATCCAACAAATATGTCCAAGGAAATATCCGGATATCCGGATAATTTTGGCATTTATCTATTCGATATTCGGATAGTTATGAGCGTCGGATAATTGGGAACCCTAATCGTGAATCACTCTGAAAATATCAACTTTACAAAAAAATTATATAGAACCGAAATTGCTACGAATTGGTCATCTATCGATTTCCGAGTCTATTTTAATTAAAAAACTGTTTCTCAATAGCCTATCAATAATTTGAAACAGTTTTAATGAGATTTCGCCTGTATTTAGCTAGATATTAATTACATATCTTGCAAGAGATATTGCGTTATATCACCTCATCACTTCTTAATATAAATCATAACTCATTCTCTATTACAAAATTGAAAGTGTAAGATTTCCTTTCAGGAATCAGTTAATTGTCTCTCGTGAAATGTAACCATATATATGTGAATGATAATATGTGTGGTGGTAGGTGGTTTGCTCCCTCAAACAAATAAGTAAACAATGGACGAAGCATCACGTAAAGTGTTATGTGCATTGTAATATTCCAAATGGTCCTTGGAGAAATAGGACGGGAAAAGTAGTCGCTTCAGTCTCCAGCGGTCGAGTGGAGAACTGATGGTAACTTTCACGAAGTAAGAACACTGCATGGACTCCTTGATAAAATTGAAAAATGCAATATTTATCTCCAGAGTAGATAATGCATAAGTAGGTAGAAGAATTAGTTATTGACATATTTAATAGGTGCACCAGTTTACTTTAATTTTCTGGATTTCGATGATTTGTATATATTGAAGTACATATTTTGTTTTAGCTCGGACAGGATAGAATCAGAACTCCCGCTCTACGCGAAACTCCTCGAGACTCCCCCACTTGCGAAACAATAAAACATTTAACTCCCAAGCCTGTCCGATACAAATTGAATCCACGGCTCCTACCCGGATATCTCCCACTATATGCACATATACCGGGAGTACGTCCCGTGGGAGCGGCACTCTTAAAACTTGGAGCTGTCGACCGGAAGGGGGACGCGTGTGTACGCGTAAACTTTCATTTTCTCTTTATATTTCAATATTTCAGGGGGGCGGATTTTGACACCTCGAATCGTATATTCCGCGCGAAGTGCTGCCTGTCTGCCACCCTCCCTCTCGGTTGTCGTGTCGTGTACATACTTTATGAAATTTTCCCCCCGCCTAAGTACGTTAAGGAAGTTTATATGGGAAATTCGACGCTCGCTGCACCGTTCGAGTTGAAGCGCCACGATGTAATTTCGTAATATGAGAATTAATCGAATTACGGTAACTACGGGCATGGCTCAACTTTATCGCGAGAACTCGATATAATGCGAAAAAATCTGACGTTGTTTCTAATGGCGCTTGCTTCCTCGAATTAAATTAGCGGAGAAGATTTTACCATACATTTTTACAGACAACGTCGTACACTCGTAAGAGGAGATGGGTTCTGTTCCAGAAAGATGCTTAACTGTTGAGAAGCATTATGTGCACTCGCTTCAAACTCAATTTAAGTTGCACAACGAGTCGTCAATCACATATGTTCAACTACCTCACAACACGAGAGCGGGATTGCAAAAAAAATTCTAAACTAAATAAATCAACCCCAATTTAGTTGAATAATAATGAATGAGATAATGCTGTACACATTGCAGAAAAATATATTTCCTTTATTGCAAGTGTGATTTTAAATTGTTATGTAAAAAAATATTCAAATGAATAAAAATAATAAAGATAATAAAAAATATTCTTTCCACTAAAATTTTCATAAAATATTCTGTTTTATATTTTACTAACTTGGCGTTATTAGGTAAATATACTATTATTGTATTATTTATAATTAAAAGAATTAATTAAAATTTTTAGAAAATGTCCTTCCTAAAATCACACTGATCCTATAAATGACTACATACCGATAATTAAAGAGATTAATACTCTTTGGGATATGCAGGCAAATATATGAATAATATTAATTTCCAAAAAAAATTAAACTGTAATACAATAACCCAATAAACTCAATTTAGTGAAATAGTAGAGAGTGATATATACATAATTACATAATGGAGATTTTGTTATTGTAAATGTGACTTTAAGTTATTATGTATAAAAAGGTCTTCAAGTAAATTATTAAATTTTGTTGTGTCGTATTCAATGGTAATGAAAAGTATTTTTCCTAATAAAATTTTCATAAATTATTTTGTTTCATATTTTCCTAACATAGAGTTATTGGGTCAAGGTATTATTGTATTTAAAATTAAAAGAATTAACTAAATTTGTTACAAAACTCCCTTCTTTCTAAAATAACTCACTAATCCTATAAATAATTATATACAGAAAATTGAAGTGATAAAGTACTCCTTGAGATACACAGGCTAATATATGAATATTAACTTCCAAAAAAAATTTATACGAAATACAGTACCCAATAACCTTAATTTAGTGAAATATTATAGAGTGATATACAATGTGTCCCATTTTAATGTACCACCCCTGATATCTCTTTAGATATGCAATTTAGCGAAAAATGGTTCAGACAAAAGTTCTAGCACTCGAAGGGGGCCATCCAAACATGACCTTGTCGTTGACCTTGAAATGCATTTTCAACGTCATTTTTTTTTTTTTTTATAGAAACACATATTTTTTGTCATATTTGGATTCGTCAATAAAAATTACGTATCTTTTGAATAAAACATTTTTTTCGTAACAATTTACACTTTTCAGCTTTGACCTCGATTTAACCTTCAATTCGTCCAGTCAAGGCAACATCCTTCACAGTCCAACCACTCAGAGTCTAATTGAGACTTGAAATTGACCTGTAGATTGGACTTGGCCTGACTGTGACTAAGCCTTGACCCGACCTTCACCAGATTTGACCCTGATCTTGACATGGTCAGGCCAAGGTCACATAAAGGTCAAATAAAGGTCAAAGCTGAAAAGTGTCTTCTAGCGAGAAATCGAATCATTTACGAAAAAAATATTTCATACAAAAGATACATATTTTTTATGGGACAATCCAACTATGACATAAAAAATATGTATTTCCATTAAAAAAACTAAAGTAGACCTTGATTTGACCTTGAGAATGCATTTAAAGTTTAACAGCAAGGTCATTTATGGATGGCCCCCTCCGAGTCTTAGAACTTTTGTATGAACCATTTTTCGCTAATTTGCATATCTAAAGAGATATCCGGGGTGGTACATTAAAATGGGACACCCAGTATACATAATTACATAATAGAGATTTTGTTAGTGTAAATGTGACTTTAAGTTATTATGTATAAAAATTTAGAGTTATTGGGTCAATGTATTATTGTACTTAAAATTACAAGAATTCAGAAAACTCCCTTCTTTCTAAAATAAATCACTAATCCTATAAATAATTATATACAGAAAATTGAAGTGATAAATTACTCCTTGTGATACACAGGCAAGTATATAAATAATATTAACTTCAAAAAAAATTATATCTAATATAATAATATAATATATAATATGATAATAATAATATTATATAATAATAATAATATAATATAATAAATACAATACCCAATAACCTCAATTTAGTGAAATAGTATAAAGTGATATATACATAATTACATAAAAGAAAAATAGATTTCTTTTGATATTATAAGTGTGAATTTGAGTTATTGTGACAAAAATGTCTTCAAAGAAATTACCAAATCTTGTTATTTCGCAGTGAACGTGAAAAAATTTTCCAGTAAGCTTTCCAAAGATTTATATACTTTATATTTTACTAACTTAGGGTTACTGGGTCATTGTGTCGAAAGTGTTGTTTACCTTTGAGTCATTGTGTGAATGGGCAGTTATTAAGTACAATTTTTATATTTTTATGTGTCTTATTATGACCCAATATTGGTATTTTCTTCACCCTCCACTTTTATCCTCCTATTACGTCTGCAGTATATCACTCAAATTATATACTGCTCTATATAAGTCTTATACATTTTCACGCAATTCTGAGACATTTGCAATAGGAATATAGATAATTAGGGGTGAAGGGAGGGGGGTCTTAATATGGAAAAATACCACGGTTTTTTTAATTTGTCAATTTGACTATGAATACCTGGGCAAAGGCAGCATATGAAAGCCTAAGAATTTACTAGTAATCCCTTTATCGCGAATTATATGCTGCGGGTAATTTAAACAATGTACCTATATTTTGAAGTTCCCGTACATTTTCATGACCAAACCTCATTGCCATCCTCAATATTTTCTTCGTAGCTCTTCTCTTCAGTCTCGAATTAGATTTTGAAACATTTTTTCTTTATTTTTCATTGCACTTTCGACGCCTTTTAAACGCCTCCTTCAGAAAGCGATAAGCCGAGTACGCTCTATTTGATTACCCCTGGACGAGAATCGACAATGTCTCCTCGAGCATTAACGCAAACTTCGGAAAGTTTCTTTAACCGTCGCCGGATAAATTCTGATTCGTTCGCCATTACCGTACTCGGTAACTTCGACTAACTGTAAAAGCAGTTCGGACGCGGCGTGTCGTGTCAACAGTGATCGTGTCGTAATCGTCAGGACCTGAGAAAGTGACGCGAAGTTCGGTAACGAGAATGTCGATGCGGGTAGCAGAAATCGTCTCTTGATTTGTAAAGAGAAGGGGAATGTTTTTGAGTAAGTCAAGTTCATAACGATGAAAAGCGCAAATGGAAAATTTGTTACGTTTTTAACTGAAGGAGATTTTCTTCATCGTCCCTCACACCCACTGAAATAGTCACTGAGAGTAGTAGGGTATGAATGGGAGTTCTGTAACAGGATTCGGATTCAGTTCAATGACCTCTCCTGCCTTCACGAAAACTAGCTAATCGTGAAGAACCTATTTTAGGAGCTAAAAACCGCTTTGAGTCTCACAAATACTTGAGGGTAAATGTTACTAAAACTGGTACTAGTAAAACTGAAATTAAGAACCGTATTAGACAGGGAAAAACATGCAACAATACAACTAAATGGAGTCTTGTGGAGTACTCAAATTACACCAGATATTATAAAACTGGTTATAAAAATGGAAAAAGCTCTAAAAACTGTTCTTGACATCCATAAAACTTTCAAACTGTTCCACAGCAGTTCTGTCGTGCAATGGAATCTTCCGAAATATCCTCAACTAGATGTCGATTACCTTTGCAATACCCAAAATGCCTCAACCATACAGGAAAATATCTCCAACAGAAAAGGAGTGGGCAATGTTCAACTGGTGACCGATTTGAAGTCTAAAATGGACAAGTCCAATGCTGTATCCAAGTCTTACGATGACATCAAAAAGAGATTCTACGAAGAACTGTACCGCATCCCTAATGATACCCATCCTGAAGTCTTGAAATATGGAAACCAACCGAAGACAGTCAAAGTCATAAACAGCAAGAAGAATTTCCCATTTAAGCTCAAGCAGTTCCATGATATATCCAAGCGGCTGAACCACCAATTGGGCAACGTTTCCAGCAACAAGAGCTATTTTGTGTTGGGGGAATTGGCTGAACTAGAACAGGCTCTAGTTAACTACTTCGTGGAGAAATTGTTAAAGAATGGTTTCGAGCTTATATCTGTGCCTGATATTCTTCCCAGGGATATCATCGAGAGGTGCGGAATGAACACCAAAGAGGAAAGAAATCAGGTTAAGTATTTTGCTATTCCTCTTTTGTCATACACCAGGTACATATTGTTGTACATATTTCTCTTCTTAATTACAGCTAATGTACTAATTGTAATGGAATTTCAGAATTAACATATTTCACTATATTTTGGAAAGTAATTGTTAAGGAGTATCCTCAACAAGTATGGACTTCAAATAAGGAAAGGTCCTAAATGCACAAAAAACTGTTTGGCAAATATATGAAAATTTAGGGAGAAAGTTAAAAAAGAACATTTACAAGAAGCTGTTGTCAGTGTAACTGGGTTGCTGCAGACCAACTCTACAAGATAGAATAAGTAACGATGAGATAAGGCGAAGAATGAAGATGGTCACCATGATCGGTACTGTTGAAGCTAAATACTGCCATGTACAGGTACCCAAGGAAAATATTGTCATGAGTTGACGACTAATAGCCTGAGAAGACTACACATTCTAATGTTAGAAAACTGTTTTCCTGGACTCATTTTAGATAAATTAATATTAACGGTCCCAGATAACCCCAACATCAATGAAAATAGTTGACAGAATTCGGTCTCAATTTAGTTAACTATGGATTACGAACGAATTACATAGATACATCCCTGTACCAAATTCCTTCCCTATATTCACTTATTATAACACAAGAAATCCATTTGACTTCCCCGTGACTCGGCACCGAAACATCTGTCTCTTATCATCATCACTCATCCGCCTGAACTGGGCCAATGCAATGCTTCGTATCGCTCGATAAAACGGGAAACAGTACGCAGACTTCTCCGTTTTCCTTCCAATTTCATTCAATTTTAAGGTGAGGATAAAACGAAGAGCCCCTTGAATATTTCACGGGGAGTTCACACGACGCCCGATTGAATCGGGACGTGTACGCGTATCCGATTGATCCAGACATCGAACAAATCCCGGATTATAATGTCGTAATTCACCTTGTAGACGATATAAGACTCTAAAATGTTTATAGTGTCGTAGCGTTTTTATCTGCAAGGGGACGCCGCTTCGTGGTATTAGGGAGCAGATTCCAACTTCCAGGCGAATATTCTTAACGCACCTGCTGAAAGTCGATGGCAAGGCGCTGTATTGACGTAGGAAATTGGTCGTCTCTTGAAACTTTCGAAACAGCTTTTTCCGTAAAAATGAAGTCATTCATGGTGGAGCACCTGTATTATTTTAAAAATTTCCCAAAGAAGTCCATACTACAAGGAAACAAAATCTGAGATTGATATTTTAAATGCATTAAGAAGACATGTTTCAAGCACCTGGTGCCAATCATCAGTCAAGCTCAAACAGTCAAGTATAACCACAAAGTGTACAAAGACGTGTTGTGGATAAATACATACAAAGAACACTAACCAGCATATTACAAGCACCTATGTAGTAGTAGTAATAACAACACAAATAGCTTCTATCCAAAAACAAAGATTGTCGCAGCTTTCAATTTCGGTTTTAACGTAATGTTCTGTTTGTATTTGTTAATAAAATTTTTGGCATACCATTCAAGGCTTGACTGATGATGGGCATTAGGTGCTCGAAACATGTGTCCTCATCAAATTTAAATTAAGAACCTTAGATTTTATTTTAAAAATTGGGAGACGTTTCAAAGAAATCGGACTTGCAGTAACTGTCTAAATAGACTGAACTTTTCAAATGTACTTTAATTAATAGCCTTGCGGAGTTTCAATAAGATTGATGCCATAGTAACTTTTTAATAACTTTTGAAATTTACTAAAGCACGAGTTCCGAATAATTCGTAGTAAAATATTTGTCTTTTACAGAAAGTTTCCTGAGTAAAAAACTGAAACTTACTAAACTCCTAAAGTGTACGTCAGTTAACAATTGGAAGAAGCTTCAAAGAAATTTGGGTTTCACTCAACTTTTTACGAATGTTTAAAGTCATTCAGTGTCATTTGTGCTGAAGCACGTCTTATCTCAGAAAATTTGTTCGGTAATAAACTGATACCACAATTAGTTTACAACTGAAAGGAGCTTTAAAGAAATCCGAACTGCAGTAACTATTTTTGAATTTTGAAAATTACATATCACAAAACGATGTAATAACAAATTTGTGTAAATTAAGGGACTATTTTGTGGTCAGCAACGTTGTGACAAGGCAAGGGCACAAATGACTCCCTGAGTATCGGAAATTTAAACAACTATAAGGTCATAAGCAATCATGTAAGTAGCTAGCATGAAAAACAAACAAAAATGTCTGAACAACCTTAAAGAAAAAGTAAAGAAAGAAAATATTAATGAAAAAATGCTACGACCAAAAAAGAGGAAAGAAAAGATGACTACATCTATTTTAAAACTATCAAAAGGCGTTTGATAACGTAAGACATGATCTATTACTCCCGATACCGAGAGACATAAGATATTCGCCTCATACACAACCCATTCTGGAACCAAGAAGATAAACTCAAACTTAACACGCTATACACATCCACCATGGAAATAATGAGAGGAGTTATGCAAGGTTGTATTCTTTCTCCAATCCTATTTAATGTTCATCTAAAATTGATTTTCCAACAAGCCCTTGAGAACAACCAAAGAGGTATAAAATTCAATGGAACAACTATTAACAATACCCGGTATGCTGATGATACTGCTATTATAGCAGACAACATTCAAGACATCGAAAACCTCGTTCTCCTTCAATCCTCTTGCTTTCATTGCTTCGTTGATGTCGTCTCTCCAGCTTCGCCGTGGACATCCTCTCTTCCTCCGCTCTGGTGGTACCCATTCTAATGTTTTTTTTGGGCTATCTGTTTTCATTCATCCGCTTTACACGTCCGAACCAAGTTAACTGTCACTTTTCTATTTCTCCATGTACGTTATTTTCCATTTGCATCTCTTTTCGAATGTCGTCACTTCTAATCTCTTCTGGCTACGATCGACCACAGCTTTTTCTTAAGAAGTCCTTTCTGTTCAAATTACCATGAGGTAATTTTTTGTAGCTTTTGTAACGTCCCACAACTCTGAAGCGTATGGGGTAACACTCTGAACTATACTTTTATATTGTCACACGCCTAAGGGCCTAGGGCCCAAAGGGAGTGCTCTGGTTGGGGGTGTAGTCAGGTAGAGAGATGGTAGATGAATTTAAAAATGTTTATTTCCTATATGCAGGGGAGAGAGTATTCATTACAAATGAGAGTCAGAAATGGCGAACGTAAAATGAAGTGCAAAAGGGTTGAAAGTTGGTGGTTGCTTACGTGGTCTTGCGGAAGGGTACCAGGCGCGAGTCTTTCCCAATGAGAGTCATGGTGAATAGGGCGGACTCTCGGACGGGCAGCGTGATGGGGTGCTGGACGACTGATCCCCCGATCGATCTGATCGCTCCGTATAAATACGTGCGGGATGTTTATGAACGTGCTGCGTTACCTATCCGAGAGTCACTTATTGCTCTTGTGTCTAGGTCACCTCCGTGCTGATTTAGCTTAGGTGGGGACCAAGTTGCGCTAATTGGAGCCGTATCGCGACAATATACATGTTTTTTCGTAGTTTCCTTTATTTTTATATTCCAGAGCAGGGAATTCAATGTTCTGGCGACTACTCTACCAATGTTGATTTCGTTTTCGCTATTGCCTTTCTAATAAATATTATTCCCAGGTATTTGTCATTCTCTACTTTTTTAAATTTCCCTGTATCTAAATTAAGGTCTTTTATTTCCTTATCTCCTACGGTATCCACATTTGGACAAATTTATCTGGAGACAGGCAATTTAAGTATACCCTGACCAAGTAACTGAGATCCTCTTCTGCTGGAATGTTCTCGGGGCCGGAAGCCGAAGCTGAGTTGATGTTCGCGGTGGAACCCCCAAATTTGGGGGTTCCATCGACAACACCACCTCAACTTGAAATCCTCTTCATTTGCGGCGATAACCATTTGGTCGTCTGCGAAGAACAACGTGAATTGGGTATCATCTCCCACCCTTAGTCCCATGCCTCTGCATGTTTTCACCCATTTAACCAGGACTCTGTCCAGAGGAATCTTAAAAAGAGTGGGAGATAGACAGCATACTCGTTTTAGTGCTTTTGTTGTTTCGAAGGAGGCGGTCAGTTTATTTCCTACTTTAATTTTTGTAAGTAAAATTATACGTGTCCTAAAATTTTAACTGATGTTCATTCAGTGAAGGATGTTTCAATGAGAAAGTGACAAAAGGGCCACCATATGCGCGGGCATCTAACTTTCTTTATACTTCTCTATTTTCGTCTTCATTTCTAGAGACATCAGATATCAAAAGCTCGGAAGAAAGATTTTTAGTAATCAGCGAACTATTTTTTTTTTGTACAAATACAAACTTCGTACAGATCCTAATGGGTCGTCTCTTCAGTTTTTTTAAAAATTCATTTGGGTTTTTCGGGTAAGTCGCAGCGATAAATCGTCGATGAGATCCGCCCGAGGACCCGCCAGGCATTAAAAAAATCAATTACAAGCGTAAATCCAAGAGAAGATCCCGACGATTCGGCGCGTGTGTGTGTGTGTGTGTTTGTGTGTGCGGCTTTTTCTTCCCGTCGGTCGCTAAGCCGACGCTGATATCTTTTATGGGCCCTCATCGAATTATTGAATTGGAAGTTCTTTTTTATTTGATTTGGCCGATGTCGTCAGTTAGTCGAATGTTTTATCCGTTGCTCAGTCAAATGGTTGTTCCAGTCGGGAACATGGATGGCATTTTTTTTTGTTCTTTCTCGGCCGTTTAGTCGAATTTTAGCGGATAAATTGAGCGTTAGGTAATTCGAGTGAATGTGATTTGTCCTAGAAGGGACCCTCTCCCTATATGACCCACACCCCTTTCGACCAGTGGACGACCGTTTTGTTCTATTCGAGAGGTTTACGCCGCGTTATTACCTAATGAGAAATACTTTCGTTCCGTTCGGAGGTATCGGATTGAATCGATACGGAAATTCGGAAATTTAAAGGCGAGAGAAACGAGACTCCATGATCTGATTGTGACTACATTATTAACTATATTCAAATTTAAGTAAACTGATTCAAACAAGGGCAAACAGGAAGCAGAAGGTAATATTAGAAAACAGATAGAAGTGACTGGAATAATGTTAACATGGGTGTTCCCCAGGGAAGCATCCTGGGACTCTTTCTTATACACATAAGTTATGTATGTCATGAGATACCTGTGGGTACTCTATTCTCTTTTGCATATGACAATTCTGTCTTAGTCTCTGAACGGACATGGGAGGAGACTATGACTAAATTGAACACAGTATTGGACAAAATGTGTAAACGGTTGAAGAAAAGCAAACGTCCTCTTAATTTAGACAAATGTGCCTATATAACATTTGCAAATGCGGTCGATATGCTACCACAAAATGTTAACATAATTATGAATGGTAAAAGTATAAATAGAGTTGATCACACAAAGTATCTACGACGGTACATTGATTGCCATATGAACTGGTCACATCATATTACACATATAATAAAAACAGTACGATATTTGATTTTTATATTTAAAATCTTAAGAAAAATTTTGAGTAATGATAGCCTTACAAAAACATATTTTGCCCTTTATTGATAGTGTCGCTTCCTATGGCATAATAGCCTAAGGGTTCTGCTTATGAGAATGCAGTATCTCCTTTAGTAAATTTACAAAAAAGAATATTAAAAATTATATTTAAAGGTAAAACTGAAGAAAATGTATTAAAAGGAATACTAAATGTTAATCAAACATATTCGCTAAATGTACTAATGTATAAGTATAAATATTTAAAAAAAACATAAAGGATTGGCTATCTGAAAACACTTTATAAGAAAAAAAAACTGGAGCAGGCAACCGACAATACAAATAATTGTAACACGAGTTGCCACCAAACACTTAGCGCGGATAATTGGCCGTCCGGATCGTTCGGTTTTTCGATGTTAACACGTCTCACCGATCCAGCGCTTCGAGCGAAGCACGCGATAAGAATGTTATGCTTCCAAAAACTTATGCTTATACTCAAAAGCAAATAAGAAATAAAAATAATGTGACGATATAGTTGTAAGCTTAGTTATTAAGTATGCAAATCCGTGCAGAGGTATATTTTAATTCCTCCTGGCGGAGGTAGGAGGTAATAGGTAGAATTATATACTTAAAACTACTGTATTGATGTATTTATAACTATGTACTTGGAAATAAATAAATAAAAGTCATAATGAATAAGTGGAGTAGTTCGTGTAAAAACTGAAGTTAAAAATAAAGGATAATCGATTACCATACAACCAAATTAGGCAATTTGATGACCACCAAACAGCAAGTAATAATCATATTTGATTTATAACACAAAACCGATGTAACTGATGTTGACATTTCAGTTCCACCATCGAATACTGCCTGTCTACCACAATTAGAACATCAACACACACGTATGTATGGATACACATATGCTCATTTGTGTATAAAATTGTCATTTTCTCAGAGAACGTGATTATTCATATATTCCAATTTCTCCTCCTTTGAATGACACCTTGTCTCTTTCTGTTGATCTTTCGTTGGTCATAAATTTGATTCTATAACAATTTTTTTCTCTATTTTAGTACAGCAAATGGGCGTTAACATAGGTTTCAAAACGTGACACTCTAACGTTTGCGATATGTTAAACCGAGTTCGATTTCTTATTTGCTCAGGGGACGAAACTATGAACTTTTCTGGCTTAAATTTGTTACTTTTGATAAAATGTCCACGCATAATAAAAGTTAATCCGACTTCACTTGTGATATTCATATAGAAAAGATACACATTTACATTTCCACTATTTCCACTATGTATGAGAATTTATAAGATTTATATTATCTTCGTCTGTGAAACAAAAAAATATTCCTTTATTGATAAAGGACAGGTACATGAATTTTGAATATCAAACACTTGGAAATAAGTAAAACGACTGCCAACATACCCTATAAAGCGAACACAAAGACCTTAGTCGTTTAAGAGTGATCTTGAACCAGAAACCTTGCATATATAAAACAAAATCATCTCGAACGTACCACTTAGACGCAGTAAAGACCCATTCTTTCCATCGTCCCAGTAAAGCTTTTCCCGCATCGACTCCGACCGAATAACCGTACCCTATTCGTTAAATTTATACCCTGAAAAGCATATTGTTACTAAAAGCATTTAAGCTCAAGTTTGCATTGGCCAAATAGATATTCCAGTTTTATTACCTGTCACATACACACACACACAGGAGGGATATTTACTGTAATCAATACTCTATTTCCTACTTCGGTTGAACATTCGATCCCCTTGATATGTTAATTTATTCCGATTTTCTTTATTTGCAACGATGCATAACGTACGTGTGTACCGGCGATTGCGGGCATCGATACGAATGCGAGACTGAGAACATGGAGGTTGTCACGTTTTCGGGAACGTTAATAACCTGCCAGTTAATTAACCCGTAACGGTAGAGTGACAAAGAGACCTAAGAGTTAGTGAATAGTTACAGAAAGTTTCTTGATTATTAGAGAGAGTTAGAGGATAGATACGTTTAGATAGAAGCTTTAGATTTTTTTAAATTCTATAAATTGATTTTTTATACCTACCTACTTACTCGTTATATCTTCGAAATACCCGAATTCTAATTATATCTGTGTCATATTACAATTTCCTTGAGAATTACATTTCGTATTTAATGCCAATCATGTACATATGTACTAAGTTAATCTCGTGGAAATTAACGAAGTGGCTTTAATTGAAACAGTCACGATTAATAATGTGGCGGAGCAACTCTTCGTCCGGACGAATTAAACAGGAATCAACATTCTGTTTGTATTAAAATTTTGATCCTTCTGATACGAGATAATTCCGTCATAATTACTCTTCTTTTTAATTCTTCCGATAATGATCGTTTATGGTTAATTACAAAACAGTGAAATTAAATTCGAAGTGATATACAAATTACTCTGAGTAATCTTAATGGATTGACATTGAAACATTTCTCTATTGACGATTTCGCCGTATTTGCCTGGTAAATAACGGCTACGTTGATTTATCAATTATGCGATTATAAACAGGAGAAGTTTCGGAAGTGGTTTTGTAATTATTTCACGTCACGCTTCACGCAGGAATTAACGCTCTTTCGGTTCCGGATCGATTTGATCAATTTTTTGTCGCCGTTCGAATTTGTTTGCTTTTATCCGTCGGTTTATTGTCCGTAAAAGGGTTAAGTCATTAATCATGAAGTTATGGAATTACTGCCGAAATGGAATACATATAAAAATACATGTTGTCCATGCCATGCATTTTAGATATAGTTTCGATATTGAATTCGTAAAGTTCGAATAAGTGTCAGAAGTGTCACACTTTGTTTAAAGGTAACGAAAATATAGTTATAACAAACAATTTTAAATCATAAAAAATTGAGTCAAACTTCAATTTTGATGAAATTCCTTACTGTTGTTAACTATAGTCTTGCTATTGTAAATACAAAGTTTTAAGCTCTTCCACATGTTAGTTTCAAGGATATGAAATAATGTTTATAGTGTGAAGAAAATCAAGTAGTAACGATAGATTAGATAGATTAAAAAAATGGCGATGTGTAACATCGTAACACTTTCTCATATAGAACAACAAAATATTCATTGCGACATTATCACCCTTTTAATAAAATAAATTTAGTGTTGAATATTAACATTTTCCCTTATTATTAAATATTGGAACTATTGGACTTGGAATAAATAAAAACAACTTTACTCAATGGAGATGTAACAGTCACACTGAACAATTACTCTACAAACCGATGCATTAAAGAAAGTGTCATTTGGGGCAATTTCAGATAAAATTGTTTAATATAAAAGGTATATGCATTAAACAACTAAATGAAGTCATGAGATTTGGCATAAATCAACAAAACCGTTTTAAAAAAAATTTAAAACAAAATAAAAATTCTTGAGAGTAAAATTAGTTCATTCAAGTTTCTAAGAAGTAAACGTTTTTAATAAAAAAAAATTGTATACTGTAAATTAAAAGCAAAAATGACAGTCTCTAAGAGCAAAGAACGAAATTTCAGAACAATCTGAAAATCTTAAGCGTGCTGATATTCATAAAAGTACACTCATTTAAGATTTTAGTTAAGTGTGTTATATTAATTTCTATTAAACGAGGCAGACTTTTTATTATCTGAATGTTAAAAATAATAAAAGAGTCCTTTCGTTATTGATAAATAACGGTTTTACCCTCGAAATGCTCAGAGTAAACTTATGTAACTCAGAAAATATTCAAGTGGGCAAGTTACTTACCAAGATTATAATTTCAAACCAATCGGAAGTCCAAGAACGTCCAAGGCGTCAAGACGCTAACACACAACTCGCACGGTAACTCACAAAACTCACACATATGCACAAGCGAAGACTGACACGACACGTCCCACCTCGACCGTACAGTACATTAGACGGACGATAATTACGGTTCCGAGCGAGAGATAAATCACCTAACGTCATCGTGCTGATAAACGACGATGATTTCATTGTAACCGATATGTTTTCTTTGTTTCCGAAAGGTCCGAAGCAGTTCAATATGAAATCGTATTTTTGGATTTGTATTATATTGTATAATTTATTTAATTAAATTGTGATGTCAGCGCGAAAAATAAGAATCCAATCAACGACTTGGAATAAATAAAAACAATTTACTTGATGAAGATGTACTCAACAATTACTCTACAATCAGATGCACTTAAGGAAGTGCCATTTAGGGCAATTTTAGATAAAAATGTTTACAATAAAAAGTATAGGCGTATAGGCATTAGACAGCTAAATGAAGTTATGAGATTTGGTATAAATCATCAAAACCGTTGTAATGACAATTTTACAACAACATAAAAATTCTTAAGAGTAAAACTAGTTCATTCAAATTTCGAAGAATTAAAAGTTTTTAATAAGAAAAAAATTTGTATACTGTCAATTAAAAGCAAAAATGACGGTCGGTAGGAGCAAAGAACGAAATTCCAAAACAATCTGAAAATGTTGCGCGTGCTGATTCATAAAAGTACACTAATTTAAGATTTTAGTTAAGTGTGTTATATTAATTTCTATTAAATGAAGCAATGACTTTTTATTATCTGTATGTTAAAAATAATAAACGAGTCCTTTCGTTATTGAAAGATAGCGGTTTCACCCTCGAATCGCTCACAGTAAACGTATGTAACTCAGAAAATATTCAAGTGGGCAATTTACTTACCAAGATTATAATTTCAAACCAATCGGAAGTCCAAGAACAAGGCGTCACGACACTTACAACTCGCACGGTAACTCACAAAACTCACACATATGCACAAGCGGAGACTGACACGACTCGTCCCACCTCGACCGTACAGTACGTCAGACTGACGATAATTACGGTTCCGAGCGAGAGACAAATCTCCTAACGTAATCGTGCTGATAAGCGACGATGATTTCATTGTAACCGATACGATTTCTTTGTTTCCGAAAGGTCCGAAGCGGTTAAATATGAAATCGTTATTTTTTTTATTTTTATTGTATTGAATAACTTGATTAATTAAATTGTGATGTCAGTGCGAAAAATAAGAATCCAATCAACGACTTGGAATAAATAAAAACAACTTTACTTGATGAAGATGTACTGAACAATTACTCTACAATCCGATGCACTTAAGGAAGTGCCCTTTAGGGCAATTTTAGATAAAAATGTTTCCAATAAAAGGTATGGGCATTAAACAGCTAACTGAAGTCATGAGATTTGGTATAAATCACCAAAACCATCTTAAAGAAAAATAAAAATCCTTAAGAGTGAAGTACCACTTAGGACAGTTCTAGGAAAAGTATTTCAAGTAACATTTAATATGTTAATTCAAATATAAAGTTTAGTGAAAAAATTCAAAGCTTTTTTGAGAAAAATCTTGAGAAATTGAAAATGTTCAAGAGAAAAGTGCCCTTTAGGGAGGTTTTCGAAAAAAAAAATTAAATAAAAGCTTTTAGTTCGGTCAGTATAAATCTTAAATTTCTGATGAGATTCACTAAGGTTCCATTAAACTCTTGACAAAATATGAAGCACTTGAAGTTTCAAAGTTATGAAGTATAAAATAGATTACGTATAAATTCAAGCTCAAACTGAAAAAAACTTTTTTTATGAAACTCAGATTTAGATGAAATTCCTTGAGGGTATTTTCATTACATGAAACGACGTAGAGTAAAAACTCTTACCTAAAATAGTTTCAACGTTATGAAGACAAAAGTTTGAGGCTATTATCTGAATTCCTTTCCAAATAGCTCACTTAGATTTGAAAGGTTATAAAACTTGCTTACAAAAGGTTGAACTCAAAAACCAAATATTTAACGAAACTCCTATTTTGATGAAGCTTCTCAATTTTACTGAAGTACTGACGAAGTTTGAGCCAATTATTTGAATATATTACGATGAAATGAATATCATTATGAGTTACAAAAATTTGTATGTAGAATAAGCGTTGAATGTTTGCAGAAAGTCATAGATATTTCACGAAACTTCTTAAAGTCATTTAAGACGGTTGTTGTAATGTACTGAATTTATTTCAATAGTGTCTAATTGAATAGATCGCCAAAAAACCAATCAAACTCTAATATTAATAAGAGCAACTTTTAGTAATACATTCGAAACAATTGAATGTCATCGATGATTCCCATTCGATTGCCCGTCTAATCTAAAATTCCCCATTACCTGCGCATTTTCTCTTACAAACGTGAACCCTCCTCTATTTTCGCGCTGAATCAATTTTTCCCTCGTCACCACTTTTTTTTATCAATACCACTAAACGATTCGTCTCCTTTCAAGGGCCGGTATCTATTATATTATTTAGTGTGACTGAAAACGGGCAAAGAGAACGGGTGATAATACAATAAAAGAGAATATCATGGACAAAGCATCACATGTGGCTTTTTCGCCGATTTCACATGAGAAAAATCAATTTCCGGAGGCGAAACAGAAAACGTACGCATGGACGTGGCGAGCGTCAGGAGGGTATGCCGAGAAGTGGCGACGAAAATTAGGAGATTCTTATGAAATGTGTGTTTTGGTATCTATTAAATCGTGGACCTAAAGAACACATCGATTTTCTCTGATTTCGATACAATACAACACGAGAGTGGGATTGTCGTATACTTGGTCAGTCGTGGACGCATAATTCTCAACAAGCTTTCAGCTCCACTGGTTCGATGTTAATTTTTCACTTCTCATTCAATCCAAATTTGCATCACTTCAGGGCTAATTTTCGATACTTCAAGAGAATCAAATTTCCTCCCTGCGCCGCTTATGCGATTTCGTTATTTTCGTGGCACGCTCCGATTCTCGCACGCCTCTCCCATATTATATATACGTCTCGGCATGGGAGCGCTGATGTGTGTAAAGTGGACTTCGGTTTCTTTTGCTCTTTAATGGAACCGATTCTCGGGGCTAGATAAATTGACAATAAAATGTGCGACGAGTTCTTATTGAATTTTTTCCCCTCCGCCAAAGGAGCCAATATATTCGATTCGTGAAAGTTCATAATTCATCATCGTGTTAACGGTGTGGAGTGTCATAGAAGTCGATATGACGAGTTCGGTGATACGCTTCGAAGGGGAAGTTTTCACAATTAGAAGGAGAGTATTTTCAGAAAAAAATTGTGCGATACACAGAAAGAGCGAGAGCAATGTTGTTTTGGAAGGAATTCAGGTATTCTCTGAGGGAAGAGGGTTTCGCAATGTCTTTGATAAATCGGTAAAGGAAATAACAGCCGTCAATCATTTGTAGACCGAGGTAACAGTTACTTATCATTTTTGAACTTTTTTCTTAGCTACTGGTCAAAACATATCCATATCATAAAATTTACAAATACATTCTCGCTGTCATAACTTCCACTGCTGCTCCATCCATATTCCAGCGAGCCCATTAGGCAGCACCTAATAGTCATTAAGTGTAACTATTTCGACGACTAGTAAGAAAGAAAAAGCTAAACAAACGGCGCCTCCTCGTATCCGACTAATTGGCGTAAAGGTTTGACTCTTCCGGCTTAAGCTTAAAAAGTTTGCAACTGTGACGGACGACGCGAAAAGAGGACGAGACGCGAGCAAAAAGATACCACCCTTTCCACCTTATTAGCGGAAGTACAAACGGAAATATTCCTCTTTCGCTTTGTTTTATTGTCAACTTCGCCTTCCCGATACAATGAAATAATGGAAGCGTGGCGTAGATCCAATTTTTATGATAAATACGCCTGGTTGGACTGAATTCTGCGAGGAGTTGAATTATTTCAAATGTAGTGTAGTTTACGTTTGGTCATATGTTGCCAATAAGTCGCCATACCGTTAATTTAACTATGTGAATATATTTAATATTTGGATCATCAGATGTTTTGCTGATAATTTTAGAACAAAAGTGAAGGATACTAAATTTGTATGTAGCCATATAGACATGGTCGTGCCACAGAAATTATATACGTCAACAAATGTATTTAATATTTTAATCATCAGGCGTGCTTATACTCCATTATAATCGTTCGGTTTGATGATGATATCCTCTGAATTAAACGTGACATATATTATAAGGATAAGATAACTAGTTTGGTAATTTCCAAACAATCGTCGTCACAGCGAAAAAACAAACATATTAACTTAAAAGTCCCAATATTGATCCAAAATAATATCATTGCTTCAAATGAAGCTCCTCATAACTGTCAACAAATAATCCAAACTCAATTTCAAATAAATCCGTTTGATGACACATGGAATTCATTACCACGAATCATACATTAAAAAACACTTATTGAATTTTTAAATAAAAATGTATTAAATTATTAAAAATTTGTATTAATATTAATTTTAAAAAAGATGGAGGTGGCATAAGTTAAAGGCGTATGCTGAAGGCATAAGAAAAATTACTATAGCCGGAAATTTCATGACAATAGCATTTTTTTCCAAAACACATCTTTGCGAAACACAAAGCTAACTCTGTAACCACTCGACAAACGGAGAAGGTGGCCAATTATCCAACTTCGCGATATACATGCAGGTATTTACACATTGCAATGCCATAGAAATTGTATGTGTCAAAATACATCAAATATGGTGAGAGCGTGCTCAAGTCGCAACAACTTCCCATGTAATAGGTATTTCCTTTTCTATAGCAATACAGCTTCTTATGATAAAAAAGCGATCAATAAATCACTGTATTTCAAACAAAACCGCCACTATGTCCTCATAACAACTTTCGTTAATTGACGAAAAAAACAAACATTCATCACCACCTGTGGAAACAAAATCCTCGACCGAGTCGAGATAATCGAGATTGTAGGCAAGTCTGACACACGCAGGTCATGCATGCGGTAATATCAAGTCTGCGGCTCGCTAGGAATTTCCAGCGGCATCCGAGGAGCGTCTGGTATTCGGCTGCGGCCCACTTTTCCACGGCATCTAAGTGACTTTAATGTAACATAAGCGAGCTTGTCGGTCGAGATTTTATTTATACATAGTTCGGAGAAGGGGCGACAGGGGTAATACCGTGGGTTTCTGGATGGATAGGAGGAGGAGGTGAAGGCCTGGAGAAAAGAATGGTATTGGC
Organism: Cryptocephalus moraei; assembly: GCA_946251905.1. Classification (NCBI taxonomy): domain Eukaryota; kingdom Metazoa; phylum Arthropoda; class Insecta; order Coleoptera; family Chrysomelidae; genus Cryptocephalus; species Cryptocephalus moraei. Next base: position 10,284,941 of record OX276455.1, read on the forward strand.
GAATCAAAACTTGTTATATGGAAAATTTCATTTCATCACAACCAAGCAGCGAGTGTGTGTGTGTGTTTTGTTTCACAATGGGAAAATTAGTGGTGATATAAAAATTTGTAATCTGTCTTTAAAGGTAACTACCTTTATAACCTACAACTTGCGACATAAATTAAAAAAGACGTGTGGGGTAAGAGAAGGGATCCAAGGGTTCAAAAACATAAAAGATCGAATATCGTTCACATCCAAATGGAAGTGACACGTTTAACTTCCACTATCTTAAATGGAAGATACTTGAGATGTAAGATGCATTTAAAAAACTTCATTTACTTCCTGGTTTGGAATTTGATGTAAGGTGAATTGTAGTAGAAACTACAAAGCTATGATTCTCTCCAAATCGACAATCTCAATTTGTCTGTATAGTGAACTATAGTGTCTATATAGTAATATCTTAAGACTTCACTTAAGTTAGATATGAAATGTTAGAAAATAAGAGCACATACCCATTTTCAATCACATCCTGTTACCTCATACAACAAGGTTATGTAACCGAGGGACTCGCCGTGTAGATTGCACCATTATCATCAGAAATATTTATCAAACCTCACCGAGCGTACCTTCAATAAACGTGTTAATTGAGATGATTTGTAACGTACCAAAATTGATGGGATACAACAAACCATTAGTGTTGATTTCGATTGATTACGAAAACGAATTTGACACTATCAATCATCATGAATTGTTAAAAGCACTGACAATGAATGCTGAATGGATACGGGAAAGACAAACCAAATTTATCAAATTTATCATAACATTGAAAGGCATTTTGGAGACGTACCCACAATGAACCTTCAGAACTATGCTTTAGACGGCAAGTTATACTACAATTTTCTCACGTTCTATAAGCGGTACACCCCGGTAAAAATTAATATAAGAAATTACCAGATTAATAAATCAGACTCCACTTAATCACAACTTCTTGTTGCAGAGTTTCCTAATGGAGGCGCTCTCATGGCTTTTGGTGTCTACGTAATAAGATTAAGAGCATGGGATAGCACGGTGGATATATACCGGCAGAAATCGATCAACGTCTTCACTTTGTAAATTCCCATCCGGACGAGTTTGCCCGTTAATCCATATCGTTAAAATTTATCGGTAACAATGGAGTAATTTTTATTTAAAGGTGAACTGCGTACTCTAATTTAATCGAGCGACATAGATTTATAGGTTCGATTACGACAGGCGACGGGCGAATGTGTCTTTGTAGTGTTGCAGTGATGAACGAAGCATGGCAGGTATGTGAGGTGAAAATAACCCAGGGGAAAAAATTCCGTATTCATTTTTCGAAGCTTCATATTGCAAAATAGTTCCGTTTGGTATTCGTGAAATTTTAAATATCCGGAAGTGAGAGCAATTTGGTACCAAATATGTATAAAAAGTGATTGATATGGTGTATTTTTAAAACGATTCAATTTACTCCTGTTTGAATCTCGCGCATCAATGCAATAAAATGGATTTTTTTAAGGAAAACACGCACTAGGTGTGGGGAGATTTACAACAAAAAACAATGATAAATTACTGTCATTTTTGTATGTCAACAACTGTTTGAAAAAATGTTTAAAGACACTACTACAATTCATATTCGCAAAACATCATTACATAAATTTGGTATGGGTTTCAGGTTTAGAACATGTATAGAACAGTTTTTTGAAGAGCTTTCAACAACTTAAATTCGGCAATTGTTTACATCTGTTTTAGTAAATATCCAATACAAACAAACTCTTAATGTTTTCTGTTTCACCACTATCGACAATGCTATGTTTATAGACGGTCGTTATTGAATTTTTTCAAATATACCATAACGTAAAAAGTTAACAAACTCAATGTGAAGTCTATTTAGAGTATTGAACATAACGTTTTTTTGTTAGTTTATTTCATAACTTATCCTCCACTTTATTTAACAATTTGGATTTATCATCAAAATCATTGTATCAGAAATGTAATATTTGGAGTCCCAAAGAGATGAAATAATCTCATGACTATTATATGAGAACAATAAAAAATACTAAACACATTAACTAAAAAAAGAAACTAACGTAAATCCTGCATGAAAACATGATATTCTTAAAACAATATCTTATCAAACTGTCAGGTTCTTTGCATGCAGGCATTTTATACAAGTGATAAATGTATCCAATACTTAAATAATTAGGTATATTGATATCTTAGGAATAAGACTAGATATTATCAAACCTGCATGGAGGAATCTACTCATGGTAGTTCCATAGAAATTGTATATATCAAATATGTCCAACGTTTGAATCATCTCGCATGTTGGTGATATTTAAGAATAAACTTTGATACTTTTAAACTAGCTAGTCACCTGCATAAGGGTATATATGCATAATAGTTAAATGCATCTATCCAATGATTGAGGCGTCAGATTTCAGAATAATTTAGTATAGTATTCCTATTGTATTTATTATGAAAATTGTGATTGTAACAATTCTCCGTTGATACTTAAATATACACAAACAGTAATTGAGAAAATAGTATTATTTGAACCAATTTAATGGTTTTACTGGTACTGACTAAGGGTAGAACATATTTTCGAAGAGCTTCAAACGACGTTTGTCAAAAGCAATTGTTACCAGTTATTTCTGTAGATGTATAAATTGTGAATGTTTCCTGCATTGCCGCTACCTATAATGATACGTGTATAGGTTAAAATATTTCGACGTTAACATGTCTTTTTTGTAAATTTTGACATAGGTACCATCAGATTCAGTTTTTAGCAATACGCCATTACCGATACTGAAATGCAGTATTCGCAATCCCAGAAAACAGTTATTATCACATGCTATTTAGATTTCAGTCTATACCTCTTATCTCAGAACTGTATAAAATGTACCAAATGATTTCAAAAGTAGCGAAAAGAAAAGGGGATATAACACCCAAGAGATCAAAAGTTACAATTTCCATTAAATTCGCGACCCATTTCTACGTCGATTCATTTTTTATTAATTTTATCAATTTTAGCAAGGTGTGAAACTCCCGCAATTTTTCTGATGATGTTTTAATTTCGCCATCACGAAATCCTGTGGTAATTCCCGAACAAACCGCCATAATCCGCAAATACCACTTCAAATGATCAAAAGAGGCGCCCCTACATAATTTATTATGGATATATATGTGTACTCGTGCTCCCACTTTACGTTACCCGGAATCCTTCTCCAGCGCTCCCCTCCCACGTATCCGACCTTTTGCGCATATACACATACAGGCGATGCATATCCAGTAAATTGTCTGATTACAAACTAATACTGTTTCCGTATTTGTAAGGTCCATGCATAATATATGCGGCCGCAGGGCGATGTACGGGAACACTCCAAGATGGGAATAATGCCACCTACAAGATTGCTCCCGTAAATATATTATGGGCAATTCGCACAAGAGCTGCTGCTTTTCGATTCAATCTAAACATTTATACGGCTCCCGGTATGCATTCCCCGGATGTGCTCCGGAGCAAATCTGAGGATTATTTTGTCGTTATCCTCCTTCGCTTCAGATCTCGTATCTCTCGGACTCCCTCTGTACTGTCGCGGGGATATTTCATTCTTTTATATACGATCATGAAACATTTATGACATATACGATGCGATATTCACTTTAAATCAATTCTACGATTCAAAATCGGAAACTAATTTGAACACCATCCACAAATCGACAGCGCACTTATCATTTTAGAAAGCTTTCACGCTTTGTTACCGTTTATTTTTAAAATACGGAGAATATGTAAAATAGGGACAAAACAAAGTTAAAGATAAAAGCATACATATTCTAATTTCTCAAGCAGTATAGTTAGATCATTAGTATTAACTCCTTTCGAAAACGTAATTGGAGCAACGTAAACTTCATATCAAAAATATGTCTACGCTATTATCTACAGAGTATCATTTTGGAGGACCTGTCAAATTTAGTTTTTGAAATCTACAAAGTTATTTCTGTCCCCAACGACAAGCTATAAGCGCAGGTGGAAGTTATTAGAATAGTAAGCAAGAAAGGAAATAAACAGGACAAAAATATTATCTCCGAAATGATATCCCAATCATAATTATATATAAAATTTTCTAAACTCGACGTTCCACGATGAACTTTAATTCCGAACAACTTTTCCTGCCATAATATGTATTTCCTTAAGACAAACAAAACTAGTTTAATGGCATTCATAAAAGGATAGTTCAAAATTTAGACTAACTGATTTTTCATTTCGTGAACAAAACGGGTTTGACGCAATTTTCTAATAGAAAATTGAATTTTATAAACTGTCTCGAAAAGGAGAATTTTTTACTTGTCCGGAAGTTATAAAGGCAAACATAATTTTTGATACAAATTATGGTACAATTTTTTAAGACATTTTAACAACATATTTCAAAAACTCATAAACAAACAAAATTTAACGAAATTTTCCAAAAGGAAATAGTTTTTTCGAAGTTGGTCCATTGTCTGGAAAATTTGAGTTTTTCACTTATTCGCATTTTGATAAAAATTGTAATTATACATACGAATCTACTGTGTTTAGCAGATTATTACGCTTGTTATGATCGACAAATCACAACCATAATAATTGTTATAGTTGTAACGCGCTTTGTGCGGTTACTTGTGGAGATTTGGCGCTGGGACGGATTTCAGGAGTTCGGTAAGCGGTTTTAAGAGTCGGTTTTACGGTTTTGCTCGGGCGCCAGATTTTTAAGGGTTTTCTCCCTCGGGATTATGCCTGGGTAATTTACGAAATCAGGAGATTACCAGGGTTGTCTGTAGAAATGAAAGACGCTCAAAAATAGAAAATCCAAAATTATTTTATTCCCAATCGGCAGTGAAAACAATTCGTACGACTAACACCTGATAGGTTGTCGAACGGAGACCGGAGAACTACAAAAACTTATTTACAATTATTTATGTATCTCGAAAAGGAAACACACAAATACGAAAATATTAATATTATCACAGTACGAGAGAAATAAAATTTATTCTAAATGAAATCGGAGAGATTCAAAACTATTTAACTAAGCGAAAATGCGGAAAGTACAATACTTTGCAAACGGTTGAGATCTGAGAAATGAAAAACCCTCTTAATGCGGAAAATACGAAAAACGGAAAATTATCCTAACAATTTTACAATAAATGAGAAATGGCTAGATACGGAGACGATAGGAAACCGTGCAGTGTCTAATATTCGGTAAAACGGCCTTTTTACATTATGAAAGAGCAAGAGCGAGAGCGAGCGGAAGGTTGTGATGAATTAATTTTTCCCTAACACGACGAGAGAACAATTAACTCATAGCGGTTCGGAGAGACCGACATTTTCAAGGTGCTACAGATCACTCACATATATCGGTCGGTAACGGACAATTACATAACATATAACGGCGGAACGATCACAGATACATATAACAAAGAATTCGGCGGCCTTAAAATTAACGGCGGTGACGATCACAGTTGACGGATATCGGCGGTACGTTCACAGTTACATATAACAAAGAATTCGGCGGTCTTAAAATTAACGGCAGTGACAAGCACAGTTTAGGGACAATTACGTAACAGATAACGGATAGTTCGGTCGGTCTAGATCTACGGTCGGTAACGTACACAATTACATATATCGGTCGGTAGAACGGAAAACGGATATCAGACGCAACGGAAAAAATACGGATAACGTACGGCTTGTCACAGACAAGTATTGGTTCTGACCTTGGATTAATTCAGGTACAGGACAGCTGGAGGGGGCGGTTGGCTTAGCTAAATTTAGTCTGGATGTTTAAGCGATGGTAGATTGAACAGTTCCTTATCGGTTTGTGTTAGAAACCTAGCAATCCTCTTACAGAATAGACACATTTACCAACGGACTAGAGAAGTGAGCTAGAGGGCAAACATCACATGAAAACCTTGTTTTTTATTGGTTACCATTTCAAATTAAAATTCGCCTCAAAAATGAAACACTGGAAAAACAAACAGCACAGCCCAAATCCCGAAACAGTCGACGCCGTGAATCCCCCGCTAACAAAAATAGAACTGTAAGAATCCATTAATTAGTGCAACTGAAGCAAAACCGAGCTTTTCCATTTCCTTTTTTCATTTATTACTTTATCCGGTGAGTAACATACGAACGAATAGAAACATTACAAAAACGAAATCACCGACGTGGAAAATGTGGCCTTATGCCGTATTATTATCACGCCGGTAATTGTGGCCCTAACGATTATTGGTACTCAGCTGTCGGAGCTGGGACCGTGGTGAAATTAAGGAACGTGGAGTAATGTAAGCGATGCCGTTACCGTCATGCAAACAGAGATGCAAATTAACGCATGATATCGCAAAAAAGATTATAACTTATTGTATTCAATGCCATTTACAATATGTACAAGTACAAATGAAGTAATCGGAAGAAAATTATAATTTCACACCTTGTTTTAAGTTAGACTTTATCGACATGGTTGTGATACTTGTTATATTGCCACGAATGAGAGCAGCATCTGGACCAAATTATTGAGTCAGGGGCGGCACCTGGTATTTTCTCACTTCGATCACCAAAGGTATGTCATGTTTTCTATGAGAAACAATTTTTCACCGAGAAACAATTAAGATGCCTTTATAGCCAATTTATATATTTAATTATGTTGACCCATCTGAGGTTTACGTAATTTACTTACATCTTATATTGTCACACGCCTGAGGGCCTAGGGCCCAAAGGGAGTGCTCTGGTTGGGGGTGTAGCTAGGTAGAGACTAAAAAGAAGACATGGCAACACGGACAATATTTATTCCAACATTAAATATTATAGGCGAGAGAACATTAATAAAGGGCAAAAAATAATGATTAGAGGGTGAAAAGAGGATATAAAAGTGGAAGAAGTGGTTGCTTACTGTGGTGTAACGAAGGGCAGTAGGCGCGAGGCTCCTCCAATCAGCGACATGTCGAAGGGCGGACTCTCAGACGGGCAGCGTGACGGGGTGCTCGAAGACTGATCTCTCGATCGATCAGATCGATCCGTATAAATACTTACTGTTTGTTGACAAACGTGCCAGCTGCCTGTCCGCGAGTCCTTCGGTTTTAGGTCACCTCCGTGCTGATTTAGCTTAGGTGGTGACCCAGCTGCGCTAATTGGGGCCATATAGCGATAATATATTTATATAATTTAGTAACTTTCTTCACTTCGAAGCGTATTACGCGCTGCATCATCTCTACCATCGACCCACAAATTTATGTCATGATGGATCTATCTCTACATGCACATCTACTGAGAAGTTCTATAAGTTAAAGTGCAAGTACACTATATCAACTTCATTCACGTCGATCCGAATCTCATTTTCAATTGAACAGAATGTGGGACGATGTAACGTAAAAACTCCACGAGATCAATAATAATTAACCCAGTCGAAACGTATCGGTAAGACTGAAGTAAGGCTAAAGTCTGGCGAGCATAAAGGCGTAATTAAATCAAAGCGAGCCGCCGGTATATATATGTATAGGAAGGCAGGTATTTCGCGAGCGTCCCGAATTGCTTTTATACAGATTTATACCCGAATTATTTTCCAAAATTGATCTAAAACCGCAGCAGATTAACAAATTATAAAGCCTAACTGAGAACGATGAAAGCAAATTCATTTCATTTCCATTAAAACACATTTAATCCTTAATTAAAACTCTAAACGATAGCCCAGTAATCCAGTTATAGGAGGCGAGGGCTCCTAAATTACAACCACCAAAACTCATTTGTGCAGTTCAAACAGTTTACATTATGTAATAGGAAAATCTAATTATGCATGCAGCATTGGCGAAACAAAGAAGACGAAGGGCGATGTTTTATTAGGACAATGGAGGTGCGCGTGGTTTCTGGAGAGAAGTTCCTTTCCAGAAGTCGCAGCCTCAGGAATTGAATAAAGGTCCCGTCCAACGGAGAGGGAGAGAAAGAGAGAGAGAGTATGTCAAAAGCAGCACGCGTGTGTACGTTATGCCGGCCGTACACCAGCTCATATAATATGCATAAACAGCGCAGAGCGACCGTTGTCCGTCGCCTTCTCATGCATTATTCCAAGAGAAACGGGAGGGAGAGAGAAAGAGGGACAGAGACAGAGGAGGGAGAGTTCGTACGCCATCTGCGTTTCCATTCTCTGTCATGTAAATTAGCTGATTGCAGCTTAATTCAGTTTCTGTATTTGTATGGGTCTCGCCTTGCATAATCCATACATAGCCACGGGATTCACTTCAAACTTTGCCGGAATAATGTCGGCTGGTGCTGACTCGAAAACAAGTGCGCCTGGATAGCCCGGCTACATGGCCTATACCTACGTCCACATCCACACACACACTACGTTAGAACGACGCTCCCGAATATCATTAATATACACACGGACCGACGGACGGATTGTTAGCGGGAATTTCGATAACAAACTTTCCTTAACTCCGACGGCGGATAGGGTTCTCTGGCAAAAAGTGGAAGAGCTCTTCATCCATATTCCACATCTGCATATTAACCGGGGCTGACCGAAGCACTCGTTAAATCAATCGGCACGAGATTCGACCCATACCGAAATCGTTTATTGTCATTACAGTTTCGTCGGCTCGCCTAACTTTAATGCTTTACCTAACCTGATAAAGCCATAAGAAAAGTAAAATAACTGTCTATACAAATGACCAAGCGACGTCGTATATTGTCACGCTTAAGGGCCTGATGGGTCCCCAAGTGTGCACGGTTTGGGAGTTGTAGCTCAGGAAAAACAAGGACATTTAGTTGACTTACCAACAATGTCAGTGGAAAAAGGATAGCCTATTATTAACATATCCTAAATATAGGACAGAAAGAGAGACAGATATTGGACACATTGAATGTGGCACATGTTAATGCCAAGCAAAAACACAAGAGGCAAAACATGAACAGTCTAACCAGTAAAATACAAAATTAAAATGGTAAGCTTAGCAAGTCAGACCAATTGATGACTGATTAACGACTGATCAGCTAGACAATTTAATACAATATCTTTTAAGGTACATACTTCAAAACGATTAAAATCACTCTAAATCTGACGAGTTATATTTACAATTTTCAGGAAATTCATAGATTTATATATATACAGAAAGATTCTTCAAACTCCTTTACATCCTTTAGAAACTTTATAATATTCGACACTTAGGGCCAACTGCACCACCTCGGCTTAAAGTTTAAATGTCACTTAAAATTTAAAGTGAACTGCACCAACATCTGAGTAAAGCTTAAAGTGTTGTAAGTGTCACTTAATTTAAACGGTACATAGACCTCCCCTTAACATCAGCTTAACTATAAGGGATACATAACCTCCTATTTGTGGTTATGTGTTTGTGTTTTGTTACGTATGGTGTTTGAAAGTTTGAAATGAATATGAATAGAGTGATATGGGAAGAAAATCAAGACCATGATTTTGTTGTGTTGTGTTGATTTCTGTTGATGGTGGATTGGAATTATAATGGGATGTTACTTGATCCCAAACCTCGTCTTTGTCCTTCGGCCAAATTAATTCAGTTCGAGAGTAGTAGAATCTGTCTTCTTACATTCTATAATTTCTTTAAAATCTCTAACAAGCTCCACCAACCTAATTTTTTCACTCATGGTGTAAGTTTGCAGTTCTTACTCTCTTTTTTCCATTATCAATATATTACTATCGATTACGACGATTACTATAAATTGACAATTATAAACACGATAAACACATACGCACAGTAATGACAGTCGTCACGGAATACCATACACCAACACCGAGTATACTGTTTAGTACGAGATGCAACCAACCAAAATTAAAAACCCTAGTATATTGCGGCTTAATTAAGGGCAGGATAAGTATTGGCGGTGCAGTTGACAATTTTTAAGTGACGCTTAAAAATTTAAGTTAAGCTTAGGTAAGTATCACTTAAGTTTTTCTTAAAATTATTTTAATTATTAAGATTAAAATTATCTATGCCGATGATGCAGTAATCATGGCCGAAGCCGAGGATAATCTGCAAAGGCTTTTATATTCGTTTTTCTCAGAAGCATGCAAATTTAACTCGAAAGTATTAAAAACAAAATCACTAGTCATAACCAAAAACAGAAACGTTGCAAACGTAAATCTCCTCAAATCAAAATAGAAAATACGAAGTTCTGGCAAACATTCGAAAATCAGGATCTACAAAACTTACGTCGGACCCAATATGACATGCGCCATAGAAACTAGAGCGAATAACAAAAGAATTATATCTATTTTAAGATAATAATACCTAGAACCATATCTGGATACATGTTGACGGACAGGAAGGGAAACACAACCATTCGAGAGGAGTGCGAGATTCAGGACAATGTCAAATGGGGGAGAAGACGACATTGACGATATTGGAACGATCACGTTAGCAGGAAGGATGCAAGTAGAATAGCTAAAATAGCACGAGATGAAATGCCAGGTACTACCAGACCCATTGGCAAATCTCCAAACTCTAGAAAGACTCTTGGGCTTCTACCTCAACCTGGGACTGACTTGGAATTTACAAGCCCTGGACTTAAATTAAGATACTTATATAAGATTATACATATACTTATATAAACTAAGAAGATGATACTTATCTTACTTTTACGACTTTACTTTTTACTTAAACTTAAAATATACTTTCCAGAAAATACTTGTTCAGAACTCAGCTTCAAACATTCTGTTTTCGTTTTAGAACAATTACAACTGCATTTAAAATGGAAGTTGTTCTTTACAACTGTCGTAAGTTTCTTGGAAACTCCTCAGTATGTCTGATAGGTTTAGAACATATTGTCACGTACACAGGGCAGTATTTGGACCCTGTAATTGAACAAGGAGAAAAACGTGGATTTCTCTACTTAAAACATCGAAAGGAATGTTGTAGATTCACGCGTTGGTGTATTAAACCTCTTTCTTAATAGACCAAATAAATGTCACTAGTATGTTTAACCTGTTTAAACCAGCTTCCCTCAAACCCAGCACCACTCAGAACCAATCAGGTCCTGAAGCGTGACATTATTTTATCACATCTCCAGTCACATTATAAATAGACAAATGTGATCTAAAAGTATCTTAGTGGTTTACAATTGTCCAAGTTCCTTAAGAAACTTCTTAAGTTTACCATGCGTCAAGACTTAAAACTTCGTGAGTTACATTTCAAACTACACAGTATTTGAGTATGTCAATTGCAGTTTGTTGCAGTCACTACACATTTTTAAAAACTTCATTTGAACACATTTGGTCGGGTTAAACATGACTATAACTTCTTTAAAAATATCGGTGACAAATAAACTGTCGCAAGTATCTTAGGAAGTTTCTAGTTCCACATCAATCGTTATATTTTCAACTTCACGTTGCCATCAAGATAACTACAGCTGCTTTAAAATTATCATCAGTTCATTATGATGATTAAAAAAATAATAAAGTATAAGTCTTGTCTTATTAAGTTAACGGTCTCTTTTACGCTGCCAGGGCCAATTTGGACGGGACCTACAGTTTAACGTGGGATCCGAACCACGGTCCTCGAGCACGGTTGTACCCCCTTAAGGCTCTCACCCCAGTTGATCCACTCCGTGCTCTACCGACTCAGGGTGTGTGTATCCTAGTCCCGCCCTCCTACAGGATATCCGATCCTATCCAGCCTGGTTACCGGCGTGAATAGGAACGGGATTTTGGATACATTTTACACACTTCCCGCAACACACACAACATCCATGGATTACGTGGGATTCGAACCCACGACGACAGTGTCCGCCTGATTCAAGGCCCGCGCCTTAAACCACACGACCACCGCCGCCCCTAGTATAAGTCTAATATCCATTATTATATATGTATTGTAACGCGAAATCTAAACAGCACCGCGAGACGTGTTTACTCTTATCGGCGGCCACTTCAAACGCTCCGTAATTGGGCCATAAAGGGAGAATGATTTATTACGTTTCCGACCTCTCTAGAACAAACATTATTAGAGAAGAATACGCCAGAAGGTTCCCGATTACAATTGAGATATGTATATAAGCGGGCTTGCGGTCGGAGAGAGAGATTAGACGTGAAGCCGCGAGTGAATAAATAAGGCGAAAAACGGACCAGTGAAATAAATTAACATTAAGAGTGATATAAATTAATTAGTTAGGAAATAGTTAAGTGTGTTATATAAATTAGTTCAGTAATAGTCTAAGATAAATTAAGTAGTGTGTAGTGATGTGGATGTCATATTTTCTTAAATGGGTTGCAAATCCTTCAAAAATGCATTAAAATCACTACAATTGTAACGCAGAAATTTCTCAATAGCATCAGGCGTCATGTTGGTCTTAAACCAATTGTAACTGATAGTAAAACTTCACAAGTTCTTTGGAACTATCCTAACTTCCTTCATAACTCCATAACCTCTCTAATTGTGTCAGTACCTATATGAAAACACTGAAATAGCTGTAATCAGTACCTATATTGTGTCAGTACCTATATGAAAACACTGAAATAGCTGTAATCAGCGCCAAAACCACTTTACAAACTTCCTAAGTTACGTCTCAAACTTCGTGATTAGAAACTTCTCAAATTGCCTCTGGTTTAAGATGACCAGAACTTAATTAAAAATGTCAACAGATTATTACTGTCACAAATAATATATAATGTTAATTATAAGATAATTGAATATTAATTATTTAATTTGTATCTAATTACCTAAACTATCGAATAATTAATCTTAATAAATAAATCATCTAATAGTAATTAGAAATAATAGAATGTCCCCAAATCTGACTCAAAATTGACCTAAACTTTTATTTCTATTGAAAAGGTAGTCCATTACAATTGTCAAAAGTTTCTTAGAAATTCATCTACTTCTTTGAAAACATCAAATGTCGCTTAAAAACGTTATACACATCTAACATTTATTATGAAAATAGAAAGCCTAGAATATGCAAGGAAATTAAATGTGACCTTGCCTATATCTGAGAAATATGCAAGTATGCATTCATTCTGCATACTTCCAGAGCCCTAGTGATGAGGTCTCGTAGCGAAGTCTTTTTCCCTCTTTCACCATGGAAAGTCATTTAGAGAACATGGGGGGGATCTACACCATTACTCCATCTGTCTAATAATTAGAGGATAGCAGAACATCGAAATTATCTAAGGAACCTTTAATTATTTTCTTTAATTGTAATTTAAACTTGTTAGAGATCAGGTCAGAAAATTCCAATCTATCGCTCTTAAACCGTTCCCGCAATTGTTCCGAACTGGTACCGTATTTGTCAGTAATGCCGATTTCATCCACGTCCTTCTGCCGCTCGCGTGTATCTGCAAACGCCATAAATATTTTGAGAACGCGACGACGCCCGCATACGGCACTAACGATTCAATTTCATTGCCCACATCTCCCGGCGCGATACACATACGAAATTCAAGATGTAAATAAAATTTTATATCACACATTATTTATCGGAGCTCCTAAATATCATGGCACATGCACTCCCCCCTCGTCGTAAAGCCACGTTAAAGAATTACAAGCTTCTCTTCATCACACTCGTAATTTTCTGCATAGTCGAGTTTATGTTGCACTTGGGGTTCGGCTCCGTTGTATATGCCGATCGAATGTTTATGAATCGTAGGATGAGTACTTTATTCCCGAGGAGAAGCACCAGATGAATTATGCTGCTCGTAAAGTTACATTTACGAAATCATCAAATATCACCAAATAAGCTGAAGAATACGACACTCCCGCGATAATCCCACAATTACATTCGAATTTGATACCCAAAGTACTTTAATAACATAGCCAAATGCCTCTTAATCACAACGGAACGTACCTCAGTTATCTGCAGTAACGCTAAGTAAATTCCGTTAGAGATAAGTTTTCCAGACAATTATGCTGTGTGGGTAATTTACACTTCTCACTCAAAAGATTGTTATTCGGAGGTATTTTAGTGTTGAGAATTATTTCTCTTGAAGTTTAGAGATTCGTTAGAACATGTCACAGAAGAATTCTGCGCGAGAGTCGACACGAGGGAAATGATGAGCTTGTGGAATTCGCGTTAAAATGTTCCAGAGATGACGGAAAAATACGGAGGGAAGTCGGAGTTTAATGAAAACAGAGAGAGAGGAAATTTAATGTGATATGCACTCGAGGTCCTCGATTGGATTAGGGGTTGAATAAATTCGGTGTAAAATTATCGGGAAACGCTTTGATCCCTAATTGATACTCCTTTATTGATCGATTTCTATAAATACTTGAACCTCGTCGACTGTCTGTCTATCAGTTTGTATACTTATAATCCTGTAAGCATTTATTCGGTTTATGTGGGGCATTTCTCAATTGTATCGAAGGCAGTGGCGGCCAGTAAGAATTATATATTGGGGGTGTTTTATGACTTAAATTGAATACAGATTCTAAAAAAGTCTGAAAAAGAATAGTATAACAAATGCGTTTTGTATTTTACATTTTAGTGTTTTCTCACAAATCGACTTTCTCGTTACTTAAATCTTCCAATCAATTTTCTAGAAATGGAATTTTTAAGAATGCAACTGACTCGTTAATCTGGAGTTTCAACATTTCACTACTTTTCCAACAAATTAAATGGAATCAGTTATCCAGAAACATTCATTTTGTGCAACTTACTAATATTCCACTTATTTCGAGATATTGCAATTTTTACTGATCCATTTCACACTCTTTCAGTAACAGAACTAACTCTTTTCATATTAACTAATCCACCAGCGAATTTTAGAAAAATTGTCAAAAAATGAGAAGATATGGGATCAATTAACTAAAAACATTTAAGCAATTGACCCATGAATGTAGCTTTTAAGAAAATTTAGTAGTTTTCAGAAAAGTTTTATGGACTTTTCTGAATTGAATTTTTCAAATTTCCAGAAATACATAAAACTTTTAATCAAAAATCTGATAAGTAAATCTGGTTTCTAACCAAAAGTTGAATGGACTAATCGATTATCCAGAAATCAAATGGAGTTTTAACCAAAAATGACACTTTCACATATAATTCAGCAACTTTTCAGATTTTAGTTACTCGCAAAAATTTACATAACTGCTCTATTATCTAATTTTTCAGAAACTGAATTTTTGACCAAGCACCTATTCCGTAAATGTGGAATTTATACCAATTTCAGTACTTATTCCAAAAGTCAAAGGAAATAAAATTAATTATCCAGAAATATTCACGTGGAGTTTGTTCAAGAAATTGATAATCCAGTTAATTTCGAGAAACTGGGATTTTAACTGAGCAACTGATCCATCTCCAACTTTTTCCAAAATCGATGTAACCCCTTCCTTGTTAATTAACCTTTTTGTTAATTTTATAGAGATAGAAGTTTTAATCAAGCAGTTGATTAATTGATCTGGATTTAAGTCAGCTTCAGCATTTCTCCTAATAGTCAGAGGAAATTCATGTGCTAATTAATTAAATAAGTTCTTGAAATTGAAAATTTATAGAAAATTTGGAAAATTACCAATAAATCTAATGAACTCCAGTCGCTTATCCAGAAACCTCTTGTCTTGAACCAAAGACATTTATATATAATTTAATAACTTCCCAATTAAATAAAGTACTCGAGATTTAATCTAAGCTACTGATCTCTGAATGTCGATTCTAAAGGAATTTCAGTAATTTTCGAAAAGAACCTCATAAACTGTAAACTTTCCAGAGATCCACCGAACTTTTAAACAAAAATTTTTCCCATAAATCTGTCACTTATGGAAAATTTATTGAAATTGAAAAAAAAATAGAAAATTTAGGAAAATTTCCAATAAATCTAATGAACTCTAGTCGCTTATCCAGCAACCTCTTGTCATGAACCAAAGACGTTTACATATAATTTAATAACTTTCCAATTAAATAAATTACTCGAGATTTAACTTAAGCTACTGATCTCTGAATATCGATTATAAACGAATTTGAGTAATTTTCGAAAAGAACCTCATAAACTGCAAACTTTCCAGACATCCATCGAACTTTTAACCAAAAATTTTTTCCATAAATCTGTCACTTATGGAAAATTTATTGAAATGGAAAAAAATAGAAAATTTAGGAAAATTTCCAATAAATCTAATGAACTCCAGTCGCTTATCCAGAAACCTCTTGTCTTGAACCAAAGACGTTTACATATATTTTAATAACTTTCCAATTAAATAAATTACTCGAGATTTAACTTAAGCTACTGATCTCTGAATATCGATTCTAAAGGAATTTCAGTAATTTTCGAAAAGAGCTTCATAAACTAAACTTTCCAATCCACCGAACTTTTAACCAAAAACCTTCCCATAAATCTGTCACTTATGGAAAATTTATTGAAATTGAAAAAAATAGAAAATTTAGGAAGATTTCCAATAAATCTAATGAACTCTAGTCGCTTATCCAGAAACCTCTTGTCATGAACCAAAGACGTTTACATATAATTTAATAACTTTCCAATTAAATAAATTACTCGAGATTTAACGTAAGCTACTGATCTCTGAATATCGATTACAAAGGAATTTGAGTAATTTTCGAAAAGAACCTCATAAACTGCAAACTTTCCAGACATCCATCGAACTTTTAACCAAAAATTTTTCCCATAAATCTGTTACTTATGGAAAATTTATTGAAATTGAAAAAAATAGAAAATTTAGGAAAATTTCCAATAAATCTAATGAACTCTAGTCGCTTATCCAGAAACCTCTTGTCATGAACCAAAGACGTTTACATATAATTTAATAACTTTCCAATTAAATAAATTACTCGAGATTTAACGTAAGCTACTGATCTCTGAATATCGATTACAAAGGAATTTGAGTAATTTTCGAAAAGAACCTCATAAACTGCAAACTTTCCAGACATCCATCGAACTTTTAACCAAAAATTTTTCCCATAAATCTGTTACTTATGGAAAATTTATTGAAATTGAAAAAAATAGAAAATTTAGAAAAATTTCCAATAAAACTAATGAACTCTAGTCGCCTATCCAGAAACCTCTTGTCTTGAACCAAAGACGTTTACATACGATTTAATAACTTCCCAATTAAATAAATTACTCGAGATTTAATCTAAGCTACTGATCTCTGAATATCGATTCTAAAGGAATTTCAGTAATTTTCCAAAAGAACCTCATAAACTGTAAACTTTCCAGACATCCATCGAACTTTTAACCAAAATTTTTTCCCATAAATCTGTCACTTATGGAAAATTTATTGAAATCGAAAATTTATAGAAAATTTAGAAAATTCTCAATAAATCTAATGAAGTCTAGTCGCTTATCCAGAAACCTCTTATTTTGAACCAAAGACGTTTACATATAATTTAATAACTTCCCAATTAAATAAATTACTCGAGATTTAATCTAAGCTACTGATCTCTGAATATCGATTCTAAAGGAATTTGAGTAATTTTCCAAAAGAACCTCATAAACTGTAAACTTTCCAGACATCCATCGAACTTTTAACCAAAATTTTTTCCCATAAATCTGTCACTTATGGAAAATTTATTGAAATCGAAAATTTATAGAAAATTTAGAAAATTCTCAATAAATCTAATGAAGTCTAGTCGCTTATCCAGAAACCTCTTATTTTGAACCAAAGACGTTTACATATAATTTAATAACTTCCCAATTAAATAAATTACTCGAGATTTAATCTAAGCTACTGATCTCTGAATATCGATTCTAAAGGAATTTGAGTAATTTTCGAAAAGAACCTCATAAACTACAAACTTTCCTGACACCCACCGAACTTTTAACCAAAAATTTTTCCCATAAATCTGTCACTTATGGAAAATTTATTGAAATCGAAAATTTATAGAAAATTTAGAAAATTCTCAATAAATCTAATGAAGTCTAGTCGCTTATCCAGAAACCTCTTATTTTGAACCAAAGACGTTTACATATAATTTAATAACTTCCCAATTAAATAAATTACTCGAGATTTAATCTAAGCTACTGATCTCTGAATATCGATTCTAAAGGAATTTGAGTAATTTTCGAAAAGAACCTCATAAACTACAAACTTTCCTGACACCCACCGAACTTTTAACCAAAAATTTTTCCCATAAATCTGTCACTTATGGAAAATTTATTGAAATCGAAAATTTATAGAAAATTTAGAAAATTCTCAATAAATCTAATGAAGTCTAGTCGCTTATCCAGAAACCTCTTATTTTGAACCAAAGACGTTTACATATAATTTAATAACTTCCCAATTAAATAAATTACTCGAGATTTAATCTAAGCTACTGATCTCTGAATATCGATTCTAAAGGAATTTGAGTAATTTTCGAAAAGAACCTCATAAACTACAAACTTTCCTGACACCCACCGAACTTTTAACCAAAAATTTTTCCCATAAATCTGTCACTTATGGAAAATTTATTGAAATCGAAAATTTATAGAAAATTTAGAAAATTCTCAATAAATCTAATGAAGTCTAGTCGCTTATCCAGAAACCTCTTATTTTGAACCAAAGACGTTTACATATAATTTAATAACTTCCCAATTAAATAAATTACTCGAGATTTAATCTAAGCTACTGATCTCTGAATATCGATTCTAAAGGAATTTGAGTAATTTTCGAAAAGAACCTCATAAACTACAAACTTTCCTGACACCCACCGAACTTTTAACCAAAAATTTTTCCCATAAATCTGTCACTTATGGAAAATTTATTGAAATCTAAAATTTATAGAAAATTTAGAAAATTCTCAATAAATCTAATGAAGTCTAGTCGCTTATCCAGAAACCTCTTATTTTGAACCAAAGACGTTTACATATAATTTAATACCTTCCCATAATCAAGTACTCTTTCAGCCTTTTACATAACTTTCTTCCTATTAATTAAGCCTCCAGTCAATTTTGCTCTAAACTGAAGTTTCGCAACTGTTGCATCAATTTGAAATTTTCACCCATTTCATTACTTTTTGAAAAGTAAGATGCAAGGGATTCAATTATCCAGAAACGTTTATGTGGCTTTGGTTTGTACAAGAAACTAATATTCCAGGCAATTTCGAGTAACTGGGATTATAACTAAGCAACTGATCCATTTCTCATTGGGTCAGAAATCGAAATAACTCTTTTGTTTTAATAAATTTTTTTTTATCAGAAAATCATTTTCCAGAAGCTAAACTGTCATCCAAGCAACTGATCAATTAAGCCAGTTTCAACACTTCTCCCAAAAGTAAGGAGAAATTCAAAAATGCTAGTTATAATTTACTAAACAACAATCTGAGTAACCTGAATATCGCTACAAAGGAGAATTACTAGTTTTATGAAAAATACAATTAGCACACGTAAATTTTGTAAAAATCCACCTAACTTTACTTATGCAAAAACATGTCTCTTCGTTCATATTTAAATGATTTCTCGAAAATCTAATGAATTCTAGTCTATTATCCAAAAAATCGGATTACCTGTTACTTAAAACTGTGAATTTTTCACCTAATAAACGCAAAGAATGTAAAATTTATCCTCTGTTACTTTCATTGGGAGTGCTGCAGCGCCAATGTACCAACCGTCACGATGAATGGCCCTATCAGGCCAGGTTAGGGAATGAAACTAAGTAACTAGGTAACATTAAGGGTGAGAAATTTATCTGAATGGATTTATATTTGACGGTAGGATGTGGTGACTTGTAGACAAATGATTTCCTATTGGTGTATATGCCAGTACAACAGTTACCCCAAGAAGGAAGTTCATAGTGTACAAGGTGTACTGACTTTCAGTAAGAGAATTTTAATCAAAATTGGTGCTGATTTATCATCTATACAAATTTAAGGTAAACAGGTTAAGTGGCAAAATTGGAGCGATTATCAGGAGATATCATCCCGAAGGATACATTTGTATTTTTGTTCTGTATCTTCTTCATCTTTTACCGATTTTACTGCATATGTTGAGTCCGCCATTTTCAAATTTATATCCAGTTTACTTCCATTTTTCAATTACACTTTTGACAAATTTTACGCAAACATTTTCAAAACATAAAAACTGACGTTAATTACAAATTTTCCTATAAATTATTAAACTTCGACCGATTTTCCAACGACCTGATTCGTTCATTGTGAGGATCCGCTGAACGATCGGGAATAGCCGTGATGAGCTTAATAACAAACTAACGTCAGTTTTTGGCAACAATATAACCGACTGAATTAATTTAATAGCCGAGCGAACTCATCAAAACTGTATGTGTTTCGCTATTAATGCTCTCGGTTACGTTAAGCGTATCGGTTCACTGGTAATATCGTAGATAGGCGTTTCCGCTGCATTCGTTACATGAGGAACGGGCAAAACTGGAATACTTTCCAGGGAAATTCAGCGAGTTTACTCAGATCGCAAATTGAAACTTGTTCCACAGTGCATTTCCGTTTACCCAAAATTTTCCTCAACACGTCTTAACACGAGAATATTCATAAAATACGGTCACGGTACGTTACCTGAGATTCCATCGTACGTCCACCACTCCTGCCAGTTGTCACAGCCAACTGTAACAGAGAGAGAAAAAACTCATATTAAATTCTTATCGCATCATTCCAGACGGACCGGGAACTTTTTACACCCTATCAATACTTAATATCCCGTAGGAAAGGGTCCGAATTGACAAAATCTAAATCTTTAACCTATCGATATGCAATAAAAAACTCAGCTTAACGGGTAACATTTGGTCGAAGGGAACTAAACGGATTTTCCGGGAATGGGGGAGGGGGCGGAGCGGCGTGACGTCACAGTACACGTAAGGGTTGAAAATTTTAAAATCTGTTGACACACGTGCCGTTACGCCCCGTGGATTATCATCGGGGCAATAATGGCAAGAGGATTTAGTTTACGTTATAGCTCCTAAGAAGAATATTTCAACGTTAACATACAGCAAATATATTGTTGTAAGTAAAGTTTTATATTTCCACAACCAAATAGCTCATAGAAATGAACTGGTGTTAAAATGAGCGTCCGAGGGTATACACATATTTAACCTGTGGCACAAACTTACATATTGTCACGAACGGGAGCAGATTATGGACCCTTCAAACCTCTAAGTGTAACAATATGTTGTACTGGATCAAGAAATATAAGGTATCATTATGTAATTTTCAAAGGGTGAAAACTGCCTATAAGCTCGCCCCTGAGAATAGATTATACACAATACAAGTTCCTCAACTTCTTGTTGCCATATCTCCGGAAAATAAAGTGGAGATTTATTTTTGGAGAGAATGTAATAAGAAAGAATGTGGGTATAGAATGGAAAAAAAGGATGCTTTTTGGTTCTAAGGGTAGTTTTCGACGTAAACTACCCTTAAATCATTAATTTTAACAGAGTCATATTATTTGTTTTTTAAGTTGAACCTTTTGAATAATTGAGTCTTCCCCGACTGTTTTTACTACCATTGGTTGCTACCATGAGCTACTCCCTAGTGCACATTTAGAGACACATCAGCCCTTTGGACGTGACAATATAACCAAAACCAATGATAAAGCTGTTGTAGTTCTTAGTAGCAAAGTTGTATTTTGAATCAATATTAAAACGTGATATATGTAGAAGTAGTTTATATACAGACGGACCTATTCTATTGAAATGCAGGGTCCGAAATCAACAAGAGCGAAAGAGAAACTAATAGTAGTTCGTTAGTATGACAGAGAAGGAAGTTTTGCAACGTTGCCGGCCTGCCGGTCCGTAACCCATTCCAAATATTCCCGTCGGAGGCTATACAGCGAATGATCCGGTAGAGTGTGGCGATGACTGTGATGTTTCGCGAGCTAGCAACGTCGCAAAAGTTCTTTCTCTGTTTAGCCAACGAGAAATATATGGTCGTTCTTTCGCTCTTATGTTTCTATCATACTGCAACTTTGTAGAAACAGTCTATATATTGGAAATAAATTTTATAATGCTTAAATGGGTCAAATTGAGTCTCATATTTGTTTTCAATTAATCGTTTTTAAATCCAGATAAACTATAAGGGTTGAAAACTTCGCAGTTTGTTGAAAAAACATCAAACATTTAGATGTCGATACAAATGTAATCAATTGATCACAATAAACGTACTTTTATATACTCGAAAAGTAAAGGAAGGTATTTTGGGTGAACTATGGGGGTAGTTTTTCTCTCTTATACTTAAGGGATGTTTTTACTCAGAAACTATGTATTTTGGTGAAAAATTAGAAGAGAGTTTCTGTTTTGAAAATTCGAAGCAAATGCGGCTGTGAATTTTTCAGTCTGATAATTTCAAATTTTGAGTTAGACAATTGTCATATTGCATTCGCCATCTTGAGTATGTATTGAAAATTTCACATAAGATTCGTAATGAAGGACTCCCAACAACTTTGTGGTTAATTTACTTACAAGATTGAAAAGTTATTAAGGGATACATCACCCCAAATAATTGTTTTTCAAAAAACTTAAAACATGGAAAAATTACCTCATATTCCCATAAAGGAAAAAGGGACTAAAAAAAAAGGGGAAAAAAGTATATTTGGACAATAATACCCGATTGCGTAATTACACAACAAAAATTTGATAAAAAGAAAGGGATGTTCAATCGAAAGTATCTAACATTAGAATGGATGATTAATTAAACCTTAGTTGAATCACCCTAATCAAAATCATCCTAATGTTATTCTTCTGTTATTAAATTTAATTTTAAGAAAATTTTTCTTGGGACGAGGATAAAAGGTCCCTATCCCAATGCAGCTTTGACCCAGTAATATCGATTCAATTTTTCTTACTTACACATGTTTTCTTAACTTTTGATGACCCATTTCGTTAATTTCGTATTCTCCTGTCGGTTTTCGAAATGTACTCCCCGACGAGAGAGTCGCCCAACATCCGGGCTCGATCCCGTTTGTCTCGAGTGATAATGCCATCGAAATAATACCCAATCAAGGAAGGGGCAACGCAATAGGTACGAGATAAAAGAGGAAATTAATTTTAATGACCCCGGGGGTTCTGTTAGTTTAACGGTTTGCGGGAATCGTCCCGTCCCGGGGCGAATAGTAAAAGAGAGCGAGAAGGAGAGAGAGAAAAAAAAACTTTCTTCGCTCTTTTATCAACAATCTCGTGCGCGAGGGACTTTCGAACGGGGAACGCTTTCTTTGGAATCTTCCTCCGGACCAATTTCGAGCGACCTACTTCAGAAAGGAAATTTTCCTTTCAACAAAACCTCGAATAAATTACCCCGAGCAATTTCCTCTCAACACGTCACTGACCTGAGCAAAGGAGAGGATCACTACCATTAGAGCAGTCCTTTTCATCCGGCACGCTAAAGAAACGCAATCCAATTCAAGGAGAAGGAGAAGAAGCTATAACTGAATCTCAGGCGCTCCGGGCATTTTGGCTTGCTTACAATACAAATATCAGAACCGTTCCGGAATATTCTCCGTGATAAACTTTGAGAAAAAATTTGAATAATCGCGCGTTTACGCATTCATAACGTGAATTACAATATGGGACATCGTCGAGACGATGTTACGGCCAACGCAAGTTCTTACGGTTAAACAATTTTTCGAAACTGTAATCGTTTTTAGAACGAAATGAATCATCTTGTGCCAACATATAAGGGACTTGCTTGGACCAATTTCATGATGGTGCCTACCAAAACAATAAACGCGTCATAACTTAAAACTGATTAGTATATGGAACTTGTCTTACACTATCGAAATATAACAATCACTATAGGGTAGTTTATGTGTTACTATTTAACAATAAACAAAATAACAGCAATATGACCGCCATGTTCTCAAAACTAAAACTTTATACACGGTCAGACTGAAATATTTTGATATGACTACGGGTGTAACATTATTTCGAGAATAGTTGGGTTTTCATTAGATTTGGAGAGTATAAAAAAACTCAGCTTTATATTTGTGTATACTACTTTTCTGGGCATTGGTTGGACGAGGTGCATTGCGCGCAGTGCGTCCCTGGTTGGACCAAAAGTATTACCTCAGTTATTGGCACACGGCTCTCTATACAGACTCGTAGGTAATGCCCAATCCATATAACTACAAGATCTATGATATATGTAGTACTAGTAAGCAGCTATGAAAGTTGGAGATGGGGATAGAATGTCCCTGCTCGATGATTCACTTTACCGTGTTCATCAATGTGGTAACTAATGATATGCAATGTTCATTCAGAAAGCAGGATGACGATTTTGGAAATCACGTGGGCAAATGGAGGTTGTTGACGCTAACGTCAACATTATTTAAGGGAATTTTAGGTTAAGAAATTGTAATTTTCGGTTAACTAATTTTGGGAACTTTTCAACACGTTTTGTTTTACAAACAGATAATAGTCATTGAAGCATCTTAGGTAACGAGGTTTTTAGATAGCTAAACACGTTTTATTTTATACATAAAGAATAACACTGGCCGAAAGTGGTCAGGTCAAGATCGGATACCAAACAATTAGTCGCGTAAGCATAACACAAGGTTTAGGAAACGTGATAATGAACGCTACCCGAGAAGGTCAATTGTGCAAACCTAGGTCATTGTAAAAAAACAAATAATGTACCATTTACCTAATGTAATTGAATGTGTATAAAAGAGCCCGAAAGTTGACAATAAATTAGTATACTTTGTATGCTCAAAACGAAGGTGTGTTGTGGTCTTGATCCAAGTCACCCCTTATCTTAAAACGAACTGTGAGACTGCAGTTTCGGGAGGCCCAACTTCACCCTAACCTACAAGCTCTCACGTTACGCCCTGAGAGTTCTACAAGATCTTCAAGCTACGAGAACCTCTAACTTCGAGAACTTCAACGTTACGCCCTCAGATCTACCCCGGAGAGCACGTCACGCCCTCTGTCCACACTACGAGAACTTCAACCCGGACCTGCACGTTACACCCTCAGGCCCACACCGGAGAGCACGTTACGCCCTCTCTCCAGTCTACAAGGACCTCTTCACGGATCTGCACGTTACGCCCTCAGATCTACTCCGGAGAGCACGTCACGCCCTCTCTCCATTCTACGAGAACTTCAACCCGAAGATCACGTCACGCCCTGGTCTCCAACCCACAAGACCGTCTTCAGCCTTACAACCTAGAGACAAGATTCATCTCCGCAGCCGCCACGAGCTACGAGAGAGACCATCTACAGTCCACTATATAGAGATCACTTCACACTTTCGTTCAGAGGTACTCTACGAGTACTTTCATTTGCTCAGAACGTCGTCGTCGTCGTCTACTTCACGGGTTAGACCCATTGGCCTGTTCCCACTCAACTGCCCATTTTTTCCTAGCCCAGATTTCCTTTTGGACTATAATTTAGTGCTATTCGAGGTAGGCGAGATTCTTGCATTTGTTGGACATGAGAGTACCAATTCCTGTGATTGTTAGCTACTTTGTTTTTAATTTAATCCATATCTAATTAATCACGATAGAGTACTGCGAGAATAAGACGCAGTACTAGTAAGTAGTACGTAATAGTACGCAATAAGAGTAACAGCGGTACGCTGACTCGGGTAGCAGCCGTTGAAAAGAGGGGACTCACGAGCATACAAGTGTGTGCGTGTGAATGAATGTACGATTGTACTATATTGAAAATTGTTGGTAACGCCACATGCTTGTTTTAGGACTTTTGTTATGTTTATTGCGTTCGTTACTTCATTGCATATTTCTATTTGTGATTTTGTATTTCTGTATAGTCTTTTCGTTATATTGTCGCGATACGGCCCCATTTAGCGCAACTAGGTCACCGCCTAAGCTAAATCAGCACGGAGGTGACCTAGACACAAGAACAATACGTGACTCGCTTACGGGCAACGTAGCACGTTCATAAACATCTCGTAAGTATTTATACGAGATCGATCAAATCGATCGGGATCAGTCTACCAGCACTACGTCACGGTGCCAGTCCGAGAGTCCGCCCTGTTCGTCATGTCGTTCGTTGGGGAAGCGTCGTATCTGCTGCCCTCCCGCAAGTTCAAGTAAGCAACCACCTCTCTTTAACCTTTTCTTATTTTGTATATTTGCTCGTTTACCTCATCACTTTGTTTCCGATGTTCTCTCCCCTGTAATCTTAGTGTCTAAGTAAACATTGTCCATGTCGCCAAGTCTTTTACCGTTTCTACCTAGCTACACCCCCAACTAGAGCAACTTTGGGCCCTAGACCCTCAGGCGTGTGACAATATTAATCCATTTTTCTGCGATATTCGTTATTCTCATAGCTTTCCATGGCAGCTTTCCTATTCTTCATTCCACCCAAAGTTTATTCTACTGTCTGCAATGTTATGTAGCCTAAGCATATCAAAACGTATCTCGTTATTAGCGCAGGGATCGCAGGAGACCACCACGGATTTGGTTGACGGTATTGTAACGATCTCCGTTTAAAATTCCGGACGGGCGCGCCCCTCATCCGGTATACATGATCCGTCGGTGACTTTTCACCTCGCGATCTCACGTTAATAATCCTCGAGTCGAAATTAAATAACTTGAGAGAAAACTAAAACTAATTCCGCCCGAGATGGGGGACGGGGCACGTCGGGGGGAGTCAGGCGCGACCTCTACCGTCGCTAATAAGACGGCGGCGGGTCGAAGAGCGCGGAAAGATTACTTACAGATCGATGGCGGCCCGGCTCCGGCATGCTAATATCCACAGTATGCAATTCAAATTAGGACGGGAGTTAACGAGGACTTGATTAGCACGTCTAGTACACGTTGCGGTGAGCCGATATTTCGGGACCGGCCCCCTAATAAGATGTCAGGTCTCGGGGGAGAAGAGCCGCCGCCGCCGCCGCCGTCACACTGCTCGAGCGGAGATTGGCGCAGGAACTCATCGGTCGACATTTGCGAAACATTGGCGGGAAAATAATAATAAGCGCCTTCGACCGGTCATAATTACAATCGAGACATATGAACCGTAGTCCGGTCGATGGATGCCCGAAAAGGGACTGTAAACTGCGTTGGAAGAAAGGGAAAATTTACTTCAGAGATTTGTTAAGAGTGATTAGAGTTAAAGACAATAAAATCTCCTAACAGTCAGTGTCTCTTCTTCTTCTTCTTCACTTCCAGGGTTAAGGCCCAAATGATTACAAATAAGTATTACCGTTTGATGATAATTCGGCGAGCGTAAGGGATAAGCTCTCATTGAGCGAAATGCTGCATTAAATTTGTAATATTTAAATGGGAAACGTATTATACGACAGTTCTAACTGAAAATAGAGTTAAATTCGGGGGACAAACAAGAGCAGACATTAAAACCGATGACAGAAATAGAACATGTGTTAACGCTAACGTCAACATTATTTAAGGAAACTTTTACGTTAAGAAATTGTAATTTATTGCGAACTAATTTAGGGAGCCTCTTACATAATTTAACAAAAACACGCTTTGTTTTACGAAACGAAGCATGACACTCACCCAACGTAATGAGGTCAACAGGGTACTATTAAGGTACGGATTGTGGATGTCAGCATAATACTCACTGGCAACGTGATCGCAAATCCGTGTCGGTAAGGTCAATGAAGCAATTCTCGGACATTGGAAGATAACATTCAACAAAATTTAACAACGTAATCGAATAATTGGCACCAAAGGGTAATGTAACTCAAAATGACTGTGCATAAAAGCTCGTGAATTTTTGGCAATAAATTAGTATACTTTGTATGCTCAAAAGGACAGTGTGTTGTGGTCTTGATTCAAGTCACCCCTAATCTTAAACCGATCTGTGAGACTGCATTTCGGGAGACCTAACTTCACCCTAACCTATAAGTTCTCACGTTACGCCTCGAGAGATCTACGAGATCTTCAAGCTACGAGAACCTCTAACTTCGAGAACTTTAACCCCGGAGCTGCACGTTACGCCCTCAGATCTACCCCGGAGAGCACGTTACGCCCTCTCTCCAATCTATGAGAACCTCATCCCGGAGATCACGTCACGCCCTGACCTCTAAACCACGAGACCGTCTACAGCCTTACAATCTGGAGGCAAGATTCATCTTCGCAACCGCCACGAGCTACGAGAGAGATTATATACAGTCCACTTTCTATAGAGATCACTTCACACTTTCGTTCAACATGGGTAGATATCACAGCAGAAGACATTAATCAAACACTCAGAACGATAAAAAACAATAAATATCCAGGTCCTGGAGGTGTTCCTATTGAATTACTTAAGTATGCTTCTGACCAAGCTATCGAAATCGTATGTAAAATATTTATTAGAATATAAATGGAGACGAGTTACCAGAAGAGTGGAATAAATCTTTTATAAGCTCAATACCCAAAAAGGAAACAAAGAGATATGTGACAATTACAGGGACATAGTAGTGACATCTTCAAAAGGGAGACTGTATGGACGCATTATCAAATAACACGACTGGAAGAAGAAATAGTAGAAATTAGGGAACAAAGCGGATTCAGACCAGGGAGATCATATACAGACAACCTTTTCACTCAGGCAGATTTCGGAAAAATACATAGCTCGAGGGAAAGAATTACATATGATATTTATTGCCCTGAGGAAAGCCTCAAACTAAACTAAGGGAAGCATCGGAGAAGACTAGCATTAGTGAAAAAAAAACAAACTATAAAGCAAATATACCAAAAAGCAACGAGTCAAGTGAAAATTGGAGCTCAGGTATCAATATCATCCAAAACTGATAAAGAGTTAAGACAAGGTTGTCCAATCTCCCCAACTCTATTCAAAGTGTATATGGAACAAACCTGACGTAAGTGGACGAAAAAATGTAAAAGTATGGGTGTAAAATTAAATGACGAACATATTCACACATTGCTTTTCGCCGAAAATCAATTAGTATTAGCAGAGAATGAATACGCCAACTACATGATCAAGAAATTAATAGACAAATACAAGGAACGGGGTTTAGAGATCAATTTAGAGAAGATACAATATATGGTCATCGGCAGAGCAGCAAGAGACCTGAATATGAAAAGAAATACAATAAAGGATATGACAAAATATAAATATTTGGAGGAAAATCGGGTAAGGTAAAACAATAATCAGAAAACTACATCCCCATTTTGAAATAAAAATATAAAAGTAAGAACTAAAAAACGGATATACCAGGCGCTATTCGAAAGCTGTGTAACCTATGGTGCTGACAATTTGGGAAATAAACAAAAGTATGCAGGACCGGCTTTTCGCTGTAGAAATAGATTTCTGGAGGAAGAAATGCCGGTATATCAAGGATAGAACATATACCAAACGAGACAGTTACGCAAAATATGCGTGTAGAGAATACCATTCTTGATCAAATGAAAGAAAAGAAACTGTTGTGGTATAGCCACATGCAACGCATGGGAAAAATCGAATACCAAAAAAGGCGTTTCAATGGCAACCCGTACAGAGAAGAAATAGAGGAAAACCCATAACAGAATGGCTAAGAAAAATAAGAAATGCTATGGAAAAGAGAGATTCAGATTAGGAAGACTGGAGAAACAGTAGAAGATGGAGGATAGATGCGAGAAACGGATTTAATCTGTAAAACCTCGCTATATATATAAAGGTGAATTATTATAAATAAGATCAGATGGTAATCACCCTTTGGCAACAGTCCGGCGGGCGTAAGAAATAAGCTCTCATCAAGCCAAATGCTGCATTAAATTTGTAATTTTCAAAGACGAACTGTTACAGCAGTTCAATATTACATTAACGACGCTATTCTAAAAAAACTGGTTAACCAATAACTGGTTATCATTTCTGGCTCAAACACAATCCTCGCTCCACAAAAAACTGGGTTTACAAATTCCTCAAACTTAAATAAGAGATCATCTTTATCACAGGAGATAAAAATCGATCCAAAAATAAAACCGCGGCTCCAGTCGAATATGAAAAACCAGTAAATCGCAGCGTCCCGATGAGTCATCCCATTGTTCCCCCCTCGAAAAAGAAACGGAACTTTAACGATTCCGAGGAGGAAACGGCGAACAGCGAGACGGCGGCCCGTCTGGCGCCACTCGTTACAACTGAAGGCACTGAAGCTATTTGTTGATAGTTTTTGTGTGTCTGCAGATATGCGGCGCCATCAAATTCGCCGGGATAACATCCAGGACGCTCCCGAAAAGAGAGCGGCGGGGAGAACGGTCGGCGGGAAGAGGAGCCCCGGAGTCGCGATAGATATGCGGGAGGGAGATATCGAACAAGTAAACCGCTGGAAAATCGTTAGCCGATCGGGAAATTAATCCGTCATAATTGGCGGAACGTGGCGATTGGCACTCGATCCGGGATAAGGGAACGTCAAGTCGTAGTTCGCGTCAAATCAATGAATTGATATTAGTATTAGTATATATAGGGTGTCATAAAATTAACGTAAGATTTGAATTTGGCCCCATTTTTGCAGTAAATTGTTGACAACCCTGAAAAAAGGACAATTTGACAGCTGAGAGATTCGGATTAGTAAAAATGGTGCGTTATACGATACAGATCAGATACGATACAGATTATGCAGAAAGAAATTACGGTCCTAAGGGCCTAAGGCCCAGAGGGGTGCTCTGGTTGGGGGTGGTAGCTCAGAAGAGACATAAACGAATTTAATATTGTTTATTGACTAAGGACAAGGGAATGAGAGAGAAGGTCCTTGGACAGTAAAACTGAGTAAAACATAAATAACAGGGCAAAACCCAAAAGAGGACAAAAAATGGCAGAATGGTGTAAATAGATGTGCTTGCAATAGTCCTCAGGGTGCCTGGAGGGGTATCTGGTACGGAGCTCTCATCACGACGGATATCTTTCCTCGCAAAAGGGCGGCAGGCGGGCACGCAGGATAACACGCAGCGACACAGGCTTCATGGCAGTACTTGACTGACTCCTTGATCAAGAAACGACCAAGGAAGGTGTGGGCATAGCATCCACACCAAGTATCAGAAGGACGTACAGGAATGTAACTAGGTATCACCACGAATTCTGGTTGGCAAGATGGATACAGGGAACCCGAAACTAGATATACTCTCAGTCTACTTACCAAAAGAAAATAAGACCAAGTAAGAGAGAGAATACTGCTAAGATCAACTCCAAGATTCAACTGAGTCACTACCTCTAGACAAGCAAATGATTATTCTAGGAGACTTTAATGCTCGCATAGGTTACCAGATAGTTCCCGGAATGAATGGAGCGACAACATGAACGTACAGTAGGCAAAATGACGAAGAATGAACAGGCAATTTCGCCTAATATAGAGAAGGAGGGAGAAGAAGAAGTCATTTGTCCGTTCTTCATTTAAGTGATCTATTAAACGGGCTCAGTAGGCCAAATAGGTTGATTATACTTCGAAAATATTTCTTGGAAAGAACAATTGAAGGTATTGCAATAATAGAGGTCCAAGTCCACTTATGGCCGTTCTACTTATTTGCGTTGAAGGACCCTAAAAACTGAATCGAACTGACGATAAGAAATGTCGCTGAAACGAATATTGCCCTGATTTGGCATTTCCGACAAACGCACTTTTTCCACCAATCCTCTTAACTCCAATCAATCAATGTTCATTAGACTGGAACAAAAACCGAATGTAAACTCGTTTCGAAATAACTGCCAAGCCGCGTGTTGTCCCGATAATTTATTATTAATCCGCGGACGTTCCAGTAACGTATTAATGGACGTAGGCAATGATACAAACGGCTCAGGAGCTGAAAGGAAGGCCCGCGGTAACGCTTCACGCAAACGTTGTACCCATCTCAAAGGGGAGCAACGAAAAGGGACGGGCGATAGTTTCGAAATTTATTCCGAAACGATCGGCCTTATGCAAATTTCTAGGACTTGGAAAACGAGATTAACGCAATGAATCTTTAGTTGTTGTTAAATCTGTCAAATTCGATGAAGAGGGCAGAATCATTTTCATCCATCAAGTAGGCAGTGATTAATTGAGCGTTGCTTGGTGTGGACAGGTGGTACAATGGTGACGTCGGACCGCGGGATGAATAACATCACCCCTTTTATATCTCCCACTTTCGGTTTGGGAATCGGACTCTCTCGCTCTCACGCTATCGTTGCTCTCTCTCTCTCTCTCTCTCTCTCTCTCTATCTCTCGTCCACCGCCAGCGTTATATTATTACGGTAGGAATGCAGATTTCATTCGTCAAAAAAGGAATTTTATTCTCCCATGCTGGTATTTATAGCTCGCGTACGCCGCTTCTCGATTTGATCCAGCAAAGAGAATGTCGTGTAGGTGTGTGTGTGTGTGTGTTTGCTACGAATAGTGAAAATTACATTGCATGCTCGAACACCTACCGGTTCTGATTAATGAATATCCAAACAACGCGACGCGAGAAATAGCTAACCTGTATTACTGGGTGTTGCGTTTTGATTCTGGCGTCATTACGTGGTGGAGCTGCCGGGAAAGCTCGCTACTGCAATATTATATGAAATAATAAGCCGTTAGTGTGGAGCTTGGTGTAAATGAATTCCGACGAAACCATCATATGGTGGACGGGTGTTATTTCCACCAAAACGCAGATCCAAGTTTCAGGCGCAGCGTTGGGAAAAATCTAGTGGTTTGAGTAATGGAGGACTCACTTTCCATAACCGAACACTAGGAGTTCGAATGGCCGCCTAGTAATTACGATAACTCGAAATTAAAAAATCGAAAAGCTATTCGAGTGGATTATCCATCTTGGAAACCAATTCTGTCTAACATCCTCACAAGTGTTTCGATTAATATCCCGAAAAGTAAAGTGAAGGATCGATATATTTTTAACAAAGCTTTTATATAGGCAGACATTAGATAAATAGTATTGGTTGTAAGGTTGATTCTTAAATCTAAGTTGACTAAATACCCTATCATTTTAATTTTATTTTTATGTACACCACCACCCTAAAATCTTATAATTATTCGATTGACGTGTATTGAATAGCATTGAGAAATTGCCAACAATTTGATTGATATCCATAACAATTCCCATCCATCAATTGCCACCTGCACATTGTACTCAAATATACATTAATCGGATACATCGGCATTCAGCGCACAATTTCTGTTATGTGACGCATACCGTCACAGAATGGTTCTTGTCTTCAAACCTTAATAAAATTCGAAGTTACATTTATGAAGTCGACTTTAATTCAGATGATTTTATTTTCGTTTTAATACGTGAGCGACATACACAAAGTTACGATTTTGATAAGCACGGCGAGAGTAGTATAACAAAGCGGGTTCTGGGACAAAAGTGGGCGAGGCGATATCGCCGCGAACATACAAGGATCCATGCCAGAGGCTCCAGAAAGCCCCATAATCGGTATGCAAACAGGAAGCTTCAGACCAGTTTCACACAGTTTTAAACAGTTCCAGATAAGTATTAAAACCGCTGCTGATCAGCTTCTGTTTGGAGACCTATTGTGGAGAGCAACCCCACGAGGGTTAAGGGCGACACCGCGGCCGCCACCAGGCTAAGGAGGGTGAATCCGACGAGGATGAGTCACCAGACTAATTGCCATCAGGCACTGAGGGATGATCAGACGAAACAGCTACCAAGCTCAGAGGGTTGGTGTGAGGAGGATAATCACCAGACAACAGAGTGCTAAGATGGGCCACCAGGCCACTGAGGGTTGAGTCGACGAAGAGCTGGCCACCAGGCTAAGGATTTGATACGACGATGACTCACTAATAACTCGACTCCCCACGGTCTTCGCTCGAATGCCTCGTCTTCCTTCACGAACTTATACTGATTTAATCACAAATACAAACGTTAGGTCTCCTCAAATTATAAAGACCTAAACTAACACTTCACAAACTTACACTTTAGGTTTCTAAAAATTATGGAAATACCTAGCAAAAATCTGTCAAGTTAAATCCGAACGCATATCACGTTTACGATATGGCGGCCCTCGTCTTGTCCAGAACCCGCTTTGCCATACTACTGGCGAGTATACTTAATAATTATAAAATGAAATATAACTAACGATCCGATGATAAGCAAGTACGCATTACGAGCATAGCAATTTGCTTCGATAACATACCTATCTGGTGGAAAATATAAGAACCGCCTTTCCCTTATTCCCCTTTCGAAAGCACTCATAGTTTTTACTGCAACGGTCGCGCGCCACGCCCCGGTATAAGCCCGTTTAATATTCAGCGTACTCGCCACTTATCCCAACGAAAAAATCCCTTTGCATTTAGGTTAGAAGTTTTACGGCGGCGGATATTTCGCGAGTTCAGCCTCGACGTAAAAGCCGCCACTCTTGTTTTGTTAATGTTACATTAGATATTCCCGGCACGGTCCTAATCAGATATAAAATACAGCCGCAGTTTAATTCACCGTGAGAGCGGGCTAAAGAACTAGATAATAGTGGCGGAGTTACAGGAACGGCGGCCGCGTCTCAGGACTCCCTCTTTCTCTCTCTTCCACTCTCCGGCTAAGGAATTTAATTTCTTAATTCGCTCAGCGGGAGTAATGGATCCGGTAAGGGGGCCCCCCTTGTTTTACGGTGTTAGGTAAATGGACTGTTTCGCTACGATTTCGGGATATGACTGCGGAAAATTTCGTATAACTAATTTTCTAACCTTTCCACGGAGGTTTCATTAACTCGCGTCGAGATAAGGGGACGTTCGGACGATTTCCAGCGAAAAAATTTACGTATGAAATGTGTACAGTTCCGAGTGCGAAAATATGAAAGATTCCAATGCATAATTAATGGCGTATGCGCGTTCCGGGAACCTTCAATATTTGATTAGTTTATTTACGGCGGCATAAATCGAACCGTAAATTCCAATTTGTTGATTCAACACTGACCATCGCGGAAAGGAAATCGCCATAATTTTTGTAATAACTGAATGGATATAATATAACATGTAACAAAGGGAGAATTTTCAACAAACAATACAAATCACATATGCAGGAAAATTCGGTTTTATTGCATCATTGTTTACCATTTCGATTACTATTTCGGCGATGACATGAAATCCCAGTTTGTAAATTAATTTTTAAAGTACTTAGCTAAAAACACAAATAAACGTTAGCTTTAATCTAATAAAACTTAATAAAACTAATAAGTGACGTAATGAAATTAATAAAACAAGTTTATTGATTATTTGTGAATTTTGATTTTTAAATCAAAAATAGTTGGAATGTTGAAGGATGACGGAGAGTATTTTCTGGTAATTTAGGTTAAATACTCTAAAAATGATCCATTTATATGCTAAGCCATTATTTAGCGAAGTAAATGCAAGTTCCTTCATTAAAATATTTCTTTCAAATGACAAGATTAACGGTCATTGTGAATAATGATTTTTTTAGATTGGATTTCTTGGCTTCTACTATTGAAGCCAATATTACATTGAGAAAAATAAAATATTAATTTATTTAATCTAAATTATTTCTGTTAATTTCGAAATTTTGTATGTGGTCATACTGAACAACTTTTCCTGAAGTTTCCAAAATTTGATGACACTCACAACTTCGTTTATAAAACAACAAGTAGAAGACCTGATTCGTCCACTTTTAGTGAAGCTTAATTTTACATCGAACTAAACTAGATTTTTGAATACAATTTCGAAATTTTGGAAACCACAAATAGTTCCAATTTTAAACTTAGACTTTGTCATTCATCAGGACCTTTCAGTATGCATTTCATTAAATTATGCAGAAATAAAGGGGTACCTTATTCTTGTTATTTTTGGTTTTTGGAAATTCTCTCAAAATTTACTTTAGGATTTAGTTGAAACTTCTAATATTCATTCTACTGCCGTAAGTTCTGATATTTTTGGCTAAATCTTCTCTATTGGGTACTTTACACTTGTCACTTTTCGGTTTTTGGAAATTTTCTCAAACTCCACTACAATACTCGTTTCTATATTTCATGTATTTATTGTACTAGCGAAAATAAAGTTTAATATAATTTTTCTGAAGGGCTCTTTATTTTTGTCGTTTTTCGGTTTCCTGAAATTTTCTTAAAGTCAACTCTGCGAATCTTTTTGGCATTTTGAATATTTATTCTATTACTGAATGTGTATAATAATATTTATTCTGTTGTTTTTCGGATTTTCGGAATTTTCTCGAAATACGCATTAGGAATTGTTCTCGATTTTGAATATGTAATCTACTATTGAATATTTATAATATTAGACAATAATAATGGACATATCGCCATTTTTTTAAAATAACATTAAGAGCTTGAAGTATAAAATTGTTTAAAAAGACCACTTGAAATTCATAACATGAATATACCCTGTATATGTTACCAGGACTAGATACTGGTTCACAAGGTTACCCTATAAAGGTAGTTTATTTACTTTGCGTTACTAATGATCTCATTATTACACCAAAAGTAGTGTAATAATATTCATATTATTATACTACTTTTGGTAACTTTTAGTTTTGTTAAATTGGTACCTCAGCCCCTCACGTAGACGTACGTAGACGTCAAGATTAAATTATTAGTATTTCAATAACTTTCTTGAGCAGCATTGCGTATTTCTGGGGGTGTACAGGTCAATTCTACATTTTTGTTTTCCATTTTCTCGCACGTAAGTAAGTAGTTATTGGGTTTGTCCTAGGGCTACTAGATTTTCAAATTCAAATATAAAACATCAGTGACGTCAGTGTAACCAACTCACGCAAAATTCCCTAGGGTAATACGAAAACTTGAACAGCTAAAATTTAATGAATTAATAAAGCAAAGTAGATATAATAGTATATTACACACGTTTAATAAGACGTATTGCCACACTCGTTCTATTAGAGCACTCCTCGCTTCGCTCGTCGTGTTTTAAAACTCTCGTGTGACAATACTCGGTCTTATTAAACTAGAATAATAATATACTATTTGCTAGCTTTGTTATTGTGCCAAAACAGTCATTTTTAAATTCTACAAGAATATTATTTATACTGAAATTTTGGACACCCTGTATTTCGAAAAATATTCATGAATCTAACTAGGACATACTTCTGTTGGGGATTTAAACCAGATGTCTCTCAAAAATATACTTTCTGAAGCCAGTTGTTGCGTTATTACACCCTGTATATAATATGAAGTATTGTATATTCGATCAAACTTGGTAGTCCCGATCAAAAACTCGTAATATTAAGGTTATAAATTATTGCTAAATATTTAATTAGCATTTATTATTAACTTTTACATTAAATTCATTTTTTGGATACTTATCTATTTTTAATGAAGTGTTAATTTATTTAATAACACCTACCTGGCCATGCAATTAAAAAATTGTTGAGGAAAATACTTAAATTATATTTTAATTCTAATCTAATTTATACCAATGTAATGACTTTGTAAATAAATAAAGAAGAAAAGAAATAAATTTTTAAATAATGTTTTTATTAAAAGTGTCATTTGATAGATTTAATGTTTAAGAGTTTACGTATTTTAAACAAGATGTACTTCATCATTTTTTACTTCAAATGCAATTAGTGTAAATGAGAATATAATTAAAATGTGATTAAAGTATGTTCCCTAATAAATTTTCAATTACAGATTATGAGTGTTATTGAATTGATAAATTTTAGAATTAATAGAAAGAAAGATTGAATTTAATGTAAAATTTAATAATAAATGATACTTATATATTTAGCAATAACTTATAACCTTAATATTACTAGTTTATGATCGAGAGTTACCATGACCTCACATGATTCTCTGATCACGCGCTCTCCGCCCTCTATCTCAAAAACAGTTAGAGGTATGAAGAAATCTTAAAGACAAAAGTTGTAGAGAATTTAATTCTGTACAATGTTGATAATAAATACAAATAGCGTAAAACCCATAGAAAACGAGATATTTGCAAAAAATATAGAAAAAATCGATTTTTGTGAATTTTGACCCCCAACTTTAAAACTTGCGCCCATCCAATTATATGTGAAATCTGAGGAAAGTTTTAGGATGCCCAAATAGAAGTATTTATACGTGTTAATATACTGGGTATGTCGATTTTTTAACACCCTATAATGACTGGACTATAATAACATTTCACACATAATCAGGATCAAAATAAAAAGCAAAATGTAACATTAAGTCGCATTATTAAAAAGCTCAATCTCAATAAATTACTTCCAATGATTTGCCAAAGGGTGAGGGGCTGCTACATCATGAAATGCAGGTGAAATTTACATTACTCTAGCTTTGTATATGATAATATTCCACGAGGCATATCACGCCAAACACAATTCCCACGTGTGTAATTATGAACATGTGAGTAACGCCAAAAGTAGAGTTGAAGGCTAAAGAAGGTTAGGTGGAAGAATGATGTATGGTTGTTGCTGCGCTAGCAGAATATCATTCATTGAGCGAAATTGAATTCATTCGATTGTACTGTCAATGCATGTACCGAAATATCGAAAACGTAAAATAAAATCCATTCAACAATCTTCAGTCGTCGTCATTGTCGTTTGAAACGATTTCAATTAGAGCAATAACAATTGATACACGCATGTATATATGTACATAGGTAGATAAACGTATAACTGTCATTGACATTCGCGACGATTCCTTATCGAACGAATCTATCCGTGAAAAATTAAATTATCAATAAAATATGTAGGTCACTCGTCGGGTTCAATCAAATCAGCCCATCGAAAGCTGTAAAATATTTTAACAGGAACGTCAACCGGCTCCCGGACGCTTCCTGAATACTTGATTTCAATTTTAAATTCAAATACGTGTAGTAGTGACAAAATGTATAACATATACAATGGTTGGCGCATCGGCGAAATTGAAAAGTTATATAGTTAAATAAAACTCCACAGACAGTCGGGAAGGCACACACACACACTCTCTCTCTCTCTCTTTTTCTCTCACTCCTTTACCTCGCCGGTATCGAATTGTGAATTTTCTATCTCTCCGAAGGACTCCGTTCGAGTGTGCGCTAATGCAATAAAAGCTACCTTTTTATGGAAATTATGTTGGGAAGTTTCAGAGAGACATGCCGAATTAAGTGTATCTGGTTAGGTCGATGCCGTTCACTTCGCGGGAGGTATCGTTCCCCCTTTGAAAAAAAGATCTCGTTTGCAGCCCGTTTTTGAGCCAACTGTCTTTTGGGAAACATTCCGGGGGAAGGGAATTTTTCGGGACGTTAGTCCCCTTTAGAGGGATAACCTTTCGGAAGATAATTTTTATCTCCGCTCGGAGGGAACTTCGAGGGCCCTTCGCCCTGATACAGGAAGGGATCAAGATGCACGCCAGCAAAAATCTTATCGGCAAAAGTCACTTCCCCGGACTTTCATTTTATTATTGTGAATTAAACTGTGTATTATTAAAATTGCGAAACCAGAGCTATCATTCGTCTACCTTTTAGGTCGCCTTGAACATAACTAAAATCAAACTTTTTTCCAAAATTTTCGGAAAAAGAATTTTGTAGATATCGACTGTCTGGGAAAAAACGTGAGACATCCTGTATAAAATAGTCAATGTACATAACCTTATTTAAAACTAAAAATATGATACTGAAATATACTGATCAGCAACTAGAAGTTACATACGTTATTTTAAAAAATGTGAATATTGTAACGATTTACTTGAACACCCCGTAGAATCCCAACCGATAGAATCTCATACATCCCTTCAAATACCAATAGATTTTTTACAAAATAAAGTTATTCTCGACACAATTGGCTGATTTTTATAGAATTTATCTTTATAAGAAGTTAGTTTGAGAGAAGTTAGCTAGTTTCAATTGATAGATAACAGTTGTTATGGATTAAATTATATTGTTAGTTCATTTCAATTGCTGTGAAGGCTATGATTGTTTTGGTTGCTACGTATCAATCCTAACAAAGTGACTTCGATTGTGATTATCCATATTAAATTTAATGATAAGTTTACGAAATCCGATTGTGTTGATTTATTTCCGATTTATGTAACAAAAATTACAGAATTCAATTTTACACATTCGAATTGTTATGATGGTTATTCATAATTAATACAAGCGTAATATTAAGTTGCTTATACAACGAAAAAATGCTTTCACTATCCATTATAACCTCAGGAGTTTAATTGTAACGACACTAATTAATCACGCTGATTTTAATTTCCAAGAGAACTTTGGGGTTATTTGTAGTAAGCAGTCCTAAACTGACCGCAGAATGCTCCATCCAGCCTGCAAAAGTCCAAGTAAGCGAATGACACGTTATTCCTCTTCAGTTGTTAGACAACATTTGTCGTGGATATTAATAAAGTTGTTTAGTTATTGCAATTGCTATAAGAGCGATAAAAAATTGGCACATATTAAGATCGTTATGGGTGTTACGTATCAATCATATCAAGCGTTGCTGAGACTTCATAATGACCCAAATTCCTCTTCAATTGATCGATAGAACTTGTAATGGATATCAATCAAGTTGATAAGTCATTTCAACTGTTATGAAAGCGGTAACAAAGTTGTTACAGATTTAGATTGTTTTGGTTGTTCATAATTAATTGTAACAAGTGTTGCTATGTTAACTGTTGACTCTTCAATTGATAGACAGCAATTGCCAAATTGTTTAGTAATTGCAAGTGCTATAACAGCGGTAAAAAAATTGGTGCATATTAAGATTGTTATGGGTGTTACGTATCAATCATATCAAGAGTTGCTGAGACTTCATAATAACCCAAATCTCTTTGATTGTGATTATCAATAACAATTTTCATAAAGTGATGCTTAAAAAATTAAGTTCTGTTAGTCAATTTTCAACTGATGTAAAGAGTTCAATTTTAGATATTTCAATTGTTGTCATTGCTATGTATTAGTCGACCAAAGCTTAATAAGCATAGCAATACGTTACAAAACAGAAGAATACTCCCACAATACACTAAATATCTTCGAGAGTCTAATGTAATGTAATAGATAGAAATTCTCATTGATATCAATCAAGTTGATAAGTCATTTCAACTGTTATGAAAGAGTTGTTACAGATTTAGATTGTTTTGGTTATTTATATAATAATTGTTACAAGTGTTGCTATGTTAATTGTTGACTCTTCAATTGATAGATAGCAATTGCCAAGTTGTTTAGTCATTGCAATTGCTATAGAGCGGTAAAAAATTGGTACGTATTAAGATTGTTATGGGTGTTACGTATCAACCATATCAAGCGTTGCTGATACTTTATAATGACCCAAATCTCTTTGATTGTGGTTATCCATAACAATTTTCACAAAATAATGCTTAAAAAATTAAGTTGTGTTAGTCAATTGTCAACTGATGTAAAGAGTTCGATTTTAGATATTTCAATTGTTGCCATAGCTATGTATTAGTCGACCAAAGCTTAAAAAGCATAGCAATACGTTACAAAACACAAGAATGCTCGCTTAATACATCACATATCTTCGAAGGTCTTAGTGTAACGACTATAATTAATTACGCTGTAGATTCTCCAAGAGACCATTGAGGCTTTAATTAAGCACTAAATGCTCCATCAGGTTTTTAAAATCTAAGTGAGAGAACGACACGTTATTCCTCTTCAATTGATAGATAGAAATTGATATCAATCAAGTTGATAAGTCATTTCAACTATTATGAAAGCGGTAGAAAATTTGTTACAGATTTAGATTGTTTTGGTTGTTCATATACCTATTAATTGTAACAAGTGTTGCTATGTTAACTGTTGACTCTTCAATTGATAGACAGCAATTGCCAAATTGTTTAGTAATTGCAAGTGCTATAACAGCGGTAAAAAAATTGGTGCATATTAAGATTGTTATGGGTGTTACGTATCAATCATATCAAGAGTTGATGAGACTTCATAATGACCCAAATCTCTTTGATTGTGGTTATCAATAACAATTTTCATAAAGTGATGCTTAAAAAATTAAGTTCTGTTAGTCAATTTGCAACTGATGTAAAGAGTTCAATTTTAGATATTTCAATTGTTGTCACTGCTATGTATTAGTCGACCAAAGCTTAATAAGCATAGCAATACGTTACAAAACAGAAGAATACTCCCACAATACACTAAATATCTTCGAGAGTCTAATGTAATGTAATAGATAGAAATTCTCATTGATATCAATCAAGTTGATAAGTCATTTCAACTGTTATGAAAGAGTTGTTACAGATTTAGATTGTTTTGGTTATTTATATAATAATTGTTACAAGTGTTGCTATGTTAATTGTTGACTCTTCAATTGATAGATAGCAATTGCCAAGTTGTTTAGTCATTGCAATTGCTATAGAGCGGTAAAAAATTGGTACGTATTAAGATTGTTATGGGTGTTACGTATCAACCATATCAAGCGTTGCTGATACTTTATAATGACCCAAATCTCTTTGATTGTGGTTATCCATAACAATTTTCACAAAATAATGCTTAAAAAATTAAGTTGTGTTAGTCAATTGTCAACTGATGTAAAGAGTTCGATTTTAGATATTTCAATTGTTGCCATAGCTATGTATTAGTCGACCAAAGCTTAAAAAGCATAGCAATACGTTACAAAACACAAGAATGCTCGCTTAATACATCACATATCTTCGAAGGTCTTAGTGTAACGACTATAATTAATTACGCTGTAGATTCTCCAAGAGACCATTGAGGCTTTAATTAAGCACTAAATGCTCCATCAGGTTTTTAAAATCTAAGTGAGAGAACGACACGTTATTCCTCTTCAATTGATAGATAGAAATTGATATCAATCAAGTTGATAAGTCATTTCAACTATTATGAAAGCGGTAGAAAATTTGTTACAGATTTAGATTGTTTTGGTTGTTCATATACCTATTAATTGTAACAAGTGTTGCTATGTTAACTGTTGACTCTTCAATTGATAGACAGCAATTGCCAAATTGTTTAGTAATTGCAAGTGCTATAACAGCGGTAAAAAAATTGGTGCATATTAAGATTGTTATGGGTGTTACGTATCAATCATATCAAGAGTTGATGAGACTTCATAATGACCCAAATCTCTTTGATTGTGGTTATCAATAACAATTTTCATAAAGTGATGCTTAAAAAATTAAGTTCTGTTAGTCAATTTGCAACTGATGTAAAGAGTTCAATTTTAGATATTTCAATTGTTGTCACTGCTATGTATTAGTCGACCAAAGCTTAATAAGCATAGCAATACGTTACAAAACAGAAGAATACTCCCACAATACACTAAATATCTTCGAGAGTCTAATGTAATGTAATAGATAGAAATTCTCATTGATATCAATCAAGTTGATAAGTCATTTCAACTGTTATGAAAGAGTTGTTACAGATTTAGATTGTTTTGGTTATTTATATAATAATTGTTACAAGTGTTGCTATGTTAATTGTTGACTCTTCAATTGATAGATAGCAATTGCCAAGTTGTTTAGTCATTGCAATTGCTATAGAGCGGTAAAAAATTGGTACGTATTAAGATTGTTATGGGTGTTACGTATCAACCATATCAAGCGTTGCTGATACTTTATAATGACCCAAATCTCTTTGATTGTGGTTATCCATAACAATTTTCACAAAATAATGCTTAAAAAATTAAGTTGTGTTAGTCAATTGTCAACTGATGTAAAGAGTTCGATTTTAGATATTTCAATTGTTGTGATTGCTATTTATTAGTCGACCAAAGCTTAATAAGCATAGCAATACGTTATAAAACAGAAGAATGCTCCCTGGATACACTACATATCTTCGAGGGTCTAATGTAACGACTATAGTTAATCACGCTGTAGATTCTCCAAGAGACCCTTGAGGCTTTAATTGAACACTAAATGTTCCATCTAGTTTTTTAAAATACAAGTAAGCGAACGACACGTTATTCCTCTTCAATTGATAGATAGAAATTGTCATGGATATCAATCAAGTTGATAAGTCATTTCAATTGTTATGAAAGCGGTAGCAAAGTTGTTACAGCTTTAGATTGTTTTGGTTGTTTATAATTAATTGTAACAAGTGTTGCTAAGTTAACTGTTGACTCTTCAATTGATAGATAGCAATTGCCAAATTGTTTAGTAATTGCAAGTGCTATAACAGCGGTAAAAAAATTGGTGCATATTAAGATTGTTATGGGTGTTACGTATCAATCATATCAAGCGTTGCTGAGACTTCATAACGACTCAAATCTCTTTGATTGTGGTTATCCATAACAATTTTCATAAAGTGATGCTTAAAAATTATGTTGTGTTAGTCAATTTTCAACTGATGTAAAGAGTTTGACTTTAGATATTTCAATTGTTGTGATTGCTATGTT
The DNA here is from genome assembly GCA_946251905.1 of Cryptocephalus moraei. Taxonomy (NCBI): domain Eukaryota; kingdom Metazoa; phylum Arthropoda; class Insecta; order Coleoptera; family Chrysomelidae; genus Cryptocephalus; species Cryptocephalus moraei. The sequence continues at coordinate 10,328,965 of OX276455.1, forward strand.
TTAGTCGACCAAAGCTTAAAAACATAGCAATACGTTACAAAACAGAAGAATGCTCCCTCAGTACACTACATATCTTCGAGGGTATAATGTAACGACTTTAATTAATCACGCTGTAGATTCTCCAACAGACCAATGAAATTATTTGTAGTAGAGAGGTTTTCACTGAGCACTGAATGCTCCATCTAGTTTTTAAAATCCAAGTAAGTGAACGACACATTATCCCTCTTCAATTGATAGATAGAAATTGTCATGGATATCAATCAAGTTGATGAGTCATTTGAACTGTTATGACAGCGGTAGCAAAGTTGTTACAGATTTAGTTTCTTTTGGTTGTATATATAAAAATTGTTACAAGTGTTGTTATGTTAATAATTGCTGACTCTTCAATTGATAGATAGCAATTGCCAAGTTGTTTAGTCATTGCAATTGCTATAAGAGCGGTAAAAAATTGGAACATATTTAGATTGTTATGGGTGTTACGTATCAATCATATTAGGCGTTGCTGAGACTTCATAAAGACTTAAATCTCTTTGATTTTATTTAACTATAACAATTTTCATAAAGTGATGCTTAAAAAATTAAGTTGTGTTAGTCAATTTTCGATGTAAAGAGTTCTGTTTTAGATATTTCAATTGTTGTGATTGCTATGTATTAGTTGACCTAATTTTGATAAACATGTCAATACGTTACAAAATAGAAGAATGCTCCCTCAATACGCTACATATCTTCGAGGGTCTAATGTAACGACTATAATTAATCACGCTGTAGATTTTCCAAGAGACCATTGAAGTTATTTATAGTAGAGGCTTTAATTGAACACTACATGCTCCAACTAGTTTTTTTTAAATCCAAGTAAGAGAACGACACGTTATTCCTCTTCAATTGACAGATATATAGAAATTGTTATGGATATCAATCAAGTTGATAAGTCATTTCAACTGTTATGAAAGCGGTAGCAAAGTTGTTACAGATTTAGATTGTATTGGTTGTTACATATCAATTGTAACAACAACAAATTTTGCTATGTTAATTGTTCGCTCTTCAATTGATAGATAGCAATTGTCATGGATACCAATAAAGTTTATAAGTCGTTGCAATCGTTATGGAAATGGTAGCACAGTTCTTACATATTTAGATTGTTAGAGTTGTAACATATTAATCGTAACAAGTGTCGCTATGCCTTCATATCAACTCAGATCTCTTCGGTTGTGATTACTGGTAACAATTTTCATAAAGTAATGATTACAGCATCACTTTGGGTTAGTTTATGCCCAAAATGACGTAAAAATAAGTACACAATTCAACGCTAAAGGTTTCTAATGTTGTGATTGTTACGTATCCATCAACCCGAACGTAACAAGCATAACAATTCGCTTACAGAACGGAAATCATTGCGGAGTATTATCGTGTGAAGTGTAAGAGTGCCATTAACAGTCAATTGGCGTATAATAAACTACCCCTTCGTTAGAGGTTCCTCGTGAGATCTGTTAGTACTAAATTGTGAGATTTACACATGAAACAAATAAAGCTGCCGTGATATAAAAGTCAAGTTCGAAAATTCCGAGCCCGCTTCCTCCAATAAAAGACCTCGGAGCAATCCGATTCCACGGCGCGAAATAAAAATGTTTATTCGCTCCTCGGACCGTTAAAAGTGGAAATCTTAAACACACGCCGGCATTTTCTCGCAATATAAAACTCGTCCATCTTTAACGTAACCCCCCTTTCTTCCCCGAAACGGGGGCGCGGTAATTCGGGTCCGGTTGATCCCTCTCGAGTAGTGGGAGAGAGGAGAGAAGCGCCGAAATTAGTTTATTCTTATTTAGGTTGAATGGGAGAAACGAAGAAGTCAAGTTAACGCCCTCATGAGATTAAACTAATTCCCAGGTCCGTGATCTTTTCGAATTCTGACAGAGTCGTTGGGTAAGGGAAAAACGCCGAAATTGTTTTAACGTCGAATTTGCCGGAAAGAGAGGAAGAGAGAGGGAGAGAGATGGAGAGCGGATAGATAGAGAGGAAGAGAGAGGCTATTTGAAATTCTTCGATGTCTGCCCGGCTCCGGGAAAGTTTCTACAGGAGTGGACTTCGGAACTTTAATCTTGTCCTAGAACACTATATTACTTATTTATGGGAGGAGTCGTTCTGGCTGTCTATCTATAATATAACACGCTCTTTTTCAAGCTTGCTTTAAATAGATTTACATTTAAAATTTCAGTTGCTGCAGCGACTCGGTCGACTACGACAATTTAGAAGGAAATTGTCGTGACGCGTAAAGCGTTTTCCATTAAAATTATAATTATTGGCCTCGACGACATTTCGTCATTTCCTAATATATTTTGCAGTGAAAAATAAACTAACAGTAAGTACGTACTACACATAAACTTTCCCCTTTGAAATATTGACGAAAGTATGTAGAAGGAAATTTTATTAGCAATTGTTATAATGCTTCATTGCTTAATTGTTATAATTGCTAATTGCAATTAGAAATTAGAAATTTTATTAGCAATTGCTTGTGGCTGTTATGCTGTTATAGCATGTTAGATGCAGCGAAGATTTAGGATTATTAAATAAAAGCTCGCCGAAAACAAATGAAAATAAAACAAAAATTTTTCTTCACTTCTTCAAAGAGCTCTCCTTTTTTGAGAAATACTTTTTCTAGGGCCATTTTAAGCATTTACAAACGTATTTAACGATGAATTAAATTCGGGTAAAGTTTGATAAATTTCCTTCTTGCGGCATATTTGCTGAGGTCAACTTATATAAAAATTGAATATAGTTCTATTTTCGCCACTAAAATATAACTCATGTTGATTCTGCTAAGAGACTTCTCTTAAAAGATTCTACATAGTTCTAAGACGTTTGGCTTTTGTCACTTCCAACGTTAACTATACTCTGTTTAAAACAAATCCCGATGCACGTCATTTTGATGACGTCAGAATTATCCAATACTACCAACTTAATATTGTCACAGGACATCGCAATTTATGTGTTCCGTGTATATTTTAGGTTGACAATATATTTATATATGGTTATGTGTATCCTTAACCTAAAATATACACGGAACACATAAATTGCGATGTCCTGGGACTGTATTAAGTTGGTAGCATTGGATGTTTGGTCACGTCATCAAAATGACGTGCATCGGGATTGGTTTTGAACAGAGTATACATAAATTCTTAACAAATGCAATTTTTCTTTTCATATTGTCATAAAATAAGGCGTTATTTCCTTGGACAACCTAATTTAATATGATATATTAATATCATATATTTGAGTACAGGATATATAGGTCTATTTGAAAATGCAAATATGTATGGTGTGATAATGGAAAAATATCTAATTATTTTTTAATAAAGCGCACCATTTATGTACGATATTAAACATTTTAAAAAAAATTGTCGACTTAAGTAAACCAATACAACTATTTTTGTATTTGTAATGATACGCGAGATACGTATTTATTGGTCAAACAATTGCGAAAAACGCTGTACTTCGTGAGTAATGAAAACCTTTAAACTCTGCACGCCAATAAGAAGTTCGATAATTTATTTTACTGTTTACAATTATATTTATAGTGGTATTATTTATTAATAAGATCAATCCGGATTTCTTCTCTACAAAAGGTTAGGAAATAAAAGTTTAAGTAGATGTGAGGCGAATAAGTTCATATAAGTATATTACTCCCTTAGAAATTTCGGCTATTTCTAGTTCTATTTCGTAACATATATCGTAATAAATCTACTCTGTTATTATTTTCTAGGCCCGAGTGGCTCGAGAAAAATTGAAAATCCCTAATTTCACTTACCGAAGGGGTGGAAAGGGGGATGAAATTTGTGCAATAATTACTAAATAACGACGAAACAGAATCTTGGTATGGTTGTAGATTGTACTGACAGACGGTTCAGGAAGATAAGGTAACCCCAAATTTACCTTTCTGAACGGGTGAAAAATAGGGATAAAAGTCATTTTTGCGGCTTTTATTCCGAGGTCTTTGTCAAACATTTAGATATTTCAAAAAAGGTACGGTTATAATTTAGACCAGCAATGGGCTCGACAAAGTTGAAAAACCCCGAATTTCACTAACCGGACGGGCGGAAAAAGGGGTGAAATATATGCAATATTTACGAACTCGCTGAAAACTGAAAATTTGTTACGATTACAGATTGGGTTATAATTTAGGCCTCCGAGAGACTAGAAAAAGTTGAAAAACCCAGAATTTCGCTTTTCGAAAGGGCGGAGAAGGGGGTGAAATCTATGCAATATTAACAAAATAGCTTAAAATTGGAAACATTGTACGATCACAGATTGGGTTATAATTTAGGCCCCCAAGAGGCTTACAAAAGTTAAAAAACCTCGAATTTCTCTTGTCGAAAGGGCGGAAAAAGAGGGGAAATCTATGCAATATTTTCAAAATAACTTAAAATTGGAAACTTGCTCCAATTACAGGTTGGGTTATAATTTAGGCCCCCCGAGATGCTCTAAAATTTGAAACACCCCGAATTTCGTTTACTGAAAGGGCGGAAAAGGGGGTGAAATGTATGCAATATTTTCAAACTAGCTGAAAACTGAAAATTGGTTACGATTACAGATTGGGTTATAATTTAGGCCCCAAAGAGGCTCGAAAAAGTTGAAAACCCCGAATTTCGTTGGCCGAAAGGGCGAAAACAGGGGTGAAATGAATACAATATTTACAAAATAGCTGAAAACTGGAAACTTGGTACGATCACAGATTGGGTTATAATTTAGGCCCCAGAGAGGATCGACAAAGTTGAAAAACCCCGAATTTCGTTTACCGAAAGGGCGGAAAAAGGGGTGAAATGTAGGCAATATTCACAAAATAACTTAAAACTGGAAACTTGGTACGAACGCAGATTCGGTTATAATTTCGGCCCCCAAGAGGCTCGAAAAAGTTGAAAAACCCCGAATTTCGCTTACCGAAATGGCGGAAAAAGGGGTGAAATGTATGCAATTTTCACAAAATAGCTGAAAATTGGAAATTTCATATGATTACAAATTGCGTAAGTAAAGTAAAAACAAAGTTTTACTTTCTGGGGGGTGAAAAAATAGTGAGATCAAATCGACCTGCGAGCGACCAGAACGTTGCTAGTAAGTAGTAAAGGAGGAAAAAGAGGATGCAGATGAAAAACTAAACGAAAAAGGGGACATTCTATTTGGCACCTTCTTGTATTAGATCGTCTGTTTCATTCAGTTAATTAAGTTGTTGATATAATGATAAGCATACGAAATTTGTACCAAAACATTTTAGTGCGACTGATTCAACAAACACACGCAAGTGATGATATTAATGGAGAATTGAAAACTATCAAAAACTCTATACTACAATAGATTGGTAATGAGGTGCTAGGCAAAAGAACGGAAAATAGACGAAAGAGAGGACTAAGAATATGGAACGAAGGGATAAAAGAGTCCATAAAACGCAAAGGTCAAGCGTACAGAGAATACCTGCAAAAAAAAAACTGATAAAGCAAATGAAATCAGAAATGGAATTATCGTAATTCAGGCACATCTAACTTCATGGGAAACTTTCATAAGTTATGCAGAAAACGATGTACATGGTCGGCAAGAATCTGCTTGCAAAATAACGAAATATCTTAACAGAACAGACAGAGACGTGGCACAGATGAATATGGTATCAGATGAAGAATGGATTAGACATTACCAGCCAGCAACTCTGATATGATCCACCAAAAGAGGATATGTTCACAAATACAGATACGGCTAGTGTGGAACCTATACATATGACAGAAATGGAAAATGCATTGAAGAGAACGAAAAACAGAAAATCACCTGGTATATAGACCTATACAGGGTAGCAGTATGGTATAAACATAAGAGCGAAAAAAAGCCATATATTTCTCGTTGACTAAACAGAGAAAGAACTTTTACGACGTTGCTACCTCGCGAAACATCACAGTCATCCGCTCCGTACACTCTACCGGCAGGCAATTCGATATGAGAGTTACTAAAATCCGAGACGACCAGAAACCGAAAGCGTAAAGCGATACGCGTTAGGTGCCTGGACTTGGACTGCGGCCGGCAACGTTGCAAAATTTCCTTCTCTGTCATAATAACGAACTACTATTAGTTTCTCTTTTGCTTTTGTTGATTTCGGAAAAGGCGTTTCAATAGAAAAGCTCCGTAGATGGTATCAATTCCGAATTGATAAAGTACGAAGGTCTCCTTTTATTGCTGCGAGTGCTACAACTTTTTAATATGTGCTGGGCTAGTCTCGAAATTCTAGATGAGTGAAGAGTTGCCAAAGTTATGTCTAAATTCAAGAATCCCGAACGGAAGTATTTTACATTCACCTTTCCTCCCTCAAGCAACAGCAAAAGCGGAGCCAAGACCGCGTTTCCGGAAGAGCGCCCTCGTACCAATCGATCCCGCCATCGATTTCCCTTTCGAGCACGTCCCGCTTGTTAGCCACCCGTGCCCATTACGAAAAACTCCCAATTTAATTTTTTCGCGTTATCGGTGCCACTTTCGCCCTTTCGCCAGCGAACTTGTCCCTCATCGTCAGTCTTGTCAATACGTCCCACACACACACACCTACACCCTCGAACCGCCTCGCTTTGCTCCTTTTGCGTCACCGCTCGACCGGAGGCAACTTGAGGTGCACCTAAATAACAAGTAATGCGAGATCCGCGAATAATTGCAGGCGAGCTTTAAAGGAGGCAATAAGCGGAGGCAAACGGATATCTGTAATCTGCACCCTTGTTTCCTGCCGCTATTTGCGGTCGACCGAATCGGAGGCGGCGCTCTTATCGACAGCGCCGTTACCAGAGGAATATTTTGCGGGGGCGACGCCGACGCCTCCGCTGATTTATTATTCCCTCTCTCGCACTGCGTGTGTGTGTGCGTTTGTGTCTTAATGCCTCATCTACACGTCAGCAGATGCATCTACAGACGTCATTTTCGGATGCGTCCGCCGACGTATAGAAGGGGTAATTTGCGCGTCTGTTGTAGGTATTTAACGTCTGCAGATGCGTCTGCTTCGAATCCGTTTGTTGTCGGTTTTTGTCTACCAGATCAAAGGGATTTGGCGCGAAGGTGTGGTGTCTGTCCACACGTTTGCCGATGCATCAGTTTGATCGAAGTTGCGATTAAGAGTGCAAGCGTGCTTCTTGGGGTTCAAATCTTATTAAATGGCTAACATTATGAGTACCGAGGAAACTTTTAAGTTTCTTGAGCTATATCAAGCAGAAAACTGTTTGTGGAACCCTAAAAATTATAGAATATCGTTTTTCTTTACACTTCCTGTGTTAAGGATTTATTCAAATAAATGAATAAATAAATATCTGAAATTCATTCTATTGGAGCTACTGTAAAAGTAATTGGACAGTAACCTTTTAACAGGAGTCTAGGTAAGTATTTTTTATTTCAATTGAAATAAGAAAACTTAAACACCTACATGACATTACCGGCAGCTACGGTCTCAATATCCATCATGCGAGTTGCGTCTTACAAGAATTAACATAGACTGATCGACCCACAGACGTGTGGACGGTTCGTGGAGATCCATCTGCAGATGAGTCTGCCGACGTCTGCAGATGCATCTGCTGACGTGTAGAGGAGGCTTAAGCTATTTACAGACCTATACTTACTTCGCTATAATTAATACGATTAAATCTGACGCGGGATTAATCTGACAAAGGAAACGAATATCCTTGTTGTTTGCTCAAAAATGTGAGCGTGTACGTATACGACCCAAACGGCCCAACTCGAAAATGAATTACAGGGAAATTACCGCTACGGCGTTGTGAACGGTAAGAGGAGGCGTTTTGTCTTAGTAATTGTCTCGTTTGTAGGTTCAACCGTTCGGTGAGTTATCGGAACTGTTCCAAAAATGTAATTCCTTGCTAAGAACAAGTGAAACTCCACATGGCTAGTGCCTATATTTAAATGTACATCTATGATAGACATAGGGGTGCTCAAACGGTCGATCGCGATCGACTTGAGTCGATCTCGAGAAAAATTTGCCATTTACCTACGCCTATGCCAATATAGAACTATTCACAGATTTTGTTTTAGTAGGTATGTATAGTACGAGCAAACGGAAAAATTGTAAACAGTTTGTTGTGATTTAATTCTTCACACGGACGTCAGATGATTGAGTCTCGGAAAATTCCTAGAAATATTTCAAGAATTATTCCTGAAATAATAACTTTTCTGGACGAAAGAGGTGATGACCGACTGAAAATGGCTGACTGATTTAGCATTTTTGATAGAGATCACAATGCATTTAAATACCATTAACTTGGAGCTTTAAGGTAGGTAAAGGAAAAACTATTATTGAAATGATTAGCGCAATAAACGCATTCAAAGAAAAATTGCAACTTATGATAGATCGACCGAAAAGAGAGGATCTGAAACATTTTTCGTCTTTGAAAGCAAGAATTCCTCAGTTGAATTATGATATTTATGAGGCAGAATTATCAAATATTTCGGTCGAATTCGAAAGACGTTTTTATGATTTCAGTAAATTGGCCAATATCGCATCATTCATGAGTTACCCTTTTTCGTGTAAGAACATTGAGGAATTTTCTACTGCAATAGCAAATCAGTTTATCATGGACTCATGTTCTGTTGAAAATGAGGTAGTGCAAATTATATCAGATATACATCTCAAAGCCACAGCATCTGACACAAAATTCTGGTCTTTTATATCTGCAGAAAAATATCCGAATCTAAGACAAGTCGCCCTTTAGCTGACGACAATGCTTGGGTCCACATACTTGTGCGAGTCTGCATTTTCCGAAATGAAGATAATCAAGTCAAAATATCGCAATCGACTAACTGACGAACATAATATGACATCATGCTTGCGATTAGCACTCGGTAATTACGTACCATCTTATGAAAAGTATGCTGAGGACATGCAGTGCCACGCTTCAACATCCAAAGTCATTCTTTAGTCAAGTTTAGACACTAGAACTCGTTGGTTTTGTAAGAATCAATAAACTTGCAATTAGATGATACATTGACAATTTCTAATTTTTGTGTGTCAATACGAGACGAATATTTATCTTACACTTCCCATAGAGATTGAAGAAAATTAATCCTATTTAACCATGCAATCAAATAAAACTTATAAGCAGATAAAACAGTAAATTACTCCAGTCACTAACAGTGAAAATGCGACATTACTTTAGAAGTTTTAAAGTCAATCAGGATTTACGACAAAATGTGGGATTAACCTCGTCTCACCCTCTATTTCAATAGTTATGTACGCACAATATGCGCTATTTGTTTCATAGAGGTCAAAACCACCCCTTCTTAGAAAAAAATTAGAAAACTGTAGATTAAATTTTTGACGAGATATACGTCTTATAAATCGATGTGCCGGCTACTTGCCCGTTCACAAAACATTGAACGTTACGCCAGACCCATGCCTGCGAGCTAGAGTGAGAGCGACAACAATAGACAGAGATCGACCTTGGCGGTTGCCTTGCGACGCATCTATCTCTTTTACACGACAGCGTCCGAGTGAAAGCTCGATTTGGCGATCGGCTCGGTTCACGAGCGCGATGGAAGGAGTCGAAGGGGTACGCGCTACGCGCGTCCTGATTGGATTGCACTGTTTTCACTCCGTCGTCAGCGACGACGGCGACAGCAGTCAGTACACTATTATGTATAACGTTATTTGAATATTTACTGTGCATAACATTGCTTATTCTTATTACTATTACAATAACAATTCTAGCAATAAGGTATTCAATTCTTGCGTTCTAAGAGTTAGATTAGCTATATAATCTAATATATTTGTTCCTGCATCGGTCAATGAGTGCAGTAATAATAGGTTATGTTACGATTTTGACTAAAACATTATGATGAATGATATAAATGATCGTGTAAAAAGTCGGCTGCTTTCATTTAGTATTCAACGAAAACAACTATCCTGCACAGCAATTAATATCAACAATTAAATTCAAGATTAATGTTCAAATTCACACATGTTATAACAATGTGTCTAAAATGACCAGTTGGACCGGCCAACCGCAGTGCGAAAAAACCTTCTAATGATAATTTAGTGATAATAATTCTATTCAATTCATAAACGTATTCCATTTTTCATCAATGTTTTCTTATGACGTTATCACGTAAAAATTATCGTCCGTCGTAAACCGACTTTACAGGCAACCAAATTTTTTTTTAAATTGGAATATGACAAACAAAGACGGTTTTTTGCTCTGAAATGTAATTAACTTATCTTAGATCATTTCCACTTTTGAAAACCTTAAAAATCACCACTTGGCGGTGGTTATATCGACAACATTGATAAAAAATATTATAGCACAGCTAAAAACGTTTTAATAATCTACTTATATGAAACAAAAATGGCATTAACAATTTATTACATGATTTGTTATTTATTGCAACTTTTCAACCCCAAATATCTGATCCCTTGTTATCACAAATTGTATAGATTATTGATTTAAGCATTTTGTTGGATTAAAATCGTCTATGTAAACGAAAAAAAATGTTATCAAAAATTCTGAAATACTGTTCTTTGAATGATTTAATATTCATTTTCAAAAACCACCCCTTCGGGGTCATCATTGCGACAAAATTAGAAATAAACCGTTTTTAAACAACTCGAAACGTTTTAAAGACATATATGTACGAAACCAAAAATCCTTTAACAATGAATTAAACAATTGACCATTTAATGTAACTTTTCAGTAATTAAATACCACCCCGTGTATTATCATTTGGGATTATTTTTGTGACAAGTTATTTCTAAAAAATTTTTTAATTTTTGGGAAAATTATGCTTTTGTAAAAAAATTAAAAAAATATTATTTGGAATTTTGCAAGTTATTGCAAATAATAGTTTACACCGTATTTTAATTTTCAACAGATAAACGGTTATGACTGTAGATTTCTTCCTCGTCGCTCGTTATAGAACATTTTTCGCTTAGAATTGACCTCTCAATCGATTTCTGGGTTATTTTGAGGATTAAATTTTTCACCATCGAGAAGGGGTGGTATCCACCCTTCAAGGGAAGCGAACATCGACACTATATAACTTTTGTTTCTCATGTCATTCCCTAGTTCCAGTACAAATTTCACGCCAATCAGTCGTAACTGGAAGATTTCCAATATATAAACCTCCAGTGACGAGTAAATATGTAATTTTGACTTTTATTCCCCTAGACCTATGATAAGAGACCACGGTATTTTTCAGGTGCTAACTAATTGTCCTAATTTGATTACCATCGCGGTAATATGAGGTCAGTTCAATTACCTTATTAACACTTATGTAAGTAATATGGAACGCGAGCTGCATATTACTACGATCCATCGACAATGAAACTCATAAACAGAAGACACAGAAGAGCACTGATCAAAATTTGTATAAAATATCTTTACAAAGAATTAGTATTTTTGCCCATGGCATTTTTTTTGCATACCATTAGTAATTCGCGAGAAAATAGAATAATTTTTAACTAACCACCCAAATAATATTTACAAGAAGAATAATTAATGTTGAAATTGTATTTTGGGCTAACACCAAAGACAACTTTTTGTAATCATACAGAGTTAGACATCATGCAGGGTTATAGTAATATAATTAACTCTAGAACGTCAATCAATTCTGAACAATTTGGCTACCTCTGAGTTTGCGCAGTTAATAATGCATTAAGCGGGATATTGTACCGTGTCATGAGGGCGGGACTAAGGGTTTTTAAACTCTCGTTCGTGAATCTAATACCATTAAGAACCTCCCTGGGACTACCCTATGGTTAAACTACATTCAATCGTTTATAATATCTATGTATAAATTTTTAACCGTTCAACGCTTCTGAGAAAATTATTCTCTTTCCCCAACTATTTCGTTGAGTACAATGTAAACGAAAACAAACGTAACATTTGCGTTTCTAACGCTCTTCTGAGCTGCACCCTGAGTTACCCCCTCAAGGGAAACATCACCCCTTGGTCGTGACAATACGGAAATATTACATATGGAAATAAACACTTACAACGCTGAAATTTTTCTTTTTGAGCTTCACTTATTGTTTTTTTGATTAGTTTTTGAAAACCCTTCAACATGTAACTACACGTAAAGCTCCCAATACGATTACCCCTATAAAGTTTTGTTTTTTGACTCCGTTTAATTGCCGATTAAATGCGCGAACCGGTGACGAGATCTATTCAAAACAGGCCGTCATGAGCGGAATAAATGAACCTCCAAAAACGTATAAAAGTAAAATATGAAAATTATACATGCGCGACAAAACTTCGTCATTAAACTCCGGAAACTATTCCAGTTTTATACCGGAAATTTTTGCACGTACAAACGGTGGTGAACGTTGTTTAGAAAAATAAAGTTAAAGTTGCTTGCTTGTTTGATGAAACTTCTGAGATTTAATGTAAACAAAACGTAGGTGGAGATGAGAGAACGGTTAAAGGTTAATCCTTTATTTATTACACTTGAACTCTTTAATTAAAGCTGTTGGCAAAGTTAATGACGGCAGATTAGTAATAAGGAATTGACTTCTTTCACCATAGGTCAGAAGCGAAAATGATCCACCGGTGATGTGACCACACGCCATTAGTATTATATTAACCAGTCCAATAATATTTACTAAACAAAATCCGTTGAGCAGTTGGCTTACCACAATATCTCCGCTAATATGACACTTATGGCAAAGTAGCGAATCCAACGAACCCTTGTAACAGAAAATTTTGACCCACAAAAGTCTACATAACCTTTTTAAGTGTTGCTTTGAAAATTATGGTTCAGAAAAATCAAAGAAAACTGTTACAAATAGTGAAAAGAAGGAAGGTTACTTATCTGGGTTACATATTCAGATATTCCAAGTACCAATTATTAAAGCTAATTATGGAAGGAAAGATCGAAGGAAGAAGAGGCATCGGGAGAAAGAAATTCTCGTGGCTTAAGAACATAACATGGCACCTTAAAAAGAAGAATGTTCCTAGAACTTATGATCATTTTTTATGTTTTATGCTACCAAAAGACTCATATAATAACTACGTTTGAATCGAAAAACTATTTAGCCCTACGATTTCAAATCTGAAGGGCTGAAAATTCGAAAACACGAAAGACACGTACAATCTCGCCTCGTGTATAGGTACTTCGCGGCATTTTCCCATCGAATTTTAATTAAAAATCCCAAATTTCCTCCCCGAACGCACGTCCGTCCGCCGTCCCTTTCCAGATTCCCCCACCCTCCCCTCCACCCGAGCAAACACTCGATCCGGCATTACCATGTATAGTGCTACCCCGATCCGCCTCAGACTCTGAGGTGCTCTTAACCCCCTCCGAACGCCCTAAACCACTTGTCAATTTGGAAGGTGTGGATCCCGGCCTTGCGATACCACCTTGTAAATTGTTGCTCGGAGATTTACCAACAGGTAAATGATAGCCGGGATTCCCCCTTTCATCGTCGCCCACTTTATGGACTAATTCCCGGGGAACGACAAGCACAACAAGAACAACAGGTTAACAAGCGCAAAAATCTCAATTCGATCGCGGGGATTATTTATGAATTTCGGCTTGAACGTCGCACGCGCTAATGAGGTTAACGAAGTAGGTCGGAAATATTTTTAGAAAGTAAAAATGTCCGATACGTCATTACACGTAAATTGATTAAACACTCCAGATACGACCGCTAATAGAGTTTCGTCACTTCCGGGTACAAAAACTTCACAATCTCGGCCTAAAACGTTAATAAATTAATTATCGATTGCTTATTAAAAGCCTATGAGGATATTACACGTCGTGGGTTTATCAATTTCGTCGCAATTTACACTTACTTTTAGGCGCGTAATCAAAATTACGTTAGGCCTAATAAAAGTTTCGGGAAACTTTTGAAACGCGGCAGATCACGAACGTGGAAACGTGTAGCGTACAACTCGCACTTGTACCCACCGCGCGTGCCAACGCGCATACTAAATAAGGGTTCTCCCTTTGGGTTTATTAAAAAAATTCTACTACACCGGCCTGGAATATATTCACTCGAAACACTCGTTAATGCAAACTCGCGAAAATGTACAGGAAATATTTTTGCACAAATACACATTAAATTACTACATTTCGAGACACGTCCCAAACCGCGTTCCAGCGGACCACATAATCCCACTCTTGTTATGGAATAGCCATTCTTCGGCATAGGGATGATTAAATTGATGGAGATTTTGCACGTATTTGCATCGGTAAAGCAAATGTTCATTTCCATGTAAGCAATCGTCTTACATGGCAGAACCACGTTAGGTTATGTAAATATAAACCCCTAAAGTAACTGAAGTGTTGTAAATAGAACGTCAATGAAGTTTAGTTTATATAAAATATAATGTGTGGTGTCCGAAAATGTTAAGGAACTTCCTGATTACACGGAAACTTGAATTTGAAATTATTATGAAACTTTACATTTACTACTTTAAAACATTTGTACAATTTCCTCTAAACCCCTTAATTCTGCCACAAGGTTGATCGCATTAAAACTGAGAATTCTTTCAGACACTAAAGTTTTTATAACTGAAACACAAAAAAGTGAGGGAAAATTTCTTCAAAAAAGTAATTCATGACGTTAGTAACTTTTCTTTTCCTTGTGCTTACCTTTTACATATCCTACTTCAAACACATTGACAACTTTCCTTTCAACCATAGTGTAACGCGAAATGTAAACAGCAGCGCGAGACCTGTTCACTCTTATCGGACCTAGGCGGCCACTTCAAAGCGCTCCGTAATTGGGCCATAAAGGAAGAATGATTTATTACTTTCCCGACTTCTCTAGAACAAACATTATTAGAAAAGAATACACCAGAAGGTTCCCGATTACAGTTGAGATATGTATATAAGCGGGCTTGCGGTCGGAGAGAGGAGATTAGACGTGAAGCCGCGAGTGAATAAAAACAAGGCGAAAAACGGACCAGTGAAATAAATTAACATTAAGAGTGATATAAATTAATTAGTTAGGAGGTAGTTAAGATAAGTTAAGTAGTGTGTAGTGTATAATTAGGACAGTGTAAATAAATTAGAAATAAACGTTACAATAGTAATGATTCTACTTGAACTTCAGAGAACCTTCCTCTAATCACAGAGATCAACAATTTTTACGTTTTAAAAATCTTTCAAAATCCTTTTGAAATATTCAATTGCAACAAACCAACAAAGGTAGGTACTCTAAATTTCTCTGTTTCATATAACGTTACTGTAAACATCCTTACTTTTATATAGTACGACAATAACCAAGATATCAATAACTTTTAAACACTTTTAATTTTTTTTTAAATACCTAGATATTAATTGGTATTCAAAAATTTAATTCTAACAGAAACCTTAAAGGCACTGTAATGTCTCCTGCGATTCCTCATCTCAACATTGTACAACATGATCCAAAAGATCAATGATTTTTACATTCTCAAATTCTTAAAAATCCAGTTAAGCTACTTTTGAAAAATTTAATCGCAAAAATGACGTTGAAGGTACTACCAGTTCTCCCCATTACATTGCACCACGCATAGCGTCCCAACGTGGTTGTTAAGTTTGTTATGAAATCGAAGAATTTTTATATTTTCAAATTTTCTTAAAATCCCGTTAGACTAGCTTCGAAAAAATTACTTGAAGGCAATTATAAGCTCTCATGCTTCATTAAACATTACAGTAAATATCGTCACTTGTGTGACACAATCCAAACAGTCCACAAGTTTCATAATTTCTGGAATTGTTTAAAAAATACGTACATTTAAGTTGATTTGGAAAAATTGAATTGTAACAGGAAGGTTTAATAGTCCAAGACTAATCTGTCAGAATTTGCTTTAGATGGACGCAAAAAGTAACGGCAATGTTTTTACATGAATACCTCGGAAGTAATACTTAGAATAAGGATTGACTTATCATTCAAAGCGCAGAGGTCGGGAACATTGTTTAAAAAGCAAGAATTTAAAAAAAATGGAAAAAACACTTGTGTTCACGACTTATTTTGCTTCTAACTTTTTAAGTATTGAATTTAGGAGGAAGTTGAAGAGAGAAAAAAATTGCAGAATCGCTTTTCACATAAAATGCCATAGGTTAGAAATTCAAAAATTTATTAGCGGTTTTGCAAAATAGTAATTAACAAAAAAAATCGGCCCAAAAAGTGTTTTTTTAATCTATTATTTTAGGCACATTAAAATGGAGTTAGGTCTTCCATATGACAGGTAGAAAATCTTGAAGTTATAATAAAATAATCCTGTAAATTTCGTTTCGATCGGTTTGTTAAATTTTGCACACTAATTTTGCAATCCAGAAAAATCGAAAAATATTGAAAATTTTCTAATTTGTTTAAATTTTTTTTGCACTATTCGATTTTAACAAAACTGGCTGAGCATATATAAGAAGGAACAAGATTTCATGCGCTTTTTTCAGAATTAAAAAATATTTATTAGAACGGTCACAGTCATTGTTTAAAGTTGATGTCGGTTTTTCTTATTATAAACAAATAGATTATCTCGGGAAATTTCTTGTTAAATGAAATTTTGAAAACATAGTCAGAAAGTACTCGGAAAGACCCTTCTTTTTATGTATAATAAGTTGCTATTTTGTTTATCAGCTTCGGAGATATAACTCCTCAAAGTTGATTAGTGTTTAATAAAATGGTTAATAATGGTTAATAAAATTACTATTTTTCTCATATCTTAAGAAATAATTGTTTCTCACAGTAACCAGTATAATATTTTTTTTGAAATTTACATTAAAAAAATTTCTCGCTTCGAATTTTGACAAATTTATAAATTTGACACCAATTTTAAACAATGACCGACCGTTCTAATAAATATTTTTAATTCTGAAAAAATACGTTGCCTCCTATATATGCTCAGCCTGTTTTGTTAAAATCAAATCATGGAAAAAAATACAATTTTGAAAATTTTCAATATTTTTCGATTTTTCTGGATTACAAAATTATTGTGCAAAATCTAATAAACCGATCGAAACGAAATTCACAGGATATTTTTATTATAACTTCAAGACTTTCTACCTGTGATATGGAAATCCTAACTTCATTTTATAGTACTTAAAATAATAAATTAAAAAACCACTTTTTTGGGCCGATTTGTTTTGTTTATTACTATTTTGCAAAACCGCTAATAAAGATTTAAATTTCTAACCTATGCCATGTTATGTAAAACGCGATTCTGCAACTTTTTTCTCTCTTCAACTTTTTTCTAAATTCAATACTTAAAAAGTTAGAAGCAAAACAAATCGGGGAAAAACGCGTTTTTTCAATTTTTTTTTTTAATTCTTGTATTTTAAACAATGTTCCCAACCTCTGCGCTTTGGAGGATAAGTCAATCCTTATTAAAGGCAGTATGTCCGAGGTATTCATGTAAAAACATGGCGGTTACCTCTTAGACCCCCGTCAAAACAGATGGGCCCTGGACTATAAGGCGTTGTAAGTTCCCCTGTAGTACTTAGTACTGAAATAAGAGTTCTGACCTCCAAATTGGACCATGAAATCCAAAACGTAACGAGTTTTACAATTTTTAAATATCTAGTTTAGATACTTTAGAAAAATGTAATAGTAACAGAAACTTAACGGCCCAGCAAGGTCTCTCCATTATATTACATGTAACAGGAGTAACATGTAACATGTAACATGTAACATGTTACATGTAACATGTAACTGAAATCCCTTAATTTAAAAATTTCTCTCTCAATATTACACTTACTTAAGATTACACTAATTCAAAATTATACTTAAAAATATACTATGAAATTAAAAAAAATATATTTAAGCTTCTTTTGAATAATTTAATTGTAACAGAAATGTTGAAAACATTGTAAGTTCCCCCTATTACATCACGTGACATAAGAGCTTCACAAATGGTTGTGTTTGAAAATTGTAAAAATGAACGATGTTACATTTTCAAAATTTTTATAATTTCAGTTAAACTATTATTCAAAGAAATAATTGCTAATTGCACCATAAAGGCCCAGTTTCATGCATCATTATAGGATCTTTACTTCCATGTTGTAAGACACAAACCAACAAATAGTATATTATTATACTAGTTTAATAAAACGGAGTATTATTGTCACACGAGAGTTTTAAATCACGACGAGCGAAGCGAGGAGTGTTTTAATAGAACTAGTGTACTAGAGAAACGAGTGTAATAAATTCAATATGAATATTATTACACTACTTTAGATGTAATAATGAGATCATTAGTAACGCAAAGTAGATAAATTATAATTTTCCAAAATACCTACCAACAAGTTACTTTTCAAAAATTGAATTGCAACAGAAACGACGAAGGCAGTTAAAACCGACTGCGATCCTCCGGAACTAACTTCGACCTTCCATGGTAAAATCAATTTGGGACAATCCCATCGATAGCTATCATAACAAGAAAAACCCCTCCCTTGACTTCCCCCGGTAAAGCTTTCAGAAAGGTGAAAGTGATAAACGCCCCCCTCCCCTCCCAAGACAAGAAATTTTGTGAGTGTGGCCGTAAACGTGACAGAAAGATGAGAGTAAATTAATGATTTTCTTCAATTATCAATTTTCCGCATTGACTTACTGTAAGAGTTGCCATTAGAGGGATAGAAGTGCTTCCCTTACTAATGGCGCAGCTTGTAAGATTGATGATCAGATTACACGCGAAAGCGTCACACAAAGCGGGGAGATATCCGGGGACAGTCGGACGGGCGTGGGGGTTCGGCCCGGGATGGGAAAAAATCATGAGATTTAGGGAGTCTCTGCAGAAGGGAAAAAATCGTGTTTTTAAGGGAGATCCGGAGAGGATTATTAACTGCATAATGTCCCTTTTTTTTTTTTCGTAAAACGAACTTAATGAATTCGTCATAGTACAGGACGTTCGAGCGATTTATTTCGAAAAAGTCTTTATTCGCAAACAGAATTACATTAGGAGACTTTTTAAGTCTTTATTTGAGTAAGTTGAAATGCAGGAAAATTGCTACTTCTAATGAGAAGAATGTAGAAGGTTTAAAAAAATCAGTGCACAATTCATTTCTCGATGTAAAGTAGATTATGTGTTTAAATTAAATTTTTCAAAGTTTATCAAAATTTTGAAACCGTAAAATGTATTAATCTCTTGGTTCTCTTGAAAGTAGGGAATTTTCCTGTAACGTTTCAGGGCTTTCAATTTTCCTGATAAAATTAAGTTTTTCGAAAATGCACTTAACGTGATTTATGACTGATGACTCATTTTCTTAAGTTGAATAAACATTTTGAACATGAGAAAATCGCGAGAATCTGGAACGAAGATATAGAGAACGCAGTAACAGAAAAATATACTTAAACACTCTCCACGACAACGCACAAGAAGTACAACTAAATTATATTTAAAAAACGTAATAAAGTAAAAGGTCTTGTCAGAAAGGCACATAAGGAGTCATGGGACAAATTTATATTCAATATCGAGAACGACATACATATAAGGTAGCTTACAAAATCATGCGACAACTTAACATATATTCTATTCAAAACAAATCCCGATGCACGTCATTTTGATGACATCACCAAACATCCAATACTACCATCTTAATATAGTCCCAGGACTATACAGGACTATTGAGAATACACATAACCATATATTGTCAACCTAAAATATACACGGAACACATAAATTGCGAGGTGCTGTGACTATATTAAGTTGGTAGTATTGGATGATTCTGACGTCATCAAAATGACGTGCATCGGGATTTGTTTTGAATAGAGTATACATGGATAGAACATTATCGAGAACTATGGACAGAACAATAAGAAGAACACGAAAGATATGAAAATGAACATCACAACTCAAATTCAACAACGGACTCGAGGCAGTTATAAACGCCATACAGATGAGATGAGATTTCGCTAGGTGAATTATAAAAAGCCTTAAAACAGATAAAAAACTGGAAAGCAGCTAAACCTGACAAAATCGACATAGAACTAATAAAACATGGTGGGTTACCATTAGAACTGAGAATACTACATTTACTGAACAAATGTTGGAAACAAAGAAAAATGCCAGACAAATGGAAAATGGCAGAAGTAATCACTCCATAAAAAAATTGTGATGTGTTCATCAGAGTACTTTCTCATATATAGGGTGTTTCAATATGCGATTGCCAAATCCAAACGGGAAATAGATACGGTTAATTTAAGCAAAAAAAAAACGAAAAACGATAAGTGTAAAGTGCCAGTCAGAGAAGAACATTCTTAACGTGAAATTCAGGAAAAATTAGCACTTAAGAAAATCGCACCACACACATACATACAGACGGTGTTTCAAAACCATATTTGGACTCAGGAGACCTCAAAACGTTCAGAAATGCTAATAATTCAATTTCGAAAAATCGACCCGATTACAATACTCTCTCATATATGAGTACCTCATATGAGAAAGTAAAAACCCAAATTAGACAAGTACAAAGTATCCTTCACAGAAGATTTAGCCAAAAACGTTACAAAACTTTTTTATACATATTCAATAGTAGAATAAATATTCAAAGTTTAAAAAATATTCGTTAAATGTATTTCGAAAAAAATTGAAAAAACCGAAAATTGACCAGTATAAAGTGCCCATCACAGAAGATTTAGCCAAAAACGTTAGAAAACTTTTTTATACATATTCAATAGAAGAATAAATATTCAAAGTTTCAAAAATCTCCTTGGAGCGAATATCGAGAAAAATTCAAAAAACCGAAAAATGACAAGAGGAAACTACCCTTTTTTCCTGGCCGATTTTAATGAAAAGCTTATTTTCACGTTCTGGTATGGTACAAAGTCTAAATACAAAGTTTTGACCGTTTGTGATTTTTGTTTTTGAGAAAATCCTACCACAGACATACATAGCTACACATACACATAACATACATACACATACACACATACATACAGACGGTTTTCCAAAAACATGTTTTTTGGACTCAGGGGGCCTCAAAACGTTCAGAAATGCTAATACCTCAATTTCGAAAAATCGACCCAATTACAATACTCGCTCATATACGAGTACCTCATATAAGAAAGTAATAGGAGACAGACAACGTATACAGTCCGCTGAAATAAAATTTGTAAGAATGACAGAAGGTTGCACGATAAGGGCCGAAATAAGAAATGAAGAAAGATGGGCCGAATTAAACCTATTCTCAGTGAATGACAGGATACATCAGAACCCATTAAAATGGAGACAACATATTGAAAGAATAAACGTTGATAGGTTAGTTAAACAAGTAGTACACTACAGACCAAAAGGAAGAAGAGACGTAGGTAACCCCAGAAGAAGATGGCAAACATGAAGACGGAACAAGCTGCAAGCCTAATCCTTGACGTACACAGGAAGAAGAAGAAGAAAAAATCGCTGATCGTTTATGTGGTACATTTAAAAAATGATGGCTCTTAATTCAAAATTAGGTACAATAGGTCAACTTTCAATGGCATCACCCCTTCTACTGTAATTACACTTTATGTGGACTTTTAAGAAGAAGATCACTGGGTTTAATGCTTATAACTCAACTAGCGTAGTTTATTTAAACATCACCAAGTTTCTAATTGAAATTCCAAATTTTCTAAAGCAACTAGAAAACGCTTAAAAACCTGTATTTTTAAATTAACTCAAATTCAAGTAAACCAAACATCTCCTTAAAGCTCCAATAGTTTTACACCTCGAGAATTCTTAGATCGTCGCAACTGCTATGCTAGCAAATTTCCTAAAAACAAACTTTTTTTTAAACAAATTTTCACTCGGGACTAGCCGCACCTCTCCAGCTCAATTTTTTCCACTCCCGTTTCGATAATCGGATACTTTCCTAACGTTTAAAATTCCCATTTAAGGAACATATATCGTAAACATATCCGAGTAAATCCGGGAAGGAGATCGGTTAGTTAAAAAGTTTCCAACAGATCAATCCTTTCAAAGTTCAACTCCAATAAACCCCAACAAAATAAATGACTATTAACTAAAGCCCTGTAAAGTTCTGCGGACTTAAAGCTAACCGATATCTAGAAACAGGGATCCGTACACGTGTCGGGCAAGGTGGGATCGTGATATTTTTATGAAATGTATCGTTAAATGTCTCGTTTTGGTGGTTTAAAATTTCGGTGCGTAAAAAACGAAGGTATTGATTCGTCCCCCATCGTCCCGTAACGGACATTTAAATTTCAAAAGCGTTCGAAATCCTCCATTGTTCGCATAATATACGTCTTCAATGAGAAGTGTTTTATTTTCATAATACATAATTTAATTCTCCATGGACCAGAAAATGAATTTATGTTAATTTCGCCGGGAATCAAAGAGGAAAAAATCTGCCGCTTTTCCATCCCCGACAATCATTGTCGGGGAGTTATTTGGTGCCATTATTCAAATCTCAAAGAAACGTAATCAAATATTCAGTTTCAAAGTTTCACTTTGATAACTCGTAATTGAGTGTTGAATGTCTAACGACAACGGCGACATCGGTTAAATGGAGGAGGAACGAGGAGGGGACGAGAACGAAAATCGGGGAGCCTCTTCACATGAAAACAAGGGTTTGTTTTGTTAGTGAGACTGTTTGAGGAGTAAACAAGGAATTATAAAAGATATTTTTCTTCGAGGGCGTTACAAAATTTCGGTTTTTTGAACGTGAACGGAAGGGATGTGGACGGGTTAATGGTATTGCGATGTTGAAATGGGGGAGCTGAAATAACAGGCATAACATGTTTATTTTAGCAAAAAAAGAGGGTCGTTTAGAGCGAAAAAAATGTGAATAATTAGAATAAAAAAGGCACCTCAATCAGTTCCACTCAATCGAAATTTGAGGAAAGATAAAACGTTTGTTTTCATCGCTAACAGATTTGAACTTCAATTAAAAGTATTTAAAGCATCAATATTTGGTCGGCGAAACAAATAAAATAAAAGATTCTTTTGGTAAACACTTTTTTCGAATATATTGATTGTTACAACAGTTTACTGAACATCGTAAATGTATCTATAAGCAATTGTGAGAAGTTTCAACGGAAAAGTGACCGCTTTTGACTACTTTTTAAAAACGACAAGGAATGTACTACAAAAAAATGTATTTCGGAAAACTTGAATGTTAATTTTTTTTTTTTGATAACTATATGAATTATAGCAGCTACCCAAAGGAACAATAAGGCGTTCATAATTCAGACAGCTAAAATAATAATTCGCTGAGACATACAAAACTTCGTAAGTACCTAGATTTTACTTAACGTATACCCAAAATTTCAACAAAACTGAAAATGCAGTAACTGTTTCACGAATACTTGAAACTGATAAAAGCATGGCTAGTCTAGTCAGTTATTTGTGATGCAACATTTGTGTTATTTCAGAAAATTTGCTAGCTATTTAATTGGAACTCACTGAATATCATAAATGTACTTCAGTTAATGTTTGATGGAAGTTTCAGTGACATAGGAATGGCAATACAAGTACATTTTTAAAATTTTCTAAAAATACCATGTAACATAATGGTGAAAACAAAATATCGTAATTCTGAAATTTTGAAAAGTGGCGAGCTACCCGTTAAACCTGTAGAAACCGGTCAGTTACACTATACTTAGTACATTTTTATTAAGAGTGTGTCATTGGAATAATTACTTATAATTTGTTGAAAACGACAAGAAATTAAGGGGACGAATAAAAATTCGTGTTCATATTTTGGGAAGTTCGTCAATTTTAGTTCACATTTACGAAAAATTGGAGTTACAGTAATTCTTTGTAACTTTTTGAAAAGGACAAGATGTATAGTTAGAGAAATATGCGAATTCATATTTCAGAAAGTTCAATAAATAAGGATTAGACTTCGTAACTCTTTAAATGTAGCTAAGTTGATATTCATACGGAGTTTCAATAGAATTGGAGCTGCAGCAGTTTTTTAACAAACTGAAAATTTCAGATAGTTTGCTAGGTAGTTAGATGAAACTTACTATAACTTACTAAACTATATACTTGAATTAACATATTGAATGTGTATAATTTTTATTAGAAATATTTGTTCTTAAAACTGTTCTAAAAGGCACTTTACTCTTCAAAAATTTTCTTTTGTTGTACAATTTTCTTTAAAACGGTTTTGGTGAAATATTCCAAATCTCATAACTTAAGTTTAACTGTTTAATACCTTTTATTTGAAAAATTCTTCCTAAAACTGTCCTAAAGGGCAATTCCTTAAGTGCACTAGTTTGTAGAGTAATTGTTCAATCTAAGTGATACATCTCCATCAAGTAAAGTTGTTTTTATTTGTCCCATGTGGATGATTGGGTTCTTATCACAATTTAATTAAATAAATTATACAATATAATACAAATAAAAAAATAAGGATTTCACATCGAACTGCTTCGTACCTTTCGGAAACAAAGATATCGTATCGGTTACAATGAAATCGTCGTCGCTTATCAGCACGATTACGTTAGGAGATTTATCTCTCGCTCGGAACCGTAGTTACCGTCAGTCTTACGTCCTGTACGGTCGAGGTGGGACGTGTCGTTTCAGTGTCCGCTTATGCATATGTGTGAGTTTTGTGAGTTACCGTGCGAGTTGTGTGTTAGCGTCGTGACGCCTTGTTCTTGGACTTCCGATTGGTTTGAAATTATAATCTTGGTAAGTAAATTGCCCACTTGAATATTTTATGAGTTACATACGTTTACTATGAGCAATTCGAGAGTGAAACTGTTATCTATCAATAACGAAAGGACTCGTTTATTATTTTTAACATACAGATAATAAAAAGTCATTGCTTCATTGAATAGAAATTAATATAATAACACACTTAACTAAAATTTTAAATGAGTGTATTTTATGAATCAGCACGCGCAAGATTTTCAGATTGTTCTGAAATTTCGTTCTTTGCTATTAGAGATCGTTATTTTAGCTTATAATTACAATATACAATTTTTTTTCTTATTAAAAACGTTTAGTTCTTAGAAACTTGAATGAACCAGTTTTAGTCTTAAGAATTTTTATTTTGTTGTAAAATGTTCTTTAAAACGGTTTTGGTGATTTATACCAAATCTCAGAACTTCATTTAGCTGTTTAATGTCTATACCTTCTGTTTGACATTTTTTTCCTAAAACTGTCCTAAAGGGCAGTTCCTTAAGTGCACTAGTTTGTAGAGTAATTGTTCAATCTAACTGATACATCTCCATCAAACAAATTTGTTTTTATTTGTCCCATGTGGATGATTGGTTTCTTATTTTTCGCACTGACATCACAATTTAATTAAATAAATTATACAATATAATACATATTAAAAAATAACGATTTTATATTGAACTGCTTCGGACCTTTCGCGGAAACAAAGAAGTCGTATCGGTTACAATGAAATCATCGTCGCTTATCAACACGGTTACATTAGGAGATTTATCTCTCGCTCGGAACCGTAGTTACCGTCAGTCTTACGTCCTGTACGGTCGAGGTGGGACGTGTCGTTTCAGTGTCCGCTTATGCATATGTGTGAGTTTTGTGAGTTACCGTGCGAGTTGTGTGTTAGCGTCGTGACGCCTTGTTCTTGGACTTCCGATTGGTTTGAAATTATAATCTTGGTAAGTAAATTGCCCACTTGAATATTTTATGAGTTACATACGTTTACTATGAGCAATTCGAGAGTGAAACTGTTATCTATCAATAACGAAAGGACTCGTTTATTATTTTTAACATACAGATAATAAAAAGTCATTGCTTCATTGAATAGAAATTAATATAATAACACACTTAACTAAAATTTTAAATGAGTGTATTTTATGAATCAGCACGCGCAAGATTTTCAGATTGTTCTGAAATTTCGTTCTTTGCTATTAGAGATCGTTATTTTAGCTTATAATTACAATATACAATTTTTTTTCTTATTAAAAACGTTTAGTTCTTAGAAACTTGAATGAACCAGTTTTAGTCTTAAGAATTTTTATTTTGTTGTAAAATGTTCTTTAAAACGGTTTTGGTGATTTATACCAAATCTCAGAACTTCATTTAGCTGTTTAATGCCTATACCTTCTGTTTGACATTTTTTTCCTAAAACTGTCCTAAAGGGCAGTTCCTTAAGTGCACTAGTTTGTAGAGTAATTGTTCAATCTAACTGATACATCTCCATCAAGCAAATTTGTTTTTATTTGTCCCATGTGGATGATTGGTTTCTTATTTTTCGCACTGACATCACAATTTAATTAAATAAATTATACAATATAATACATATTAAAAAATAACGATTTTATATTGAACTGCTTCGGACCTTTCGCGGAAACAAAGAAGTCGTATCGGTTACAATGAAATCATCGTCGCTTATCAACACGGTTACATTAGGAGATTTATCTCTCGCTCGGAACCGTAATTATCGTCAGTCTAACGTACTGTATGGTCGAGGTGGGACGTGTCGTGTCAGTGTCCGCTTATACATATGTGTGAGTTTTGTGAGTTACCGTGCGAGTTGTGTGTTAGCGTCGTGACGCTTTGTTCCTGGACTTCCGATTGGTTTGAAATTATAATCTTGGTAAGTAAATCGCCCACTTGAATATTTTCTGAGTTACATACGTTTACTATGAGCAATTCGAGAGTGAAACTGTTATCTATCAACAACGAAAGGATCTTTTATTATTTTTAACATACAGATAATAAAAGGTCATTGCTTCATTTAATAGAAATTAATATAACACACATAACTAAAATTTTAAATGAGTGTATTTTATGAATCAGCACGCGCAAGATTTTCAGATTGTTCTGAAATTTCGTCCTTTGCTATTAGAGATCGTTATTTTAGCTTTTAATTTACAGTATACAATTTATCTTCTTATTAAATAGGTTTACTTCTTCATTTAGCTGTTTAATGCCTATACCTTTTATTTTACAGAATTTTATCTAAAATTGCCCTAAAGGGCACTTCCTTAAATGCATCGGTTTATAGAGTAATTGTTCAGTATAACTGATACATCTCCATCAAATAAGATATTTTCATTTATTTTTGAAAGTGACTATGGACGTCAACTCCGTGAATCATTCCCTGACTATCAAGGTCAGCCGTAAAATATAAGTAGTAAATCAGAAGAGAGAAATTGGTACGTTCTGATCTTTCATTTTAAGCACTTATACACTATTTTACAAAAAAAAATCTGTCAGGAAATTATCTAAAAATCCCGTTGGTACTGCTCTTGAAAACAGTGCGCCATATGAATTGTTAACATCAAAAAAAGTAACTATGGACGTCAACTGCAAGAATCATTCCCTGACCATCACAGTCAGCCGTAAAACATAACTAGTAAATCATAAGGGGACAATTGGTACGTTCTGCTCTTTCACTTTAAGCACTTATAAACTGTTTTACAAAAAAAAAATTACCAGGAAATTATCTAAAAATCACGTTGGTACTGCTTTTATATCAGTGCGCCATATGAATTATTATCATCAAAATCTTTTGACAAAAGAGTTTAATACGCATTTTCATTACATCCATACTTTTTCAAGATGTTATTCTGAGGGATAATTAAAAGCAACGTTATATTAAATCAGCTACAGAACAATACACAACACGATAATACAAAATATTTGAAGGTGTTTACAGCATTTATTAACTTCAGCGCTCAATTTGGAATCGTTGACAGAAAGACGTTTTCTTCCCTAAAGTCCCCAGAATTTCAAACGAGTATCTACTAGCGGAAATTTTATTCATATTTCCAGCTGGTAAAACGAGAGGATAATAATTAGTTTACACGACGTTCCGTCCGCACAAGGGGGCCCCTAATAAAGCGTCCGAATCTCCGGACCGAATAAATTAACGTAGAGACGCGCATCGTCCACTAAATAAAATAAACAAAGTCAATCGAATGTTAAACACGGCAATGTCCAAATTACTCAGGACTATATCATATTTTGTCAGTAATATGTTAACCCTGCGAAAATTAATACGGCTCAGCCGTATAATTACTAACATAACGACTAAATGCTGGGTTGCGTGACGAAAACCCTCGGCCAGAATTTACATTTAATCAAGAAGTCTGTTTATTCATATAATAAAGAGACGTTAATTACTTTTAGATTCACCGTGAACGTTTCGAATGTTTCGCGTGGAACTTCCAGGCTTTTACGGTCACTTTCGATGGACGAACCCACTAGCGAAACAGAGCTATCTCACTTAAAAATATTACTGGATATCATGCCACGTTCCCTCTCTCCGGTTTAAAGTCACGACTAAGGGTTTGCTCTCTCTTTATAGACCAATTAGGAAATGTGCGAAAATCGATGGCTTATGCGGTGACATTAAGAGCGTATTACACGTGAGCTAAACGAGATTTTGATGGTTTTTGAGTTATCATCCAAAAACAAATCTAAAAATATAATATCTCTTTTAAGTTAACAACAATTAATAAATTGATACATATTAGGAATGAATTGAATTTTCATTGGTGCTACGCACTGCTTCCTAGATTATGCGAGCGGAGCGGATCGACAGATGACAGAGACAAGACTCTGTCTGAGTGAGATGTGACGATGTGAGTGTGGAGGTGGAGATGGTGTGTAGTGGAGGTGGGAGAGTGGGAGTCAGAAGAAAACCGTCTCTCTTTCTACTACGTTTTAATTCCCATATTCTCTCTCGCACTCACGGTGAGCCCTATTCCCCGATCTTTTTCATTCGCTCTCTCGAAGAGTATAACCACTAAAAATTATCGGCGAAAAGAATAACCGTTTGATAAGAGCCGGCGACAAAAAATATTTTCCTCTAGATGCCCGCGAAGAGTATAACTCCCAAAAGATTTATAGCGAAAAAAATTATTTCCCAAAACACTTATTATGCAATTCTTTTTTTCACAGCGTATTATGAGGGGTTATACTCTTGGCGAACATCCAAACAGAAATATTTTTCTTCGCCGATACTTATTAGACAGTTCCTTTTATCGCCGCGTATTATAAGTAAGGAGTTATACTCTTCGCGGACTCGGAATGATAAGTACTTATTTTGGCTGACACTTATCGATTAGTAATTTTTTTCACCGGATACTTTTTAATAATAATTGTTTTCGTGGACGCATGAATAAAAATGACTTTATTCGCTGGTGCAGTATTAAGAGTGATACTTTTCCCTGACATGCAATTAGAAATAATTGCTTTCTTCGCGTTTATTGAAAGTTATACTCTTCGCCGCGTTTTTCAGAGTTATACTCTTCGTAGGCACCGGCGATATGAGCTCCACTCGAATCATAAAGTTGGTACGAATGCCCCTCATAGTCCAGTCATCTTATGCCAAATTTGGTAAATATCTCGGAAAATCGACATACCCAGTATATTAGCAATAATTTATAACCTTAATATTACGAGTTTTTGATAGGGACTACCAGTAGTACCAGTTGACTTCACATGATTCTCTGACCAGCGTTCTCCGCCCTCTATCTCGAAAACAGTTCAAGATATGAAGAAATGTTAAATACAAAAGTTGTAGAGAATTTGATTCTCTACAATATTGATAATAAACATAAATAGCGTAAAACCCATAGAAAACAAGATATTGGCAAAATATTTAGAAAAAAAATCGATTTTTGTGACTTTTGACCCCCGACTTTAAAACTTGCGGCTATCCAATTATATGTGAATTTTGGGGAAAGCTTTAGGATGCCAAAATAGAAGTTTTTACGTTTTAATATACTGGGTATGTCGAATTTCCTAGGTGAACCCCCTATAATGACTGGACTATCATCCCACGTAGAAATTTTCACTCGTACAAATCTTTCTAAGTTTGTCTTTATAGAACGTCGACATGGCGGTAAATTTTTCACTTTCCCGAACGCTTAGAGTGTATCCTTTGACGCGTTTTCGTCCGCGTAACCGTTCCCTACGCATAAACAAAAACGGGAAAAAAGAGCTGTGGGAGAACGACCCAAAGCGGTTGAATATACAACATTGATGAGCAGGTGCCCACATGTCTATCTCAAAGAAAAATAAAACTCATGTGCCGAGTTTCAACGCGACGGAGTCTGCTAAATTAGTTTGCTCCCGTTTCGAGTCTATTTGTTCTGCAGAGAGCAGGATTTCGTCTATTTTTCATCTCGCTTTTTTGCTGAGATATTTTTTAGTGCTCGCTCTCAACAAGGGTAATCTGCATAAGGAATGACGTACTTACACGGGAACACCTTTAACATGCAAATAAACTGATATTCGCAAAATGCCCTGGTGTACCCACCGTGTATTATTCTTCTTTTTCCCCTTTCGCTTTCTTCGCGCAAAAGGAGGAAAATGAAATGGGCCGTTGAAAGCACTCCCACCTCGGCTCAATAGTTTTTCATGAACAAATTAATAAATCCTAATATGAGTTGATACACGGTGGAATCATCTTCAAAAAAGACATTCGACCCTATAGTTATCTATGCAACAATGCAGTACTTTTAAAGACAATACTTTGACCCAATTCCTACAAAGATATCATTTCTTGGTTTAAAGTTATAATTAAGATCCCACTTTCATATCTAACTAGTTCAGAATCTTGTGAATGCCATTATTACCAGGGATCTGAAAATATGCAATAAGCGTAGGTAGTGAATGCATATTTACTCATATTTTTGGTTTCTTAATTTCATTACAGTTGTATTACCATTAATTTGGCTCTCAATGTACCTATCACTTTCTACGATTAGATTAGATTATATTTTTCAAAAATATAGATATCCTTGCTTAACAATAACCGAGACGATAATTTTCAAGACTAAACAAATTCTGATGAAATGTACCTTTTTCTTCATGAATTTACGCTTTCCTAAACGGTTTTAAAGAAATTGTAGTCA
Source organism: Cryptocephalus moraei (assembly GCA_946251905.1). NCBI lineage: Eukaryota > Metazoa > Arthropoda > Insecta > Coleoptera > Chrysomelidae > Cryptocephalus > Cryptocephalus moraei. Next base: position 10,359,689 of record OX276455.1, read on the forward strand.
TTGAAACTATAGTAAATTCATCGAGAAGAAAACTTCCATGAAACACAAACGTAGAAATTCAATGCGCGCGACCAGCTAGCGAATAAGTACAGGGTCGCATTAAGAATGATCGCCTTGAGTATAACTTATCTTTTACTAAGATTTTACTAAGGATGTTCATTTCTTTCTTTTCTGTATAGATTTAAAATAATGGTTTTCTCCCCGCATCTTAAGTATGTTCCAGGTCTCATTTTGGGAGGCCAGCAGTGAAAACAAACAGACAACCATAGATCAGACAACTAAACTTGTTAATTTTACCGAACCGACTCTACACATCAACAATTCCCGCCAAAAGTTTTATGACTTTTCCACCAATAGCAAACGACGTGTATTAGGTGTTGTCTAACTTTACTACCTTTTCTCGTTTCGTGGATGTTTTCTTCTCAGTGGATTTACTATAGATCTGTTGTTTCAAGGAAAATTGAGCAGTTTCTTAAGAATCTATGTAGATTGTAATCAACTGCAATTCATTACAAAATAATTAAAATATAAATTATTTATTAATAATAATTTATAATGTTTATGAATAATTTTAGACACTTTTAAAAAAAAGTTAAGTATTTTCAAAGGAATTTTTGACGATTGTAAAGAATTAGTAATAGGAGTCTTAATTATTTCAAAGATAGCGAGAAGATTGAAACGTATACTTTAATGTGAAGTTGGGAACTGTTTAAATCAATAAGTGTAATTGCAGTTTGTAGATTACAGTTTTTAAAAAAGTTGTAGTCCTCTTAAATCAGATGTGTTGCTTCAAGAAGGTAGATAATATTCTAAAAAATTTTTATGATACCACAACTGATTAACTTAACTTAAGTGCAATAAAAATAATCAAAACTAAAGTAATAGTTTGAAGTTTCATAATGAAGTTATTACAGTAGTTAGGTGCTTAGTGCTTAAATTGCAGTTAAGAAGTCAGAGAGAAGTGTAACAGTTGTAATCGCCCGAGTTTGTTTAAAAAAATTGATTGTACTTTTAAAGTATTATTTGATGCCCTTTTAAATAAATTATGACACAAAGAAGTTACGGAATTTATAAGAAACTTGTGACAATTATAAGAATCTGATAACATTTTAAGGGCGGTTGTAATTGTCTTAATAGAGACATTTAAATTAAAGAGCATTAATAAAGCTGGGCAAATACTAAGCTAGTTATTTGGTACAGTTTTAAGTTATTTAATACATTTAAAGGAGTTGCAACCACTTTTAAGAAAAATATCACCTTTGATATGTAACCTATAAAAGTTTTAAGGAACTGATTACGCATTCAAAAAAATAAAGGAGTTTCTAAGGAATATTTGACAATCTTAATAAACCCATGACATTTTTAAAGAAATTAGTTATTTTAAAAATATAATTAGTTAATATAAAAACGACATTAAGATTAAAATGAAAATTGTTTCGTGTAATTGTAGTCATCTTACACCAGATATATTACTTGAAAGAAAGTTATGGAGTGTATCTTAAAAAATATATGTGGATTGTAGTGAACTGCAATTTGAGTAAAATAATTTGAAGTTTGATAAGCACCTTATATCGTTTTTAAAGTAGTTTTGAAACTGATTGAAGTTCAGAACTTGTAAGAAAATCATAAAGTTGTAATTGCCCGGTGGCATTTTAAGAGAATTAATTGTGTGTTTGAAATATAACTTTATGTTCTTGTATATACATCCTGACGCAGTTAAAGGAACAACGAAGTTTCTTAGAAACTTATGACAATATTAAGGAAGTGATAAAATTTTAAAAGCAGTGGCAATTGTCTTAACTAAACCATGGCGAATAAAATAAAGAGCCTGATACTACTGAAAGTTAGACGTTCTCTAAGCTGCTTGTTCTAGTTCTAGCCATGAAATGTCTAAAATGCCATATTTCAATAAATTTTACTAACATATTTCCCACAAAAACCTACAAATTTCAAAAAATATTATGCAGTTCTAGCAAGCTAAAATACTCCATTTTCACGTTAAAACTTATCACCTTTACTTATATGAAAGTCACTAAAATTTAGTTCATCCTTGGTGGAAAAATCTTTTTAGTTTATAGCAAACAAGAATAGTTAATACACTATTGAATAACTGGTACCATGTTCTAACAGGGTGAAATGTACTGAAAAATTAACATGCATAAAAAGTGCATATTTTGCAATTCTTATATCGCCTGCATATTTTCACACATGCATATTGTTACTATCGTCCCGCAAACCCGTCGAACACTATTTGAGGACCGTTAGAACGGGGAATAGACATTGAAGATGGAACGTAAGTAATTTATTTTCCTTTGTGTTCGTCCTCGTAACTACAAAGGAAACTATCTGATATGATATCGCGTCACGCAATGTTGGTATTGCATCTCTTCAAAAATTCGCTACACAATTCGAAAGGGTGACGGTACATACGAAACGAGTCCTTTGGCAGTGGGGATCTTTAGTGCAAGATGGTGTAGTGTGATTCCATTTTTAGTCTGTTCGGTTCGAATTGAGTGAAGTCTAATAATTAGGTTTGTTCCGGCGAGAATTATCAACACCCATCGACGGGGACATTGCGTACTTCTTTTGACTTGAACAGGTTCGGAACATGTTCTCAACTTCTGCCGTAACAGACCACGTTTTCGTTAAAGCAGAAATTTGTTCGTAATATTATAACTTCATAACGTTCGTCAGAGACAAATTTGCTTTTCCCTCCTGTGAATTTGAATTCACCAAACAACATTACCTCGTTATGGTAAACTTACATATATGTTTATTTGGCTTGTGAAGGCTATTTAAACGTCTTTTCGCTTATCAAGCACGTAGGAACTTCAGCCCCGAGAACAATACCACATCTTTTCGCTTATGTTAGTATTTAAAGTTGAAATAAATAATTCTAATTGAAATTATTACTAAAACTGTTTGGGTATTAAAACGTTACTTTCCATTCCATCATTTAGTACATTTACGTAGCCACCCACTTCTATTTATAAATATAGAGCTCTTGGATATCTGCTACTGGATATATATATATATATATATATATATATATAATACCGACCATTAGGCAAATTTTCTTGATAGATCTCAGAAGATCGTGATAGAATAAGTAAAGTAAATATTCTTAAATAACACTTAGAAAGGAAGCATAATATTTTAAAAATACTATTGAACTATTGGCAGAGCAAAGGTTTAATACTTCACTAAAGGGAATTAAAAATACTTGATGATCCAGGCGTTAGTGCCACTTCATTGCTAAATTCATATGGAAAAATAAACCACAACTAAATAATGTACATATGATTAGAAAAACGTTATCAGATAATGCAAATGAAACTCTTAAAAAACTTATACTAAGCTTAACCTAGGATATTCTAGCATAAAGATCTAGACACCAGCTAGTAGCTGTAGTGTACTAGAATCTTAAATTCCTATTGACCAGGAACTTGTTAAAGTGTCAGTACTGCACCAGCTAGTAGCTGTAGTGTGCTAGAATCTTAAATTCCTATTGACCAGGAACTTTTTGACGTGTCAGTACTGTAATTTAGAAACGAGTTCAGATGCGTTATTGGCTTGTACTAAACCTAGATAATTTTTACTTCATAATATGCAAGCAGAAGAATCTAGACACTACTTTTAAGGTTTAGTGTGCTGAAATCTAGAATTAATTTGGAATCAGATAGCTTTGGCAGTGAGTACTGCAATCTAGAAAGAGCTCTAAATTGAAATGAAATATAAACATAGCAGATATTAAGATATGAACCGTGCTTTATTTTAGAATACGAGTGTACTACGAAAAAGATCAGGAATGTGGTAAAATCAAAATTAAGGTCTAGAACCTGGAACATCCGCCAGAGATGGGACGTGTTAGGTACTATCTTATACTACAGTTAGTAACTTGTTATTCTAGAATATTCTAGTTAAAGGATCTAGGCGCTAGTTAGTAGTTAGACGAAATTAAAAAAGGGCCCAGATGTGACACTTCGGAACACATCAGATTTCAAAAATTTGAAGAAAACTTCTAGAATCTAGTCGGTAATTAGAATGTTCCAGGATATAGACTCAGGTCTGGAACATGCTAGATTCTAAATTTGACAGGTGTTATATCAGCCCCTAACAATAGACCCTTTTAATAAAGTAAAGTGCATAGCTAATCACTATTAGGATTGTATAAATATAGGTTCCGTAGAACAAAGCTTTAGTCTTGGTCAATTTGCCGTACCGATCGTACCGAACGTAGTCTTGGTCAATTTGCCGTACCGATCGTACCGAACGTAGTCTTGGTCAATTTGCCGTACCGATCGTACCGAACGTAGTCTTGGTCAATTTGCCGTACCGATCGTACCGAACGTAGTCTTGGTCAATTCGCCGTACCGATCGTACCGAACGTAGTCTTATTCAATTTGTCATACCGAACGTATCGTCTCCATAAATAATATTGTATCTACATGTATTGTATTGAAATCTAAAGTAGTGTAAATAAATAGTTAGTGGTTTTTTAAAAACGTGTTTCTCGACCCGGAAACCGTAACTGGCGCAGTCAGCACGGATTATCTCAACGCAGATCATCCACGAACCAAACGAAGATTAGGACCCACATCGCCCAAATCTTGCGAGGACCACAGCATCCAGGACAAGCATCGCCTCAACCGCCGTCGGACCTCATAGACGATAGGACAACCGAAGTTTGGGACCCATATTGCCCAAATTTGCGAGGACAACGAACAGCGTCAAGGACACGCATCGCCTTTTTCGCCGTTGGACCTCATAGCAGCTAAGAAGAAACAGAAACGAAGGTCAAAGAGACCTATATTGCAGAAAAGCAGAAACAACGGAGACATGAAAATCGTCGTGTTTCACATGTAAGTCGTTTTAATGTTATAAAACAATTGTCCAAATATTTAATGTCAAAAGAAGATCTTTCCAAATTGACCAACACTCTCGAAAATTTGAGCGTAACGAGTTCAAATTCTCGATTAAACGTAATAAGACCCGCAATCCTTAACCCACCTACTCCAAAAACCACAAAAATGAACCAATTGAAACCCGAATATATATCCTGTATCCCAGATTTTAGTGGAGACCCAAATGACCTTAACAGATTTCTTAGTGTAAGTGAAACTTTAATAAATCAATTTTATGATAAAGTCAATCCGGCAAATTTTCAGAATATTTACTTATTAAATTCAATTATTTCAAAATTAAAAGGGAACGCAAAAACAATCGTTAACATACAGGGCACTACCGATTGGGAAAGCCTGAAAAAACTACTGTTAGCAAATTTCTCTGATCAAAGAGATGAAATTTGTTTAAATCGTGACCTAATCATGTTGAAACAGAATCCTAATGAAACTGCTCAGAATTTTTACGACAGAGTTCTACACATCCTAAATTTATTATGCTGTTACATAACGGCTCATGAAGAAACCGTAGCAGCCCAAGATTTAAAACGAAATCTATATCAAAACCTAGCATTAAAAACGTTCTTGTCAGGTCTTAGGGAACCGTTAGCGACAACCTTACGGTGCATGAAACCAAAGTCACTAAGTGAAGCCATGCAATACGTAATTGAGGAAGAGAATGTCCAGTACTTCCAAAATTTTGCTCATAGAAACCCAAATAAATTTCCAAATTCTTTTAAACCAAGCAATCAACCCCAATTTAATCAACATTCACACTATAATCCTCGTCAATTTAATCAACATCCACATTATAATTCTCGTCAACAATTTAATCAAAATACCCCAAATAATTTCTTCAAAAATCAAAATAACTTCCCTTCGCAACCAATTAACGTTCAACCAAGAAATCTACCACCACAAAAATTCCTAAGTAACGCCCAAGTTTTCAAACAACCTCAAAACGTCAACGTCTTTAAGCCAAATTCCGCAATGAGAAAAAATCTTCCACCACCAACTCCAATGAGTACGTCTACTCGAAATACGTATCAACCGAGACCCTCAACGTCTAACCAAAATTTCCGAAATCCCCAAAATTACCAATATCGTCCCAATATGTTCCAGAATACATATAGAGCCAACAATCAAAAACCTCCTTTCGTAGCCGAAGAGCTATACAACACAGACATTTACGAAAACGTACAAGAGACAAATAACGAATACGAAGACGAACAAAATTCTGAATATTATGATGATGAACAAAATTTTACCAAACCAGCCGAAAAATTCAAAAAGAAATGACACCACCAATAATAACTTTGAACACAATTTCTGAAAAAATGAGCGAATTACCGTACATAATTTTCCCAGAATATAATATTAAGTTATTAATTGATTCAGGATCAACAAAGTCATTTATAAATCCAGAAATTGCAAATAAATACTTTCCAAACTTAATTAAAAATGACCCATTTATTGTTTCCACCGTATTCCAAAAATCATCACATCAGTTTAGTGCCTCGATTCCGCCATCGAAAATTTTCAACTTAGATCCTTCTAATAAATTAAAATTCTATCTTTTCAAATTTCATGACACTTTTGACGGTTTAATCGGAATTGACAATTTAACGACACTTCAGGCAGTTCTTAACTTCAATACTAATCACTTGATAACACCTTTCGCCAAAATTAAATTTCATTTTTATCAAACCAAACGTTTTGAAGATTTAAATCAAATTACAATTCAACCACGTATGGAACAAGTTATAAAAGTAAAAACTTCAATTCAAAATGGTGAAATAATCATTCCACACCAAAAAATCCAAAATTGTGAAATTCCTGAGTGCCTAACAATTGCGAAAAACGGATACGCACTCACAACAATTTTAAACAGTAATGTAAAACCAAGTACAATTGATTTTTCTGCACCAATTCCAGTAGAAAAGTTTGATCCAGTAGAACTTCAAAACTTCGACTTAAATCACATTGATACTCCAAATTATAAAACATTCGACTCATCAAAAATCAGAACCGACCATTTGAACATGGAAGAAAAAGCCAAAATTATCAAGTTATGTGAACAATTTTCAGATATTTTCCATCAGGAAAATGCACCCTTAACTTTTACGAACAAAATAAAACACCAAATTAAATTAACTGACGAAATTCCAGTATACACTAAAACTTATCGCTATCCATTTATCCATAAACAAGAGGTTCAAAATCAAATTAAAAAAATGTTAGATTCAAATATTATCAGACCAAGTACTTCACCATGGTCATCTCCAATTTGGATAGTTCCAAAAAAATTAGATGCTTCTGGAAAACAGAAATGGAGAATAGTAATTGATTACAGGAAACTTAATGAGAAAACAATCGATGACAAATACCCATTACCAAATATTAATGACATTTTGGATAAAGTAGGAAAATGCCAGTATTTTTCAACTCTTGATTTGGCAAGCGGTTATCACCAAATTGAAATGACTGAAACAGACATTGAGAAAACAGCCTTTAACGTAGAAAATGGTCACTACGAATTTTTAAGAATGCCTTTTGGATTAAAAAATGCCCCAGCAACGTTTCAACGCGTAATGGACAATATCCTCCGCGGTATTCAAAATGAAAAATGTTTAGTATATTTAGACGATATCATTGTATTTTCAACCTCTCTTCAAGAACACATAGAAAGACTAAAATCAGTTTTCCAAAGACTACGAGAATCAAATTTCAAAATTCAATTGGACAAATCAGAATTTTTATGTAAAGAAGTTGCTTATTTAGGACATATAATAACTCCACAAGGTGTAAAACCAAACCCAGACAAAATTAAAGCCATTAAAAATTTTCCAATTCCAAAATCAACAAAACAAATTAAAGGATTCTTAGGTTTATTAGGTTATTATCGAAAGTTCATAAAAGACTTTGCGAAATTGACAAAACCTTTAACTAAATGTTTAAAGAAAGGCGCAAAAATAGAATTAAATGATGAATACGTAAATTGTTTTGAAAAATGTAAAAATTTATTAATTAACGAACCAATTCTACAATATCCAGACTTTTCAAAGAAATTTAATCTAACAACCGACGCATCGAACGTAGCGTTAGGTGCAGTTTTATCGCAAGGACCAATAGGTAACGACCTCCCAATAGCTTTCGCTTCTAGAACATTAAATGATTCAGAGCAAAATTATTCGACAATCGAAAAAGAACTTTTGGCAATAGTATGGGCAACCAAATATTTTCGACCTTATTTATATGGAAGAAAATTTAACATTATAACGGATCATAAACCTTTACAATGGTTATTTTCGCTAAAAGACCCTAGTTCAAAATTACATAGATGGAAAATTAAATTAGAAGAATTTGACTACCAAATTATTTATAAGCCAGGTAAAGCAAATACAAACGCAGACGCACTTTCTCGTATCGAAATCCATACGAAAGAATTAAATGATTATTGGAAACAATTCGATGATTTAATTGGTGACCCAAATAGAACAGTAGCGTTTGATAAACCTCCTGAACAAAACGCAAACACTGACCTAGACAACATGTCCCTTATCGTACAAGTAGACGACAATGAACAGACGCAACAAGACGCGAACGAAAGTGAAAATATTACGATTCATTCGAACGTAGATTGTAATCCTATTATAAATATCCCCATTGTCGAACATGCAGTAAATTACGGTCAAAATCAAATTATAATAAGCTCAGTCCTACATTCACCAGCTGCACCAAAAATAACTAACTTATTTGATAAAAAACAAAGAATTAATGTTCAAATTTCGCAAAATAATTTTGAAAATGACATAGTAAATTTTGTTAAAAACTATACCGTACCTGACGTAAATTATTTTCTGTATTTTGAAAACCCAGATATATACGAACCATTTTCTTTAGCATTACAACGAAATTTCAAATGGACATCTTTACGATTTAAACGCTGTAAAAAGAAATTGATTGATATTATTGATAAGAATGACATTAAGGACACAATCCAAAATTATCACGAAAGCAAAACTAATCATAGAGGTATAGAGGAGACCCTAAATAGAATAAAAGAAAAATACTTCTGGCCAAAAATGAAAGAATCAATACAAACTTATATAAATCAATGCGAAATATGTCAACAAGCAAAATACGATAGGAAACCAGTAAAAACGCAACTAAATCAAACACCAACTGCATTGAAACCTTTCGAAATAATTCATTTAGATACTTTTACTTTTGAACAGTCAAAATTTTTAACCATAATTGATAGTTTTTCAAAATATGCACAAGCCTACTATTTAACCTCATTAAATAGTACGGAGATTGCTGACAATATAATAAATTTCTTTTCACATCATGGAATACCTAAAATGATCATTGTAGATAATGGAACCGAATTTAAAAATTCAGTGATTACAGAACTTTTATCTTTGCACAGAATCCAAATTCATTTTTGTTCACCAAACCACCCTCAGTCAAACGGTATTATAGAAAGATTTCATTCAACATTACATGAACATTTGAGAATATTAAATACACAAGGTTACAAAAATACCCCAGTTAAGATGAAGATGATTTACGCAATCCTAGCTTACAATCATTCAATTCATTCAGCTACAAAGTATAAACCTATTGACGTAATTAACGGGCATATAACCAACAATGACCCATTTAACTTGGAAATAGATAAAATTCTGTTAAACGATTATGTGCAACAACATAAGGATAAAACAAAGGTATTATATTCAAAGATAAACGCTGATTTAATTAGGAATAAGGAAAACCTTTTAGAGAAAATAAATAAAGACCGTGACAAACCGGAAATCTTTCAACCCGAACAATTAGCTTTTGTTAAGAAAAATATAAGGCAGAAAAACGTAAACAAGTTTGAAAAATCGAAAATGATAACAGCCGTGAATCCAGATAGGAAAGTAATCGCTACAAGCTCACAATCTAAAATACATATGGATAACGTGAAACGTCCACTTAGACAGACCTATTCATTTGACTAAAACCAATGTTTTTATTCTTTTCAGATTATGCTTGTTAAGCATCCTTACGAAAACTTTCGGAAAAGAAGAAATAAATTACAAAAATTTAGAAAACAATCCCGGCATAATCCCCTTAAAAATAGGTACGTCAAAAATAAAAGAGTACTCTCATACTTTAATTCATTTTTATGATTTAAATCCGATCATTTGTGAAATAAACAAATTAAAAATACAGTCGGAAAATATAACTAGTCACTTAACTATTAATCAACATTATTATAACGAAGTATCTAACTACTTAAAAATATTAAGTTTTATAGAGGAAAAAGTAGAAAATAGAATAATAGAATTATCGCCACATCCAAGTAGAGTTAAAAGAGGTTTAATTAACGGCTTAGGATCTATTTTTAAGACTATAACTGGTAATTTAGACGCTAATGATGGAGAAAGATACGAAACATTAATTAAAAACCTGCAAGAAAATCAAAAAGCACTAAGCACCTCAGTAAAAAATCAAAATTCCTTAGCAGTATCATTAATCAACAAGTTTAACGAAACAGTAACAAAAATTATGCACAATGAAGAAATCTTAAATTCAAGAATTAAACAAATTTCAGGAATTGTTCAGGGAACTGTAAACAGAGATTATACTAGATTTATCAAGGACACATTGATCCAAATAATCAATATGTTCGAGATAATAAATTCAATTTTACAAGATATTGAAACATCAATCGTTTTCACTAAACTAGGCACTGTACATCCAAGTATAATTAAAACCACAGACTTATTTCACGAATTAAAAAGATTAAATGAAAAATTTAAAACAAATCAATTACCATTAAATGTTACCTTAGAAAACGTATCATATTTCAAAAAATTAATAAAAATCGATTCTTTTATACTAAATAATAAAATCATTTACCTATTCCATTTACCAATAACCTATCCCTATTTATTTGAAATGTACCATTTGTACTCGTTACCTACATTTTCGAAAGGGAAATTTAAGGCCATAATACCAAAATCAAAATTTGTCGCAAAGGACACATTGTTTTATGTACCGATAAGCGAACCTTGCATTGAAGCATCGGCGAATTTCTTCATCTGCGATAAGAGCGCACTTCTCCAAATGTCCAAAGACAGCCCTTGCGAAATTCAACTTCTAGAAATGAAAACGCCTACAGGATGTATCCAGACGGAAGTCCAGATCGCTGACAGCATGTACCAGAAAACAGAAAACTCCAACCAATGGATCGTTATTCTACCCCAAGAAGAAGTACTTCAACTTCATTGTCACGAGCAGAGGGAAATCGTTCGACTAAAAGGAACATATATTTTTGACATACCCGCAGGATGTCAACTTTCAACAAAACGAAAACTTATCACCAACGAAGAAGATGTAACTACTGGTCAAGTCATCCTACTTCCGAAATTGAATCCGAACTACGACGTTCCACTTCAATCGAATTACACCCTTAACCTGGAGAAAAGCAACCTGGATGAACTTCACGTCATCAAGCAGGAATTTATCAAAAACGACCCTGTGCTCAACGGACCGGTAACTTACACCCCAAGTGCCTGGACTATCATCGTATACATAATTATCGTCATAGCTCTGGTGATTGTCACAAAACGAAGACTCCAGAGAAAATTCCAAAGAAGACGAGAAACCACCGCAGCCCTAGAACTGGAAGACGTTCGACTTCCGCCCTCGTAGCCGGAACTCGAATCTTCGGGGGGAGGTGTTATATCAGCCCCTAACAATAGACCCTTTTAATAAAGTAAAGTGCATAGCTAATCACTATTAGGATTGTATAAATATAGGTTCCGTAGAACAAAGCTTTAGTCTTGGTCAATTTGCCGTACCGATCGTACCGAACGTAGTCTTGGTCAATTTGCCGTACCGATCGTACCGAACGTAGTCTTGGTCAATTTGCCGTACCGATCGTACCGAACGTAGTCTTGGTCAATTTGCCGTACCGATCGTACCGAACGTAGTCTTGGTCAATTCGCCGTACCGATCGTACCGAACGTAGTCTTATTCAATTTGTCATACCGAACGTATCGTCTCCATAAATAATATTGTATTTACATGTATTGTATTGAAATCTAAAGTAGTGTAAATAAATAGTTAGTGGTTTTTTAAAAACGTGTTTCTCGACCCGGAAACCGTAACTCAGGACAGTAGATACTATATATATATATATATATATATATATATATATATATATCCAGAAACACTTGGAAACAGAACTATGTAATAGATTGAACTGATGTTATAATCCTAGTATTCTAGAATGTTCCAACAGAACAAACTGGACTAATTAGTAACTAGTGTGTGCTATAATCACTGGAGACTAGTGCAACCTAGAAAGAACTCATGTCCAAATACTAGAATATTCTCTCGTAGGAACCTGAAATGTAGTTAATTACCAGAATGTGCAAGAATAAAGAAATAGCCCTCAAATAAATATCCACCAAATACCTATGGAAAGTGTCTTATATTAGCATAAACTGCGTTTAGAAATCTGTTATTGTAGTAAATCCAGCAGAATCAATTAAACAGTAGATAGTACCTACGATGAGCTAGAATCTAGAACTGATGTGTGGTTGTTGGAATAAAATAGTTTTAATGGGACAGCACTGCGATTATGAAAAGAACTTACATTTGTTAGAAACTTGGCAGATTTTAAGAAATGAACTAAATTCGAGAATATTCTATGCGGGATAGATAACATCAATGACTGGGTACTCGACAGAAAGATAAAATGGAACGAACACATTGATAGTATGACAAAAGAAAGAATTGTAAAGGTAGTAAGGGGAAAATCACAAGCAGGGCGAAGGAACGCTGGAAGACATAGAAAAACATGACAATCTTCCAAAAGATTAGACAGAGGCAAGGAAGTGCAGGCAATATGCACTTATATAGAAGGAAAAAGAAGGTAGAAGAAGAATACACCAAAAAATCATGCAGCATACCAAAGAACATAAGGTTGTAGGTGAGTTATCCTAGAAGATGTTGCTTTAATATGATAGACGTTCGACAATGGAAGACGATAGCACAAAAAGAAGAAGGGTAAATGGGACGTCGACGTGGATAGGACCCACGAGGAGTAGTGAAATTAATATCTATTAAGCCACATTTTCCACTTCATAAGTCAGCATTTACTATAGGCTCGTATTTTATTGCTAATTTATTACGCAAACCACGATTTTACTGCTCCACCCCTTAGCGAGAAAAAGGGGATAATGTGACTTAAGACTTAAGGCACAGAAATATCAGAAAAATCGTAAAAAATGTATTTCCGTTAAATGCTTAACTCTCAAGCAAAGTATGATTTTATTGCTCCACCCCCTAGCGAGTAAAAGTGGATAATATGACTTAAGACTTAAGCCACATCATTCACACCTGTATCTCCGGAACCGCAGGAGATATATACATAAACCAAGAGATATATTTTATTACTAATTTACTGCTGACGATAGGGACTAGTAGCGGAATCCCAAAACCACCCCTTCAACCCTTAGCATTAAACTCGCCCTCGAGATATCAGAAAAATTATTATAAAATGTATGTCCGTCAAATAGAGCCTACATACATTTTTTGTACAAAGTCTTAAGTCAGATTATCCCCTTTTTCTCGCTAAGGGGTGGAGCAATAAAATGGTGGTTTTGCGTAATAAATCAGCATTAAATTAGTAAAAAAACTATGAGGCGATAGTAAGTGCTGACTTATGAAGTGGATGATCTGGCTGAATAGATATGTGAAATGAAACAATAAGAGAGCTTAAATGACTATTTAGAGCATTTATAAGTAAATCGAAAAAAGGAAGTCGCTTATGATACACGTTCAAGTTAAAGCGAAATGCATTGAAACATTACAACTTCCTTGTTAGTCTAGTCAAGATGTGTGTTTGCTGCGAAAAATAGTGAGAAGGCTCGGAAAAATATAGGCGATAGCTCATTTGACGCGGATTGCAAAACTAAGAAATGGGTTTTGAGGATTTTTTCTGCTAAGAAAAATTGCAATTGTTATTAACAAAAAACGAAAAACAAAAACGCTCTTTCGATTTTTTTATGACAACTCAAAAATCATAAGAGATAGAGGAATTCGCAAAAGAGATCCTTAAAGAGGAGGAAATTTCACATAAAAAAGTCCCTACTCCCGGATTTCTATCTCGTATATTTCTATTTTTAATTTGTTGCTGAAAGTAAGTCTCCACGCGACCGTTACGGCATGCGCTCGCCGCCTCTGAAGCGACTACGTCATAGAAATTTTTTTTAAGGTACTAAGCATTAGTTTAAAAATTTAAAACAAACTTTAGTGTATTCTATACACTTGAAGAAATAAAGTCCCGTTGGAAAAAAAAATTTAAATGTATTTTTCAAAAAGCTAGCCTATTGTTAATGAACTAGTCATTTTCGTACTTCCGTCTTCATTGAAAGCAGGCTAAATGTTTAAATAAATTCTCCATAAATATTTTGCTTCTTGGAGACCTTTCTATGAGTGTACTCAATAAAGCGACGTAATACAATTATTTAAAATTTCTTTATTTAGTTTACAACGAATTTTTAAAATCAACAAAAAACGCAAAATCCAGAAATTGTTTAAAAAAATTGTTCTCTTATATGTTATGTTATGGCTGTTTCTATGTTCAAACTAAGGATTAAATAATTGTGGAAAGAATTTTCCAAAGAAAAGGTGTTTAAGAATTGTTTATAAATAAACGGCTTAGTTTAATATTTTTGAAAATTATTTTTTTACCATTCTATTGTTTAGGATTAATTATGGTTTTTAAAATAAAAAAATTTTCTTAAAAAATTTTGTTATAGTTTATAAGCGTTTTTTAATGTTTTCATTATTTATATAATTAGTTAAGGCATAATTTTATGTTCAATAATCATTATAAAAATTTCTTAATAGAATAGGAGAAAAAAATATTTTTTCATTGATAATTTCATTGTTTATTAAGTTAACAATTTTTTATAAAACGTTTTTGGGTGTCACAATATTTTTTTTTATTACGACTAAAAATTACAAAAACAACCATATGCAACAAAGTGAAGAAAAAAATATTTAAAACAAAAAAGTTTTTTATACAAAAAATTTTTGTTACGTCACTTTGTTGCATATCGTTGTTTTTGTAATTTTTAGTAGTAATAGAAAAAAATATTGCAACACTCAAAAACCTTCTATAATAAATTGTTAACTTAATAAACAATGAAATTATCAGAGGAAAAGAAATTTTTTGTCTCCTATTCTATTAAGAGATTTTTATAATGATTTTTGAACGCAAAATTATTCCTTAACTAATTATTTAAATAACGAAAACATTAAAAAAACGATTATAAACTATAACAAAATTTTTTAAGAAATTTTTTTTATTTTAAAAATCATAATTCTAAACAATAGAATGGTAAAAAAAGAATTTTTAAAAATATTAAACTAAGCCGTTTATTTATAAACAATTCTTAAACAAATAGCTATAAAAAAAAATTCCACAATTATGTAATCCTTACTTTGAATATAAAAACAGCCATAACATAATATATAAGAGAAAAAAAAATTTAACAACAATTTCTGGATTTTGCGTTTTTTTGTTGATTTTAAAAATTCGTAGTAAGCTAAAAAAAGACATTTTAAATAATTTTATGACGTCACCTTATTGAGGGCACTCATAGAAAGGACTCCAGGAAGCAAAATATTTATGGAGAATTTATTTAAACATTTAGCCTGCTTTCAATGAAGACGGAAGTACGAAAATGACTAGTTCATTAACAATAGGCTAGATTTTTGAAAAATACATTTAAATTTTTTTTTCCAACGGGACTTTATTCCTACAAGTGTATAGAATACACTAAAGTTTGTTTTAAATTTTTAAACTAATGCTTAGTACCTTAAAAGTTATTTTCTATGACGTAGTCGCTTCAGAGGCGGCGAGCGCAAGCCGTAAGGGTCGCGTGTGGAGCCTTACGTTCAGCAACAAATTAAAAATATAAACATAAGAGATAGAAATCCGGGAGTAGAGACTTTTTGATGGGAAATTTCCTCCTCTTTACGGATCTTTTTTGAGAATTCCACTATCTCTTATGGTTTTTGAGTTGTCGTCACAAAATCGAAAGAGCGTTTTAATTTTCCGTTTTTTGTTAATAACAATTGCAATTTTTCTTAGCAGAAAAAATCCTCAAAACCCATTTCTCAGTTTTGCATGTCGCGTCGAATGAGCTATCGCTTATATTTTTCCGAGCCTTCTAACTATTTTTCGCAGCAAACGCACATCTTGACTAGACTATGTGTTGTCTTTCAATTCCTATTCCGCGTTATTCATTTTGTGTGCGTGTGTGTGTGTGTGTGTGTGTGTGTGTGTGTGTGTGTGTGTGTGTGTGTGTGTGTGTGTTGGTTCGTTCAATAATTTGTCGGATTCTCCCGTAGCAGGGGCAATCATTTCAAAATTTATCGGCACAGTTCTATCTTTCCATTGAAGCGGGACCGGAGGGAGGGAGTCGAGGGCTAGGGGGAGCGGGCCCCTCGGAGCGTTTTGTTTGACCGTTCTATCGCAGCGACGGACGAGAGAGGCGACCGACCCGTCCGTCCGTCCTACAAAACAAATAAAATCCCCGTAATACGTGTCCCGCTTTTATCCACAAAAATTACCGACGCTGAAATAAACATTTCCCGAATTACGTATTTTCCGCCGAGTAAATTACACCTGTATTTCACCAGATTATCAGGCATCTATTTCGGGTGGAAGTGATACGAGACTAACGAGGGTGGAACACGCGCGGAATTTCGGGGTCGCCACGTTCCCGACTCGTAAAATGGACGTAATGAGTAATATTAATAGGTCTTATCTGGCGGCGTTCAGGATCATATTCACGCGTCGCTGGCCGGACGGGCACTTGCGGACGCTGCACTTTTTTGCCTTTCGAACATCATCAACTCGCACGAAGATAATACGCCGCATTACCGTGATTTAAACCGACGGCGCCCTCAGACCCACTCGTTTCGTGAAAACCGACGAAAATCCCCCACAAGGAGCAACACGAGGGAAATCTACGTACACAGCAAATAAATTTCTACGTAAAATCAATGAATTGGTGTTAGTCAATTTTGTGAACACGAATATTTTGAAGCGGTGATTGTTACAATGATTTCTGGTCAAAAATAATAAAATTAGACCAACCAATAGAGCTAAAAAAGAATACCTTTTCGCACTAAAATTTAACCAGTCACAACCTATACTATCGCGTAGAACTGCAGAGGATAGTTCATAGATGAAAACCCACCTTTTTGACCCAGCGAAATCGGTGTTGGGATTTTTATAAACAAATTATAGTGCAAAAAATGCATTTTTTTAGTTTTTTTTACGAATATTGCGAAAAGTAATGAAGGGATCGTTATACGACCCATAGGACTTTTATAGGGAATCATAAAACCTAGAAATGGTTTGCGATGCAACACGATCGGAGTATTTTTCACTGAGAAATTCCGGAAAAACCCCCAAAAATTTACCTTTTTTGAAAAATTCGTAAAAACTATCTTCGGGGTAGTGATAGGTAATAATGGGTATTTTTTGTGTGCTGAAGATGGTTTCCGACCGATGCACAACTTTTGCATAAACAATTTTCGCACCTTTTCTTGCAAAATGTGCGATTTTATGGGAAATTAATTTTTCTTCATTTTGCAAGCGGCATTTTAAATCAGAAACTTATATCTTTAAAACGTATATCTTGGTTTTTCACGTAAGAAGTGGGAAATGTACTGAAAAAGGGCCTAAATGATACCAGACAGTCTCAGGCAGCTGTGGTGGGGGAAAAAGTCAGCTTTTTATGCGATTTCGAGCGTTCGGAGCAACTCTTAGGCCCTTTTTCGGTACATTTCCCACTTCTTACGTGAAAAACCAAGATATACGTTTTAAAGATATAGGTTTCTGATTTAAAATGCCGCTTGCAGAATTAAGAAAAATTAATTTCCCATAAAATCGCACATTTTGCAAGAAAAGGTGCGAAAATTGTTTATGCAAAAGTTGTGCATCGGTCGGAAACCATCTTTAGCACACATAAATTACACATTATTACCTATCACTACCCCGAAGATAGTTTTTCCAGCCTCGAATTTGTCGAAATTACGAATTTTTTAAAAAAGATAAATTTTTGGAATTTTTCCGGAATTTCTCAGTGAAAAATACTCCGATCGTGTTGCACTGCAAACCATTTTCCAGGTTTTATGATTCCCTATAAAAGCCCTATTGGTCGTATAACGATCCCTTCATTACTTTTCGCAATATTCGTAAAAAACCAAAAAATGCATTTTTTTGCACTATAATTTGTTTATAAAAATCCCAACACCGATTTCGCTGGGGCAAAAAGGTGGGTTTTCATCTATGAACCATCCTCTACACGATAGTATAGGTTGCATATATAGTTCTGGTTACATATTAGTGCGCAGAAAAATCTATTGGTTGGCCTACATATATTAAGTGCATCTGAAACACTATAAGGATCTCAAAAGATTTTAAGAAATTTAGATACTAAACTTTGACAAAATGCAAATGGTACAAAAATACTCTATAAATGAAGTATCCGACAGTTTAAAAAATATATAGAAAATTACAGTTTCCACATTCTCAAATTTGAAGAGATCCTCTGTTACGATCCGTTACAATTTCATTGAAATTTGATTCGAAGTTTACAGGGCGTTAACAAAACATCCAAATACACACTTTCGACAGTTCAAAATGAAGAAACACAAATTTCATAAAACTCATAAAGCATTAATCTAAAACAGTTTAAAGATCGCAAAAGATTTTAGTGAATATGGAGACTAAACTTTGACTACATTCATATGATACCAAATTATCTTATAGGTGATATTACAGACAGTTTCAAAAATATATAAAAAATACCCAAACTCCACATTTTATGCATGAGATGTTGCATAAACAATAAATTCACAGTTACCTTTCAAATAAATTACTTGTCAAATTTACCGTCATTTGTTTATAAGGGCAAGATAAGTTTAGCTTATTTTGGTTAATAATAATGCTATGCCTAATATGCCTATATGCCTAAAACTATAAATATTAATCCATTTTAGACACTTTTTCCGTTACTAAGCCGAATCTGTCATTTTCGAAACTTTGGCGAAGTCACCTTATCTTCACCATTTTGTATTCTATGTGTTCGTTAATCAGGGTAGAAAGTTATCCGAAGTCTATGCATCTAATTCAGTACACCAGCACATTTTTCAAAAAAAGTCATTTTTGACTTTGGTAATTTAGTGACTCTTCGAGTGCTATTAGCGAACCGTCAAGTTAATTGTGCAGTAAATGAACTTTTCATTAAAACTATAACAGGCTGTTGTATCGTTGATCGGTTTCGGCCCATAAGTCATCATCAGACCTTAAGTTAATAATAATTTGTCTACTTCATACTGTAAAAAAAATTCGTAGTTAACAATTTACTAAAAGAGACGCAACTATTCAACTTCCCGGCTGTTTGGAGAAATTTTAATTATGTACGTCTTCATAGAAATCGTATTATTAGACAAAATCCGTTGCGACATCTAAAGCTAAAAAGTCTTCGTCTCTTCTACTTTTTATATATACTATATAGGTATATATTATTTCACTTAAAATTCCCCCGTTTCCTCCGGGGGAATAACCGAAGGAGACAGGATGATTGGGCCGGTTTAACGTTCAGATTTATTATGAGGAGTTTATATCGCGGAGCTTTTTATTTTCACGTCGAGATGGGAGGTTGTAAAGCTGTCATATTAGCTCTGCATTTGATATCTTCAAGGAATTAAATGTCCTTCACACTTGGCGTAAAGTGAGTTATAAAACTCTTTATTAGATCTACCGCCGAATCTGGCAAACGAGGGTCTTTTAAAGCGATAAACAAGACAAACGGCTTGTTATTAAATATAATTTTGACGGGGCGCTCTAAAGAATTTCGAGGAGATTAAAAACTTTTTCCAGATTTTTCTTAAACCTAATTCTGTAATTGAACTGAAAATGTGAGAGACTTTATCGCATCTGGGGCGGTGTATATTACGCCTAACGGACGAAGTTAAGATGTAATGACTAGCACTAAGTTTAATCCTTTAATTAACAATATTTTGCATTATTTTTATTAACGCAGAAAGGCAAATTGTTTATGGCAAATGTAAAAATTGTAATTTATGTAAAAAGTTATTTGCATCTATTAGAAAGGTATTTTAATACATTATTTTATTGCGCACCTACAAACTTAAATACCTGGAATATCCATCTCCTTTTACTTTTAATTTGACATTACCAATCTGTTTTGCAAGCTACAAAATGACTTTCTAAGACAACACCGTTCGTTGATTAAGTGCAAATATAAAAATAACTGTAAAAAAAATTTTTCTTCTTTGTAAAAACTGATGAAAATATTAAATTACCAATAGAGTTACGAGTTGAAACTATTATTTGTTCAACATACGAAGTGAATAAGTCACCAACTGTAGCAAATAATGCAGAAACTCCAGCTTCACAACGAAACAAATGATATCAAAGTAGATTTAATAATATACTTTTAGTTACACGAAATACAACAGATCGCAAAAGAGTGTAAATCTAGTAAAACAAAACTTCAACGCAACAGATTTAGAAATAATTAAAAATTTCTTAGTGCTGAATATTGTCACCTTAGGACCTAATAGGTTGCTCGATTAGAATGTAGCTCAAGGCGAAACTGGTAAAACAAATCAAACGACAATTATTCAGACTTACCAATCACAAATTGATTACAGGGGATATTTTACTTTTTTTTTTTTAAATAAGATTTGAATTTTAAAATGTTATTTTCAGATTCCATTTTGCTAAATTTTTCGTAAATTTAGTAAATATTTTCGTGCTAAAAATTAAGGAGGGTAGAATGGCCCGAAATATGTAGAAAAGTCTTAAAAAAGCTTAGTTTCTGAGATTACTGGGTGTTCAACTCCCTGAAAAAAATTCTCTTCTATGTTTAAAACAAATTTCAATAAACAAGCGAAATTTAAGGGGGTAGTCTGGTTCTCAATAGCTTTTTTTCATTATTTTTTTTTCGTACAAAAATTTATTTTTGTACTTTGTCTTTTTTACATATGATAATATAGATATTTAGTATTACAAAAAGATTTATTTTTTATTTTTAGGCCCCGATATGGGCGTAACACAGCGGTCTCAAAAGGACCCCGTTTTTTTCTGGTTGACATGATTTCTCCATTCAGAAACATCTAAAACGAAGCATTTCAAAGGATTATTAAAATATATGTAAGCGGCTATCGCCTGAACTAGGATAAATCATTTTGACTGAAAAGACACAAAATGGCGGACTTTTAAAATTCTCGACACGTTTTTTTTGCACTTTTTTATATTAATTGTTTAAAAAAAGGTGTAAATATTAATCAATCTGTATAATCCTAGTTCCGGCGAACACTACACATGTTTGGAGTAACTCCTCAAAATTTGAGCGAAATCGGTAAGGTGGTTTTTGCTAAATCGTGTCAACCAGGTCGAAAAACGTTGTTTCGAGAAAAACGCCTTTAAAGTTTTTTTTCGAAAATTACAGAAAATTTAAAAAAAAAGTATATTGCGTTGGTCACCGATGACTGCTTCATAAATTATGCCTTCCTGTTCTTCAAAAATATCATTTTACTTACAGACTGATTAATGTTTACTTGAAAATCAGGGTTTTCTTGTAAAATTTTTCTTACAGATGCACTTGTTCTGCTTGTGTCACAATTACTGGTATGTCGATTTCCACGAAAATCTCTTATTTTGAACGATATGGTCTAGGATTATCACTTGTATAACTGGTTTTATCCAATGTTGCCCAAATTTTCTTTTCTGAACAAATAATCTTGTATAGTCGTTATAGACAATAAATACAAACTTTCTAGTGGAAAGCCAATCTACAATTGCTCCAAATAAAACAATACTATTTGTAAAAACCGAAATTGTATAGAAAAGGACTAAAAGGATAGAAAATTAGCAAAAATTTTAGCATAAGCTCGGCTAAACTGAACACCTGCAGAAAAGCCACGTGCGCGCGCTCACAGTTTAAAGCTCATATACTAATTTCTCGAGCTCTATGAGCAAAATAAACTAGACTACACTATTTTTAAAGGTGTATTGTGTATGAAAATGACATTTTTGAAAAATCGATTTTTTCAAAATTGAGAACCAGACTACCCCCTTAAGCCATTTACTAATTTAGGTGCCTTGATTAAAACTGTGGTATTGAAAATGAACCTCTCATAAGGAAAGGTGATTATTTGTGGTTGTTAGGGGCAAAAACTACCCCAACTTATTGTACGTCGCTGTATGGAAATATTGACTGAGGGTTGAAAAAATAACCTAAAACGTGCCAATTCGACAAGTACTGCAGATTTCTAAGAAATAAGGGTTGAAAATCTAAATGCATTATTAAAAATTTTTATAGTCTCAAAAAACACATATTTATTAAGACTTTTCTGCCTATTTTGAGCCACATTATTTCCTCTTAAAGTTTGTAATTCCTTTTATAACGCCACAGAAATTTTCCATAATGTAATAAGATTCTGGGTATTAATTTCCAAAAAATCACTGCACATACTGAAATGTATCAAGGTTGCAAGTTTATATCAAAAGCACTATTTATCACATTTACCGTAGAACAGGTTCATTTTCGACAACGTACTTGTAATCAGTGCACCAAAATTAGAAATTGACCTAAATTTCGCTAGTCAATTTATTGAAATTTTGAAGATAACTAAAATAGATTAATTATGGAGCGTTCTTGATAATCCTGAGATTATCTCAGGATAAAATCTCATCTCCCCGAGAACATTCTCCCATAAAATAGATTATTATTTACAAAGCTTTACGCCCCATACCTCAACAACTAAGCTTTTTCGGACATCTGCTCATTAGGGTTTTTCTACCATATTTTGGGCCATACCACCTCCACCCCTTAAAGCATGTGATACTTGTTTTTTACCACCCTGTAAATAGATGAGGTGGCTACGTAGATGTTTGGATCTTATTGAAATGCTTAATGAGTGAAACGTTATTTTGTAAAAATGTAATATAAAACGATGTATTCATTGAAACCACTTATCGAAAAATAACCAAAATAGTCTCGAGTAATTTCTGTAAATATTTCGTGAAAAATGCCTCATGCAAAAACCGAAATAGTAAACTTATTGATGCGATCCGTTCCCCGCGAAGAAGAGGCTCTTTTTCCCCAGTTTTTAACACTAATTAACCGCAAGCGCATTTCCCGTAAGTCTCAAAACACCCTCGTTGCGTTTTTAATCGCCGCTCAATTTTCCGTCCGGGGGCGAATTTCACGCGTCCCTCTCCTTCGCCATCCAGCTCAAGTCCCATCGTGTATGCCGCGTCATGGAGCCACTGGAACGTGGCAAATCAAGTTAAATTGAGCTGCAGCGACTCGTATCCTTCATTCCCGCAAACGTCGGCGTTTAGTTATAATTTCGAAAAAAATGGGAGCGAATCCAATTTTCATTAATCTTATCTGCCGGAATAAATTTCTGTTGCCATATATAAAGAGGGAGACAGAGAGAAATGCGGA
Organism: Cryptocephalus moraei; assembly: GCA_946251905.1. Taxonomy (NCBI): domain Eukaryota; kingdom Metazoa; phylum Arthropoda; class Insecta; order Coleoptera; family Chrysomelidae; genus Cryptocephalus; species Cryptocephalus moraei. Next base: position 10,383,162 of record OX276455.1, read on the forward strand.
AATTATAGAGGAATTAGTGCGACTAGGTCTAGGAGAACGTTGGCAAAAATTGATATTTACCTTGAATTTTGGAAAATTTGGGGCAGATGGAAAGAAGTTGCGTTGTTTGGAGAAGAATAAAAATTGAAGTAATCTTGATGTTTGAAGAAAAAGATATATGAATTGGGCATTGTTATCTGGAAAAGATTGGTGTGAATTTTATTTCTGGAACAAATTGAAATCAGCAGCGTTTGCTGGAAATCAGGGGCGAAAATTGAAATTAATTTTAAAATCTAGAAACTTTGGGGCAGGTTGAAAGAAGTTGTGCTTTTTGGGAAAGGTGAAACTCTATTTCAGGAGAAGGCTGGAGTCACCAAAAGTTATATATCTCTATATATGTAAAAATGAATTGCTGTTCGTTTGTCTCGCTTAAACTCGAGAATGGCTGGACAGACTTTGCTATTTTTGATCTTAAAATATTTGTGGAAGTTCAGGGAAGGTTTAAGAAACAAACAACAAATAATAAGTAACGGAAATACTAAAAAAGATACGATTTTTAATTTAATTGTAATCAACAAATGAAGGTATAGTGTCAGTCGGTTGTCAAATAAATAAATATAAAGAGATTATTAAAATCTATCAACAATTTGTCAGTGTGCGAGAACTTTATTGATTTTAAAATGCCAAGAAGAAGACGACCTGACTTAGGTCGTCGAAGTCAATCAAATGTGCGACGAGCTACCTCACGTGCAAATCGCACTGACGACCAGCGAGAGACATATAATAATAACATTCGTATTGGCATGACAGAATTGCGTTCAACAGTGAATAATTATGAAGTAGATAGACTTAGAATGGAACGACTTCGGGCACATCAAATACAACAGCAGCGAGCACGACATAATGAAATAGAGCGATTCCGCAGACGTAGTGTTCCTGTACACCTAGAACGAGTAGCATTCCACTTCGACCCGGAAATAGATTATTGTGAGGATCAATCTGTATAACGATTGGAGAAATGACAATCATTTGTCAATATTGTAAAGTGTTAAAATATAGCGGTGAATCTACTGGATTATGTTGTGCTGTTGGTAAAGTAAAATTTCCACAGTTGTTCCCACCACCAGATCCATTACGTTCATTAGTTTCTGGGGTGGGAAATGACTCTAGACATTTCTTGGCTAACATCCAAAAATATAATAATTGCTTTCAAATGACGTCGTTTGGTGCAACGTATATTGTACAGGAAAATTTCATGCCCACTTTCAAGGTATTTTTTTATAGATTATTCATTAAAAACAAGCCGTACCCGGCATGCGTCGCAATGTCACGTAAAGTTTAAAGAAAAAAGATAAATAAAAATTATAAATTACCCGGTGAAATTCCTATCATCTACATATATTTTTGAAAAATAATGTCAAAACAATACAAAAATTTTATCTACATTAAATTAAATGCAACACAGTTATACACATAATCAATTTAAGGCTTTCTGATCAACTATATTTTCCGTCTTTTTTTGCGGTGCGTAAATTTATAAAGATGATGGTTTTACGACTCGCAAACACGCGACGTATAATTGTATAATTGTATAATTGTCCATGCGCGAAACCGGGAAACTCCAAGTTTATTCCGCAAACTGTCCTTGTATTAGGAATTGTATATTATCTTTTTAAATTTTTAATAAATAATTTATGAAAAACTACCCTGAAATTAGGTATGAAATTTTCCTGTACAATGTGCGTTGCACCAAACGACGTCATTTAAAAGCAACTATTATATGTTTGGATGTTGGCCAAGAAATATTTAGAGTCATTTCCCACCCCAGAAACTAAAGAAGGTAATGGATCTGGTGGTGGGAACAATTACGGCAATTTTACTTTACCACCAGCACAACATAATCCAGTAGCTCCACCGCTGCATTTTAACGCTTTACAATATTGACAAACGATTGTCATTTCTCCAATCGTTACGGATTCTTCGGCACAATAATCTATTTCCGGGTCGTAGTGTAATGCTACTCGTTCCAAGTTTACAGAAACACTGAGTCTGCGAAATCGCTCTATTTCATTGTGTCTTGAAGTGCGCTCCATGTTTTGGGCATTTGTTGCTCGTAGTACGTGCATGACCATCTTGGTGTTGATTCTGCCATGTCTTTTTCAGCTTGTCTAAATAGGTTTTTGTTTGTTTGTTATTTTTACCTTTAGTTCGATTCGTCGGTAATTCTGTTCGGTCTGTTGTTTGAGTTTCTTCTCTTCCGGTTTTGGGTCTTGTATTTGTACCTCATAGACGTGTTTCTTGGGTGTTTTATTCGTTTGACGTCAGGTACAGTCGAATTGTCTTGTAGTTTTCCTCGATCCTTTTGAAATAGTGTGATCTTATATAATTGTGCTGATCGTCAAACCCAAGTTCATGGAACGCCTCGTTGTTCTCTTGGGCTTTCCCCCGTAGTGCTTCTAGGTGATCAATCCTTTTTTGTAAGTATTCCTTGGTTTTTCTTGCACTTCCGTTTTTCTTGCAATTATTTTGTAGTTATATGATTTCTTGGGCTATTTCTCCTTGTTCTTGAATCAACTCATCTGCTTGTTATATCTTGTCGTAGTTGAAATTGTGAATTTTTTAACTTAATTCTCTGGAAAAGGTGGTTGTGACTTACTCAGGACTTTGCTTGTCTTCTTGACTTCCCGCCGTTGTGTTGGCGTCGAAGTTCTTGAAGTTTTGGAGTTGTAATCACTGGCGGCTTTTCCTCCGGCTGCAGTTACTGGATATGTCCGTCGTTTCAAATATGTAGAATTTGTAGACTTGGTGTCCTGGTGAAGTTGCTTTGACTTACTCAGGACTCTTCTTGGTTTCTTAACTTTCCGCTTTTGTGTTGGCGTCGTGTAGACTTTGCAGACTCGGTGCCCTGTCGATCTAAATGCTGTTGTGTAAGGTGTGCCCGAACTCGTTCGATTCCAGTATTTACTGTTGAACGTAATTCTGTCATACCAATACGAATGTTATCTGTCTCTCACCGTCGTCAGTCGTCAGTGCGATTTGGACGTGAGAGCTCGTCTCGTTGCACATTTGATTGACTTCGACGACCTAAGTCCATCTTCTCCTTGGCATTTTAAAATCAATAAAGTTCTCGCGCACTGATAAACTGATGATAGATTGTAATAATCGTCTTGACATTTATTTATTTGACAACCAACTGACACTATACTTTCATTTGTTTGATTATACATGTCAAATTACAAAACGTACCTTTTTCAGTATTTCCCTTACTTATTATTTATGTTTCTCACCGAAAAACCTTCCCTGAACTTCCACAAATATTTCAAGATCAAAATTAGCAAAATCCGTCCAGCCGTTCTCGAGTTCAAGGTAGACAAACGAACAGCAATCCATTTTTATATATATAGAGATTTAAAAAGATAATACAAGTGCAGATACAAGGACTGTTTGCGGAATCAAATTGGAGTTTTCCTGTTTGGCGAATGGGCAATTATACGTCGCGTGTTGGCGAGTCGTAAAACCATGATCTTTATATATTTATGCACCGCAAAGAAAGACAAAAAATATAGTACATCAGAAAGCCTTAAAATGATTATAACTGTGTTGCATTTAATTTAATGTAGATAAAAATTTTGTAGCAAGTTTTGACCATATTTTCCAAAAAAATATGTAGGTGATACGAAGTCCACCGGGTCACCAATAATTTTTATTTATTTTTCTTTTTTTAAACTTTACGTGGCTTTGCAACGCATGCCGAGTACGGCTTGTGTATATATAAAAATTTCTGTTGCACGTCACATGTCCACGGGGGACAGAAAAAATTAACGCGTCGGGCACGTCGTCGTCGCGAGACTACTTTCGCGCGTTTAACGAATTCATTTCTTTCATTCGACGATGTGCTTTCACGGTACGACATAATTTTCGGATTACGGCTCGGCAAACATTCGGGCGAACTTCGTTGAATGGAAAGTCGCAGAGCCGACACGAGCTGACACTTTTCATTAAAGAAAACTCGCACAAAACCAACCTTTTAATTAATTACACTCCACCCCGGGAATTACTAACCGGGGAACTTGTGCCACGACTTCAAAAATTTATCACACGATTTCGTGTATCACGACCGAACGGATCATCGTCCGTCTCTGACGGGGGGAGAATCACGGGAGTCGTTACGACTCCTGTTTCGTGTCGTAGGTAAACTTAATCTTTTTACTATTCACGGTGGAGTCTCGAAAGGGGGCGATTTTCCCATCATTTTACTCACTTTTCCTCTCTCTGTCGGCGTTATCGATTCGACGCAATCAAGATATTAATAATGCAACGCCGAACAAAACTTCAACAAGGCGGCTTCGACGTTTTAATTTTTACATTCGACCGAGAACCGTTATACGACGGACCCCCTAATCCATTCCGTCACTTAACGATCTTCATCCGCGTCCCGAGGTATTTATTTCTGGAGCCGGGCGAAGTTGAATATTCAAATTCATAGTCCATGCTAGTCACAGATGTCAATTGAGGCGGTTGTTTGGTAATTCCACACAAAGCAAGTCATGCATACACAATAGTCATACATCTAATTTTGATACTGGTCTGGTATTCAGACGGCAAACAAGCCAATTTAATTGATTCGCATATCATATTTGGAGTAAAGCATTACGGGCGGGAATAAGGTCGGCACGCGGGTCGAAAAGAGGCGCAGATGTAATTACCGGGACGTACTAATTAATCTTTCGGGAAGTTTTGTTCTCGGGGAATATTCATTAGCATTTTGAAGCAATTACATACGTAAATATTATTTTAACACATAATTGTAATTAAGAACCAACGAAACACAATAATTGTTTACTAAGCACCGATTCATTCGATGCAACTTTTAATTAAACCCCGCAATAAACCCTTTTAAATAAATAAAATATATTTTAATAAACAAACTTTTTTGCTAGAATTATGTTCACATTTAACTAAAGTTCATTAAATCGGAAGAGGACGCGTTCCTCCCGCTGTCAGTTACGTAGGAAGGTTGTGTCACAATATCGGTAATTATTCACCGTTACTATAATGACACAGTTGACAGCTGTTATGTAAAATAAAAAAAAGGTGATTTACATTTGGTAGTGAAGCTAACGTTATTTCACCGGACGATTTTGTTACCTTTAACATGTACTGATTAAAATTAAATATTTTATGTCTTTTTCCATATAAACCTTTCCACGTTGGCAGCAGGACCTTTCATTTGTGATTGGTATCAGGAAAAGCGACGTGAAAACTTAATTTCAATTCTTCATATCTCAATAAATAAAAGTTCTTTTCGTAAAATTCTTTTACTGGTGGCATTGTGAAACCATTATCCTTCGTTTGCGGTCGATATTTTGAAAATCCAATTTTAGATCACTAGAAAATTCTTAATTTTTAGGGAGTCAAAAATTTAATTACAAACATTTTTGATGAGTTTCGGAGGAATTTCTAATTTTGGGGCATTTTTTTGAAAAAATCACAACCCCAAAATCAAATTTTGAAACGTTACGAAACTCGCAGGATAGATCAATTGGGTGTTTTTTAACTGTAATAGAAATTTAACTTGCTGACTCCCAAAATTTTTCGAAATATGTCAATTTTTACGAAAAAAAAAAAATTTGAAACCTAAATTTATACCTTCATACCTCGGAAAGTAAAACGCCTTTTACCTATGATTTTCCACTGGTTTTCATCTTTTTCCGTTTGACGTGAATATTTTGGAATTCGAGTTTTCGGAGATTTTTTGAAAATATCTTTTCTGTTGGAGAAAAACTAAATTTTTCATTCGATGTAACTTTTAATTAAACCGCGCAATAAACCATTTTAAATAAATAAATTATATTTACATATAAATTCATGTTCTTTCTGTGAAATTCATACTGTTTGTTTGGGCACCTAAATCATCATCTCCTTTCCTTACAGATCGACGTATTGAAAGTCGAATTTTGGGACATTTTTTGAAAAAATCACAACCCCAAAATCAAATTTTGAAACGTTACGAAACTCGCAGGATAGATCAATTGGGTGCTTTTTAACTGTAATAGAAATTTAACTCGCTGACTCCCAAAATTTTTCGAAATATGTCAATTTTTTAGAAAAAAAAATGAAAACTTAAATTCATACCTTTATACTTCTGAAAGTAAAATGCCTTTTACCTATGAGTTTCCACTGGTTTTCACCCTTTTTCGTTTGACGTGAATATTATGGAATTCGAGTTTTCGGAGATTTTTTGAAAATATCTTTTCTGTTGGAGAAAAACTAAATTTTTCATTCGATGTAACTTTTAATTAAACCGCGCAATGAACCCTTTTAAATAAATTAATTATATTTACATATAAATTTCATGTTCTTTCTGTGAAATTCATTCTGTTTGTTTGGGCACCTAAATCATCATATCCTTTTTTTAGAGATCGACGTATTGAAGGTCCAATTTTTGGATATTTTTTGAAAAAATCACAATCCCAAAATCAAATTTTGAAACGTTACGAAACTCGCAGGGTAGGTCAGTTGGGTGCTTTTTAACTGTAATAGAAATTTAACTCGCTGACTCCCAAAATTTTTCGAAATATGTCAATTTTTACGAAAAAAAAAAATTGAAAACCTAAATTCATACCTTCATACTTCTGAAAGTAAAACGCCTTTTACCTATGATTTTCCACTGGTTTTCATCCTTTTTCGTTTGACGTGAATATTTTGGAATTCGAGTTTTCGGAGATTTTTTGAAAATATCTTTCTGTTGGAGAAAAACTAAATTTTTCATTCGATGTAACTTTTAATTAAACCGCGCAATGAACCCTTTTAAATAAATAAATTATATACATATATATTTCATGTTCTTTCTGTGAAATTCATACTGTTTCGGCACCTAAATCATCATCTCCTTTCTTTAGAGATCGACGTATTGAAAGTCGAATTTTGGGACATTTTTTGAAAAAATCACAACCTCAAAATCAAATTTTGAAACGTTACGAAACTCGCAGGATAGGTCAATTGGGTGCTTTTTAACTCTAATAGAAATTGAACTGGCTGACTACAAATTTTTTTCGAAATATGTCAATTTTTACGAAAAACACAAAAATATTGGAAACCTAAATTTCGAATTTAGGACCATTTTTTTCAAAAAAATCACAACCCCGAAATTAAATTTTAATACGTTACAAAACTCGCAAGGTAGGTAGATCAATTGGGAGTTTTTTAACTCTAATAGAAATTTAACTCGGCTGACAAATTTTTTCGAAATAGGTCAATTTTTACGAAAAAAATATTTGAAACCCTAAATTCATACCTTCATACCTTGGAAAGCAAAACACCATTTACCTATGATTTTCCACTGGCTTTATCGTGAAGTCATCCTTTTTCGTTTAACGTGAATATGGAATTCGAGTTTTCAGAGATTTTTTGAAACAGAAATCTCTTTTCTGTTGGTGAAAAACTAAATTTTAGAAATATATCATGAAATTCACACGGTGAGTGAATGAAGTAATTTGCTGACTCCAACAAATTTTGAAATATAGTGATTTTTTGAAAAATATGAACATCCAAATTTCAGTACTTTATATAACTGAAAGGAAATGTCCATTTAATAAAATTCTTTCACAGTTGATAACCGGAAATCGCCCCCTTTTGTATGTAATCAATATTTTGAAAACTGAATTTCGGGTCATTTTCTGAAAAAATCGCAGGTATTTAAACCTTCCAAGAAGAAAACTTAATTTTTCACTACAAAAAAGGACCAATAACCCTTTGCGACTCTTCAAATATGATCGAAAATTTGGTATACAAAATTATCCACGGTAAATAAAATAGGTGCTACTAGTATGATTTTTCGAAACCACTTTCCGAAATGTAAAGTACTAAAGTTTAAGTTTTTACCATTCCTACATTCACTGGTAAAAATTGGCTTCTTCAAAAATATTAATGTAAGAGTGAACAATAAACTGCAAAAAGGTGATTAATTTCCGAAAGTCTAGGGTTAAAATAATTTTTCGAAATCCTTCCTGTAACATACAAACAAATTTTTGATTTATTGAATGTTTCTGAATTTTCAGAAAAATGAAGAAAATTGACCTGCAGGGCGGTTTAAGGGGGTGAAGTAATTATTCCAACTGCTTATCCTAACATAGAAATAATTTGAATTCAATAAATGTTCTCTAATTGATTGAAAAAGTTACGGAAGTTCGCCTTTTGTGAAAATAGTATAATTATACAAAAAAGTTAATAAGTTAGTAGAAGTGAACAATAAACCGTGAAACGATAATAGACATCCTAAGTACTCAAGGAACTAAACTAATTACTTAAACTCATTCTAATATAAAATTATTTTTTTTGACTTTATACAAATTAAAGAGCATTTTGCGAAAACAAGAATGCTAGAGTGAGACTATAAAAGGATGAATGACTTTATGACTCAAAATTAACCATTAAGCAAGTTGCATATGTGCTATTTACTACCAATGTTAAAAATAGATGTTTTACTACTTCTAAAGTAAAAACGTATTTTAAAATTAAGTGAACTAGTGTTTCTAATTTAACTTCACGCATTAGTAAACTAAAATATGTATTAACAAAACCATCATAAGCTCTACACTACCCGACGTTCTAGAAAAACCGAGTTCTCGTCTCAATAGTACCTACTTGAACTAAGTAAGTAAAACCAGCAAAAGTCAATTTTACTTGCAATTCGGTATAACATGATCTACCCTTACGTTTTTCCAGTTACGAGGAATAATTTAAAGAGCACATTGAAGACATGTATAAATACGCAGAAATGGAATAAATATGCTGAAAAACCTGAAATGTTCTAAATAAACACACAAAATGAGTTAAACATGACTAATGAACCCCACTGAGGTAGCACATGGCGAAAGGTTCACGAATCTCCATATCAAGTAAAATTAAGCCCAGCTTGATTTCAATCACAACTTCATTACAATTACCACAGCTCGTAAATCCATAACTGATATCAATCGTAGAGTGCGTCGTCCCCAATAAACGTACACGTACATACGTACCCGGACCTATCTATTTTCTCGATTGCGTTAACACTCCGTCAATTACAAATTTATGCGATGTAATTAATTCTACTCGTTGCGCCCGAAAAAATCCCGATTTCGGTTCCGGATTCCATTTGGATTATGTTTCACTTTATTATCGCTTTATTATGGCTCTATTAAAATTTATGTGCATTAGTAATTTATTGACCCCTCCCGGCTATACGTCGGCCGAATCTGCATATCCGAATAATAACAGCTTTATTGTATTTGCGTTTGTAAAGTGGTTATGATCGGACCCACGAGAGGGTCTTTGGTGCGGGACGAAATAGTAGGTAATAGCAAGAAATATTATTATTGTCATTATTACGCGAGAAGTTGATTTGTGTTTCGTTACCGTGCCACTTTGCGCCACAACGGACTCCATAAATAACAGAATAAGAGAGAACTTTCGGGGGGCACATTATTCACGAACGGCATATGTACGACACGTATGGAAAATATAAAGCAAAACAAACGTGTTTATACCGGGACGCTATTGTATGCCATAATTAGAGCAAATAAATCTCAATAGTCACTTTCGAGAGTTTATTGTTTTGTTTAGAGGGTTGAATATTTTACTGCTTCAATTCGTTTTCATTTTCGACTGCGACAAACTAAACAGGTACCTAAACAGGTTTAAAGGGTATTGCAATGAAAACAGGTTATTTCTGAAAAAAATCATTGCATAACGTTTATGGGATTGCAGTCAAGATACAGCCAAATCACACACACTTGGGAGTCTTACTGATAATGTAATAAAAAAACTCAAAACTCAATAACATGTCAGTATTACGTTTAACCTCAAAATCAAGTTATGCATATAAAATGATAAACATTTAAATATGTACGAATTTTTTCCATGCAATATTTATAGAAGTTTATATAAAATATCTCTTGATATTTCTATGCATCCCCCTATATCACAATCTGTATATTTTTATGTCACTCTATAGCTCTATATATCTTCTAAGTATTCTCAATTGATTTATTGAATATTATAACTTGTAAGTCTTTGTAACATATAAGTAGTGACTAAGAGTCATCGCAACTATATAAGTAGTGTGTCCAATCTCATCACCAAGTATTCCATATCAAATGATTAACTTTTAGCTACGCTGTTTTCATGTAATGTACAGAGGTACAAATGTACCAAGTGTGCATGATAAAATTCTTTACCTCTATCTTCCTCAATATCACTCCTTAACCCTTTATTTCCTTAACCCCTCAATATTTTTGAATGGTCCCCTAAATCCAGATGACAATCTATACCCCTTTAATATCTACATAGCTCTACTCATATTTCTTTCTCTATACCTCTAATGTATTTAGGTTTCGTAATTTTAACGAGTCGCAATGTTGCAACTACTTGGACTATATTGTATTGTGTAAATCTATTTTAATGATATATCGATGAAAAGGTGTAGTTATATTCTTATTTGATTCTAACTTTAGTTTACTTTCATCATTAATCACTTCATTTTGTTATTAGCCTCATATAGTATTATTACTCGTATTTCATTACTAACGCTCGACTGTGATACATATTTAATCACTCGCTATGATATTCCATCGTTACTTCGACATCAAATTGGTTAATAAAAGTTTAATTATCTTGTCGATTCGTAATGCCATTAATCCATATTTTTGTATAACGTAGGATTAGTTTGTGATAACTATAATTACGAAAAATACTTGAACGATTAACCACTAACCGAATAATTTGTTTTAAAGATCGGGACGCTAAGATCTCCCCCACCTAGAACATTACCTTCACAAATTAGCCGCGATAAATTAGGCGAAAGCGCCGATTAATTCAACGTGTTAACAATTCAACGACACAATAAACTGTTTCTGCTACCTAGTGATGTTTGTCTAAATTGACCAAGTTTCTTGTAACAATCATTATTCACGAGCCTTATCGGTCGGATCTACATCTAAGCCCGCACAATGCCGAGCTACGAACAGCAATTAAGCATGCACAAAGATATCCGTCTTCCGGTACATTTGCCTTCGAAGACTATCGCGTTCGAGTCTTGTATTAAAACTGATAATAGTGATAATACACACACACATTATGTGTGTATCTCCGAACACGAAACGGCTCCCAAGATTAATTGTGATAAACGGAGTCCAAGTTTTTTTTTATTGCTTTCATCGCGGCGGAATAACTTGGAAATCGCCTAAATCACCGCTGATATATTAACGGGAGAATATTTAGATTTATTTTCGGAATTAATTTACTAAATTACCTTCCACCTTCATCAAGGAGTAAAAAATGCGAAACAGTGAGATTTATTGAGCGAAAAGGACATTTATTGATTACAGGTTGTACAGTGATATGAATATGAAAACTTAATTTGATTCGACCGGATTAGGTTAGTTTTCTTTGTGTCGCATTCGCCATTTATAAGGTATCAAGATAATAAATAACTAATAAAATTATGGTTTTTTGGCAAAAACCACACCTTAGTATCTTTAGAAGTTTGCTTGGGATCGTTGTCTTGCTGAAATATCCAACTGTTAAGATGGTTTTCTCTGAGATGACCCCATATTGAAAACGATGCATTCTACACCTCAGAAAATAAATTAGTTGAAAAATAGTATTAGTGTAGTAATTATTTTTGAACCCACAACAAAGGCTACAATGTGTTATTAGACGTAGACTATAGATTTTTGTAATCCCATTGAAAAACGCATGAATTCTTCTAAATAGAAATTATAAAACACACGGAACCATAAATAAAAAACAAAAATTGTGACATTTTACTTAATAAATTTTAATGTCAAAAATAAATTTTGAAGGAAAATAAACCAAAATTTAAGGACAAAATTTCATATTTCACATTAAGGTTATTGTGACGTTCCCTGTAAACTGCCTACAGTATGCCGTGAATAAACCCGAACTTTCACCCTTTTAGCCCATTTACCAATAATTAAACTATTTTCACTCTTTCAAACACAAAAATACTATAACGAAACTTTTCACAAGTTATACTGATTTAGTTACAGTTATAATACAGTTATAACTGATTTTTCAATCAGTTCTTTCGCTCAAAACAAGTTCATTTGTTCACTGATGACCCCATAGTTCTTTAAGTTCATACGTATTCCCCAAACAACAGCGATTATAAAGTGCATAACGAAGATCACTTTAGTGAGATTCAATTACATCGCCTTAGCTTTGAATCTTACGTGATGATTTTGATGAGGGTAAGGCCCTGTTCAACTTAACTAAGCTTAGTACGGCTTTGGAATTTTTTACCGAATATTTAGTACCAAAGAAACTATTTTTAGATTAAGACTATGTTTTTGGTAAATTTCGAAAATACCGTTCCAAATCTGTAACTTTTAAATTACGAACTAAACAAATTTTACATGAGAATTTGATCATACTGTCGCTTTAAGACCCTCTACAACTTAACTAGCCTCAGTACAGCTTTAGAAATTTTTTACAAAATATTTGGTACCTACTAAAGAAACTATTTTTAGACAGACTATTTTTTTTGGTAAATTTCAAAAATAATTTTCCAAATCTTCAACTTTTAAATCACGAACTGAGCAAATATTACATGAAAATTCTATTTTTAGACTAAGACTATTTTTTTTTGGTAAATTTCGAAAATAATTTTCCGAATCTCCAACTTTTAAATCACGAATTGAGCAAATCTTACATGACAATTTGATCAAACTGTCGCCTTAACTCGCCTCTACAACTTAGCTAGGCTCAGTACGGCTTTAGAAATTTTTTACCAAATATTTGGTACTACAGAAACTATTTTTAGACAGACTATTTTTTTTGGTAAATTTTGAAAATAATTTTCCAAATCTCCAACTTTTAAATCGCGAACTGAGCAAATCTTACATGACAATTTGATCAAACTGTTGCCTTAACTCGCCTCTACAACTTAAATAGGCACAGTAGGCTTTAGAATTTTTTTACAAAATATTTAGTACTAAAAAACTATTTTTAGATTAAGACCATTTTTCGGTAAATTTCTGAAATAACTTTCCAAATCTGTAACTTTTAAATTACGAACCGAACGAATCTTATGTGACATTTTGATTAAACTGTCACATTGAGGCACACTACAACATCAGTAGGCGTACAGCTTAAAAATTTTTTTACAAAATATTTGCCACTTAACAAACTACTTTCAGGCTAATACTATTTCTTTGGTAAATTTCAAAAATAACTCCAAATCTGTAACTATTAAACCACGAACGGAACAAATCTAGACATGACATTTTGATCAAACTGTCGTCTTAAGACCCTCTACAACTTAACTAGGCTTTGTACAGCTTTAGATTCTTTACAAAATATTTGGTACTAAAGAAACCATTTTTAGACTAATATAGATTTTTTTGGTAAATTTTGAAAATAACTTTCCAAATCTGTAACTTTTAAATTACGAACTGAACAAATCTTACATGACAATTTGATCATACTGTCGCCTTAAGCCCCTCTAGAACTTAACTAGGCTCAGTACGGCTTTAGAATTTTTTGCAAAATATTTGGTATTGCAGAAACTATTTTTAGACTAAGACTAGTTTTTTTGTTGTAAATTTCGAAAATAATTTTCCAAATCTCCAACTTTTAAACCACGAACTGAACGAATTTTACATGACAATTTGATCAAACTGTCGCCTTAACTCGCCTCTAGAACCTAACTAGGCTGAGTACGGCTTTAGAAATTTTTAACAAAATATTTGGTACTAAAGAAACTATATTGAGGCACTCTACGACATTAGTAGGCGTGCAGCTTTAAACATTTTTTACAAAATATTTACGACTTAAGAAACTGCTTTTAGGCTAATACTATTTCTTTGGTAAATTTCTAAAATAACTCCAAATCTGTATTAAACCACGAACTGAATAAATCTAACATGACATTTTGGTCAAACTGTCGTCTTAAGACCCTCTACAACTTAACTAGACTTTGTACGGGTTTAGAAATTTTTTACAAAATATTTGGTACTAAAGAAACTATTTTTAGACTAATCTATTCTTTTTGGTAAATTTCGAAAATAACTTTCCAAATCTGTAATTTTTAAATCACGAACCGAACGAATGTTACTCGACATTTTGATCAAACTGTTACCTTAAGGCCGTCTACAACTTAACTAGGCTTAGTACTGCTTTAGAGATATTTTTCCAAATTAATTAGTACTAAAGAAACTATGTTTAGACTAATACTATTTTTTTAATAAATGTTGAAAGTATCTTTCCAAATCTGTAACTATTAAACCACGCACTGAACGAATCTTACAAGAAATTTAGATTAAACTGTTGCCTCGAGGTCCTCTACAACAACTAGGCATAGTACGGCTTTAGAATTTCTTCACAAAATATTTAGTACCAATGAAACTACTTTTAGGCTAATACTAATTTTTTTTTTTTTGGTAAATTTCGAAGATAATTTTCCAAATCTGCAACTTTCAAATCACGAACCGAACGAATCTTACTTGACATTTTGATCAAACTGTTACCTTAAGGCCGTCTACAACTTAACTAGGCTTAGTACGGCTTTAGAGATTTTTCAAAAAATATTTACTACCAAAGAAACTAATACTTTTTAGGCTAATACTATTTCTTGGGTAAATTTCGAAAATAACTCAAAATCTGTAACTTTTAAACCACGAACTGAACGAATTTTACAAGACATTTTGATCAAACTGTCGCCTTGAGGCCCTCTACAACATAACTATGCTTAGTACGGCTTTAGAATTTTTTCACAAAATATTTAGTAGCAAACAAACTATTTTTAGACTAAGACTATTTTTTGGAAAATTTCTTTCCAAATCTGTAACTTTTAAATCACGAACTGGTGACGACACAAGTCAATTGTAACGTAAAGGTTTCTAATTACACGATGAAATCCGTTGATTCACAAATAACGTTTCCCTCTTTATCGATTCGCCTCCAACTAATTTCGAGGAACAATTTTTATGTGGTTGTTAACAAGTTTCAAATAAAACAAAGGGGAGAGAGTAAAATCGAAACTCGTAATGGTACGAGTTAATTATCCGTCTCGCGCCCGTTTCGACGATCTATCCAAAATTAATCAAGCGACCTTTCCAGGCAAAAAAACCACACTATAACAAATCCAATCCAATTTTTTTCTCCCCCCCCCCTCACTAATCCGCTTGCCCAACACGAACCGAAGAATTAAATAGAGGCGAATATAAAAAGAGCACTCAATAAAATTAATATCAATAAATCTGTGCCAACGAGATAGCGGCTCGGTAGTTTGCGGCCAACGTAAATGTATAATTTATCACGAGCCAAATTGATTTGTTCTGGAAGACCTCCTAGACTTGCGGTCACTTCGACCAAATTAGATTCTAATCCAATTAAAAGTTTGCCGGGGGTGGAGGGGGGACGGCTATCACTGGTTCGGTTCAGACTGACCGTCTACGCTCAATCTACGTCCTGCGGGATGATACTACGTGGGCCTGGGGAACGTGTCAGGTTACTACCGAAGATAACTCCTGCCCGTTTCGTCAATGTCTGTCGCACTATCAATTTAACGCTTACGCGCTATAGTGCGCTAAGAATTTAAACAAATCGTAGTTGTTCGTGAATAAATCACAAGGCGAAAATATAGAGGTTTAATTTTAAACAACTAAAAATTAACAAGAAAAATTATTTTTGGTCATTTATGGAAATTTTCCACGTTCGTCAAGAGAGCTAACAAAAACGCAATCAAAACCTGCCAATTTTGTTTCCGGATGCTGTACCATTAGTTTATAATGAAAATGGAGATAACTGAGGCTCGCTTTCTGAAAATGATACTTTTGGAAGAATTGGGGAAGGTTGAAAATGCTACGCTTTCATCAAAAGTTTAGCACTATGAGAATTACTTTCGATTTTTGGAACAGGTCAAAGTTTGAAACAAACTTTAACTCTCCAGAAAAAAACAATTTGAAAAAAGATTGAAATTGGCATTGATATTCACAAAAAATTAAAATACTTCGTTTTTTTAAAAATTCAAAGAAGACTGAACAATTGAAATGAATTATGTGTTCTGGATAGGCAGAATGAAATAATTAAGAATTCTAGGAAGGATTGAAATAACCTTTATTTCTAGAAAAAAAACATTGAAATTAAGTACGTTGCAGCATAATGGGAGAGAATGAAATTTGATGTGGAATATTAGATGTTTTATAAGAATAAATATCCAATATCATTGCTGCCCATAACTTCGCCATGAGCTTTTTTACACTTTATAAAAAGGGCTCATTAAAAGTAAATTTAATAGTTTGAAATTTCTTTAAAACAAAGCTAAATAGAAATAACTGGAAAATGAACGTGCCTAATGTTGTAATATCTATTAACGCGCTTTCGGCTTGTCCGTTCCTACAAAATTATGAAGTACACTATATATAACACAGAGGGCTGTATGGTGATGATGACGATGATGATGATGATGATGATGATGATCATGATATATAAAAATACCAATCTGGCGAAAATTTTTATAATAAACTTCTTAAATAATAACGTAGACAAATGACCGAAAGATCATTCAACTTCACTGATCAATCAATAGAAACCTTCTTCTTCTTTAAAACTGCATTTTTCAAAAACGTATTACCTAATCTGGGAGAAACTTCCTGATTTCATGCAGGCAATTTCGCGAAAACACACTTCAAAAGTCTCAGATGAGATGAGAGTATGGAATCAACTACTGCGATTATCGAATTTCTGCGAAGAAATATCACCTATTTTACATTTCATTCAATCAAGACATTCGTCTCCTCGGATAGAAACGGATCCAGACACAAGCGACGATTGTGAGAAAAATAAATAAATATTTGACGCAGACTGCCGGATTTTATACCATCGGTATCGACTTGTTTTGTTGCGGTAATTGAATTTTTCATTGGGAGAAGAGAAAAATAATAAAGAACGACATTAACGACTTCATTATTTAAGGAAGACTTCTAAGATCAATATAATGGGAGGTAAATTGAATTCAGCTGCACGGGATTGACTCACGGGCAAGAAATGGACATTGTAGCTTTGTCAAGTGTAAAATTAATTATACCGAGTTGTCGTTAAGGGTTATAATGGAAACGAAGCAGGGACGGGTTTGAGATTGGAGAGATTCAATCAAATTTGTAATTATCATTTTCATTTCCTTATTTAATCAACAACAAGTGCAGTCATTGCTAAGGCTCAGTTTGCATGCAATGAAAAATGTATGAATAAATATACGCACATATAAAATTTCATAAATATGTAAATTAGTATGCAAAGTAGGTATTATGAGATTTGGAAAATATGCATGACAAATTTTATTACTTTTCATTGGGATCGCCACAATCCAGGGATCTTTTATTAAAGTACTTTATGTACATAGACTTAAAATGTAATAAAATATCCCATTATACACATCTGCTACAAATTATGTTAATGACAACTTTTAGAAATTTTGGATAAAATCTGTTTGATGTAAATAACTTTATAGTCCCACCGTTAGTTAAGAAGAAATATTAATCATTACGTTACTACATTGAATAAACTTGAATGTTAAATACTACAATAAAATTGGATTATGATTGTCAATGTTTAAATACATATACAGTGTAAAATATAGTTATTTGAAATAGTTTATTATGTAACATACAGGTGGTTTCTTTAGTGTTGCAAACAAATTTCCAAACAGTTTCTTTCAGACTAAAAAATACAATGAAAACTGAATTTTCGTCCACTGTTTTAAAGAGGTGTTGAAGTTAATGAAAATTAGTTTGTATGGAAAACCTACTTACAAAGAGTAGAGATAGAAAAACACAATTTTAAAAACTTGTAATTCTGTTATTTTTGGACTGCTTTTATTCACATTTTCCACTTTTAATAACCTCACAGAAACACATATCCGGTATTTTTAATACCACTGCAAGTTATTAGTCATAAAATCAACCCCTGACCTTTCTTAAACATAATTCCAAAAAAAATCAAATTCTTCGTGAAAGAAGTTATCAATTAAATTCTTAGAAATTGAAAATGCTCCACATAGTTAGAGGATAAAATGAATACACATGGCAACATTGAGGGTTACAACCCCCCACTACTTTGTAACGTAGTAGGTAAAGAGAAATATTAGGTACGTAAATCTTGATTCTTTAAAAAAAATCTTCGAGAAGAGGAAGGTAAATGGGCAATGTAACTGTTACCTGAAATCTAAATTATATCTGAAACAATATATTAATTGGCAATTTAGAAATAGCAATTTTCCCACATTGTTAAAAGATACAATCTAATATGGATTGGCGTTTACAACTTCTTAAACTGAACTTAAGCTTAAATCTGAATTTAAAAAATACAAGAAACTGAAAGTAATTATTAACCTCTCCACGTTTTATGGAACTGAATACTTTTGGGCTTTCTTGGTATTTACATGGGAAACAACAAAATACACATTTTCAGGAATTTCCTCCAATTTTTAACTATTTCCTCAAAACTTCCGACCTTTGGCCATCGTCGACGAATCAAACCTCAAAATCAACTTCGTAAATACCTTCACAAGCGCCTTTCGAAAGTCCCGTCATTTATCCATTCCCCTCTGGTGAAATTTGGTTAGCGAATGCCGCCACTTGGATCGCACCAGAATTCTCTATTTCATCGTAAATACCGACTACGTTCCGATACATCAACGCATCCTCCGGGATTTCTCCGGGAACATTTAACCTAATATAACCTCGACAAGTGCTAATGAATGCATGCGTTTCAATCGAAACTGTGCCACCGGAGCCAATCTGTTAATAATGGTTGGCAGCACATTTATCATTTATGTTAAATTGAATCCGAGAAGTTTTCACTTGTTAGGACGCGTCGGCGGCGGGGAAATTACCCGGAGCGATATTTACGGGCGATTCATAAAATATACGGCAGAAATACAAAGATACGAATAACTGGGATGGTTTTTATTGATGGCTTATTAAAAAAAAAAATGATTGAGAACTGAATGTTAAGGGATAAGAGTAGGATTAGATGTAGTGTTCATAATTCGTAAAATATGGTATATTTATTTAGAAATGCATCCCCTTCATATTTACTGTATTCTTACATATTCCATACATATTATCATAAGATACTTAATATTATGGTGGAAACTTGTTTTTAAGGAAAGAAAAATATGATGTAATGTATGCTTACGATGGTTGGAAACAACAAAAATAATATTGAGATCAAACTGGAAACATTTGGAATATACCTTAAAAAGGTTGAAACATTATGATTACCATACCATGAAAGGTAAAAATTTTTCAAACTTTTGTTCAGCTTCTGATCAGTAAAAGGTAAAAATTTCTCAAATACAATTATATTTTTACGTTCTGTGTCAAATATCGCAGTAACGTGATAATAGAAGAAATATATCTATTATTATCCCAAGATGTCGTCCTTTAAATATCATCTAGAAAACACTTCAAAGATAATTCAGAAAAGAAAGAAATGTCTTATTACAAAACGAGACATAGTTCTGCGAACGTATAACTTGGTGAGAATTGGTCTTTCACGTAAAATATTTTTTTCTCAAAAGTTTTCCACGTCGTTCCATTAATCAATGACGTTTTTTGTGAATTTTTAATTTTCACGCCAAGTAAAAAGTCATGGCTGAGGTTCAATTTATTGGACTCTTAATTTTGACGTTTTTCTTATTTCACCAGAAAGTACTTTGAATAAATAGTACAAATATACCAAATATTAGTTTAGAAGACGATTCGTTTAAAAGATATGGCCTTTTGAAATTGCCATTTTACATACGAAGTTAACACCTCTTCGGAGGTTCCGTTATAGATCTAACCAGCCATTTAAGAGATTAGAATTGTCTCAAAAACAGTAGGTATATATATAAGAAAGTATAATTTGGTGATATTTGATTTTGCTTCATATAAATTTAAGCGATACCTCAACGTTTCTGGCCAGACGATTGGTTGGTTTGGTTGGGTTTTGCTTGATATACATTTAAACGTTAACTCGTTTCTTATCAGACGAGTTAGTAAAGGAGCTAAAAATCTCTTTAAAAGTTTAAGTCTTTAAAACATTAGTACTTCAAACGCTTATCCATTTTCAAACAGTACGGTTATCAACTTACTTTTCACACTTCTTTCAGTTCAAGAACATAATCCATATTAGCATCGTATGTTATGGAAGATTAACTGTTAATATCTTTCAAGTTATAATGCCACAAGCTTATTAGAATTATTTTGAAACTGCTCAAATTGAACTTGGTCATTGGACTGTTTTTTGCTAAAAAAAGGTTTCACAAGTAAAATTATTTTATAGTAACATTTACCTAACTTTTGCAAATTTTGTAAAAAATGGGGTGGAGTAACATTCAGTCACAATTTTCACCAAATTCCAAATTAATTGTTAACAATGTTGTTTGCTTATTTCCAGTATATTTATGTAAAATTTGTTTCATTCCGTAATAGGATTCGGTGATGCGATCGCACGTCCGTAATGTCGGTCGTTTACACACAACCATTTCTCTATGTAGAATAGCATATTATTATACTAGTTTAATAAGACGGAGTATTGTCACACGAGAGTTTTAAAGCACGACGAGCGAAGCGAGGAGTGCTTTAATGGAACGAGTGTGACAATACATCTTATTATTCGTGTGTAATATACTATTTTATCTACTTTGCTTTATTAATTCATTAAATTTTGGCTGTTCAAGTTTTCATATTACACTAGGGAATTTTGCGTGGGTTGGTTACACTGACGTCACTGACGTTTTGTATTTGAATTTGAAAATCTAGTAGCCCTAGGACAAATTCAATAACGACTTACTTACATGCGCCAAATGGAAGAGAAAAATGTAGAATTGACCTGTGCATCCCCAGAAATACGCAAAGCTGGTCAAGAAATTTATTGAAATACTAATAATTTAACCTTGACGTCTACGCACGTCTTCATGACAAGCTGACGTACCAATCTAACAAAACTAAAAGTTACCAAAAGTAGTGTAATAATATGAATAGTATTACACTACTTTCGGTGTAATAATGAGATCATTAGTAACGCAAAGTGGATAAATGTATTTCTTAAATCGTTTTTCCGGTTGTTTTCTCACAGTTATAGAGTGAAATTTGAATATTAGCGTGTAATTGGATGGTCAAAATTTATTATTATCGCTAAGTTCATTAGAATAACTTATTGGAACTTTGAAACAGTACGAAAGTCAAAAGTGATCATTCTTAGGAAATTCTTAGTTTTTTTTTTTTGAAAAAACAACAGATTTCTTAAGGGTGATTTTACTTTTCACAACATACTGATAGTGTCCTTTTTCACTAAAAAAAAATCATCAAAATTGCCTGTGTACGATAAGACGAAGTTTTACCAATGTCATTTTCAAAAGGCAATACTCTTTAACAACTCATTTCCTAAAATAATAATTGATATTTTCCAAATAATTATTCCAAGTAGTTTCCAGTAAAATCCAAAAAATATATATTAAAATTCGTGGTCCAATCAAATGAAGTTGAGAATTTTTCAAGTACTACTTGAAAAAAGATTGGTACTTATAATCTTGTCCCTCTTCCCAAAATTAAATTGAATTTCAAGAAAAAAACCTGTAGAAACTGTACTTCACCATTACCGTCCTTACCGTCCTGGCTGACCTTTTCCTTACTGAACCCAAAATATTTAAAAAGACATACATCAATCGAAAGTGTTTCAAAAACGTGTTTCAAAGACACCAGTCTTATAGTGCGGAGACGATCCGTTTAAAAGTTATGGCACTTTCAAAATGCGATTTTCCATAAGAGGTTATGTCGTCAAAAATTAAGAACTCACCAAAAAATCACCTTTCGTCCATAAAATACTGTTGAACATGATGGTCCACTCCTTTTTTTAAATTCCTTCTGGTTTCTATGAAAAAAAAATTTTTTTAGGTTAGTTCCCCGGTCGGCTCCCTCTTCGGCCTCGTTGTTTTCTCGAGACGAACGGGCGGACATCAAATTCATTCCACATCACACGTTTGTGGTTCTCTTTATGTATTTTTCACTATTATTCTCGTTCAAACTCTTTGCAAAATATGTTAAATGCGAATTTTCTAGGATATGACCAAAATTGCTACATACTTGTCACGGAACACAATGTTCATTTGAAATTTTTCATGGAACGTCGAGGTTTTGATTCTGCCTACGAGACCGTCCGGGGGATCTTTTTCATAAAAAAGCTATTCTCCGATTAAATTCGCATGTTTGCACCTTTATCTTCTTTCTCATACTGTTGGTATCATTTTTTTCACTACTATAATACTATGCAAGCGTCATTTTAGAACGAATATCCGATAATATAAACTGTTTACATCTAGGCAACCACACATACTCCCATTACTAACTTTATAATTTGCAACTTTATGACTTATTACAAGTGTTTCATACTCTCACATAATGTCATGTGATCTTTCGTCGCGCTACCAATAGACCGCAATTTTCATGTAAAGGTATCATTGCATATTGCATTTAGTTTCAGATATGTATTTTGGAATTGTTCAGTACTTCCACTGTTTATGGGCTTACGACTCAGTCGGGAAGGTTAGGTTGGGTTGGTTGGGCTTGTATAGTAAATAAAACATTTCCACGTTTCTGATCCTACGACTCAGTCGCGACTCTCTTTCCTTCTCTCTCCCCCTCTCTCTCTCCTTCTCTCTCTCTCTCTCTCTCTCTCTCTCTCTCTCTTTCTTTCTCTCTCTCTCCTTCCGTCTGTAGTCTACCATTATAATTCACCAAATCGTATATTTGCATATTTTTCGGTATTATTTCGGCGCGAAGTTAATGTCATCGTTTAGTTCAAGCATCGAACTACATTTAGGCCTTAAAGTGAGTACAAATTACTAACGAAAACACTGAGAAATTCCTCTTTGAAAATAGGTAATTTCGGTGTTTTTTCCAACATTTTTTTTCCTCAAAAACTAGACGTCTCCGCAGGCACAAACTATTTTTCCCGGCATCTCCAAAAGTCCCTTTTCCAATATATAATTTTATTTTTCTTTAACTCGGGTTCAGTAAGAAAAATCTTTACCTCGGTCCTGAGTCCAATTTAAGTATCAAGGGATTAAACCAGGTAGCAGGCGACCAATTCGCAACAATTTTAATTTCCCGTCGTCGTTAAACATAAAACCCCCGGAATCCAACAGTTTTGTTTTAATTAATCCTCGTCCCACAAAAAAATTAATTTCGCTATTTACGTATATCGGTTAGCTTTCATTAATACACGCGTTGTTGACGAATGATTTATTCCGTCCCGCCGGGAGCGCAAGCCCCGTTCCTGAAAAACCGTCCGGAAGACAATCGATATCCGTTAATGAATTCGGGATAAACCAATTTAGGTAAATAAAATTAATTAAACGAAACAACACTCGACGGAAGAAGGCACCCGTTGCCAGGTCGACGGGCGGGCCTGTTATCGACAAAACTTCCCAGTTTTGACGTACCGAAATGACGGCCGAGTGTAAAATCGCCTGTGACGAGGTGAAGAACGTCGACAGCGACACGCTGCTCGAGCAGAACTTCCGCGAGACGTCGAAGAACGTCAGCAGGAGATGGCTGATAAGGGACGCGTCCGGCAAGCGGCCGCCGAGCCCTTGGTACTCGACGATGAAGGGCTCGTACGGCTATCCCGAGTATGAGAAGACGACCGATCCGGTGGGCGCGAGGAGGCGCAAACTCCTGAGACAGTTCGAAGAGGAGGCGACCGAGGAGATAATCAAGGAGCTCGACAAGCGGCCCGAAGAGGAGGAACGTCTGTCCGAGTACGTCGACAAGTTCGACATGTGCGGCTTCCGACCTGACGACGAGGTGCATACGAGGCGGACGGACCTCTACGAGAAGTACCCTTTGTACTCGTCGATGGGGGCGTCGTACTACTCCTTCAATTTGGCGCAGGTGCCGAGGGACGTGCTGCACGGGCATACCAAGAGCCCCAGCATCGTGAATCCGTTCAAGAAGAACACGGAGTTCACGAAGAGTCTTGACGAGGTATTAGACTGTAACGTACGATAACTGGGCGAACACACGACAATTTGGGTAAATAAAGCATCACTTAAAAAAGTCTTGTAACAACCTTCTTCTACTTCTTCGTTCGATACCCGGAGCCGGTAACTATCATTTTAGAGCCGTTCCTTAAATAAAGTGTTTCTTGGGAAATAAGGATGAGTTTACTAAGGACGACTTTTGTTGAGATACTTAATGCATGTCACAGTCGTCGTTTAAGGCTGCCTTTGTAACGAGAAGGTAATTGATGCGACAACACCGTCTGACAGGCCATGTTACCAAGACAACAGAGTTGGACTAGCTGTCATCATGTATATTTCATTTTAACGTCAAAATTATGGTCGCTAGAGCTAACATGAGTATTATCGATTTTTACTTTCTCATATGGAGGACCCATGTAATAAGAGGAAGTATTGGAAGCGTGCTGGTTTTCCAAATTTGAGATATTGACATTGCTGGACGTTTTGAGGTCCTCGAAAAACATGTTTTTGGAAAGATATATCTCTGTGTGTATGTATGTATGTGTGTGGTACATGTGTGTGCGTGTGTATGTGGCCAACGTTCTCTCTGAAAGTTAGTTATATTCAAAAACATTTTTCAGAAACGTTTGTCATTTAACAAACAACCAAAAGAGTGATTGACTTATAAGAGGTGTTAATATTTAATACTAAATTTATTTTATAATACGGTGGTAATGTTGCCATGAATATTTTGTCCGGTCATATGAAAATGTCTTAGGATGTTACACATCGCCATTTTTAGATTCCGTTTCATTAACTTACAAGTCGCACATTTTGCCAATCGAAGAACCTTGTAACAAAGTGTGATAGTGCTACAATATTCATTCATTATGTTCTAAACAGGTTCAACTTCTAGTTGCAAATAATTAAAACTTATGAAAACTAGCTCTTAACATACCAATAACTCAATGAAATTCTAGATAGCTTCAATTTCTAGTTTAAGATCCAAGAAACATACCATCAAAGTATGCAAAAATTTTAGTTAGTGTTATATTGAAAACCCAATTATGATCTACATAGCTTCAATTTCTAGTTTACACATCAAGAAATCTATTTACTAACCTTGGTTAACCTTGGTGCTCTATTCGTAAATCAAGGACGTTGTGGATAATTCCAACTTCGAGATTAAGTAAGTAAAAACGAAATTACCATCATAGCATGCAAACAATCTAGTTTAATCTCATGCTGGTAAATCAATGATATTTCAGATAGCCTCAACTTCTAGTTCGTAATTGACGAAACTTTAGATCGAATAGTACAAATATTCTTCATTGGATCTCCGTTAGTTAATCGATATTGTACTAGATAGTTTATACCTCTAACTCACTATTTTTAAGATATCTATCTACTAACCTAAGATTATAGTTCGTGCTGCATTGGTAAACTGATGACATTCGGGATAATTTAACTTCTAGTTTACGATTCAAAAATATATCAAAACCTGAAGATACTCCAAATGGTGCTATATTGGAAACGCCAGTAGGTAATAATAGATTACATCGACTTTAGTTTATGATTCAAGAAACATTCTAGATATTCTCAGCTTCTAGGCAGTATTTAAAAAAAACTTGTAGTTCATGTTGTATTGGTGAATCGATAATATTGCAGATAGTTTCGTTTTTTTTAGTTTGCCACTTAATAAAACTATCTACTCAGCGAAGAATTTAGTCGATGCGGTATTAGTAAATTTCAACTCCTAGTTTAAAATTAGAAAAGCCTATCAGAACCTGCTACGATTCTAGTACATACTATGGTGGTAAATGTTCCTGTTAGCTCCAACTCTAACTTCTTCAACGTCCTCAAAGATTTCAGTTAGTGTTATGTTTATAAATTGAAGACATTCTAAATAAAAACCGAAGAGTTTAGTCGGTGCTGTATTAGTAAATTTCAACTCCTAGTTTAGGATTCGAAAAGCCTATCAGAACGTGCTACGATTCTAGTTCGTACTATCTTGGTAAATGTTTCAGTTAGCTCCAACTCTAACTTCCTCATCGTCCTCAAAGATATCAGTCTATATTGATAAATTGAAGACATTCTAAATAAAAACCAAAGAGTTTAGTCGGTGCTGTATTAGTAAATTTCAACTCCTAGTTTAGGATTCGAACAGCCTATCAGAACGTGCTACGATTCTTGTTCGTACTATGTTGGTAAATGTTCCAGTTAGCTCCAACTCTAACTTCTTCAACGTCCTCAAAGATTTCAGTTAGTGCTATATTGATAAATTGAAGATATTGTAAATAAAAACCGAAGAGTTTAGTCGGTGCTGTGTTAGTAAATTTCAGCTACTAGTTTAGGATTCGAAAAGCCTATCGGAACGTGCTACGATTATAGTTCGTAGTATGTTGATAAATGTTTCAGTTAGCTCCAACTCTAACTTTCTCAACGTCTTCAAAGATATCAGTTAGTGCTATGTTTATAAATTGAATACATTCTAAATAAAAACCAAAGAGTTTAGTCAGCGCTGTATTAGTACGCTTCAACTTCTAGTTTAGGATTCGAAAAGCCTATCAGAACATGCTACGATTCTAGTTCGTACTATGTTGGTAAATGTCTCAGTTAGCTCCAACTCTAACTTCCTCGACGTCCTCAAAGATTTCAGTTAGTGCTATGTTTATATATTGAAGGCATTCTAAATAAAAACCAAAGAGTTTAGTCGGTGCTGTTTTAGTAAATTTCAACCTCTAGTTTAGGATTCGAAAAGCCTATCAGAACGTGCTACGATTATAGTACACACTATGTTGGTAAATGTTTCAGTTAGCTCCAACTATAAATTCCTCGACGTCCTCAAAGATTTCAGTTAGTGCTATATTGAAAAATTGAAGACATTCTAAATAAAAACCAAAGAGTTTATTCGATGCTGTATTAGTAAATTTCAACTCCTAGTTTAGGATTCGAAAAGCCTATCAGAACGTGCTACGATTATAGTACACACTATGTTGGTAAATGTTCCAATTAGCTTTAACTCAAACTTCTTCGACGTCCTCACAGATTTTAGTTAGTGCTATATTGATAAATTGAAGACATTCTAAATAAAAACCAGAGTTTAGTCGGTGCTGTATTAGTAAATTTCAACTCCTAGTTTAGGATTCGAACAGCCTATCAGAACGTGCTACGATTCTTGTTCGTACTATGTTGGTAAATGTTCCAGTTCGCTCCAACTCTAACTTCCTCAACGTCCTCAAAGATTTCAGTTAGTGCTATATTGATAAATTGAAGACATTCTAAATAAAAACCAAAGAGTTTAGTCGGTGCTGTTTTAGTAAATTTCAACCTCTAGTTTAGGATTCGAAAAGCCTATCAGAACGTGCTACGATTATAGTACACACTATGTTGGTAAATGTTTCAGTTAGCTCCAACTATAAATTCCTCGACGTCCTCAAAGATTTCAGTTAGTGCTATATTGAAAAATTGAAGACATTCTAAATAAAAACCAAAGAGTTTAGTCGATGCTGTATTAGTAAATTTCAACTCCTAGTTTAAGATTCGAAAAGCCTATCAGAACGTGCTACAATTCTAAATCGTACTATATTGGTAAATGTTCCAGTTACCTCCAACTCTAACTTTCTCAACGACCTCAAAGATTTCATTAAGTGCTCTATTGATAAATTGAAGACATTCTAAATAAAAAACAAAGAGTTTAGTCGGTGCCGTATTAGTAAATTTAGTAAACTCCTAGTTTAGGATTCGAAAAGTCTATCAAAACGTGCTACGATTCTAGTACATACTATGTTTGGTAAATGTTTCTGTTAGCTCCAACTCTAATTTCCTCAACGTCTTTAAAGATTTTAGTTTGTGCTATATTGATAATTTGAAGATATCTTAAATAGCCTCATCTTCTAATTCGTAACTGAAAGTACTTGACATTCTGAAAAATTTCAACTTCTAGTTCATGATTTAAAATCATCATCAAAGACCTGCAATGATTCTAGTTAGGGCTATATTGGTAAATCTATAATATTCTAGGTAGCCTTAAGGTCTTAATTTGTGATTATATATACTTTCATTGCAACGTGTGAAGGTTCTAGGAAGTGCTATATTGGTAAACCGAGGGTGCAATAATGGAAGATAAGAATGGGATTCGCAATATTGACTACTTGCGCAAACTTGTATTGAGCATTAGACAATACCATTAACTTAAATTAAGTAAGTAGGAAAATAAGTCTGTTAATGTTAAAACTTGTCATTTTAGACATCATCATGCAATTTAATATCGGAATTAAACCTCAGACTAGTTGTTTCTGTTAGTTCCATCCAAATACAAAGATTTGTTGAGGTCTCGTTAGATACTGTGCTATAAGTTACCGATTCCGAGGCCCGGCATTTCCCGACCGTCGCCGATTTCCCTCTAATTAATTAATTCATGTAGTTAATTCCGTTTGTCTCGAAACGATTGCTAACACAAACAGCCCCGGAGGAGACCGGGCCGGCCGTATCCGAAAAGTGTAACTTATTAAGAAGTTTTTTGTAATTTATAAAACCTCGAAGGAGTTCCGA
Source organism: Cryptocephalus moraei (assembly GCA_946251905.1). Lineage (NCBI taxonomy): Eukaryota > Metazoa > Arthropoda > Insecta > Coleoptera > Chrysomelidae > Cryptocephalus > Cryptocephalus moraei. The sequence goes on from OX276455.1 coordinate 10,411,708, forward strand.
CGTTCGGCACGTAAAAATATATTAAAACGGCATCAAGCTGTCCGGTTAATTAATAACTCCGCTCGGAAATTTTCCCCGACGTTTTCTTTCACGGGCACATCAAATTAATCATCTCACGTGCCTGTTGAAAACAGAACTTCAAAAATATTAGCTAATTAAAATGGCTTCCGAAGTGTTAAATTTTATGCCTGGCGAAAAATCGCCGGGAATGCAGCCGAGGGGGACGGTAGGTAAGACGTTTAACAAAATTTGGTGAGAATTTTCAGCGAGTTTCACAAAAACACTAGAGAACAATGTATAAAATATTGTATTTCGAGCGACAGCTTAAGGAAAATATGTTTAATTATTTATTAGCGTTGACAATTCGGAACGAAATATTTATCGGAACACATTTTCATTCACGAGGAGAACAAATTAAATTACTGGCCTGCAAAATTTGCGCAATTACTGTATTAGCCTCGTAGTTCATCAAATGAATTATATGAAACATGGGTGTTTCATTAATTAAATTCCTCCGGTTTTCAAAAATTAAATTAAGATATGCCAGATTGGCAAATCAGTTATAATTAATAAATTCCAATTACGCATTAGCTAGTGTGCATTATAATTTTATTTCACTCTGTAAATAGTAAATATTTGTGTCGCATTACACAAACGTATATCGGTATATTATACACTTTAATATAGTTAATTAAATGTTTTATTTGTAATTACGAAGCAGTGCTCATTGAAACATATCGTCGTTAATTAGACTCGTACATGTAATGAAATATTCTGAATAAATAATAACACAAAAAACAACTCAAAGTCCACTTAAATCAACCTTCCTACAATAAACTAGTTACTTTTTTGCATTTCGTATGTGAGTTAATACCTAGCAGCTACGAAACTATTTTCAATTTAAGGGTGATTCTTTAAATTTTGTACTTCGATCATATGGAGCACACTTGCACACCACAGAACATCAAAATATTTTAAAATTTTGTGATAACGAATGGTGTATTTTTCGAGAAGTTTACTTGACATAAAATTGAACAATTACGCTCTTAGTTCATAGTTATTTTAACTTTCTTTATCGCACTTGCGATGTATTTTTCTGTATAATTGTTATGGAAAGATAAACCAAAATATAATTAATTACTTGTGATAGCGTAGTTCGATCGTCCGTATGGTAAATGATTTTACAAATTTACATGATATTATGGAAAATAACTCATGTATAAGTACGAATTGTTAAAGTATATGTTTTAATTAGTTTGTTAAATAGCGATATTAATTAGTATTACATACATTTTAGCTATTATTAAACACTTAAATCCCTTTTGTGGCTCCAACTGATACCAACTGATACTGAAATACCAACTGATTATTCACAATATACCTCTAACAAACCTATATTTTATTATACAATATGTTTAATGCATATTTATATGCATACATAGCTTTGAAAGATTAGAATTGAAACAATAAGAGAAGATAATACGAAATTATAACTGGCTTCCATATTAAACCCCACTGCACATACAAATGTGAAATAAATTCCAATTCTGATAAAACTATTGATTATGCATAAATCATTTGAACGTCATTTCCCGTTCCTAAAACAAATATTATCGCTACTTTTTTTGAATTCTGGTTTAGTTAACCTTGTACTCTTTAAATTGAACCGTAAAATGCACGTGCCTATAATTTAAAGCAATTATATCAAAGTCACCTTGCAACATCTTAACAGAAAAAAATAGATAATTTCATTAACCATGTCTTTGGACAATAAAATCATTTGTTCAATTTGTGATATTCTATATTATAGAATACTAACGTTATCTCAAATATCTTTATTCTATCAGTTTTATAAAGTTATGCTATTAATTGTTAATATCAATTAAATTTGAATAAGTGACAATTTGATTAATTAGTACTAACCTAACCAATTTTTACAATTTTTGACAGAAACAGGGAGTTAAAAAGTAGGTACTATAGCGGCACAAAAGTAATGTGAAAAAAAAATAGAAGGTATCCAGACGTAAATCATTCGTTTAAAACATATGTGGAAAAGCAATGTCTTGTTTTTTTTAAATGGTGTTTTAGTAGAAATCGAAATATATAAGAGCTATAATGTACTCATTATTTCAATTAAGTGCACTAATAGACATGTAATTAAATGTAAAGTACTTAAAGTGCAAATTTAAATAACAATTGTAATTGTAATATAATGTAATGTAATTAAAGTGTAATAAATGTACTACGCAATAAATAAAAAAGTAAAACCGTGTAATTGTAGAATATACGAATTTATTGCAGCGTCGTTTAATGTACGTAAAAAATTCGTTGGACACGTTAATATAGCTTTTTAAAATTACATAAAGCAATGAGTGGCGTCATTGGTTTTTGAGTAATGACACCATCGTAAGTTCTTTAATTGGAAACTGTCATTTTTTTCTTAATTTAGAGTTATATGAAATTACCATTAAAAATCTCCAAATGTTATATAAGAATATTTTTGAAAAATAAATGTTTGTATGTTGACTACGTCTCATTTGAAATTTAAAAATTGATTGTCTTTTTTCTCAAAAAATTTTCGCATGTTAAATTTTGTTTTTAAGTTCCTAAATCGTTAATGGGCATATCATTAAGTATTTCACTTTTTTCATTACCTACGGTGACACTATGAACTTGGTCATTTTGGATATTGCGACTGACATATTCTCATGCATATTAAAAATCTTGAAATAACATCCTGTTACTCGCTCAAATATAAAGAAAATAGAAATGACTAAAATTGGAGTCACAAATATAATATAATAAATAAAAATATACATATCTGCATTCATTTAAGAAAATAAATTTTTTTTGAAAGGTATTGTTTGTATGACCTTAATTGAAATTTCAAATACTGTACCCACACACATAATTCGTTAATAAATTACTCGCAATTAGTAATTACCTATCAAAGTAAACTACTATATATTTGAAAAAATATAATATACATATATTCCTTCTTGAATGATATTTCGAGCAACTTTCCGAAATATCTTAAACGTCGAACAATGAAAAACTGTACGAGCGAAGTTACAAACATCATAAACAATGAGCAAAAAAAGTGTATTACCATGGTAACCGCAAGCGTTTAGTACGATTTGTGCGCAAAAAATACGAAAACGAGTCGTTGCGATAGTGTGTGCGCAATTTTAAAAGTTGTAAAAAGGTGATGTTTTACATCGACGAGTTATGTTTTAAATAAAAAATAAAACTTATAACTGTCGCGGAAAATCTCCGCACTTAGAAATACGTTGTATCAATTAAAAGATAATTTTTCGTTAAACCATAGTTTACAGATCTAAGGATATAGTTGGGACACTGTAATGATCTGTCAGTGTTATTTCCCGATTTGGCGATCAACAAATAGGTACGGCGCGTTATTTGTGAAATACAGCCACATTTAAGCTAAAACTTTAAAAGTTTAATCGGAACTATTTTTTTGTGTCGAATTAAAAATGTTTGCTTAATTCAAAAAATAGATGTGTTTTTCTTTAAAATTAAATCCGGCGCACTTGTTGGGAGACCCTATATATGTAAAGGTAAAGTAAATATTTTCTTTATTCAGTACCTAGGTACTTACATATATTTATTTTACGTACTGCAATTATCAGAAAAGATCTATTTCATTGTTTCCAATCACTAAATCTTACACACAAAAAACAATGTAATGCATAAAAAATCCCAATATTCCTCTTAATTTATTATTATTAAATAAGTGTCCCAACTATATCCTTAGGTAAACCAAACTTCATGAAACGACTTTCTTCCCACGTAAGAATGAGAAAGGGTCGGAAAATCGACTTACCGTAGAGAAACAGCGTCACGAGCCACACACTGAACGTCACACCCCTCATCTTCCCTCGCCGGCAAAAACGGAATCGTCGAACGGTACTACCGCCTCAGCAGATCGAGTCCATGCTCCGCTCACACGTGCTATATCGGGCTGAACAGCTGCGAGTACCCACCGTGTCGCGCGGGCGACGGACGCGAACTGATTTCCCGATTTTCCCGTTTCCACACACTTCCACGGCAGAGAGTCGAGACGAAACTTCGGCACCGGCCCGACGCTATTGGAGGAGGAAATTCGCGTCGGCCAATCGCGCTCGCGGTACGGTTCGCGTCGTTCTCTTCGCCTCTCTCTACGTCTCACTCTCTCTCTCTTTATCTCTCTCTCTCTCGCTCCACTCAAGTTGGTGTACTCACCAGAGACTCGGAGAGACTGTTAGGCGAGTTAGTCACTTTTTTTTAGAGTGAGAATGTTTTTTTGTCTGGTAATAACTCGAGACGTCTCCGTTTGAAAATGCGCAGTGCTTTGTTTTTTGATTTGGCAGTTGATGAAGTTTCTTATTAAGTGGAATTTGAATTCCGCTGTTTACGTATAAGCCGACTTCCAATTTTTGATTGAGTCTAATTAAATTGCACAAAGGCTAGATATAGATACACTCATAGCCATTCTTACTCTTATAACAACATATTTCTTACAATTTTTTGGTGAAAATTTAAGTTTTTGATCGGAAAATGTGCGTCTTTATAACGAGAAACTGCTTTTAACATACAGCAAATGAACAAAACAACAGGCAAACAATAACTTAATACGTCTCCGTTTGAAAATGGGCAATGGTTTGTTTTTTGATTTAGCAGTTAATGAGGTTTCTCATCAAATTGAATTTTACTTCCACTGTATACTCTACAAACCGACGTTCTTAATTTTTTATAGTCTAATTAAATTACACAAAGGCAAGATATAGATACACTCATAGCCATTCTTACTATTATAACAACATATTTCTCACAATTTGTTGGTGAAAATTTAAGTTTTTGATCGGGAAATGTGTATCTCTATAACGCGAAACTTGTTTGTACATCTACAAAATGAACAAAACAACAGGACAACAATAACTTAATACTTCTTTTAAAAATGCGCAGTGCTTTGATTTTTGATTTGACAGTTGATGAAATTTCTTATCAAGTGGAATTTAAATTCCACTGTTTACGTATAAGTCGACTTTCCGATTTTTGATCGAGTTTAATAAAATTACACAAAGGCTAGACATACACTCGTAGCCATTCTTACTCTTATAACAACATATTTCTTGCAATTTCTTGGTGAAAATTTAAGTTTTTGAACGGAAAATTTGTATCACTATAACGCGAAACTCCTTTGTCCATCCACAAAATGAACAAAACAACAGGCAAACAATAACTTAACACGTCTTCGTTTAAAAATGCGCAGTGCTTTGTTTTTTAATATGACAGTTGATGAAGTATCTTATCAAGTGGAATTTGAATTCCACTGTTACGGTATGATTTTTACTCGCCTGGTAGCGAGATTTTTGCAAAGCATTTGGAGTCGGATTCGAACGATCTTGGTAAACCATTTTTTAGGATGTCTCGACTTTGCGATGCCACTTATAATTTCGAAGAGGCTCACAATGTTTGTTTTGGATAATTAAGTTTCCTGGAATCCCAAAAAGCCGTTGGTACTATCACGCGCTTCGAGAGTCATGTGTTTTGCAAGGAGAGGGAAATTGTAACGCCCCGTTGAGAGGTTCCTGGTCAATGATAGGCGGAAAAATCAGTAGGAAGGGGTTTTTGAGATTGGATTTTGGGAAATAGGTGGGAGAGTTAAGGCCCGCGAGAGAGGAAGGGGGGACTTGGTTTCTGGCCTCGGGGAAGCAAGTTGCTTCCCCCGACGCGCTATTTTGAGTTTAGTTCATGTGAGTTCAAATTCTGATTGGTATTAGGGAATAACAGTGAATTGGTTGTTGTATTGGTCTGGGTAAATTAGTAAAATTAGCATACCGCTCCGTTGACAAACTTTTACTACACGAACCCTACTAATTTGATGGGTAAACTGTAGAAATAAAATGAGTGCAAAATCAGTGCGTGATTAATAGTGCCTTTCGGAGTGAGTAATTGCTAAGCCAGCCGCCATGCGCGACTGCGTACAGGGCGATCTGCCTTGCGTCCAGCCAGCCAACCACTGTATACTGTACAAACCGACTTTCTTAATTCTTGATAGTCTAATTAAATTTCACAAAGGCTAGATATACATACACTCATATCCATTATTACTATTATAACAACATATTTCTTACAATTTATTGGTGAAAACGTATGTGTTTGATCGGAAAATGTGAGTTTTTATAACGAGGAACTTCTTTCAACATCCAGCAAATAAACAAAACAACAGGTAAACAATAATTTAATACGTCTCCGTTTGAACATGCGCAGTGCTTTGTTTTTTGATTTGACAGTTGATGAAGTCTCTGATCAAGTGGAATTTGAATTCCACTGTATACGTATAAGTCGACTTTCCGATTTTTAATCGAGTCTAATAAATTTACACAAAGGCTAGATATACATACACTCATAGCCCTTCTTACTATTATAACAACATATTTCTTACAATTTGTTGGTGAAAATTTACGTGTTTAATCGGAAAATGTGCGACTTTATAACGAGAAACTTCTTTCAACATCCAGCAAATGAACAAAACAACAGGCAAGCCATAACTTAATACGTCTCCGTCTGAAAATGTGCAATGATTTGTTTTTAATTTGGCAGTTAATGAGGCTTCTCATCAAAATGAATTTTAATTCCACTGTATACCTACTGTACAAACCGACTTTCTTAATTTTTGATAGTATAATTACATTATACAAAGGCTAGATATACACACACTTATACCCATTCCTATTCTTACAGCAACATATTTCTTACAATTTGTTGGTGAAAATTTAAGTTTTGGATCGGAAAATGTGTATCTCTATAACGCGAAACTTCTTTGCAAATTCAGCAAATGAACAAAACTGCAGGCAAACAATAACTTAATACGTCTCCGTTTGAAAATGGGCAATGGTTTGTTTTTTGATTTAGAAGTTAACGAGGTTTCTAATCAAATTGAATTTTACTTCCACTGTATACTGTACAAACCGACTTTCCTAATTTTTGATAGTCTAATTAAATTACACAATGGCTAGATATACATACACTCACAGTCATTCTTACTCTAATTACAACATATTTGTTACAATTTGTTGGTGAAAATTTAAGTTTTTGATCGGAAAATGTGCATCTGTATAACGAGAAACTTTCTTCTATATCCACTGTATTCACAGCTTGTTATGTAGGCACAAATTGATCATTACTACTTCTCATATATATATATATATATATATATATATATATATATATATATATAAACAAATTTTGTCTAAGTGGGAGATTTATCCAATTGAAATTTACAACTGTGAAGTAAATTATAATGGAAGTAATCCAATGGGATGATCTGTGATAATCACGGTTAAAATTTAACAGAGTCCTTAAAATATAACATATTCTACCACTTTCTACTCCTTAGAAACTGCTTGTTGATCAGAATTTCCTTGTTAACTTGTAGGAAAATTTGTGCTTTTCAAGAAAAATTAATTACATAAAACGAGTGTTAGATCAAAATCAGAAAAGATAGATAAATTTGGCGAAGATCAATTTGGCAACTAATAGAGTAAGTAATTTTTGGAAATATTTCCGGCAAGTCTTGAAAATAGAAAAGGTTAGAGAAAATGTGGAAAACATTGTGGAATTGAGTGATTTCCTAACATTTTTCAGTGTTCAAAGGCGAACTCAAAGAACTGACAAAATTATTACCAACATTCCAGAACGTCCAAATGTAGTCAGACAAAGAAATTATCCTGGCGATGTTGGAGCTGGAGCGACGAATTAGTACGGATGTTTGTCTCGACATAGTTCTGCGACGTCAAATAGTAAAATAGGTGCATTAAAATAATATTTTAATGCTTAATTTGATGAATAAGTAGCGAAAATAAAAATCTACGGAGAAGCTTTGCACAAAAACAGTGAAATTCTCATTATTTGGGAACATATTTTTCAATTGAGCAAGTGAGCGTAACGCAAGCATCCTCTGATTTTCCTGAAATTCACCAACACTCTAGGCTCTTGGTAGATAGGCACTTTTAAAATATTTCGAGTTTTAGTTAATTCACGAGATATTAAGTCAGTTCTAACAATCACGTTTAATGTGTAATAACGACACAGAGTACTGGTACATCATGCCCAATCGTCACTTCCTCCTATCTTTTCCTCTCTTTCGCCTTCGCCTCGACGTTCCTCTTATCCTGAGCGAATTTATTGAAACGCTTCCTCTCCCTTCCTAACGGAGTCTTGTAGTACCATTTCAGAAACTTCTTATACTCCTTATCGGAAATCGGCTCTATACCGTTCGACACGAACTCTTCGTACACCTCCTCGGGCGTCAGGGGACGGTACTTCAGCTGCATCAGCCGCCTCGGTACCAGGAGGTCCTCCAGGACCTTCCTCAGTACCGGCAGGGGATAGTTGACGGTCATCTTGGTCAGTGCTGTCACGTTGAAATTCCTGTCGATCTGGTGGTAGGACATGAGGAGTTGCCTCCAGTAGAGGAAGACGCTGCCGTAGTCCGGTCGGGGGACCAGGATATTCCTCTCGAAGGCTTTCTTCATTTTGCCGGCCTGGCCCGCCCAGGGTTTACTGGTTATGCCTTCGGAATGGGAAAATTGGAAATTTGATGGATTTTTAAAGCGAAAACGTTTACAGCGCGCTTGAGAAAATGGGGTAAAATCTTCAATTTGCCGTCAGTACAAGAGTAATAACTCAGATAATATGGTTTTTAAGTTAGGTTATTCAGCTCTCTTCTAGTGTCGTTTCTCATAAGTGTGAATACTTACATACACTCTCTCCATTTCAACTGTTGTGCTTGTTACGAATCAATCATAACGAGCAAAACAACTTTATAAATTGTCTGAAACAACTTGGGTGTGATATCTGTATGTATGTCCCATTGGAGCAAATAATGCAGAGACCTTGTCTCCACTCGATGAAACATCGTTAAAAATTAAACCTGAATCGATATATTCCAACGTTATGAAACATCGAACGTGGCACGCCCCCAGTAGGATTAATACCCGCAAAGGTAAATAGGGAAGAATCTCTCGCGGTGGTACATTATCACGTAAAATCGAAATGCAATTTTAAATTTAATCAAGATCGCTGCCCGATATATGTGCATTGGTCCAAATTAAAAAAAAAGTGAGAGCGGCGGATGGACATTGCATTAAAACCGAAAGAGTAGGATTTTTCGACCAAATGCTGGATCAAAACGGTACGACAATATTTTTCGAAATGTGGAGGTAAAAGCTTTGCTCGCTTTGTATTTAATTACGTTAATGGTGGATAGTCGAAGTAAAGCAGATCTACTTATACATCATCATGTTTTAACTTAAGAGATAATGACTTAAATTAATCTGTAACTAATAGGTTCGAGTTACAAATACTGAATTCAATTATGTTATAAATATCAGTTTTGAGTTAATGAATCTAAGTAAATTTGGCAAAGAGAAACTTACAGAATTGCATCAATTTTGTCACATTTTCCCTGTTTTAGAAACATAAACGTGGAAACTAGAAAATAGACCTGCAATTAAACGACCAAAAATCCGCAAATTCAGTAACGTAAGTAGTGCAACAATGGTCATTCTGTGACACCTTGAACATTGACTGGCATGATCAGACCCCATTAAATGGTATTTAAACAACAAGTGAATGAAACATATGAACAAAGAAAAAGAAGCAATTCTAACAATCAAAAGACAAAAATTACAATATCTGGGACATTTTTTCAGAGGACCAAAACACAGCTTGTCACAGCTAATAATATAAGGAGAGATCCAAAAAAGAAAACGTCACTTGTGGTTGAAGAATCCGCGTGACTGTTTTCAATATACTATAAACCGTATATTTACATGTGCTATCTCAAAAATAAGCATAGCTTTTATGATTGCCAACCTTCGAAACCAAGACGACACCTGAAGAAGAAGAAGGAGGAGAAGAACACCCTCTAGTATTTTGACTCACCTAAAACTAGCACCCTATCCTGTGAAGTAATAGGCTTTATAATCCCCTTGATCAACTTCTTCCCTATCCTCTTCGGATCCAGTTCCTTCTCTTCCTTGGGAACCTTCTTGTAGAATATCTTCTCCGCCGCTTCGAAGTAGATGACGGAGGGCGCGAGGATCTTCGACATCTTCGTGATCAGGTGCAGGAGCATCTTCATCCCCGCCTTGCCGGTGTACTTCCCGGCCGTCGCTTCCGGCGACAGATCGAAGAGGACGCATCTGGACTCGTTGAAGACGGCGTTGGCGAGCAGATGCTTACCGGTGCCCGCAGGGCCGGCGATCAGTACCGACTTGGGTTTCTTCATCTCGGTCACGCCGAGCGGCACGATGCAATTCATCGCGACCGCCTGCCTGAGGTCGAGCAAGGTCGCCGGCGGATCGAAATCGTTCTGTCGCATGACGTAGCCGGAGTAGCTGAAGTCGCCTTTGTAATCCTCCAGGTACACCTCCGGGTACGTCCTTATTATGCCGTTATCGAAGAGCTCCTGGAAGAGGTCTTCGATCGTACGATTGGCCGTCATGTCCTTTTTGCCCTTCTTTTTCTTCTTGCCCTTCTTCTTCTTCTTCTTCTGTTTCTTCTTTTTGGGTTTTCCCTTTTTCCCTTTCCTTTTCCACTTGTCTAACTCCAGCGCGTCTTGCAGGATCTCTAGCTCGATCCTCATCATCTGATCGGCGATTTTCCTGGTCTCGAGTTGTACTTCGAAACATTTCTGGTCCGTTATCAGGTCCATGTAGTGTTTCTCCAATGGATTATCGAAGTCGCTCCTTTCTATCCACAGTTTCTTGTATTCCTCCATTCCCGTGTCGTATGGGACGTGCATCGCCGTCGGTTCGTAGTCGTATTCGAATTCTCCGGGTTTTCGTTTCTTCTTCTTCTTGGCCTCTGCGGCTTTCTTCTTCTTTTCTGCTTCTTTCTTCTTTTTCTCCTCTTCCTGTTTCTTTTTCTCCGCTTTGGCTTTTTCCTTATCCAGATTTTTCCCTACGAAAAGTAGGTCGTAGTGGGAAACCCACAATAATTAATCCAATAGTTAGTTTCATCCCGTAGAAGGGGTGGCTTTTCCATCGCTAGGGTAAAAGCCCACCTCGGCACAGGGTAGATTTTGAAGTAGAGGGTAAGCAGGGCTTAAACCCAAATTTTTATGAAAATCGGTGTTGATCACCTAGGTTAACGTGAAATTTGGACAGTAAGTATTTTGCTGTTTTATTTGCTTCACTACGTCCCATAACGGAAATCCAAATATTTATTTTAAATGGATCTGCTGACACCTTAAAATAAAAAACCGATAGAAATCCACCGAGATGACACATAATCTCTATAAATTTTGTTATATTTAGCTATGAAAGAATAATCTAAACGCTTCTCTTTATTGCTATATACTTTGCACATCATGCACTTACTACCATTGTGTCTCCTTTGCATTTTATTTAAAATATTTCACTAGGTGTATTGTAAACAAACAAATGTCACGTTGAAAGCATAAGAAATGATGTTGCCACTCCTATCGAAAGATATAGATATAGATAAAGGTTCACTCCATAAGAGAGAATTCGTCAACTGAATCCATGCAACAATGTAAAAAACCGCTCAGAATGTACTATTATCTTCGCATACGTCTTTTTTTAAAAGACCGATCTGTGATCTTTACCTTTCACTTTAGCACGTCGTTTCCTCTCGTACTCATCCAAATACTCCTTCGGCGTCATGGTCTCACCCCTAACCACCAATATGGTACCGCCTTTTTCTTCCGGCGGGTACTTGTCGAAAGTCTTGGCTCCAACGTACCAATCGCGGAACCATTCCCGTATTTCGTCCGTGATATCCTCGAGCAGGCCGGGGGCCATAACCCGCAGGAGCCTAATTTTCTCTTGGTCTATCGACTGTAGGTACTCCCTCATCCTCTGATCCCGGTACTGACGACGTTTCTCCAGGTTCTGTTTGTAACGTTCCGTCTCGTATTTGGATCGAAACGGGGGATCGTACATTCCGATGAGGAGTCGTCGTTGTACCTCTTTGGTTTTCAGTAGCTGTCTCGTGTGGTGGCCCCTCCAGACTTTCTGGATTAATGTGGCGGCTTGTTCTTGAATGGCGCTGTCTATCGGTTTCGGTTGTTGGTCAGGCGGTAGGCTTTGGATTAATTTCTTTCTGTTACGTAGAAGGTTTTTTATGAAGAAGTAGCTTCTCTCTTGTCTGGCACGTTCGGCGGTTTGGATGAGGTTGACGCATTTCGTGATGATCGCTTTCTGTTTTTGTCGTTCCTCTTCTTCTGGGGTTAACTGAGGAGGCGCTCGGGGATTCGGCGCAAGCGTTGGTCTCTTTTTCTTTTCTCTCGCCAATTCTTCCTTGCTCTCTTTTGAGTCCTCTTTCTTTTGGGTATCTCTCTTGCTGTCTTCTTGCTTCACTTCGGGTTCGGTGGTTTGCGATTTCGACTTCTCGAGCGATTCGGGTAACGAAAATATCCTCTCGCCCCTCTTCAGCTTCTGCCACATGTCCTCGACGTCGAACGGTCTCGGATAGAACAACGACGGATGTAAAATCTCGACGTCGTACGGTACTATCTTCAACTCTATCAGGTTGTTGTCGACGTAGTGAAACTCGGACATGCTGATCTTCCTCATCTCGTTGTTGAACTCATTGAGTCTGACGAGCGCTGCGTCCATCAGCCTCATCACGGTGAGCCTCTTCTGCGGTTGCACCATTTGGTCGTAGCACGCCGCCATCTCCTTCACCAGGAGGCAGTACTTGACGTAGTAGCCGCCGATAATGTCGTTCGCGAGGTGCCGGTCGGTTATGGCCTTCTTCTTCTGCTGGAACGCTTTGTCCCTGAAGGAGAGGTCCTCGAGGTGTTTCTTGGTGACTATCCACCAGTTCGTGTAGAACTCGAACGACATGGCGGAAGCGCGGTACCGGAATTTAGTAGCTGGGGCGGATTTAGGTGCGCGTCGGAGCGCGACGACGGAAATAATGACAGGGGTGAGGTTATGTTTGGATTGGCATGTGATGTGGCGGGAAAATTGACATTTATGGTAATGATGTCGACGGCAACATCGCTATTATGTAGAAAACTAAAATTTTATGTTAATACGCCGTTTTTCAGCACTTCAAAGATCATACCTTAACAGAACTTCTTTCGGCTGAGGGTTAATTACGAAACGAATAAGTGTCTTTGCTCTTATTATCCGGTCAAGTAGGCCAGCCAATAGAGATTTTTCTGCACACTAAAATTTAGTTGGTCAAAAGCTATACTATCGTTTAAAGGACATTTTCATATATGAAAAACCAGCTGTTTGACCCAGCGATATCGGTGTTGGTAATGTTATAAACAAATTAAAGTGCAAGAATGTGGATTTTAAAGTTTTTTGAAAATATTGACCGAAGTGATAAAGGGGTGGTTAAACCAATGGAATTCTCGTAGATAATTAAAAATCCTTGAAAACATCGGACCACTTTTCATTAAGAATATCCGGAAAACCCCCCAAAAATTAACCTTTTTGGAAAAATTTATAATTGCGGCAAATTTGCAGCCGGACAAACTATCTTGTGGAAAGTGATAGATAATGATGTTTAATTTAAGTATGCGGAAGGTAGTTTTTGTGCAATTGTATTATAAACAATTTTCGCACTTTTTTGCAAAATGCGTCAATTTCTGGGAAATTAATTTTTCCCAATGTTGCAAGTTGCATTTCAAAGTAGAAATGTAAATCATTAAAAGGCATCTTTAATTTTTACGTAGGAAGTATGAAATGTACAGAAAACGACCCTAAAAGGCTCATAAGGACGATTGAAAGAAAATAAAATAATTTTTTTTATTACAAATTACTAATAAGTGTCTTATTATTAAAATGAATTGTCTCAATAAATATTTTGCAAACCTTTCTAAAATAAAATGTTAATAATTTTTTATTTAACAAAATTAATTGCTAACAAACATTTATTTCCTGAATGTACACAGTAAATTAATTTTAAATAAATAAATGAAAAACTATTGAACCAAAATTCGTAAGTATAAACATTATATTTGCAGAAAATTTGTATATCTATTGCATAATTTAATATGGAGGTTTATTATTAAGGACTTCCATATACATTAAATGTAGTTCAAATGCCTCGATATTATACTGTACTTTAAAAGACTGAATTGAAAAGAGAAAAATCAGTTCACTTAGATGTCTCACGTGCTCCAAAACGCAATCATAGTACCCTCGCGCTCATGCTCACGGTTGGGTATTTTGTATGTCTGGGGGGATGTTTGGCCCTTACGAATTGTCTGGCTCAACAAATATAGTTTTAAAATAGTCCTCTAAATAACATATATAAAAATCAAACGTCAGAATATAAGTAAAGTTCAATTATTTTGTTAAGAGCTTTAAAGCGTCTGGCAGAATTTATGGCCGACGGAAAGTGTCTGGCAGTGCGGATATTATTTTCTAATAATGTTTTATAAAGAATTCATAAAAATCAGCCATCAGAATTTAAGTAAAGTTAGTCCTATTTTTACCTACCTTTATCACCCGATACTTGTAAATTGGCCGTCTATCCAACTTAGCAGATATGCAGGCGTTCAAAGTACATATAAAAGCTACTCAGTATCTCACGTTTTGCCTTTTAGAAAATAAGTTATGTCTGGCAGTCCTGGACTCTTGGACTAGTTGGGAGATCGACACCCTAAGCCTTCCACAATGAGACATGTTACGCCTCTCTACAACAACCGACCTACTGAATTAACTGAAACTGTACTAACTACTGTATTGCACCTGTAATACTGACTATACTTAATGCTCTCAGTATGAAACTATTTTTTCGATCGATTGAGATGACTCGCGTAGGTGTTTTGTTAATTTTGTAATATGGACGGAGCCCATGGCGTAACGCTCGCCGGAACGGCGTTCCCAATAAAAATAAATCGAATGTAGGTACCTACGCTAAAAGTCATTACCATTTTGGTCAGCGACGATATGGATTCTATCGGCCCGGAATCCTGATAATCGAATAATGTACGGGTAACAGTTGTCGAACATGCGATTAGCGACGCGGCAGCATTCAATTACGGGAATAAAATTCCGCAATAATATGAAAATTGGCATGTAAACCGAAAACTAATTAAGAAAAGCATTCATTTAATTACTTTTTACAGTTTAATATCTCAGCTTTTGGAAAGTTTCGCCGCGTAAAATTAATGGAATTGTCGACGGCGGCCCCCGGCGTCGGCGGCGGCTGCGGCAGCGGTGGCGGAGTTCTTATCGGCCGCCAAAAAGGCCGGATAAACTGATAATGCGAGAGGCGGCGCCTGCAAAGGGAATTTCAAACGCGGGCACGGGATAATAAAAGGTTGTTTCGTTGTGGATTTTTAATCTTCACCATCTCTCCGCAACGTTCCACAACGGCAGCCGCAGATTAGGATTTGGCGAAACGGGCCTGCGGAGGAGTGAGGGGGCGGGGGCGAGCTTTATTTTGCGGATATTTTATTATCTCGGATCCGTCTTGGTTTAGGGGATTCCCGTGTAGAACAGCCTACAGCCTACACTTGCTCAAATCGGAACTCTTCCGTTTGGATTTTTAATCGCTCTGAAGCTGTTCGTGCCAAGATCTTCTTTTTCTTCACTTCAAGTATTAGACTATTAGACCATTGCCTGTTACGGTAACCACCTTTTTTTCGATCTGCCTACACTTTTTCTTCCATCGCATTTGTAATTGTAGATTTTTACAGGTATAGTGCCTGGAAGTGTTAGCTTCCAGCTCAGAAGTGTCTGAGTGTTAACACCAATAAAACTATGTTCATGACTAATCTGGTTGCAAGTACTTATTTAACTCTCAACAACCCAAAAATAGAACAAGTCCACTCATATAAGTATTTTTGGGCCATGAGATTCGCTTAGGTAGAGACAACCAAACTTGTGAATTGTCAAGAAGAATTGGACTAACTTGGGCAGCCTTCGGAAAGTTAAGCCATGTCCTAAAATCAGATATCCCCATATGTCTTAAAAGGAAAGTCTTTAACCAATGTGTCTTGCCTGTGCTGACATACGGCGCCGAGACTTTAACCCTGACAAGACGGACATTTAAAAGAGTCGGAGTTGCACAGAGAGCTATGGAAAGAGCAATGCTAGGTCTGTCTCTGAGAGACAGGGTTTCCAATACAAGTATAAGGGTAAGAACTAAAGTAATCGACGCCATGGAGAAGATTGCTACCCTTAAATGGAACTGGGCCGGACACCTGACTAGGGTCAGTGACGACAGATGGACGAAAAAGGTGACAGAGTGGAGACCGCGAGTCGATGCATTCCGCAGCAGAGGACGACCACCAACGCCATGGTCCGATGATATAAAGCGTATCTGTTCCAACTGGATGAACGCAGCTCAGGACAGAAGGGGATGGAAATTACTACGGGAGGCTTATGTTCCACAGTGGACGAGAATAGCCGATTGATGATGATGATGATGATGATGATGAGTGCCTGGAAGAGATCTAAGAGACTCAATATCGCAGAGGAGGCCTACCCCCTGCCAGCTTTTCAACAAGGGGTACCTATCATAAAATACGCATTTGTGAATAGTTATACATAAGCTGATTACTTCGTTTATTCGGTGGACCGTACTCAGATTTTGTAACTCAATGTTTTGTGGAGTTAAACTTATGTTTATATAAAATATGACCGATCTCAATTTTACTTTCTAATAATTCTAAATTAACGATTATTTACTTACTTACCATTCATATTTTCATATCTTTTATAATTATATATCTAATATTATCATTCATTTATAATGAAATGACATTACTATCATTACCATTTTTTCCGTTATGAAAAATAATAGCTAGAATTTACTACCCTTGAGTAGTTTATAATTCAACACTTTTCAACTAATCACGTCTGCGATTTCCAGTATTCAACTTTACATCTCTTATGAACTGATATTTAAAAAAAATCCTTAGTCCCATCCCCTTTTCAACGAAATCTGTTCTTAGCGGCACTTTTTCTTCAAAGATTTACAACCGAGTTTATTGCTACCAGGCCCTTTGCGGTTAAGGCGTTATGCATAAGTCAATCTACTATATCGGTTCCACCGACTATAGGCGGTTCTTATCTATTCTGTCGATATGTTCTTTCCATTGCTTTCTTTGTTCTTAAATTCTTTGTTCAAATCGAAAATGTTTAGTTCATATCTTATATGTTCGATTCTTATCCTATCTATTCTGGAATAGCCTTTAACCCTCCTTAAGAACTTCATTTCTTGTGTTAATAGTTAAAGCCTGTAATATTTATATATCAAGAAGCATGACATGTATTCCAGAAATTGACATTGTGCTCTGTTCCTCCATAGTGTTAGTAATAATATTAAATATATAACAGGTAACTTGATCAATTTTGTGAAGTTTCACATGCCAAAGATTAGCTTGAGATTAAACAGTTATCTGTTGTAATCCTTTTAATACACTCCCCTATCAATTACACATCAAATCAATGCAATATTTTTAAAACAAATTGTAATATTGTCACGCTTTGGGGCTTGCCTAATAGATCCCTAAATGGGCTCGGTTTAAGGGGTGGTAGCTAAGCTAAAACTGGTTAAACAAACCAATGACGTTTATTTTGACCTTTCAATAACACATAAGTAGGGGAGAAGAAGTGCACAAAAAGCAATTAACTAACAAGTTACAAAAAATCTTCTTCTTCTTATTTTAAGACAAAGTCTTGTTTTGTCAAAGCTGTAGCCTAAGTTGTGACTCCGATGACCAGCTTTCGTACCATCGTTTGGGGGGTCTTCCTGGAGGTCTACGGTTGGTCGGTATCTCCTCTTTTGCAATTTTGGGTAGTCGATTATCAGCCATTCTGTTGACGTGGTCTCTCCATGCTCGTGTTCTCATTCTGGACCATCTTACAATGTCTGTAATATCACATTGAGTTCTTATATCGCTGCTTCTCACTCTGTCTCTAAGAGTTTTGCTCGTGATTGTTCTTAGAGTCTTCTTTTCGGTTGTTCTTAGCAGTTGCTTAGTAGCGACTGTTTCTGCTTGTGTTTCTGTGGCGTAGGTCATAATAAGTCTTACACACGTCTTACGCGGTCTTACAAAAAATAATTAATTAAATAAATAAATGGATTAGCGAGATTTGGGGGTTCATATGGATCAGCCACAGAATATATCTAGACCCGTCTATATACAAAATACCTAATGTTTTATTTGGGCCAGTTGGGAAAATGACATTCTTGCTTGCCTGGGTGAACACCAATTCGGTCGTTGAAGCAACTCTGTCATATGAAATGATATTCGCCTTTCATCATTTATGATGTGTAAAAATTTCACCGATATATTTTTGTAATTCAGGAAGCGCCACTGCGATCCGGCAGAATCAAGGAGCTCAGCTCATTATGCCTCTCTGTCTCTCCCTCTCTCTCTCGCACACACCCTCAATCTATCCCTCTCTCTCTTTTTCCCTCGCTCGCGTCGATTCCTTATCTCCCGACTGCGATAAATAATAACCGTTTTCGAATCGAGCGAATCGACTTTCCTCCCCCGCATAAATCACTCCACGGATCAGATAACTGGGATGTCGATAAAAAGCGAACCGCCACTATAAGAGGTTTAACACTTTATAAGTACCGTCATTATATTCTAGCCGTAATTTTCACTTAATATGCGCTTTATGATTCGCATTAAATGCCCCGGAGATAATTTCTTGTTTTGAGGGAAATTAAGGCGGCCGCAACGAATCGAGATGTCGCATTTGCGGGGGAAATTGCCGCGAGATTTGTCGTCTCGAATAACCTCCGCGTCATCACAATTTACGGGGGCGCTCTCGCCCGGAATAATCAAAGGGGGATTACGGGGAAAAATCTACACGTCGTAATGTAATTAGCGGTTGCATTAAAAAGGAAACGGGAGAGGTTTCGTTTCAATCGGCTTACAAAGAGTGCTTCTTTAAGATTCACTACAAAAACGATATCAAAGTTAAAGTCGTGTAATTGTGACGTAGTATCGATGAAAGAGATACATCTCTATCTATATAAAAATTAATTGTTGTTCGTTTGTCTCGCTTAAACTCGAGAATAGCTGGACCGATTTTGCTAATTTTGATCTTGAAATATTTGTGGAAATTCAGGGAAGGTTTAAACGTCCAGAAACATAAATAATAAGTAAAGGATATACTAAAAAAGGTACGTTTTGTAATTTGATATTTGTAATCAAACAAATGAAAATATAGTGTCAGTTGTTTGTCAGTCATTTTAAAATGCCAAGGAGAAGACGACTTGACTTAGGTCGTCGAAGTCAATCAAATGTGCGACGAGCTACCTCACGTGCAAATCGCACTGACGACAGCGAGAGACAGATAATGACAACAATCTTATTTGTATGACAGAATTGCGTTCAACAGTGAATAATTATGGACTAAATAGGCTTGGAAAAATGGAACGAATTCGGGCACATCAAACACAACAACAGCGATCACGACACAATGAAAAAAGCGATTTCGCAGACGCAGTGTTTCTGTAAACCTGGAACGAGTAGCATTCCACTACGAGTCGGAAATAGATTATTGTGCCGACCAATCCGTAACGATTGGAGAAATGACAATCATTTGTCAATATTATAAGCGCTAAAATACAGGTGTGAATCTACTGGATTATGTTGTGCTGGCGGTAAAGTAAAATTGCCACAATTGTTCCCACCACCAGATCCATTACGCTTATTAGTTTCTGGGGTGGGAAATGACTCTAAACATTTCTTGGCCAACATCCAAAAATATAATAATTGCTTTCAAATGACGTCGTTTGGTGCAACGCATATTTTACAAGAGAATTTCATGCCCACTTTCAAGGTAGTATTTGATAAATTATTTATTAAAAATTTAAAAAGATAATATACAATTGCAAATACAAGGACAATTTGCGGAATCAACTTGGAGTTTCCCTGTTTCGCGCATGGGTAATTATACGTCGCATGTTCGCAAGTCATAAAACCATCATCTTTACATATTTACGCACCGCAAAAAAGACAAAAAATATAGTACATCAGAAAGCCTTGAATTGATTATGTGTGTTGCATTTAATTTCATGTAGATAAAAATTTTGTATCAAATTTTGACCATATTTTTCAAAAATATATGTAGGTGATACGAAGTCCACCAGGTCATCTATAATTATTATTTATCTTTCTTTTTTTAAACTTTAAGTGGCATTGCAACGCATGCCGGGTACGACTTGTTTTAGATATAATCAGTAACATATAGACTTATTCAGTCATAAACTTAAAGCGAAAGAACGTACGTCTTTGATCGATGAATAATGCTTTGTGAATGCATCGGATGATCAAATATATTTGAAAGCTCAATACGTCTCAAGTCAAAAATTTCTAATTATTTAATTCGTTTATATAGAGTGGTCAGATAAAACAAACCGTGTCCTCAGTATGCGGCTTCTAGTTAAGGTGATATATGAGGTGGGTTGAAAAATAACGCAAAACCTCGTAACCGTATGTAGAAAACAGTGCAAAGTAACAATCTTCAATACGCTTAATTTTCGTATAGGCAAAACAAGCAGGAACGAAGTTACTGTAACTGAGAAAATTATTAATTATGTTATTAAAAATTAGGTTGGGGTTGTTGCCATCAGGGACGTGACAACAGGTAATTCATAATTATACAACTCAATTTTGTATTGGGTGGTCAGATAAAAAAAAACGTGTCTTTAGTTGGCGGCTTATTATTAATTTGATATACGGGGTTGGTCAAAAAGAACGCAAAACCTCGTAACCGTACGTAGAAAATAGTGTAAAGTAACAATTTTCATTACGGTATTTTTGTTAAAACAACGTACAGCTCGAGTCAATCGCTAAACTTTCAACACCGACCCTGGATTATATGGAATATAATTTATTGCAGCGTAATTAAACATTTATAAGAGAACCGCTCGGACAAATCGAATTCAATTTTTAAAATTACATTTTTTTGCTAAGAAGCAATAAGTGACGTCAATAGTTTAATCACACAATGCCTTCATTACTCGAAAATCAATGATGTCATTTATTGATTATTTAGCAGCAAAAATGTATTTTTAATAACTAAAAACGACCTCACCGAAAAATTGTCTCATAAATAATTATTAACGCTGCAGTAAATTATATCCTATTTTGCCAATTTTCCTACTTTCCACTAGCTCAGAATGGGAAATTCGAAAAGGGCGCATAAAGGGGTATTGGGGGTAACCGTGGGTGGAGATAAAAAGGAGTTAGAAAAAGGTACGCTTAATTTTCGTATACGAGAAAACAAGTAGGATGTTTTTATTTTAGATTATTAGATTGAGATATTATCTCCCGCGACACGCGTGTTCACGAGAAAATTATTAATTACGTTATTAAAAATGAGGTTGGGATATTGAGATCCAGGACGTGACAATAGGTGATTGTAGTCTGTCAAAATAACCCATGGAGTAATAAAATCTCATTATAAATGCAAAACCCATACAAGGTGGCATCCTCTAAATTGTGGGAGTTTTATAATGTCTTACACGTTGCCTTACGGAATCGCTTTGTATTTTGAGTGACTCACCCGAAACACGTGCGAATATTGTACCTCTGACTATTGTAAACATACAGGGAATAATAACTCTCTGGCGTACGACCGGGGAAAATGAGTAAATACGCAATAGTCGGTAACTGGAAAAATTGTGTGTGACCTCACTCGCATCGGAATTTTGATTCTTGATGAAATCGAAACAAAATCAAAATTACAACTTTCTCATTAACTGAGAACGGCGTTAATTTTGGGCGTTTCGATGGTCCCGGTAAATTCTCCATACTCCAAAACGTATCTCCGTAGTTTAAGAATACCACTATGAACACACAGGACTAATGGTTTCCTGGTAAACTCAGGCCTTTATTTTGAAATTCAAACTGTCCCTGTCTAATTACACACACACTTGCACGTCTAGGCAATGATGACTGATCACTCATAAACTGATTTTAAATGAAATAAATGGGCCGTTGTTATTTACATAAACACCCGAGATGTTAACGCAAGCATGTGTAGCTGCAGTTCCCTTAACTTACCTAGAATTACCGAGATGACAATATCCGTTGTGGTTTCTTCTTGGAATAGTTTGGAAAGCAAACTTTGAAAACAACAAGTAAAGATCTTTATTGCGTAAAAAACATTTATTATGCCTCTTCACAGTCACTTCCTGCTCTGACAAAATTAACATTAGTGACGTTAGTGACGGAACATTAGTAGAATCAATGAGTGTGTATTAATCAATGTAGCTACAAAAAAGGTGACAGTATTTGGTTGTGATAATAATTGAAATTTTTATGTAATGCAAGTTTTCACATTTCACAAAATAGTAAGTACATGCAAATCTCTCTATACATAATAATATAAAAAAGTGAATGTATAAATTAATGAAAATTCAAGATTTGATCACCAATATCTGAATCGACAAATTTGCAAGATAGACGTCAAAAATTCAACACATCGTTATAAATAGGAGATATAAAAAATATTACCATAAAATATTATAAATAAATACCGAATTCCGATATTATAATATATTACATTAATGACAGGTTAACAACAAATCAGGTAAAAATGGGAGCGTTTCTGAGTAGATAACATTCGCGGTCGTGAAGCGGTTTTAGCAAACTTATCATTACATACCTATACGATTATAACTCATTTATTTATTTCCGTTCATTTCTTTAAGAACGCCTCTGGTTACCGGCGGAATAATCGTTTTATTACTCCACGGGTTATTTTGACAGACTATAGTAATTATAAGACCCAATTTGTACTGGGTGATCAGATGAAATCAACGAGAAAGAACGTATATGTTTAGTTAGCGTTATCTCACCAACGAACATGCAATATTCTCTCTCTGCAACTTGTGATGGAATAAATCCATTCTATTGACACTATTGTAGCTTCATTATTTAATCACTCTGTCATATCACTCAAGTACAATTCTTTATGTTTAAATGTAAATCATTTCTCGACCAAACCACCGACAATTTGCTCCCCGTTTCCGAAGACGCTATCGACCCCATCCGTCGAAACATAAAAAAAAAGAGTAAATAAATAATATTCCTCCTCGATATCTATCGGAACGTCCTAGTCGCCGCAATCTATCTTCCCCCGGACAAAAGCTACAAGTGCGACAAAATCTGAACACCGCAAATCGATACCGCGAACGGAACAAATATCAATTTTGAATCTGCAAGCAATAATAGCCCGCGATCGTTTGCATTTGTATGGGTATCGGGATACCGTGCCCCGGAAATTAACCGGTCTATTCGTTTCAGTTTGCGTTCCGATTAAGAACGCTCGAAGCACGAGAACGACGGACTACCTATCCCCTCGAAATCTATTACAATAGCACCGAAGGTCGTGTTAATTACCAACAGATACAGGTGATTGGAATACAATGCTGGGTATATAGGGTTTTCGAGTGGCGAGTCCTTCAATCCCAACAGGACAGATTGATTTGAGGGGGGGCGTGACAAATCCATCCGTTTCTAGTAAGATCGTAGGGAAGTTACTTTTGAAAGGTAGAGGACCATCAGGACTTTAGTCTGGAGCAGAAATTGTAAATCAATCATTCAAAAAATAATGGAATTTTGTAGTGTCATTTCCTCGTTCTTTAGAAAATGCTCAAAGTTGATACTCTAAATAACCTTTGAGACATATGTTAGGTTGAATTAGAATAGGTTCACACAAAGCGTTACGAACATTTTTTCTCCCTCTTAAAAAAAAGTTTGGTTAGGTTAGGTGTAGGGCTCGCTGTAGGACGTTAAAAAACGTTCGTTTTTCAATGAAAAATGTGTAGTTTCAATCGTGAAAAAATATCAACTTCACAAAAAAAACTTTATAGAACAAAAGTTACTTAGAATTGGTCAGTCTATCGATTTCCAGGTTTATTTTGATTAAAAAATTTCTTACCCATTTGAAGGGGTGGTTTCCACCCCTAGGGAAAAAGCACACTTCGGCACAAGTTCAACTTTGAAGAACGTTATAAATACTACCTAAATCCCAGTTTTCAAAGATATTGACCTTGTTTCCCAAAATTCCACAGTAATACGGTATTTTACCGTTGATGACTGGAGTATTATGGTCCTAAATAATTTTATCTCCGACCATCACATAGTGTAATTATTTATTGATATGAAAGCTCCGCCTAAAATTATCACATCATTTTATCCATGGATGGATTAAGACTTCTGATTGATTTCCCAGCTTCCAGTATACATGGGCATTATTTTATCCATCTGGTATTGGCCCAATCAAAAGTAACCCACAATTACCATACCCTAAATAAGGAAGAGAGAGAAATTGGGTGTACAAACATAATTGTGTAAAGTAAATTAGTAACTAGAGTATATAGGTAATATAAATTAAGCACTTGGCAAATAAATTACTAAAAATGGGAGCTGTAGTTAACTGACTCAAGTAAAACGTCACAATACATTTTAGTGTGTTTATTTGGATTCTTTAGATAAGAGATCCATTTGTCACATGGAAAGGGCCGCGTTCCAAGCTACAACTTTCAAAACTTTCCATATTACTGTCGTAAAATCATCATTTCGATCTTTCCATAGGCGAACTTGAAACAATACGTACCCCAGCAGACATTGACAAATGGAAAAAAAGTAATGAATTATTTAAATTGGATCCCTTATTGATGAACCATCACCATTATATTCCATTAAGTTCTTTCCGAGCCGATTGAATTCCATAAAAGTTAAGATCCCCCCTTGGAAGAACATAAATTATCAAAAGGAGATATGGCCTATCAACTATCGTGACAGACGTTTATAAATACTTTCGGGAAAGTTGAAAACACCAACGGATCGCCTCGAGGAATTAAATTACTTTTAAAATATTCGCGAATTCGGCATTAAATGGAGAACCTCATCGGCAATGGATGTTTAATTTTTTATACTAAGGTCGGGTCTAATCGTTTCGCCTCACGTTGAATCCACGAAGAATTATTGAATTACTTTTCAAAAAGGTTCACCTGGGAAGGTATTAGTTTCACTTCATTAATATTTTCCGTTTCTTTGTATAACAAAGGTAATTAAGGAACTCTTGTATTGGATTACGGTTTATTTTAAGACTCCATCTAATGAACCGATGGTTCGTTTTCCTCTTTCCTCATTTTTTTAATAAGGGCAGAAATAGCTGAGGGAATTTCGAAAAAACATTTTCACTTCTCGGTAAAGGCACGAAAAGTATTATTTTGGTTAAAATAATAACTCAAAAGGATTCACTGCGCTCCCACGTACCAAGTTTAGTAAAATCAAACTCGGCCATGTAATTAAAAGCAAACAAAATATACATACATATGAGCGATGCCTACCAAACTTCCCAATTAAATTATATCCCTTTGTACTTTCGAATTTCACGGGAAAATAGGCACGGGTTTTTCGGAACCGTTGTCGTACTCCGTAATATTCACCTTTTTTCCATATTTTTTTTCTCAGACATCATTAATGTGTATGTAGATATAAAAGAGATTGGTAATGGGCTCGTCGTGTGTCTTCCACTGTTCACGCTATCTTCCTCCGCGAGTGTATTATTTTTAAAATTGACATAATTGACAAGACGTTTTAAGTGTCTTTCTTTGATAATGTCGTCGGAAGAATACTCCGAGGGAAGGGACGAAAAATTCGTGCACAATTTGTTTGATGCCGGAGCGGGACGAGTCAAATAAAGGGAAACAAAGCCGTTGTTATCATTATAGTTACCTTTGGAAGTGGAAGTGCTCGAAACAACGCGAAATTATTTTTATTGCGCCAATTATATTTTTCGATAATGTCGCAGAGAGGAGGAGTATACTTTTTTCGTGCCGGTGTTTTTCATTTAATTAATTGGCGATCGTTGGAACGAAAGGAACGGCTCCCGACGGAGTAATTAGATTTTTTTTTTGAATTCTGTGATGAAATATTTCCAAATTCGTTCAGAAATATTTAAAATTGTACTCTCCGCATAAACATATAACAGTAGTGAAAAAAAAAACAGAAAACAGCGTTGTAAACGTTATTTTTTGATAAATTACAAGTTGGTGTCGAGATATGAAACAGTTCCCGATTGGATAATTAGGATCCCGACTATTCGGCGCCTTTAAGGCAATTCAAATGCAAATTAGTAGCATTTCCGGTATTAAAATCCCACTATAACTATTAACTATTAACTATTCTTAAACGCTGACTCCTCCTGCTCTTTCTTCTTCACCCTCCAAACCCCTCCTTCACTAGGTAGATAAAATTGGAAGTCAATGCGATCACTGGTTAACTTTGAGTTAGAGGGCGCTTCCTAAAGGTAGCTGTCAATTATCAAGCAGCAGACTCTGGGTAGCTCCCTGTCGTACCTTTGAGTAAGAAAATCCACAATTGTTAATTAGAGTTGAATCTCCTTGATTGACTTTGTCATTGATTAGTATTGTTCATGTATTGTAATCGATTACAATGTACAAAGTGACCAAGAATGACTGTTTGAGTGGGCAATACTGAATTTCATTTTTAAATGGTACAAATGGTAATTTGAATTTGCTATTTCAAATTTAAATTTCGGGTATTTTTGTCAAATTTATTTATTTAAAATGATTTTTACGTTACAACACGAAATTTTCATTGGAATGGCGTACTTTCGAAGCGGGATTTATAACCCAATTACTGGTTGGCAGTACTCTCTCGAAGCGACAATTTTAGGAGTTGTTTCCGGAGACCTTGGTCACTTTTGCTGTCTTTCTGCAACATTGCATGCGAGTAGTTGAACGTTATTTAAACACAGGGAGCGTAAGCAAACAAAAATCAACTGGTAGACCTTCTACTCTAAACGAGGAAGTTGTGGAGGATATCAGAACTCGAACGCAAAGAAGTCCTTCCAAATCCTTAAGAAAGCTCTCCCTTCAAATAGGTTTGGTAATTATGCCT
This sequence comes from Cryptocephalus moraei, assembly GCA_946251905.1. NCBI lineage: Eukaryota > Metazoa > Arthropoda > Insecta > Coleoptera > Chrysomelidae > Cryptocephalus > Cryptocephalus moraei. The sequence goes on from OX276455.1 coordinate 10,438,619, forward strand.
CCTATTCAACCAATTTTCATTCTTAACCATAAGACTTTCACTTTTACATGTTCTAATTCACGGTTTTACAGGTTTATCATATGGAAGTTGCTCCACTGTGCTTAAAAAGAAATTAAAGTACAACCCTTACAAAATCTCCATCGTCCAGTCATTAACCCCTCCAGATCACTCGCAGAGAGTTTCATTTTGCAATTGGTTCAATGACATATTACATAATAATGATATCCTTGACAATACCTTCTTTTCCGACGAAGCCTGGTTTCATCTCAACGGCTATGTGAATAAACAAAATTATAGAATTTGGTCAGGTGAAAATCCTTATGCTATCAGAGAGACACATTTGCACCCGGTTAAAGTTGGTGTTTGGTTGGCAGTCTCAAGGACGCGGGTGTATGGGCCATATTTTTTAATTTTACCGTCAATTCGGAGATATATCCAACACCTTTTGAGGCCTTTTATAAACCAAGTAACAGACGAAGAGAGTTAAATTGGATATTATTTCCAACAAGACTCTGCAAGGGCACATACGGCTCGTGCTACTATGGGATATTTACGAGAGAATTTTGGCGACAGAGTAATTAGTCAGGGCATTTGGCCAAGCAGGTCAACAGATCTCACTCCATTAGATTTTTCGTTATTTGGGCTCTTGAAGGAGAATGTCTTTAGGAACATATTGCATACGGAAGAAGAGCTGCAAGAGGCATTTGTTCAGAAAGTGGCAAACATTACCCCCAATATGCTGGCGAATATCTTCGAGAGGCTAAAAAGAAGAATTAAATTGTCTGGACCAAAATGGGGGGCATTACTGTTAGCTGTTTAATTCAATCATTGTTCTGTATTTCGAGTTTCATTTTTTAAGCGTTAATTTGTATTCACATAACCTACAATCTTATCGCTGATTGTTATGTACAATTTTTGTCAAATAAACATATCTGGTTGCAGCGTTGCAAACCCTTAGGCAAAAAAATCCTCCAGGTAGGATTGCCAACTCAAACAGTCATTCTTGAGCACCCAGTATTATAATTGATTCTAGGTGTGCTATGTACAATAATTGAAAACATCTACAAAAAAGTCTCCAAAAATCGAAGATGAAACTAGAACCAATAACGTTAAGGTTAAACGCGGAGTATGATAGGGAGACACTATTTCGCCAAAGCTATTTATATAAGCTCTTGAAGATGTCTTGAAGAATCAAATGGGAAAACAAAAGAATCAAAATAGAACGAAAATATCTGAACACCTCCGATATGCATATGATATCGTGCTAATATCAGACGGCATTAAGAAAATGGAGTCAATTCTCCAAGATCTAAACGAAGAGTCACAAAAGGTGGCACTAAAAATGAACATTACAAAGTCAAAAATAATGAGTTCAACAAAACACACAGATCTATATAGATAACAACGTTATCGAAAATGTAAAAGAATACAAATCTTTGGGTCACATGGGTCACTAAAGAAAGAAAACCGATCAAAGCGAATAAATCTCTTCTGGACTGCATTTGTAAAACTGGAATACATATTAAGATATAACGATATTCCCATAAACCTAAGACGGAAAGTGTTCAACGCCTGCGTTCTGCCTGTTACAACATACGAAATGGAAACAATTGCCATTATCCAAGTCATTAAAACAGACTCCGAGTAATGGAGAGGGCTTTTCGGTCAATGCTTGGTATCACTCTAAGAGACAGAATATCAAATGATGAGATTTGAAGAAGAACTAAAATTAAGGATATAATGGAGAAAATTGCAGAACAGAAGTGGCAGTCAGCAGGTCATGTGGAAAACTGAAGGAGGAGGGTTGGACATCAAAAGTCGTTAAATGGGAGACCAAGAGGAACCAAATGGAGTATAGGCAGATTTCCACTACGGTAGATGGACGATATAAAGAACATACCAGGTGGAAAGTGGTATCAGAAGGCTCAAGTCAGGGATCAGTGGAAGGAACTAGGGAAATCTTATATCCAGGAGTGGACGAAAAGTGACTGAGTAAGAAGAAGAAGAAGAAGTAGTGAATGATACTAAGAATCATATTTATTCCTGGTAGGTGGCAATCAGCGTGGCGACTTATTCTCGTGCCGCTCTTAGTGACCTGTTTTACACTGTACACTTATCTAGTTCTGCAAACGTTAAATTTAATTTCACGCCTTGTGTACTGAACGAAATTAACATTAAATACGACATGAAAGCTTCGCTATCGCTCAGTTAAAAACAATAAAACCTCCTTAATTAACAATCCAAAACTATCCCCTTCCGCCGATCCACCTCCCTCTCATAAACGCAATCTCGACAACAGTCTTATCTGCGGGACTGATCCCCGTAGTACATCAGCAAAGTTGATCCCACCGAGACCCATCATTATTTCACCTAATTTCATTTAATTTCGTCGGATATATCTCTAATCTGCGTTCTGTTATCTGCTTTCTGAACTTAAGCGACGGCGACTTGACCCGACTAATCTTGTTGCGGGATTTTTGCTTTGTGTAGCTCCCGAAATTCCCGACGAATGGCGCCGGCCCGGGGAACGGCCGAGGTGGAGGATTTTATTGTCTCAGACGTTATACATTTTTAAGCGGCACCTCCCGAAAGGTTTTCCTCCGATTAGAGTTCAGGAACGTAACAGGGAAGGTGTTCGAAGGTACGCAATTCCCGTTTGGGATGATCTCAGATTTCTCAGATTCTGGGTCTGGAAAACGGACACTAACGTTAATGTTGACAATGTAAACCTTGCTATTGCCTAAATAGTCTCTAAAATTCAAATGAGTGGAAGAGTTGCCAAAGTTATTTCTATATTCAAGAAAGGCGAACGAAACAAGACAGAAAATTAGAGGGGTATCAGTTTGCTAGTTGCAGGTTATGAACTATAGAGCAAAATCGTAAATAAAGACTTCGAAACACTTCAGAACATATATTGCTTAAAGAAGCAGATTTTCGCCAAGGTCGATCGTGCAGATAATAACACTAACGCCGAGAATTCAATTTAGAGACACAACTAGCATTTATAGAAAAAGCCTTTGACTGGATAGATAGAAGCAAACTTTGGTCCATAATGAAGAAAAGACGGTATCCAACACACTTTGTCACAACTATACAGCCTTTATAAAAATACCAGAATTACTAATATCGATACTAGCAAAGATCGATATTGTCGGCAAAAATTTAGCTTCTGAAATTATAACCAATCAAGGCGTTAGAAAGGGATGTACACTTGTATATAATATATGTGATGATATATATGTGTAAGAAAATGGAAAATGGATACATCTCTGTGAATAGAGACAACTAGAAATTAAATCTTAAATACAATGTTATTTGCCGATAACTACGTTATAATCGAAAATAATGAAGATAAATGACAATTGGTTATCTTGGCAAATGGCAAAAATTGTCAAATCTTGACAATACATCTGGAATAAACTTCAATTCACTAATCCTAGGATAATTAAATTATTTCTATAAACTCTACTCTGTATTCAGTAACTATTCTCTAAAACACTATTTTTATTATTATTCAATTTTCGAAAAATGTATCCCTATTTTTCAAAAAATAGCGATATATCGCATAGTATCGAAGTTAAAGTAACGAAACTCGGCCATACAATTAAAAATCATCCCCCAGACCCACCCTTCCAGTTTCGTCTCTAAATTCGAACGTTCAGATATTGGCTCCCAAAAAAAGGAAATTTACTAATTTTTCCAAGATATGCAGAAAACTCGATTTTCAAAATTTTCATCCAAACCGAAAGAGAGAAGTTATTGGTGCAAAATACAAAAGAGATTTTCTACGAGAACTTTCACATTCCGAGATATGAATTTTGGAAAAATCTGAAATTCGAAAAAATAACCTTGCTCGAGTTTAAAATCGTGTAGTGGATTACGAAAAAAATTGAAAAAACCGAAAATTGACAAGTATAAAGTGCCCTTCACAGAAGATTTAGCCAAAATCGTTAGGAAACTTTTTTATAGGTATTTAATCGTACAATAAATATTCAAAATTTAAAAAAAATTCTTGGAGCGAATTTCGAGAAAAATTCAAAAAACCGAAAAATGACAAGAGTAAACAACCCTTTTATCCTGGCCGATTTTAATGAAAAGCTTATTCTTACGTCCTGGTATGGTACAAAGTCTAAATACAAAGTTTTGACCGTTTGTGGTTTTTGGTTTTTGAGAAAATCCTACCACATACACACATACACACATACACACATACATACAGACGGTTTTCCAAAAACTTGTTTTTTGGACTCAGGGGACCTCAAAACGTACAGAAATGCTAATAACTCAATTTCGAAAAATCGACCCGATTACAATACTCTCTCATATATGAGTACCTCATATGAGAAAGTAAAAATTCCCTATAGCAGTTTACAGAGATAGACATCCTGAACAGGAAAGCTATCTAAAATTTTTTCGCAAATCTGTAGATACATCAATCCTATGATCCTAGGATAATTAAACTATTTCTATATTCTACTCTCTGTGCAGTAATTATTCTCCAAAACACTATTTTTGTCATTTATCAATTTTCGAAAAATGTATCCCTATTTTCCAAAAAATCGCGATATATAGCATAGTATCGAAGTTAAATTAACGAAACTCGGCCATACCATTAAAAAGCATCCCCCAGACCCACCCTTCCAGTTTCGTCTCCAAATTAGAAAGTTCAGATATTGGCTCCTCAAAAAAGTAAGTTTACCAATTTTTCCAAGACATGCACAGAACTCGATATTCAAAATATTCACCCACAACGAAAGAGAGAAGTTTCGTGGTGCAAAATGCCTACAAAAGAAATTTTCTACGAGAACGTTCACTTTCCGAGAAATGAATTTTGGAAAAAATAAAAATTTTACGAAAGTAACAATTTTTTAAAAATCCGATTTTAAAAAGTCCCTATAGCAGTTTACAGAAGTAGACATCCTGAACAGGAAAGCTAGCTGAAAATCTTTCGCAAAATGTGTAGATTCACAGACACGAATTATCGAAAAATCTGTTTCTACATTTTCAAAAATTCGAGATATTTTGAGAACTATCGAAGTTAGCGAATCGAAACTCTGTCACAGAACGAAAAAACAACCCCATGCCTTACCCAGCAAGTATCGTCGCGAAATTTGAAAATTTTGAATTCGAAACTTCAGTTGTTGTCTGCTCAAAAAATGAAGGTTTAACCATTTTCAATTTTTCCAAAAATGAGTTAAAACTAGATTTTTCCAAAAAATCTACCACAAAACTAACGGGAAGATATCCCGTTGTCGAATATGAACAAATTTATCTAATAGAACGTGTACTTTCCGAGATATGACAAGAATTGGAATTTTCCAAAAATATTATCGGTTATAAAAACTCAAAAAATTTATTTTGAAGACAAAAATGAAATGAACTCTCCGTAAAGGGCGTAATTTTCGAAACAGAAACTACTTAATTGGAATTTTTCATTTTTTTCCAAAAAATCGCGATATTATTTTGAAAATTATTGCGGTTAACAAATCCAAACCTCAAATATCCCTTACATTTGTAGATATACCTATGATTTCATCCGAGAACCTCCATCTAGTCATACATTTGCATAATGAGAACACGTAAGAGATCACAATATTAACGCGAGAGGAGGTGTGGTGTGTTGCGTACAACCCATTCGTCCTCCGCATCATCCTCTCAATAGCGTTTAACAGGAACATCAAAAATGAAATTGGTACGTGGCGCGGTAGTTTAGTTGGCCAGAATACTCGACGCGAAATTGGGACACCCGGGTGCAAATCCCGGCTGAGCTACAAACACCTTTTTCAAATATCTCTTACATTTATACATATACCAATGATTTCATTCGAGAACCTCCATCTAGTAATCCAAACCTCGTTACACGACCAACCAGCACCCCCGACATGTGACATTTTCATTGCAAAATTTAAAGGTCTACTTTTCAACTCTCAAAAAAGGAAGGTTAACCCACAACGATTTTTGAAAAAGGTTACCAAAATTTGATTTCAGAAATATCAAACAACATAGGATAGGACAGAAATCACAAATTTCCCGATGTTGAATATAAAGGAATTTCTCTAATAGAACGTCTCCTTTCAGAGATATGAATTTTGAGAAACCTAGAAGTTTTCGAAAATATTAATCTTGTCCAATTTTAAAGTTCGGGTAGTAAATGATAAAGATGAACATCCTGGAGAGAACATTTATATGAAATTTTACTGCAAAATGTGTAGGTAGTTTTTGAGATTGGAGTTACTCAAGTAGAAGCTTTCATTTTTTTTTAAATCGCGTTATTTCCAAAAATTATAACAGTCATAACGGTTAAAAAAAATAAACCCTAATTGAAATTATAGGTTAACTCTATTTTTTGCTAAAAATTATTCAAAATTAGTTTTTGACATAAACGAGAAAGGAAGGTTTCCAACAGTGACATAATTTCCAAGATATGAACTACTTAAGTTGAAGTTTCCATATTGTCGGCGAATCTCACTTGTCGCCGTCGTTATCATTAGTCTTATTTAGTTTTACCGCCGGAGAAAAATCTGGCTGTACGTTCCGAGTACACATCTGCCGTCTAAGCGGAAAGTCGAATCTGAAATAATTGTAGACGGGGAACACTTTTGTTATTCTTAACGTTCTTGTGGAGTTCGTTAACGATCCTCGTGTTGAGGTTAAATGCAGGATTTTACGGTTTCCTGGCTGAATCGACAACGTGAATTACATGAAAGATTCGCGGAATCACAGGGCGTCAGTCACTCCTTCGCGATTTTCTATAAATGATTACGCAAATGAAATTGCATAACGAGCTTAATTCCCACTAATAGCGACCGAAGTTTGAAGTGAAATCATTCAAGTTAGAAGCTCATTACCCCAATTTAGTTTAAACATGATTCATCATTAGGGAACACAATAACATTCCTCTTGGCCTTACGAAGCCAATTGACTTGGCGTCAAATCCCCTTTTGCATATTTCACAGCCACCGACCATTATTATGAAGGACCTACTAGTGCTGCTTTAGTGTTTCGAGTGTTTGAGAGGGGGACGGGTGGGGATGGGGATTTTCGTTCGGCAAACGGAATAGTTTTCAATTCGATTTTCGAGGGCTTCAGGTGCCGGGCCCAATTAAGACAATAAATCACTGTCTTCTGGAGGGGGTATTGTGTGTAATATCATTATGAAAATTAATTTCTATTGCGGAAGTAGCTTTGCCGAACACGGGAAACCCGAATAGGCACAATGTATCTATATAAACCGGGACTAATTGGTGGTACTACTCTAATGTATGAGGAACTTATCGGCAAATAGAATTATTGTATATTTTTGAAGAGGTACCGAGGCGGAGATAATGAGCGATATTAAATTTGTAATATGAGCTTCACTGCGATGAAAACTACATTACAATTTGTTGCTGTGGAAAATAATGGAGGACGATTACGCCATATTTCGAGTAATTTTGGCTGGATCATTTCGAACATTCACTTCGAAATTGTCACTAACTCTTCGCTATAAATAAAGCATTTAAGGTGAAGAGACTAATACCTTCACTACATTTAGTTCCATCACGTTACATTATAATACATTAAATTACACCATTAACCAAGTTGCTTTCAATAAATTAACGACACATGTGGGCACTGTGCGAATGGAAATTCTCAGGGAATTCTCCACTCCTCTTACTTATCGCCAGTATGCAATATACAATGCAAATACTTATGTTCGATTCCAATAAGCTGTTTCAGGTTACAACAGGTTACACGGTTCCCATAACGAGGTGCGGATGCAAAAGGTGGAATTTTGGTGTTAGATTTTAACAAAAAACTTTTCTTTTATTGGTACGCTATTTTGCCTATTTAAAACAGGCTTTGGCGTGCGTAAATCGGGCTTTTTCGTACCCGCGTGTTTTAAAGTCGCCATGGAAACGTATCAACAACGGCCATATCAACCAATAACAGAGCGTTTTTTGTCATAGCGGGACGAGCCTATTGGTGGCACGACGTGCGACGGGCCGTCACGAAGCGTTCCGAGTGTCATTCAAATTAAACATATTGGGTATGCATTTGGTTTTGGTATAAAAAATGGTACCAATAAAAAAAATCGCGTAAAGTATTCGTGGATAACTGCTCTTTCAAGCACTTGCTCTATTTCGAGCACTCCGGCTACGCCGTCGTGCTCGAAAACTCGCGCGTGTTTGAAAGAGCCCAATATCCACTCATACTTTAAATATACTATTACAAGCCGTACCCGGCATGCGTCGCAATGCCACGTAAAGTTTAAAGAAAAAAGATAAATAAAAATTATTGATGACCCGGTGAAATTCCTATCATCTACATATATTTTTGAAAAATAATGTCAAAATAATACAAAATTTTTATCTACATTAAATTAAATGCAACACAGTTATACACATAATCAATTTAAGGCTTTCGGATCTACTATATTTTCCGTCTTTTTTTTTGCGGTGCGTAAATTTATAAAGATGATGGTTTTACGACTCGCGAACACGCGACGTATAATTGTCCATGCGCGAAACCGGGAAACTCCAAGTTTATTCCGCAAACTGTCCTTGTATTAGCAATTGTATATTATCTTTTTAAATTTTTAATAAATAGTTTATGAAAAACTACCCTGAAATTAGGTATGAAATTTCCCTGTACAATATGCGTTGCACCATACGACGTCATTTAAAAGCAATTATTATACGTTGGGATGTTGGCCAAGAAAAATTTAGAGTCATTTCCCACCCCAGAAACTAAAGAAGGTAATGGATCTGGTGCTGGGAACAATTTCGGCAATTTTACTTTACCACCAGCACAACATAATCCAGTAGCTTCACCGCTGCATTTTAACGCTTTACAATATTGACAAACTATTGTCATTTTTCCAATCGTTACGGATTCTTCGGCACAATAATCTATTTCCGGGTCGTAGTGGAATGCTACTCGTTCCATATTTAAAGGAACACTGCGTCTGCGGAATCGCTCTATTTCATGATGTCTTGAAATGCGCTCCATGTTTTGGGCATTTGTTGCTCGTAGTACGTGCATGACCATCTTGGTGTTTATTCTGCCATGTCTTTTTCAGATTGTCTAAGTAGATTTTTGTTTGTTTGTTATTTTTACCTTTAGTTCGATTCGTCGGTAATTCTGTTCGGTCTGTTGTTTGGGTTTCTTCACTTTCGGTTTTGGGTCTTGTATTTGTACCTCATAGACTTATTTCTTGGGTGTTTTATTCGTTTGACGTCAGGTACAGTCGAATTGTCTTGTAGTTTTCCTCGATCCTTTTGAAATAGTGTGATCTAATATAATTGCGCTGATCGTCAAACCCAAGTTCATGGAACGCCTCGTTGTTCTCTTGGGCTTTCCCCCATAGTGCTTCTAAGTGATCAATCCTTTTTTGTAAGTATTCCTTGGTTTTTCTTGCACTTCCGTTTTTCTTGCAATTATTTTGTAGTTATATGATTTCTTGGGCTATTTTTTCTTGTTCTTGAATCAACTCATCTGCTTGTTATATCTTGTCGTAGTTGAAATTGTGAAATTTTTAACTTAATTCTCTGGAAAAGGTGGTTGTGACTTACTCAGGACTTTGGTTGTCTTCTTGACTTCCCGACGTTGTGTTGGTGTCGAAGTTCTTGAAGTTTTGGAGTTGTAATCACTGGCGGCTTTTCCTCCAGCTGCAGTGACTGGATATGTCCGTCGTTTCAAATTTGTAGAATTTGTAGACTTGGTGTCCTGGTGAAGTTGCTTTGACTTACTCAGGACTCTTCTTGGTTTCTTGACTTCCCGCTTTTGTGTTGGCGTCGTGTAGACTTTGTAGAGTCGGTGCCCTGTCGATCTAAATGCTGTTGTATAAGACGTGCCCGAACTCGTTCGATTCCATTATATACTGTTAAACGTAATTCTGTCATACTAATACGAATGTTATCTGTCTCTCACCGGTCGTCAGTCGTCAGTGCCATTTGGACGTGAGAGCTCGTCTCGTTGCACATTTGATTAACTTCGACGACCTAAGTCCATCTTCTCCTTAGCATTTTAAAATCAATAAAGTTCTCGCGCACTGACAAACTGATGATAGATTGTAATAATCGTCTTGACATTTATTTATTTGACAACCAACTGACACTATACTTTCATTTGTTTGATTATAAATGTCAAATTACAAAACGCACTTTTTCAGTATTTCCCTTACTTATTATTTATGTTTCTCACAATAAAAACCTTCCCTGAACTTCCACAAATATTTCAAGATCAAAATCACCAAAATCCGTCCAGCCGTTCTCGAGTTAAAGGTAGACTAACGAACAGCAATCCATTTTTATATATATAGAGAAGATTAAACCAAATGTACATATCCATACAAACTTCCATTTTTATGCTCAGCGTCTTCTTCATCAAATTACAGTTATAGGAAAAGGTGGTAAGGGTGAGCCAACCAAAGCAACTTACTAAGGCAAAAAGGCATCACTTTATATAAATTTAGTTACCTATTTATTATCGAATTATGAACACAATTTATACCTACATTTTGTAAATAAAAAAATATATCTTAGTTTTACTTTTGTCTTAGTCTTTTAGTCTTAGTTAGTTTAGTACAAAAGGTAAGTGACCTGCTAAAATTTACTTTTAATATGACATTCATAATCTCTCATAATAATGTCATAATGAAATATCATTATGACATTATTTGTGTTGAAGTACGGTGATCTATAAATTTCAGGATAACTTATATTGGGGTATAATTTTTTTTTATTATTTAAAAAATGCATATGGCCAATGGGTTTTTGGAACTTTTTGGATTTTTTTCTCTTCCCTTAGTATGCCTAAAGTCCTCAAAAGTACTTTTCTTTACAAATATTAAAATTTTCATCAAATCTGATTCTTCAAAAGGCAATGATCATTATACTGCTGTAGTGATTCTAAAGCCAAAATATAATTTCATTTATATTTAATTGTACAATATTTTCAAATGACTGTCTAATATATCGTGATATTAAAAATCATCTTGGTCAAAGATTGCTATGGAGTGTAAAACGGTTGTCTTAGCTTAAATCATCATTTTGAAATAATTCTGTCATTATCAAGCTACACTGACATCATAAATAACTTTAGAAGAATGGCTTGACAGATTTTGACACTCAAAAAATAATTGACATAAATATAGGATGGGAGCTGCGACAATTATTTTAAAATCCAGGGCCACCCTTGACCAAGGTAATTTTTTATATCACAGTACATACAGCAGAGTTTCCCTATGTCTGTGATGTATGTACAGTAAAACGAAATAAGGAAGGCCTCTGGCCTTGTGTTGCGCGCTGGCAAAACGTAGATGTGGTGGGGAGAATTTATTTGTTGTCGAGTGGCAGGCGAGTGCACGTCGATGCTCCTTTGTGCCTTGTTGCCGTATTAGTTGCCGCTACGTAACAAACGGAAGAGGGTAACGACGAATCTCCGGCGTCGTAAAACCGGAACATCGAAAATTCGAGAAATATTATGACGTTTAGCAACATCGCTTGAACGCTCGCTCTAACTTCATTACGCTGTATCGCTGTTTCGTTCTTAACATCTACTGTCTCTCTTCCCGTTCTGCGCAGGTGAGCGGCCTTCCTTATTCCGGTCTACTGTACAAAGGCCCCAAAAATGTGGTCATTGCGCCATTACCTAGAAACTTAAAACACACACTTACAGCTTGTGCCAAAAATAGACCCAGAAAAATCCTAAAACCCCCAAATCTCTCCGATGGAGTGAAAAATAAGGATGAAATTTACTTCTATGGTTCTTATCCCGACGTATTTGCCGAACAGTTAGAGACTTTAAACTATGCACGATTATAGCTTAGGAATTTCATAAAGTCTTATTAACGAGTTAACATAAATGTTTTCTTCTGTCCCTTATATTAGCCTGTGTAGATGGGTACGCAAATCTAAAAAATAACCCTGTACATAAGTACGCAGTTTTTTTGACGTGATATAGGTCTTACAAATTTCAGAAAACATTATAACGTTACGCATTTATCTCTCTTCCACTACAGCGACACAGCGTCCGAGTGAAAGAGACAGAGAGACCGTAATCACACAACCAATGGAACACCTAAGTCTGACGTCACAAGTGGGTGGTGCTAAGAAGGCATTCCAAACAAGTCGATAGAGCGTGTAATTTGCTCATAAGAAAATATTATTTTCAAGTTTATTATCATAGTCTAGTCAAGATGTGTGTTTGCTGCGAAAAATAGTTAGAAGGCTCGGAAAAAGATATGCGATAGCTCATTCGACGCGGAATGCAAAACTGAGAAATGGGTTTTAGGATTTTTTCTGCTAAGAAAAATTGCAATTGTTATTAACAAAAAACGAAAAATAAAAACGCTCTTTCGATTTTTTGATGACAACTCAAAAACCATAAGAGATAGAGGAATTCGCAAAAAAGATCGTTAAAGAGGAAGACATTTCCGATAAAAAACTCCCTACTCCTGGATATCTATCTCTTATATTTATATTTTTAATTTGTTGCTGAAAGTAAGGCTCCACGCTACCGTTACGGCATCTCTGAAGCGACTACGTCATAGAAAATAATTTTTTAAGGTACTAAGTATTAGTTTAAAAATTTAAAACAAACTTTAGTGTATTCTATACACTTGAAAGAATAAAGTCCCGTTGGAAAAAAAAATTTAAATGCATTTTTCAAAAAGCTAGCCTATTGTTAATAAACTAGTTATTTTCGTACTTCCGTCTTCATTGAAAGCAAGCTAAATGTTTAAATAAATACTCCATAAATATGTTGCTTCTTGGTGTCCTTTCTATGAGTGTACTCAATAAGGTGACGTCATAAAATTATTTATAGTTTCTTTATTTAGTTTACAACGAATTTTTAAAATCAACAAAAAACGCAAAATCCAGAAATTGTTGTTAAATTTTTTTTTCTTTTATATATTATGTTATGGCTGTTTTTATATTCAAACTAAGGATTACATAATTGTGGGAAAAAAAATTTATAGCTATTTGTTAAAGAATTGATTATAAATAAACGGCTTAGTTTAGTATTTTTGAAAATTCTTTTTTTACCATTCTATTGTTTAAGATTAATTATGATTTTTAAAATAATAAAATTTTCTTAAAAATTTTTGTTATACTAGTTTATAATGGGTTTTTTTTTAATGTTTTCATTATTTATATAATTAGTTAAGGAATAATTTTGTGTTCAAAAATCATTATAAAAATCTCTTAATAGAATAGGAGAAAAAAAATTATTTTTCATTGATAATTTCATAGTTTATTAAGTTAATAATTTGTTATAAAACGTTGAGTGTCACAATATTTTTCCCCTTTGCTTTCCCTTTCAATGAGGGCTTATTTTTGTTCTTAAAAAAACGGTCTCTAAACACAGCAGCACCACTAAACTTAACAAAAATGATAAGTTTTGATTAAAATAAAACAATAACATAAATAATATATAATATGGGCCAAAACTACATTGTACTACATACATATCTATCTAGAAATATTTGGTGATAACCAGGGGGCGGATTATATGCACAAGAAAATCACGATTTTATGCACATATATATGCTGTGGTTTTATGTAAAATATGCATGAAATATGCAATAAAATGAAAATATATGCAATAAAATCAAAACATATGCAAACCATTAATGAAAGTCAATAACCAATTTTAAGAGTAATTCTGGGTTTATTTATGAGTTCCTACAACAAATAATTAAATTTACGTTACGAGCTCAAAAATGAGCAATATTTTTTTTGTAATTTGAATGTTTTTTTTTTCAAATGTTTCTTATAACATTTTTCTCTGAATTTTGTAATTATTTGCAAAGAATCTACAAGTGGTTCAGAATTTTTTTTAAAGCAATTAGCGTTTCCGGAATGAAGCTATAATTAGTTTTTATAAAAATTAATTGCTGGTGTACAATATTATTTTGGAATAATGCTTGTGGCGTTAAAACACATTGAGAAAAACCTGTTAGATCTAATATCAATTTTATTAATTCATTCAAATATTCTGCATAAAAAAGAGCAGTGATTACCCATATTTACCCTTTTTTCCTTTTTTTTTTAGTTGGTGAGTTAGTGGTTATCGTGAAATTGCCTCTAGCGACTGGACTATATCGCATGTGACATTCGGGAAATGAACTCTACAAGAATTACCACGGAATGGAAGTGGCATATACATCACAACATATTTTTAAACGTTACATTTAACTTAAATTCTTTTATTTTTTAATGAATAATTTGTAATCTTCTTAATGAAATACAATATGTATCATCGTCATCACATCGAACATACGTATGACTTTAACGCGATTCGAACAAGGATTGTATGTAATTTCGTCGATTATTGGTTGAAAAGCAATAAAAGTTCGCAAGGTGAAAATTTCCAAGCGAAGAACTGAGAAAAGTCCCCGAGTGGTACGTTGCGTGCGGGGATCGCGATGCAATAAAAATCTGGAAATTCTCATAAGCGAAATGAGGAGTGAGAACGTCGAGAAGTTGTTGCCTCACTCGAGATTCCCAAACTTTCTATTTAATATTAATTTAAGTTTACAACTTTTTATAATATTGTTATATTCGCGAATGCTCCGAGTTGAGAGTATACCCGGCATATAATTATGTTAGACTCTTCTCGAGGAAATACAAGTTGAAATTTTCGTATATGGGACGGAATTTAATTTTCCTGAAGAAAACAAGTAAAATTTAGTACTCGCGAGATTAAAGAAAAACTCATCACACTAAGGAATATTATAATACCTGTTTTATACATTTGCGGATTATGGGGCGGTGTTAAAGTGATGTAGAGCCGACGCCGTAAATGTTCCACGGTAATTGTGTTGCTTTAAACAAGGCCGTTATCACTACAACAAAACTCGTAATTAATTTTTTTCCTACTGATGCGATTTTAATAAAGACGGATGAGCACGAAGGGAGAGTCGGGATTAAATCTTTTGAATGTTTTTATTCCGAAAAAGCGGCAGTTTGGTCGGTACTGATTGCTGCTTCCCTACAATCGAAACTAATTAAGATTGAACATATCGCCAATTATTACTCCGCTAATTATCTGATCGATCAAATCAAAATTATTCATAATTAACTAACGAACGTTCTGTAATTAGGGAAAAAAGGTTTATTCGAATTAAAAATAATCAAGTTGTAAGAAAATTAGAAGTGTTAATTTCCTTTTAAGATAATAAGAGGGGAGGCATCAAAAGATTTCTTTCTTGTCAAACACTCTGCAAATAATAAACCAAACCGATGAAAAAGGGGTTCCCTCGGTTAATTTCCTTGCTGAAATATTTCCGAAAATGTTAATCCTGACATTTTCGTCGGACGGGGAGAGGCGTTTTTTATACTAATTACATATTTAATATTCCGACCAGATAACGTTCGCCAGCACATCGTAATTGCCTTCGAGGAAGAGAAAATTAAAATTTATATCCCTTTAAATCCTGTCCGTTAGCGTCAGAAATCATCCTCAAGTATATTTCAATTTAAGAATGGAAAATTTAAACATCTGGCTTTTTTCTCGGGCGATCAGCTCTAAAATTAATTACTTTCTGCACCAAGACGAGCAATTTTCTTAATCAGGAAATCGCGAGATCGTATTTAAAAAGATCGCTAAGTTTCTCTTACAAGGGATCCATCAAGATTATGAGTGAACTTCTTCTTGAGGAGGGATTTTTAACTTTCCTCGGACGAAAATTTATTTGATGTAAATGCGTCACATAAGTTCCACTGTCACATTTTTGTTTCTGACGACTTTTTACTGATCGTAAACAACACTATTTCCGTTTTTAGGATTATCTGTCCCTCGTTCGCCATCTGTTAGCCCTCCACGATCCGTTAACTTTGAACAAAATGTACATAATTTTCGCAGCGGCGACAAAACGTCGCTGCAGAAGCGTTCGATATAAAACTCCCGAACTGCATTAAGTGTTAGACAAGCGCCGAGTTAATAAAAATAAAATAATGAAAAATCGATAAGGCGCAACTAGTCCAAACCCCCGGAAGGCGATAACATTTATACAGCGGCCCTAAAGGTTATACGGTTTTCATTTTATTTCACTTCCAGATGCCCAAGTCGGTAAATTCCATTTCCGCGTGTTCGGCCTTGCACCGTGTGTGTATATGCAGTTTGGTGCATACAACGATACCCATTTCCATGCGTTAAAAGTAGACACTAAGTAGGCATGTTTCGTTGTAAATTTGCCAATCAGAAATGAAGGAAATAGACAAGAACAAGCCGTCCAATGTGTGTACTTTGCACACCCAATGCTAGAGCACAATGTACGGCTTAATAGTTGCTAGAGTTGTGAAAAAGTTCTAAAAGAGTCTAAGAGGTTCAAATATGTATTTACATATTTGCATATTTTACAAATATGTGCAATTTAGCCTTAACATACTTTAACGCGAAATGTAAACAGCAACGCGCAACGTGTTTACTCTTATCGGACCTCGGCGGTCATTTCAAAGCGCTCCGTTAAGTGGGCAATAAAAAAAACGTCCCCAACGTTCCGGCAACATCTTATTAAGGAAACAATGATTTATTACCATCTGAGCGTTTCTAGATAAACATTATTAGGGAAAAGAAGGATCGAGTTCTTTCAGGAATCATCGCGAATACAATGGAGAAATACACTGGGTGATCAAGAATGACTGTTTGAGTTGGCAGTCCTACCTGGAGGATTTTTTTGCCTAAGGGTTTGCAACGCTACAACCAGATATGTTTAATTGGCAAAAAATTGACATAACAATCAGCGATAAGATTGTAGGTTATGTGAATAAAAATTATCGCTTAAAAAATGAAACTCGAAATACAGAACAATGATTTAATTAAACAGCTAAAGGTAATGCTCAAAATGCCCCCCATTTTGGTCCAGATATAAATTAACTCTTCTTTTTAGGCTCTCGAAGATATTCACCAGTATATTGGGGGTAATGTGTGCCACTTCTTGAACTATTGCCTCTCGCAGCTCTTCTTCAGTATGCAATATGTTCCTAAAGACATTGTCCTTCAAGAGCCCAAATAACGAAAAATCTAATGGAGTGAGATCTTGACATGCTTGGCCAAATGCCCTGACTTATTACTCTGTCGCCAAAATTCTCTCTTAAGTATCCCATAGTAGCACGAGCCGTATGTGCCCTTGCAGAGTCTTGTTGGAAATATCCAATTTTACGCTCTTCGTCTGTTAATTGGTTCATAAAAGGCCTCAAGAGGGGTTTGGTATATCTCTCCGAATTGACGGTAAAATTAAAAAATATCGTCCCCTACACCCGCGTCCTTGAGACTGCCAACCAAACACCAACTTTAACCGGGTGCAAATGTGTCTCTCTGATAGCATAAGGATTTTAACCTGACCAAATTCTGTAATTTTGTTTATTCACATAGCCGTTGAGATGAAACCAGGCTTCGTCGGAAAAGAAGGTATTGCCAAGGATATCATTGTTATTTAATATGTCATTGAACCAATTGCAAGATAAAACTCTCTGCGGGTGATCAGGAGGGGTTAATGACTGGACGATGGAAATTTTGTAAGGGTGGTACTTTAATTTCTTTTTAAGCACAGTGGAGCAACTTCCATATGATAAACCTGTAAAACCGTGAATTAGAACAACATGGAAAAGTGGAAGTCTTATGGGTAAGAATTAAAATTGGTTGAATATGAGGCATAAGGACCAAACCTGTTTGAAGGGAGAGCTTTCTTAAGGATTTGGGAGGACTTCTTTGCGTTCGAGTTCAGATATCCTCGACAACTTCCTCGTTTAGAGGAGAAGGTCGACCAGTTGATTTTTGTTTGCTTACGTTCCCTGTGTTTAAATAACGTTCAACTACTCGCATGCAATGTTGCAGAAAGACAGCAAAAGTGACCAAAGTCTCCGGAAACAACTCCTGAAATTGCTGGTATGTCGCTTCGAGAGAGTACTGCCAACTAGTAATTGGGTTATAAATCCCGCTTTGAAAGTACGCCATTCCAATGAAAATTTTGTGTTGTACTTAACGTGAAAACCATTTTAAATAAATAAATTTGAAAAGTATACCAGAAATTTGAATTTTAAATAGCAAATTCAAATCATCAGTTGTACCATTTAAAAATGAAATTCAGCATTGCCAACTTAAACAGTCATTCTTGATCACGTTGTATATAAGCGGGCTTGCGGTCGGAGATTAGATTAGACGTGAAGCAGCGACAGAGTAAACAGTGCGAAAAACGGACAAGCGAATGATACAAATAAATTAAAAGTTAAGTGTGTTATATAAATTAATAAGTTCAGTAATAGTGTAAATAAATTAAGTAGTGTGTAGTGTATAATAAGAACAGTGTAAATAAATGAGAAATAAACGTTACAATATTTTTACTTTCTCTTATGGAGTACCCAAATAATAAGAGAATGTATTGTAATCGTGCTGATTTTCGGGGTTTGAGATATTGGCATTTCTCAACGTTTTTCAGTTCTGAAGACTAGTTTTTAGACGCTCATAGGTTTTTAAAGTAACGTTGAGAAATCTCTAACGAAATTATAGGAGTTGTAATACGTAGAGACATTTTTTGACAAATT
Source organism: Cryptocephalus moraei (assembly GCA_946251905.1). Taxonomy (NCBI): domain Eukaryota; kingdom Metazoa; phylum Arthropoda; class Insecta; order Coleoptera; family Chrysomelidae; genus Cryptocephalus; species Cryptocephalus moraei. The sequence goes on from OX276455.1 coordinate 10,457,152, forward strand.
ACAAACATATGCACAAATTGTAACTTTAGACATTTTAAAGTAAGTTCTGACATAATTCAAGACGTTGAGGAGTAATTGCTCGAGTTGTGAAACGAGTTTACATGCATATTTACATATTTTACAAATATATGCAGTTTAACCTTAATATTTTTTTTTTAAATAATTTGGGTTTTTTACTTTCATAGTACGTTGTTTTACTTTTAATTTGTCCATTTTCAATGGGGGTATCCTTTTCCAAAATGATAAATTATTCATCTAAAAAGTAGATAGAGCCTTACCTAAAGGTAATTGCGATGATGGTTAACACTAAACAAACGTAGGTTAAATTTACTCATACTACAATTGCTTTGGGAATTTACCCTTTTTAATACATTTTTAAAGAAGTTCTTAAACCAGAACTGAAGTGTGTGAAGGATATTCATAAAAATATCTAACGATTTTAATGAACTGCAATTGACTTCAAATAATTCGAAGTTTGAAAAGTACTTCATAAGGTTTAAAAGTCGCTTTGCCGAGACTTTTTAAAATAAGTTCTGACACAATTCAAGACATTGAGGGGTTTCTAAGAAACTTATTATGAAATTGTATTACATGAAAGCCATTTATAAACACTTGCAATTGTCATTTACAACTTAAAATATCGATACCTACTTTCATTGTGTTCCAGACGGCCGAAAGGCAAGACTTTAGGTATCGAGTAAGTTTTAGTAAGTTCAAGTAAGTGTAAGTAAGTTCTGATATAATTCAAGACTTTTATTTTGACATTGTACTACATTGAAGATATTTAAAAGGAGTTGCAATTGTCATCTACGAAGCAAAATATCGATACCTACTTTCATTATATTCCAAAACGGCTGAAAACAAAGACATTAGGTATCGAATAAGTTCTGGTGAGTTCAAGTCAGTTTAAGTAAGTTCTGACATAATTCAAGACGTTGACGAGTGTCTTACAAACCTATTTTGACATTTTATTACATGGAAGCAGTTGCAATTGTCATTCACGATACCGATTATCGATACCTACTTTCACTGTATCCCACCGGAAAGCCAAGACTTGGGTATCGAGTCCGGTGATCACATTAGGTTATATTTGTCGAAATGAAATCAATACCGCTTGTTTACCGAACGGTTGTATTTTTATCGTCCCGTATCTGGAAACGTGTTTACGACGCAATTCTCTCCCCCGTCTCCAATATTTCCTTATTTCACCTAACGACTTGAAATTTAAGCATTGATTTCCATGAGAAGGACCTTTCGCCGGTGGAAAGTCAGGAGCACGTTAGGAGAGCATACACTTAAATTGCGCAACTTCAGCGAAAAGTGCAATCAAGCAAAAAGGTCGGAAATTTGCATATTCATTTGATAACGATCCTCGAGTTTGTTTGAGTTTTAGGTGAGTTAGCTAAAATTAGAATTATGGGACAATTATACACGTATTAATTATACTTTCAAATGACGTGCCGTTAGAGCATTGTTACCCAACAATTATGGATTGTCCCATAAAAAGATAACTTTGTACCAGTGTGACCGTTCTCTGGAGATGCCTGCGTTACGTTAGTTTAACACTGTCCGTTAATAAAGGGAATAGTTTAAGGCAAATGACCTTTGGTAGTTGCCACTTTCGTTTCCTTACAGCCAAGTTATTCTGATGTGTTTATAATCCTTTGGAAAATTATATTAGATTAATAGATTAGAAGATTAAATTATTACATTAGTGTTCCGTCTCAGATAAGTGACATTTTTAATTTATTGTTGAACCGATGATGATTTACAGAGGTCCATATTGCTGTCACCTCGACTACCCAATACTTCTTCGAGATTTATTTGCTATAAACACAAGTCAAGTCCACAATGAGCCGTAAGGGTAACAACGACCCTCCCGGGAAAGTAATCGAGTATTACATTTCGAAGAAGTAGGGTACGCCATTTCTAAAACATGTGTTTACCATCTGTATATGAGATGAAAGCGAGGATCTTCAGCAATGGTCAGCACGCCGTCTACTCTTTACCGGTGTGATTTTCAACCAATAAGCGACGAGTAAAGAGGAGTGCAATGCAACCGGCCAATAAGCGGAGATCGCGTTTCTCATCTCTAATTTTTGAGTAATTTAATTTTAAGAAACACTTTTCATCTAACTACCAGAGAACTATTATCTATCTTCACTTATTCCGTTGTATTTTAAGTTGTTGCAGTTAAATAGTTTAGTAAATCCGAAGTTACAATTACGTGTTATCATTTCCCAACTGTTCACGCAATATTAAGTTGGCGCGTGAAGTGTGCTGGTCAGTTATAACGATCTAAGACAATCGAAATTTCTGATTCGTACGCGACGTTACAATTAGATTAATGAGATATCTAATTTGATGTCAAAATATGCACTAAGAATTCTTGAAATATGCATGCAATAGCTGATTATTAAGGTTACCAAAAATTAGCTGATTTTTAAGTAAAATATACTAATCAGAAACGCTTCTCGCAGTTTTATCTAAATATTTAAGAATAAATGAAATGTTTCAGCGTCGTAAAACGATAAAGAATTTTGATTCTTTGGAAAATATGCGAAGAAATTGATAGTACAAAATAGTATTGAGTTCAAGCTATAGATCCACAGACTGCAATTATAATAACAATTTGTAGCTAAAACTCCTAGGAGATTTTAATTCAAGCAACTTATTACCCATTCAGAGAAGTTTTATGTCAGCTATCTTATCATGCTTTGCATGGAAAAACATAATAGAAAACGTTTAAAACCAATTTAAAAGTTCATGAGTTTCATATAAAACTTTGCATTATTTTATGTCAATTGCGATTCATTATGCTACATTTTCAAAAAAGTAATTTTTAATTGATTCTCCCGTTCCTTTTGTTATAGAAACTTCTTTATTTTTTAAATTGTAGGGTTTTCAACTACCTGAGATACAGTATTTTGGAAGAAAAAAATTGGCGCGAAATTCAAATTTTTAGAGAGATCCGAAATTTTCAATTTGTGATATCACAAGAATGACAATAGTAGAAATGCCAAAAATATATGTTTCGTATATTTATGTAAATAGTTGAACTGATGATTTATACACATACATAAGTACATTTTTGACGTGATGTACGTCTTATAAATCGATGTGCCGGCTACCTGCCGATTCACAAAACTGTGTAACATTACGCCAGACCCATGCATGCGTGCGAATTAGAGTGAGAGCGACAACAATAGACAGAGATCGACCTTGGCGGTTGCCTTGCGAGGCATCTATCTTTTTTACACAAGTGAAAGCTCGATTTGGCGATCGGCTCGGTTCGCGTGCGCGATAGAAGGGGGCGCAGGGGTACGCGCTACGCGCGTTCTGATTGGTGATTGCACTGTTTCCACTCCGTCGTCAGCGACGACGGCGACAGCAGTCAGCACACTATTATTTATAAAGTTATCTGAATATTTACGGTGCATAACATTGCTTATTACTATTACAATAACAATTGCGGCAATAAGGTATTCAATTCTTGCATTCTAAGAGTTCTATTAGCTACATAATCTCATATATTTCTTCTTGCATCGGTCAATGTGTGCAGTAATAATAGGTTATGTTACGATTTCGACTAAAACATTATGATGAATGATATAAATGATCGTGTAAAAAGTCGACTGCTTTCATTTAGTATTCAATGAAAACAATTATCCTGCGCAGCAATTCATGTAATCAAGATTAATGTTCAACTTCACACATGTCATAACAGTGTGTCTAGAATGACCAGTTGGACCGGCCAACCTCAGTGCGAAAAAACCTTCTAATGATAATTTAGTGATAATAATTCTATTCATTTCATAAACGTATTCCATTTTTCGTCAATGTTTTCTTATGACGTTATCACGTAAAAATTATCGTCTGTAAACCGACTTTACAGACAACCAAATTTTTTTAATCAGTACCATTTCTCCTACAAAATAAGGGTTACAATAACATAACGCCATTAAAATGCCAGCTCAAGTCTACAACTAAACAATATATAATATAAAATATAATACATACATCACAAATATCCTTTTTATACTTGTGGTGAACTTTAAGGGTGCTTCTCATAATCTTCAAAAATATTGATTTTTCCTACATTTTGACGCTCTTTAACCAACATCAGTTTTAATAGGATCGGCGAAGGACGTCTCACGTCCGCTCATTATTACTTTCCACTGGTAATAGCACACATTTTCCGAACTCTACTTTTTCAACTAAAATTTCAGCATGAAAGTTAATTCCCCATACATTAGCATTATCTGAGGAACACGAAAACGCTAAAAAAACAAAACGCCCCACATAAAACAAAATCCAATTATGAAAAGGAAATTAATCTTGCACTTAAAGTTAGATTAAATCGTTCTATTTTTCTGGAATTATGAATTAATCTCGGCATTTCATCTTTTATTCGGTATTAGAGGTTGCGATACTTCGGGCGAGGAGCGTCCCAATGTGTTAACGAGTTTTACTTTTACCTAAGTCAGTGCTTTATTTAATTTCCTGCTCGCCTGCCACGTAATTACTAATGGTGTTATCATCGGGTCCCATTAATTATTTTAATAGTAAATACAGTAATAATAGTGAATGTAACGTTGAAAATCCCAAAGAGTTATTATTATACACACACAGTATGGAAAGGGGGACGAGGGAACGAAATGTGCTTCCTGAATAAAAGAGAACATAACCTACGATAGGCGAAAGGAATAAGCTATAAAAACGGAACTGCGATGTAATTGATTTAATGGACTCGGGGATGACTGCTATATAAGACCACTCTCGAAATTGAAAGTATTTTTTGTAGGTGAAGTTTGGAGCCTAAGAAAATAACTTCATTTTTTTTAACATTACGGTTAATGGCCCCTTTTATGGCTTGTCTCCGCGCTGAAGATGATAAAACCATATTTTTAGCTTGACTATATCAAAGCGTTGTTACGATTTTTTACGCCGGATGTTATTACCATTCACACATTGCGCCACAAATCAATTAACACTGTAGATGGGTCGCAGCTTTACAAAGAGCGAATCATATAATATAAACGGACCTAAACGCTCGCAAGAACAGAATAGAAGTACACCAAAAAACTTTCTGGAATTATCTCATTCTGTGAGAATGACAAAATATCAAATTGGTCTTCACCGCAATACGAAAATATGATTTATCGCTACGACTTACCTGTCATCGTCAATGCAGATTGTACTCAGCTAGGTAACTAGAAATAAAAATAAAATATAAGTGAGTATAAGTAGAGCATTCTAGAAAAATACAAGAACCAGGGATATTCACAATAAATATTCGCAGTATTATCATAATGGAAAAGAGTCGTCGACAGGCTCTCTCAGTTTTTAAATATCTGTCTCAAAAGTAACGTAATAATCGTAACAAAATGCAAAATTCGGGAATCGTCATATATTAGATATTCGATAAACTGTCAGTTATTTAAGCTCCTGAATTATTAATGTATTTTAAAACAGAAACATCCAAAACCAAAACAACGCATTGATGATCTTTCTAGTGCCAGTTTCCATAACAACCGGAGACATTAACCTAAATTTAATAATTTCATGAAATATCAATTTTTGCGTCCATTACGTTATTTCGGAATACTATACCAAATTTCATATCATGTCATATTTTAACTATATAAAATTTACAAATGGAGTTTTCAACTTCTATAGTAGTTACGCAACATTATAATTTCATCGTAACAAAATCGATATAATGCTTTTACACAAAAATACACTTCATCAAAGCAAGAGCGACCCCCTCAATGCTCGATGACAGCATATCTATCATTTAAGCTTGATTGACATCGAAAGTTAGGTGAGTTTTCGAACGTAGCTGAAACGATCCCTAATATCAAAGTTGGCCCTGTTTATTGGCGATAATTAGTTTCAACGCTAATTGAGTTAATGTAACTTGTAGGTATATTGAATGCATATTATATTAGCGTTAATATTAACTAATTTTGCACCGGAAGGCTTAATTGTGCGGCGAGAGTTCGACGTTGACGTACGTTAGTGCAATTAGGACATATTCCCGAGTTGGGCGAAAGGAGAGGAAAGGGTTTCGCCCGCCCTAGACCCACTTCGTTAAATTAGTGTCTTCTTAAATTGGTTTGATGCGTATGTGCTAATAAAAATTAGGTCATCAAGTTCAGTCGACAGAAACTAATTTGTGTAATGTATAATCGTGTTGCCATCAGGTAATCGCTGTTATTAACTAATCAGGCAATTATTGATCTCAAGAATTATTGGTTCGCTAGCTTTTGATTTAGGGCGTTTAATTTCATCTCCAAACGATCAGATTATCCAGAAGATATAATTTCAAAATGCAATTAAAATATTTTAAAGCTAATAGTTTCCTGGAAAAAAAAACAACCATGTGCCAAGGAATTGATATGACTATCACTATAATTTTTTTCTTGCAATTCTAGATTCGCTGCACTAAAGAAATTGAACTGAATTGATTACGGAAGTTTTCAACAAATAGGACGTTAAAAAACAAAATCTAGCATCCAGCATAACTTCTTAAATTATCGAGAAGACAAGTTACCTAACATAATACCTTTCAATAGCAATAAATGTTTTTCAAAATTTTGAATGATAAAATAATAAACGTTATAATGGTTCAAGAACATGTTCAAAGATCATAAAAATGGGGCGGCGGTGGTCGTGTGGTTTAAGGCGCTGGCTTTGAATCAGGCGGTCACTGTCGTCGTGGGTTCGAATCCCACGTAATCCATGGATGTTGTGTGTGTTGCGGGAAGTGTGTAAAATGTATCCAAAATCCCGTTCCTATTCACGCCGGTAACCAGGCCGGATAGGATCGGATATCCTGTAGGAGGGCGGGACTAGTATACACACACCCTGAGTCGGTAGAGCACGGAGTGGATCAACTGGGGTGAGAGCCTTAAGGGGGGGTACAACCGTGCTCGATGACCGTGGTTCGGAGCCCACGTTAAACTGTAGGCCCCGTCCAAATTGGCCCTGGCAGCGTAAAAGAGACGTTAACTTAATTAAGACAAGACAAGATCATAAAATTTATGACCCACAAATTTACTGAATTCAAACATTTCCGAAAATCCAGAAAGTCTTCCAAATAAATTTGACATTAAAACGACAAAATCTAGAATTCTATCGCAATAGCAGAAATTTTTGAAAATTTGACAAGACTTGAGGGTAGTGATTCATTGCCTCTCAAGAACATTTGGTTGAAATATTTTTTAAAATCAGAAATGTTCTTGATAATCCCCAAAATAATAACAACTAATTGTTGAAATATTTCACACTGCCGACGTTTCGATCAAAATTCTGAACATATTGATGGCTCTAAAAAACATATGTTAAGTGTCTCTTATATAACTACAAAAGTATCACTTACATGTCATTAATGCCCGTTTGCACCAGTTACACTTAGCCCTAAGTAACACTTTAATTCAAAAAATGGTTTGCACATGGTGACATTTCACCACTAAGCTCACCTTAGTATGAGGTTTAACTAAACCAAGAATATTCTCGGTTTAACTCTGCTTAACATTGCTGTGTTTAGAGGTTTTGACGTTTGCTGTTTATTTTGAGAAGCAAAGAAATGTTGTAAATATATGAAGATATTTTTGAATTAAATGCAGTTAATTTAATAGAATTTGAAATACCACGTAGAATCTACATCCGAGAAGAATATTTTTATTCATTTTATGATGTTACCTATTATAAAAATGTCGAATCTCGAAAGTAACCACACTTTTGTTCTTGAAAGAATTGAGGAACATTTAGAATATGCTTGTGATTTGTAAGTATCTTATACAATATGTAAAATAAATATTTCTTGATTGTTTAGTTGGAATTAGTTGACCAGATACAGGAGGAGTTCCTTTTCTTGGATAGTGTAATTGGCACTTCTCATTCTTTTATTCTCGCTCATTTTAGAGGTTGCAGTAACTAACACTAACAACAACAACTAACAAACATAACCACAAAACCACGACCTGACTAGTTGTCACTTGACAATCTGATCACGAAAAATGATAATTCCAAGTGCTACCAACCTTCCACCGTACCTTAGCTAAGTATTTTTTAAGTGCAACTGGTGCAAGACACAAGATTTTAAGCTGGAGTTTAAACATTAGGTATCACTTTGCTATGTACTGATTTTAGAAGAACTGGTGCAAACGGGCATTAGATATAAAACTTGACATGTTTGACATTTGATAACTGTATATCGATTGTTTAAAAAAAATTATTAGAAAGCCATTATAACTAATAGAAATCTTCAAAATTTGAGTGCTAAACTATTGTCAAAAATGAAAAGATGAAGGATAATATCTGTAATATTTGTGTTGAAAATGTAAGTTTTCATATGTTGAATTTATTTGAATTCAAATAAAAATGACCTTCTAATAAAATTTTTTAAACAATCGATATACAGTTATCAAATGTCAAACATGTCAAGTTTTATATCTTAATGACATGTAAGTGATACTTTTTTAGTTATATAACAGATACTTAACATATATTTTTTAGAGCCCTGAATATGTTCAGAATTTTGAACGAAACGCCGGCAGTGTGAAATATTCCATCAATTAGTTATTATTTTGGGGATTATCAAGAACATTTCTGATTTTATCTCAGCTCCCCGAGAATATTCTCCCACTTGAAATATTTTTTAAATTTGACATGTCAAAATAGCAAAAAATCAGGATGATTCAAGAACAGTTTCAAAAATTAGAGAAGGCCAATTTACTGAATTCAGGAGACTGCTGAAATATCGAAATACTTCAAAGAAAAACGGGAAAATCTAGAATTCACACTAGCATAATTTCTTGAAGATTTTAAGAAAACTACCGAGTGCCTTTTAAAAAATGTTTTTAAGAAGACAATTTAAAGAAAGTTAAAGAAGAAGAAAGTTTCTTTAAAAATATTTTTCCAAATCTTGCATGCCAAGACTAGCCCAGGAATTGGTTCAAAAAAGATAGAAATTGATGATCCTGAAGTTTACTACATTCAAACGTTTCCGAAGATATCGACAGTTTTTCAAGAAAATAAGAAGTTAAAATGATAAAATGTTAAAACTTAAAATTTTCGAAATTTTAAGAAGGATCTCAAGGGTCCGAATTCAACTGATTTGAAGAATCTTGAATTAAACTATTTTTAGAAAATGACTCCAAGACTGAAGTTAGCCCAAAAAAACAGTTTTGCGTTTTTGACACTATTTTACCACAAAGAAAAATCTAAACAAAATTCAAGATAGTCAAAGATTCACGAAAGAGGCAAAAGAAGTATTGGTAGACCAATAACAGAATGGATGCTGTAACAGGCAAAAGCCTAATACCTGACAGGGGGAAGAAGAAGAATTAATTAATTAATTAACTGAGGAACGTTGTAACACACAAATAAATATACAGATTTAGACAAATTGCCAAGCAAGCGACGATTATGAAGAGGCTTTTCGAATTCAGCTCAGGTATCAAGGCACTATTTGTATTACTGAAGAGACGCATTTGACGCGTAAGTTCGGATTTATGACATTCGGGACCTTCGGGCCGTAAACTAAGGGAACATCCGAAGGGGAGAAAGAGATTCGCAGGAGGCGTCGCTCGTCATTAGGTCATCAACGCTGTGTGAGCCGCACCGTGGCCACATTCCATTACACAAAGTCGAACGAACGCAATTCCCCGTGAATATTGATAGACCATCCAGACGAGCAACACTCGTCATGAATGCTAAATTTTCCGAGGGACTTCTTTATTTTATTTACGACTCTCTTCCTGAAAGAGTTCTCCCGTTCCCGAGGAGAATTATTCCATTATAGACGGTTGGGCAACTTTTGATCTTTGCTTGTTTTGGGCGATTATCGATCCCGTCCGATCGGTTTATTTGTTCTCTTCTGAGCGTCTCTCGGCGAGAGGTCTCCTCGCGAATGGGAGATGCCAATTTTTCAGATGAACGTTGTTTACATACACATCCGTTTGTTTATCGAACATTAACAAGACTCTATTTACAAACACGATAGAAACGTTCCGTACAAACCCGGCATTTTAAAGTCGGATCGATGGCGGTTAGTTTAATGCGATTTACTGGATTCCCGTCGTGGAAACGCCAAATAACGATTTGTACATTACATCAATATGACGAGTTTGGAAAGCCCGAAGTGTTGAGATAATTAAAAAGAAAGTTAAGGGAAGAGCGCCCTTTGCGTGGTGACTGATTCAAGAGTGCTGATTGATTGAAGAATGCTAATTGACTGAAGAGTCGTGGTTGATTTAACTTACCCCACAAAAGGCCATAAGTCATTTTGCTGATTAATTGGAGTGTGCTGATTGATTTAACGTCACTCTCATACACTCTATATGTATATAGTGAGTAAAGTTATTTAGGCTAGTTAAATTATTTGCAAATTTTCGATTTTTTAGCTATTACATCTAAAACGCAAATTAAATGAAGAGTATCCCTTGTGTACTGATTGATTCAACTTTACCCCCAAAGAGGCCATAAAAGTCACTTACCTAATCACATTCTGCATGTATGTACATAGTTAGTAAAGTTAGTTGGGGTAGTTCAATTATTTACAAATTTTCGATTTTCCAGCTTTTACAACTAAAACAAAAGTTAAGTGAAAAGTGTCCCTTGTGTGCTGATTGACTTCACCTACAAAAAGGGTATAAAAATCATTTACCTATTCACATTCTGCATTTATGTGATTAGTATAATTAGTTGTATTAGTTAAAGTATTAGTTAATTTTGCAATAATTAAAACAAAAGTTCTTGGAAGAGGGTTCCATTTCTGCTGATTGAAGCCTGCAGATTAATTCAGCTCCACCCACAAAAGGGTCATAAAAGTCATTTAACTAACCACATTCTGCAAATATAGTTATTAACGCTAGTTGAGTTAGACAAATTAGTTGCAAATTTTCGATTTTCCCAGATTTTTCTTCTTCAACTGCTTTATTAGCATGAACCACGTTTGATATCCTAAAGAATCTATTAAACATGTTCATCTTTTCTCCTGAAAAAGTGGTTCACTCTTTGAAAAACAAGTCGTAAGAGCAGTTTATTCTTGAGAATCTTCGATTTTCCATATTTATTTTTTCAAAAATTATTTTATTAGAATATATTGCATTAAATGGTAGGTATATCAAATCTATCTAATACCTGCAGTCTTGAAATACATTTGGTAAAATGGCCAGTTGACCCCAGTGATTTTTCGATTTTCCCAGTGTTTTTTGAAGTTGTCCCATTAAAATATATTGCATTCAACGTTTTATCGAACTTACCAAATAGTACCAACAATTCTTATTCTGAAGTTCATTGTATCAAAAGAGCCGTAAGTGCACTTTACTCTAGTGAACATTGGATTTTCCAGAAATTATTTACAAGTCGCTAATTCAACATGTAGTAAATGTCAAATTTAATGTTGTATTGATATTTTACTTAATTATAACTAATTTTATATATTACAAGCCGTACCCGGCATGCGTCGCAATGCCACGTAAAGTTTAAAGAAAAAAGATAAATAAAAATTATAGATTACCCGGTGAAATTCCTATCATCTACATATATTTTTGAAAAATAATGTCAAAACAATACAAAAATTTTATCTACATTAAATTAAATGCAACACAGTTATACACATAATCAATTTAAGGCCTTCTGATCTACTATATTTTCCGTCTTTTTTTGCGGTGCGTAAATTTATAAAGATGATGGTTTTACGACTCGCAAACAAGCGACGTATAATTGTCCATGCGCGAAACCGGGAAACTCCAAGTTTATTCCGCAAACTGTCCTTGTATTAGCAATTGTATATTATCTTTTTAAATTTTTAATAAATAATTTATGAAAAACTACCCTGAAATTAGGTATAAAATTTTCCTGTACAATATGCGTTGCACCAAACGACGTCATTTAAAAGCAATTATTATATGTTTGGATGTTGGCCAAGAAATATTTAGAGTCATTTCCTACCCCAGAAACTAAAGAAGGTAATGGATCTGGTGGTGGGAACAATTACGGCAATTTTACTTTACCACCAGCACAACATAATCCAGTAGCTTCACCGCTGCAATATAACGCTTTACAATATTGACAAACGATTGTCATTTCTCCAATCGTTACGGATTCTTCGGCACAATAATCTATTTCCGGGTCGTAGTGGAATGCTACTCGTTCCAAGTTTACAGAAACACTGCGTCTGCGGAATCGCTCTATTTCATTGTGTCTTGAAGTGCGCTCCATATTTTGGGCATTTGTTGCTCGTAGTACGTGCATGACCATCTTGGTGTTGATTCTGCCATGTCTTTTTCAGCTTGTCTAAGCAGTTTTTTGTTTGTTTGTTATTTTTACCTTTAGTACGATTCGTCGGTAATTCTGTTGGGTTTCTTCACTTCCGGTTTTGGGTCTTGTATTTGTACCTCATAGACTTGTTTCTTGGGTGTTTTATTCGTTTAACGTCAGGTACAGTCGAATTGTCTTGTAGTTTTCCTCGATCCTTTTGAAATAGTGTGATCTTATATAATTGTGCTGATCGTCAAACCCAAGTTCATGGAACGCCTCGTTGTTCTCTTGGGCTTTCCCCCATAGTGCTTCTAGGTGATCAATCCTTTTTTGTAAGTATTCCTGGGTTTTTCTTGCACTTCCGTTATTCTTGCAATTATTTTGTAGTTATATGATTTCTTGGGCTATTTTTCCTTGTTCTTGAATCAACTCATCTGCTTATTATATCTTGTCGTAGTTGAAATTGTGAATTTTTTAACTTAATTCTCTGGAACAGGTGGTTGTGACTTACTCAGGACTTTGCTTGTCTTCTTGACTTCCCGCCGTTGTGTTGGCGTCGAAGTTCTTGAAGTCTTGGAGTTGTAATCACTGGCGGCTTTTCCTCCGGCTGCAGTGACTGGATATGTCCGTCGTTTCAAATTTGTAGAATTTGTAGACTTGGTGTCCTGGTGAAGTTGCTTTGACTTACTCAGGACTCTTCTTGGTTTCTTGACTTTCCGCTTTTGTATTGGCGTCGTGTAGACTTTGTAGATTCGGTGCCCTGTCGATCTAAATGCTGTTGTGTAAGGTGTGCCCGAACTCGTTCGATTCCAGTATTTACTGTTGAACGTAATTCTGTCATACCAATACGAATGTTATCTGTCTCTCACCGTCGTCAGTCGTCAGTGCGATTTGGACGTGAGAGCTCGTCTCGTTGCACATTTGATTGACTTCGACGACCTAAGTCCATCTTCTCCTTGGCATTTTAAAATCAATAAAGTTCTCGCGCACTGACAAACTGATGATAGATTGTAATAATCGTCTTGACATTTATTTATTTGACAACCAACTGACACTATACTTTCATTTGTTTGATTATAAATGTCAAATTACAAAACGTACCTTTTTCAGTACTTCCCTTACTTATTATTTATGTTTCTCACCGAAAAACCTTCCCTGAACTTACACAAATATTTCAAGATCAATATTAGCAAAATCCGTCTAGCCGTTCTCGAGTTCAAGCTAGACAAACGAACAGCAATCCATTTTTATATATATAGAGATTGTAATTATAAGATAATATATATATATATATATATATATATATATATATTATATCATTATATTCATATAATATATTATATTATATTATATTATAAATATTATATGATTGTTTTAAATTCATCAAAACATTTCTATTCAAGTTTGCTAAAACAGTATTAACAAGTATTATTACCTAATATGGCTAGTGCCCATTATCAAAAATATTATTACTAGAAATCTAGCGAGCCGTAAGTGCAATTTACTCTCGTGAACATTAAATTTTACAGAATTTATTTACAAATCGCCCCTTTAATATGTAGCGCATGTAACATTTCATGTTTTACTGATATTTTACTAAAAAAATTGAAATAATTTTATACATTATGAAAATTGTAACAATGTATTTGAAATAATAATAAAACTATATTATTGTTGTATACTTATCAAAATATTTCTATTTAAAAATTACTGAAACAGTATTACCAAGTATTATTGCCTAATACGTCCAGTGCCCATCATCAAAAATATTATTGCTAGAAATCTAACAAGCGGTAAGTGCACTTTACTTGCATGAACCTTGAATATTACAGAATTTATTTACAAATCGCTCCTTTAACATGTAGTAAATGTCACATTTAATGTTTTATTAATATTTTGCTAAATTATAAATAATTTTATGCATTGCATACCATAATTACAATAATATATAATATAATATTATAGTATATAATACAATACAATAATACAATATATATAATAAAATATTACTACAAAATATTGGAGCAACATAATTTTACCATATTACACGATGTTAACAATTTTTATTGCTCAATATTTAAAAACAATAGTACATCCCAATTTTGGCTTGCAATTTTTGGTATTTTGGGCCCGATAATCTGAATTCGAAATGTATAAATGCCCATGGAAAATGGTTAGGATGCAAATATCCTTCAATCCTATCTTACAAGCTCTAGTAATAGGTACAGTTAACTCTCGTTTACTTAAAGAAGTCGTAATTATGAGGGAAACATTTAATTCAATTTTATGAATCAGTCTATTTATATACCTTTCGCTCTGCTAATTATAAAGTAATTAAAGAGATTAACCAACTTTCAACCTGAATTAAACACTCCCGTACTTCGGCGAAAAAATTAGTAAACCCCGAACTTTCTTTCGCCGGACCTTCACATCGATCGTTTTAACCGCAAACCAAAATAATAACAACGAGACCATCGAAAAGGGAAGGAGAGCCGCCACCGACCCCGATCAACATCTAACCCCCTCCCGAATAGAAGTTAGCCTCTCATCAATCACAATCAATCTCGGTTAATTTTCGGGCGCGTTCACATTCAAAATAGAAAAGATCGGGGAAATGAAAATTTATGCGGAACGTACGTATCCGATCGAAGGAATCGAAAATCAATTACGGCCCGTGTCCGGCCCGGTTATTAAAAAGCTCGATTGCCGTGGCGCGATATACGCCACGGGGTATTATTGGTGGTGGTCGACGCCCATCTGGAAAGGTGGATAAACACCGGGCGAGCTCGATAGGGGGATTAGGGGAATTTGTGTTTGGTTGTTTGGAGGAGAAGGAGGCAGTGCGATAATGAAAGTCGAAGGTGCGATTAATCGAGTTAATCCGTAGTCCAAAGGTATTGTTGAAGTGGCAGAATCAAATACGACATTGTAGACGTTAAGACACAAATAAAACCGTAACTTGTCGTTCTGATTAATGTTCAAGGTATAACGACTTTATTCAATTTGAACAGACACCTGCATTTCCAGTTGTATGATTTCCAACAAATCTAACCCATCCCAGACATGTCTCCCGGCGGACCAACTTTCGACGGCAAATGTTGAGGGTACCTGCTTTAATCGAAGGGTCAAATAATTCGTCTTCACTACAAGTATTAGGCACTTTGCCTGTTACGGTACCCATCTATTGCGTGGTCGCCCAACGCTTCTTCTCCCTTTACATCTGTATTTGAAGGCTTTTCTTGGCAACCTGTTTTCATCCATCCTGCGAAGATGTTCCTTCCAGTTTTCCCTATATTGTTTTATCACATCATTAACACTATATATATTTAATTCCCGTCTGATGTCTGCATTTCTAAATCTGTATGTGCCAAACCTCTCACATTCCAGGTTGCGCATTTAATAGTATTTCCAATTCCTATTCGTTTATCCTTTTTCTTTGCATTTGTCGTTAACCTTAAATCTGTCCGTTTTCCGAGGCAATTTTGGGTACTACAAGTATGTTTAATTTTTACAAGAGCTGGTTACTACCCAACTGCTCAACCTCTTTTCTAGTAGGACTAGGATTTTTCTGTAGGGGTTTTCTCCCTTAGCCAGTATGTTCCAGTTTTAGGGCGCTGGAAACTCGCCCTTCACCCTCTTCCGTTAGCTACATAACGTACATCCATTGCACGCTATGCATTGCCCAGAGGTTACGCGGCTCATGCCTTCGTGGACGTGGAAGTAGGATTTGTTAGTAGAGCTGACAATTAGTGAGCATTTCTCTGAGTTTTGGGTGCTGTGTAGGCACTGGCAACTTACACAACCTCCGAGACTCTTTACTAACCATTAACCTCCAGGGTCAAATAATCTTACAAAAAATTTCGACGGTACTACCTTCCTCCATCCACACTGACATAGATGAAAAAAGCAAACTTTGATGGAAACTTCTGGAAGTTCAGATTTTGAAGCGTTCATACCTGCTAACTCAACGTCCGTCAGTATTGTAGAAGGTTTTAGTACTACGTTATTTTCTTCAGAAAAATCAATCAAATCTTGAAACAACCGCTTACCTATACCCATCTTCACTTTTACCGGTCATTAAAGCATATACCAAAGGAAAAACTGCAGTGTTTGAGTGGTTTATATAACAGAAACAATAGTAACCTGTTGGGATTCTTATTTGTCGGGTTTTATTAATAATAATAATTAATATATAATTTATTAAGTATACCTATCGTTGAAAGTATCAATTTTAATCCACGTTTTGAATACCGAACTTTTGAGAGGAAGAAGCATAACTTTTGAAAGGAAAGGGCATTCTTGAATATCACAATATGCAAAACAGTTACAAATTCTACCACTTCAAAAATTCGACACCTCTAACGATACTGAGTAATAAATTGTGCCATTATTCCGGTGCTGGGGATACGAAACGGCTACTGGCTACTTAACAGACATCCTTTCTTCGGTGGTTTGGTAACGCCAGCTGCATTTGCCTAATTTCGAAGGTGATAAATTTTCAGCTACCCGAACCCCATTAGAGAGAGAGAGAGAGAGAGAGAGAGAGAGAGAGAGAGAGAGACCAAAAATTGAAGTCCTTATATAAGAAAACCCTTATCTCTCTCTCCCTAAAAGAATCACCATCCGCCGCGAGCAACACAATCGAATCGCCATCAGGGCCAATCCGTCGCAATCTCAGTTTTCGGACAATAAAAGTGAAATACTCAGCGAAAGCCGAAAATAAAATCTTTTCAGGCGATCTGACGAGGCATCGATATAGGGTGGAGGAGGAGGAGGCAGGGATTTAGACTGCGGCGGCACGGGAGAGGAGATAAGTTGAAGACATAAGCGAAGCGCGGAAAATAAGATCCCGGAGCGGCCGATTGACTTATTGTTATTATTCTCATCACACGGCATATTACTCCGCGAGGAGCCGGCCTAATCCTCTCCTTCTCCCAATCTCTTCCCGTTCGGACTTGCTGATCCAAGCGTTTTGTCACATCGGAGATATAGCCGGAGTATAAGAGTCGGCCGCAAGAAATATTATCTGGTAACCGAAGCCCTGAATTATGGAAACCAGCTGTGAAACGGTTTCGCATCGCGGGAAGCGTATTCCCACTTTTTTCCCTTATTTCCTCGCCTTTTTCGCGCTGACTACGACGACGGCGGCGGCGGCGGCGGCGACGTCCCTCCCTCTCGCTCATCCTACTTCGCGGAAATTTGAATATGGCGTTATGCATTCTGATTAGGGTGCATACTGAGACAGTAAGGAAATTGTTAATGTGGAACAGGTCGAGGAGCCGCATAATTCCTGCGGCGGCGGACGGGGGCCACACACGACGTCCCGACGCAAATGGGGTTGGTTCGCGTCACCGGAAAAATTGATTATTTGCCCCGATGGGGACGCACCGATCATATTTCGTATTGTCGAGGATTCCATTCGTCCCCGTACTTCCGGCTCCGAGAGATCCGTCAACCCTACGCCATTAGCTCGGTGACTGCGAGTCCGTATTTCATCGGGACGAAATAAGACCGGCGAGGCTTCCAAACGGGTCGTCAAGTGGATGTGCTTCGCACGCGCGATACTTGGATTCGTTCGCGTTTTACCGGTCGCATAATATATCAGATTCAGGGTGACCACCAAATTTTCCTTTCCTAATTCCCTGACTTTTCCCGCCAAATTTTAAAATTTTCCCGAACTTATTTTTGTAATGAGCGGTCTTTCGCGTAAGCTTTCAGGAAGTCTTTTCTTGGGAAACTAATGGAAGTATCATAGGAAAAATATCATTGAAAACGGGAGAACTAAAATTTCTTAATATTTATTGTGATTCATAAATGATATTTCAAATTATCAATGTTACGTCAAGTACAAAAATACTATAATAATAATAATATATAAAAATACAATTATCAAGTACAAAATATTTATATAATTTTTACTGTATTATGCCTTGTGAATTTCTCAATTAAACTGCGCCTTAGCTTATTTCATTCTCTCTCATTCTCTCAGATCCCATTTGGTTTGATTTCTTTTCATTTTTGAGGTTCAGTCGTGCGAGTGAGTTAACATGTTCCATTTTTCCCCAATAGCCCCAAAATTCCAGAAATTTTTTCCAAAATTCCAGACTTATCTCGATTTCCCCGACTATATTTTGAATTCCCTGACTTTTCCCTGATTTTCCTGATTTCTCGACTGTGTGGGCACCCTGCAGGATTCAGAAACATCTTCTATGTGGATTTAAAATAAGTCCCGAACAGTTACAATAGAAATATGTAGAATTACACATTTTGTTGTGTATTCAGAATAAAAATAGTAGCTTTCTGAATGTGCATGTATTTTATGAGTAAGTAAGCAACCTTCAGGATTCTGATCCGGTTTTGGTACTATCTACTAGTAATAGAACTACTCATTCAAAAATGTCTAGAATATAATAAGCCTCTATTACTTATATTCGTATACTACGAAAAGGCGTTTGATTCTGTCAACAAGCACAAACACCTCGAGTCATTGGCCGACTGCAGAATTGATCCCAGATACATTACGTTGCTGAAACACATATATGATGTGCGAATTTTGTTTTTCAGGGGTGAAAACAACCCCTTGTTGCAAACAATTACCGAGCTGTAAATTTAATTTATTTATAAATTGCAATGTATAAAATGAAGGTTGATAATGTACTGAAACTTTATTTACGATGTATTGGAAGTTGTAATCCTTACCAATTATACCCTTAGAGTGTTTATTATCACGACAATACAAAAAATATTTTTCAACAGTTTGAAAAGTTTAATGATGTATTTATTTTCATCTTTGAGTGCCTCTCTATCGGAGGTTGGTTATCTTATCATCATCGCTATTCTCACTTCACTTGCTGCTACTCTTAAAGATCTAATCAGCTATTGTCGAACGACTCTCTTAGATTTCTTAACTATTACTCCTTTCTTCTTCCTATACTCCGTTCTCCCTTGCATCATCATTCTTAACAGCGTTGAATTTATAAGAAAGTAAAAGTCTCTAAACTGTTTATAACAAATTATTATTTATCTACTTTGCGTTACTAATGATCTCATTATTACATCGAAAGTAGTGTAATAATATTCATATTATTACACTACTTTTGATAACTTTTAGTTATGTTAAATTGGTACATCAGCCTGTCACGTAGACGTGCGTAGACGTCAAGGTTAAATTATTAGTATTTCCATAAATTTCTGGAGCAGCTTTGCGTATTTCTGAGGGTATACAGGTCAATTCTACATTTTTGTCTTCCATTTCGCTCACGTAAGTAAGTAGTTATTGAAGTTGTCCTAGGGCTACTAGATTTTCAAATTCAAATACGAAACGCCAATGTCAGTGACGTCAGTGTAACCAACCCTCGCAAAATTCCCTAGTGTAATACGAAAACATCAACAACCAAAATGTAATTAATTAATAAAGCAAAGTAGATAAAATAGTATATTACAATCGTTTAATAGACGCATTGCTACACTCGTTCTATTAAAGCTGTGACAAAACTCCGTCTTATTAAACTAGTATAATATAATAATCAGTGTTGCGGGTAACTTTTCGATTTTAAAAAAAGTTAAGTTACAAGTTAATCAATAACCAAACCAACTTAAATTAAGTTAAAAAGTTACTTTTTAATAATCTCGAAGTTAAAAGTTAAGTTGAATTAACTTTTATAAAGTTAAAAAGTTAAAAAATTACTTAAAAAACAGTTAACAATTACTAAAAAATTAACAATTTAACCTTATTGGACTTAATTATATTGTAGTTAATAGTGTTTATAGTATTTATTTTACTAACAATAAAAACAGACAAGAGATAATATAAAGGACAGGTAAATTTAAATTTCATTTTGTCTTAATTAAACATAACAAGTAAGGAATCATCAGTTATTTATCATGTACATACATTACATTGTATAATAAACAACATTTTATCTATTTACAAATACTTATTAAATTTTAACAATAGGGCCATTTCAAAAATTTTGTCATTGATTTTTACCCTTAAATCGTCAAAGACTAAACCACCTGCACTAAATAATCTTTCCATGTGTGCAGATGACGGAATCGAAGTGTTGAATATAATACTAAATGCATTTTTAATAGGAAGGGGAAATTCATTCAGACTCGTTTTATCAACTTCATCTGAACTGGTCGAAATGTAATTGTCTACTATCTTATTATTTGCAAATCATTGCGTTGACGGCTTTTTAAATTATAAAAGTCAGTTTTTTTCCTATTTTATGCTTGAATCACAATTTGGTTCTCTGGATCAACAGTATCATATTGACAATGTTCTTTGACATACATTTTCAGCTGCGTCCTTAGTCTAGATTTTTAAATAAATTTAACTTTTTAAAAAAGTTTAAAAAGTTTAAAAGATACCATATAAAAGTAACTAGTTAAGCTACTAGTTAAGGAATTCTAAAATCAACTTAAGTTAAGCTAAAAGTTTTAATTTTTTTTTAGATTGAGATTATTGAAGAATGTCATTGGGTAAGCATTGTCCCAAATTTGGAAGTACAATTTATCATGTGACAACCTTTTAACCCTTAAAAACCTGTTATTCTCTAGATAGTTGTTTCCCTTTTCTCCATCTTGTACAGGTGTCTATTGTAGATATTACCAAGAAATGATCTGACCGATATCTCATCCTCTATATACTCGCGTATCTCTGACTTGTCCTGCAAATTTTTTGTTAGAAATTTTCCATTTTCATTGTACATAGTATTTTCACCGATTTATTTATTCACTATATTTGGTTTTGGTATATTTCCGAATCTTGCATTTAGGTCTCCCATTAAAATTATTTAATCTGTGCTATATTTTTTTATTAACTCCATATCTTCATAAAAGGATTTTGATTCGTCAAGTTCTCCCTCTTCCGGTGCGTATACTGATATTATTGTTGTATTTCCCCTATCGAATTTAAGTCTTGTTATTAATATGCGTATATTAACATATTCATAGCTTTTTATCTTATCCTCCTATTTTCTATGGATAAACAAGGCTGTGCCCTTGCTTGCTCTTTTGGCCATGTTGACGCCACTATGTAGTCTGTCTATGTATGTAGTCTATGTACTGTGTGACTTCTACTTTTTCTCTTCGTTTCGGTAATTAATGCAAAGTCTACTTTCATGTCTTTAAGTATTTTTTTCTAATTCAATTTCTTTATGTGCCGAATCTCTCACATTCCAAGTTGCTCATTTAATAGTATTGCCAATACCTATTCGTTTATCCCTTTTCTTTGCATTTGTTGCTGGCCTTAAATCTGTCAGTTTTCAGAGGTGATTTTGGGTACTGCAGTATGTTTGTAAGAGCTAGTTACTTGCAAACTACTTAATTTCTTTTCTAGAAGGTCTAACATTTTTCTAAATGATTTTCTCCCTTAGTCAGTATACATTGTACGCAATGCATTGCCCAGAGGATACGCGGCTCATGCCTTCGTGGACGAGGAAGTAGGATTTGTTAGTAGAGGATCAGTGAGCATTTCTAGGAGTTTTGGGTGCTGTGTAGGCACTGACAACCTACACAACCTCCGAGACTCGTTACTAACATTTAACCTCCCCCCTTAATTTTCGTGCCAGAAAATTTTATAGAAGCTGATTTGAAACTTCTTTTGAAGTACTTTGTTTTTCATATACCCTCACCCTCCCTGGAAAATTTCCTGTTTTCCGTTATGTAACGTTCAATATTTCGACCAAGTTACGTTGTTTTCCCCCTTAAACAAATCCGCAACGCGCGTTTAATTCCAGTGTATCGCACTTTTCATATCAACCTCGCGAGGTGCTTAATGAAGACGATAGGCGGAGAAACAATCCGGATGGCGTCAAAGTCACTCGAAAAACGCTTTTAACTTTAATTTCCCCCTGTTCGCGGATACGAAATTTAATTGTATGACTCCGAGAACGAGGGAGAGCCGTAGTAACCGAAAACTAATTTCGTTAAATATCGATCCGGATGTGTGACATCGTCTCTGCACGAGAGATCAAATTCTCTCTACGCACGAATGTCAAAAGTTTTCGAGCAAAAAGCCTCGAGGGTGCACTTGAAAACGGAAAAAAGTTTTAATAAAAATTATGAAAGTGACAAATTCAATAACGTCGCTAAGACGCCTGTCCTCTCCAAAAATACTCAAGGGCCCCGTACGCGATAAAATGAACCGAGCTTTAGCGAGGCTAAGGTGAGTTACTTACATTCTACGTCCCGTCCTCCGCTCGGTAATATATCATATAAACAACGAGCGGAATGAATTATAACGCCTTAGGGAATGTTAGACGAATAGTATCGGCGTTATTGATTTAGCCGGGACACATTTATATACCGGAGAGCACTCGACTGGATAATTTCGTACTGATTCCTGAAATATGAAAAGGCACGAGCTACAAGAAAAATGGTCCGAAATGGAGCAGACATTTATTTAACATGCGAAACGAGTCACGACGTTTTTAAATTTAATGCTCTTGTTGCCTTCAAAACGTCCCTTGGAAGAGGAAAACAATCCTTATATCAATTTCAACGCAATATTTGACAACAGTCATCAATATTCACGTGGTTCTAAGTTTTCAAACTATATTCATCCAATGTCATTAATGTAACCCACCTCGAAAAGTCATGGACGAATAAGCAATTAGGCTGTATTATTAAATAATACAGTTAAAGAGCTAACCCCAATTATATTACATTGGAATTATGTTCCATGGGAGCTTTTATGCTATGCATATATTTTTTTCTCTTCAGCAAACGAGAACTAAAATATTGAAATAATATTCCATTCTGTAGTAGAAAAAAATCAGTTAATAAATTGCCAAAACAAAATATTTTTTGGAAAATCACTTATTTCTGGTTGTTTCTTATTAACATCAATATGTAATAGTACCTAATTAAGGGACACTTCTCGATAAAAAAACACTTTTATTTGTTACTGTGACTGTGACTGCTGGCCACTACCCATTAGAGATGTTATAGCAGCACTATAATTGTTAAAGTAAATGGTGAATGAGCCACTTAATTATTATCACCATAATACATACACAAATTGGTCTTTTTGTGCGGATCGTCTGGATGCTTTCCAGTTTACTAACTAATAGCGACAAATTATCAACAAAGCTTGAGATATATTACATTCAGATATGTAGTCAAAAGTCAAAAATTGCACATCAGGCTACTGCAGACAAGAACAGAAAAATAAAGAGGAACTGAGGAGATAAATATTTTATCACCATGGCATCCGATGGTAATTAAATACCATCTAAACGAAATTTATGAGTGAAACCCATTTTAGACATAAACTGCAAAAATCAATAACCATTAATATTCGGCTAATTAAAAATTTAAGACTACTTTTTGTTTATCTTCTCTTAGTAAGAAAACTTTTTATTAGTACATAGTTTTATAATTTAACAAAAGATTCATTTGCTACTTAATTCACATTTCCATAATTTCGATATATCTAAATTTTGGTCACTTCGAATTAACCTCATTTTACTCAATTTTGTTATAATATAAAACCTCTCTAGGGGGAATTAATCTAAACTTCTGTTTTGACCTAAGCACCTTGGCGTGGCCATATCTTTAAATTAAATTATACCTTAAATACATTATATCTTAAATTAAATTCGAATTAATTATATACACCTACGGTTGCTATAAAATAATTATATTACAAATCAAAGAAGGGCCAATAAAGAAACTTTTTAGGATTTCTACTGAAGCAAACCATGGATGTTTGCGTTAAAATTTACTCGCCTGTTAATTACTGGCTGCAATTAAAATTGTTATTACCTATTTTTTCTTTACGACAAGCTTCTCACGTTAACCCAACAGAACAGGTCGATAATTTACGTTAAGTATTGAATTACCTTACAAATTCTAAATAAAACAAATAACCTAACGATATTAATTAAAACGCATTATACACCAAATTTCATTTAAGGGGATAATAAAGTTTCTGTTTCTGAGAAAGTTCCGGAATAAATCAGTGCGGCACTCGTTACAGTGGTTAAAACTAATTTCATGTTTCTATCAAAATTCAGGCGGGGGTTTAAGCGAGGGAGAGAGGGAGAAAGTATCACGAAAAACGGCATGCGACGTCCTTTGTTAACATTCAAAGTACACATGACAGATGACTCCGCAAAGTAGAGAGGGAGAGGGAGAAAAACCTCTCCTGATGAAGTTATATCAAAGGACATTATTTAAATTAATGTAAAAAATGAGGTAATAAGACGGGAACGGGGCGAAGGTGACGGCAACCAGCCCGGACATGTTCTTCATTATCGGGGAAATATTTGACAGCCGCTACTTATACGGGACGTGATGGAAGTTGGCAACACAGAGAGCATCTGTTGTTATTAACCTACTTCGCCTTTCGCCTTCCCAGGCTGCACTTTACCAATATTAATGAAGTTAGGCGGGGGTCATAATATTTGATACAACTTGGGCGAGACGGAATTTCCCTGCGCTTCCTCCCTTAACGATAATTATTACCGAGAGGCTTTGAGTTCGAAAAAAAAAGAACGGGAAAAGTTATAAATTGACGTTCATTTCAATACAGATACACGGTGAACTATCGGCACTGTAAAAGAGACGTCAAAATAGTACTAGCGTTCTGTATGAAAAATGTTAATATCGTCCTTAAATTTGAACGTATAACCCTTCAAAGTTAACATGTCTAAAACCATTTTTACTTATAGTTTCTAACTCGCATGTTTGACTTTAATGATCACAGGTTTAATTAGCAGAATGGTGCCCTGGTCTGATGAATTAAAGGAATCTCGAGGGTGAAACCAGTGAAAGGTAGATAGAATAGATAGGATCTCCATATCACCGTTCCTGTGATTGGCTGGAATTGAACTGAGACTCAATTCACCTCTCTGGATTTCGGGATGAACAGATATTGTGTTACTTAGTTCTTCGATCGATTGGTGCGGTTAAATTTCCATGTAGTAATTTTTTCATTGTAAAGTCGAGAAAGAAGTGTTGTTTGAGACCATGCTCAATGTTGTGGGATAATTTGTAATAGCGTAATTAAAAGATTAATTGTAGGTTATTCAACTCGAGCTTAGACAGAAAATACCTTCTTGAATAACTCTTAAATCAGTGTAAAAAATATTGTGTTCTAGCTAACAGGCTCGAAAATAACTTAATTACCAAAAGTAGTATAAAGTTTTTATTTATGTCTCTAAATGTTTGTCTAATTTTCTATATGTGTATTGTTTTCAGACCAATGTAACTTGAATTTGTATATTACTTCCAGAACCCGCCGAGTCGTTAATTTAATTAAAGGCACTTACTATATGCTAAAGCTAACCTCGACTTTGTATGATTAACTACTGAGAACAAATACAATGAGTATAAATTCCTACGAAGGAATTTAGCAAGGATTGAAGCAAAGATTTGTGCAATTGTCCACATTTTTTTAATTTTCGGTGTAGCTTAATGATAAACACTTATTGAGAAATAAGACTAAAATAGTCTAAAAAAGTCCAAATTAGACTAAATTGCCGCGACCGGTTTTGACTGCTTAGCAATTATCTTCAGGAGGACTATACAAAAATAAAGAAAGCTACTACCATTATAGTTAGTGCCTTACTAACCAGTCTGAGATCCTTAACCTGGAATATATGACAGCGAAGAGAAATCTTCAACAAGCAATTAAAAGTAGCAAAAAGCGATGCTGGAAACAACTGTGTGCCGACCTGGACAACGATCCATGGGGACAAGCGTACCAAATCGTGGTAAAAGGCATAGGGAAACAAAGCCCAGTTCCTCCTATGGAGTCAGATGTTATAGAATAGATTGTAACAGATCTCTTCCCCCAGCACCCACCAAGAGCGCCAAAAGAAATGAAAGATCCCAAAGACACACCTCTGTTTACAATAGGGGAGCTCCAGGTAGCCGCCAGAACCCTGAAATCGGACAAAGCACCCGGCCCTGATGGCATTCCTCCCAAGGTCATTAAACTGATTGCAGAAAAATGCCCCAACGTACTCCTGACAATGTACAACATTTGTATAGAGACAGCGACATTTAGTAAACGGTGGAAACGCCAGCGCTTGGTATTGCTTGACAAAGGCAAAGACCCACCAACGACTTCGTCATCTTACAGGCCGCTGTGCATGCTGGATGTTGCAGGTAAGCTGCTTGAGAAACTTACAAAGGTGCGCTTAGTGGCGGCCGTCGAACAGGGCGGCGGACTCTCGAAAAATCAACACGGCTTCAGGAAAGGACATTCAACAATTACCGCGATTGAACAAGCCCTGAACATCGTTAACAAAGCATGGTCGGGAAACCATCGCGCCCGCAAGGTCTGTGTTTTCCTTACTTTCGACGTCAAAAACGCTTTCAACTCTGTAGGGTGGAAAGATACCCTTGATGCAATGAAAGCGGATTTCAACATTGAGGAATACATTCTAAATATTGCTGACGATTACTTCAGAGAAAGAATCCTCGAGTACGATACTACCGAAGGTCCTCGCACAGTGAAAGTCACGGCAGGCTCCCCCCAGGGCTCTGTCCTCGGCCCAGACTGTTGGAATATTAGGTATGACGACCTGCTGCGGATGCCTCTGCCAGAAGACATCCACCTGGTCGGTTATGCAGATGATGTCGCCGGTCTGATTCTCGCAAGAGACACAGAAGACGCTCGTCGGAAAATAGACCATCTTACAAGGAGAATCTGTGAGTGGCTAAAAGGTCATTGGATGAACTTAGCAGCGAGCAAAACCGAGATGGCGGTATTGACTAGGAGACGCGGGCTTGACAAGAATTTTACAGTGACCATAGGAAATGCAAATATTGAGGCTAAGAACTCCTTACGGTACTTAGGACTCCAATTGGACGAGAAGCTGACGTTCCGGGAACACCTGAACAAAACAAGAGAAAAAGCCAGCAAAGTTGCAGCGAACTTATCAAGGATTATGCTGAATACGGGTGGTCCGAGGTACGCCAAGCGATGTCTGCTATTAAGCACGGTGCATTCTATCATGCTCTATGGCGCAGAAATTTGGGCGGACCAACTACATCTTGAAAGCTACAGACGAAAACGTAACCAGTTCCGATCTGTCGGCGAAGCAGCGGTCATCAGTCAAATCAAATAATGTTTAGTTTTCTTTTAATTAGTTACAATATTAGTCCAGTAAGCAAAGGTATTTTACAGGAAAAAAATGTAGAAGTTTTTTTCTCACTGTTTCTATAATATGTCTTTTGGGCTGCTGAATCCGAATCATGAGCTTCTAAAGAAAGTTGCAAAAACCTCATATTTTCCGCACTTTTTTCAGGTTTTTAACTATAACTCTAAAACTAAGCGTATCTTGGTGATAACTGTGATGCACCAAATTAAAGTAGATAAAATTTCCTATAAATACGTATAATAACTCTAAAGTCTGGAACAATCGATAACGTCGTTAGATGGTGTTGAAAAAATGGCATTTCTTAACTTTTCGCTAAAATGTTAAAAAGCAGTATTCTGCGCGCTGGTGCCCTAGTATCAATTTCGTACACCTCCAAAATCAATTATTTTATGATTACTAGGTATATCCTGGTTACATTTAAGGAATTGACAAACGTGAGTGAGGCCCATAGGTCAACGAACCTCCTAGCCCAACAAAATCGTCTACTTTTAATTTAAGGGGAATAATGTTTTGATAAAAGGAAACATATTTTGAACAAATTTTTGTTTACATGAAAGAAAAATCAAAAACACCATACAGCGAGTACCCACTGGAATGGAAATAGGTAAGCATGTCATGAATGTTTTCCAGGTGTAAACCCCAGTTGCCTGTTCTCTCTGCGTCTATGAAAGTTGAAATTAGCGTGACCATTTGAAATTACTAACTCCACAACTTGGCAGTGAGCCATAAGTTTGTGAATTATTCAAGCTTGTCATTAAAATTTGAAACAAGCTCGTAACATAATCGTTCTCATGTGCGCTCAAAATTTCCGTTCGATCAGAGCAGTACAAAAGTCCTTAGAGCTAGCATGTGTGCTCTAACCGCCTTTGCACAGGCGTGACCTGTCAGCAATTTTTCGGTGCTAACAGCAGCGTAAATGGGGTTGAAAAGTTCCAAAAATCCACTTCCGTTCATTATGAAGACCACAGCTCTCATAAATGACATAAATAAATGAAATCCACCCAGCCGTAGAATCACATGTTGCAGTTCGGGGTCTCCCTGACGACTTGCAATCACATCCCGCGCCTTCAGGTAGAGTGGTAGATCGGAGGTAACGATAATGCTATGTTGGTTTAATGATTTTGATTTTTCAACACTACTCGGTAATGCAGTGTAGATCGTATTATAGTCGCTTGGTGGTGAATTAACGAATGGCTGGCAATTAATATATGTGATGTCGTGTGGTTTATTCTTGTTAAGTCTTCCATAAACCCATTCCACCCACCAATTCCTAAAAGGTTCATATGTTTTCCATAGAGCCACAACAAGTGCGATGCAAAGGGGCTAACTAAACTTTTGGGACATGAATCAAAACCAACAACACACGTCGTTTTTGAGCATACTAGGTATACTAATTTATTGTCCCAAATTTCAGAGCTTTTATACTTCTTATTTTACATTCGTTAAATGAGATATTATTTTGTTTTGTTACCTTGCACCAAACTGACCTTCTCGAGAAGCGCTTGTTATCACGTTACCTAGACGTCGTGTTATGCTTAGTCAGCTGAGTATTGGGATTTGAACTTGACCGGCTCACACGTTCGGTCGCAATTGTTTTCTCTTGTAACGTGAAACGATCGCTAGTGTTATTGATTCGTGTGCGAACGTTAAAACAATCCAATAATATTTTACATAACTATCCTCGCACTTAATTATGACTTGTTCTCCGTTTGTAAAACAACGCGTGTTACGTTCAATGATTAAATTAGGTAAAAAGTTCCCTAAATTCGTTTACAATAAATTATGATTTCTTCACCTAAAATTCCCTTAAATAATGTTGACGCTAGCGTCAACAAGGGGTGTTTCACTCCCCACATGCAAGAAACACCCCTCCCAAAGGGTTGGTTTTTGAAAAAATTGAAACAGAAACTGAATAGGCAAGGTCAAATGTTCGCAGGAGGTTTCGTAAAGGAATTCCGCAGTACAGTCGAAAAACACCCCTATTTAGGGGTGGTTTTTTTTTCAATTTTAGGGGTATTCCAACCATTGCTGCAAGTTTCAACCCCCATTTTCGTAATCAGCGCCCCAAAATACATAAGAGACAAGTGGTCTCGTCAAGTCCAGCATTTCCCGACCTTTTATCGTTATTTTAAATGGACTAAAACCTCAGATTCGGATTCAGCAGGCCAAAAAACATAAAAAATCGATGAGAAAAAACTTCTACATTTTTTCCTAGAAACGCTGTTTCTGATTCTTGGATGACTGAACTATATGGTATTAGTAATTTACAATAATTGTTTGGTGCTGCTATAGGGCTAAGCCCCTCTTCAGCAGCGGCCATCTCCGTGTCACGGTTAAGTAGCGTTGGCCGCTTTGGCTGTCGCGGCCGTTTAAAAGGAAAACACGAAAATATGACGCCGAAGGGGGAGACAGGATGAGAGCGAACGAGAGGGGGAGATAAAAGCGACGCGGGAGCGCGAACCCCTCGTCTAAGAGTATCGAGCACGTGGGCGAGCCGATAATTGAATAATAGAATATGATGTTAGTGGATTGGTTTTCGGCCGATTCGCATTCAATCAAAGTTAGGAGAAGTTCTTGATTTGCAGTGACCGGCGCCGCGCCCGGTCCGGGAGATAGTAAATGGAATTTCTCGGACGGGGGAAGCGTAACGACGCGATCGTCGTCCCGAGGGATGCGACCCTACTGCCTTCTCTCCCTCTCCCTCTCTCGCATACACACACACACACCCTCTCTCGCTCTTTCCCCGGCACTTCGCTGCCGGAGCCATCGCAGTCCATCTCGACACAAAACATTGCTTGATCCTGCATGCCGGATCAAATATTTAACGCCCGCGGACGAACCATTGATTTTGGGGTAATGCGGTTTCGAGGTTTATCTCGTCTGACGAACCGAGAGGAAGCGAGCGAGAGAGGAAGACACACTACGGGTGTTTGTGTATGTAAGAGAGAAAGGTGGTAGGGAAGGAACGACCAAGCAGACGGGACGACATTAGCGCTGATGATTAAATTACGTGACGGGCTTGAATTTTCCATTAGGACCAAATCCACGGAGACTTTTTAAAAAATTAAAACCGCCCCGACACCTTTCCTTAAAAACATGTTCTGTGTATCTCCGGTCGCGGTCCTTACAGAAATAACCCCCATTATCAACGGTCGTTCTGGTATTACTCCAGATTTCCTGCGCTGCGAACGTAAAACCGTAGAATTCTATGAAACAAGCCCGCAAATGGGACTCTGCGAAACTTCGCGAGGCCAATCTAGCACAAAATCTTAACGTCCTCGTGGATATTTGAATAAATAGGAAACATGCCAAAAAAAAAAAGTGAAAAATCTTGAAATTTCCAACAAATGGTAAACGTTCTTCACCCAAAAAAGTGTTTTATAGAAAAATGCAAAAGAAATTTTTTTACGAAACTTGGCACCAGTAACTCCCATTTACTAATCGAGTTAAAGAAAAAGTTTTGTAAACATTTGAATTTGAAAACTTAAACCAAAAGCTTTCTTTAACAATATATGACGCAGTCTTTGATTATTCAAAGAGGCATATAGGCCGCGGCACGTTATTGTAACGCGAAATGAAAACACCAGCGTGAAGCGTGCTCCTTCTTATCAGACGAAGGCGGCCCACTTCAAAGAGGAGACCGCTTCGGAGAATTGAGTAAAAAAACACGACCGTAAAAAGCGCGACCATAAAAACTTTCTCGAACATTCCGGAAACGTCCAATTAGGGAGAGATAAATTGGTGGTGAAGACTTGGTCTTTTCTTTTGGTTTAACTACCATGGCCACCTTCGAGACGCTGGACAACCTTCGGTCTTAATTAGGGAGAGAATTATCTAGACCGTTCTGGAAAACACTTGCAGTAAAATAAATAGGCGGCCGGAGAGCGAGACTAGGAGTAGACCAGAAGGAGCCCTCGTGTGTGAAAAGTGCGATAAGCCGACTAGTGTAAAAATAAATTTGCGCTTTAAGTGTGTAATATAAATTAATTAGTTACGGTATAGTCTAAATAAATTAGGCAGTGTAGTCTGTAACTGGAACTATGTAAATAAATTAGAATAAACGTTACATTATTATTACTACTAGTATTATTGATTTTACATTTTGATGCAGGGTATTTATTTATTTTGAAAGTACTATTAAATTAAAGAAATTTCTCCCCGAAATTCGAGACGAGACGAGATCAAGATTAATCTCGACCTCGAGACTACGTTAGGCAGAAGGATATCTTATCTGGACTTGAATAACGTAACCAAAATTCGCGAAAATTAAGGGTGGCCTTTTTCAGATATATTGAGATACAACTATAATATGTACTCAGGTATTCTCCTTTACTGTAAAAAGTTTTGGAGCAATTTAGAATGTGAAAAATCCATGTGGCAACTGATAAAATTCTGTATATTTAAAAAAAGACGAGTTAGAACGAGTTGGTTCAAAATGACGGCCGATTAAAGAAAATGTGAATTTTCACTTGCAAATACACGCTGTCAAGAGGTGGCTTCTTGAAAAGGAGCACGCATCTTGACATGGTGCCACAGGACTTCCAAAACGTTTTTTTGAAAAAAATAAAATAGTGTCTCGTGAAATTTCAAGTAAAACAATATCCCAAAGTTTCAAAAGATTGAAATGTGAAATGACAAAAATGTGAATTTTTACTTGCAATTAAACGCTGTCAACAGGTCAATCTTGACATGGTGCCACATGACTTCCAAAACGTTTTTTGGAAAAAATAAAACAGTGTCTCCTGAAATTTCAAGTAAAATCATATCCCAAAGTTTCAAGAAATTGAAGGAATTGATCAATTTTTGTTTGCTCCTCGAATCTACATGGATTGAACTTTATGGATATGTTTCCGATATTAAATTCATACCTTCCGTAGGATATAAGGCTCAAGATATGTTTGATATCAACGAAGCAAATTCCCGAGGCCAATCAAACAGTGAGGTTATGTCCGACATGTTACAAACGCGTAGCGATTCAGAGCAATTAAAGAAAACATTAAGATTCTGACACATCCAGTGACGTGTAATTGTTATTTGTATGTTGTTAATGTCTCTATTATGAACCCTCATTAATTTTAAACGGGATTAATCTGGAGAAAATAAAGAAATCGTCGGTTATAACATAATAATCTAGAAGGTGATGAAGTTGTAAATAAAATTTATTAATTCACTAAAAGATTCATTAAATTAATGTAAGTTGTTTCAATTTCTAGTTCGATTCTCTAACAAACGTAAGTGTCTAATTTTGTTTTCAAATGCGTTTTCAATAAAAGCAAGACAATATTATTAAAAAAAATTGGTTTGCCAACAAACATTTATAACTGTACTTGTATATGTGTTTAACCATGTTTATAAATGTTGTCAAATAAATAAAATACAATTTTATTGAATCTCACCATGAATAATTTCTGTTTGAATTCTCGTTAAAAATAATACGAGATCCTGCATAGTTATGTTCGATTATTGCTGTAATTTCTCCTTCATAGCAGAAATTCAAATTGGACGACAAATTTTGCGTTAAAAATTACGACAATTTCTGCACAAATTCGAGTCTCTTGGCTTGCAAAATGCCGAGAAAAAACATTTATCTACGCTTGAGACATGAATCCACATACACCCCGTATAGCGGTCGCCGATGCACTCCCTCGTTACCGCAACTCTTTCGTTAACCCTCCCGCGTTATAAAATACAAAATAACCGCCACAGCCAAACGAACCGAAGCTCGTTTAAAGTCATTAAGGGTGGATACGTGCAGTTTTCGGTGGTTTCGGAATAGTTTTTGAACACCGTCGTTTAGTAATTTCTGGCGGATTCGCGAGCGAGCGAACGTACCGCGGCCGTAAAGTAAAAGCTGCAATGCTAGAATATGCAATCGAGTATTTGTTGGCTAATTCAGCGTGTAACATGTATTATGCAAACAGCTACTATTAGGCTGATTTAGAGATATGGTCGCGGGGAGAAGTTGAGAACAGCAGAGGCGTGAATTCATTTAAGGGGTCCGTTGAATAACGCAATGCGCGCAGTGAATTATATTTGAACGCTGTCTTATAAATTATACGTACAAATTGTTGCCGTTTAGGCCATTGTCTTGGCGGTTCTACGGTCTCGGTGCTACGGGTTTCGATATAATTAAATTTTTACGAATGTAGAGGCTCTGTTTTTGATGCGATGACAACTGAATTTTTTATTACATGGCACATTAAGCGCGCGCAGCAACGGGACTATCAAATGAATCATTTAGGTACCAAACAAGTGAGTTAATAAATAAAACAATGTCGATTTTAAAAGTCCCATTCGAAGCGTTGCATTAATTAACATTCATAGTCCTTTAAAAAATAAATTGAAAATGTAGGGATGTCAGTTGATCATCCTTTAATCCTACAATTTGAATTATTTCACTACACAAAAAATAAAATTGGGCGAAAGATTTAAATTTGTGCGTTAATTTTGAGTTATTTTGCCGATGTTACTAAATTTTGTATATTGTATTGTCACTACCTGAAATTGTGTTATTTACACAAAAATATTAAAGGTGACATTTATTACAAAATAAATATGGCATAAGTTTTTTTAATTTTTCTGACATAACATTGGTGATAGGTGATACACCAGAACATTGTGAAGTTGAATTGTGATAAACTTGTATTTAAATAGGAATATTTAAGTATTATGAGCACGGAGTGCAAAGCAAAGGAAAAAGCGAGCTTACCCATGATTTTTTTCGAAATTTTAGTACCAATTTTTATTACTAAATTAGGTATTATTTTAGGGATCTTAATTTTTGAAAAAGTTTGAAACATTAACTTGAAATATATATTTGCGACTTCTGTACTTTTGTTACTAAAATTTATTGGTATTTTCAAAATGGTAATGTGTAAGTTAAGACCAATAAAATTTATTTTTATTCTAATGAGAGTTAGTTTTTATTGATAGTGTCATCGCCAACACCAGAAAATCGAAGAATTGGCAAAAAAATAAAATTCACACCTTTTAGCTCTGTAGGGACTTAGTGAGTTTTAAATTCTTTTGTGAAGGAATTTTGAAGATAGAGGTGTTTATTTAACAACCCTAATAGTCTAAGCGCTAAGCCCCGGAATCGCAACGTTACAAAGTGCTCGCTGGAAATCCATGTAAATCGATTAATTATTATCTGCTTAACAACATATTAAACTTCTGCCGTCAGAAAGTGGGCCGTTTATTAGTTATAAACAATCGTTGGACGAGTTTGATTGTTTATAACTAATAAACGGCCCACTTTTGGTAGGCAGAAATTTAATATGTTGTTCAACACGTAACAGTTAACCTGTAAACAAAATTCTGCCCGAGCACTGTTTAACATTTTCTTATAGATGGCGCGTTGGACAAGTTTCATTGTTTATAACTAATAAACGGCCCACTTTCTAAAGGCAGAAGTTTAATATGTTGTTAAGCAGGTAATAATTAATCGATTTACATGGATTTCCAGCGAGCACTTTGTAACGTTGCGATGCCGACATTGCGACTCTTAGACTATAAGGGATTGAATGAAGTTGCAACTTTCAGAGTTTAAAAATAAACTCAAATTAATATTAAATTCAATAATGGTTATCTATTGAAATGTTCTGAAGAAGTTTAGTGAATTTCAGCACTTTTTATAAAGCAGTTTTGAAGTTATGACGCTTTATGTACAAAAAATAACTAAATTGAACCAGTGTGGTTGCAATATGTCACGAATTCTTTCATTTCGAAACAATCATAATTTTTATATTGGAACGGAGATTTTAGTAAAACTCACTAAAATTGTTTATTGAAGTGTGATAGGAGAGTTTAACGACTTTCAACTCCTTTAGGGCGGGTATTATAAATATGTTTTCAAGTTAACTTTGAATTTAAGTCAAGTTAACTTTAGATTTTATAATGCCAGTTTTATAAAAGTCCCATTAAGATTGAGGTTATAAGTACAGAATAGTTAGTTATTGACAGAAGAACTGTTGAAATTCGAAAAAAAAAATCATGATTTTCTACAAATTAACTTTAACCGATATCCTTTCCTCCCGATACTGTTAAGGGTGGGTATTATAAAACTGGTTTGACAGATAACTAAAAGTTAACCTGTGGAATGACGTCACATACAATAGTTACAGTCGGAGTTAACTTTTTTTCCGACATTTTGAAGTTAACTGCTGTATGTGACGTCATTCCACAAGTTAACTTTGAGTTGTCTGTCAAACAAGTTTTATAATACCTAACCTAAGTGGAGGAGTTTTGAAGTTGTCATTGTCCACTTAACAATCTGATAGTGGTTGGATGAAGTGGCAAATTTGTTATGATTTTAAAAATTCACAAAAATTGTTGACTAACTAAAAGTTGTCGATGAAAGTGTCCTTTGTAGCTTAACGAGTTTCAACTCCTCTTATAAAGGTGTTTTGATAATAGAAGAGTGCATTTAAAAACCTAACAGTAATGAAAGTGATGAAGGTGCAATTTACAAAGATATGAAATTGTAAAATTTGCTTATTTATTTATTGGTGTGTTTTAAAGACGTTTAGTGAGTTTTAACACTTTTCATGAAGAGTTTTTGAAGTTGTAACGCTTTATGTAAAGATTTGCAAAATCTAACCTATAATAGTGGAAAGATGCCACGATTTCTGGATTCACAAATCCATAATTATCATTTTGAAACTCAGATTCTGGTAATAGTCATAGATTTCTTTACTAGAGCGTCCTTGGGAAACTTAGTGCGTTTCCACTTTGTTAATGAAAGACTTTTGAAATTATCGGTGTCCATTTGACACAGAGGTGGAATAAAGTATCTATTTGCCATGATTTTGTAATCCCTGTATACAATATACAGAAGCAGCAGGGTCGAAGCCGCATACCTTGTGCGTGGCAATTTAGCTATACTCTGTTCAAAACAAATCCCGATGCACGTCAAAATCATCCAATACTACCAACTTAATATAGTCACGGAACACATAAATTGCGATGTCCTGGGACTATATTAAGTTGGTAGTATTTGATGTTTGGTGACGTCAGCAAAATGACGGGCATCGGGATTTGTTTTGAACAGAGTATAAGTATGCACATCGAAAGTTTAATGTAAGTTTTCAAGTGAGTTCCCCTTTTTTAAACTAGTTTTACCGTTAGCGTCTCTTCCGCAATACAAAGCCAACAATAATAAATTTCACCCCTATTTTTCACCAACAATAATAGGGATATCCTGGGTCTCTAGATTCTGTGGGATCTATTGTCTAAGTTCCAGGGTTTTAGGTAGTGTCTTGGTATTTCCAGATATACAGACAGATCCGTAGTTCAGATTATTCCGCATTCGGTTTTATAACGTTACAAAAAAAAAATGTAATTCCAATTTAACTTTGATTCTGTTATATTACGCTTCTATTGATGGGATGTGATCTTTAAAGGATTTGGTTATGTCTGATTGACCCTATACGTGTATTTAATAGTGGCACTTAATCGCAGTTTAAGGTTTACACACTGGCTAAATCAAAAATTTATCCGACGGTTGTAACCGGGGAGCGTCCATACTGCTAGTGTCCTATTAAAATAAACTTCCCCTACTTACGTGAGGGTCATCTGTTGCATAATGCAACCTCGACGCATGAGTATCGCGTAGCAGGTGATAACGAGCCCTAACATCTAACATCGCATTAACAAGCATCGTTTCTCGGATAAACAAAAGGTTTTCTCCCGATCACTAGCAAAAGAAAAAGATTCTCCCACAATAGGGTATATTTGTTTATCGAAAACCGCTAAGATCGCCGTTACAGGGCTGGAAGCGGAGGGTCCGAGGACTGCGACCTTTCCCCGCCATTACCGTATATTCCTTCGACCCTCTTCACTTTTTCTCCTGACTTTTATTCGGTGCTAAACCGAATTTCAATTATTCCCGAACATCTGTTTTGAACAACTACATCAAAACCTTGCCGAGGACGAGAACGTGACCGAAAACTTTCCATGTGATCGTTTGAATTTTTCGTCAAAACTAGGTGTCCTCGATTTTAACAAAGTTGTATGAGTACAGAATTGTATGGAACATTTGCTTACTTATAGTAAGCAATAGTAAGCCTATAGTAAGTACTTATAGTTATTTGCTCAATATAGTATTGTAATATTTATTCTTAATGTATTTACACTATCCTAATTTTACACTACACACTACTTAATTTATCTTAACTACTTCCTAACTAATTAATTTATATCACTCTTAAATGTGATTTATTTCACTGGTCCGTTTTTCGCCGGTTTACTATGTCGCGGCTTCACGTCTAATCTCATCTCCGACCGCAAGCCTGCTTATATACATCTCAATTGTGTTCGCGATAGTTCCTGAAATAACTCGATCCTTCTTTTTTATGTAGAAAGGTCTAGGAGGTAATAAATCATTCATCCTTTATGGCCCAATTACGGAGCGTTTTAAAGTAGCCGCCGAGGTCCGATAAGAGTAAACACGTCTCGCGCTGCTGTTTACATTTCGCGTTACAGTATGTATACACTTTTAAATTAAAATCACTGGATTAATGGCTTCAATTTTCATTTTATTTGTTACCTTTTGAGATTCTTGGTATGTGGTGAAGTTACTTTTATTGTAATCTGTAGTGTCTACACAGCAACATCGACACTTATAAATCATTAGAACCTACAATATACGGACCTAATATATGGATAATTTAATACAACTTATCTGTACAACCAGTTGTAGGTATCGTTAAAGGCCTTAAAAATGGGGATTCAAATTTAGAAAAGAAAATATTATTGCAATCCTTCAACTTAAGCGACTGAAATTTGATTACCCTATACCGTTTTCTCAACATAAGTAAGGAAAAGTTCGTTGAAACATAGTGAGGGGTTGATCGGGGGTGAAACACCCTTCAAATTTTACAGAACTTTTTATTTGTCTGCTTATTTGGAAAACTTACAATTTCACATATGCAGAAATTCACTTTCAAATCTTTACTACTGCTCTTTAATCTTAGAGTCGTTCAGGAAACATTAGATTAACGGAATGAATGTGATAAGTGTCAATTGGAAAAACTTTGAAAACTTTGAAAAAAATTTGAAAACTTGGAAAATCAAACAGATGCCTCAATAATAATGGCTTAATGTAAAATACAAATAACATATAGCCGAGTTTCGATTCATTCCGGAGTAAATTCTTAGAAGCCCATAGACCTCCGCGGAATAAAGAAGTGTATTTATTTTTTATTTTTTTTTTATTTTATTTTTTTATTTACTAAAGCGGCGAATCGCTCGAACTAGGGATGTGATTTTAGGAGGTTTGCGTGTGCCACTCGCAACTTGTTGTGGGGATGAGTCACTCGTGAAGCAAAAGGGGCTGACTCGACTATAGATTGTAATAAAGGATGTAAGTAAAATTTATGAATATAGGTTAATTAATACAAACTAAACTACTTGAGTCATCCCTCCGTTGTCATAGTGATCAATAACTCTGAATTATGCCCTTCTTTTCGACGACTTTAAAATGATTCTCTAATGATGAACTTGTTGGAACATCTAGTTCTACATGGCCTATCAGAAGATGTTATCGCATCAACTACCTATCCTTTACAAAGGTCGCCTTGAACGACTACTCAGACATGAATTGAGCATCTCAAAAAAAGTCGTCCCTATTAGTCATCCTTATTTCCCAAGAACCACTTTATTTAAGGAACGACTGTGAATATATAGTTAGGTTGACCCGACCGAGTGAAATTCTTACCATTTAGGACTTTCTGCCCAGACAGTGGGAAGATACTGGGTGGACAGCTGTATTAGGAGATTCGTCGGATAAGGCGAACTCACTGACCTAAGGGTAGCTGCTCCAAGATTTGGAGCCTCTTGTAAGATTAGCCTGTAAATCTGGTGCTTTATGCCCCAATTAGTAGTTCTCGTATCGGAAACCCCTTCGTGGCGTATTACGAATAGCAGTACGCTACCTTTTGGCCGTAAGATGCGGTTTCGGGGAGCAGCCGTCGCCATTTGACGAGGCTGCCTTCGCGCTACGTCTTGGATGTTATGGAAAATATGTTTCGACTTCAAAGGGGCGCGGGAGAGCGATCCTCAGATTGGGCGGGCGGGAGAGCGAGAGAGGCGAGCAATTTGTGCATGCAGATACGGTCGGTGGCCGACTTCTCACAAAGCGGAAATCACCCGAGACGTGTGAATGTGTATCCGGCGAGGCAAAGCGGATAACGGATATCTCCGAGGCTGCTTTAAGTACAGACAGCGGCTCCGTTTTATGGGATCGTAAAAATCTAAGGGTTACACGCAACGCACAGGCTCTCCCTCTCTCTCCACGTCGCTCTCTCACTCTCTACACATACACACCCCCTATCTCGCTCTCGCTCTCTCTCTCTCTCTCTCTTTCTCGATCTTAAAAGGAAGTCAGACCGGGGAGAGAAATGAAATTTATTGATAAACACCCGGGCGGAACTGCAGATCCTTGCCAGTAACCGATGACAGCTATTAGAACGACCATCTAGCTGGGTAACATCTCCATTTGTTCCCACGCTTTACTTCTTCCAAGGCAGAGAGAGCTACTCTTAAAGATTATATCAATTTCTATAGGACCATATTCAATTAAAATTACACAAAGCTTATAGACCATAGACGATTTACACCCGGCGTTCTCATAAGAAAGTATGAGGATTGAACAGTAAGGAAGCTGGGATTAAAAATTCTCTAGGAGCAGTCTATAATGTACACTATAAAACCGTACAGTGAAGACTCATAATGGCACGACAGCTGTCGATAATGCGTTAGCAGACTAGTCGAATCATCAAGAATGAATTCTAGGTAATCTTACAAATTAGGAACTTCTAAGAAAAAAAGGCTTGAATACGGGCGATGACATGTAACAGCTCCCTTTTTGGTCAAAATAAATAATAGTCTCTCATGTGGGACGAAAATTGCGAAGTTATAAGTAAACCTAAATTTACAAGACCAGTGACTAATTAGCGTTAAACTTTGAAAGGAATTTTTGCATTCTTCAAAACGATTAAATTTTCTCTAAATAATGAGATACTGTGCAGTGCGAAATTGTCTAAAGGTCAAGACTACAAATTTTATTTTTTTTCGTTTCGGAAGAATCCTGAGAGGTAAATGATTAAATTTTTTTTCAAAAGTTTTTTGTTAATTTTACAGACATTTACACTTTGAGGTTGTTTTTACTTTATGGGAGATTCCATGTCAACTGATCAGGGAGGGAATGGGGTGGTATTTAAATGGCTACCGGAAGTATCTAGTCGTCTTTAGGATATAAAAATACGTCCGATCCTACATTTTCAGCCCCTAATTTTGCGCCATTTTGGATTTGTGACCTATTTTGTGTTTTGTTCATTTTTTTTGAGGGACATGACAAATTTTCATTTTTAGACTGCCGATGCGAGAATTTGAGATTAAAAAATTCTGAGAAATTCGAAAAAACAGTTTTTTTTTTCAAAGTGCGATATCTAAAAAGTTTATTTTTTTTAAATATTTGGAAGTTGTCAAAATCTCCCTTTTTACATATACTTTAAGGTCAAAACAAATTATCGGTGTGTATTTTGGTTTTACGTAAAAAAACACGCAAAAAGTTGATTTTTTTTGTGAAAAAATGAAATATTTCTGTGTCTAACCCTGTGAAAACTCATGCAAACCTTCGAGTTGACATAGATGGAAGTTCTCGAAATGAAATCATAGGACAGGTATATGTAACAAATGTAAGAGATATTTTTGAAAAAGGTGTTTGTAGCTCAGCCGGGATTTGAACCCGGGTCTCCCAATTTCGCGTCGGGTATTCTGGCCAACTGAACTACCGAGCCACGTACCAATTTCATTTTAGATGTTCATGTTAAACGCTATTGAGAGGATGATGCGGAGGACGAATGGGTTGTACGCAACACACCACACTATACATATACTTCATACAATTATACTTCATATATATATATATATATATATATATATATATATATACTTCAAGTTGACATTTTTTGACGTTCCAGTGTTATACCTTCATTCCAAAGCATACAATCTTGACCCTCGCTTTTTTTTGGAATTTTGGAACCAACAAGGTGTCCTAACTCACTAGTTGCCATATTCAATTTTTTCACCGGAGGGAGGAGCTCTAGAAAATATACAAATTGATGGGAAAACACGTAAAAAATATATTGTAAAAACCCAGAAATTTATACTTTATTCATCCAATCTAACTGGTACAGAGAATTTCGGGAATCTAGATCTTCAATGCTAAATTTGTTGAAATGTGTTTTCTAACTTGTAATGTCTTGTTTTGATAATTAAATTGCTGTTAAGAAAATACTTTTCTAGAGAAATAATTCTTTTAAGTATTATAACTCCTTGGATATTATAATGGTTTGACAATATTTTGTATGTACTTTCAAGTTCAAGTCTGTAAATAATATATTATCGTATAATGTCTAATGTTTTAAAAGTCATTAAAGAAAAACTATAGGTAAAAGGTACGAAATATAAAAAAATGGTAATAAAATTAAATTTGATGAATTGCTGGGAGTTTAATGTAATTGTGATAATGCGAATTAGTTCATCAAAATTGCAAATACTGCATTGAGGTTATGATTTTTGTTTTCCCCATTTTTATATAGTCCAAATGTTTTATTTTTGTAATTTTACCATGTTCGTTAATATTCTCCTGTAAATGGATAAATGATGGAACATAACGCTATATAGTATGTATATATAATATAAATGTATATATAATATGTATAGAACACCTACTAACCCAATACAAGAACGAAATTTATTACACTAATATAAGCCGACTTAATGAAGTACTCATACACGAAATCTAGTAGACAGTTATAAGGAGATAATCTGGTCCCTATTGCAACCTACCACATTTTAAAGTACTTGGTGAACCTAGTAAACTTCAAAGAACTTGGTAACTATATGCAATAATCTTACTACTAACTTGTTAAATACAGTAATTTTTTTATTAGCAGAAATTTAATTAGCAAACAATCCTACACTGTACACTGTGGCCTTTTGTAAACTCACTCTATAATCGGTTTATAATTGATGTAAACAAACATTTCTTTAATTTCTATTTCGCAGCAATTAAATTCGGAACGTTCCATTGAAAACGTAACAAATAAAGTAGAATTGAAAGCCGTACAGAAAAAACTTTCATTGTGCCTCAATTTTACCACTGAATTTTCTTTTTTTAAATTCAGTCGACAGCGAAAGCCCCCGTATTTACCCTTCAATGCGGGGTCGACCCTCAATGCATTTCATTATGTAATTAAAAAACTCCTAAACGAGGAATTTCTCTCAAACAATCAAATAATAATGATTAAACTTCCACCCAAAAAATTAAACAACTCTCTCGGTCCGCCACCCTTAAATATTAAAAAATAATTCCAAGAGGTTATTACGAAGAGTGGTAACGGGAAGTTGTTTGCACAAAAATTAATTTCCTGTGAATTATGAATTTTTAACAACGATAACAACGCCGCTCGTGTTATTGTAAACAAACGATAAAATCTGGCGAAAAGGTAAACTTCCCGATTTAGTACGAGGATTTCGAAAGTGATTTTCACTTAATCAGTAAAAGTTTATCGTCGGAGTGCGTACGTCGAAATTCTCCGATTCTATTTCAATCAAAACTTCATCCCTTTAATAGCGAGGCAAATCAATGCAATATATATTTATCTCCCTTTGATCGGAGCCCCGTAACACGCCCCCTCGGGAAGTAATTCGTATAGTTTGATCTTTTTTACCATAAAAAGCGGCCAGCTTGCAAATGAACTCACTTATTAGTTGGAGGTTCTTGTAAACGCCTCGCCTCGTCGATTTGCATATTTTTGATCAAAGCTCCTTCTTTCCCTCGTTAAATGTGTACTAAATTTAATTTTTTGAAGTTTCGTTCTCATCTCCGGCGATTTACATGCTTTTTCCCTTCCCCTACTCCGATTACAGTTAGTCGTCGAGGTTGCCCCGACAATGATGAACGTATTTCAGGGAGATGAAACGAAGAAGGAAAATAGAGGTGTCCCCAGGTGGCCGAGTTGAGCCATTTCGCTTATTGAAGTAAACTCACGATAACCGTGAAAAAAGTTACTGAACAAAAATTAAACGTACAGTTTTCATTTCAATGCGAGACGAAAGTTTGATTTTGGAGGGGTTTAGTAATTTGGTTTGTCGAATTGAAGAGTTAAGAGCCTATAATCAGAAGTAAGAGCACGAAGAGATTCTCTGGATTTACTGAACAGCTATTTAGGAAATAATAAATATTGTTTGTTATGACTAGAGATCGGACAT
Source organism: Cryptocephalus moraei (assembly GCA_946251905.1). Taxonomy (NCBI): domain Eukaryota; kingdom Metazoa; phylum Arthropoda; class Insecta; order Coleoptera; family Chrysomelidae; genus Cryptocephalus; species Cryptocephalus moraei. Next base: position 10,500,822 of record OX276455.1, read on the forward strand.
TCAGGCAAGAAAAAGTGTAGAAAAAGGCAGGCAAAAAGGCAAAACACAATACTGATAAAGGCAAAAAACGGCAAGGACCAACATCGAAAAAGGCAAAACAAAGGCAAATAAAATTAACTTTATTTTAATATTATCAAATACCAAACATTTGCCTATACATATTCTAATTTAAAAAAAATATCATAATGAATTCACATTTACTTCCCACGCAATTATAATATATTTCTCAATATTTTCTGGCAATAAATTGTGTCGTTTATTTGTCAGAATATCTTTGTATCTGGAACTTGTAACTGGGGCATGTTTTAAAGCTAAAATATTTTTAATAGTAAGGGATGACGTTCCTTGAAACCCCTCGTGGAGTTTTGCAGTCTCTAAAATCCGTTACAAGCCATTATTTTTATTAATTACTGAGGTTATGTATAGCTTTTTGGCCTATTACTCCAGGAACATCTTCTATGGATTTTCTGACGTTATTAAAGACGTTAATATATTTTCTTAATCTAAGACTTCGAGTTTCCAACGTTTGTATTGTGTCAGGTAAAATGCTCTAATGGGTTTTGATGAATATTAATCCATTTTTTACTCTGGGGTCTTTAAATGCTTTTTGGGATTTCATAACAAACTGCGAAGAGCTCGGTTCAAATGAATTAACCACCTTAAAAACAACATGTTAATTTTGACACTAAAACAATGATTTAATAAGGCATACCTCTTTAAGTTCGTACCTATAAATACGTCTTTTTCAGCGAAGAACTTAGACTTACCTTAAAACAGGGGTGCTCACTAGCATCGGGGATTTAAGCTGTATTGTGAGGTGACAGGAATAACCAACATAAACACAGGGATGATTAGTCATAAACGGTATTTTACGTGAACGCTCTTCGGACCGAGAATGCCATTTTCAATTCAACCATGGATTTTCTAAGATTTGATCACTTCTAACTGAGGTGCTAATAACTTTACACACTTTGGATTTTACTGTATTTATCTTAAGATTATTTTAAAAATACTTGGAAAAGGCAAAAATTTTTCGAAAAAGACGCTGTGTTTTAAAAAAAGGCAAAATTGAGAAAAATCATCAAAAAAGGCAAAAAAAGCAAGCACCCGGCATTTGCCTGAATGTCCGGTCTTTAGTTATGACTCAGTGGTCAAAGCGTGAGTCAAAAGAGTTCCGTATTCGTTGTTCATGTTTTTGGAATTCAAGATGGAGTGTAAAATGGCGTAAACCCATTACTACGCATCCGCCAAATATTCGAAATATTAATGGTCCATGCTGACTTAGTAGAAGTGGCGGACGTCCAATTGTGTCTTCGTTGCAGTTGTTTGTTAATTCACACATCAATATCAAGGTCCTGGAAAACAGCAACGAATTTCATCAAGGTCCTGCAGGAGTGAAAATTCAACAAAACCCTTTCCGAATCTCAGGAATATGCATAGTGGTGGATACGAGACGAGATCAGCACTGGTTCGAGACATAAATTCGTCTCGTCTCGAAAAGTCTCGAAGTCTAGAATTATTTTTAAGAAATTGCAATTTAAGAATTTTCTTTCGTTTGTAAAATGAAAGGCCACCAAACTCCATAGTAATGAGGACGAATGCGCAGGTAAAAGGATACCTAATAAAGTTTTATAGTCAGGATTAAACCGTGTCATTGTCCAGTAAGAGAGTAAAATTTATAACTAGCCCGTCGTTTTCTTAGAATTTTGGAAGGGTTTATTATACAACAGACACACGGACAGTGGTGTCAAACGTTTATCTGAGGTAATGGACATATTTAACAGTAATGTTCATTCATTCATTCATTCATTCATTCATTCATTCATTAGTAGCGTAGTTTCCCAAATTTAACAACTTTTCTGATGAACATCTTGGTAGATATAAATGAAATTTCCAGTTTACAAGTTCCCAGTGAGATGTTGTAGGTATTGTTGAGACATATCCCGGATTGAATATAATAAAACTATAGCTGATCTGACTATTACCTTCCCAAATAGTTCTAAACATAGGTTATTCAGCTTCATAATAAGGGCCTAATTAGTGCCGTCTAATTTTATGTCGAAAACGTATGTTTTGATTAATCACAATATCTTTTCTATTCTGAGAGCGATAATATGAGGTAAAAAGATAATTCGACTTTAATAATTTGATAATTCTATCAAATAATACCAATTTCACATATAATATATAATATACAGATGACATTAATTTCTTATTTGTCCTTATAAAGATATATAGTTTATTTGATAAGTTTATTTAATAACTTTGTTTTATAGTTAGTATCCTAACAAGTCTATATTAATGATATTTATTTTCTATTGTGTACCTGTTCTTTATAATTAAATTTCTTTAATTTAATATTTTCTAAAAGTAAAATATTTTTTATCAAAACATAACATCAATAAAATACTACTGTACATTCACCTTTACCACACCTGTATAGGTACTTCAAGAAAATTGGTAAATGTTATCAAAGAAATATACTTTTATAAAAGTACCACCTATATACCTCTATTTATTTCGAGACTTTTCGAGACACGAGACGAGACGAGACCTGTACCAGATCGAGACGAGACATAATTTTTGGGAATTTTTCGAGACGAGATGAGACCATGTCGTTTCTCGTCTCGTCTCGTCTCGTCTCGTGTCACTTATACGCCTCAATTCAAAGTATCTACACACCAAATTTTATATACAGAAGTTGGGATCTTTTATTACGTTTGTATCAATTCCATCAAAAGCTACCTTTATAAAACTGGGCGTAATGACCACTACGTCACAACACACACGCTTCTTAATTCACACTTCTTTTTACTCCAATTTACCTACATTTTCGGTACCCAGTAAATAAATGCGGACCATACGTTGTCGATATTCTGATTAAACCTACACCAGCAAGGCGAAAATAAAATGAGACATTACGTCCATACGCGCATGACATCGGAAACAATCCCTCTACCGCCTTCCCTTAATATTCGAGGCACTACCGCGTTTTCACGGCAAATCAGGGATTTCACCTCAAAAATACACTAATGAGAATTTGAATTGCAGAATTGGAATTGACGTCGTCGGCGTCATTGTCGTCATTTTCCTTCGTTCCCCGGAGACCCAACGTATGCACGGAGGTCGCCACTTATTCATAATAATACTCCGTCGCTATGTTATCGAATATGGCCTCATTTAAATATCTAATGAACCTGGATCGGATAAGTTGCCTCTCGTTATTTCTACGGGATTTAATGCTGTTGCAAATTCCTCGATCGTTACGGAAGAAGCGGTTGAAAGCATCTGGGAATAGCTACGCAATTCTTTACAACCTAAAAGGCAAAGTAGAGGAGGTATTCAATAATAGATACTGTACCCGGTTTATTAAAGACGATGTTTTTTGAAGCACAATTCTATTCCAAACAGATTTGAACTGGCTCAAATCGACTTCAAATAGCTCCACGCCCGAATTGCGCTTCAACTTTGATCTGTACCTGTTGAAAGCTGTTCTGAAGCTATTCAAATCTGTTGGGAGACATGTTGGAAAAGTGGAGGGGGGTGGCCCAAGTGACGTTCTATCTACTTTCAAGGTTTTCGGACTCTTAACAATCCCCGTTTTCTCCTTACTTTTAAGATGATGTGCATTCACACTTGTATACGTAGAGAAAAATAACGGAATATTATTGTGAATAACATTAATTTGTCGCGTCTTGTAGATTTAAGACTTGATATAATAAAATTTCATAGTGTAGAAAACAACTTATTTAATTCATCTAGTCGATATTTTTAAAGGCAATTGAGGCACGTTAATTTAAAATACCCCTGAAATCATTTAAAACTTTCTCTTGTAAATTTTTCAAATGTTTTGGCGAATTCGCTTGTTCGTAAATAATTCAGTAAGTAGGTACATAATCACGCACTACAACTCTCCTTTAGCTCGTATACACGAAGTGGCATTATTGCCTTAATAGACATAAAAGACTTATGAATACTAAATAAGTCTGACTCAGTGAATCGTGTTCTAGATAAATTAAACTCCATATAAGGCTGGAACTCTAAAGTATAAATTACGTTAAACACAAATTAAACATGATTTGCTCCCGAAAGCTTCTAAGAACTAACATGATGTAGTTAAAAGCTAGCCGGGTACTTTTGTAGACTATCATGTCTTACAAATAAGACAAATTTTCCTTTTTATCAACATTTTATATTTTAACAAGTACTAACTTAATTTTATCGACTATATGCTTTTGCTCTTAAGTTAACAAGCTGTACGTAGTTGGTTCCACATAACGATCAATACACCGTTGCACTTCGCCAACATACATAAATTTTTACCACTTCGCCTCAAATAAAATTCCCACATTTCGCGAACTGGCGGTAGGTATTATAGAAATAATAAGGATTCGTAACTCGTGGAAAGGCATTCACGGCGAAATATACATTTGTATAACTAAACTCCCGTTGATGTTATAATCCTTTAGAACGTGGCGATGATGTTTCATTTAACCGAATAATCCGGTCCATTGTGAAATTACACGGCACGAGTAGTACCCGTTAATATTCCCTCAGAAACAAATAATTATTTACCGGTCTGAATGAGTGAGGAGAAAGTAAAGAGGGTTTTCTTAAAAATATGGAATTATGGGGATTTATGAGGTTCAGAAAGGTTCGGTTCGATACGGCAAACGTATAAATAATGGAAATCGTGTTTCTACGAGGAAGTGCGTATTTGTTCAGTAGTTTTCTGCTTTTGTAGTATCTTTCTTTAAGATATCATTTATAACGTTTAGGGAAAATTTGAATTATGGAGTTAATTTCATTTTAAAAATCGACCTAACGTTCTTTGACCCAAATATCTACTGAGTCGACCTGGTAGTCCGCATAAATAATAATTAGTAATTAATTGGTGACTAGTAATTAAATAATAAAAAGGTGAGCTTATGTTAACGTTATTTTCGGAATCTACAAAAATACTTCAGTTTTCTAAAGGTTTTGGGGAAAACCCTTACACAAAATGTCCGATACGTTTAACGAGGCATTTAAATTAATTGTAGATTTTTAAAACTGTCAGTTTCATTTTGGGCTTATCCCAACTAATGCTTTTACAATTTGAGTAAAACTGAAAGTGATAACCTTGTGGTTTCCTGTCATTAGAAAAGCTTCCCATTAAATCTTACTTTTTTAACACAAAATGGAAGTTGATTAAATTATGTTTTATTTTTTGAAAATTAATTCAAAGATAGAAAAACCAAACGTTTCACAAATTCCCCTTCTTGCAACGAGACATTTAGAACAAATTGTAAAATTTTTGAAACTATCAGCTTCATTCTGGGCTCACCTCAACTATGACTTTTTCATATTTTTAGTATCTAACAAAGAAAATCGATACAAAAATTAGATTCTAATAACCAGCTGAAGTTGCCTAAAGTATTTTCCTTCCATTAAAGAAGGTTCTCGTTAAATGCTAATCTTTTTATATCACTTGGGATACTTGGATTTTCACATTTTGGGTTACAAAAGCAATCTGAACAGAACTTAGATTCTGAGGACAAGCTGAAGCTATCTAAAGTGTTTTCCTTCCATTAGAAAAGTTTAAAGTTTTCAGTTAAACCATAATTTTTAATACTACTTGAGAGTCGATGCAGGTAGACTTTTATTTACAACAAAAACATGAATTTCAAAAATTTCCTTCGTTCAACGAGGTATTTCAAAAATTGTAAATGCAAACACTACGACTAATAATATACATAAATATTGTAGAAAATAAATTTTGATCCAAAATTTACCATTCGGTAAGTGGATAGGTACTGCCAACTGCTGTTAATTTACTGCCAACATAAAAAAGTAGAACTATGAGGATGATGTGGTATACCAACATATTCCGAAAACTTGTAGACGAGTATGCAAATGGGGTCTCAAAATAAATATGACAAAAACCGAATATATTTGCATAGGCAGTAGTTAAATATCGGGACACTAAGAAGTTGTAAAGATTTCCAATATTTAGACAACCTGATATCATCTGAAGTTCATGCGATCCAGACATACAGACTCGAATAACCCAAGAAAAAATAATCACCGAGAAATTAAATGAACTATTGTGGTCAACTAATATAACGTTAAAGACTAAATTACATATATACTGTAACGTTTATTCTAATTTATTTACACGCTGTCTTAACACTACTTAATTTATCTACACTATTACTTAACTAATTAATTTATATCACACTCTTAACTGCTAATTTATTTATACAATTTCACTCGTCCGTTTATCGCACTGTTTACTCACGCGGCTTCTCGTCTAACCCCTCTTCGTCCGCAGCGTTCGCTTTTTAGAGTCCTCCATTATGTCTCTTAAACCTACTAGTATTTACTCGATGATTCTTCCCGAATTTGCTTGTTCTAGAAACGACCGGAAAGTAATAAATCATTCTTTCTTTAAATGCATATTCGCGATTATTCTGGAAATGTTTTTATGACCAAAGGGAGCGGCCTCCCTTTGAGGTGGGCCGCCTCGTCCGATAAGGAGTACGCCTACGCTGGTTGTTTACATTTCGCGTGACAATACGGATCAATCGTCGAACCTGTTATAACTTATGAATCAGAATATTGGTAGCTTACTGTCTAAAATAAACGAAAATTGGAAGTTGCAGAAACCACGTTTAGAGCACATACTAAATGACATAATAAGACAATGAACACAAATGAATAGCATAATAGAGAAAAAGGAAGAAAGACAACTTAGTTAGTTGGTAAGGGCATGTAATGAGAAAGACCGATGAGACGTTGTAACGCGCTTGCTGCGGTTACTTGAGTGATTTGGCGCTGGGACGGAGTTCGGGAGTTCGGTTATCGGTTTTAGGGTCGGTTTTACGGTTTTGCTCGGGCGCCAGATTTTTAAGGGTTTTCTCCCTCGGGATTATGCCTGGGTAATTTACGAACTCAGGAGATTACCAGGGTTGTCCGTAGAAATGAAACACACACTCAAAAATGGAAAATCCCTAAATTATTTTATTTCGAAATGAAGGTGACAACACTGTATCGCCAAACACCTGCTGGCGTTTCGGAGGTCGGAGACCGGAGAATTGCAAAAAAAATTGTTTATTTACAAATATTTATACATTTCGGAAAGGAACTACAATTAGGAAAGTACGAAAAATAAAAGTTACTTTACGTAGAGAACACTGGAAAGATCGAAAATTATTCGGCGAAGCGAAAATGCGGAAACAGAAAATACAATATTATTACGACTACCCAAATCTGAAATATGAAATCCCTCTAAGTACTGAAAATGGGAAAACGGAAAATTATCCTAATAATTCCACAATGACATAGAAATAGTTAAATGCGGAGACGATAGGAAAACGTACAGTGTCTAATATTCGGTAATACGGTCTTTATTATTATTAAATAGTGGTAACTTAATTTTTCCCTAACACGACGAGGGAAAAATTAACTCATAGCGGTTCGGAGAGACGGACATTTTCACGGTACTACGGATCACTCACATATATCGGTCGGTAACGGACAATTACGTAACAGATAACAGAGAGTTCGGGCGGTTTAATCTAACGGCGGAACGATCACAGTTACATATAATTCGGTCGGTGGTACGTTCACAATCGAACGGTGTCGGTCGGTCTAAATCTAACGGTCGGTAACGTTCACAATTACATTTATCGGTCGGTAGTACGTTCACAATCGGTCGGTTACGTAACAACGAATAATTCGGTCGGTTTAAATCTAACGGTCGGTAACGTTCACAATTACATGTATCGGTCGGTAGAACGGAAACGGATATCAGACGCAACGGAAAAATACGGATGACGTACGGCTGGTCACAGATAAGTATTGGTTCTGACTTTGGATTAACTCAGATACAGGACCATTTGAGGGGGGAGGTTGCCTTATCTAAATTTAGTCTGGATGTTTAAGCGATGGTAGATTGAACAGTGCCTTATCAGCCGCCATCTATTTGAGATAGGTTTGACTTCGCGATTAACTGTATGGTGGGTGGTCTACCCGCAACTCTCGAAAATGGGCTTCATTACAACGTGGTCAAAAAATCTTTGGATTTTCGCCCACTAACTGGAAAAGAAAGGAGATATTGCAAAGAAAGGAGATATTGCAGACTTAAAAAATTACCGTCCCATCAGTCTGTTATCTCATCTATATAAAATGTTTATGAAAATCATAACAAAGAGATTGACGAATAAGTTAGATTTTTATCAGCCTGTAGAACAGGCGGGTTTCCGAGCGGGCTTTGGTATTAACGACCATCTTCAAGCAATGAAAACCCTTATTGAGAAATGCGTGGAATATAACCAGCCTTTGGCTCTAATTTTTGTAGACTTTGAGAAAGCATTCGACACTATCGATCAGTCAAAAATGCTCGAGGCGTTAACTGAATGCAGAATCGATCACAGATATATCACTCTTATAAAGAACATATACGCTGGAGCAACGTCATGTGTGAAACTGCACAAGTACACGAACAAGTTCCCAATCAGAAGGGGTGTGAGGCAAGGAGATACAATCTCTCCAAAGTTATTTACCACCCTCTTAGAATATATGTTCAAGAAGATCGACTTCAACGATATGGGTATTAACATCTAAACCATCTTCGATTCGCAGATGACATCGTTGTGATAAGCAATAGTTTAGACAAAGCAGCTAAAATGCTTGATAGACCGCACAAGGCTTCATTAGATGTAGGCCTTAAAATCAATATTGCTAAATCTAAAATCATGACAAACCTTGTTCCCAACCAAAATATAGTTCTAGGTGATTCTCAAATTACACAAGTTACATCTTACGTGTATCTCGGCCACGAACTACGAATAGATAGAGATAATCAAACTTGTGAAATTAAAAGAAGAATATCACTAACTTGGGCTGGCTTTGGGCGACTTGGTTATATATTTAAAGAAATCTTTCCCCTTTCCCTCAAATGTAAGGTGTTTGAAAGCTGTGTTCTGCCAGTTATGACCTATGGAGCCGAAACCCTGACTCTAACTAAAAACTCCGTGAGAAAAATAAGAGTGGCTCAGAGAGCCATGGAAGGTTCTATGATGGAAATATCATTAAGATATAAGATTACGAACGAGTATATTAGGAGGCAAACGAAAGTTGCAGACGCTGTTGAAATGATAGCTTCCCTAAAGTGGAACTGGTCTGGACATGTGGCCCGTATGAGGGATGGAAGGTGGACTAAAATACTACTAGAGTGGAGACCACGACAAGATGCCACACGCAGTAGAGGAGAACTTCCTACTAGATGGCGAGACGATCTGAAACGGTTCAAAAGCAATTGGATGCAGGAGGCACAAGATATAAAATGATGGACAAAGTTATGGGAGGCCTATGTTCAGCAGTGGACAACTATGGCTGTGTGATGATGATGATGATGAACTGGAAAAGTGAAAGACCCAGATTTACCTGGGAAAAAGGTATTGAAGATGCCATGACAAGGAGAGAACTTCGTCATGATGATCGGATGGGTAGAAAGGAGCCGAAATGAAAACACTAACAACAAAATAGGGAAAACAAGAAGGGACAGAGTGAGAAAGACAGGCATCAGAGAGCAATGCGGAATACAAGATATAGGAAAATGGGAAAGGCAACTTAAGAGGTAGAGAAGGCAACCCAGAAGTCCACCGAAAGGATGGAGAGATAGTTGGCTAAGATGCAGAGGCAACTTTAAGATTAACATATAGTCAGATCTTCAGGTATAAGAAGAAGAAGTACCGTGACAAGGGCGAGGGTCCGTCACATTCTCGCATCGACGAAGTAACGCCTCGATTTCATAGCCCTCCTTAGAGGCGAGGAAGGTTTATCGTTGGAGCATTTCCGAAAAATCCTCGACTCGACACACCTCATTTAGCGAACGGCCGTCGCTCCATAAACCAAGAGCGTAACAAAACATTGTTAATTTACGGGGGCCAAGCCGCCGGTGCTCCTTTTAACACACACACACACACATAGTCCAGCTCGAGATCCAGTCAATAAAACCCCTGCAAGAAACGGTGTGCGCCGTTTCCATCAAAATATGATCGGGTTTACGAGTCGACGGACATGAAGTGCAAGGCCCTTTGTCATCGCCTCGAGTCCGGGGCCATAAATATCGCCCGAGGGCTCTACACACCGATCGAGCTGACGCTTAAAATGAAAAACGCCCCACTTTATGTCCCCCGGACTGCCCGCCCGGAGGAAACAGAATAATACACAGGATATATCTCGGGCGTTATCTCTTTCGAGCTCTGATTGGATAACCGTTGATTCCTCCCGATCTACTTCCTACGGATACTGCAACCGAAGCTAATCGAAAAATATGGTCGGGGATCTCGCCAGAGTTAAGGACGATCAGCCGGCAATAAACTTAGTCTCTTGTTTATCGCTCACTGCGTGTATTCGCAGTACGGTGATTGATAAGAGCGATTCGGCTATAAATTTTTTGACGCGCCCGACCGTCCGCGTCCACCTCCTCCGGATTCCGGAATGGGAAATTCTCCCTGGAAAATCCTGCACGCTTCCACAACTCACGGCTTCAAAGTGAACAAAACAAGTCGTAAGTTGTACGCAACTCTCTCTCTCTCTCTCCCTTTCTACTCTTGTTGTTGTGCGGCCCTATCTCGCCGCCTCCTGGAAGGTGCTTCAACGAACATGAAGCCTCGGCGACAGAGGTTGTAAACATTCTCGTTATCTCTATTTGCTCTAGCCTCCTTTACGTTACCTCTTAACTATTTACATACTACATTCGGGATAAGAGTAAAATGCGACCCGCCATGCTCGGAAATTTACCGGATCGCTATTTCCGCATGCATTTTTCCTATTGATTCGATCGGGATATACGAGCCGCCGATCCCGATCTATAAATAATACATGAGGGTAAATTTTGTTTTCAGTTCCTGATGATACGGTTATTTAGAATGATTTATGTAAAGGAGGCTCTCTCCACGAATTACTTTTATAGAATGTTACGTTGCGGTCTCGATATTTACAAAATATAGAAATCACCCGAGCGGGGGTAACTCGTCTCATTTTTGAACCCTGTTCAAAGACTTTTATCAACATATGGTGGACTCCATTATTCGAGTATTCGCCAAATCATCTACAGATCCCTTCGGGCTAAAGTAAATGAGCTCTTTTTCGATATCGATAATGTTAGAAAAGACGCTTCGAGCTACCTGAAGTTCAAATAAATTTTACCAATAGGAGGTTAAGTTTGAAAAAATTTCCAAGATAAAAAATAATGTTAATCTCCAAATTTCGCAAAGAGTACGCAGTCCTTTCCATCAAAAGAATCAAACTTAGCAAAAAAACCAAACTTATTTACAAACCCAAACGTTACAAAGACGGGTAATTTATTTATTCGACGACTTTGTTACTGACTATAAGGTTTATACAATGTTATCGTTAAAGATCGCATCACATGAAATTTTTTTATTGCTTGGTTTACCCAAATTTTGTGTTCATAAAGAGTATTGACTTTAAACCTAACGCAAAATGACGTTTACGATTCTATTCCTACCTGTTAAGCCTGTTAAGTTTGACATTTTTCTAAAAAAAAAAATACGAAAAGATAGGTCATTTCTCAACATTTCGAGAAAAATTAATGTATAAAAAAGTTGTTTAGTTTTCGATTTCCTATCCACCTACTAAATTCAAACCAATTGACAGACAACGACTTCGAGTTTTCACGAATAACTCAAATTTCGTACGAGCACAAAAGACCAATTGAGATGTAATGCAGTCATATAGACTTGTATCGATCTATTTAACAGTAACGTATTGTCAAGAAATGATCAACAGCTTATCTATCAATCAATTAACTAATCCAAATTCCGCTGATAATTTAACTTTTGGAACTTTAGTTCCTTTTGCCAGGGATTGGGGAGCGAGGGTGGTCGCGCCGTAAAAAATCTGACCGTTAAATGGAATGCGTTACCGGAAAGCGTTACCTCGGCAGCGTTCGTAGCGGCTCGGAGGCGTTGGTAGTGGCTCGGTGGGGGGGAGAGAGGGAGAGTGGGAGAGAGTGGTGGGGTGAGGGAGAGAGTGGAGGGGTGAGAGTGGGAGAGAACGAGAGAGAGTGGGGGAGAGAGAGAGAGAGAGAGAGAGAGAGAGAGAGAGAGACAGACCACGCGCTTGACGCACCGAGGAACGATATTCCATTGCCTTACTTATAGAACCAATCCTGTGTATTATATGCAATGCCCGTCTTACTGTCGCTGTTTTGGAACTTTAGTTCCTTACGTCAGGTGTTGGGGAGCGAGGGTGGTCGCGCAGCAAAAAATCTGGCTGTTAAATGGAATGCGTTACCGGAATGCGTTACCGAGCCGAGCCACTACAAACGTGGCCGAGGCGCTACGAACGCTTACGAGCCGCTCGCTATCTCTGTCTCTCTCTCTCTCTCTCTCTCTCTCTCTCTCTCTCTCTCTCTCTCTCTCTCTCTCTCGTTGAGTCGTTCGCTGTCTTTGTTTCAATGATCGAATGCACTGACTAGATCTGAATACTTAATATGTAGTTCGTACCAATCAACTTAATGATAAGATTTTTATAATTAATGATATTATATGTTTTTGTTAAATGAAGTTTCATCCACAGTAAAATAATTTTTTATATTTATATGTGTGCATATATTTATTGATTCAACACATTGAACGATATTCCATTGCCTTACTTATAGAGCCAATGCTGTGTATTATATGCCCCTCTTACTGTCGCTGTTTTACGTTAAACATTACAGTTTTATTAAGGAATAATTTTAAAAAAATGGTTATTAATTAAAAGGAACTAAAGTTCCTAACACGTGTCCCGCGACACGTTTCATGGTTTTTTCTTAACTTAACGGTAAGGAGCGATTTGTATTCAGAAACGTCACTTAAATAAATCTTGGCTGAGAAATTTTTAAGTCGCTATTTTTGAAACTTTAGTTCCTTACGTCAGGTGTTGGGGATCGAGGGTGGTCGCGCAGCAAAAAATCTGACCGTTAAATGGAATGCGTTACCGGAATGCGTTACCGAGCCGAGCCACTACGAACGCTGCCGAGCCGCTACGAACGCTGCCGAGCCGCTTGCTATCTCTTTCTCTCTCTCTCTCTCTCTCTCTCTCTCTCTCTCTCTCTCTCTCTCTCTCTCTCTCTCTCTCTCTCTCTCTCTCTCTCGTTGTGTCGTTCGCTGTCTTTGTTTCAATGATCGAATGCACTGACTAGATCTGAATACTTAATATGTAGTTCGTACCAATCAACTTAATGATAAGATTTTTATAATTAATACTATTGTATGTTTTTGTTAAATGAAGTTTCATCCAGAGTAAAATAAATTTTTATATTTATATGTGTGTATGTATTTATTGATTCAACACAGTGAGAACGATATTCCATTGCCTTACTTATAGAACCAATGCTGTGTATTATATGCCCGTCTTACTGTCACTGTTTCACGTTAAACAGTTAAGTTTTATTAAGAAATAATTTAAAAAAAAATGGTTATTAATTAAAAGGAACTAAAGTTCCTAACTCGTGTCCCGCGACACGTTTCATGTTTTTTATTCTTACATCATGTCAACTCGCGTGTTTTCTTTTTTTCTTTTCTTTATTCTGCAAAGCGAGTAATTTCGCTACTTTGCAGTAACTTATACATTCAGCAATTCCCGGATAATACTCTTCACTAATTCGACCCACGATTTCCGCGAGCTATCGCGCGCGGATGCAACGTCTCATATTCGATATCGAGCATCCGCCAAAGAGTCCGGGAATCGACGAACTTTCCACGTTAGGTCAATAACGACAAAAAGCTGATTGGTCATCAGGAAAAAAATATAAATTGGCTGGAGACCGACAAAACGGGGTTCATTGGTTCATTTGGTTCAGTTCAGTTCAGTTCATTAGTTTTGCAAATCGCGCCCTTGGTCGGTCTACCAGACACGTCCCCCGAGCCACGGCCAAAATGGACCTCTTAGGTTGAGTCGTTATTTTTCATATACTGTTTTTATTTAGGTCCCCTTTTTGTATTGTTATTATTAGTCCCTACTCCCTTCTCATCATTAGTTTTTTTGTGTTTTTTTTTAAGTTTTGCTACGTTGTCCCATGTTTTGATTACTTTTTGATTCCTATTTGTGTGTCGTTTTCAACTGGTGACATGTTGGCCGCTGGTCGCGCTTTTAATGTACTCATTTTGGTTTCAATTGTTTCATTCAATTTTGTTCAATGTACCCTTTCTACTTAGGCTTATTTTTTCGTGTTGCTCTACCCCTAGCTACCCCTCAGTGTTCGACCCTGTGCTTAACGCGGGTCGCGACAGTATTCATTCATTAGTAGCTTAGTTTTCCACATATTAACAAGTTTTATTAAAATCCGATAATCCGGGAGGTAACGGCATGACAAGTTCCTAGTTCAAATTGATTGATGAAATAAAATAAAACTAGTGATGTGACTAATACATGACCGTCCTACATATTTTCGAAAGATATCTTCCTTTTGAAATACTCATAAAACTTAGTAATGTGAGTACTTCAAATCTTGCGACGCCGGATAGAAACTTTGAAATACAATTTCATTAAAAACTGTTTAGCCATTTTTGAGGAAATTTGATCACGAATAGACAAATTGATTGATCGGATAGAGATGGATTCCAAAAATAGGTTCTTATAATAATAATAGGTTCTTGGGTTTCTAATAAGGGCTAATTAGTACCTCCTAATTTTAATTCAAAAAAGTAAGTTCAGGTCAATTAAAGATCAAAAGATAACTATATTAAATAGTAGCGCTTTCGCATGTAATATAAAGTTTGTATTAATTTCTCATCTCTTCTTGTAATTAAAGTAATTAACAGTTTCGTTGGTAGTATCCTGACAAACATATTTATTAGTAAGATTGATTTTCGATTTTGGACATGTCCTCCATAATCTAATTTCATTGATTTAATATGTTCAAAAATCTAATTTCCCTTCATCAAAATGTGAAATCGATAATACTATCAATAATATGGTACGGTTAATTTTACTACATCTGTAAAGGTACCACTTCAAGAAAATCACTGAAGAGATTATGAGATTTTTCAAGATCAAGACGAGATATAACTTTTATGTTATTTATCGGCTCGTCTCGTCTCGAGTTCGCCACTAAATTTGATATCTGATGATCCAAACCGGACGCCTTCCTGTGAAAAAAATATAAAGCAATGGTGGGCGACTTTGTGCCTTTTTCTTATTGCTGACAAAGACACTTTCAAATAAAAATCACGAACAGGGACAAATTCAGTTTGGAGCGTTCTCCTGTATCAAAGAAAACTGAATTGTCTAAAGCTTCTTTCAGGCAAAAGTAAATGGATTATCCATCATCATCAAGAGTACCAAAAGGATCCTTTAAACCGTCTGAAGACTCAAATAAAAATAGGAAATAAAAGCAGATTGAGTTTGAAGTGTCCTTTAGACTCAAAAGAGCAGAAATCTTCAGTGACTATAGATTAAATGAATTTTTTCCTCCGGCATCGAGAGTATCATGAAGACTCATTAACACAAATATAGAAAACAAGCAAATTGAACTTAGAGCACTCCCCAATAATTGAAGTAGGAAAAATCTTCAAAAAGTATAAAATTTTATCAAAAGTTCTATTCAGATGTACCTACAGTTCGAGTAATCTTAAACAATAGAAAATGAGATGAAAAATGACCCTTAAAATTTGATATCTGATGATCGAAACCGGGCCCTTTCCTGTGAAAAAAATATTAAGCAATGGTGGGCGACTTTGTGCCTTTTCCTCATTGCTGACAAAGACACTTTCAAATAAAAATCACGAACAGGAACAAATTGAGTTTGGAGCGTTCTCCGGTATCAAAAGAAAACTGAATTGTCTAAAGCTTCCTTCAGGCAAAAGTAAATGAATTCTCCATCATCATCAAGAGTGCCAAAAGGATCCTTTAAACCGTCTGAAGACTCAAATAAAGATAGGAAATAAAAGCATATTGAGTTTGAAGTATCCTTTAGACTCAAAAGAGCAGAAATCTTCAGTGTCCACAGATTAAATGAATTTTTTCCTTCGGCATCGAGTGTATCATGAAGACTCATTCACACAAATATAGAAAACAAGCAAATTGAACTTGGAGCACTCCCCAATAATTGAAGTAGGAAAAATCTCCAAAAAGTATAATTTTTTTAAATGTCTATTTTGAGTTTGAGTAATCTTAGAAAATAGAAACTAAGATGGAAAATGACCCTTATAGTTTCTAAGACCCTTTCTACCTTCTGAAGGAAGCAAAAATAGATAGCAGAAGAAATAAATGAAACACATTTAACATTATTTTGTCTATAATTCTTGAAGAGAAAGGAAACCTCGTTAAGGTTTATTTAAGCACTGCAAGTGTGTAGTGAAAGGAGAATTACAAGGTGTTATAAAGTAGGATTTTAATGGGAGTGACAAAAGGCCCTATAGAGACCGCATATATGGGGCGTTTGTATATATAAAAAAAGCGGAATAAATATATAGGGTAGAAAGCGAGCGAAAATCCTGAAAAAGTATGCCTCCGGGGTTCGCTACTAAGCAAACTGCGTTAAAGGAAGTGATTGTGAACGATACACGTCTCCATCAAGAAAAGGGAGCAGGGGCGAAACGACTCTCCAAAGATTCCAAGATTAGATATTTCAATGTTCGGCACTTTAAATCGACTTTTTCAAACCTACCTTTTAGCTTATTTACCGAGATAAGGTGAGCGCCGTTTCGTATATACGTATATATACGCCCTATATATCGCTATTTCGGGCCCTTTATCTGGCTTCGCCGCAAACGTATTTAAAATGGTTTATTTCAATTAAGGGTTTTCGGATTCTTTCGCGTTTTCGATTTATTCCGTCTGGCCCGGATCGCAGCCATTGTTTGCCGGGGTTTAGGGAGCGGAGAATTTTCATTTTTGTTTGGGATACCGACCGAACTGCTTTCCGGCGAAGGAGAGCCCCTTTTGTCGAACCAACGGAAAATAAATCTCTTCTCGTACATTGTTGATCTTAGTACTTTACTTTTCTAGCTTCACAATAAATACATTTTACTACCAGAACTATCGATGATACATCTCCTCCTCTTACGCAATTGAGTGATTGACAGTACTCTCACTTAGTGAAACGAAATAATTATACCAAGACGAAAATGGAACAGATTCCAAGGGCGTTCCAAGATTCTATTACCATAATATCAAACAAATATTAATACGGTTACAACGAGTCGACGTCCATTCGTTTGTTATGTAGTTTTCTTGGCATTTTCAAAAATTGATAAAAACCTTGCTGCTCTTCTAATTTATTTGAAATTCGACACGGGTACTATGTAATGTACGTTTAAGAAAATGAGTAAGTTTAGACCCACCATTTATCAAACTTAAGTAGATTTAAGAAGTTATGTTAAGTTTCAGCCCAGAATCTCTCGAACTTTTATAATAAGACTGTTGTCACTACGAGTGATCCGAAACTCATGCTTCACTTATTTTCGAAAATTCATATAGAAACATGCTGCTATTCCAATTTAGTTGAAATTCAACACAACTACTGAAATACCTTTAAGGAGTTCTGTAAGTACCAGTCCACTGTTAACTGAACATTTTGAAATAAGAGGCGTTTTCACCATCAACATTTCTAAACTCACGCTTCACTCATTTTTAAAAATACATAAAGAAATCACTGCAAATCCAATTTAATTAAAACTGCACATAGGTATTAGCTGAAGTATCTTTAAAATGCTAAGTAACTTTCGGTCCATTACGTTTTGAAGTTTTTAAATAAGACGCTTTTTCACTATGAGTGACTAGAAACTCAAGCGTCACTCAATTTTAAAAGTCATAAAAAAATTACTGCAATCCCAATTTAATTAAAACTCCACATAGATAGTAGTTGAAGTGTCTTTAAGGTGTAACGTAACTTTCAGCCTATTATCTATTAAATTTTTTAAATTAGACGCTTTTTCGAAACTCTTGCTTCAGTCATTTTCAACAATTCATCAAAAAACACTTCAACTTCAATTTAATTAAAACTTCCCACAAGTATTAGCAGAAGTGTTTTTAAAATGTTACATAATTTTCGGTCTACTATGTATCGAATTGTTGAAATAAGACGCTCTTTCACAATGAGTGAATCGAAACTCTTGCTTCATTTATTTTCAAAAATTCATATAGAAACATGATGCTACTCCAATTTAGTTGAAACTCAACATGAGTATTAACTGAAGTACCTTTAAGGTGCTACATAAGTACCAGTCCGTTGTTTATCGAAATTTTTGAAATAAGACGCTTTTTCATCATGAACGACTCTAAACTCATTGCTAACTCATTTTCAAAAATTCATAAAAACATCACTGCAAATCCAATTTAATTAAAATTCCACATAGATATTAACTGAAGTATTTTTAAGACGTTAGGTAACTTTCGGTCTATTATTTATCGAATTTTTTAAATAAGACGCTTTTTCACTATGAGTGAATCGAATCTCACGCGTCACTCATTTTTGAAAATCCATAAAAAATTACTGCAATCCCAATTTAATTAAAACTCCACTTATAATAGTATTTAAAGTGTCTTTAAGGTGTTACGTAACTTTCGGCCTATTACCTATCGAATTTTTTAAATAAGACACTTTTTCGAAACTCTTGCTTCAGTTATTTTCAAGAATTCATCAAAAAAGCACCACAACTCCAATTTAATTAACTCCCCATAAGTATTAGCTGAAGTATCTTTAAAATGTTACGTAATTTTCGGTCTACTCTGTATCGAATTGTTGAAATAAGACGCTCTTTCACTATGAGTGGCTCGGAACTCTTGCTTCAGTTATTTTCAAAAATTCTTATAAAAACATGATACTACTCCAATTCAGTTTGAACTCAACACGAGTACTAACTGAAGTACCTTGAAGGTGTTACGTAAATATTAGTCCGTTGTTTATCGAACATTTTGAAATAAGACACTTTTCCATCATGAAAGACTCCAAACTCATTCTTCACTCATTTTCAAAACTTCATAAAAACATCACTGCAATTCCAATTTAATTAAAACTCCACATAGGTATTAACTGAAGTGTCTTCTAGATGTTACCTAACTTTCGGCTTATTATCTATCGAATTGGTGAAATAAGACGCTTTTTCGCTATGAGTGACTCGAAACTTTCTTCACTTATTTTCAAAAATTCATAAAAAAGTCACTGTATTTCCAATTCAATTAAAATTCCATACAGGTATTACCTGAAGTGTCTTTAAGATGTTACGTAAATTTCGGCCTATTATCTATTGAATTTTTTAAATTAGACGCTTTTTCGAAACTCTTGCTTGAGCCATTTTCAAGAATTCATAAAAAAATCACTACAACTCCAATTTAATTAAAACTCCACAAACTATCAGCTTAAGTACCTTTAAGATGTTACGTTATTTTCGGGCTATTATCCATCGAATTACTCAAATCAGACACTTTTTCACTATGAGTGACTCGAAACTCTTACTTCACTTATTTTTAAAAATTCATATAAAACATGATTTAATTCAACTTTTTGATTTCAACTTTAATTCAGTTGAAACTCAACACAAGTATTAACTAAAATGCCTTTAAGATGTTACGTAAGTTTTGGTTTATTACCTCTCGACATTTTACAATGAGATGTTTTTTCACTAAGAATGACTCGAAACTCACGCTTCACTCATTTTTAAATATTAATATAAAAAATATTACAACTTCAATTTAACTGAAACTCCACATAGATATTACCCAAAGTAACGTTAAAAAGTTGTGTAAGTTTCAACCCATTATCTATTGAATTTTCCGACATATAGAAGCGCATTTGTCGTTTAGTTACCCATTTTTCCGACTATTTTCCAAAAAATTATAAAAGGAACGGGTGGAAATAGTTTCAAAATTTTGGTCAACCCAGTTTTTTCATAGAAATAGTTTGAAAAAAAATATTTTCAACAAGGTTCCGTTTCCGAGAAGATACCACTTGACAATCTAGATCTCCTGTATTCTACTATTGTCCATTAAAAAATATATATGACAATACTTTCCACAACAGTTTGCCTTTCATTCGAATTGTATTCACAACCTAAACATCGTATCAATGACACCCTATGTCCTATCAACGTGAGCCTTTTTGTATATTTACGAACACGTAATCCAGAGATTTCCAAAAAATACACTTGCCCGTGTAATGACTTTGAGGTTCCGAACTTGAATCGAAATTTTCTTGTCCTGCTGTTAAGAGTATAGCTAAATTTGTAAATAGGTCCGTCCCTAAGGGTTTCTTGTGATGGTGCGATAAGTTCTGAAACGGCCTGTCGTAGGGGGGCGTCGTCGTCGTCGGCGGCGTCGGCGTCGGAATTTTTCCCTCCCAATAATTAAACCATAAATCCCATGGGGCAATTTCGGCCGTGTCCCGTTCGAAATGTCCTCTCCTAACGGTTTGTCTTCGCCTGTAGACAATTGCTGAATTGGCCATCCGGCGGGGATGAGACTACAACTTCTGGAAGAACAAGCACATCCAATTGGTTTCGGACAGAGACCGACAAACTACGGCCGATCCTAATTCCGGGGCTTTAGTTTTCAATCTCTTTCTCGTTTCAATTAAGCGATTTTCGTGTAGGTAATTGAAATCTGCCCCCGGCCGGACGACGGCGCGGCGCACAGACGCGAGATTTATTTGCTGGCACCGGTATTGCCTCCCGATAATTAAAACATTACGGACGGGGCGAAGGGGGCGGAAAAAGAGAGTCGGTCGCGCCATTGGAAAATCGAGAACTCGACAAACATTCGTTATGCCTGCGGTTTAATGATTGAGGCCAGTCCGTACAATTTTTAGTTCATATACTTATAATCCACGAATGAATCGTGAAATAGTCCAGTCATTATAGGGTGTTCACCTAGGAAAATCGACATACCCAGTATATTAACACGTAAAAACTTCTATTTTGGCATCCTAGACCTTTCCTAAAAATTCACATATAATTTAGATGACCTCAAGTTTTAAACTCGGTGGTGAAAAGTCACAAAAATCGAGTTTTTCTACATATTTTGCAAATACCTCATTTTCTATGGGATTTACGCTATTTGTATTCGTTATCAATATTGTACAGAATTACATTCTCTACAACTTTTGTCTTTAACATTTCTTCATATCTCTAACTGTTTTCGAGATAGAGGGCGGAGAGCGCTGGTCAGAGAATCATGTGAGGTCAACTGGGAGTCTCGATAGGTTTTTAAAATTCGTAAAATGGCGATAAATCGAAAATATCGAAGATAGCGACCTAAAACTCAGCCACCGAGCTTAAAATCACCTCCCTGACGTTCCCTGTGAGTTTCATGACGAAATTCGCAAATTTAATTTCTTGCAACAGATGGATAAGAGGTTTCAAAATTCGTAAAATGACGATAAATTGAAAATTATTGAAATTGACGACCTAAAACTCAGCCACTGACCTCATACTCATCTATACTCATCTCCATGACGTTCTCTGCGAGTTTCATTACGAAATTCGAAAATGTAATTTCTTGCCAGAAGATGGATATAGGATTTTCAAAAAACGTAAAATGGCGATAAATTAAAAAGTATTGAAGTTGACGACCTAAAACTCAGCCACCAATTTTAAAATCATCTCCCTGGCGTTCCCTACAAGTTTCATAACAAAATTCGAAAAATTATATTTCTTACAACAAGGAGATAGGTTTTCAAAATTCGTAAAATGGCGATAAATTCAAAAATATTGAAGTTAGTGATCTAAAACTCAGCCACCGACTTTAAAATCATCTCCCTGACGTTCCCTACAAGTTTTATAACGAAATTCGAAAATTTAATTTTTGCAACAATATGAATAGGTTTTCAAACAAACCGATACACTTAACGAAGTGTCCTTTATTAGGGCAATTTTAGATAAAAATGTTCCAAATAAAAAGTAGAGGCATTAAACAGTTACACCGTTTTAAAGAAAATTGTACAAAATAAAAATTCTTAAGGACAGTTTTAGGAAAAAATATTTCTAATAAAAATTGTATACATAAGTACTATCTAATATGTTGATTCAAATATAAAGTTTATTAAAAACACTTAAAGCCTTTTTGAAAAAAAAAATGAAAAATTGAAAATGTTCAAGAGTAGAGTGCCCTTTAGGGAGGTTTTAGAAAAAAATGCTTCAAATAACAGTCATAGCCATTAGTTAGATCAGTACAAATCTAAAATTTGGTAAGAATCGGTACAGCCGTTTCGGAGAAAATTGAGAAAAACTGAAAATTCACAAAAATAGAGGACCCTTCGCAGTAGATCAATCAATATACCAGTAACGGCAATCAATAAGAATTGAATAGTAAAGTAAACATACAAAATTGCAAAAAAAGTTGGACCAGTTTTTGAGGTAATCCAAAAAAAAACCTAAAAATTAAGAGAAAAATGCCCTTTGTCCTTAACTGATTATGATGAAATTCATGTAGTCGCGAGATTTCAGGGGATCCAGCCTAAATAGAAAATTTCAACTTTCCACTATTTATGGTTTCTGAGAAAACGTCGACCAAATACACCATATATACATACACACAGACTTTTGTGATAAAAAACTGAAAGATAGAGAAATATTGCAAATAACTTTAATTAAAATGAAACTGGGGATTTTTAATTTGTTTCAACTGTCTTGTTCTTGACATACCTACCAATGGTTAATATTGTAATTTTGTTTGTTGCATTTCCCTTACAAACTCCAACTGATCCAATACTTTTATCCGCCATAACACACATTAAACAACATTTAAAACTGCAAAAGGCAGAAAGAAATACAAATACAAATACCTTTGATTTGAGCACGTCGTTCTCCCATCGCACCAGCCTCTGCAGCACCAATTGAACACTCACTAATACAGTCAGAAAGTCACTAATCCGCGGATAATTATAAAAACGAGTTAATTATATCACTATACGCGTTCACTACAAATCCCACGACCGGTTCCCGATTAACTCGATTACGAAGAAAGTTTTCACTGTACGTGTCGCGCGCACGTTTATAGCCGGAATAGGTACAGTTGATAAGAGACGAGAGGTGCTTACAAGGTCGAAGGTCGAAGTGGATGCGAAGCACCAGCGACCAATCACACGGAACGAATTTCAAAATGTCCATATATGGTGTGGTAGAGTTCAGTGCAGTACAGTGACGCAGTCCAGTAGAGAAAAGTGTAGAATGCGTAGGACATAAGCGTGCGCCTGGAGAGTTGTTGCAGGACAAGTGTTGTATTATTCAACAGTTGAGTCATCACGTGTGTGTGTTCAACGATAGAATTATTCGACTATTGTTCAATAGGACAACTATTGTTCAATGTGTTGTATTGTAATCTTATTACCATACAAGCTTTTGTTGTAAACATCACTACCATTTTTACTTTCAACTCGGTTTGTATGAAAAGGAACACAGATGAATGAATCATAAATGCAACTGAAGTGCAAAATTTTGTAAGAAGACTAAATGAAGTTATTAATGTTAGTTCAATGAACGTATTCATCTCAAGAAACACTGTAATATTTAAAAATGTGCAAACCTGACGTCAGCCTAATTAGTATTTTGGCATCTAACAAGCGTAAATAAAAAGTTGATTCCAAGATTTTTTTGTAGAAATATAAGAAATGGTCTGTTATTTCATGATTTAAAAATTGTGTTGCAGTAACAGTATGCATTTTGGTCCTCTAGTTTCAAAAAGAAAATAACAGCCATGAGCACAGAACCTCAAATGCAGTTTCCAGTTTCCAGAACAGAATGTATCCACTAAACAAGAGTTGTAACTTTAAAGTTGCATGTAGAAGAAACACAACTTCATAATTACTTTAAAATTCTGAAAGTTGTAGGAACACATTTGGAGCTTTAACTGAGTTTTAAAAACAAAATAATCAGAACGGCAGAACTTTCTGGGAGTACAGAAGCTGAAATGCAATTTTCGGAAAAGGATACACTCAGCAAACAACAGTTGGAACTATGAAGTTGCCTTTGAAATGAAACTTAACTTCATTGGGAATTTCCATTGGGCTTCAAAAACTAAATTACTAAAATGGGCTTGATATATTTTAACTGTAGGTAACTTAACATCATAGGTACTGCTTAAAAGTCCTAAAGATTTCCTTGAATTCTAAAAGGAATATAGAGGAATGGGCAATAAAGTTTCTGTGCTACAATCTCCAGAACACAATTTACTCACTAAGCAAAAGTTATAACTTTAAAGTTGCATTCTGATTGAACCCAATATTATCAATATTTTGAAGTTCTAAAACTTACAAAAATGAATAGGGAATTTTCATTGAGATTTTAAAAGAAACTTAGAAGAATGTAACTGTAGATAACTTAACATCATAGGTACCTACTGCTTAAAAGTCCTAAAGGTTTCTTTGAATTCTAAAAGAAATGTAGAGGAATGGGCAATAAAGTTTCTGTCCTACAATTTCCAGAATACAATTTACTCACTAAGCAAAAGTTATAACTTTAAAGTTGCATTCTGAGTGAAACCCAATATTATCACTATTTTGAAGTTATAAACCTTACAAAAATGTATAGGGAATTTTCATTGAGTTTTAAAAAGAAACAGAAGAATGTAACTGTAGATAACTTAACATCATAGGTACCTACTGCTTAAAATCTTGAATTCTAAAAGGAATATAGAGGAATGGGCAATAAAATTTCTGTGCTACAATTTCCAGAATACAATTTACTCACTAAACAAAAGCTATAACTTTAGAGTTGCATTCTGAGTGAAACCCTACGTTATCACTATTTTGAAGTTATAAACCTGAGAAAAATGCATAGGGAATTTTCATTGAGTTTTAAAAAGAACCTTAGAAGAATGTAACTGTAGGTAATTTAACATCATAGGTACATACTGCTTAAAAGTCCTAAAGGTTTCTTGGAAGTCTAAAAGAAATGTAGAGGAATGGGCAATAAATTTCTGTGCTACAATTTCCAGAATACAATTAACACACTAAACAAAAGTTATAACTTTAAAGTTGCATTCTGAGTGAAACCCAACATTATCACTATTTTGAAGTTATAAACCTGAGAAAAATGTATAGGGAATTTTCATTGAGTTTTAAAAAGAACCTTAGAAAAATGTAACTGTAGGCAACTTAACATCATAGGTACATACTGCTTAAAAGTCCTAAAGGTTTCTTTGAATTCTAACAGGAATATAGAGGAATGGGCAATAAAGTTTCTGTGCTACAATTTCCAGAATACAATATACCTACCAAACAAAAGTTATAACTTTAAAGTTGCATTCTGAGTGAAACCCTACGTTATCACTATTTTGAAGTTATAAACCTTACAAAAATGTATAGGGAATTTTCATTGAGTTTTAAAAAGAAACTTAGAAGAATGTAACTGTAGGTAACTTAACGTCATAGGTACATACCTACTGCTTAAAATCCTAAAGGTTTCTTTGAATTCTAACAGGAATATAGAGGAATGGGCAATAAAGTTTCTGTGCTACAATTTCCAGAATACAATTTACTTACTAAACAAAAGTTATAACTTTAAAGTTGCATTCTGAGTGAAACCCAACATTATCACTATTTTGAAGTTATACCTAAACCTTACAAAAATGTATAGGGAATTTTCATTGAGTTTTAAAAAGAAACTTAGAAGAATGGGCGAATTTTTTCCATTGCTACAGAAGCACAAATAGAGTATAAGATATGCAATTCCAAAATTAATTTTGGTAATAAAATGTCAATACAACTACATTGAAGTGCTGAAGGTTACAGGAATCAATCAGGAACTTTCTTTGAAATTCAAAATTTAAAGTTACAGAAATGGATTGAAAACTCTAGGATTACAGAAGTACAAAACCAGTTTCCAGGAATAAAATACACTCACTAAAGTAAGTGTACTTTCATATCTAACCTACATAGGTACATATTTCTGTATTTTGAGTCTGTTTTACTGTCTAACTGGCTCGACGACCGTACGTAGAATGGATGAAAGAAAAGAACTGATATTTTGAGAATCGCACCGCTGGGAAAAGGGCCGCCATTTGCAATAAGTGCTTGTACCTAGTCGATCATAATTACCTGCACGGGATACATCAACCGTGTCGTTAAGTGACGTAGCGCGCAATTGGGATTTCGTCACTTACAACCTTATCGAATCGTTTTCGTAATTGACGCCGACATTTCGTATTCCGCTCCATTCCGGAACGCCTCGCACCATCTGCGACGCACCGACATAGGCGAGCGTCGTCGGTAAAGAAGGACGCCGTCGACGGCGCGGCGTCGCCATCTGTCCGACGATCGCCGGAGCCTCCGATCGTGCGGCGGATTCCTCCGATCCGCAGCGAGATGCCATGCAATGCGCGAACAGTTGCGCCGTGGCCGTCCGAGTGCTTGTTTGAGTGTAGTCCATTTTAAACATGTTGGAGCGCGAAACCGGGTTGTGTGTTGTGTTTAAAGAATAAATTGTAATGAAAATATGTCAGAAATCAAACGCGTCGCATTATGTACGGTAGAAACGGAGAAAGTGCGCGACGAGGTGCCGAAGAAATACCCGAAAACGACGAGGTTAGCCGTCGCTCTGCCAGAATCCAACGAGGATACATGCCCTGAATTTAACTATAAGGACGAACTAGCAGCTGCAAAGGTAACTTATGACAGAAAATGGTCACGAATTGTATTCCGGAATAAGTGTACGTATAAATAGAAGCGGTCGTAGGCCGCCCCGAATCGATTTCACAATCGTTACAACGGTTGACAGGGCGATTTCGGCGGCGGGGGCCGCTGCCCGAGCGGCCGAGGCCGGCGGGCCCTCTCCTGCGGAGACTGCCTCGGATTTTGCTTTAATTACGGAGCTGGCAGTCTCGCGTCGCCATGTTTAACTTGGAATTAAATAAAAAAAAAGGAGCGGGAGCTCGAGCGCTCGCACACGCACGTCCCGGCGCGCGGGGGCGCCCAGCGGTCCCTTCGCCCCCGCGGGACGGGAGCCCCGCGTCGCCACCTCCCGGGGCTCCTCTCCAGGATCGATCACGTACACACACATACACACCGTCCTCTCCGTCATCGGCATCCCGAAACTAGGGGCACAATACGAGCACGAGAGCATCTCGAGTGAGAGAGCGAGCGAGGCGGATTCGAGGGTGGTTTGTAAGGAGCGGTGTTGCGTTACGAGAGTGTCTCGGGTGGGTAATGAGATTTATGACCTTTTTTAGTTTTCTGGCCGAAAGGAAAATATTGTTTTCCTCCGGGGACGGCGTTGCCAAGCGCGGGAGAGCGAAGGCGAGCTCTCGCACGTACACGCGTACGTTCGAGTGTGTAACGCCGGGTTCGCTGCAGGATTTGCGTTCGCACTATGATATACAAACTTTTAAAAGGAAGTAATCTCGATATATTGAGATGCAGGAGGTTCGTTAATTATTACAGATCGGTACAGTGCGAAACCCGTCAGGCGCGAGTTGACTGAAGTGCAATGCCTGCAGCCTGCATACATACGCACATTAATAAGTATGCATTGTGTAGTTTTGTTTTCGGAACAGTCACACTCGCAGTATGATGATACATGTAATCTCTGAGCCTACGTACGTACTTGTAGAGAAAAAATTATAATATTAAGGAGAAAACGTGATAGTAGTGCCGGTGGCGATAATCCGGGGAGTTGGCTTGCGCGTACTTACCAAGCCCAAGCAGGATACGTTAACAACGTGTGTGTGTGTTTGTGCGTTTTCCACTTTCGTACGTACCTGCCCCAACCTGATCGACAACGTCGCCGGCATTAATTTATATTTCCCAAACGACAATTATATAATTTAAACAATAATTCGTCTCGGGTGCCTACGTGTGGGACTCTCTCTCACTCACCGCACTTTGTGTGTGTGTGTGCGCCTCACTGTTTACCGGGCGGCGTCCGATTTCCCGCACTTTCGGCCCCGTCCGCGTTGAATTTTCGAATCCGTCACAACTATATATATTATTATTATTTTCTTTCGGGGAAAAATTATAATACTTCATTATTTTTATTTGGTATTGCGGAATAGGCGAGCGCCGGAGTTCGGTTTTTGGCGCGTAAGTATCCGGAGAGCAGGAACGTCGAGGAGGTGTCGACCGCGTGCGTTCGCCGGTCTCGTCGCTTTGCGGGAGTGGTGGGGGTGAGGCGCGCGAGCGATTCTCGCCGCTATGTCCGCCGCCGGTAAGGGCGATCCGGGTACGTCGGTCACGTGCTGCGAGAGGAAGCAACAGTTTGTCGTTTGTTTATGTTGTAAATCACTGCTGGACTCGTTTTGAAATTGCGTTTCGTGCGGTCAAAATGGAGCGTTAAACCTTTTATTAGTACGAATTACTTGCAATTTATCGTCACGGGATTAATTACAATTAATCTACACTAGTTCATTTATGGATGTTTCTCTGTTAAATTGAATTTTCTGATTACTTTCGCCTTCTTCGACACTTTCCTATTATGAATTCGCCGTTTTGGCACAACACAGCTCTCTTACTTCCCAGTCACCCACTCTGAGGTTGTAAAAACTTTTGTAAGCGATCTCGCTGGGCCAGCGATTTTCGGGGACGACGGACTACGTGCCGAACGAAGGTCTCCGGATTTCGTCCAGTCGTTGGGTTTCGTGGGAACCCCCGCGAAATGGGAAGGCCCGGAGGAATCGTCACGGAGATTCGGCAAAACGGGAAAAAGGAGGACACTTCTGATTGTTGACGTGTCGCGCACGGTCGATATTTAGCTGACTTAATTAATATAGAGAACTCATTTAATCTGTTTGTTTTTGTCTTTTACCACAATTATTAGCGTTTACAGTTCAGGTGTGGGGTAACGCACGTGTTGAGTTAGTGCTTGTGGTTTCCACAATGCCGAAAGACTCTAGAAAACGTTCTAGAAGATCTGGATCATCCAGTGAGAGGTCGGTGGATAGCGACGTCGAGAGGTACAGAAATAAAGGTGAGCAGACAACACATGAGTCTAGAAGTCGTAAAGGCAAGAGACGTCTTCCTTCACGAGTTGAAAGAGCACAACGAAGACAAGAACGCTTGTCGGTACCTTCTCCAGCTACACCGCCGAGACAAGAACGCTTGTCAGCCTCTGAATCCGCTACACCCCTGAGACGAGAACGCTTGTCACCGATTTCGACCGCGCAATCACAGGAAATATTAGATGAACTCAGACGCCTGGAGGATACGGTAACCAAGTTGCAGGAACGGAACGCAAATCGGGAACAACGCCCCGAACCGTCCCGATTCGCTATACGTAGCGAGTGTATCCCCGAGTTTTCGCCGGAGAATGCGCAACTGACGGCTCAAAACTGGTTACGAAAAATTGATCAGCTCAAGGAGCTTAATCAGTGGGACGAAATAACGACCATTTACCACATGCAGACGCGGCTTGTTGGGATGGCGAGGAATTGGTACCATAGCCTCCAAAACTACAACTTCACGTGGGATGAGTGGAAAGCGTTGATAGCCAAGACTTTCCCCGATCATGGAGATTATGCCATTTTACTGCGCCAGATGCTGAATCGGGAAAAGCAACCCGACGAGAGCATGACCCAATATTACTTCCAAAAGATGGATTTAATTCGGGGGTGCAGTATTGTAGGAAAACATGCGGTTTCCTGTATTATAGACGGTCTGCAGGATACAGTTACTCAGAACGGAGCCCGAGCGGGAAGATACGAGACGCCCGAGTCGCTGTATGAAGAATACCTTTCCGCGCTCAGGTGCGAGCCAATGACCCCGAGGATGCTAGGAGCGTCTACGCAACGAGGTGGACAAAGGCATCTACAGAGAACTCCTGATCTACGAACCCGCATCGACCAGGGAGGAAGAAGTCGACCAACGGCGGGTAAATGTTTCAACTGTGGAGATCGTGGACATATGGCCAATAAGTGCCCAAAACCACGGATTGAATGCCGAAAATGCAGACTTCTGGGGCATGAGGCGAGCACCTGCCCAAAGAACGTGGTCTCTACGTCCAAGAGCGGTCACCCAGGTGAGTCCGAACTTATTTTCAACTTAAATGCGAAACCGACTACTGATTTAAACGTATGTTATTTTATTGACTGTTCTATAAATAATATTCCGTTGAGAGGATACGTTGATACCGGTAGTAATGCTGTCACGATAAGAGAAGATGTTGCCAAAGCACTAAACCTACAATTGCATCCTGTGCAAATTCAGCTGAGTGGATTTGCAGGAGGAACGGTAGTCGTAAGTACTCAGGTTTCTATCACTTTGACGGTTGATCTCGCAATAGCTAAAGTCAACGCCCTTGTCGTACCTGATTCGGTACAAGAAGTAGCCCTTATTGTAGGTCAGCCTTTTATTACCGACAGTTCAGTAGTAATGGTCGTTCGTGAGGGTCAAGTCAGATTATTCAACCGATCGGAACTTTCACTTAACGAAGTTGAGACTTTACCTGCTAAGAAAATCACCCTATGGGCAAAAGAAGCGACTGTGATACCACCTCATCACATTGGTCATATCCCCCTGCATACAAACGAAACCTGCGGTGATATATTCGTTGATTTGCAATATCGGAATTGGCCTAACCGATTTCATGTCATACCTCGGTGCATCACGAATTTATCTACAGGTGGGTTTTTACCTGTTATGAACACTTCTGATGAACCTATTCATTATGAACAGAACAGGGTAGTTGCCAGAGCAGTGGAATGTATTGCAGAGGACGCTGATGCAGTTCACTGTTTTACTGTGCGACAGGAGTGTTTCAAACATTTTTCCATTTCTGATCTGGATGACTGTGTCGACGAAAGTCTCAGTCAGATGGATCGCGAGAGACTACTTAAACTTATTAATAATTATCGAGAATGTTTTGCAACGAATTTACAGGAATTAGGGCAGACGCAGGTAGTCAAGATGTCAATTAAATTATCAGATGAGACGCCTGTAACTTATCGACCATATCGTCTAGCATTTCAAGAAAAAGAAATTGTAAGAGGTATTGTGCAAGAATTGCTTGATAAAAACATAATTCAAGAGTCAACGTCTCCGTACGCAAGTCCCATCTTATTAGTTCGGAAGAAAAACGGGGAATCCCGAATGTGTGTCGATTATCGTGCACTTAACCGTAAAACCATTAAAAACAAGTATCCCTTGCCACGTATAGACGATTTGCTTGATGGGTTACGGGGGTGTCAATATTTTACGTGTCTTGACCTTGCGTCGGGATATCATCAAATACCCATGGCGGAAGACTCGATAGAGAAGACGGCATTTGTAACCCCAGACGGTCATTACGAGTACCGTACGATGCCGTTCGGCTTGGTGAACGCACCAGCTGTTTTTCAATGTGCAATAAATCAAATTTTGGGTAACCTTCGCTATACGACGGCGATGGCTTACCTAGATGATATACTGATTCCCTCCGTCGACATTGACGACGGTTTGACGAATTTAGAAAACGTTCTAAATCGGCTAAAAAGTGCTCACTTAACATTACGTTTCGACAAATGTAAATATTTACAGAGAGTTATTCATTATTTGGGACACGAAATAAGTATGGGAGGAATCAAACCGGGTTTTGAGAAGATCAAAGCCGTTAGTGAATTTCCACGGCCTACAAATATTCATTCTCTTAGACAATTTCTTGGCTTGGCGAGTTATTTTAGAAAATTTGTGAAAAACTTTGCATTAATCGCCAAACCGCTGACTAATTTAACGAAGAAAAATGCTGAGTTCGATTGGAAAGATGAACAGCAGCGAGCCTTCGAATGTTTACAGACAGAACTTACGTCACGACCGACTTTGGCTATTTACAACCGAGATTTGGAAACTGAAGTACATACTGACGCTAGCAAATGGGGAATTGGCGGTATTTTGTTGCAAAAACAGCCAAATGGAGAACTGCATCCGGTTCAGTATTTTAGCAGGGCGACTTCGAAAGAGGAACAGCTGTACCATTCATATGAACTGGAGACGTTAGCGGCAGTATGTTCTTTAAAGAAATTTCGGGTTTACCTCATCGGAAAGCGATTCAAGTTAATCACTGATTGCAACGCACTTCGTACTACGCTGACGAAGCGTGATTTAATTCCACGTATAGGGCGATGGTGGCTGACCACTTTGGAATACGAGTTCGATATTGAATATCGAATAGGAACGAAAATGGCTCACGTTGACGCTCTCAGTCGAAATCCCGTCGAATCGAACGTCGATTTGAACATGTTACGTGTTAATGTAACTGAAGATGACTGGATTTTGGCCGCCCAGTTACAAGATGACAAATGTAAAAGGTTACATGATATTCTCAAGCGAACACCTGTCACTAAGGAAGAAGTTCAGGTGCACAAAGAGTACTGCTTAAAAGAAAACCGCCTATACAGAAAGACACCAAATGGTCGGAGATGGGTAGTACCAAGGACGTCACGTAAGAACATTCTCCTGTATTATCACGACGGAGCTGGACACTTTTCGGTTGATAAAACCATGGAAGCTATCAGTAAGACGTACTGGTTTCCTTCCATGAGGAATTATGTAAAGAACTACATATCATCTTGCCTAGGGTGTATGTATAACAAGACTCCCTCGGGAAAAGTCCCTGGTAGTTTACATAGCATCGAAAAGAAGTCTATACCAATGGACACCGTCCACTTAGATCATTTAGGCCCTTTTGTGAGAAGTCCACGGAAAAACAGTTATTTGATTGTCGCCGTCGACGGCTACACTAAGTTTGTATTCCTAAAAGCTGTCCCAAATACGAAAAGTGAGCCAGTTATAAAATTTTTGAACGAAATTATTGACACATTTGGAGTTCCACGAAGGGTCATATGTGACCGTGGGACTGCCTTTACGAGTAACAGATTTACGAATTTCTGTAAAGAGTTAGGGATAAAACGAGTCCTCTGTGCAACGGCTACGCCACGTGCCAACGGGCAAGTGGAACGAATTAATAGAGTAATTTTATCTTCCTTAACAGCTAGTGTTGAAGATGAAAGACGTTGGGATGAAAAGGTAAGCATGATTAGATGGGGAATTAACTCAACGGCGAGTTCCGTGACGGGGAAGACGCCATACGAGGTGTTTTTCGGATATCGCCCACGAGGAGTTAATGACTCATTCTTGACGACGGAAGTTCGTGACGACGAACCTCTGGATGTAATGGAGCTCCGAGCTAACGTAGCTCAAAGAATAGCCGAAAAGCAGGCTAAACAGAAAGAATCGTACGATAAGAGGCATGCCAAACCACGAGTTTACGAACTAGGACAACTAGTAGTTGTCAGACGAACAACGTGTTCGAACGATGGGCAAAGTAAGAAGCTCGAGCCACGATATCACGGCCCATTCACGATAACGGCAGTATTAGATAACGATCGATACGTCGTTGAAGATTTGGAGGGGGCGAAACGTTCGCGAACCTCATATAAGGGAATATGTCCCTCTGATAAGATGAAACTTTTCAAAACGGTTGTAAGTTCTTCTGATTCAGACGTTGATGCAGAAGACTTACTCGTTTGAACGCATTAGCATCTTCCCTAATTATTTTTGTATGTTTCAGGTGTTACGAAACCGACCTTCACGAGGGCGTGAAGAATTGTCAGGTTTGGCCGAATCTGTAAGCGATCTCGCTGGGCCAGCGATTTTCGGGGACGACGGACTACGTGCCGAACGAAGGTCTCCGGATTTCGTCCAGTCGTTGGGTTTCGTGGGAACCCCCGCGAAATGGGAAGGCCCGGAGGAATCGTCACGGAGATTCGGCAAAACGGGAAAAAGGAGGACACTTCTGATTGTTGACGTGTCGCGCACGGTCGATATTTAGCTGACTTAATTAATATAGAGAACTCATTTAATCTGTTTGTTTTTGTCTTTTACCACAATTATTAGCGTTTACACTTTTTAGAAGCTGCCATTAGGCACTGCCCTTTTTGTTTCTTTAATCCAGTTTATCCTTAGGGAGGTTTTAGAGGATTTACCCTTGATAAAACAATTACAACTAGCATAGTACAAATTTCTTAATTTTCTTTAAGAACATCAAAACTCCTTTCACTCGGTCTAATTCTTAACTCTATTCTTCTTTTAGGCATTTATTCAACAGGAGTTTATTATTTTTAAAAGTTTCCATGAAATTAGAGTCCATTACCCTTTTAGACACCTTTTCCTGAGGGACGATTTCAAATTTTTACAATCCACCATTATTCATTAACCTTTTCGTTTCTTCAGCCAGTTTATCCTTAGGGAAGTTTTAGAGGATGTACCCTTTATAAAATAATTAGGACAACTAGCATGAGAATTTCTCAATTTTCTTTAAAAACTTCAAAGCTCCTTTCACTCAGTCTAATTCTGAAACCTTATAGATATAATTTTTTTGGTACTAATTGGTACCTTTACACCTGGATAGGCAGCGTCGTCAGGAAAAGATGTAATTTACGTAGAGGTGTTGAGTTAAATTCATGTTCAGTAAGACCATCAATGTAGTTGTGGGCAAGGGCATAACCTTTCTTGTCTTCGGTGTGAGTGAACTGCATAAAACTTGAAATATTGAAGTAAACTTTCTCATCTTTTGGTACTCCTCTGCCTAAGGAAGCTGTATACTAACAATTTTTCTTGTATAACTTTGGCCACCATTTTTTATAATCTTTTAACACGCTGTTATCTTCATCCATTAAATAAACAGAAAAATTTCCTTTGGAGCTTGACGTGATGATGAGTTCAATATATTCTTTCAATAAGAAAATTCTGTCGTTTTTCTTTATCTCCCTTTTAACTACAGCGAAGTTCCTATCACAAGGCATGAAGGAGTGGCCTCTTATTGGAAAATGCTGATTAACAGTCATAAAACGTCCAAGGTCCACTAACGCCCTACACATCCTTATAACGCAGTGATTCTTATTTTGTCCGTCATATCCGCCGGGAAAAATATGAAAATGTCTAATATTTTCAGGGATTTCTCGCCTTATGTAGTCCATGATAAAAGAACAAACCTCGTTGGGTCCCTTTTTGCTCAAATCTTCATGATAGATGTAGAAGAACGACTTGCCCGTTTTTAAATTATGTTAAAATATGCTGATGCTGGCCGCTATCGACTCCATCTAGCAGTATATTTTAGAAACCCCACATGTCCCGGACATGTGGAGTTTCTAAAATAAATGAAGATTTCAATTATGAAAGCAAAGCAACTAGCGGATTTGTGCGATTTCACTCAAAAGGGTGTACCTATCTATATTAGAGACGTTGATTTTTGGTAAAAACCCAACATCCCAAAAATGTGGACATGTGATGTTTCTGAAATACGTGATTCAATTACAACTAGCTTAGTAGTTTCTTAATTTTCTTTAAAAACTTCAAAGCTCCTTCCACTCAGTTTAATTCTTAAATCTATTCTTTTAGCCATTTATTCAACAGGAGTTTATTATTTTTAAAAGTTACTATGAAATTAGAGTCCATTCCCCTTTTAGCCACCTTTTCCTGAGGGAAGATTTTAACTTTTTAGAAGCTGCCATTAGGCACTACCCTTTTTGTTTCTTTTATCGAGCTTATCATTAGGGAAGTTTTAGAGGAGTAACCTTTGATAAAACAATTACAGCTAGCTTAGGGATTTCTCAATTGTCTTTAGGAACATCAAAACTCCTTTCGCTCAGAATAATTCTTAAATCTATTCTTTTAGCCATTTATTCAACAGGAGTTTATTATTTGTAAAAGTTACTATGAAATTAGAGTCCATTACTCTTTTAGACACCTTTTCCTGAGGGAAGATGTCAACTTTTTAGAAGCTGCCATTAGGCACTACCCTTTTTGTTTCTTTTATCCAGCTTATCCTTAGGGATGTTTTAGAGGATTAACCTTTGATAAAACAATTACAGCTGGCTTAGGGTTTTCTCAATTTTCTTTAAGAACATGAAAACTCCTTTCACTCAGTCTAATTCTTACATCTATTCTTTTAGCCATTTGTTCAACCGTTCAACGGGAGTTTATTATTAAGTCCCCATGAAACTAGAGTACATTCTCATCATCTATCATCGCATTATCTATATATGTGACCTGGTCTATGGAAAAGGAGCTTATTAGGTATCAAAAAAACATTTTCCACCTTTTTGCCCATTCGAATAGTTTGAGATGCTCTTTAATGTGCTGAATACCAGAAAGTCGTGATTCATTGAAAAATTTAATAAAAATGAAGAGAAATACAAAAGTACAAATACGGAAAAACTGTTTTTTTTTTAATATAGAATAAGGAGAGAGAGATTAAATCTTTCTTCCCGATTAGTGCGTATGACTATGTAAGAGATTATACGATTCAAGTGCCTGAATTAAGTATTGTGTACATCGGTTTATAACATAGGTTTTCCATCTTGGAGCTGCTCTTCTTGTTTGTCTTCCTGGGGGCTTCCATTCCAAAACTCTTTTTGGCCACCTGTATTCTGGCATTCTTTGGGCATGACCGTACCATTGTAGTGCTGTTTTCCAATGTTTTTGTTATTGAGCATTGTACTCCCATCCGTTTCCATATTTCCGGCGATTGTTTTTGTGAATTCATTATCTAACTGTATTTGTTATTTTGTCTCCTTATACAACTTTTTTTGGGTTTCTATGGTAACAAATTTTTTAGCAGATTTGTAGTACCTATTTGGTATATAAATGTTTTTCTTCACTTTATCTTATTATAATCTTTGTAGTTTCTTCTTAAATTTTTCCATTTTTGTAAGTTGTGCAATTAGTTTACCGTTTAATCTGTCTCTTAGTAAATTTCTTTGTAAGTCTTTTAGTTATTTCACTTCCCTAAGGAAAAGGTGGCGTAAATCTAAGGATCTCATTATAACGATCTCACTGTAAGAACATTTATGACATTATGACAGTGCTATTTTTTTTACACATTTTAATTACAAATTTGTCCAACAAATAAACACTTTATTACACCTTTTCTTCAAAAAATTCCAAAGCTGCAGGCTAGTGTTAGATAATGTTGCACAACACACCTGTTCGATAAAATATCTAATATGACAGATTACAAAATACTGCAGGACCATCCCACTTCCCCAAAAGAATTTTATTTAACCATTCTATCCATCATCCCAGTTTCCTAAAAACCAATGGGTTTGAAAACTCTCCTAGTAAAATGTGAAAATGTGAAATGTTAAATGACACCACAATTAAGTACCTCACTCTTTGGTTTATAAATCTTAAGGTTTACATTGTGCACTGATATCTTGTTTCTGGTTATCTGATTATCATACCTGACCTCACCAAGGCGAGTTCATTATCTCGTTTCAATAATATGTCATGCTACTCTTACATAAACAATTCTTACTTTAGTTATACATACACAGTCTTATCAGGTTCGTACAGTGTTATTGTTGTTCCGATTATTATTTCAATAAAGGAAAACGTGTTCAATCGATGTAATGTAATGTCCTCGATACATGATTAATTCAGGGAAAAGTTCCCAAATTAAGTCACAATAAATCAAAGCTAAAGGTTCTCCAAGTAACTAACTAATTGAATTTAGAATACTCGAAGGTTCCTTAAATGATGTTGACTATAACGTCTACAGTTTACTTTAAGATTACTCCTCTGCATATCAAATTAAAAATGGAAAGGGTCAAGAAGAGGCTATAAAGATTAGAAAAAGTCAAAGAGAAGACCAAAATCCATAGGCCGAATACTACAAAACTGCTAAAAATGTAAACCAGAAACCCAAAAAGAAGTTGTCAACAAGGCATCATTTATTTAAGTAACACATGCGCAATTAAAAGAAAATGGCATTGGCGGCCTAAGGAGGCAGTCACCCAATTTTGTAACAACATCCAACAACCTTCAAATTGCAACACAAAATGAACTAGAGCTTAGTAGGACCACCTTAGCTACTATAACAGCCTGAAGGCACGTCATAGCATGGATTCTACCAACTCTATATTGAGGAAAAATATTATGTTTTAATTTTACTGTATGATATCAGATTGAAATTTTAAGTTCATTCTCGGTGAATCAGTGAAAACCGCCAATTTATCTTTCTAAAAATATTCAGTCATTTGTGTTTATTTGGAACATGTCTTTTGACGTCTCTTGATGATGTAAAATAATTCAAGTTTTTATGCCTTGAAGTACTTCTTATATTCATCCATCTATCGCTTTTTAAAACAAAATACTATTAAAATCTTCTTGTAAAGGTGCACAACAAATCCAGCCACTTTGACCTAGATATGCTTGAAAGGTTTGAAAACAAAAGTCTTAAGTCTAATCATCACTGAACCGTGGTGTGCTCAAAATATACAATACCATTCGATTAAAACTTGAATGCAGAGAAGAAATATCGGTCGCGAAAGTCATGATGCAAGCCACCCGGTGGACGTGTTGAGTAAATGTAGCTTCAATAGCTGACTTCGCAAATTTTACTCAAAACTAATTTTGTTATTCATTGCAGAAACGTTCGAAGTCCAATAAGGAAATCACCACCGAAAATGGACTCGATCCGTTTGGAGAAGATGACAGCGATGTTCGGAGGATTGCACTTGAAATGGAAGCAAAATATGTAAGTAAAGAAGCTTGATATGTTTATTTAACAGATACTAGGAACAAATAATCGCAGCACAATTAAATGACGCAATGTTATCAATTATATTTGTAGATTACGAAAGGTAATTTATTGGTTTATAGTTTTTCCATTCAAGCATGCCATCAATAAATAATTTCATCACATGAATGCGCTCTTCTGTATAAATATTTTAGTGATTGCAGGTTGTAATGTTAATGGAATTTATGGCTACTCTTATCTAATTTTTTTTTATAAAAGACAACAGGTTGGCAATGAAAGAAGTGCAATAAGTTATTGATGTCAATTTGAAACTTTAGGTACCCACGTATTTCAAAACAATGTTCACTAGTAAATCTCTAAGGAACTGCAAACGAGTAATTCCACTAATTTATTTTACATGGCTCCAACAACAGTAGGAAGTTTAAATTACCTACCTCCAGACCACATCTACTTCCCCTTACATAAAATGTCTATTCCCACTTCTATTTCTATTCTCCTTCAGGGTTCTGGCTTGAGCGGCGCGAAGAAGAAGCGGAAAGGCAAGAAGGACGATTACGCCGACATCGGCATGGGTTACGATGAGAACGACTCGTTCATCGATAACACGGACGGTTACGACGAGATCATCCCTCAGAACGTTACGACGCTCCACGGCGGCTTTTACATTAACTGCGGCGCCCTCGAATTTAAGACTGATGAGAAGGCGAGCTCTCACGTCTCGTCGAGCAGCAGCGACAGCAGCAGTTCGGACAGCGAGAGCAACGAAGATGAAGAACGGCCCAAGAACAAGAAGAAGGTAAACTGGGTGAAGGGTTTTAGTTTCAAGCTCACGTGCTGTCTGTTTCAGAGGGCTCTGGATACGACAGATGAAAGTGAAAGCGACACTACCAAGAAAGATGCTCCTGGCGGAAAGGTACCAAGGTAAGCGCAGACGTTAGGTGACGAAATTAACTCGGTTTATGTTGTAGAAGCAGAAAATCTCCGCCAAAAACAGTATACAGCACGCCATCCAAAAGAAACTGTTTAGTCAAGAGAAAATCAAGGTTAAAAAGAGAGGAGGTGATAGGAGCGAGAAAATCAAGAAGTTAATAAAGGAGAAACGCGAAGATCTAAACATGTCGGTGCCATCTGATCTGATACAATCTTCTGAAGGTATAACTTACGTTGATGCAATCATTGTAAAGGTCCATTCACAATTTGAGACCCTCAGAATAGCTTCAGTTACCCCTGAATGTTTTCTAGATTTCTGATTTCTTTAATTTCACTACAAGAGGTAGCCAAAACCCTTAAACTGCGCGTCACAGCTTTTTGCCCTTTTAACCTGAAGTTATATTTCAGACAATCTCGAGAAGGACTCGCTGAAGGAAAACAAGAAGCCAATGAGTATTACCAGTGTAACGGATGCCATAGAGTCAGTAGTGAAACAAGTAGTGGAAGAGAGTTACGATAACAATCAGAATAAGCAAAATATCAATGTAAATAATGTTATGGAAACTGAACCTAGTAAGATAAGTAAGTAGGCTTATCTCGTTACTTACCACCCGTTTTAACCACATTTCTATCTCCCACAGGTATAGATGTAATAACTGAAAATGATTCTAGTCAAAGTGCAACATCGTCTGAGAAAATAGAGTTAGTTAAGTTACCGGAGAATATTCCATCTGATATCTTAGATATTATCAATAAGTTGAAACAAGCGGCTTTAGAATTTAAAGGTGACGTTAAGACAAGGTTCTTCACGGATGAAGTAAATTCCGATTTACAAAAGTAAGTTTACACTGACTATCCTGATTTTTGTATAATAGGTAAACTTTTGTAGCTTAGAGAAGAAGTGTAGGATACTTGGAAAATCTTCACGTCTCAGAGTGTATGATCATTTAGCTTATTACATAAAAATGAAAAGGGAAAGCTTATTAAAACGAGCCAAGTTACTATCATTGAAACATGAAGAAAGTAGTGTAAACCAAATGAAATGGAAATTGAAGGAGATCATTGATAATACCATGCCACGATTAATCGCCAGTTATGAACAACGGAGTCATAAAATTTTACAAATGAAGTGAGTAATTGGTTTTATGCACCATCTAATTTCCTAATATGAAAAATTTTAGATTCTCCAAAGATGGCATCAGTGAAGACAATACAAACTTAAAAGCACCTAAAAAGAGGTTCCATTGGACTCTTGAAGCAAAGTAAGTTTCCACAGTAAGAATTAATTGGTTTAGACCATTTCAATTTGTAAATTTGTTTCAGGCAAATTCTCAAAGACATCATCAATTCGAAGAAAAAGTGCCTCATATTAGAGGGAACGCAAAAGACTAAAATGGAAGAAAACATAGTGAACTTCATGATAAAGGAGATCGTTCCCCTATGGCCCGAAGGTTGGATGTCCATAAACCCATTGAAGAAAACATTCAACAGCATGACTGAGAGTCACTTGGGCAACAACAGTGGGCTCAACGATTCCACTTCGGTCATATCGGATATCAATACTTCTGTTTCACAGCCAGTACATTCCAATTTAAGCATCACTCCAGTCATTCCCAAGTCCCCATCGACGAAAGCTGAAATTTCTAACAGCGTAACGGTAACTAAGATTTCCGTTAGCGATGTCACTACGAACAGTAAGAAAGTAGCCGAGACTGTCACCAGTAAAGCACTAGAAATGACCATGTCCAACCCGCAATTGTTGAAGATGATGATCGACGATCTCGGAAAGGCCGACAAGAAACTGTCACCCACGCAACCGGTCAGCAGTAACTACAAAGAAGAGAAGCCATCTAGTGAGAAGAATCACTCCCCTAAGAAAGTCGTTAAAGTAGAAGTCCCGAAACCTAAACAAAACGAGATTTTCAAACCTTACTCGGATAAACCGTCGTCGAAAGCCGAGACGTCTAAACCCTGGCCCAGTGAGCTCTTCATAACGCCCGCTGAGCAGGCCGCGCCTAAAGACTACTCGAAATACAGGCACAGCGAAATGAAGGTCGATTATCTGAAAGCTAGGAAAGAGGAGAAACATGCCACCATCGAAACTGTGAACAAAATTGCAAAGTCTGATAACTTCAATCCAAATTGTACTCTTTCAGGTAAATAATCTTAATAAAATTTTTGTTTAATTTCCCAACAAAGTGGAAGTTTTTATTTATTGCTTTAATTTTTGTGTCGCCTAAAAATGAGCTTTAAGTGTTTAAACATGGGTCTTTTCTTGGGGTGGTGGTTTTGTACTATCAGGGTTGCACTGTTTCTAACTTCAAAATTCTTCATTCTGGTGAATGGTTCAGATTGCCTCAAAAGTTCTCCTCATGTTTAAGATTGGTAACAAGAAATGAAAATTGAAGGAAGACTTAACAGCCAAAGATCAACCGTTTGTCACTTTTGTACTCAAGTGTTTTGGCCGCAAATCTAGATTAAAGTCAAAATAGCAGCCATGTTGTAAATGTCATAATTTTCTCAAATTTGGTCAGTTTTGACTGTTTGTTAAGTGAAGTGATGTGTATTTGGTTTTCTACTTTCTCCGGCTTTATAAATTTATCTAACCCTTTGAATATCTTCTTCTGAGATTGTTGCAATTTTAGTTTATCAAATAAATGTCGCTTTTTACATACCTCTGCTTAACTCATTTATTTTGTTAACATATGAATACCTTTATCGAGTCGGTATTGTAGACAAATCAATATAACTATATTCAACAGAGTTTGAGTTTATTTGATCGTTTCATAGGTTAGTGGTATTCAAATTTAAGTTTGTATTGCTATCCCTGTCATAAAGTAAGATATTAAAAGTCGATGTTTATGCATTTTTCACTGATAACACTGAATTGATATGGATATCAATCATTGAATGGTTGTACAAAAACAATCAACAAAATTATTGCTATCATGAATGATTAAATTTATGTTTAATACATTTCAAATTTGTATTATTTTTAACACAAAATTAATGAACATGAGGTTAATTCCATAACTACAAAATAATAATCATACCTTAATTTCAGATGTGGTGAAACACGGTTGGCACCAGGACGTCCTCCAGCCCCCGAAACCCAAACAGAACGAACACGTCGAAGCCCCGAAACACATCCGACACAATGACATCTCGACCGTAAAGCACCCGCCATCGTCCTCGAAATCCCACCCGAAACACAACGATGTTCCTAAACCTACTACGGCGGCGTCCGACTTCAAGCACATAAGCGATCTCTTAAAGTTACCTTCTGAGCCTTCTAAGCACAAGCCGAAGGATGGGCTGAAGCTCACCTCCGACAGCAGCGTCATCGTCTACCAGAAGGATATCCTGAAGGAAAGTGATCTTACCTCTGTGATACCTAAGTCGTCTCACTGCCAAGTTTACGACTATAGCGACGTTAGGAGTAAAATGAAAAAGGACGAGGGTAGGGCTTTCAAGTACTCGAAGGAGCTGACAGGCCCGGAGATTTATTCTGAAGCGAGCCTACCGAGTACCTCCAGTTTCTACCCGGTTAAACCGAAATATCAAGATTATGCCTCAAACACTAGCTTTATAACGTCTTCCACTCCTAAGATGACCAAGTCGGAAGGGGACGACATCCAGAAGGTCATGGAGAACCTGCGCGCTCTCCAGAAACTCTCCTGCTCTCCGGTGAAAACCGACATGTCCACGAGCTCCCCCGTGTCGGTCATAGCTTACAACAATAGTTTCTCGACATCCAAGCCTAACCAGAACCTGAGCAAGAACGATTTCACAGCGTTCCAGGACGATTTCCAGAAGCAATTCATCAACTCATTACAACAGATGGCCGCAAGCAATCCCACCTCCAAGCCAAACTACAAAGGCAGTTAGTGATACCTTTTACAGTTTGAGAGAGTTCTCTCTGGAGCACATCTATTTATTGAATTATGGTAAGATTTGTTGGCCAATTGTAGCAATTTATGGAGGATAAAATGGAAGTCTGTATTATACTTATAAAAAGTTCACTTTGTAGTCTTCGGTTAATTTTAGTTTTTTTTTAAGATCTGTTGAAACAAAATACGCAATGTTGTTTTATCCCGAAATATATAACTAACTACAGCCATTTCTGTATACGTCACAAGATTACTTAAAACTGTTTTTTTTTACTGATTTATTCATAATTTGACTTTTTTTCTTTTTCAGATCCTACAGCAGTTATAAAGTGTACATTTTTTACCTGTATATAGCAAAGTACTGCCCCTTATATTGAGTTTATAATTTTTTTTGTAAATTGTTTGTTCAAAGTAGATTTTTTTATGCCATTTCCAGTTGTATTTCAGCAATATTTTCGTTGTATCTTAGTGTTTTCAAATTTTGTAATGTTTCACTGTATATATTTTAATCATACTATTCACACACTTCTGTAATTGATTAATATTGGATAATTTAAAGTACTAACATAAAACACAACCTTTCATTGTTAAGTAAATCAGTTTTAATCAATTACTAAACTGTATTTATTATCATTTGAAGTTTATTTTCCTGAAATATAACTGGAAATGGTACATTTTGTATTTATTTCTGTTCCTTGTATATTGAAAATAAGTTGTACTATTGAAATATATTTTGGTATTGTAATTACGAAAAATAATGCTTACAATATAGAAAACGGTTTTTATTAAAACAGTTGTTTCATAAGTTAAGCTAGTTTGACAGGTTTAACGAAGACTCTCTTCCGTTTCATTTTCCTACTCTGGGCCTCGAACGTCCGCAGTTTCGACTCTATTTCAGTAAATATCTCTGTCTGTTCCTCCTCTGGTATTGTTTTCCTGAAAGAAAAATGTTTCGTTCATTATGAAAACCTTAAATTCGGATAACTTTATACATGTATTCCTTCATGAGATCATATTTCTCCCAAGGCGTTGCTAACTCCTTCGCCCTCTTATAGAACCTCTCGGGTAGTTCGAGGTCTTGTACCCCTTTCAAGTTTTTTCTCTCCCATCTCGC
Organism: Cryptocephalus moraei; assembly: GCA_946251905.1. Taxonomy (NCBI): domain Eukaryota; kingdom Metazoa; phylum Arthropoda; class Insecta; order Coleoptera; family Chrysomelidae; genus Cryptocephalus; species Cryptocephalus moraei. The sequence continues at coordinate 10,545,194 of OX276455.1, forward strand.
TACCCAGGGTCTCGGTTTCAGTTTCACTTTTATTGGGTTTACAGGGACCGCCACGCCTGAAAACCTCGAGAAAGTTATTTTGCACAAACTGAAATAATGCTGTTACCTTGTGGCAAGATCTCGGCAGACATATTGGGATCGAATGTACTATATTCTGGTAAGGCATCCCTAAGGTACAGCAGTTCATCATCGAGACGTTTTTCCAGCCTCAGGATATCAACTTTAATTATAGAGGGATCATACATTTCGTAAAGTATTTCAACTCCCTAAAAGAACGTATTTAACAATAGGAAGAAATGCATGTTTATATTTACCTGGTGATCTATAACATTCCTTAACGTGAAATTTGCCCTTAATCCACATCCTGCCCTTTGTATGCAAATACCTACAAATCTATGCGCTTTACCAGGTGTGTGAGGATCTGAAGATTCTACTGCCAGAATGGAACCTACATTTAAACGGAGTAAGAGTGTAAAGTAATGACTTGGTTTTGAACGTCTTACCGACGTAAAACTCCGGGATATCCACATGGCTCCTCCTAGCTAGCATGTCAATTCTCTCCAGTTTCTCTCTCAGAGCATTTCTGAACTTCGGATTGGGGTCCGGCAGGAATTCGGGATAGATGTACCTGTACTGCAGCACATCTGATCGGATTCTGCTCTGTTTTGAGGAGTCTTGTGGGGCTTGTTCAACAGATTTGGCTGTACTACTCGCCAGCCTTGCAAAGTCTGGAATAAAACGTTGTGTACAAATAAGAAAAACTGGAAGTGGGTAAATTACGCTTACTGTGAACGTTGGGGATTCTGGAAAAGCTCCTGGAAATCGTGGACAACATTTTACCTTTTAAAAAGTAACATTGAGGTTATGTTAGTTTGTGTGTGTGTGTGTGACTGTGGCTGACACATCATGACGTTTATGGCAATGTTTATCCATTACATCCCTTACTAATTTCTTGTTTATAATGATAAAATGTATGACTTAAATGTGTAAACTTAATTCATCACCAGTTCGCCTTATGAGATGGTGGAACTACTAAATGTAATACATTTCTGGACCACCCAAGAGGATGTCATAGTGAAACACACAGATTATGGTTCATTCAAGTAATTTCCCACCTTACCTTTGTTGAAAACTTGTAAAAAACCCTACCGTTTCAGGTACTACAGCAAAAAGGAACCGACGGATTCCCTCACTGCTCAGAGTAAGAAGCAATACTGTGAACAACACGGGTTACTGTGGAACGTCCTTAATAAAAGACCTCAGAAATTACGGGACAAGCTAAAAGAGCTGGAAGACCACCTAGTACATAACAAGATAGTGTACTACACTTGGAAAGATAGCAAATTGACTCTGTTACTGTCTACTGGTCTGATTGTTGTCATAACCATTAATAGCGGCACAGGAGATCTACTCAGCATTGTTTTCGATAAACACCTCTCTACAAAGCTGCAAGTTAACATCATATGTGATGGTATGGAGGTGCCAATACTTGATTATTTGACTTAATTCTAACATTGTAGGTATCATTATCGACAACGAGATCATCTGCATCTGCAACGACGGTCATCTGCTGGGCTTCGGGGGCCAATGGAAGGATGGTTGGGTGGTGGAAGGGGGCCCGAGGCGGAAGCTGAACTATCACGGCAGCTGGCTCGCCGTCTGGGGTAAGGCGGGGGCTGAACACCCGCAACCCTGGAGCCCCCTAGCTAACGATCACCAAAGAGCAAACTTACACCTCTACTGGATCACTGCCGGTGACCCCGAACTGCTCGCTTATAAGAAAACCGACGGGGAACCACTGCAGGTTGTCGTGAGCAAAATCGTTCAGCAGACTTTGATTGTTATAGAGCAGAAAGTTACTCAAAGAGGTAAACAGATCGTTTAGTTAATTTGTGTTTTTTAGTAATTGCAGTGATGGTTTCAGGTGCCGTTTCAGTGGATGTCAGCAATTTAGAGCTGCTGGGTAACAAATTAAAACGCATATCTGTCACCTCAGTCCCCCTTCAAACTCACGTCAGTTATACAGTACTAAGCCAACTAGAAGATCGTCTACTCATCTGTTGCATAGATGGATCCCTGGCTCTACTGGATCGCAACAAAGGTTCAACGAGGACAGTGAAAGCGCCTTTCATTCCGACTCTGGCTACGTGGAATATCGAAGGTGCTCTGATGGCTATTCTAAATGACAGAGGGCAGCTGCAGTATTACGACACAGCTTTGAATTGTGTGAAAAGTCAAATCCTCAACGAGGATTACACGCCGTTAACAATCGTTGATCTCTCTGTGTATTTTAACACTCAATTCAGTATCGCTTCAATAAATTGGAGCTCGAAGGATTTAGTGCTTTCACTGGAACAAGGACCTTTAGCCATTATAACTCATGTGGAGAACTCGCTGTCCTTCAAAGCTTTAATAAAACGATATTTAATGCTGGATAAGGTGGATAAGGCTATAAAACTTTTGTTAAGTTGGGAGTTTAATGATGAAGGATTTTTCTGCCTTCAGAAAATCGTAGCCCATTTATTGAAGACACCTTTGACCGAAGAAACCGCTCAGCATCTCCAGAACGCCCTTGGATTTTTCCATAACCATCCCGTTACAATTTCGCCGAAAATGAGGCATAGATACGCGAGCCAGGTAATCAAAATGAACCTAAAAGCATTCTTTCTGTTGAATATGTTCCATTTTCATTCCCTCTGTTAATTATAAAGTGTTCTAAATTACTGACTATTCTTTGTTTTTTTAGGTATACTACATGACTAGGAGATTTTTTCATCATTTAGTCCGGGCAAAGATGTTCGAAACTGCATTTCTTCTAGCCGTCGATCTTGGACATCACGACCTCTTTATGGACTTGCATTATGTTGCGGTTAAACTTGGTGAGACTGAAATGGCTGCTGCAGCGAGAGCACAAGCGTCTTCGTTATTAAGTAGATGTTCCAGTGAAGGTATAGTACAGATTTATTTTATTTGTGATGGGTCAAATTGTGTTAGAATACAAATTGGTATATGAGCGTCTTGAGTTATAAAAATTAATTTAGAGGCAATAGATGGTGAAAATTCCTTGTGTGAAATATGGTATATTGCAGTGAGACCGCTTTTAAAGATTTAGTGCATTCATGTCCATTCTTTTATTCCAGCTTCTAACTGTTCCCGCTCCTCTTGCTCCCAGTGTTCGGACACCGAAAGCAGTTCCAGCGAGGATTTTAACGCTCCAGGTACCCAGAAAGTGGATACATTAAAAACTGGTGTTTACATCCCTCCTTTGCCAATGAATCCCGACAATTGTCTGGCGACGGATTTCAATCATCCTGACCCTACGACTTATAAACCTTCAGCTGAGAAGGAAGTCGTCGTCCCTGTGACTTCTCAAGGAATGGAGTTCCGTCGAACTAACTATTCTCCTAGGGCAACTTATGTTAAGTCTCCTCAAGTGCCTAGCAACTTTACTAAAACCAATTTTACTGGTACTTCGAGTGTATTGACGCCACCTCTACCGTTTACGCCTCCTCTTCCTAGTTTGTCCGCCATTGGGATCCCATACTTCCCGACTAATACCTTCAGTACTAACTTTCAGAATCTGGGATTACCTCAGGTGAAGAATAATAATTTTTCGCACAGTAGTATAGACATACCCAACATGTATGTGGCTAACAGCCAGAGCAAGGCGATCTCCAATAACAACATGTACTCCGCTTTCAGTTCCTCTAATCTTACCGTCAACAGCATTAAAAAATCCTTCACTCCCATCAGTAAAGTCGCTCCCCCGCCGTTACCAGTGTTTTCAACGAATCCTCCAATTTCAAATACAGACTCTGTGATATACTCTTCGAATAGTACCCAAATCGAGAATGTTTCCGGTAAAAGGCACCAACCTAAAGTAAAGTTTTCCGATACTGTCACGGCTTTCATCGTCCCTGAGATTAAAAGACCACCAAAACCGTTGCCACCTCCTTCCAACGTGACAGATCCGCAAAGAGAATTGGCAGAGAGCTTGCCACTCTGTCATCCGAACGAGGAGTATCTGAAAGACTTCACGCCGGTGAGGAAGGAGGAGAACGGTGAGGAGGGTAAGGACAGTGGGCAGTCTCCGAAGATAAAAGTAGTACATTTCGGGGTGGTTTAAGTGTGGAGTTCAATTGGGTTTTCCAATCAAATGCCCTTGGACTTGAACTTCAAACGTTAAGTGCAGCCATTATTGTTGCTGCAAATGTATCTTGGATGGCTTCCTAAGGGTTGGTTTTATTATTTAAAGATACTTGTCATATTCAAGATTTGACATTTAAGACAACTCCAAAATTTCAACCAGAAGCAATAGTTTTCGTTTTCTTTAAAACTCTGCTATAAACGATTTTGTAGGATGTTTCTAATCAAAGATGTGCTGTGTGAGTATGTAGGCTTTATACACGTACTGTTAAACTCAATAAGCGCAACAAGCGAGTGGATGAACTTCAGACCATGAGTTTTTAAAAGCAATTAATCCCTGGACAATAGATCCTTTCACCTTCAATCCTCTTTCCTAAATAATAGGTTTTAATAATTTATTTTATATGAAAAAAATACACTTAATAGAACATTAATTTTTATTTAATTAAATATGTATATAAGTAAGTTAAGGGTAATCTCAGGATATTAACGTCTTTCCAATGTTTCCGTCCATTGTTTGTACAATGATTACAATTATTATGTCATTTTTATAATTTTATATAAATATTTACATTTACAACCTTTTTACCTTTTGAATAAATACTCGCATTTAAAGAAGTTGTTTTTTGTTAATTTATCAAAAGGTTCGTAATATACATATAAATAAAAAAAATTGAATTATGCAAATATCGACATTGTTATGTGTACAAATATGTATTATAAATACCCCACGGCTCGCTCTACCATTAATCCAGCGCTGGTTGCACATGTGTAAAAATTAAGTTGATAGACATAATTATCAGCTTATCAGTGTCTGATATATGTTTATACTTCAGCTTATTATAATTGAGTACATACGCCATGAGTATTTTTTAAATTACTGGTCAATAGATCAACATTACAGAAACATCAAAGGTTTACAGTAAATAATCCCAATAAATTCCAGACCACTGTTTAAACATATGCACTTCAACTAACACTTTATTCCAGTCAAGGTATATATAACTGAGATAAGTTCATTATCTCAGAAGATAAATCCTAAATTCACAAAAAAAGAACAATTGCGTTATCTCTACGTTTGAATAAATAAAAAGCCTAACTATAAAAGGCTTGCCGTTATATCGAAAGATAAAGTTAATAAGACAGACCTGTAATTATTCGAGAAGGTAAGTGATAAATAATTATATTTAATATACAAGTACAAGTAAGACATATTTAACCCATTTTTATTGAATTATTGATGAAATAATACATTATATTAGGCTTTATTTTACTTTAGTTCACTTAAACATCTTTTTGATATGTGTTTCTGTGAAAATAGTTTAAATGTGTTAAAGCCAAGCCAAGTAACTGAAAATATTCTGAATTGTTTTAAAAATTTCGAAAAACCACTGACACGGCTATAAACTAAAAGAATGCAGCAAAATCAACATTGTTCCAGAGATGACACCAACGGATGATTGATTATGACTGAAAATATGTGGAAACTATAGATTCATCATAGTTTCCAGTTTAGCATTTTTTAAACCAACTAAACCCAATTGTTGAGAATTACAGGTTCTAAAACACCTCAGTTACGAAACACAAATTGGAGCCAGAGATCTCACCACAGCTTCTATAAGTCTGGAGAATTCTTCCTATTTACATAACAAAAACATTCCTTGAAAGTATTTCGTTAGTTTATATCTAATAAAGATAGATGTGTCTGTAAAACTTCTACTAGTTCTTATAAATGGTTTGGAAGTTTTGTTTTAGTGTTTGGTAGGTAGGTATACTTGAAAGATTTTCGAGAACCTGTAGAACTGTCTACCATCTGTCCAGGCTAATTAGACTTGTTGACGATTACAATGATTACATTACTTGAAAGTTTAAGGGATAATTGACTTTGGATTCTTTTAAAGTAAATGGAAACCCTAACAGCAGGTATATAATGTTTTGAGGATTGAAGAGTAAAGTTTCTATATGTTTTACAAAACACTAATTGAGTTGCAGAAAACAAAATGTGCCTACTTTAGAAGGCGATGAATTAAGGTATCATCAATAAAGTCTAGAATCTTTTATTTACATAAGTAATTCGTTCTAGGTTATTTCGTTATTTTATAGCTATATAAAAATTCAAACAAGAGTCTTGTAAACACACAGATCTTATATAGATAACACAGTTATCTAAAATGTTTAAAAATGCAATTACAGCTGGGTCATAATTATAGCACTACGGAAGGAAAATAAATGAAGAGAAATATCAAAGCGAATAAAACTGGCTTTACGTATTAAGAAATAACGATATTCCCATAAACCTAAGACAGAAAGTTTTCAACATCTGAGTTCTGCCTGTTAAAACATGCGGAATAGAAACAATTGCCATTACCCAAACAAGAGCCAACAGACTCCGAGTAATGGAGAGGGCCTTGGAAAGCTTAAGGCTTGGTATCAGTCTAAGAGCCAGAATACCAAATGATGAGATTCGGAGAAGAACTAAAGTTAAGGATATAATCGAGAAAATTGCACTGAATAATGCAAATGGCAAACTGAAGTAGCACTTGGAAAGTGGAATCAGAAGGCTTAAATGAGCGATCAATGGAAGAAACTAGAAAAGGCCTATGCCCAGGAGTGGACGAGAAGTGGCTGGGAAGTAGAAGAAAGACCCATCCATGGAAGTGTCTGCATAAAATTTCTGTGTATGGTATAAATAACACCTCCTTGTCTCTTGAAAACTGCTTACTTTATAAGAAGTTCTAGCAATGGCCCCATACGTCATAAAAATGTACTCCACAGATGGCTTTGAGGTGGGGCATAGCTTCGACAGGCAACATAGCGAACGACTTCGCCGCCGCCCTCCGGTGCGTGCCTACAGAGCACAAGATCGTCGCCGTGGCCGCGAGGTCCCTGGAGAGCGCCACCGCCTTCTCCCGAAAGCACAGCATCCCCAAAGCCTACCAGGGCTACGAACAACTCGGCAACGATCCCGACGTGGACGTCGTCTACGTGAGCACGATCAACGTTCATCATTACGGGGTCACCAAGATGCTGCTGGAGAAAGGAAAGAATGTCCTGTGCGAGAAACCGTTCGCATTGAACGAGAAGCAAGCGCGGAAGCTGATCGACTTGGCAAGGGGGAAGAAGTTGTTCCTGATGGAGGGGTTGTGGAACAGGTGCTTCCCGGCTATGAAGGAGCTGGCGAGGGTGATCGAGTCTGGAGAAATCGGAGAAGTGAGTGATCCCTACACATTTTCCTTTTATCATGGCTTCATTTCTACAATTATTATTTGTGAGCAGGAAGGACGCAGCTGTGGACATTAGACAGAACCTTCCTTATCTCTTCTACATAAAATTTAATAGTACCTATTGGTTTCGTCCGAGTTGGCTGGATTACTTTTATATCTTACTATTAAATCGTTACACTCTTTGTCTAAATTTTTAGCTTCTTCTTTTAATTTACTAATTCTATCTAAATTTGTTTTGAAATTTATTAACTGATTCAAAGCAATTCATAAAATCAAGTAATCCCACAGAAGTCATGTGGCTCCTTCTCCTTGTTCACGTGCTGTCTGCATTTTTTTCTTTATTATGTTAATATGCAGACACTTGCAATCTCTATACATTCGAATTAAAAACATTATATTGAAATACAATTTACACGTTTCTCGATTAAGCAATTTATCCATAACACCTCTTAGGTTATACAAATTAACTGCGCTATGGGCAGCAAAGGGATGCAAGAGTTGGCTCGCCTGAAGACACTGGAGCTGGGAGGAGGGACCACCTTAACCTTCGGAGTTTACTCCTTCGCCTTTCAGCAATTCGTCTTCGACCGAATGAAGCCAGAGAAAATCGTAGCCACCGGTCACTTGAGCGACGGAGGAGTCGACGCCTCCGTCACGACGGTCACGCTCTACCCAGGAAAAAAGACAAGCGTCGTGTCGACGAGTTTCCTGGTGGATTGTCCACCCAACGGTAAAGATATACGTTATTCTAGCATGGCAATTGGTCTCACTCAATTAACTCATACAGAAGTTTAAACTTCCGTGTTTAATGAAAGCAAACCTCTGTATATATACGCGAGGTTCCTACGGTTAGAACCGTTTCTCGCTTCTCAACTTCAATTTTTTGCAGTCTGTCCGATACCCATCTTGCAGACGTCTTGTCTCCATGACTTCATCTACTTCATTTTTCTATCTCATAGGTGATCTTCCTCGTTTTCTATGTTCAGGGGGAATCTATTGCCATATAGTTCTTTGGTCACTTATTCTCATCACTTCTTTGGAGGTGTCCGTATACCAACTAAGTCTTTTATTGTCTATGGTATCTGGGATATTAGTTTCGACACACATCATCTGTCTTATGACCTCATTCCTTATACGATCTAATCTGGAGACACGGCAGCTCCTCCTCTAAAAATCCATCTCCAAGGTTCTCAACCTGTCTTTATCCCTCTTGCTGAGTTCCCAGATTTCAGCTCTGTATGTGTTATTTACACTCTCTAGGTACTATTGACCTGTATATAGTGGTTTTTGTCCTCTTTGTTATGGCTGGGCTCCAAAGTATAGTGAGTTGAGTTGGCGAATCGCTGTTCTTCGGTCTTTATATTCGTTTTTTTATATCTATACTGATGCCCCAGCCTTCATAACTCTCCTGTAGCTTGCGAAACATGTAACTTGTAACGTCTATATTCTATAACTTCTATTTATAACTTTTATAACTTATAACTTTTTATAACTTTTTTATATCTATACTGATGCCCCAGCCTTCATAACTCTCCTGTAGCTTGCGAAACATGTACCTAACTTGTAACGTCTATAACTTCTTCTAATTTACTTTTCAGCAACTGTGTATGGAACGAAAGGTATCGTAACAGTAGAAAGAATATGGTGCCCTACCACCATAACGGTCAACGGAGAAGTGAGGGAGTTTCCTTTGCCGGACAACCCTTTCCTGGACCAAATGAACAACCCTTTCAGCGTGGGGTTCTGTTATGAGGCGGAAGAAGTAAAAAATTGTATTAGGAAAAGAGAAATTGAATCGTCCATTGTAACTCATGAGGACACTATTCAGCTAGCGCAGATTATGGATAAAATAAGAGCGGACGTCGGTGTCGTATATCCTGCGGATACAGAAAGTACTAAAGCGATGTAATAATTTAATTATTGATTAGTAGAATGTCCACGTGAATGAATTGTATAATATTAACAGTCCACATTAAATTTAATGTATTGAGATATTATAGACTAGTCTTTTAAAATTTAACCATGTCTTGTCAGGCAACCATTAAAGGCAAGATATTTTCTTTGTCTTTGTGTTTTGTCTTTGCTAGCCATTATTGCAATATTGATGTTCTGTGGCCAGTGGCCATAACCTAATAATATTTTAAAACAAATCTGCTCTGGGTTATCAAACTTTGTAATTATCCTTTCGATTTCTCTACTGTGGAAATGGAATTCAACGAAAATGCAGAAGTAAAAGAAAAGTTACTAAAGTTCCGTGGGAGCATCCAGAAAATAGACGTAATGATCACATCACTTTTGAACTCAAATATCTACCAGGAACTCGACTTGAAGGAAAAAGTCGACCACGATCTCTTCCTGGGTTACACTTTGAACACCTTGTACTGGTTATATTTGAGGAGCAGGAACATCGACCCGAATCAGAACGACGTCAAGCGGCAGCTCGCCCGGATCAAGGACTATATGTTGAAGGCGAAGGAGGTAAGTGCATTCGTCTCGTTTGTGATGATTGAGTGACAATCTTTAAATGTTTTATTCAAGGCGCATGAACGACAAACCATAAGGCCGAGATTGGATAAAGCTGCAGCTAGTAGATTCATAAAACATGGTGTGAATATGAAGAGGAGCAATAATGATCCACAAAAGCCAAATAAAAAGATTAAATTTGATTAGAGTAATCGTTACTATTTACTGTAAATATGCATAGGTAGGTCCCTTTATGAGGTCTATCAAATAAATTTTAAAAAAACTGTTGTGTGTTTCAATTTTTATTGGGTAAAATAATCAAATATAGAATATCTAAAAGCTACTCGAATAAATACATATACACATCATGCCTCGAGAACGAGGTGGGTAATATCAGTACTTTTCTGTATTTCAGTTAAAACATTGCCATTAATTAAAGAAGCGTTAAGACATGACAATATTTCAACTTGAATGTCTAATGACTAATTAACAAGAATCAGCGTCCGCATATAGGTAATATAATAAATATCACATAATTTAAAACATGGTTTATGAAGTTAAGTCATACAAGTATCAACCGAAAAGGTACAAATACCTGAGGATACCTACTGATAACATATTGTATGCTCCACAATAATTAGGCAGCCCTTTGAACAAAAAGAAGGGTACCATTAAAATTAAAGAGCCAATATCTTTACAGTTCCACCTGTAGGCACCTTCATTTGTGCTCCGTGCCAAATTGTAGCGAAACGCATAGCAAACCCTACAATCATTAGGGATTAATCTTTGTACTACTGAAAAATTTTGACACAATACTTCCGATTTTGATTACAGCACTCCTTGATATTTGAACGCAGCAACTTTTATCAACAAATTGGAAAAAAGAAATATTATTTTATGGGCTGCGTTTAAATACTAGAAACTTCGTTCTCCTAGGTTCCTCCTCTGCCTTTAATAAATCGGTATTTTCTTCGTGATGGTTTTCCTGCACATGTGACATGTCTTCAAAGTATCTGCGCACTTTGAGCATGTACCATGTCCGCAGAGGAATACTACATTCCTCTTCTTTTCCATGCATATACTGCAGGCATGGCTCTCTTCAATCTCAGCTATTTTACACTCGAGGTACCTGAAATAATACATACTTGCCAACAAAGGAGGGTAAGAATAAAGCAAGACTATATGTAAATCGACAATTAAACATCTATCCCATTTTTCCATTCCCAATATTTTACACTCATACCTCATTCTCTCCGCGCTGGGCTGCCTACTCTTCGCCGGTATCACCCTTCCGTCTTTCGTGATCCTCTTAGTGACAGGCACGCCGCAATGGAGACACTTCTTCATCCTCGAAGAGCAGTCCTCGCAGGCCGGCTTGTGACCGCACGGCTCCAACTCGACATTCTCCTCGGACAGCTCCGAGCACACGGAACACTCGACCGGCCTCTTCGTCACTATCTCGACCGCCTGATCGGAGTCGGGGCGTCGTTGCCTGCCGCGCTTCTGGTCCTGCTGGTCTCGCTGCTGCAGCTGATCGTCCCTTATGTTGTCCGTGTCTAACATGAGCTGGTTCAAGCCATCCTGAACCTTGGGAAATGAGAAATAGGTGAAGTGAGAACGGATTTGCTGGGAATTACCATTTGAGCTCTCTATTGGTCTTGGAATTATAGTTCATAAAGGCATTAACCAAAATGTGATGGATTGCGTTCCGTATTCGGACAGAGTAATGCTACGAAAAATAATACCAGTCAATATACGTATTATTCAGGTATATGACCCCACACTGGATAAATCTGATGAGGAATTTGAAGTGTTTTATGAGCATATCAAGGTGGCGATAAAGCTTACCAAACCACATGACATGATTTAAATATAATAAAAGGTGATTTTACGCGAAAATAGGCAAAGGAGTAACAATGCACAGAGTAGCTGACCCATTCATGGTATTGTCATTTCTTGTATGTTTTGAAATAATACACACCTGATTGAACCTCTCCTGCGCAGAGTCATTATCCAAAGTGTTCGGCCTGTAGTGGTCCAGAAGCTCCCTCAGTTCAAGGTCCTGCAGGAGCAGCAGCGCCGACTGACCCCTACTGTTTGTCGCCTCTGGGTCAGTCCCGCATCGGATCAGGTAGCAGACGATGGCGACCGCCTGCCTGTTCTCCTCTGGGACGTTCGTCAGCGCCTCATAGATGCGATAGATGGCGGGACTAGTCTCGGAACTCAGCTCGCCAGTCAAGTTCTGGCGTTTCGTGAGGACTATGTGAAGGGAGTTGTCGCCGTCCTCGTCTTTCGCGTTCGGGTTCGCCTTCAACTTGAGCAATGTCTCGATCACGGCGCAGTGACCTGCGGAATGGATCAGTTTGAGACGCGTCGAGAAACCTAACCAAACCTGATTTAAGTGACCACCAGAGGGATCAGACAAAGATGGTGGGTTCACACAAAAACAATTATATTTCCTTGGATTAGCCTAATGGTCGACTTAAGCAGGACGTGAATTTATGCAAATGAGCACTCACTGTATGTAAAAGAAATGATTTCATCACTCCCACAATACGACTGATGGACCAAAGAAGATACATACCAAAAGGAAAAGAAGAACGCAAAAGTAACAAATGGAAACATGTATGAAACAACTGAAAAAGGAGCAAACATGAAAGTTCTCAGATCTAAACTCTAAGTGGAAGGGTTGAATTAAAAAAGTTTAAAAACAAGCAGGTAGTATATCAGACACAACAAAAATTATAACTAACCTTGACTGACGGCAAGCAACAAGGCGGACTGGTTCCGGTTGTTCCTCAAGTCGATGTCCGCCCTTCCATCCCTCAGCAGCGTCTCCACGACGTCTCCGTGTCCGTTGAGGGCGGCGAGGTGTAGGGCGGAGAACCCGTCGTCCTTCTTGACGTCCACTAATTGTCGTGCGACAGAGAGCAGCTTCTTGGTAGCAGAGTTCTTACCCTTCAGAGCGGCGTGGTGGAGGACATTGAAACCCCTGGTGTTCCTGAGCGTGAAGTCAGTACCTAAGGATGTCAACTTTTAAATTAAAGCAGCTCGAATTTCTAATGAGAGAAGCCAATTAGTTCCGGGAAGTGTCATAATTTGGAGAATTTTAGTTGTTAGAAATTATACTGAATCTATAAAGGATTTTAGTTCAGGGTTTGATGGAATTTCTTAGAAACATTGAATATTGCAACAGAATTTTGTTTAGACACTAAATAAGATTCACAATTTGATTTTTCTTCAAGACAATTATAAGTAAGTAATCGTACCTTGCGCCGTGCTGAGCAATTCGACAGCCTCTAAGTTATCCTTGCCGATGGCGTCATGAAGGGCTGTGTCGCCATAGTGATCGCAACAGTTCGGATCAGCACCAGCCCTCAGCAGGATCCTGACGCACCTGGCGGGCTCCTTATGGGCGGCGATATGCAGCGCCGTACAACCACTGCGGTTAGCCGCGTTAAGCTTCGCCCCGGATTTGATCAGGAGCTCCAGTACCTGAATAGAAGAAGATTGATCGAATCTTGCAACAAGTAAAATAAATGAATATCCAAATACTGATGATAATTTTATGAAAAACATCAGACGCAGACATGTCAGGAGTAACATATGGAGTTTTTTTTTCACGGCATAAAACAGTATAGAGGTAGGTATATATACTGTAACGTTTTTACCTATGCGAGAATTACTACACGACACGAGTTGTCTAGAATACTTCATTTATTTTTACCACTTAACACTCTATTTTATTTGTACACTTACACTACACTTAACTGCTAATACTTAATCTAATTTATCTTATCCGACTTACTATTACTACTTAATTAGTTTATATTACACACTTAATCTAATTTATATAGACCACTGTTTATTTCTCTTACAGCCTGGCCGACACTCGTCGACCAGTCTACCGGCGACTTCCCTCTCTCGCTCTCCGACCGGCTATATATTTAGTCGCAGAAAGATCGAGGCGTTTCCGGTGCTTTCGGTAACCTTCTAGATAATACTAGAAACTCGAACGGCTTTCCAAGAATGGCACCAGTTCCTCGAACCTATCTCGTGAGGAATTCTTTGAAGTCATTCCGAAAGGCGCTTAACTTTATGGCAGGCTATTATGGTTTCTATTTCGTTACAATACTTTAAAAATATTCACTCAACCTGCTGTGCGCGTCGTCTAACGTGTTGATCATGACTGATCTCTCTCTTTCTTTCCCGATCAGAACAAAGTCATCTGCGTAAACAGGTGATACTGGGACACAAACTGTCTAACCTCCTTAGAAATACGTTAAATAACAAAGAGCTCAAGGGTGAACCCTGTGGGATTCCCCTATTTGCACTTACTGGACCTACTAGTGAGCGAGTGAATGGACCGACACATCCGGGACAATATCTTCATCCTTATTTCAGCAATACATAAAATCGATGTTAATTCACACATTCCAAGTCAATAAAATGTACAATTTAATGTATAAAAATAACGAGCCGCACCACCTACCACTTCATAATTTGTTATGATAAAGCATGCCTGCGCTGTTGCCAATGCGATACATTCAATTTTTCCTGATAACTTATGACTCTCCAAAGCGATTTATGAATGACTTGATCCCTCTAACTAGATCAAAGGTCAATGATTTTTAACCATCGCAATAGCCATAAAAAGCCATGTAACGTGAAGAATATAAAATTGTCACTTTAAAGATGTGACTTAAAGTGATTGAAAACCGACATCTAAATACTGAATTAACGTTTCCTTCCCATTTGCCCATTAGACCCATTACACCTACCTCTGGTTGGTTCCCGAAAGCGGCGTAGTGCAGGCACGTGTCGCCATCAGCGTCGCCCGCGTTGACGGAGGCGCCGCGACGCAGGAGGTGAGCGACGACGTCGACGTGCCCCTGGTGGGCGGCGACCTGGAGGGCGGTCTTGCCGCTGCTGCGCGCGTCGACGATGCCCCGACCGCGGCGATCGAGCAGCGTGCACACAGTCTCTAGGCCGCCCTGGGCGGCGGCTCGGACCAGCCGGTCGGCGACGCCGTCGCCGCCGCTGCGGGCGGCCTCGGCCGCCTCCTGGTTGCTCGGCGGCGACCATTGGACTGGAAAAGAAACGGTAGTTTTAGTAGTGGCCGAGGGTGGATCAGATTTCTTGGTTTAGGTTTGTATCGAAAACCAAAGTAGAAGGAGACTTACTGGAAGGTTCTTGTCTTTGATTTTGTACGGCGTGCATGGTGTTGGCGAGTTCCGTTGCGCTTCCCGGTACGAGTCTGACGCATTGCGGATGTAGGGTCCAAGCGTGGCCGTCCAGTTGGACCCTCAGATCGCCATCTGAGTAGACTTTCAGTACTTTACCAATTTTTCCCAGAGACTAAAGAAAATTATATTAATGACACAACATATCAATATTTACTAATTCACTTACATTTCTCATGATGTCTATCCATTCCCCATGCCCCTTCTGTAATTCCTTCACCTTTTCGACGTCAGTTATCAATGTAACAATGTCTCCGACAGCGAAACTGTTCACCTTTTTCAAAGCTGATGGGTTGAATGTCCATCTGTTAGTACAACCTTCGTACTGTACTCTTATGTCGCCCTTATCTGTCGTCCTGTGAACTGTGCCCACTTTTCCAACAAACTAGGGACAAAATAAGAAGTATTTAAGAGTTTTCCAAAGAATTCCTAGAATAACAAAATTTTTGTTTGATTCTGCAGAGATTAAGGATTTTATGAAGTATGCGTTTGTTGGTCCTTTTGTTTTATTTCTTGTATTAAGTCTCTTTATACCATATACACTTTATGGCCTTGTGGTCTCCATTCTATTCTTGGGTATTTTTTGCAGTACACATACAGACAGTTTCTAAAGAGTCGCAGTATAGGATAAGCACGAGAGCGAAGGAAAGGCCATATATTTCTCGCAAGTTAAACAGAGAACGACCTTTTGCGATGTTGCTAGCTCGCGAAACATTACAGTCATCCGCTCCGCACACTGTACCGCACACATCCGAAAGTGTGAAGCGATACACGCGTTGACTTGGACTGCGTGCTCGGCCGGCAACGTTGCAAAACTTCTCTCTCTATCACGCTAACGAACTACTGCTGGTTTCTCTTTTGCTCTTGTTGGTTTCCCACCAAGCGTTTCGATAGAAAAGCTCCGTATATCTGAGGCAATGATAAGCACTATGTTATTATTATCAGTAAAACATCATTAGAAGGTTGCTTGGACATTCCGTTATATATTTAGCATGTTTCATATGCCTGGCTCGATCTGACCAGATTGGTTATAGATGGTGTTTTGAAAACTTAGTAAAATGACAAATTTGTTGCTGGTACTCACCCCTTCGATACCAAAATTGTATGTAGGATTAGGATCCATTTTCAGTTTTTTATTGGATGGTGATTCCAAGTTGCTGTTTTCATGAAAGGGTTCATCGCCGGGTGATGGTGGCATGATATACGAATAATATATCTGGGAATTTGGTAAGGTAAGGAATATGGTTCATGTTAAAATTGTGTTGATTTTTTGGGAAGGACTGGAGATGAGAGATTTATACAGAAATGGTTCATGTGCCATAGCGATTAAGTAACGATTGGCTTTGACTGGTGGAATTACGCTGCAATATTCTTTACCGCTACTACGCATAAACCTTTTCCATGTAAATCTCACATCTCTGAGAAGGCCCGTGTAACGAACTGATATTGATTAAAAGGCCAGTTATATGGAATATCTCGGTTAGTTTGGAAGTACAGGCATAAAACGCTTACAAGTTTGACCACTTACTTCGGCCATCCTGGGATTCCATCCTCCATGTCCTTGCTGCATAACCTTTAACTGTTCCACAGAAACGGTAACTTGGACCTTATCTCCAACGACAAAGGGAGGTGGACCATGTCTCTTGGATTTCATCTGGATAGGGGACGGGGATTCCGTATCCTGACCTAAAGGTTATTTAATTTTTCATGAGACTGAAATTAAAGTTTCCAAAAGTGCCAGATTGTTCACAATAAGGTGAGAACATCTGGATATTGCAAAAAGAATCCTGACTTTTCTGCCAGAGATACATGCACGTTCTAAAAGGAATGTAGAAAAATTATTGAATTTTTCACATTTAAATATAAAAGATTCAAAAATAAATTCTGAATTTTTCATAGAAGTTACCAGAGGAAATTTTAGACTACTTCTAGAAAGCCCAAGCGAAATTTTCGATTTATTCCAGGTGTAAAAGCCTAGAAGTCAAATAAACATTCAGGATAAATAAACACTAATTCTTTGCTTTCCTAAAACAGTTACTCACCCAATATTGGAAGATGTTCTGGATAGTAAAAACCTCCAGAAGATGATTCTACGAATCTCACATCACAGTTTCCCTTATGACCCAGTCTATATACATTGGTAGAACCTGAGATCCATTGGACGTTCACTACTGATCTGCTACTCTCATTATCCCAGCCTCGTATATCGATAACTATCCCAATTTTTCCTAAAACGGGAGCTTTCAAAGTAAAAAGAAATGTGGACAATATACTTTTACCTTCGCCCCCATCTTGGCCTCCCCATTCCCAGTTGAATCCTCTCACCACCTTCGCTCCCACAAAAATACCTCGTAACTCGCATTTCTTCACATTGGAACGAGGTGGAAGATCGATACTGAAAAAATATACTTATTAAAATCTCCTCTTCATAGAAATATTTTAAAATCTAAGTGACTTTTCCCTCACCCGGCAGAAGTAGCAGAATCGAATCTCTTAAAAGTGTGATCAAGTTGATGTTTATCACTGTGATAGCACGCAAAACACAGATCAAAATCATAGCAAACGTTACATTTGTACCTCATCCCGCTGATACCTTGACTGTTGCACCCATCGCACACAATATTAGGATGTTTCACCCCTAAAAAATGAAACAAGTAACGTGAAGCAAAAACTGGAAAAGAGGGATTTCACCCACTGGTCATTACCTATTTGAGCATTATCAACCACCCTGAGATCATACTTCCCCAAATAGCCGACTCGATAGTTGGTGCGCGTCCCATTGTCCCATTGCACCACTACGGTCTTATCGGGGGAACCCACTGAGCCGGCCTTCCCTATCTCGCAGACGGTACCCACGTTTCCTTCGCCACCATCTGAATAGAAACAGGACATAGATAAATTTGAATTACTGATATTAAGTAGTGAGGCGAGACCAATAAATAATTCTGAGGGAACTCGAGACATTATTTATCCGGTAATATGAGACCGTGAGATACTGGAAGTAAATTAAATGATGAGGTGAGGGTTGATAACAAATGAATTCGTCACATAAACAAAATAATGTAGTAACAATAGTAATGATATACTTGTAACTTTCTTGTGTTTTTTATAGTTTAGAATCGAAATAAAAAATTGATAGGTCGTAATAACACCCAACGTCGGTAACTTCATTAACTATTTACATATTAAAATCATTAATTATTCGAAAACTTTTTAATTAATCGGTAAAAACAACAGATAAATCACCTTGATTATCCCAACTCCAGTCAGGTCCTCTGACGATTCTCACACCGCAGGCGAGCATCTTACAGGAATAAACACTTCCCCAGTCCAATAATTCGATAATTTATGTCACTAACATCGCAATTATCGCTTTCTCTATGCTGTCTCTACAACTTTAGTGCAAAAACTTTTTGTTTACAGGGACATGGCAGGGACTATTGTTCCTTCCACCGTTTTCACGTCAACTGTCAATGGTTTTCTTTTTCTTCCATTTAATGAATCATGACAAGAAAGTCGTCTTTTTCGTTTATAGGCAACCAACTATACGTTAACAAGTGCAATGGGATGACTGTATTTAAATGATATAACGATATACACTCGAACTGAATTTGCTTGGCCGGTGACCTTGCAGAACGGGAAGAGAGAAAGTGGACGATAAGAAAGATAGAGCGATACAGCGTAATGAAGAGAGAGTGAGAGCCACATCTACATTTTGCCCGCGCGCCCACAAGGTCACCGGCCAAGCTAATTCAGTTTGAGTATAACAAATACCAAGCAGAAATAACTATCCACCTATTATTAGTTAGTATTTTAGGTGTTCCATTCATTTTATGTTTGTTATTAGATAATAATTAATTTTTGTCTATTGTTGTTCTCCAGAAATATCTAAATTCATCTTTTGTCGCTGCATTATAATGGATTTATAGATCAAAAATTTAGAAAATTAAACCGTTTAATACCTGCATGTTTAAATACAACTTAAAATTACGAAAAAATGCGCTTTTCATACTTCATGTTTATTTATTTTTGAAATAAAATATCACTTGAAACGGATTAATTTATTGTTTATTGTTGCTAAAAATACCTGACAGCCTCTTTTGTTGAAGCTAAACCGTTAAAACCTAAAAACACCAAAACTTAAACCAATTAATATATGCATATTTAAATATCCCTTAAAATTATGAAACCAATTCATAGTTCACATTTATTCGCGAATAATCATTTGGAACGAATTAATTTAAACATCACCAAGGCCTACCACGAGCTGTCCACCTGATTCTATTGTCTGATCTTCGTTAATTAAATATTTAACTAATTAATCAATTAAGTGTTAACTAAACACAGATAAAACGAGGCCGTGTATAATGACGCGTATTACGTCACATCTCTATGAATATTTCGTTGTTGAGATACTGCAAAAGATACAAAACTAATTAGTTAATTATGCGAGAAGATATGTTTGTGAGTTCCCCTGAGTGCTTCTCTCGATTCAATAATTTCAAAATGAGGTGAAACTTTCGTGAGTTCGACTGACGAGCAGGGAGCTTCCGAACCCGAATGTATTACTATAGGAATATGCGAGACTGTTGAAGAAACTTGAAGTTGGGAGTTGCGGATTTCTCTCTAAACGAGTTTACAGGGAAAACCCCTTCACATTTTCGCCTCCATGGAAGACGAGAAAGACGTGAAGAGGAATGGGGGAGTTCAAGGAGGAGTTGTGAAGACGTGGCCCCAGGTTTTAGCAATAAATGTCGGTGAGTGCGACGACTATGAAGTATTAAATTGGAATAGGTTCAAAAAGTATAGGGAACTGGAGTTGTAAATAAAACTATCTAATATTTCCGCCAGTGCGTAGTTGATCAAATAGAAAACAAACGTGATACAGAGTCGCTGTAAAGATGTTGGAAAATTTTTCATAGATTGGTGTGTAAATAGATTAAACTACGCTACAAAAGGAGTTCATTGTGATCAAATTAAACCATTTGAGCTGATAAAACCTTCCATTTTCGTTACCTCCCTAACAAAGATGGAATATCTTATGGACATTATCTATTTCATGACCGTTATTGATCCATAAAGAACAAATATCGATGTCCATTGAATGTTCATGGGTAATGAATATCTATTGGGGGCCATCTATTGTTTGGGGTACTTTGGGTACGCTCTACATTTTTTTTGTAAGGAAGACAACAGGAATAACATGGGTACCTACTCAGGCTGACCACAACATATCCAGTTCATGTCCATAGCTGGTCCAATTCTCGTTAAAAATTAATCCAATTCAAAGTTAATTATAGATCCATAACATTTTAACGTTTTGTCCAGTTGTTTCCATTAATTGTATCAAATTAATATCAGTATCCATATTTTGCACCATCAGTAATATGGCGTAGTAGGATTGCTGCGATCTTCTCAGAAGCTTCGGTATTCCTGTATTTTTCTATGAAGTCTATATAGTTTCTCTAGTCAGTACTAGAAATTCGAACTTCTAGAAACTAGAAGAGGCTTTTCCGCGTCGATTTCGTAACATTTTTTTTCTATTCAAGCATGCCTGATAGCCCTGACGAGCGGCCTCCAGTCCGCCTGGACGTCCCCCTCGATCGTCGCCCTCACGACCGACAAGGCCAGCTACAACATCACTCTGCGAGAGGCCTCCATGCTGCCCCTCCTCCCGTCGATCTCGATGGTCATATTCTGTCCCGTAGTCTCGAAACTGTACGACAGCTACGGCAGGAAGAAAATCCTGATAATGGCTGCTGTACCCCAGCTAGTCAGCTGGATACTAGTGCTCACTGCGAGGGACATCGACACGTTTTACGTCGCCAGGTTGTTGGCGGGCATGGGCGAGGCTTGCTACTTCAGCGCCTTGCCAGTGTACGTAGCAGAAATATCTGTGCCCAAGGTGAGAGGTAGCTGGGGGAACCTAGTCTCCTTGTTGAGGTACGTCGGGTCTTTCCTCATAAATCTACTGGGATCCGCCTTGTCCGTCAGGATGACTGCGGCGGTGTGCACGATAATCCCAGTGGTGTTCCTACTACTAATGCCCTTCATGCCAGAATCCCCATACTTCCTAATAATGAAAGGTAGGGACAAGGAGGCGAAGCTAGCGTTAGCCGACCTCAGAAGTGCGACATTAGCAGTTAAATACACGAAAAAGAAACAAAACCAACAAACCGGAAAAAATCAGAAAGCCAAGAGCAAAGATAAGCTAGATATCACCGAAAGCAAAGCACTGGTCGAAGAAGAAAATAGAATCAATAGTCTCACCGAGACTCGTCGAGGGGAATCTCAAAACCTAACTGATAGAACCCAAGATCAACTCACTAATCCTGAAACGAACACATCAACTGAGCCTCGAACCTCAGAATCTCAAGTGATAATGATCGATGCATTGTCAAATTCCAAACCCGACGACAAGGTACTAACTGGTTCCCGCTACCTTAGTTCCCCATTAGCCACCCCTTCGAACGATTGCAAGTTCCCTCCTTTCATTCTAGACGAATACCAGAAGCTGCGCAGCGACGTTCATAGGCAAATGGAAGAGCAGGGTAGCTGGAGGGATTTAGTTATGATAAGAGCCAACAGGCGCGGGTTATACGCTGCGTTATTCTTGAGGGTGGCGCAGGCGTTCGGAGGGATGATAACGTTCAACTTTTATAACCAGTTCATCTTCAGGAAGGCGTTGGGTAAGGATAAAAATTGCATGAGGAGTAAATGATCATACTACACCAGTTACAGTCATTTCATGTGCTGAGTACACTTATGACTGCGATTGATTTACATGGATGCATGTATGTGTAATATTTACGGAAACTACCTGCACTACCTATTGTTTGAGAACGTAATCTATCCAACATTATTCCATTACTAACGTATGTGAGAATGTGAGGTAACGATACTTATCGCTCACTATTAGTGGATGTGATTGAAAAGTTACTCGGAAATGGTGGTGTTTGTCCAATTTCCAGGCGATCCGACAATGTCGAAGACATGGTCCTGCATATATTCAGCCCTACTGTGCCTGTGCGTTGCTCTTGGTTCCTCGTTAGTTGACAGGCTCGGTAGACGAAGATCGTTCATCCTATCGACGTTTGTCTCTGGGGCACTGCTGCTCGCAGAGTCCGCCCACTTCTACTATGCCGCTCCAATCGGCGTAGGAATAATGGACACGTCCCACCCCGAGCAAATAAGAGGTGGAGTAACGGGCGTCAACGACACGGTAAGAGGCGTCATTCCGAAGACAAGTCTTACTAAATTCAGAAACGCCTTAGCGTTCTTGATTGAATAAAGTCCCTGCCGTAGTAGAAAATTAAATGAATTATTGTTTATCAAACCTATAATACAGTTAACAACGTTGCAAGGCTCCTCCCAAAACATGCCCGGCTCGTCACAGGAGGCGTTGGTCTCCAACGTGGTCGCGGGCGGTCTCCTCCTCTACTGCTTCTCGTGCGGCGTGGGCGTGGCCATAGTTCCCACCCTGATGCTCGGCGAGCTGTTCTCCGCCTCCGTGAAGGCGAAGGCGCTGACCGTGATGGCCGTATGGACGGCCGTCGCGATATTCGCGGCGAACCACACGTTCTACTGGCTGTGCGAGCGAGGGGGCGGGCTCGCCACGCCCTTTCTCTTCTTCGGGGCGTGTAGCGTTCTGGCGGGGGCGGCGACGTGGGCGGGGGCCGTCCCCGAGACGAGCGGAAAGACGCTGGAGGAGATCAGGAGAAAGCTGGCGGGGGAGAAATTGTGATAATGTGGTGAAGAGTTTCACGGTTGTTGTGGAGATGAAGATCAAGTTTTCATCGAAAATTGTACCATGTGTTTTAATGGGTGCCCTAACGATGGAATCCACAATGCTAAAGTAATGAGAGGAAAATAAACAACTGATATAATAAAATGATTTTATTGTTCCGGCACAATCTTTTTCCAAAAATATTCTTCAAAAAATCAAGCAGTCAGTTGCTATATAATTAATACTTTTGAATAAGGGAATATATGAACCATTCGATCGTTAGTAGTTGGTTTGATCTCAGGTTGCTGTAAAATTTTGATGTGTTTCTAAAAAGGGTATGTCACTTTAGCCACAGCTGGCATGACATTAATGGCCATGTTTTAAAAGTATACGAACACTGTTTGAGTACTCCAGCAGGAAAATCTCGTTTTAAAATAGGTCTCGTGCAAATAGTGATGCGTTTTAAAATTAAAAAATTTATTCGAACACAATTTTCATGCACCAGTTTGTGAGACGGTGTACTGACAATAGACAGAACAGGAAATAGATATTGGATCTTGTGTAGTTTAAGTTAAAAATTATACTTCAAAAGAAACTACAATAATTATGGAAGTGAACAAAACATGGAAATGTTTTTAACAAATAGTAAGTGTAAAAGCTGAGTCTGAGCTGAGTAAAAAATTCATATCAATCAAATTCAAGTCCATTACAAATATATGAGGAATTAAACAAAGAACCAAAATTTTGTTTGATATGTTTTTAAGATTTTTGTGCATGTAGACACATCATACAGATGTTAAAACATTACAGCTTGTACCTTAGACTTGCACAGATACCATTTCAAAATATCACTTGTCGAGCAAATGCTCAAGGGTTCAGTTACCTGTTAGAACACATTGTGTTCAAGCAGCCGGTACCTACACTTTAAAAACACGGCCAATCAGTCAATACCTTTCAAATTTTAGGAAAGTCTAGAAGAGGATCTGAAGATATTGGAGCCCGAGGGCCTAATAAGTGTATGCAGACCAAGTGTTCGTGTTGTAGGTCTATTACAAATGGCAAGTGTCTTACATTGATTCTGATGAGCTATAATACAACAAAACAGCATATAACCAGGGGTTAATAACTAATAATTATTGACACTTCTAACATAACATCACATTACACTTCAGTACTTCAACTCATTTAATGGAATGTTGGGGTGAAATTTAATTATAAAGATTTTCCATTTGTATCAATTTAATAAATTACCTGCTTTAACTAGATCGGCAGACTAGTAACAACTGATTTTAGAGTGCCTTTAACGTTTGCCAGATTCAAAACATTAAACAAAAATTCAATATATTCAATTCAATGAAGCTATGAATAATTTGTTTTTGATGGGATAGATCACAAGAGATAATAATTTAACAGCTGCTTTGGTGCTATTTACCATTAGGTATAACTAAGAAATAGAGATATTTTAATGGAAAGTTTTTGTCTCTTATTTTAAAATGGGGCCTTTAAAAGCTGTCTTTTAAATGGTAAATTTCAAATAAACTACAAGATTATATAAAAATTTTTTAAAACATGCAAGTAGCAAATTTTCAATTTTTCAGGCACCTAGTGTAGCTATTTATCTCTTTGAAGGCCCCTTGTCCTAGACTGACATCATTTTCCAAATATACAATAACAAGAGAAGTTCATCACAAAAACATTTGTTACTACCTAGAGAGAGAAATAAATAATTTACCTAATACCGTTTCTTCATAACCTTCATAAAAAGAACCATGTATATAAAGACCATCATAACAATCCCCAGCATCATCCACATCCAGCACTTGCACGCCCGTTTCGAGTGCTCTGCCAGTTTCGCAGACTCCACGTTCAGCTTCTCGAAATTCTGCGCAGTCAACTCCGTCGACCTGCCGATCAACTCAGTGTCCGATCTGATCACCTTGTTCGCTGCCGCCGACTGTTCCTTGAGGTTCGTCGTCAGCAGTAACATATCTTCCGTTATCCGCTGCTGCACGTTCTCGTGATAGTTCAGTATCTCGTCTACGTCGTCGTCCTGTTTCGCGACGTTCCTCCGTCTGAGGCCGAGCAGGTCAACGCGCTGCTCCTCCGGGTCGTCGTCGATGTATTTACTCGTGGTGATCCCGGCGGAGTTCTTGACGGCCTTCATCCTGGCTTTGTAGGCGGCGAGGGCGTCGAGGGAGTTCGTCAGTTTTTTCACCTCCTGGAACATGTCTTCTAAGGTCTCTACGTACTTGTGAAGCCTGTCCTCTTCCTTTCTGGACTTGCAGATCAGCTCGCACTTCGCTAGTAATCTTCTGAAGTTGACTTCTTGTCGGGACAGGCCCATCATCGGAAGCAGAACTTATCGTCTTTGTTTTAGTAAATTTGGAACCGAAATCATCTACAACCTGGGTAGTTTTGCTATCATAATAACTGGCATATCTAGCATCTGGCATAGATTTTGACACGACTGTGGAAGAAGAGGAGACACCAATGTGCATAGACCAAGACCAATGTGACTTATTGTGACAGACAGTCAGACAGAACCAACAGAACGAAACGTGGGAAATAGGGTGGGGTAAGCGCGTCGGTAATGAAGGATTGTGGTTTTTTCTTCACTCCTCTCAGTCCTCTCCTAAGTCCTAAAGTACTTTTTAAAAAACGACAAGCAAGGTAGACGTAGACGCATAGACGGCAATACTAATTACTGTCTATTGGCACAGTGCACGTTGTGGTGGTTTTCCGTTCGCAAATCCAAAGACCAAATTGCGGAATGGATTTGACGTTTCGTACTATACGATTTATTTGTCCACATATTTTGTCGTGTTATGATGTAGACTCCATTTCACATAAGAAGAACCGTGGCCTTGAGTTCCATGCAGGCCGCATCTCCGTCACGAAGTAGCCCGATCGGCATCTGGACAGTAGCGGTCCGAGTAGTAATCGTATTAGGGGATAATATTAATTCGTGTATTGTTAGTTGCCTATGTTGTATAAACAACAAGAATAATATTTAATCTAAATCATTTCGCTTTAGTCAAAATACACAATGCACAACGTACAAAACTGTAATAATGATAAAATAAACGACCGTTACGTTACGTTAGATACGCGAACGCCAGGCGACAAGCGACAATGCCGAAAAACACGCCAACGCGCCTACGCTAAACCTTCACCCTCCCGCCACTGCTTATACACGAATTACATGAAACTATGGAAACCGAACATAGCCGACGGAATATGTCGTTCCGTGTAACTCTAGCCCACGGTTCTTCTTATGTGAAATGGAGTTTAGTAGACGAAAGGTGTGGAGGTCTTGATTGTTTTTAAAGTTATTTTATGAATTACACCTGCAGTTTAAAACCGCGGATTTATTTACGATGACAATAATTTTGTTTTTAATCGACACGTCCGCCTCAATGCTTCAAAGGTACGTCCAGAAACACTTCGTAAAAGAAGGTTATGTACTCCCTATGTGCGTGCGTGTGTATGTGTATGTGTTTGTGACATACGTTTAAAAAAGTGTTTATCTTGGGTTTCAGAACGTACATCGGTGGCAGGACCACTCTTCTGGATGTGGCCAAATCTGCTGTGGAGACGTTCGTGAAGATCAGACAGAGGAGTATTGATAGCAGGATAGACAGGTATATGCTATTAACTTTCGAGGAAACACCGAATAATATTAAAGCAGGTAATAAATTTACAAGTTATTTGCATTCCTTGCTGTCATAAGAATAATATCTGGTAATTGTTGCTTGTTACAACTGTATAGGAAACTTAGTACACATTGTCATTCCAAACCTGGTAAATCATGTGATGATGATTGTCTTCCAAAATTGTAAACCCACTTCCTAGAACATGAGCCTCAACCAGACTCAACAACAAATTGCGCTCAATTAATGTACCCACTCATCACTTTGGAAAAATAAATCAAACATATATTTTTTGTTTCCCAAAAAGTGAACCAAACATCTCATTTGCTTTCGGAATCATATAGTTCAGAATAGCATGGTTTTGTGGTCAATATCGTTTACCGCCTTAACCGTCTCGACAACAAGTCCACCAAGTTAATATCGAAAGTCAATAAATGCATCCTTTACACTAAAAGCGATATGGTGACACTTTCCAGTATTTAACTTGAGGCACTGAGCCCATCAGGTAATTTCTACAAGTCTCTGTATGTTTTACTCTATGTTATTTAAACCTCAACTGAAATTTATAGACAATAAAGACTAAACGTAATTCCTATTATCTATCCTTAATTCGTTTATTATTTTATTTTTACGTGCATGTACTTCATTGTGTACAGTATATTTGTTCTACATCTGTATATCTTTAGGATGGAAGGAGAACTTGGCAACGTTCATGAACGAACTCAAAAACTTACACGCATACGGCCTAACGACGATGGGCGTAGCCGTCAAGCAGGCGTTCGACGTGTTGAACATCAACCGCATGACCTCAGGCATAGACACCTATGGACAAGGAAGGTGCCCGTTCTTCTTGGAGACCGCCGTCATTGTTCTCATAACGGACGGTGGAAAACTTACAACCGGTAAAAATAGGAGTAGTGATGGGAAATTATAGTAAAAAGAGTAAAAGTTGCGAAAATTCGTGCAGTGAGTCAAGAATTGAGTGTAGTTAGAACGCAATCAGTGTTTGAAATGAATACATATCCTGGTGCCTTAGGGTCACGGGATCAAGCAACCGGTCTTGATTTACACCATAACTTAACTCCTATTATAATGGTATGTTCATTACATTATAGTAATAATGAAGGTTAGTAAAGTGCTAGTCTAGCCAAAAGAATGTATTACTATCAGTACTGCTCGGTGTGTGGTACCCTTGCCATTGCAATGTTAATGTTGTCATAACCTGTAACTAAATTATTGGAATGTTTTTTCAGTGAATGGTGTGCAAGAGGAGTTCAATTTACCGATGAATTCTCCAATACCTGGCTCGGAATTGACTAGGGAACCATTCCGTTGGGATCAAAGGTTATTCGCCTTGGTTCTGAGACTAACAGGTAGGTTCCACGACATTTATTTGTTGAATTAGAGAAGAATACAATTTGCATAAACTATAACCTAAATAACACATAAATATGTGTTATTAGAGGCTCACATAAATACTTAAGCGTATTTATCAACTAATGCTCAAGATCTACCAGGTTTATATCAGTCAGTGTTCTAGTATATTTATGAAGAATATGTCTGGATTATATGTATCTACGTATAAAGAACATAGCACATGTTTAATTACTCATTTCTACCAAAGTAAAAGATTCACTTCAATTTGACTTGCAACTTCCCACAGAATGGAGTACACCGAACCTCAGCTAACAGGAGCAACAAGTACCAATTGTTCAAAATGTGTCTTATCTCTTGTCTAACAGGGTAATATTGAAACTCAGTCAATAAATAAATGAGTAATGTACATAATTAGTTCTGAAGAGAATATAGCATTTAATTTTGTTTCAACAATTTGTAGCATTACTATAAATGTTGTTTAATATGTTCTACATAGGTACTCCAGCGGTGGAAAGGGACACTGGCCTGGTACCAAGCGATGGCAGCCCAATCGACGCAATGTGTGAAGTAACAGGCGGGCGATCTTACTGCATCACTTCCCACAGGATGCTCAACCAATGCATAGACAGTCTCGTGCAAAAAGTACATACTATTCATATAAAGAATTAGAAAATAGTTGCTTTGATAGAAAACTTACAACACTCATACGAGTTTCAATACCTCATATGTACTTGCTTTGTTTTACTTGAGATTAACAAATACCGACTTGTTTTGCAGGTTCAAAATGGTGTTGTGATCAATTTCGAGAAGATCGGTCCCGATCCTCCGCCTCCACAGTTCGAGAAAGAGGAGGGCAAAGATGAGTTGAAGGAGGGCGAATACAACGAGGGAGGGAGTAACAATGGCGAAAACAGGGGGATACCACCTAATATCCCCACTAACACCTCCTGGCATAATTGCAGAAAAATGATTTACGTACCCAAGAGCAGCAAAGCGTACTGCGTAGGTAAGAACATTGATTGTGTCTTACTGTTAGACTACTACAACTTTTAAATAGTTATCTGAAGATTACCTTTGCTTTGTACAGCAATATGTTTGGTATTTAAGTAGTAAATGACTATTTTAAAATAATTTAATCATATTTATGTATTTCATGAGAACTGTAAATTCCTTGTTTGTGATATGTGAAATGATTCCTCTTCAGGTTATTGGCCGATTCCAGAATCATTCTGGCCTGAGGTGACAATTTCCGTACTTCCCCCAAGGACAGCCCATCCCAACATTAAATTCGCATGCACAAACTCGGAACCTCTCGTCATAGAGAATTTACCTTTCGATAAGTACGAGTTAGAGCCTTCGCCGTTGACTCAATTTATACTATCCAGAAAGCAGCCGAAGACCTGTTGGCAGGTAGAGCTAATAATATAATTTAATATCTTCATGAAGATTTATGGAACTTTTCCAGGTTTTCGTTGCCAACAGTTACAAGAACTCGGAGGTTGGTCACCCGTTTGGATATTTAAAAGCGAGTACAAATTTAACATGTGTCAATCTATTCGTCATGCCTTACAATTACCCTGTACTGTTGCCGTTATTGGATGAACTACTTAAGGTAAGTTTAATAAGAAAAGATCAATGTGATTTGTATCTTTGTCAAACAAGAACAATTCCTGGATCAACTGTTACTATTCTGAATTTACAAAGAAAATAAATTTTGTTTCCTCCAGCTTATTCAGATATTTTTTTATGTCCGTATTTTTTATTTATAGGTCCATAGATGGAAGCCGACTAACGAGTGGAGGGCAGCTTTCCAGAACTACACGAGAACGTTACCAGCGTACTATGCCGGCCCCTTGAGGAGAGCTTTAACCAGAATGGGTAAGCACGGTGAAACCAAAGACGTCTTTGCTTGATTAGAGATCTAAGCGTCTATCCTGCAGACACTGAGCGGAAGTTCCCAAATATTTCTTTTTCTTTTCGTTACTAAATCTCTAGAAGAATCGTAATTGCAGATAATCCAGAAAGCATTTGAAGACTTCACGAGTCCCGACTGTTTTCATGATGCTCTGACCAGCAGTTCACTAGACCCATATGGAGGTTTCAATGGACTGTGAATAAGTTATCAATTATTTTCCAAATTGATGAAAGTTTGTAATTTCAGGCACCCCCGTTGCGTTAGCCCAAACCTTGATACCGGAGAATGCTGAAAACGGTCT
This sequence comes from Cryptocephalus moraei, assembly GCA_946251905.1. NCBI lineage: Eukaryota > Metazoa > Arthropoda > Insecta > Coleoptera > Chrysomelidae > Cryptocephalus > Cryptocephalus moraei. Next base: position 10,575,239 of record OX276455.1, read on the forward strand.
CAGTTATTCTGTCTCGAACTATCTGAAGCGGCTGAAGAACCAAGCAAAGGTCGAGTACGATAAGATGTGTAGCGAGATAATCCAGAGACAAACCAGTGTAAGAATAGAACTTAAATAGAAAAAAGGTTTAAAAGCATTCAGTTTCAATGTATGGTTGAGAATTATGACTGTCAAAAGTAGTCTGTTTTTTAATTGTTCAAGACAATGGTGATTAATGGAATTGTGAAATGGTTAGCAACTTGTGATATTTTCACAATGACAGTAATTTAAAACAATTTGACAGTTAATTACGAATAAGTCGCTTCATTACAAATTAATTTCACAGAACGCCGCGAAGAATAATCTAAACACCCCGGAACAGATCCGGGTACATCCGAGAGTAATCCTAAAAAAAGAGATAATCAGCCACCCCAGATTAATGGAGAAATTCAGTACCCAGAGGGATCAGTTGGTCGAGCCGTCCAACTCTTGGACCTGCACTCTGGACAAGGAGAGGCAGACCGTCAGTTTTAAAAACCCATTCGACATTCCCAGGAACAGACTGATACAACAGGTATGCCATTTGATTTAATCTAGCATTTATAATTTTGAGTGATGTTTCAGGTTGTCAGAATGAGGAACAACTTCCTACAGTCTGACTGGATCTCTATGGATCAGGATAGCGCTCACTCACTGCCAATTTCGCAAATGGGTAATTACCAGGAGTACCTGAAGAAGCAGACGCCACAGCTCAGGGAGATCGAATCGGCCCCAGTCAGGCAACACATGTTCGGGAATCCGTTTAAGATTGATAAGAGGATGATGGTATGCAAATAATGGTTTGAATTAGGGAAAATGTGTAAGGTGATTTACCATCTGAGAACATCGAGCTTCAACATGTGCATTTTATGGTTAAAACCAATGATAATCTTAAATGCCATTCCCAATTTCATTTCAATTATGCTTTGGTACTATGAATACACTCAAACTCATCTAGTAGTCAGTTACTAAGATGTTTCAAGCATCTTTGTACCTTACAATTACATAAATCAGTAACTAAATTTATTGTAAGTCAGACTTATTCATGTCTAACTCAAATGTCTTCTAGGTTGATGAAGCGGATATAGACCTGGTCGGTTCACCTACTGGTACCAACAGAAACAACAAAAGGCCGATCCCGTCCAATGATCGCGAACTACGGCTGCCGCTGAAACGGAAACCGGGTCCATTACCGAAAAATTTTAAATTCTCGAGGCCTGGAAAGGAATCTACTTCTATGCCGTCTAGCCCTACGACATCACCTCTACCCTCACCAGTGCCATGGTAGGTACTTCCATACTTATGTCGCATTATTGCAATGTGACAGTTTTGTTGTGGCAGGGAAAGAGTTGACTAAGAAAATTTAAAAATTGGGAGTGTTGTGATTTCTTTTTGTCATCAGTCTTGGCTAACTATGAATAGGTAGTAAAGAATTTGCTTGTTGAATTCCAGGCTGAACGTGATGGAGAAGCTGCCCCACTTCGACGAGCCACCATCGCTGATCATGAACGGCCTCGAGACTCCATCCACGATGAGTCCGAGGAGCGAGAGGTCGCGCTCCCCTTCGCCCCCACCCGAGATGATGGCGCCCGCCTATTCGGTGAACGAGAACAGCTACAACATTTGCTCATCGAATGCTACCAACTTCAACTACACCACTCCGAGTACTTCCGACACGCTGACGACAAACTCCCTCAACGATTTCTACTCGAGCATCGCCACCGACGACAAGCAGATCTCGCAGATACTCAAGGAGGCCAATCTTAACCATAACAGTATCATGGTGGCTAGTTTTAATCCGTTGCCGAAAGTGAAGGTAATAAGGAAATTTTATGCAGAGTTAGTCTCTGTAAAATATCAATGCTATGACTTTATTTATATATATTATAATTTGTTTTACATCGAGTACGTTGTTCGATGTTCCTAAGTTTACAGGAAGTAGCATGAAGGTTGTGTACACACCTCAGGATACTGTGCCTCAGGCAACCTAAATTCCCCTGCAAGGCATAAATAACAAAAGATTACTAAATTTTTCAACCAGATTACAAACAGTCCTTGACAAGAAATAATGTTTCCATTATTGCCCCTGCGTTACTGATTTCTCCTTGGGTTCCAGGTGGAGGTGGAAGTGGAGGAGAGAGATGAGGAGACCGAGAAGAGAATCGAGAACCAGAACTTCGAGGTGAGGAAGACTCTGAACAAGTTGGTCCGGCGGCCCGGTAAGAACTTCACGGAGCTCTTCGACACCCTGAAGACGATCAAGGGTGGCCCACCGATCCAAGTGAAGATGGTGCGGCTGGTGATCAAGGAGTCCCTGCGGTTCAAGCGACAACACCTCGCTAACCTGCTCGAGGAGTACATCGAGGTTATGATGAATGTAGAGAATAAGTAAGGATTGATTCCATTATTAAGGCGTGTTTTTTGTCTTTTTTGAGCTTGGGCTCATTACTGTTTTTACCTGAAGTTGTATGATATGAGGCATTATTGATAACATTTTTACGGAATCGACCTTTTAATTGGTTAATTTTGTAGAATTTCTAAATTATCTATATCGTTTGATAATTCTTTTGATATTAGATTACGGAATTGTACTGTATTACAAAAAAATATTTCCTAGGGGTTGATTTAAAAAAAAACGCATTAAAATCGTAAAAATTTGATGAACTGGATATTTTTTCACCAATTCAAAAGAGCTTTATGAATTCCTTTAGAAACTCAAGGGCAAGAGCAAGGCAGGGGTAGTTAAACAGGGGATAAGAACAATGTAATTCATCATAGACAACTTTTTATTTATAACCAGTATAAAAAACGAGGCAGTACAAAAAATATATTCAAATTGTGCTATGATAGAATACTGATCATTACATTCTAAATCTAAACCATTACTGTAAATTATCTTTACATGATTTTAGGTACAAGGATTGTCATAGAGACAGTTTTCTTACAAATACATCTTGAAGACTTACGCATTCAATGAATAAAACTAAAAAACATATTCGATCAGAGTAAGAAAATCTTAACAAATAAATTCAAAAATTCACTTGCAATTGTATTTACAACTAACTGGAAGGAGATAATGAAGACATAACGAAACTAATTAATTCGTTGCTAAAATCTAATCTAAATGGAAAAAAAAAAAACGATATTCTCTAAAAATGCATGTAAAATACCCAGGAAATTGATATACCTGAACCTCGTGCTAATTTTTTTTCCAAAATGGAGGTGTTAGAAATGAAACTTTTGTGCACAAGTTAGGCTGTTCTACCATTGATACTTATAGAGGGGGAAAAAGTACAATATTGTTAACTCAATTTAAGCTGGGAACACCCATTTTCTTATACTTTGGATCGGTAACACCTTTCTCATCTTTGGATCTGAAAATTAAGTGCAACTCCATATGCTTCCAATTGCCTTTCTTTCCCACTATAAGTATTAATGCAATAATGTTTGCAATCGTTACTCAGCTGCAAGATGTTGCCACTTTATCTCAGGCATATGAATCTCCTGGGCCGTATCCTAGAATCTATCCTTCCCGGACAGCAAGTCGTTGTCGCTCAACATTTGCAGGTCTTGCAGTTGCAAGAACTTCTCCTGATCCCTTATGTGAGCATAGTTAGCAGAGAGGCACATTAGGTAGTGGATCTGGGAAAATATTAATTTTGCTCAATTTGCGTTTTATTCGAGTTTGAGTTGATTCACTTACCAGACTCAAAATTACCAATAGAGATGCGACCGTTGCTAATATGAACATGATTTCCACTTTTTCGACATAGTCCTTGCAGAAAGCTTTCACGTTATTCTCACCTTCCACTTTCATATGTTCCTGTCTCGTTCCAACAGGGAAAAGGAAGTCTGAAGAAAATTACATAATAAGACGATTTTATATAGCCACAACTACAATAATGAAATGATCTAATAGTCCGAACTTACAAAATTGTGTTAAGTCAATCGAGTCTTGTAAGGATGCGACCCTAGGGTTCTCACACATTTTCCAGAATACTGTGAAGACAAACGTCACAATGACCAAGAAGCAGAAAATTACTATCCAAGCAATTTGAAGAATGTATGTGATACACATGAACTGTAACAAAATAAAACCTATGAAATATGTATCTAAACTGAGGTCTTTAAAAAATGTATATGTTAAAGGAAATTAAAATGTTTTCAAAGTTTGTGCTATAGAAATTAAAGCAGTAATGTTAGCAAATTGAAGATTGTAATGACTGTAATATGGTACTGAGGAAACACTGATTACTAATGGAAACCTTGTGCAATACACATTTCCTACAATACATGATTCTGTCACACTTACAACTGCGCAACTTAACCTCCCGCTAACCCTCGAACCCCATCCCCTGTAGACTTTGTGCCGGGTGGCGCCCGTCGCTAAGAATCCAACTGTCAGGATCATTAAACCTAAAGCTCCCATGCAAGCGCCGGTCAAGACGAAAGTCATCTTCACGGCGTCCACCCTAAAAACAAAAATTTAAATCAAATCAAAATATTAAGTAAGAGTAATGTTATTTCTAGTCACTCACAGATTTTTCATCACTGACATTGCTACCATCTAAATAAGTAACTATAAATAACGTCTTCTGTTTGCTGGAGCAAACCTGTTTTTACTTACCACATCAACTGCATACTAAAGACGTTACTGAACATTAATACGGCTAGTGTGGCTCCCCGGTACATGGTGCTACAGAAGATTACGACGCCTAAGGCGCACATTATCGTTGCAATGAGGGTCGCATAGGGGATGCGTGTCAGGCATTTCTCAAAGCAACCTGTGAACAAATAGTTCCATAAAGAATTTGATGAGACCGTGGGGGAGCACAAATATGTAAACTTTTATTGTTAAGCGGAAGGGTGAACTAGTTTTCTGCTTAGGGTGAACTAGTTTTCTGCTTCAGTTGGTACTTTTTGATGACCCTCGAATATGCCTATTCAAAGGATATTTTCACCTGTCACACCATACTTTTTTCATGCTCTGATTCCAATATGCTCTGCACCGAGGCGAGGCTCAACTTGGACCCGGCGATGTCCTCATCCAGATTCGTCTCGAGGGGACGTGGCCTCAATGGAATAAATTCCTTGTTGTTTAGGGTCATTCTAACAGGTAGCAAAACACAACACAACTCAGATGAATCATGTCGAAACTTACTACATGGCACACCTTTCCTGATAAGATAAAGACGCGATAAGGATTAGCATCAACTTACCCATTTTCGGTCAGTCTAATTTCGGAGTCTAGTTGAACACAATCTGGAGTATTGAAGATATGTGTGTGTGTTAATGGCCAAAGTATTTCGATTTCATAATAAAGAACGGGCATGGGCTCTCACTTTCTGCAACCAACGGAACAAGCCTGGGACACTAAATTGTACAACTTACTTGTACAAGAAATGGATATTCGTAGGATTTGAGATTGATATGTCCAGACCTGGTGGTTATCGTTTAAAATGATTAAACGTTCTGATTGTAATACTTGGAATTTTCCAAGACAATCCAGGGTGTATCAACTGACAACTCTCATCTGTTTTTGATAGATCAATAAATTATGTTCAAACATGGAGGCGAAAATGTCGTCTGTCAAATCTGAAATGTTGGTGTATTGTGATATTAGAGATCCGTGGCCTTTTAACACCAATCGACCAATCTGACCAATCCGACCAATCGTCAAAATACGCTTCAGCTGTGCAAGCAAGGCATCTATTCAATCTACTGTTTAACAAAGGTCGTGGTGGTGTTTAATATAAACCACAAACAACCCCAACGATGTATTTAAGTGTATTCGGTTAGTTCATTATTTAGTAACAAACAACAATGCCAGCTGTTCGTTTAACTTCTCTCCGATTCTCACATCCATTGGCATAATAAGCTGCTTCCTGTAAGTAACAAACGAAAATGAGCAAATTAGTGGATTACTTCGTGATTTCCGGGCTCGATTTCAACTCGGGGTTAGAGCCGGACAATTTTTCGGGTGAGTTTATCACATGCCTACCCCTAAGAGTAGATCTTAGGGTGGATTTTTTCAGAAGACAACTTACACATTTCACCCCTGGAGAGGTCCTACAAGGGTAAAGTACTCGCACATTATCCCGAGAATGTTCCCACGAATCCGTTCGACGCTTCTGCTGTTTGTATGGTAAGAAAATGTTTTTTTTTAATACATATTAACATAACATCCCATGATTATTGTTTATGTCATTTATAACAGCTGTTTTGCTATCCCATAACGGGTTGTTTATTTATGTAGTAAAATCCCGTTATTGCGTGAGTGTATTAATCAGCTATCACTTCATTGCTTAATTTAACATTCTCCACATAAGGCCGTTTTGTCATTTTCGTATTTTTCGAAATACTGGAAATGGCACTATGCTATTATTAACTAGGTATAGAAATAATTCCTTCAAATTTTAACACATTTTTCTTATCTAGTTTTCCTTGCCTTCGGGACTTCGATTTCGTACTCAGAAACACTCTGTCACTCAAGCCCCCAACTTTCATTCATTTCTGATAACACGAGAGGACGGCAGAAGATGTTACGGGTTCAGTCTGATTTTCTATGAGGAAATCAGGAATCGGGATATCTGTACAGCCATGCAGACTTTACAAGTAAAAATTACTGTTGATTCTTTATTATTCATTATTTCTCTTTTATGTTGTATTTCAGGCGATGTATATTACTGAACTGTCGAGCAATTTGAAATCGCGTCCATTGCAAAGCATCCAGAGTCAGCAGCCGCAGTCTAGGTCCCTACCGAGGCATTTTAAGTTGACTCACAATCCAAATGGAGCAGCTCTCACATACTATGATATTACCAAAGATAAACTATATGTTTCGAAAAGTATTGGCATCATAAGTCAATATGCTTATGTTCAGGCTGCTAAAATATTTTTAGAAAACTTATACAGGTATAACATATGTTTTCTCTAATGTGATCTAGTTATTTAGTTTCCTTTTTTTTTAGATGTGTTCCTAAAAGAACTAATGCAACTAACGGTCTCAGTTTAGAAAGTTATGTGTTCAACATTCTGTACGAGGTAAATACAATAATAATAATCTTGTCTATTCGTTATGCTTTCTCCTCTTTTTGAATTATTTAATAATACTTATGTAGTAACATTATGATGATATGCTTTTATCAAGGTCGATTTCCTATAATTTAATCCTTGACATTGTTATCTGTGTACATGAACTGAATTGGGCTGTTTTTATGTTTGTTGGGATTGTTTATGGATTTATTGGTATAATTAAGAAAAATAATTATTGTAGCAATATTTTACAACTAAAATTTTCAAATTTCAATACTTTGAAATATTTTTTCTACTTTTCTCTTTGAAGTATTATGTATATTTTTCACTTTGAGGATATCACTTTGATTTGTTTTTGGAAGTACATTGTGTACATATAACAATTTTTATGATGCTACTACTTAATTTTGGATTATTCAAATGATTCTTTAAACCCAATTTCAGTTTGTTGTTTTTGTTGATTAACTATCTTATTACCTAACATTTTTTAAGTTTCTAATAGTTAAGAATCAGTATATATAGAACACTGATTTAAAAAATTTTTAGTGGATACATTTTACAAATAATGATTTTCTTCCTTATAGATAGTCTTGCCTTCGCCAGGGAAAAGTCTCCTGCTACACCTGCCACCTTCTGATCCGCACTTGCCCCCATCGACTGCTATAATACAGATCCCTGCCCCACCTCTAGAACTTCCTATCCTAGATTACCCTCTAAGACTGTTATTCGTGTGGTTAGGTGTGGATGTCGCCTTGCAGCTATTCACCTGTCTCCTGTTGGAGTACCAAGTGTTATTAAGGAGTACAGGTAAGATCAGATTTTAATTAATGAAGTTTGTTCATAAGGAAAGTCCCCTTTGTAGACTCTCAGAAATTGATGGTCGTGGCAGAAGGCGTAACGTCCCTGTTGTTCCCATTCACCTGGCCGCACGTTTACGTGCCGATCTTGCCGGCTTCTTTGCATCACTTCCTGGACGCGCCTGTTCCATTTTTAATGGGTAAGAAATCAAGTCACAATGGACTATTCAAGCAAACAGAAAACTGTATTATGAACCTGTTATTAGCAAAATATATTTTTCTGTTTGCCTGAATTGACCCAATTCCAGAACATCCGACCCATTAAGTGCTCTCTTTTAGGTCTGTATGCTTCGTTCGAGAACATTAAAGTCGCTTCAGAGGCCAACCTGTGCTACGTGGACATAGACAAGTGTAAAGTACAGTTGCCCGAGGAAATGGCAGCTTTCCCGAATCTCGAAGCTTTCACCGCTGAAATCTGGTCCGTGCTGGACAAGCACAGCGTGCACGTACCTAATTCAGACCAAAGTCGAAACGTCCAGGTAAAGTGACATGGGAAAAGTAATTTTGAAGTAATCAGGTTAATAATCTAGAGGGCGTCTCTGAAAGGTCTGATTCGAATCAAATAGTTAAGGAATTTTGTCTCATTTGCGTTTTGTATTTTAAATAGGTGTATGTTAATTAACCCTAAAAATCTATCTTCTTCGATTTCGTTAATATCTCTGTGTTCATTGGGATGTAAACAAAACAAAGTGTTACACTAAGCCATGCTCCAGCGTTGATTTTAATGTAGTCTCTATGAAACTGTAAGGCATATTACAATTTGCCTACTTGTATATATGAATAATTCTACTTGTGACCTGTCTAGGATATAATGTCGAGGAGTTGCACGACGTTACCCGGTCGCCCGCAGAACCGCCGAAAGCTCTCCATCCACGACACCTTTGAGAATGAGAGGCCGCCGTCTCCGCCCGGCTCGGCACGCTCGGAGGCCCTCCAAAGGATAGCGGACATCGTAAGGAGGACAGGCGTCGCCCTCGATAAGAACGACATCAATCAACCAGCGGATTCATATGTCGAAGACATTAGATTCAACAATTCCATCAGGGAGATATTTCTGAATAGATTCGTACATATCTTTCAGTCATATGAGAATTTCGTTATGTTCCCGAATCAGGTAGGAGACGGTTTTGATGGAAAGCTTTTCATGAAGTAGCGGTTTAAAGAATTTGTTCAAGGCATAAAGTTTTCTGCAGTGATTGGTGCAAACATCACTTTCTAGTAATATGATATTTCAGTGTGATGGCTAGACTGGAGAAATATCTAGGAATCATGGTTAAACTACATTCCTAAAATAACTGTAGTGCGTAACTTGCCAATTTTGAAGGTTTTTTTTTTTGAAAGAGCATGTAAAAACAGTGGTTAAACTGTGTTTTAAGTATTGCCTATGCTCAAAAGTTTCATTAATATTTTACCTAACATTGTCTAAAAGTCAAACTTAAAGCCCGTTCACAACCACTTAATGTACGTCACGTAACGTAAAAAATTATGAAAACGCAAAGCTGAATAGCATTTATGTCAAATGTGTCTGTTCACAATAGTCCGTAAATTAACAAACGTAACGTCCCACAACCCTAAGTTCGTTCAACTTCAACTTAACAGTACGTTAAATCTACGGAATTAATTCTTAATTCCACCAATCACGTCTTTCACTTTTTTAAAGCTTGACAGAAAACTGTCACTCAGTGAAACGTGAAACATCGTTACTCAAACATAACGTCATTTTATCATATATTTATATCATTTTATTGTGTTGATAGCGTTAGGTTGGGTTTGGTGAAGTTCTCACGATTACTGTTTGAACCAACGCGCATGATCATAGTTTAAGTTTTAGTAGTACGTTAAGTGGTTGTGAACAAGTTATTAATTTCTATGGTCTGTTAATTTATTTTTTTACGTTACGTTACGTACGTTAAGTGGTTGTGAACGAGCTGTTATGCATTCTGCTCCTAATACAAGCCTAGTGACTAGTGACAATAAAATTAGGTTTATTATCCCACAAATGTCCCAAAATTGTGTAAAATTCTCCAAGTTTTATGAAAAAATTTACAAACCTGAAAATCCATCTACCTCTACTTCCAGGGTAAAGAGGACTGGTTGAACAACAGAGACTCGATGCAGAACTTCGACAAGGCCTCCTTCCTCTCCGATCAACCCGAGCAAGATCGGCTGTTCCTGTGGCGTTTCCTGGAGTCTCAGATGTTCGCTACCTTGATCGACAACAAGATCCTGTCCACGTGGGGCGAAATCGAGAGTAACCTCGTCATCTTCGATCACAGGATCAAATTGCTGAAACAGAGATACGGCGGCGAGAACTTGATGAGATCGCTATGCTACGAGCCGTGCACGATCGCCCACGATACCCAAAAGCTCATCGATAAGAGGCTCGCCTATCCGGACTTCGAGTCTCCGTTACCCAAAGAAGTGATGAACAATAAGACTGTCGTTTCAAGGCAGTTCCCCGTTCTGGATAAGGAGGTGCTGAACAGGACTCCGATCGTTAACAAAGGTAGTATCCCGAGGGCGAGCGCCTTGAAGAAGGGTTTGAGTTTTTCCAAGCCGCCGATAGGTCCCAACGACGCTAATTTGAAAAATTTGAACAATCAGGATGTTTCACCTGCGTTGATTGCTCAGGCTAACTGGACTTTCGTCGAGAAGTTGCTAAAAGTGAGTGTTATCATGGTATAAGGATTATACAGTAGTGAAGCTTTTTGTCTTTCTCAAAAAAATTTTGGTGACGTTAAAACTTTAAGGGTAATTAACCTGGACTGGGATTCCCTTGTTCATATCTGTTTCCAGATCAATTAGATGCTAATAGTGCTGTTATAAATAAGTTTAAAAATACATGATATGTATCTCCATCAGTCAATGAAAGTTAAAATTAAATTAATAATTGAACCTTATCATAGTCATCATATATGATAAGACTAGATTGGCAGAGTACATACAGGCCAAACAGACTCATTTAAAAAGTAATTAGTCTACACAGACGCGATACCTAAGATCCAATAAAACTGTCTCGTCTTAGAGTATTCAATCTAATTTACCAGTTCTCACCAATTTCTATTTTATTTCCCTATAGGATTGCAAGGCGAAGACCAAGAGAATGCTGCTAGCGAAACTAGGCGCCGAAGGAGTGACACTGTCCAGCAACAGCGCTGCAGATAACTTCGGGGCGGTCGAGGAGAGCACCCTGGTCACCTCCCTATGCGATTTCCTCGAGAGGGTGTGGTCGCACGGTTTACAACGTAAAAGGGGGAAATCCGCCCTGTGGACGCACCTCTTGGCTTATCAGGAGAAGTACGAGTTTCCAAACAAGAACGGCGATATTTTCACTTCAGGTACGGTTAATGTTTGACGTGGAAATCGGAGTACCATTTTGTTGATTTCAGACGACGTGTCGAGGTTAGCATCAAACTTGGAGCAATGGACGGGTCATAATAGCGACGCTAGGTTGCGGACGGATCTACCTGATTTGCCGTCCTCTTTGTTGTTTGACATAAAGTAAGGAAAGCTCATGGTTCACGGATTATCATATTATCTTAAATCTGACTGATGGTGAGATTTTAGTTTTACATATTTCACTTTTACTTTTAGGAACATCCAAGCAATGCCCGACGTTAAAACCGGAATAGGAATGGCGAGAGCTTGGGTCCGACTTGCGCTGGAGAAGAAGATGCTGTCGAAGCATTTCAGGACATTACTCTCCGATCAAGGCATACTACGTAGCCTATACAAGAGGTTGGCGTTCCTTAGGTCCGAAGAGGAAAGGGAACAGTTCCTGTATCACTTGCTCTCCTTGAATGCTGTTGATTATTTCTGCTTCACCAGTACCTACCCTACAACTGGTGAGTTAAAATTGAAGAAATGTCAAAATATCTATTAATATTGTAGTATACAATGTATTACTTTTACTAAATATCCCTTTGTTTGCAGTGATACCATATCGTATTGTGATAATACCAAGTAAAAAGGGAGCGACGTCTTCTGCAAATGTGTGGTTGGTCCTTTCTGGGACTCTCTCTGAAACGAATTACATACCGGTACCAAAGGCGACTTTAAATTTCGAATATAAGGTTTGGGGTTGGATCGGTGCAGCTAATTTTGGTACTAATTTCGCATTTTACAGCATAGAAACTTGGGGGTTCTAACAACGTTGAGAATCGGTCATGACAACTCCGGTCTTTATGCCAAGTGGATGATTGATTGTATTATTGTGAGAAATGAGATTACTGGACACATTTACAAGTAGGTTTTAACAAGTAATGCATGGATTTCTTTCAAGATTTAATTATATGTAAAGGGGGGTCCTACAGCTACTGCCTCTTCCCACAGCTCACTCGTCATAATTTCCTATCATCCCAGTCATTTTCTCTCAGGTCTCTTTTTGCCATAGCTTCTTCTATCCTTTTTCTCCATGTAGTCTTGTCTTGTCTTCCTCTTTTTCTTCTATTTGGTGGCTGATATTCTTCCGCTAGACGTGGAAACCTTTCTTGTCTCATATGCATGACGTGTCCGTACCATATCAGTTGTCGTTCTATTCGTTCTATCATGCCCTCTATTTGTGATCACTTAATTACATCATTTGGTACTATACAGTTATAAAGTCGTTTCTTTGTTTCAAATCTGAGTACTGTGGACCTCAATAAACTATTTAATTATTGTATTACTGTCTTTCCCTGCCTTATTCTATATTCAGTTTGTAACTAATAATGCAAATTTTTCAAAATTCAGGTTCCCTTGTGGCCGCTGGTTGGGCAGAGGCGTGGACGACGGTTCGACGGAAAGACTCCTGGTTGGCGATCTCATCTCGAAGAATGAGCACATAGAGCAGACCGTCGTCAGGTCGGGCGGAAGCCTCGGCAGATCCACTCCGAGGAATAAGTCCCCGTCGCCTCAGCAGAGGCCTGAACTGAGGCCCTCACAGATACAACACATGTTAGGTATTCAAGTCTAAAATAGATCAATTTTAATATGCTGTGCATCGGTCGTAACAAGTTTGCTTAGAGAAGGTGTGTGTGGTTTTTAGGCGATTGCGTGAATAAAATCGTGAAATGGCACTACAGAAGAAGCTCAGAGAGACATACCACTTTAACTGCATTGCTGTGTAGTGAAAATGGTCTCGTCTTCTGCCTGGAAAATGTTTTCTTGTTAGGTTTCAAATCGGCGAGGCTCTTCATGGGTAAACACTACTTGTGGGATTATTTCGGTGAGATGTTCAAACTATTCATATAACAATCACTAAAATTCATTGTTTTTCAGTTCGGGTGAAGGAACAGTTCGAACTAGAACTGCTGGAGGAAGTCTCAGGCAATAGAACCGCAAGTTTGGAGAGGAACCACCAAGAGACCGTCGCTGTTTGGAGATGTTATTGTCATTTGATCGACGAAATGATGCATACCAGCACAACCCTCGGCAAAGACGGAAAATTCCAGTTGTTCATCTGTTTGAGCGTCAGGTAATTTAAATCTGTTTAGATTCAGAATGGTCTTAAGGTTTTAAATTTTTTGTTCTAGGGAACATCTCCTACATAGAATGCTCCTACCAATGTCTGTGTGTAAAGTAACTTTAGAGATGTACGAAGAAAACTCCTTCCTGAGGAACAGAGGGCTGTTGACTTTCCTCAGGCAGATCCTTTTACCTCTCGATGAACTTGAAGTCGTGTTAGAGAAATCTGTGTCTCAAGGCATCCCTTCTCCATCTTTACATCACGTTTAAAACTGTCTTCTAGTCCATTTTGTTTCTCTCTGCCTCTCTCCATCTCTCTCTCTTTGGTTACCTTAGATATTATGTTTGGTGATATTTTGTTTCCTGTATATATTGGTTTAGGTTCTAGATGTGTACATATATCTTTTATTTTTGCATGGATATTTTGAGATATATTTTTGTTGCGTTGAAAAGAATCTGATATTATTTTTATGCTGAAACGTTTAAGGACTCCACTGTAAAAGACAATTTATTGTAAATATGTAATTCTTGCCAAAGAGATTAGCGTTTGTTATGTAACTGGTCGAATTAAAGGCTTAAGTATGATTGGTGGTATATTAAATGAGTTGATTTGAATTTGAATGCAGGTACCGAATTTGACCCCAATAAGAACGTTAGATTATATCGGGTGTTTTTTTAAATTTCACCTCATAGTAGGCCGTGGATAGTGTTTGTGAATGCGCCTTACTAAAAAATGTCAAAATTGACATAACCTCACTTTTTTAATAAATATTGAAACTGCTCCAATCGGTAAATAGTGTCTTGAAAAAGACAGTTCAGTCATCTACCCCTAATTAATAGAGCCAAGCTGCCTTTTTCAAGACACTAGTAACTGACTGGAGCAGTTTTAATTTTTATTAAAAAAGTGAGGTTATGTCAATTCTGACATTTTTTTAGTAAGGCGCATTCACAAACACTATCCACAGCCTACTATGAGGTGAAATTTAAAAAAACACCCGATAGATGTGACAAAACTCCCGAATGTATACAGCCCGCTTGACAGTGAGCACTCCATTTCTTCACCTCCTCGTTCTTCTGCGATCCTATTGCGTCTGGGGTTGAGTCGCGTTCGTAGTCGTCGTCGTTCGTCTGGCAGGATATTTGTAAATTTTCTAATTTTTGAGTTCATGGGAGTATTTGGATTTTGAAAGGTAAGGGGTCATAGTATTGAATAATGACTATGAATAAGAGTATTTTGACTTTTCGTTATTTTTTCGAAAATTTGAGATAAGTTCTTAAATATGGAAAATCTAATAATGGGTCAAAAATTGAACTATCGTAATGCGGGAAGAAATTTTGATATGGTAGGTGGTGAAAAGCCTCTTTTTAGTATTGTGGCCAAATTAAAATTCTCCTACTACGATAATTATACTGAGAACTTAGTTTTTGGTTTCCAAAAAACGCGACCAAAATTACAAATATTCTAATTTCGAAGGATGAAACTTCCAACTCGTTTGTTACCTCAATTTTCAAAATCTGATACTCCCATTAGCCCAAAAATCTTCATATTTTCAACAAGTCGGCGTAAAGCTCGCGAAACGCCATCCGAAAATGCGAACCGTTTCTTTTCGCTATCGAGATAGCAGAAGGACGAGTAGGTGAGGAGGTAGCCTTGCACCCTGTTCGGCGGGTTGTATATACACAGGGGTATTGTAACAGTGAATAACAAATAATCTTATTGTTTAATCGAGTTCAAACTCGGTCACGGTATTCTTATTGAGTCACTGTACCGACGCTTTGGGAGTTTCTTCGAATAATTCTCGAAACTGAGTCCACGCCATGACGATATTCGCAGTTGTCTTGCAGGTTGCATATGACAAAGATATCGTCACGTTAATATTCATTATAATCTTCGATTCTAATGGTCTAAAATCCGTTTGGTGACTATCTTTTGATAGTATACCGCATCAAATGGTCGTCGATTAGCAAATAGGTTCTAGTTCTAAACAATGAATTTGAAGGAATGTTCATAGTGCGTATACTAGTTTGAATGCATTTCTCTAGATGGCGCTCTCAGACGACAACACTTTAACAACAAACAACAAACATGGTGATCATTAAATGGGGTAAATTTTGAGAATTCCCCAAAGAGAATCCTACATAATCCGCTGAGAGAGTTCATGTCAGCCCGTGGCCGGAGTTTGAACTCGATCAGAGCAATAGATTAATTAACATTTCTCGTGACAATACCCCTGCATGTATACAACCCGCAGGAACCACTCGCCGCCACCTCCTCACCTACTCGCACTTCTGCTATCCTGGTACCAAAATGCGGTTCACGACCAAGGTTTGGATCACGTTCGAGGAGCGTTCAAGTTAGATTTTTTGATTTTTGAGTTCATGGGAGCATTGGATTTTGAAAATTGAGGTATCAAACGGAAGCGGATGATTTACTGATGCTGTGCATCAAAGCATTTTTGCCGTGAAGGATTTAGTTTTCAAAATATGAAGAAATTTGTAATTTTTTTATGAAAACTGTATTTTGAAAACTTTCAAGTCTGGTTGTAAACTTATACTTAATTTGTAATCGGAACTTGAATTACAGCTCCTATTTGAATATAACTTCCACAAAATTGGTACATACTCGCCTTATTAGCCAATATCAATATTGATAACTGAACGTCACCTTTCATCATTAAAGGGTAGATATACCCTTTAATGGGAAATTGGTGTACATAAGGGCCTGAAAAATGGGTTCTTGACAAAAACTCGATAAATATGGTGAGAAATATTTATTTCTGCAATAATTCTAAAACAATGATTTATGCATAATAAAATATTCAATAAAAAGAAACCCCGAAGTCACACTCTATAATTATTTTATACATATAAGTCGCTAAACAGACACCATAGGGTCTGGTTTCTTTTATATACATATACATATGTGATATATTTTATTTACAATTAAATAATAACAAAATAAATAAAACAGAACGTAAGTTATTAATCATGATGACTTCAGACCTTCTAAAATTACAAATTGCTATGTATAATATATATTTTAATTTGAAGTAAAATTATATAATAATTTACAAATATTTCGAATAAAATAACAAAATACTACAAACAAAGGAATACATCATTAACTTTAGCGTTTAAAAATATGGTATAGAACAATACGGTTTATCTAAATTTCTAGAAAGGTATTGAATTTTGAATCTTTTTCGGTGTGATAAAATGTGAACAGCGTTTCCTGGATTATACACTTACATATATATACTTTGTAATAATTCAGGATAGAGTAAAGATGACGAATTATTAATATTGCACAACGATCCACTGTTCTTTTCGGAAAATTCCTGAATGTTTAGTGTCTTTACATGCATAGTTCTAGATTGATGTCGATTAAAATAACTCTATTTCGTATTTAACATGTTATTTAAAGTTTGTTTCATTAATACTTTTTTTTGTCTTTCTAACACTGATAAGAATTTAAATCTCAGATCGAATTCGAATTGAAAGCCACTCGAGAACCTCTACGACAGTTATGTAAAATCCCTTAAAATCTATCAAGTAATATATACAATAATCGAGACGCTAAGTACATAGCTATAAACAATTAAAACACGTTTTCATCTTTAATACGATCTACTGTTATTTATGTACAGTCAATTATTGCCCGTCTCTTAATACTATATCATTTCTGTTGCTTAACAATAATAGTAATAATGATAGTAAAATAAGTGATGGCTATGGAATAAAGCGTAAGTCGTAGAGTCCGTTTGGGATAATGAGCCACACTAGTGAAACATATCCATTTCCTGATGGCAACAGTACCTCGCTATTATCCAGAGCGGACTGCACTTTGCCCTGCTAAATTACATTATCAACGGGTACATTAAAAATCAATAAGTAGGTTTTACGAGATTAAACCACTTAGGCTTCGCAGCGAATGGGATCACAGCACTCGTGATGCTCATAAATTTCCTTAGTCTTATTTAATATAAGAAAGACGAAGACAGGAGCAACTGAAGCCTTCAGTTAACTCTCGCGAGGGCAAATCGGGAGAAGGGCTATGGTTCCGGTGGGGCGCGATTTATTAACTATTAACGACTATTAACGATTCGGATAATCATATCAATATCAATATCAAATATCAGTTTGACAGGTACAGTGTTATTGATGAACGGGTTGGTTTCCAGCCCTCCGATTCGCCACGAGAGAACTGAAAGTCTTCACCTCCGTTAAAGACTAGCACCTTTTGAATTAGGACTTAAAAGTGCCCACAGGAAAAATAATACCTAATCGTCGTCAAAATGTGAATTTCGAGAAGGAAAGGAAATGACTGGCCTAGCAACTCAGAGTATAAAAGAAACATTGTGTACACCCACAACATCGTCACAATGACCACAGAATTATTTTGTGTAATAATAATAACAATTGTTTCGTGAATTGTT
Organism: Cryptocephalus moraei; assembly: GCA_946251905.1. Taxonomy (NCBI): domain Eukaryota; kingdom Metazoa; phylum Arthropoda; class Insecta; order Coleoptera; family Chrysomelidae; genus Cryptocephalus; species Cryptocephalus moraei. The sequence goes on from OX276455.1 coordinate 10,593,030, forward strand.
TCAACTAATTGTACAATTGTTTTAAAACTAACCCAACAGTTTTGGAATAAATTATTTCTCCTGTCGCTTTTAAGCCTCTCCTCTCGTACCTAAAACGTTCACAACCATTATTTTTCTTTTTTCAATGAAAAGCTTCTAATCAAATAAGAAAATCTCAGTCAAATCACGATTATGTTATAAAAAATTGTGAAATATGTACAGCTGTTGAATTCCTCTCGTATCAGTCGGGATTCGAAAGTATATAATATATATTTATATATATATATATTTCTTGCCCAGCACGTCAACAGAATATGAAATTGAGCAAATACTTTTGTTTTTATTTTTGTGAACTATGCGAATTTTGGCACTGAAAGACGCCGGGTCCAAGTATAACGTATATATGTATTAGAGTGCTTTGACCCATGCTGCTGGAACCCACTGCGGTTCTCTCTCCAAGCTGTTGATCTCGCTTAGCAGTTGATGATAAGCTCGTTCCGTGTCATTGTTTATTATTATCATGTCGAAGAAGTGGCCGTACTTGTCCTCCATCTCTCTCGCCTTCTCTATTATGTCCTTCAGTTCCTCCTCCTGCAAATAAAGGTAACGTCAAAGACAATACGGTTATAGACTGTCGGCGCAATGAGTAAAATGCAGACCCTAAAAAGAAGCTCGCCCACCAAAGCGAGCTTCCCTCGAGAGATTCAGAGATAACAGTCGCAGCGGACACCGATAGATGGTGCGGTTAAATCCACGGTGTTGCCAGATGTGTAACACCATAACTTTAAGCGAGCTTCCCTTGAAACGGTTAGGGGATGCTCTCATTTAATCTCTTCGACAGAAAATTTATTATTGTGTTACGACCTACGACCTTTTATTTAATAAAAATAATAGTATGTAGTCAGAAGGCTGCATACGCTATGAAAATCGATTTACAGTGGACGAATCTTAGGTTATTAGTTTTATTTATGCTTTAAAATACTGAGCTTTTTGCTATTGCAATGTGTTGATTTAGTAGATGATACAGACCATTTACAAAATTTATAAAGATTTGTTGTAATTAGTTTATTAATTAGAAATAACTTATGTTTATAGCATGTTGACGGGATCGCTAACCACTCCGGATGTATACTTGTAATAATTTTTTGGTTCAATTTGCAAGTTACCGATTCTTGATGTAAAATGAGTTCAAAATATTTACAAAATGTTCTCATTGCATTATGCACTACATCAATTAATTCGTCAGACGGTACCTTTAAATTTATATCAGTATTATTAAAGCTTTCATAATTTTTGTTTAATAAAAAAATTTGTTCGGAATCATTTAGACTTAGACATTCAGTGGAATTACTTAATAACATATTTTTTTACATAATTCACAACAAATTTTTTTAATGGTTACGTGTGCTAAATATCCAGCATAATAAACTACAGAATATGTTTCAAGAGGACCATTTGAAATGCTGATTAAATTTGGAGCACTATTTGTCGATATCATCATCACAATTATTGTCAGTAGAATTGTTGGGAAATGCCACATCGGAATTTATTTCAAACGATCTAACGCTAATCTAAAACTATCTAAAACCTCTTACTTACTTACTTACTAAACTATTAAGTACAATACAAAACTAAAATTTACTCCGTAGCAAATTAAATCTCTTACCAAAGCACTAAACTACTAATTACACTACAACACAAAACTTACTCACTACCAAAAACAAACACCGAAACACCAAAATCACTATGAAATACCCAATAAATCGGACAAAATACGAAATTCAATAAATATATCGCATGCCATTAACAATTCTTAAATTTCGTATTTTCATGAATTTCAGTTTGAATTCTTTATTCACAATCTAAAGTGATATGTGCATCATTTAAAACAATGGCATTAGTGCTTTTTAATTCTATTATGTAAGCAGAATGGTCGCCGTAATAGTAACATTCGGTTGGTTTTTGTAGGTAACTAGCCTTTCATTCCTTCAATCTTCATACGTAATTTGGTAAGCCGTAAGCAAAGACAATACGGTGTGTCTTTGCCGTAAGTAAGGACTACCTGGTTTTGTTTTCACGTCCCGAGTCCTTCAGCAGACAGATACGTTGACAACACCGCAACCCTAATTTAGCAATTTCAACAAATCCCTTTCCTACCTGCGACAACCGAGTGTGCATTTATACGTAAAATATTCAGGGAAACGACAAAACGCCACCAAATATGAACTAAAAGTACTATCCATTTACGCCGACAGTCTATAACCGTATTTGTCTTTGGTAACGTTACAAAATTTAGTCTTATTGAAAGAAAGTAAAAGTGGCTAAAGGCAAATAACAGCTTATTAAGGTAAATATTTTGCAAAGTTCATGGTGAATGATCCCTGCATTTCTTGACAGCACATTTTTAGTAAGAGCTTCCCCGTTTCTGGATGGTACTATGGTAACTTTTCTGTCTGCTTCAGTTCCTGTGTTGTTGTAGCACCAGGAGAAATCACAAGTTACAAATAACTATTTGTTACTTCTGAATAAAATGGCTAATAAATGATAAGAGGGAACTTGTTCGATATACCTTCAGTTAACTATGCCATTTTCATAAGTACCGAATAGTATTTTAGCTCTAAAATTTATTCCATTACATGTATTGCATTGAAATGAAAGAAAGAGTATATGAAGGCAAGTACCAGAATATTTAAGTGAAGATTTTATGAAGAATGTTCTCTGCATATCTTGACAGCACGTTTTTAGTAAGACGTTCCCTGTTTCTGGATGGAACTACGGTGACTTTTCTGTCTGCCTCAGTTTCTGTGTTGTTGTAGCACCAGGAGAAATCACAAGTAACAAATGACTATTTGTTACTTGTAAATAAAATGACTATTAAAGGATAAGAAGCACCTTGTTCGATATACCTTCAGTTAGCTATGCCATCTTCATAAGGACCGATGAGTATCAAGCTCTACAATTTTTGAAATGAAAGAAAGAGTATATATAAAGGCAAGTACCAGAATGTTTAAGTAAAGATTTTATGGAGAATGTTCTCAGCATATCTTGACAGCACATTTTTAGTAAGACGTTCCCTGTTCCTGGATGGTTCGATAGTAACTTTTCCGTCTTCTTCAGCTCTTGTGTTGTTGTAGCACCAGGAGAAATATTAGTATCGATATTATTAAAAGCCTATCAAGGGATAAGAGGGACCTTTTTCGATACACTTCAGTTAAACGTACCATTTCCATAAGGACCAATTACTACCAAGCTCTACTATTTTGTCCTGTTCACGTATTGCATTGAAACGAAAGAGAGAGTATGCAGGCAAATAACAGATTATTTAAGTAAATATTATATGGAGAATGATCCCTGCATATATTGACAACACATTTTTAGTAAAATGTTCCCTGTTTCTGGATGGTACTATAGTAATTTTTCTGTCTGCTTCAGTTCCTATATTGTTGTAGCACCAGGAGAAATCACAAGTAACAACACAGTCCAAGTTTTCTTAACCTGTTGTTCCCAACATTAGGTTTGTTCCAGCAGAATCCACAACCGATCAGAGACTGTCAGAAGCATGCGCAATAAAAATTATTCGTTCTATCAGGTCCAATTTCGCAGAATAATTTCAACTGCGCATGCCTCTGACAGTCTCTGATCGGTTGTGGGTTCTGCTGGAACAAACCTATTACAAAGGAGAGTTATTCTACTGGGCTTTTACCTTGTAAGACTCCCCGTTCCTGATCTTCTTCTGGCGTAGCTTCTCTAGGCTCGGCGGCGCGACGAACACGACGTAGGGCTTCAGGTCGGACGCCCTCAATATCTTCAGGCTCTGTGGGTGCAGGTTGAGGACGCATATCTTGCCCGAGTTCACGACCGACCTGATCGCGTCCAGCGAGGTACCATAGTAGGCCTTCTCGTACTCGCCGTGCTCGACGAACTTCCTCGAGAGGATGTCCGCCTCGAACTGCGCCCTCGTTATGAAGTGGTAGTCCTGGCCGTCGACCTCGTTCTCCTTGCGGGCCCGCGACGTGTCTGCAAAGTACGATAGAGGAAGGTAGTACGAAAGGCAATAGAGAGGAGTAAAGAGGAAGGTTAGAAATTTAGAAATTATGGCAATAAATTAGCATATCTAGTATGCTCATTAAACGAAGGTGTATAGTTTGGTCTTGCTTAAGTCCCCTCGGATCTTAAACCGAGTTGTGAGACTGCATTTTGGGAGGAACTTACTTTCACCTTAACTACAAGCTCTCACGATACGCCATGAGAGATCCACACAGGAGATTACGTAACGCACTGTCTCAAACCTACAAGAAATTCAACTAGGATCTGCATGATACGCCCTCAGATCAACATCGGAGATTACGTCACGCCCTGTCTCCAATTTACAAGAACTTCAACTAGTATCAGCATGATACGCCTTCAGATCTATACCGGAAATTACGTCACGCCCTGTCTCCATTATACAAGACCGTCTACAGCCTTACAACCTGTAGATAAGACTCATCACTTTAGCCGACAACGAAGCTGCAAGATTCTACATACAGTCCACTTACATACAGGCCAATGTACCGCCTTCATTCACCCTGCATGACGAAAATCTTACTATGAAAGCAGAGATGGGAATCAACGTGGAACCAAGTTGTCCTTCCTGAAGTGAGTCAATACTTGAACACCCATGATAAACCACTAACAGAATTCGGACAAATCACGACCTATGTAGAGACTCACTACATAAATGGAACAGAATATGGGACCCATTGTGTGACTGTGGAAGGAATAACTATACCATTCAGCACGTTGTCCAGGACTGTGTAACAACAGTATGTTACTCTGTGTTTGTGTTTTATATGCGCGTTTTTTGTTGCATTTTTATATATACATTTTCTGTATTGATCTGTTTTTTAACTAAACCATCTGTAGCCATACGATAAATAAAAATAACTTAGTAAGTACCGCACTGGGCGTACTCACGTGGTATGGCAGCGGCGAACCGTTCCGAGTCCTCCATCAGTCTTTGCCTCAGCTCGTGCCTGCCGATGTTCGGCGGTCCGATCAGCACTATCGGCCTCTTCTGGTTCGCCCTCGGGTAGTACAGCGAGACCTCCTCGTAGGTGAATACCTCCTCGGGGTCGTACTCGTCGGCGGTACTCGGGTACATGGGATAGCCGCCGTCCGCGTAGGCGCCCTTCTTCTTCTTCCGTTTGTTCGTCTTGCCGCAGAGCAGCGTCGTCGATTTGCGGTGCGGCTTCGACATCCGCTCCTCGGCGGCGAGCCGCATACTCTCCCTTTGGTACTGGAACGATTGCGAGGGGATCAGGCCTGCGGGAAGGTAAACGGAGTTAGATTTAGTACATCCAATATACAGCGACATGTTGTAACAGGCAGAACCTAGGCAAATCTCATAATAAGTCTAGGAAACCTCTCACTAGGAGTGGTAGCTTCGCTGCACCATGTGTAAGTTTAGACGAATTTCCTTTAAGATGGCTAAGGCTAAAGATATAATCCTCCACCAAAAGGTGTTCGTCCTATAGGCCGAAATATAAGTCGCTTGAGAAGTGAAATCAGTTCTCACCAACACGAGTCCTCGAATGGTAAGAACTCACTCTCTACAGCGGTGTACCTAAGTACTGTAGGACTACGGTAGTGGCGTCCAGTCATTGTTATATTAGTCTAGGCACACATAGTTGTAGAGACCGTTTAACCGTTTCGCAGAGGACCAGGCTACCACGTTCTGTCCTCAAACTATAAACTGCTGCAGGAATTAGAAGAAGAGCTAAAGAACTTGAAATGGGATATCAGCGAACACAAGAGAAAAGAAGAATAACAGTTAAAACTCCAATCAGGTCATCTACTGTATTACATAGGAACAGACAACATAAATTTAGGAGGAGTAGGCTTCCTGATAACTACATAGAACTCATGTTAAAAATGTCACTCAGAACGAAAGTACAGGCCCCAGAGTAGCATACTTGACTCTCAAAATTAATGAGAGGTATTCATTGAACATAATACAAGCATATGCTCCCACGTCAACCTACGACGATCAAGACGTGGATATCAGACAATGTAAACTTAGGAGGAGTAGGCTTCCTGATACATAGAACTCATGTTAAAATTGTCACTCAGGACAAAAGTACAGGCCCCAGAGTAGCATACTTGACTCTCAAAATCAATGAGAGGTATTCATTAAAAATAACAAGTATATGCTCCCACGTCAACCTACGATGATCAAGACCTGGATATCAAACAACGTAAACTTAGGAGAAGTAGGCTTCCTGATACATAGAACTAATGTTAAAAATGTTACTCAGATCAAAATTACAGACCCCAGAGTAGCATACTTGACTCTAAAAATCAATGTTCATTTAAACATACATACAACATATGCTCTCACGTCAACCGACGATGATCAAGACGTGGAGATATTTTACGATGACATCAACACGGCATTACCACAGTCTCCCTCTCATTACACCATAATAATGGGAGATTTCAATGCCAAGTTGGGATACAAAGAAGATTCCGGCGAAGTCAAGGGTATGGCCAAGGAAACGAGAGGGGTCAAGTTCTCTTAAATTTTCTTCAACAAAAGAACTTATACGCCATGAACACTATGGAAAGACCCTACAGAGGAAGTGGAGGTGGGCCAGCTATGATGGAGTAACAAAGAATCAAATTGACTTCATAATCTCCAACAAGAAAAATATTGTCCAAGACGTCACTGTACTAAATAAGTTCTGAATCATATCGGATACAATTGTTTATTAATTATCAATCTCCCCGAGACAGTTTTTTTTGTAGAAGTTTTGAGATTAAAAGAGAAAATAAATTTTCCCGGACTCTATGTATGTGGCTAGCTTCACGCCAGCCTTGGAAAGTCTGGAAGACATGGAAGCCATGAGTTATCCATATGCCACTAGAAGAAAGGGTGAATATGTATTCAAATGTTACGAGCGTCTTCACCTGCCAAAGTCTGATCCTCCTCGCCCTCCCTGTACGCCTGCCACCAGTTCGGGTCCTCCTGGCTGATGATGTGGAGGACGTCGCCCTTCTGGAAGCCGATCCCGAGCTCCCTGCAGGGGATGTACATGTCCTCCTCGGGGTCGTAGTCGAAGTGCGCGCGTGCGTGCAACAGCGAGTCCCGCGTGTGGCCGTGCTGCCGTCCCTGCTGGCTCCCTGCTGGCACTATCAGGAACGTGAGCGTACCCTCCATCGTCTGGAGGATGTCGCAGACGGCGTTTATGCTCTTGCCGCGCATCTCTATGCCGTTCACCTCGAGGATCTCGTCGCCCTCGTGGAGGAGGCCGCTCTTGTCGGCGGCGCCGCCCCTTATCACCCTCCCTGGAACGGACAAGCGGTTTCAACGACCGTATTGAACTAACGTAACACCACAAGAAGTACTAGCAAGGTTTATAAACTCTGAGGTTGAGGTTCGGTTGAATTTCAATCATAATACAAAAAATGATAAATTCGTTCAGATCAAATATTTTTCAGACCACTTATTTGTCAAAGAGGAACTGGTAAAAAAATAAACACGTTATTTGAAAAAGCCAACAGGCTTTTTCATATTTCAGTACGATTTCAACTTCCCCATTGTGATCGAAAAGCATCAAGTGTCACGTTACCTATGACGACGGCGTCCCCTTCGTTCTTAACGGTAGCACCAAGAGGTTCAGTACTCTTCTCTATCTTAATTATCTTGATGTTCTCCTCTCCGTACCGCCTGTCCGTTATGGAGGGTGGTACCGGTTCGGTCGTCGTCGTCGGCGTCGAGTTGTCGGGCGGGAGCGTCGTCGCGACGCCGTCATGGGCAACCATCAGGGCCTCGAATTCGTAACCTACGTAAAAAGAAAATCGTTATTATTAGCTGTTAGGAGATGAACTATCGATTAACCGAATTAATAACTGATAATTTCAAGTATAACTTGAGCGGATGCGAATTGGGCGACATAATATCGGTGTTGGTAAACTGGTTCCCGGCAGGTAAGAAATTAAAAGGTAGTACCTTAGTGCCTCTTATCTATGTACAAATTGGTTCCTGGGATTTTTCGTTTACCTGACATTATGGGAGGAGGCGAGTTCGGACCCACACAAGTCACAAGTTTTCCCTTGCCCCTTCCACTTGCCCCTTGTCTATTTTCCACCACAGTAAAAAAAATATTTCATTTTACTTATTTTGCAGAGACGCAAAATAAGCTACTTCAGTTTTTTGTAAAGCTCAGGTATCTAATAGAAAATGTTGGGGACCAATTTACACTTACAGGTCAGGTAAACCAAAAATTGTTGGAGCCAATTGGTACTTATGTTATTTTTGACACTTACGTATTCCCCAAAATATATGGTTTACCTTCATACTCAGTATAAGGTCGTTTTACGATACAGGCAAATTGGGCAAATAGCACCTTACAGGTAGCGAGCCACAGGTAGCTTGTAAAATGAAAACGAGATGGTGATTTTCGACGCGATCACCGAAAAGGTGGTTTTATTGTACAGGTATTTGAAAGGGCACGGAAAATGGGTAAGGGCAATGGAATGCTCAAATTACGGGAAATCCCATCTTTATCACGAAAAAGTAAATGGCAAGGGAAATGGGTAAGCGCAATGGAATACGCAAACTGTCCCAGTTTGCCTGTCGAATTAAGTCAGTCCCGAGATCCCTTCGCCCAATTTGCCTATTCAATGGCAATTAATTGAAGGGTCAAATAAGCTTACAAGAAATTTCGGCTGCGGCTTAAGACAGGTAGGTAGGAAGTGTATTGGTAGGAACGATCAGCAAGGATTTCCCTTGCCCTTTTAGATGGGATTTCCCGTAATTTGAGTATTTTCCTTGCCCTTTAATATTTCCGTGATAAAGATGGGATTTATCGTAAATTTGCCTTGCTCTCCTGTCCTTACCCATTTCCTTTGCCTTTCCTAATCCAACCACCAATGCGCCAGGGTTAAATTTCTTTATCGCCCAAAATACCTGTACAATAAAACCACCCTTTCGTCGTTCATAAATAAAACCGTCGTCCCCACCTGGTCGCGGCCCAAATTACATCCGCCCCAATAAATATGCTCAGGTACTTTTCGCCCAATTTGTCACCGTCGTATATCTTTTCCACGTTTTAAGTTAGGATGAAAATTGATACAAAAAATCGAACCATTTGGAATTGTGTAAAGTGCTATCTTTTCTATTAGAGAAGTATCCAGTTAATCCCTAAGTTTTTATGTTACTTGGGAGTATGAAAATGGGTTTTAATAGTAGGAAAATTGAGGAGCTCAAATTTGTTTCGTTTAACGAGGTATCTCAAAACATTGTAAATTTTTGGAAGTGTCAACCTCATTTTGAGCTCATTCCAACTATTAGATACTTGTTTACATTTTAAGTCTCAAAGAAAATGAAACCAAAAATTGGACTCTGATAAACAAATCAACTTTTCAAAAGGACTCTTCTTCACATAGAAAAATTTCTCGTTGCATCTTGGCTTTTTTACTACTACGAAGTTCAAAATTGATAGAAAAATTGAAGTTACCAAAACTGCCTGTATAATGTGGTATTTCAATTTGGGCTGACGCCAATAATAAGTTTTTCGTATTTTAGGATACGAAGGCAATCTTTACAAGAATTGGATCATGAATCATGAGAAGCTGAGATTCTGAAATAGCTGAAATTCAGTTCAATCAGTGGACTAAGATCAAAATCAATTGATCAGCAAAACCATTTAAACTACAAACGCCATTTGAAACTAACGCTAATATCCTCCATCTTCTCACCTGTGAGCAGGGCGGCGAGCTCGACGGCGCACGCGCTCTGCGAGTTACCGACCGCGTCGAGGCACTCCCTGAGCGCCTGCTGCGCGTGGGGCTGCGCAGGCCTCGGCACCGTCCTCGAGCGAACAGCCTGGACCTTGTTGTGGACGGCGAGCGCCCTGCCGAACTGCGGCGCCAGCAACAACGACTGCACGGCCGCTATCCTTCCCTCGAGGCCGCCCAGGCCGCTCGCGGACGTCGTCCCCGTCGTCGCCTTCTTCAGGTGGAGCTGCAGCCGCTGGATCGACGACACCAGGTCGCCGTAGGCTGGAAATAGGGACATTTCGGTTTACTGCGTAGCAAGTTGGATCGTCCGTAGGGAGAAGGAGAGAGGAGGGCGTTAAATTGGAGCTTCTTCGGGAGGTTATCATGGGAAAGTTGTGGAAGAGCCCCAGAGTGATTTTTGAAACTCCTGGATTATTTCATGCTACTTCAGGAAAGACCTGGATGCTTAAAGAAGGCTCTAGGAGCGTGTAAAGCTGTTATGATTAATATGGCGTACTCCAAACTATTCCATGGACTTTTCAGAGGAACTAAGAAGTATTTATACATCTTTAGAAGTTCGGGGACAATTCTAGCTAAGGTTAGTTCGAGGCTGAGTACGCCAATGGGAAAACATCTTATGTATGAAATCATGCATGAAAATTCCTACATTATAGACTATTCAAGATGTCAAAAAAACATGGGTAAAAGGAACTAAGAGGTGTTTAAGACATTTGATTGCTTCATATGGTCCACTGGTCTTTAAAAATGATAATATCGAACAGTGCTACCAAATAGAGCCTTGCGTTTTTGAGATCGGGGTAAGTTTGTCCACTTTTCGGTTTTGTCCATAACTCAAAAACTATGCATTTTTGGTAAATATTTTATAGAGATTTTTTTGGAGACAATTAAATTTCCTATCGAAGTTACACCCCCAAAGGTACAAATTTTTTTTTTCAACAAAATAAATCCAAAAACTATGATAAAGAAATGGCAAAATTTGGAAACTTTTTTGGCTGTAACTTTTTTCTGGGCATACTTAGGTAAATACCTACGAAATTAAAGAAATTTTACTGCTTCATATGGTCAACTGGTCTTTAAAAATGATAAAATCGAAGACTGCTACCAAATGGAGCCTTGCGTTTTTGAGATCGGGGTAAGTTTGTCCACTTTTCGGTTATAACTCAAAAACTATGCATTTTTTGTAAACATGTTATAGAGATTTTTTTGGAGACAGTTAAATTTCCTATCGAAGCCACATTTCCTAAGATCCAAATTATTTTTTTTTTCAACAAAATAATTCTAAAAAACTAGGTATGTTAAAAAAATGGGAAAATTTGGAAATTTTTTTGGCTATAACTTTTTTCTTAGCATAACTTGGGTAAATACCTACGAAATTCAAATAATTTTATTGCTTCATATGGTCAACTGGTCTTTAAAAATAATAAAAACGAAGAGTGCTACCAAATAGAGCCTTGCGTTTTTGAGATCGGGGTAAGTTTGTCCACTTTTCGGTTATAACTCAAAAACTATGCATTTTTTGTAAACATGTTATAGAGATTTTTTTGGAGACAATTAAATTTCCTATCGAAGTCACATCTCTTAAGGTCCAAATTAATTTTTTTTCAACAAAATAATTCCAAAAAACTATCTTAAAGAAATGGGAAAATTTGGAATTTTTTTGCCTATAACTTTTTTCTGAGCATAACTTAGGTAAATACCTACGAAGTTCAAAAAATTTTATTGCTTCATAAGTCTTTAAAAATGATAAAATCGAAGAGTACTAGCAAATAGAGCCTTGCGTTTTTGAGATCGGGGTAAGTTTGTCCACTTTTCGGTTATAACTCAAAAACTATGCATTTTCAGTAAATATTTTATAGGGATTTTTTGGAGACAATTAAATTTCCTATCGACGTCACATCTCCTAAGGTCCAAATTTTTTTTCCAACAAAATAAATCAAAAAACTGTTACAGAAATGGAAAAATTTTGAAATTGTTTTCATTATAACTTTTTTCTGAGCATACTTAGGTAAATACATTGCTTCACAAAAATGAAAGCTTATGTAATTGTCGTTAAAATGGTGGTTTATAAAAGTTTATACGTTAGGAATTGACTGAGATATAAGCGTTTTAATTTTTTAATTTTTCTTTCAAAACGTATTATTTGATATTTTTACATGAAAAAAAATTCTATTTTATTAAAATATGTTACTTCGATAGGAAATTTAATTCTCTATAATAAATTTTCTATAAAACATTTATTAAAAATGCACAGTTTTTGAGTTATAGCCAAAAAACAGAAAAGTGGACAAACTTACCATGATCTCAAAAACACAACGCTCTATGTGACCATATCAAACAATGAAATTCCTTTAACGCCTTAGTTCCTTATTAAATAACATAGTCAATAGCACATTGAAGCTTCCTATGGAAAACGGGCTTAATTTCGTATTTATTAAAATAAATCTAATCTAAACTCAAATTGATTCTTTAGTGACAGAAATTCACAGGACAAGAATTCCTCCACGGAACACGATAGATTAATAAGGGATCGCAGGTAAAGAAACAATTCAAGGAATCATCGAGACGCCTTGAAATAACTAAGATCTTCCTTGGCCCATTTTAAAACAACCCATTAACAAATCCTCCCCATCATCCAATCCTTCCTTCTCTCCATCCCTTTGAAAAATCGCTTAAAATCCCCCCAATACCCTCCAGGACGAACATTTTTCACGAGAAACGCTCATTCAATAAAATACCTGAAATTTTTCAAACGTCCCCTAATAAAATGCTTGAAGGATTCCTACCTTTGGTGCGACTACGAAACGTGACACGTCTTCGTCCCGAAACTCGACGTTAGATATTAAATAATAACCGCTAGCATGAGAGTACATAACGCTACAAAATAACCCGTGTCGAGGTACAAAGACAAATATGTGCATTACAGGTGAAGAGAAGTGGCAGAGGAGGGAACAGAGAGAAAGAGACGGCGACTAATAAAAACGACACAATGGACGATTAAATTGATACGAGGGAAGAGAGAAGTGTTGCGTAAAAAAGATGCAATAATCATAGAATCAAAGTTTCCCACTTTTTAAGATCCCTAAAACCCCGTAAACCCACAAAAAAGTTGGAAAAGACCGCACCAGATTTGCTTTAAGGCGTAGTAGCAAAAATGGTTCGAATCCCTTTAAGGAGAAGTCACCAGGTTCTGCTCGTCTATTTTTTAATAAGTTCTGAGATCCTAAACAATGGCTGGTTTTTAAAACGCAGTTTGTTAATTAAAGAAGTACCTAACTATATTCCATTCGGAAAATCGAGAGAGTAATAAAATGTCATTATAAATGCAAATCCTCAAAAACTGTAGTACTGGCGAGATATGTATAAACATTGCATTTAGTTATACGTCTCTGTACTGTTCCTAGGAACTATTACATTGAAAAGCACCCGGATCAAATTTCTACCTGCGTTCGGGTCAAGGGATATAATCCGTCTTTATCTTTCTTATGAAGAATTGAATGCTCTTTCTCTATTACTCCAATTCGGTTATTTCGCACTGTTTTCGTTTACTTGAAATCGTCACATCAGAGTCACGCCATGGGGTTTTTTATTTAAAGAAAAAAAGTAATCATAAGCAATATTTGTTTATTTAGAATTTATGGAACCTATATATAAATAATAAATTTATACCGTGAGGTCGAAATGAAACTATAATTAATTCACTTTTACTCAAAGAACTGAACTTTTCCTAACATTATACCTAACACTGGCATATGCCACAAGGGATAGAAATATACATCAATCCAAATTAATTACTTACTAAATTAATATATCAAAAGCACAAAGTATACATAACATCACTTTTGTCCAAGCTTATAAGAAACAAAAAAATTTTAAAACGAGGAACGTGGCACAATTTCACAAATTATACAAAAGAAGTAACTAAATGGCTTAAAATAATAATATATTTATTGGAAATAAACGTTTTTTTACAAGAATAACAAATCTTGTTTAAACAGTTCAAAACGGTTTAAATTTTACGTTAATAATAATATAGGTAACTATAAGTATACCTAAATCGATTTTCAGAAATCTCATTTTCTCGTACAAGAATCCGTTCAGGTATACAAAAGGTACACGTTCAAAAGAAAAAGGAGTAATCGTGAGGTTTTGGAAAGACGCAATGTTCAGGAATGTTTTCAAGTTGAAATTAATTAATATTCAGAATCATCTGAAGAACTCTCTTCATTGATATCCTGTGCAGTAATGATTAAGGGTTCCACGGCGTTATCAATCATAAAATCTAACTCCCAAAATTTTTCTTCTTCTTTTATAACATGATTTATGACTTTTTGCCAATTTTCAGAGGTGGTTCTGCGAATGGATTCTTCCAGAAGAATTTTAACATCTTTTAATTTAAATGTTTTATTTTCCCGAGCAACATAGCCTTTTACCTGAGTCCATATTAATTCTATGGGATTGAGTTCGCAGTGATAGGGCGGAAGACGAAGCACAGTTATTTGGCGATTTTGTGCCATTTCATCAACTGCATACCTTTTACGAAAGTTGCAGGTCTTTACAATTGATATCAATTCCGATTTGACCATGTCCTCCTTATACGGAATATTTTTTCTTATCAGCCAATTTAAAATTTCAGCCTTCCGCCAAGAAATTACCGGGGATTTATCGACCTGTCTGGAATGATAGCTCGCATTATCCATGACAATTACGGAACCAGGTGGGATGAGATCGAGCATTTGAACGAAGTACTCCTCGAAAACGTCCGCGTTCATGTCTTCATGATAATCTCCCGTCTTCTTCGATTCAAAAAGAAGTAAGCCGCCATCCACAAAGCCACTAGTACTGCCGATGTGGGTAACAATAAGTCGTTTACCTTTTCCAGCCGGTGCTTTTAGTCCTGTTGATAAACCTTCTAAAAAGGCTTGTCGCGGATTCACCACACTTTTGTCCTGCCACACTTTTCCCACGGTATATCCTTGGTTTACCCAGGTTTCATCCAGATAAAAAATAGCCCTTCCTTCTTGTCGAAATTTTTTAATATCTCTGAGGTAGCTTCTTCGCCAGCAAATAATTTCATCGGATTCCCGAAGAGGAGAAGTTTTAATTCGCTTATCCCAACAAATACCTAGTTCCTTCAGAATCGTCCGACCAAACTTGGTCCTTTTCAATGTCATACAGTCTTCTGGCAGTTCATGTAACATTTTATCCAATGTTGAGATTTCACGTTTGAAAAAAAAGGAATGAAGCGTTCGACGAATGAGTCTCTTGCTATCCTCATCAACAAGCATTTGAGGTCTTCCTGGTGCAGATTTTGGAGCCTTCACCTCTCGACTCCTCTCTTCCCTTTTGACGCGATATATCGTTGATTTTCCATATCCCGTCATTTTGTGACACATTTCAACTAGGTCATCTACGCTGGATTTAGGATGTAGATGTTTCAATCCGTTAAATACATTTAAAACAACCACTTTTTCACGACACGATAACGCCTGCTTATTCGGTAACTTACACGGGGTAAAGTTCATAAGACTTGACATATTTAATTCTTGATAGTAAGACTATTAGAATAAGAATAACCGAAATTCAGGTATTTCCCTTTTATACCTCCTTCAACGGAGGGAGAACTTTCGACCCCATTTCCAGGTAATTCTTAATCCTACAGGTAAATCTCTGGTAACAGTTAACTAAGTAGTTTAGTGGAAGAGTAAAGGTGCCTGAACAAATTATTAAGTGTCCACATTAAAAAAGACCCTTTCCAAAATGGTCTTCGAGTTGACGAATTGTCTAAAAGTATTCAATATTTACAAGTAATATCATTCATTGATATATTTCGTTAACGGCACCGATTAAATTGGTAATTATATGAATTCATTCCTTTTAGGTTCAATCCTTAATCACTATATGTACGATACAACTTCAAGAAATTTTAAAATGGAAACAGTTCCATGGGTGAATTTAATTTATATTTAAAAATCAGGGAAATAAGGATGGTACGCCCTTTGTTACAACCCTAACCTCCGATTTTGAGTTATTTATTACTCTCTCCCTATTTCGAATGGAGTATAATTCCTCGAGCGTGGACTCGTCGATCGCAACAAATGGAAAACAGTAAGCGTTTTTCTGAAAGAAAACTCGAGAAGATCGAACGATCAAAGGGGCAATTAGTATTCACGGTGTACATTGAGAGTGTGTACAAGAGGAGAGAGATATTTGTTTACTCGAAAGTTTCCAATTAGTTTTTTCCATGTTTTATGTCTTTCATTCGGTTGAGTGATTGTATTCCTACACGGTGTTCAGAATTTTGATGGGCTTCGCTATTATTATATTAAAAAATATTATATATTAATGTGGAGGCCGGATGATTGTACCGGGGAGAGCCAATAAGGTATTAAGAAGCTCAGCCAGAATTAAATATGTTCTGAATCAAAGACAATAACATTATTATGGCAATAATATAAACAAACTTGACTTCATTTAATGTGTTTCGTATTACTCATCCGTGAATTTCACTGCATTATACACATTTCAAAAAAACCATTATGATTCTAACTTTCTATAGTTTCATTTGATCAATAAGTATTCCAAAAGTGTAAGTAGTCCAGATTAAGGGAATCAGCTGGCCGGTGGTAGAGTTGACATACCCCGAAGGGTTCGTTGAGGAAAAGGCCCATTTTTGACATCTTCGTTGTATGGAAGGTTATCATTAAATCCTGTGATTATAAAACAAAATGACTGTAATTCAACTTCCAAATTGTTATAAACAATGTTTAAAATCCGAAAAATGTTTGGTTAATACGTCCAAAACAAAAGAATCCAAGTAAAACTCTCAATACAAAAATTGTAGCAAATATTTAATTTTTTCAAAATCGATCCAGGAATTTCGAGAAAATTGTAAGATAAACAGGTTGTTTTGAGAAAATATATAGACATCATATGCTAACTATTCTCACAAGTAATTACATTGCTGACAAACTCTCTTGAAAATCAATAACAGAATCTTAGAATTTCCAATGAAACATAGTGAAACAATAATATACAAATAAATTACTGTTTTTTTTTTTAATAACCGTCGATGTTCGGGTGAACCTTAAATAATGTTTACAAAGTGCTAACCAGAGTCACCCATTTATCCCAAACCAGAATTTTTGTAACAAATAGTTACATTGAAAAAGATCTGCAACTTTCCATGAGTATTTACTAAGCCTTGAGATTCCCTACAGAAATCTAGACTTCTGGAAAAGTCTATAATACCTTGTAAGAGTTCAGACGGCATATTCTATGTAATCGAACTTATTCTAGAGATTAAATACATCTGAGATTCCGATGACTTCAACAAGAGATCAAAACTTTTTTTTTAATTATGTAAAAGTATCTAACGTCTAAAACATCTCACCACTACTACATAAATACTTAAGGTAGTACTGAAGATTTATTCAATATGTTATCAAAATTAAGCTTAACTGTAAATCTAATTCTGTAACAGAATCTAGAAATCTTCCAGAAAGGTCTATAATATGCTGTAAGAATTTAAAGGACTTATTCTAAGTATCTAATTGTATTGTGACGATTTATAACTACTTAGCAGTTTCGGGAAGACTTTCAAAATAAGATAAAAAATTCTAGAATCTAGGGTCAAGAACAACAAACAGTTAAATATATCATTTATACAGGGTGTTAGGGGTTTGACTGCCTTTTTTTTAATAGGTGATAGTATTCATCAAAACAAACAAAACACCTTATATAACAGGTGTCCTAAAACCAACCGTTTGCGAGAAAAAAATTAGCAAACTTCTAATATTAAGGTGTGAAAATTCAGTTTTATTAAAGAATGTCACATAATTTTGTACATGAAATGACTATAAGATGTATTATTTTAATGTATTTATGTTTAATTTGTAACAAAACAATCTTTTCTTTAAAGAATATTTTTTTTCCAATCAATAGAACTCGATAAAATGGCTAAGATGTGGTGTGGCAACACCGCGAAGGTATCGCACGCGTCGCGAAATGAGAGCCAGACAGTGACACTAGTGACAGTGACAGTGTGCATCTTTGAATTCGAAAGATACGTGTGATCGTTACGGTTTCTTTTCGGTGCGTGTAAATTTTTCGGTTCTTAAAATGTTCAGTATACGTAAATATCACGATATGCTATTAATTTACGGGAAGGCGCGTTGTAGTTCTACAAGTGCACGTCGTATCTATCACGAACGATTTCCTCAACGGCGACTGCCTAACCGTAGAACATTTGTGAAGTGAGAGGACAACGGTGGACATTTTGAACACATGCTGTAATAACCAGGTAAATATTGAAAATTACAACATATCAATAACAGCATGATCCTTTTCTAATGCTGTTAGTGGCCCTGAATTACTGATCGCTATTGATTTATACATGCAAGTGTAATAATTACATAATTGAATCAATTGGAATCACTTACAATTATTTCGTTTACTATTACGTACAGCGTAAAGACGGCATTTAGGAAGAGTTCGCAAAAACGTTAACCTCGCACGATCAGCTGTGTACACGTCATGTTTACCGAGAACCAACACAAAAAACGTCATGTTTACGTTTCCTTTCTTGTCGGTGTTGCCAAGTTGTGGTGAAATACCTTGACAAAATAACTCGACTTTTCTCGAAAACGGTTGGTTGTAGGACCTCCGTTATATAAAGTTTTTTTGTTTGTTTTGATGAATACTATCACCTATTAAAAAAAAGGCAGTCAAACCCCTAACACCCCGTATAACAAATAGTCGAAAAACTATTGTTACAATATAGCAAATTTTCATATCCAAATTATTTCAAGATATATTTTTTTAATTATATATTTGAACTTAGGTTTTTCCATAATTTAATGAAAGCACCACGGTTTTGTATTTTAACACGAAATGTAAACAGCAGCGCGAAACATGTTTACTCTTATCGGACCTCGGCGGCCACTTCAAAGCGCTCCGTTAATTGGGCCATAAAAGGTGAATGGAGAATACTCCCGAATATTCTTATTAAAGGAAGAATGATTTATTACCTTCCGGGCCTTTCTAGAAAAACATTATGAACTGGAATCTTCTCGAATACAATTCAGATATGTAACGGGCTTGCGGTCGGAGAGAGATGAGACGTGAAGCCGCGAGTGAGTTAACAGTGCGTAAAACGGACAACTGAAATAAATTAGCAGTTAAGAGTGTTACATAAATTAATTAGTTAGGAAATAGTTTAGATAAGTTAAGTAGTGTTTGGTGTGTCATTAAAACTGTGTAAATAAATTAGAAATAAAAGTTACAGTATAGTAATATTGTATTAACGAGTCAAACTGAGGCCTTTTGGAGCAGGAGGTTTTAAACTTGATGTCATCAAATGATAACATGTTCGAATCACCCATAAACATGTTATAAAGCTTATAGACAATGCAAATATCTACTTCTTTTATTTTAATTTCTTTTATTCCTTGTGGAAAAAGTTATAATTTTTCTACTTCCAAACATTGTTAGCGACAATTTGAAATTTCAGAGCAAGTTAAAATTCAAATGTCTCTTTGTTTATTATAATAAAAACTAACTAAAACCACCAAGAAAACTAGTACTACAAACATTTCATGAAATTCCCAAAAGCTCCGCCTGCAATTAAACATAACTTATCAACTAATCACCTGATTTCGTCACGATTTTTCACTTTGCGCCTACAACCTGCAACTGAAGTTTTCATTTGGCTGATAACGTATCTAACACGGAAATGCAGAATTTTAATTATTGCGCTGCAACGTCCACAGCGTATGACTGAAACGATATCACTAGGTCACGAGACGCGAGGACAAAGAATTATCATACATTACACATTCAAATTAATCATAAATAAAATTCATACGTTTTAATATTTAATCATCAGTGAATCTGATTGAAAAAGCAATATGCTTAAATGAACGGGGACCTCTAGAGAATCTGAAAGGTCATTTCTTGACGTCC
The DNA here is from genome assembly GCA_946251905.1 of Cryptocephalus moraei. Lineage (NCBI taxonomy): Eukaryota > Metazoa > Arthropoda > Insecta > Coleoptera > Chrysomelidae > Cryptocephalus > Cryptocephalus moraei. Next base: position 10,612,752 of record OX276455.1, read on the forward strand.
TGAAAAAATTAGGAAAGTTTGATCTTAAAGGGTACGTGGACTCCTATAACTTTGTTCACGTTCTGTGAAATTTTTGATAGGTGAAGTTTACTAATTTTCCTTTTAGAGTTCAAAAATTCCTCTGAAAGTTGTGAAAACTTTTGGAAAACGCATTATCATCACTCCAACGTTCTTTGGAGTTTATGAAAGGTTTTACGCAGGGGTGTGCAACATACATATAAGAAAAGACACCATGCGTTCTGTAGGGCACACTGTCATTTGTCACTAAGAAGATAGATAATAATCGACGATGGAAAGAAGTGAGGGGGGAGGTTCTGCAGTTGCATACGTCACAAAGCGTCCTGTTAATTTTATAGCGATAAATAATTTATAGTACAAAACTTCATATTTTAAATTCACTCGTTGTGGCTTTCCTTATTCTATTAACAAATAATTCAGTCCCGTAAATCCAAAATTTCCTAATAAGAAATTTCATCACTGTCCTTCAGATTGTGAAGTTTGGGAGAAATGGCAGAAAATCTGTAATATTTCTATAGAATGTACCACAAAAGTCCACATTTCATCCTCAAAGAATAATCTCAATCAAAGAATATTTTATGAAGAATAGACGTTAACGTCAGCATGAAATCTGTTACGCTATGAGTCATCGTATATCCAAACGCGAGTAGTAAGTGTTATGGAATCACAGTTAGTTGCCTATCTCTAAACGTTTTAGATCTAATAAAATAAGTTAACTAAAAGGAGGAACGAAAGAGGGTGTTAAATGAGTTACGATAGTCGAACATGTGGAGTACAGAATTAAATTTAAATATAAGAAGAAATATAAGAAAATATATAAGTTTTGAATGAAGAAGTTGCGTGTAGGAACTTCAAAAACTGTGTTATTGCTCGAACGAAACCTCCAGAACCTTGAATTTTGGCGCGAACCTTTAGAACCTCCAGGTTGATCCCATAAGCTCATCGGCCCCATCTACCCCACATTAATGCTTCCAGTGTCACTCACCGTAAGCGACGTGGACGAGTTCCTTCTCGGCAGCGACGGCAGCCGTTCCCGTGGCCGTGAGGTCCGACCTGGGGGGCTCGTCCCTGTCCTCGTCCTCGGCGAAGGCATCGTTGACGGCGCCTTGGGGCCTGCTCTCCAACGCCTGGAGCTTCCAGGAGCCCCTTAGGGAGCGGTTCAGGAACTCGCTCTGCGCCGCCAACCTGTCCTCTTCCTCCTTGCGTTTCCTTATCTGCTCCTGGAAGGAGAAAGTTCGAGAAGGAGTTAAAAGGGAGACTTTGCAGCGTGGTTCCTGAGGGAGAATTTGTCGGCGCTTGTGAATCAAGGGGTTCATAATTTTTGGGGATGTGTAGGAATTTGCAGGCCGTGAAGAAGGGTGGAATTTAAATTGAATCTCTGATGAAACGTTTTGTAAAAATTTCATTTCTTTTTAATATACTTATACCTTTTTCAAAAAATCCAAAATGTAACGAATATAATTCGTTATAATTTTAGAATTGCGAATCAAAATTTTCCCAAATTTCATGTTTCCAACGTTTCTTACTTTAAAACTTACTTAAATTGTAAAATAAAGTTTTAAATAACGTACCAAACCAAGTTGAGTCAGAGAATGTTAAGAACTTTCTGAACTACATACTTAAAATTTCTGTTTTCTGGAAGGCATTCACCATTTAATACTAAAAATCCAAAATTTAGTTTATTTCTGAGAAAATCTGTCAGATCTGGAAATCCACATTTAAGCAAAATTCAGAACAAGGTTTACAAAAATTCTAACAAATATTTGCAACAAGTTGGTACCTGTATGATCCTTATTTCAGAAAATAAGAAATTGATGTACCATATTATCAAAGAAATCAATTAGTGAACTTTTCAAAATTACAGTTTCCATACAAAAATCAGTTCATGTTTACGAATTTCCGCGAAAACAAAGAACTCATCATGAAATTTCAGAAAGACTGGATTTTTGGGGGAAATTGTAGTTCAAAATCTTATTGTTCGAAATTTTGTAAAATCTACGAATCTATGAAAAAATAATTGGTATTACTACGAACCATCCAAATTGCGGAAAATTAAATTTTGAGTTGAGTTCAGTTTTGTTTTGCAAAAGTTCAAGTTCAATTTTTTTTGAAATTTTTACAAAAGCTGAAAATCTGCAGAAAAATCTGGAGTTGCTAAGAACAATCCAAATTTCTGAAAATTGCATTTTGAGTTGAATTTGCACCCTTAATGGGTAATAATAAACCGACATTGAATTTTGCAAAAAGTTGGTATATTCTTTCAGAAAATTAAAAATTGATGTGTCAAGCTCAATTTATGTTTAAGAAATTGTGCGAAATCCGTATCTTCAAAATTTCAGAAAGATTTAATTACAAATTGCAGAAAATTAAATTTTGAGTTGAATTCAGTTTTGTTTTGCAAAAGTCCAAGTTCAATTTTGTTTTGGTAATTTTTACAAAAGGAGAAAATCTGCGGAAAAATCTGGAATTGCTAAGAAAAATACAAATTTCTGAAAATTGAATTTTGAGTTGAATTTGCACCCTTAATGGCTAATAATAAACCGAAATTGAATCCCTATGTGGGTGAAAAGCTCTGAAAGCTGAAAACTGAAAAGTTTCAAATTTGTTAAACTTACAAGTTTTGTAAAAATTCTCATAAATATTGCAAAAAGTTGCTATATTATTTCAAAAAATTAAAAATTGAAGTGTCGTGCCCAATTTATGTTTAAGAAATTGTGCGAAATCCGTAGCCTCAAAATTTCAGAAAGATTTAATTACAAAATATATATATTTGGTATTACTACGAACCATCCAATTTCGGCAAAATTGAGTCTTGAGTTCAATTCAGTTTTGGCTTTGAGACGTTTAGTTTAAATTGTATTTTGAAACTTCAGTAAAATTTGTAAATCAACAGATAAATATTTGATATTCCCACGAATCATCCAATTTCCAGAAAATTGAATATTTTTGGGGGACATTATACCAGATTTGACGTTTCAAAATTTCAAAAACGTTCAATCGAAGATCTGAAGTATCTACGCTGTAAACACATTAAATATGCAATACGCCTCCATTTCCAATAAGGTCAATCTATCCAACGATTATCTCATTAACAATCAAAGTGTAATTTATGATTTTCAACACGTGCGCGTTTGCTATGTGCATTTACGATATTTCCTTTACGCAACCATAAATAAATAGTAAATGAATTTGTGGTTTTCGCTTGATGACACTTTATAGGCGAATCCTTCAATTACCGCAACGCTATTTTTATGTTGTGTACATGTTTAATTGGTTACCCACGCATTTTCAACATTGTTTTAAATCGAGGTCTCCATTCGATAAAGCGATAGGAATTCTTTACAGGCGAAAGAAATGTGGTTACAAAGTTACAAGAATGTGAAAAAAATTGAACTATCCACTATTATTGGAGTCATTATTGTTGAATACATGAATACAGCAATTACATGTTTAATAATTTACGTGAAGTTACAATTGTGTAATTCTGACGCCAGTTTGAAGATATTTGAGAAGAGGTCGAAGAAGCTTAGTTCAAACTGACATGTGTTTTCAAGGGAACCAAACTAGTCCAACTGAATTTTAACTTTAAGCAAGATAATTATGACAATAACGTCCTACATTAGAAATAATAGTTATTTATGGTACCAATGTGTTATGTTGAAAATAAGTGGTATAAATTCTCAAGTGACTTAGGAAACATAACACGCGAGTGGTATACAATGTTTTATCCAACAAGTGGAAGAAATCGTTTTTTATGAGATAATAATTAATAAGTTTTGTGATCAAATCAAAGCTAATTGCGTCTCAGTATCCTATAAATGTCAGAATGACTTGACAGTGACTTTTTACATTTTGGTTAAAGTAGGGTGTTTGGTAAATATAAATACTTTAAATATGAACGTGACTTATAATCCATAACTCATTAGTGAGTTATGGATTATAACACACTAGTATGTTATTTGATAGTTTGATAGTTAATAATTACAGTCATAACTGTCATGTGTTGGATAAAATAACAAATTGTTCCTCTCCTGACATCAACAGGACGTAAACCTTTCAAATTGATAATAATGACAAAATTCAAATTATTCAATAACAATTTTGGTCGGCATGGTTAGGACAACGTCCTGAGTAGCAATCAACGGGGCAAGATCCAAAGACATGGTTGGGAGAAATTTTTAGAGCAATTCAAAACATTTAAGGCATCACCTCCATTCCGCTTTTGAAACAAATGTACATGGAGACATACGATGGGTCACCCTTGACCTAATATTTAAAAGTGTATGTAATATTATAATATTTTTAGTGTAGGCAAGACTTCCCGAAAATCTTCAGAAAGTAATTTTGGGTGAAGAAAATTTTAATGTTTCTACAAAGGCCCAAATAATATGTGGAAAACCATTATCAACCTCTGATTAAAATTTAATGTATTTTTAAAAAACTTGCTTGGATGGAAAAGAAAACACGTTTTACATCAACTAACAAATTGGGTTATCATGAGATTAAATAAAGTTTAAATAAAGATTAAATAAAATTTAAGAAATTTCAAAATGTAATAACACTAATAACTAAGAAAAAGTTCTTTATATAATTTTCTTGATTATTTTTATATTATTTTCTTAAGATTGTTTTTTTTTTGATATTTCGACAATACACAAAATTGATAGTTCTATAAAGTGATTTGAAATTTATTTAAAGATGTAAAAAACAATTGAACAACTTCCGTCAATTTCTTCGAAGAGGTTTCTGATTTTCGGGATTTACTAAAATGTGTCTTTGTGAAAAGTACCTTTAAATATCAAAATTGATTAACTCGGTCCTGTTGAATAAAATAAAGTTTCTCAGTTATAATAAAATAATAGCATTGTTCCATATGTACATATGAGTACTAACCCGAGTGTGAATACAAACAGTTGGCAATCGCATTATTAGAAATATTCACTGTCATACCTTATTCGGATAATAGTTGTTGTTGCGTTTATTAATATCATTGTCGCAGACGGAAGACACCATTTCCTCGGAGAAAAAATCGAAGTTCCCTACCAACACGACGTTGTAGTCATCCTTATCCTCCTCGACGTACCTCAGACACATTCAACCCGACCTGATCCGGCTGATCCGCTACGATTCCGTCATATCGTTATTGGTAGTCCAAACAAAACGTGACGTCGCGCTATTGAGGTGGACCGGAAACTTGAGCCGAAAAGAGACGGAACACACGTTACGCGTCTTCGCTTTTTTTTCTATTTCATACTCGCTCACACATTCAAACACACACACACAGGTAATACATAATGGTAGGTAAATATCGACTCCCACCTGTCCGGAGCTGAATCATGAGTGCGTGCGCCGGGGCGGCTAAACTCCGGCGACGCAGACGGATGCAGTTAATCCCTAACGATGGATTTTAATGGTTAGACGGCATCAACGCAGAATCCCAGCGCGAAAGTTATGTCATTGTTCAAAAAAGGTAATAAAAATAAATGTGAAAACTACACTGGAGTTAAAGTTGTGAAGACTCTTGGACACTATCCCATCCAAATGAAGTCTAAGAGTCTTCACAACTACAGCTGTCCCACCCATCTTTGAGTATGGACTTCTACACTAAGATACACAGGAGTTAAATATACACACGGCGTATAAAATATATGCTAAGATCCTGAACAATAGACTCAACGTCATAACGCAACAACTAATAAATTGAGATGCAAATGGGATTTAGAAAGGGACGATCTACAGTAGATTATTCACAGTCCAACAAATTATCGAAAAACATAAGGAGTTTAACAAAGAAACCCATATAGCTTTAATACACTTCGAGAAAGCATTGGACAGCCTGGACAAAAACCTGTTATGGAAAAAAACACTATAAACGCAATTCGGAGTGTACACAAAGGCATCGACATGAAAAGAGGAAATATTGCCAACCGGGCAGGTCTCTCCACCTATAAAACCTGCTAGGGGTGGATCTTATAGTTCTTCAAAAGATATAAGGCGTTTATGACTGTACCTCCTTAAGTGGTTTAGTGCACCCCCTGCTGCTTTTACCGCGGCTTCGCCTACTGCTACACCTTTTAATAGAAATTTAGCCGACCTTGAAGGGACCGTACTCAAAAAACTAAAATAAACATCGAAGTAAGATTACCGGAATGAACCTTATACATTGTCAATTGTAATCCTTTCCAGAAATTTAAGAGTATTGAACTGTTAAAGCTATTTCATAGCAACCCTTTATTAGGATTTGAGAAAAATTGCTAAGTTTTGGTAAAGCTTAAAATATCCTGAATACGTTCGGTTTTCGGACGCGTGTCATTTACGACAGGGAACCCTAAGCCACTTGATGAGGTATAGTCATAAACGCCTTATATCTTTTGAAGAAGTATACTACAGCCCGTTCGATATCTGATGAGTTAGAATTCCAAGAACCTACTAAGCCAATAAACCCCTTCTTATCGGAACTACTGTAAGAATATACCGCGACAGAGGCGTGCCTTAAAAATTTCGACATTATTGTCAATGTCGAATGCACGCAAAAGCTAATATGGTAAGTGCTAGGACAGCGCCGTCGATGACTTTCTAACGCTGCTCATAATACCGACAAAGGTAGCTACGCGTTTTCTTGGAATTTTACCTCATCACATTTTGAACAAGCAGTACGTAGGTTGTCTAGGTATGGAGGTTGTCTTTTGCTTTACCCTCAGCGACTCCTAATACTAGAACCCCTCCCCACTCCCCAATTGGTACTGAATGCCCCACTCACCTGGTACTTCTTGATGCTATCGAGCTGCTCCCTCGTCGGCTCGACGACGGCGGTGGGCGTCGTCGAGAGGGGCGGTTGCGTCGCGACGGCGGCGGCGGCGACGGCGATGTTGTTCGGTATCCTGGCGGGCAGCTGGGGGGCGGGCGCCCTGTTCACGAGCCTGCCGTCCTTCTCGATCTTCAGGTGGTCCCTCGGCGGCGGGGCGGGCTTCTGCGGCACCGCGACCGCCGCCGAAATGGGCGGCACGTCCGCCGTCGCCGTCGGCACGACGGCGGCGATCTGCTGCAGCGAAGTAGTGCCGTTTAGGTCGCTCTACAAAGAAGAAACGAGAGTACGGAACGGGCTCTACGTCGAGTAGATTACCTAGGCCGTTTCTGCCCGACATAACCTCGCAAAAGTGAGGTTATGTCGGGCCGAAACGGCCTGGGGTGTCTACTACGCTGGACTTCAGTCGCTTCAGTTCAGTTTCAGTATTCTGTTAGGTTTTAGTAACTTAATATCTACCTACAAATACCTACAGGAGAAGATTTGGGGATATATAAAGAAAATAGAATCAATGCAAAAAATATTACCAGAAAAGATTTATCAGTAACATGGAAGACGATATACACGGACGACAAAACATGGCTTAAAAGTTATGAAACATGGACAAGGGAGAGAAAAATTCTGCAGACATTAATATTGTACAACAACATCAGTGGGAAGAACATTACAAAAATTTGTGATATAACAAAAACATTCACAACGAGGTAAATCTGAAAACAAAACATTGGACTAGAACCAAATTCAAGAACTTGCAGAGCTAATAAAATTAGATTTTATTTCCTTCATGTGGTAAACATGATCTGGGTAAAACGTATAGTTTCCAAGGAATGGAACACAGCCAAAGTAACTTTTTGGGAAATGAGATACCTCTAATTACCGTGGAATAAGTTTTCTTAATGCTGGTCACAAAACATACTTTAAAATTCTGAATCAAAGTTATAGACCATATCAGACAGTATTATTATACTAGAGGAGCAATCGGGTTTTAGAAAGAGACGTTCTTGTATTTATGTTAAAACAGGTATTTGAATAACTATGAGAATACAATTTAGAAACACACATAGCGTTCCTAGATTACGAAAAACTTACGGGGGGATTACGGAAAATTCTAGAAACCAAGGGGCATACCAATTCACCTTATTAACGCTGGCAAACCTTACACCTCAGTGCAATTATCCTTATAGAAACAAGTATATCTACACATGCCACGTGCCAAAAGAAGTTGTAAGGGTCTAGCTTTTTACTTATTGCCTACACATTTTAACCTATATATAGACGACTTGGTAAGGAAGTAGAAAGCTGAATGCAACTGCGAACTGAAATAAACCTACGCTTGGCTTTGAATACCTTACTATATACAGATGATCAAGTTATAATAGAAGAAAGATAAGATAATTTTCAAAAAGCTATTCACAAATTAAGTTAATATCCATACAATATAATTTAACAATATCAGTCAACAAGGTAAACACCTAGTTAGATCTAAAATAGCAATATACAGTAAAATAATTGAGCAGATTTCTGACCTCCATCACCTAATAGGATGTAACATCACATACCATTTTGACGAGGACATAGGAATAAAAATAAGTAAATTTCAGGTAATACGTAGAACTATTACAAGGACCCCTGGAAAACAAGCAAGAAAAGGAACAAAAATGAAGTTTTATAAAGTGATGGCTGTCTCTACTCTTTTATACGACATTTATAAACAAAATGAAAGACCGATACAATCCGCAGAAATGAGATTTCAGCGCCATATCGAAGGGTGTACAAAAATTGACAGGTTCAGAAATGTTTTAAAACATTATAGGCAGAAATGGGAAGAACACATTGAAAGAATGGAAAAACAAAGACAGCCAAAACTAGTAGGTACTGAACTACAAACCACGAGGCAAAATAAGTATAGGAAGACCTCGTAAAACTTGGCTTGACAGTAGAGACTGGAACAGGTGACATTAGACTTAATACTGGAAAGAAGATGATGATGACGATGTTTTAAGACATCTTTTCGTCTTGAAATTTTCGAAAATTGTAAGGATGGAAAATAGCTCTGGGATACTTAAAAAATTAACTTTAGTACAGTTACAAATTTTACTTCACATTAACTACATCAAACTAAATGAACATCGGTGGATTAACTTCACGCTGATCCGCCGCAATTTACAATCCACCGTCCCAGGTAAAAACTGATTAAAACAAACAGGCCGCTCGGCACACCGCGTCATATCAACAACAATACGACCTAAGGTAGATAACACAATAATTACGACTGCATAAGGCCTGTCGCGGAACAAACCATTCCACCTATCTGGAAAGATTTATAGGAACGTCGGATCGTCCGTTATATTAACGTATTGTTGTCGTCGTTGTTTATAGGTAAAACTGTTACGCGTCAGCCCTTCGCAAAGCGAAGGGCATTGAAGATATTGTCACATGGTGCCTCTGTGCCAGTGTAATACAGATCGAACGATTCGCACACGTACGCAAAGAGGGACGCGTCACTGGATAGACGAGGAATGGAACAGAATAGGGATGGGAATAGAATAGAAGATGAATTGTGTTTTACAGATACTATTTGAGGGATATCAACGGGGGCATTATGTTAAAATGATACGGCTAAGCGACGGAGAGATGGAATTAAAGTAAGGTTACTGTACTTAATGTAACAAAATCGATTTGCCTGTACATATTGTTTCTAAACGGATCTGTTATGTCATAGAACGTCCAATTTAGGATGTGAGAGTTCTCAAAACTTCTTAAAAAAAATATTTTAAAATTCTTTTGCACAGGCATTCGCCATTATCTCGAACATCGCCAAAATACACACTGGGGTAGCTGTAGAAAATAACAATCCGTTAGATGTAAATTAGTTAATAATGACAGTGACAAAATTAGCGAGCGGATTTCAAGAATATAGATTCGTTCCAGTTAGCCATTTCTAGCATTAAGAAGTTTTGAAAAATTTTTAACTCCACAAAACTGAAATAGCTTTATCCTGGAGAGCTCTGGAAATTCTCTGGAAAACAGTCATGAGTTTTGTAAACGTTCAGAAAGAAAAAAAACTATAAAACGTGTCGCGGGACACGCGTTAGGAACTTTAGTTCCTTTTAATTAACAACCAAATTTTTGAAAAAAAAATGAAATTGAATATTTCAAGTGAAGTTTGAAGTGGTAAAGTTTACTTTTGAGAATCTTTCGTTTCTTTTGGCTTTTGGTTTAATACAATCCAACCATTGCTACCGACAGGGCTCTGAGAAGAACCTGTACCAGCTAAATTTAATGTAGCTGAACAATAAAGACGTGTTAACTACCCCACTTCAGCAAAAGCATGTACAATTTTACCTTTAAATGCAATGGGATTATGCCTCTGTGAGGTATGTAAGGTTGTAATTCGCTTATGAGCATTCTACGTTTATTCTACCTAAACAAAACATTTGTTTAAAATGCTGCTCTGAGATTTCCAAGGGATTTATCACGTCTCGCAAATTTTTTCTTATAATTCTTGTCCTGTTCCTAAAATAAACAATTTGTGACGCACTGAAAACATGTGAAAACATCACAGAAATATATGCCATTTTTGCGCTATTAAACATTGACCAATTTCGAAGATTTTTTAACCTAACATTTTCGTGGGAACATATCAATTTCTGATAACTCAAAAACTGTCTACACAATTCGTGTTTTTATTTATATTGCAACGTTTTACAGGAATTACCTCTTTTCGTTTTCTTCCACTACGGTTTTTCGAGTGTTTACAGACACACAGAAGGCTTCCTGTAATTATTTACGATATATCGTAAGAAGTTACGAGAAACCGCAACTTACGATAATGTTCAGAATTGCATTTATGCTTACGAGGCTTACAGATTTGACTACGATCGCTACAGGCTTCAGAATATGTGTTCAGAATTGCAGCATAAGTCTGAAGCCATATATGAGTCACTGCTTGGTACACGAGGCCTCTGACGAGGCTTCGTACACGAGAGCAGTGACAAACACAGCGAACGACCCAACGAGAGAGAGAGAGAGAGAGAGAGAGAGAGAGAGAGAGAGAGAGAGAGACAGAGATAGCGAGCGGCTCGGCAGCGTTCGTACCGGCTCGGCAGCGTTCGCTCCGGTAACGCATTCCGGTAACGCATTCCATTTAACAGTCAGATTTTTTGCTGCGCGACCACCCTCGCTCACAAACCCCTGGCGTAAGGAACTAAAGTTCCAAAAAATTAAGGTTTTTTTCTGAGAAAGAAGTTCACCACTTCGACTTTAAAGGAATTTCAAAAACTTATTCCCAAAAACTTGTAAATTTGTCTGTAAATTTTCTACATACACTAATGTTATCTACTTACAAGTTTGAAAATATCCATGAAGATAAAGAATAGTCTTCAGGAGATTTGGACATTTTTTTAGAAATACTTTGATAAGGTTTAGTAATAATGAAAATGTTTCTAATCTTGAATAAATCTGATATAAATCTTGAAGAAACTCATAATAACAAATTTTCCAAAATGATGAAATAATATTCTATCCTTGTTTCCATGTGATTGCAATTTTTCGAAGAATATTTGGAAGATATTAAGTTACAATAAAAATATTTCTAATTTCTTTTCTCACTGAACTTACAAAATATCGGTAAATCTATATAATCAACATTTAACTATGTGTTAAACCCAATTTTGTACAAATAATAGTTTGTTTTAAATCTAAAACAACTTGCTTAAGACTCAAAATATCTCCAAAAAGTTAACAAGGTCAAAAGCAATTTTGAAAAATGGAAGTTTCCTAAAACTGAAATAGCTTTCCATGTGATTTACGGTTTCCCTGAAAGTATTTGGAAACGTTGAGATCTGATGAACAAATTTTTATTCGACTTAAACTTTTAATAAACCCAAATATCCCGATAATAGTCACCATAGTACACGTTAATCTAATTTTTTTAAATATAGTGCGTTTCAAATTGAAATAGCTTTGGTACAACTCGGCAGATATCAAAAACTTAACCACTTCAAACTATGTATTAGGAAATTAGTGAAAATGAAAGTTTTCCTACAGTGAATTAGCTTTCAGTATTTTCTTTTGAAGTGATTTGCAATTTCCTTGGTAGTAGTCGTATTTTGAAAGATTTGAGTTACGATGAAGAAATTCCAAAATCATTTTCCGATTTCAACTATTGAAAAACCTGAAACTCCTCAGAATAGACGCCATATTTTTACATGATGATTTTTGTGGAAGTTTAAAAACATTCAAAAGTCCTTATGAATAAGTCCTTAACGCATTATAATGTGTTAAAATCTGATTTGAGCTTTTTCAATTTACAACCAGTTTCTTATACCTCCAGAGATTTCAAAAAAGGTAACCATTTTCAACAATTGGACGATTTTGAAAAATGTAACGTTTCCAAAACCAGAATAGCGTCCATATTGTGTGTCCACGTAATCTGTAACTTATTTTAAAGGTATTCTAAAAATGTTTAGCTACAATGAAAATATTCCTAATTTTTGTTCGAGTTGAATTTTTGAAAAATGAAAACTTTTTGATGGTGACAACTTTTAAAAACATTTAGAAATTCCTTCACAACTTCATCATGTTAAAAATATCTCAAAACCTCTTCCTTCGTCACACGTAACTAATGACACAGTAAAATGAGACAAATCTACAGGGCGTTTATCCTGAGCATCGAATTGAACTCCAATTTAAACTACAACTTCGACTGACTTAAAAAATTCTGGAAAAAAATTACTGCAATCTATAAGTACAGCTACGAATTCATCGAAACTAAATTAGTTTCCTTTCACGCGCCTTTTCATTCGTCCGAAAATAACCCAATCTCCCCGAGAGTATAAACTGGAGAAGTACCATCGACGACCTGTCGCTTTTCGTATTGTACCTGTCGATTCGAATCGAACACGGATCAATGGACTTCCGGTCGCGTCGCGTATCATCAGCATCATCATACACAGACGCGTTTCCGGCCTCTGCTTTCCGCTGCTTTGATGAAAAATCGGACACAAAACCGCGAAACAAAGAGCGGCCGATTTCTCTTCTATTGCAATTACAGATAGGGAAGGATTTCGACATACACGAAAATTATGTAAATCTGTGCGTCGCGCTACCCAGATTCAACCCAAAAGTGACGTGGTGATAGTTGTCGATCACTACATCAGTGTAAGATATATACTATGTCCAGCCACAATTGGAACACAAAAAAAAACACTTAATGGCTTTTTAAGTAGTGACGAGCGATGCCGCCTTGTCCTCCATGGGCGTATCATTACGGATAATAACTCTAACAATGAATTCACTTCCAAATCGCACAAACAAATGGCACACACATTCACACACCACTGCTTCCTCGAGTATAAGTGCCGAAGAAGACATCACAAGGAAAGCACACGTGGCCGCTGTGTTATGGTCCAGTGGACCATCCAGTATCTGTAGAGTCTCGCATACTTCCTCGTACACGATTTCACTGATCGACTGTACACCTGCACCTTAGAAGAAGAAGATACAAACGAAGTGCCGCCGTCGTAAAACAAATTGCGGTCCAATGGACCCTCTAGTTCTTTATCTGTACATATCCATACATTCACATATATGATTTCACTTGGGCAAACTGAACACCTGCATTTTAAAAATACCAGGGCGTTTCTGAATAAGCAAAAAGATAAGTCCCATGGTTTTGTATAGAGACAACGGGCTCTTTTCGAATGTCCCCGGTAAATTCAGATTTTATCCAATGTTCCAATTGCTACTGGTTAGAGTATACCAAAAACGACTAATCGTAACTGTTAACGACCTAAACCCATGCGTTAATAGTGAGCTGTGCTCGTATCCTACACTACTGTTGTTAGTAAGTTCTGCAGCTTCTTCCACCGCATGCCCAATGGTGTCCCCGAGGAAATAGTGTTGTCTTGTTGTTTTACCTTAGTTATTTTCGGCGAGGGGTACTTAGGGGGTGTCTTTTTTCTTTCTACAAAATTATCGGGCACGTCTATCGCCCTTTCTTGGGTGTCATCACCGAATGTCACGCCTAAGAGCCTGTCGTACCCTACCTACATGAAACATCAAAAAATGGCAACAAAAACATAATAACGGTGGAGAGAAATAAAAATACTGGCGAATAGTAGAAAACGGCGAAAGGTATCTTCCACAAACAAATCACTTTCAATAAGGCATATGATACAAGTCTCAGATTCGTAATGACTGTGATTTAAGATGAGTAGAATTGTTGTTGATATTGATTGAAAGTCTTGCACGCAGTTTGTCAGCAATTGTGTTAGCAACCTTAATATTATACTTAAATATTGCACATCTGCCTCAACACACATCGACACTTTACAGATGTAGAGGTGGCTCAATGGTATTTCCAGCATCCTCACTGTGTGACTCACTTTACCAGATAATTTAGGGCACTGCTAAACGGTGCTTGATCACTAATTTCCGTAGTAGGTACATATTAAGATGAATTGCAGGATGTGCAGTACACAATTACATTAGAAATCAATAAGAACACAAATGTAACTTTGGTTTTAACGTTATCTGGACTTAAAAATTGTTGCAAACATGTTATTTCTAGTCGCTCACACATTTTTCCATATGCCTTCGCCAAACATGATGGCGAGAATGGGCGACTAGAAATAACATGTTTTCTGCTTGCTAGAAGATATGAAATAGTGTCTTTTATCATCTTTCTTTTCTCTAAACAGCTTAGCGTTTGTTGCTTTTTTAAATTCAACTATAAGTACCTACAAAATTTTTAATTATAAACCTCATTTTTCGGTAGTTCATGTGAAGAATGACTGTGAATGACTGAAAATGTGAATTTACGGAAGACATTTTTTCACTGTTGGCACCAGGAAACCGAAATTTCGAAACTCAAATATAGAAGCATTTTTGGAAAAACTGGCGAAGGGTGAATCTCCCATATTTTTTGGAGCCAAAAAAAGTCTTTTCGAATTTCGCAATTAAACTAGCAGGGCACGTCAAAAAGATCCCTTTAAGTTCTATGTGGTCGAATTATCATTCGGTAATTCTAGTAGTTTTTAGATTTTTTGAAAAAAAAATTTAGCAACTCATACCTATCTCTAAAAGTAGTTGTTTTTGTAAAATATTTTTCCCCTTTAGCGTCAAGTAATCTTCGTCTTCCTTTAGCGACAAAAATGTTAAAAATCCGATTTTGAAGAATTTTTGGGAAAAAATCACGAAACATATGGTACATCGTCTTAATTTCCTTTTTTTTAGGATCCAAAATAAACCATACAATTTCGATATGAAACTGCATAAGTCAAAGGGCCTTTTTTGAGTTCTGCATTGCAGAATTTTTGGAAAAAATCGTAAAACGCAATCTTCTCTTTTTTTCTGAGGTGAAAAACTAAACTTTTGTATTTCAATACGAAACTTGCCAAGTAAGTCAAAGAAACTCTTTTGAATTCCCTGTTCAATTCTCATATTGCCAACTTACTAGTTGTCAAAATATTTAGATTAGAAAACTCATTTTTTAGTAAACCATATCTGAGAACATATAGATTTATATAGAACGTATATATTTTTCTTCAAAAAAATTATTTCACGCCTGGCAAACCTTTAACCTTTCGTTTGCCACAGAAATTATGAAAATCTCATATTGGAGATTTTTTTGAAAATAAATCCCTTTTACCCTTTTTGAGGGTAAAAGGTAAATTGCAGAATTTTGCTACAAAATTCGCAGAGTAGGTCAAAAGAACACTTTTTGGTCCTATGGCCAATTTTTAATTCGCTAATTATAGTAACTTGCGAGGTAGCTCATGTTTTTGAAAAAAATAAAATCCATTTTTTTTTAATAAACCATATCTCAGAAAGCAGTTACTTAATAAAAGATATTCTTTAATTTTTGATTTTGAAAACCTGATATTGTAACATTTTTGGATTATCAAACTCGCAGTGTAGATCAGAGGGACACTTTTGTGTACAATGGCCAAATTTTAATTTGGTCATTCTAGCAGTTTGTTAAAAACATATATTTTTCCAATAAATGTAAAACTTATATCTCTTTATCATATCTTCATATATTTTAGTGCCTGAGGTATCCTTCTTTTATTTGCTACCGGATTTTGCAATTTGGATATTGAAGCACTTTTTGGAAAAAATCGTAAGTAACTTTCCCTTTTTCAGAAGGTCAAAAAATGGTTTTTCAAATTTTGCAATCAGACTCCTTGCGTAGGTCAAATAAATTCTCTTTAGTTCTTTGTTTAAATTTTAATTTGCAAACTACTAATTTCCTAAATGTTTAAATTTTTTGTAAAAAAAACTTGAAATGCCTTTTGTAAACTACAATATATCACAAAAAGTAAACGTTTTGTGAAAGAAATTCTCTTACTTTTGGCGCCTGGAAACGTCAAAATGCCTGTTTTTAGTTTTGTGGCCAAGTCATTAACGTCAAGATCATTTAAAGAAAATCTTGCATAAAAATGATTCTAATTGTTACTCGTCATAATTACAATATGATGACATCATACAGATAATTTTTAACTTACTTATCTTGGTTATAATGACTTATCGAGGGTGACTTGTCCGTGGATCACCTTTACACCAAAATAAAAAAAACTAATGGCAAGGACGAATGAAACAACATTACTGCACCTTTCGCGCACGCGTACCGTCGTTGTTGCGCAAAGAAAAGAATTCTGCACTTAACGTCTACCTAACAACTTAAGTCATCGCTCTGATGGGAAACCGCCATCTCACAACACGAGAGTGGGATCGTCTTCGATGCTTACCTGTAGGATAGGCTTCGGCGGCGGGTATCTCGGCGGCGTCTTGTTCCTCGCGATGAATGTGTCCGGCACGTCGACCGCCATCTCGCGGTGGGGTCCGTTATCGCCCGGCAACATCATCACCATGTTGTAGTCGGGAGGGTCGTCCAGGTCGTCGGGGTGCTTCTTCACGGGCTCCAGGTCACCGTCGAGGACGACTATGCTGCTGCCCGAGCGACGCCGCGGCCTAAGGAACAATATAGATACATAGATATAATAGATCCGGATATCACTATAATCCTCACAAAAAAGTTAGTGAAATATGTTGTATGGGCTCTCCTTTGGAGGTTTGGGTTGTTGTGGGTTTGACACAACGACGTCGAAAGGGACCAGGAAAGATTCCATGATTCTACATATAGTTCATATACATATAGATATAATAGATCCGGATATCACTATAATCCTCACACAAAAGTTAATGAAATATGTATTGGGCTCTCTCTTGGAGGTTTGGGTTGTTGTAGGTTTGACACAACGATGTCGAAAGGGTCCACGAAAGACCCGAAAATCCTACATATAGTTCATAAACCTACATGTAGATATATAAATATAATAGATCCTGATATCACTATAATCCCCACACAAAAGCTAGTGAAACATGTATTAGGCTCTTCTTTGGAGGTTTGGGTTGTTGTGAGTTTGACACAACGACGTCGAAAGGGACCAGGAAAGACCCGAAGATCCTACATGATCCTACATATAGTTCATAAACCTATATGTAGATAAATAGATATAATAGATCCGGATATCACTATAATGCTTACACAAAAGTTAGTGGAACATCTATTGGGCTCTCCTTTGGAGCTTTGGATTGTTATGGGATTGACACAACGATGTCGAAAGGGTTCAGGAAAGACCTGAAGATCCTACATGATCCTACATATAGTTCATATACCTACATGGAGATATATAGATATAATAGATCCGGATAACACTATAATCCTCACACAAAAGTTAGTGAAATATGTTGTATGGGCTCTTCCTTGGAGATTTGGGGTGTTGTGGGTCTGACACAACGATGCCGAAAGGGTCCACGAAAGACCCGAAGATCCTACATGATCCTACATATAGTTCATAAACCTATATGTAGATATATAGATATAATAGATCCGGATATCACTGTAATACTTACACAAAAGTTAGTGAAACATCTATTGGGCTCTCCTTTGGAGCTTTGGATTGTTATTGAATTGACACAACGATGTCGAAAGGGACCAGGAAAGACCTGAAGATCCTACATATAGTTCATAAACCTACATGTAGATATATAGATATAATAGATCCGGATATCACTATAATCCTCATACAAAAGTTAGTGAAATATATATTGGACTCTCCTTTGAAAGTTTGGGTTGTTGTAGGTTTGACACAACGACGTCAAAAAGGACCAGGAAAGACCTGAAGATCCTACATGATCCTACATATAGTTCATATTCATATAGGTATAATAGATCCCTATATCACTATAATCCTCACACAAAAGTTAGTGAAATATGTATTGGGCTCTTCTTAGGAGGTTTGGGTTGTTGTGGGTTTGACACAGCGACACCGAAAGCGACACCTGAATCAGCAACTAGAGTACTTTAAATAACAGTGTAGCGGTATAAAGAGGGATTGATCATTGATCAGTCGTTTATAAAGTACAACACAGTTAAGCTGCTGGTCCTTTAGTTGTTCGATCCTGAACCTAAGTAACCTACCTTTAACTATACAGATAAGTCAAAACTTGTTTAAATTAATTGTTCTCTTCCCTCAACTGTGTTTCTTGAGTACCAAAGGGTTCATGGAATTCCAAAAAATCCCAGATTAATCTCAGGAGTTATGATCACAGGATTTAAATTGTTTTTTGGTAACAAAATCAAATAACTACATGACTTTGTTGTCAAACACACTTGGACACCTTTGTGCTTTTATCAAGCTACTGCACCGATGTGGGTGACTGGCGATTGAACTCTTTCCCGCCTCGTAAACTAAAGAACAAAGAAGGAAAAATTACTTTTATTGCGCGATCATTAGTACAGTTAGCATGATACTAATGTTTAACTTTCCTCCATATGTAGGATAAAGCAATTAGCGTTTAGCCGATTGCCAGGTAAAATTATAAATAATACATCACGTCATAGTAATTAAAGTAATAAAGAACAATATCTGACGATGTATGTAATTACGACTCGAAACAACGGTTTATCCAATAAGGCGCGTGCACGCTTGTAATTTATTGTGCCTCGATTTAGTTCGTACTGTAAAACAAACCTTACCAGAGAGAGATTACTATGAATGAAGGGTTGTTTGGATGTTTTGAAGCAATCTATATACAAGATGTCATTGGCCGTTACTACTAACGGAATTGTCGCTAGTGTGTTGGTGGCTTAATCAAAGAAACACTCGACGACATACAAAGGCCATTACTTAAAAAAGAAACTATGTAAGTTTTCTTCAGTAGGAATTCCTTCTAGAGATAAACCGTTTGGGAAACAACCATAAATTAAATAGTGTTGCAAGAGAGATTTTATAACAGAGATGGTTATTTTGGCTCTGAAATCACAAAAAAATGTTAAATACCAAAATGAAACAATTACCCCTCTCTCTTTATTTCGATTAACGCGGTTAATTAATCTCCCAGCGACATTTCCGCTTTAATAGATTGAAAGTTATAATTAATATTTCTTGAAGGAATCCTATTCAATAAGAGAGAATGAAAGAAAAATGAATTGAGGATCCTTTCATAATTAAATTACGACTAAAGTAAAATACACGTGAGGAAAAAAGGAAAGTTTCTCATACAATTAAAGATTTAGCTGACGTTTCAAATTTCATTGTTAATATGCGAAACAGGAATTTACATTTAATTTATTTTAAATTGCTGCGATTAAAACGTTATGGTAAATAGGCCCGAAAAAAAGTGAAAAAAAAGAGATTAGACAATAATAATAGATTGTTGGTAATGTTATTTGTTGCACTCTTTTGAGAAATTCATCATTAAACTTTGAAGACTCCTTTAAGTCCTGAACCTTCTAGACTGGAAAAATAATTAATTACGTTTCATCGAAATTGTGCCATTTAATTTTGTTAGAAATTCATAAGTAATTATGAAAAACTTCTGAATTTATGATAAGTCCTTGCAATTCTTCAGAAGCCCTTCAGGGCGTTTCAGGGTAAAACAGGAGTTAATCCTTAGTAGTATTTTTCTGGATTTCTAGAGATTTTCAATATACATTGCACGTTTATCAAGAAACAGTCATTTTACATATTATTCCGGGGTTGTTTAAAGAATAAGCTAATATATTTCTGAACAGTTCATCATTTTTCATCATCAACTTTCAAGACTCCTTCAAGTCCTGAACTTTCTGGACTGGAAAAATAATTAATTACGACCCATCGAAATTGTGCCATTCAATTTTCTTAAGAATTCATACGTAATTATGAAAAACTTCTGAATTCATGATAGGTCCTTGCAATTCATGAGAAGTCCTTCAGGGCGTTTCAGGGTAAAACAGGAGTTAATCCTTCGAAGTAGTTTTCTGGGTTTCTAGACATTTTCAAGATACATTTCACGTTTATCAAGAACCAGTCATTTTACATATTATTCCGGGGTTGTTTAAAGAATAAGCTAATATAATTCTGAACAGTTCATCATTTTTCATCATCAACTTTCAAGACTCCTTCAATTCCTGAACTTTCTGGACTGGAAAAATAATTAATTACGATCCACTGAAATTGTGCCATTCAATTTTATTAGGAATTCGTACGTAATTATGAAAAACTTCTGAATTCATGATAGGTCCTTGTAATTCTTGTGAAGTCCTTCAGGGTGTTTCAGGGTAAAACAGGAGTTAATCCTTCGAAGTATTTTTCTGGATTTCTAGAGATTTTCAACACGTTTATCAAGAAACAGTTGTCTTATTTACCATAGGAATCATAAAATTCAGGATTTCTTCAGGAATCCAGCAAGAATATTCCAGGACTTAAGAGACCTTCTGAAATCCTCTGATATTCCAGGAGCTTTTAGAAAACCTGTTGAATTATTAATTATCAAAGAAGTGTTTTCGACCCTTGGAATCCTTAAGTAGTTTATGCAATATTAAACGAAATTTCTTAATTAATTACGTGGCCTCCAAGAAATGTTCTAAGATTCTACTAAAGTTCACCAGTAGCTCCAGCAATCATTCCAACGATTTTTCGGATTTCTGGACATTTCCAGGATAAATTACACCCAGTTACTTCCAGAAATAGTTTGATAACTCACAAAACATTCTCGGGATTCTTAGATAATACTTTAAGAAATCCTTCCTGAAATACTCAAGATTCTTTCAAGACCATTTAGGATTCTAGCAAGTTTTCTAGATAATGTAGTGAGTTTATATCTGAAATTTTAACTAATTTGTAAAATGTCTGCTTTCTAAGAGGTATCTATTCGAGTACCATTAAAATCAATTATGGTCTACCAAAGAGTTCTACCAATTTATAATGACAGCTAATTTGGTGTGTCTAACATTTGTATGTCGTTTGAAAATATTTTCGGATGAGTGAAAATAAAACGTTTATTCAAATGTGGACGAAAGTATATTTTAAATTTATGCGTGAAAGGATTTCACATGAAAGTGTCATCGCCGAATGAAAGTCGATTATCAATTGATAATTCGTCGTAGAATGACTATAGTCGGCCATTACTAACTGACCCTGCTTTACCAAATTAACATCGGGAGGAATACGTCGGCTCCTTCAGTTTTTTGGAAAAATACCAAAAGACTCCATTTTTAAAAAAGAAGCTGCTATGTTCTGTTCAGTTTACTCCTTAAAATTAACTTAAACCGGAGTTGGTTCAGATGTTCAATTCAGAGACTTTATTTTAGGCTCTCTATACAATTTCGAAAAATCACACATCATAAATTTGAATCAGGATTCCAAAATTATTGTCCAAAAACTGTCAGACAGATGTTATTGAGAAATGACATATTGATTGATCGTACCAAACAGTTCTTTGAGGCAAAATCTGAAGTTCTTGCATGTGATATAAGTGTTAGAAATAAAAGTCCAAAACTTGGGATTTTTTTAGGGGAATTTTATAAGAGATTACAATATTCGACAATAACGTACATTTCCCAACAAGAAACCATTCTCCTCTCCCTATTTTCGAAAATATTTTGAAGAGATTAAAACAAAACTTAGCGAAAAAACCCAAACACGCCCAACGTACAACATAACATCTGGGTGTTAACCAGGAAAAAAGTCTAAATGGACTCGTATAATTAAAAAACATTCTCTCCTGACGACCTCGCACGTTGAAACGATGAAGTACCCATAATCTCTAAACGACGCGTCCCAGACAGAAATATAGACCAAGAGGACCTCTCGAAAAGGTTCCTATGAGAGCGACCGCTATTTTTAAACCTTTCACGTCAGGTCAGATTCCTAAAATGACACGCTAGATTTGGATTTGACAAACACAATTCGGTGGGAAAACATTCCATTTGAACGAACCCTCCGCAGCGGAAATCTACCATGGCAGTCACCTGGGGGTAGGTACACAGGTGGAGGTAGTTTTATTTTTGAGGGTTGAAGAGCATTAAACTTGTTTCTTATGGGCTTTGTGGATGATTGGATAATTTAGAAATGACAGGAATAAAATGAGAAGTTCGGAAAAATCGGGAAACAAAGTACCCTACAATACCTACAGATGTCGAGTTAGCCATATCTACAAATTCAAAACAATGAAAACTCATTAAAATTTCAATGTATTCCGTAAAAATCATAATAAAAAATATTTTACATGATCAGTTGATTAGGAAGATGTTAACCAATTATTACTGTCGAAAACATTTTCTTCTCTATCTCAGAGGGTGGTGGAAATGGGGGTGAGATGTGGATAATCTACATTTTCTATTAAAACTCGTAACACTGTAATTTCCTGTTCAAAAGTTCTTATATTCATTACATGCCATAAGAAATACCTTTGCACGGTCGTCAAGAGGGTGCTGATAAGGGTGGAAGTAAGGTTGATGGCTCTAGTTGTTTTATTGGAACATGTAACACTAATTCTCTTTTTCAAATTCATATTGACCCAATTAACACCCACCTGATGACAGTGCGGTAGTGTTTTTCGTGTGCTATATGATGCAATGATTTATTTATGAATTTTTAAAAAGGAAATTAGTGTTACAAATTTCAATAAAAAATCTAGAGCGATCATCCTTATTAACACCCCCCTCCCCCTCCAGAACGCCCTGCAATGGTTTTCTCAGGTGATATATAATAAAATGATGTATTCAACAATTTTTTAAAGGAAAACTAGTGTTACATATTTCAATAAAAAGTCTAGAATAATTAACCTTACTTCTACCTCTATCAACATCCCCTGACGGTGGTGCAAAAGTTGTTTTCAGGTGGCATTTGGTGAAATGATTTATTTAAGAAATTTAATAAGGAAAATTAGAGTGTTACAAATTGTAATAGAAAATCTAGAGAGATTAACCTTACTTCCACCTGCATTAACCCCACCTGACGATCCTGGCAAGGTTTTTTCAGAAAAGTTTAAAAAGAAAAATCTAGATTGTTACAAATTTTAATAAAAAATCTAGATTATTCACATTTCACCCCTATTTCCACCACCCTCGGATGTAGAGGAGAAAATTTCTTCGACAGTAATAATTGGTTAGCATCTTCATAATAAAGTGATAATGGTGATGAAAATTGTAATGAGGTGTTCCATTCTATTGAATATGTGGATGAGGCTAACTTCACACCAGTAGATATAGCAGGTATCTTTTTACTGTCAAAGTATGACGTCACTTTTGCAAGTCCGACGTACCTAACAATAAAAATTTGAAGAACTGCGATATGGACGTTTTCCAATTTTTCGTTATATTAATGTCGTTTCGAAATTATCCAATTATCCACAAAACCCATAAAAAGCAAGTTTATCGCTTTTCCACCCTCAAAAATAAAAATGCCTTCACCTGTGCACCTACCACCAGGTGAAGTTCTAGTGAGACGTCTTTTCGTTCTTTTGAATTTGTGGATGTGGCTATATCTATTAGCTTCTAACGAACTTTTGATTGAAATTTGAGTACTGTTTCATTATTTACCTCCACCCACAGACGTAGATAGTTTCTTTAGGTAAAACTCAACCTGTATACCATGGTAGTTTGTAATAGAAGAGCAGTCAACTCCGCTATATCTCGATAATCGACGGATCTTACCAATAGAAATTGAGAATCCTCATGTTGAAAACTCGTCGATGATCCAAAGGAAACTCCCCAGACGGATCACAATCACACACTCATCCACGCCGAGAGGAGGACGTCTCGCCACTAAAAAACTTAAATTTAGCCGAACACCCGGTATAAAAATATCTTTCCTTCTCCGACCGAAGAACGAAGACTGGGAGAGGCGGCGTCGAGAGACGGTGGAACAAGTGGGTGTACGTACGGCAGGTACAAAAAGGAAAGTAGTTTCGAGTCGGAGGCGACTTAAGTCACGGCGGCGTGCACGGCGTACGGCGCAGCTCGCGCTCAAGGAGCTCGATACTTTCTGCCGGGGAAGGCCAGACGGTTTTTCAGGGCATTCCGCCGGCTCAGGTGGAGGAACGGACTGGGCGACCGGCGAGAGAGAGGAAAGGTAATGTTGTTGTGATTGTCGGAGTGCTACAGGGCGTTTTATTCTTCGCTTTTCTTCGAGCGGGAACGACGTAACCTATTCCAAGGATTCGACTTTCTTCGGGATCGCGAACCCTCAAGTGGATCCAA
Organism: Cryptocephalus moraei; assembly: GCA_946251905.1. Lineage (NCBI taxonomy): Eukaryota > Metazoa > Arthropoda > Insecta > Coleoptera > Chrysomelidae > Cryptocephalus > Cryptocephalus moraei. The sequence goes on from OX276455.1 coordinate 10,637,108, forward strand.
CAAAGGCGCCAGAAGGTTCCAAGAAACGCCTATGGGTACTACGAAAACGAATATTCCAAGAAATTTAATGGAGGTATACACAGTTTCTCATATAATTGACTGACTCATAATTATAGGGGGATATAACTTATTCCCCTATAGAACCCAGGAAAGTCCTCAACGAATTTCTAGCATCAAAAAAAAAATATTAAAAACATCTCTTTGAGGATGTTTCCTTGACATTTTGATATCTCTTACTTCCTCAAAGCTTCAATTACAATACTATATATAAAAGCAATAATAAAAGATTCCAAAATATGCTTGAAAATCGTAGAAGAATTTTAAATATTTACAGAGAAAGTATGTGGTCTTGAAGAATACCCCGAGTATTCTCGAAATCCTGAACAATTCGAAGAAAAAATGAAGATTTCCAAAAAATTTAAAAGGTTCCTGGAATTCAGGAAAATCTCTGACGAATTTCTGGAGTCACAACAAAAAAATTTCAAAACAGCACCTCTTTGAGACTGTTTCCATGACTGTTTGATATCTCATACTTCCTCAAAGTTTAAATTACTATGGATACGAAACTAAAACCAAAGATTCCAAAATATGCTTGAAAGTCGTAGAAGAATTGTAAATACTCCCAGAAAAAGTACGTGGACTTGAAGAATCCACCGGGGAATTCTCGAAATCCTGAAGAGTTCAAAGAAAAATTGAAGATTTTCAAAGAATTCGATAGATTCCCGGAATTCAGGAAATTCTCAGACGAATTTCTAGAATGACCAACCAAAAAATTTTAAAAACGACGTCTCTTTGAGAATGTTTTTTTGACTTGTTGATATCTTTTACTTCCGCAAAGCTTAAAGTGCTATGGACACAAAACCGATAATAAAACATTCCAAAATATGCTTGAAAGTCGTAGAAGAATTTAAAATATTCTCGGAAAAAGTATGTGGACTTTAAGAATCTCTTGAGTATTCTGGAAATCCTGAAAAGTTCGAAGACAAATTCGAGATTTTTAAAAAATTCACATCATTCCCGGAATTCAGGAAAATCTCCGACAAATTCCTGGAATCACCACCCAAATAATTTAAAAACAACATCTCTTTAAGAATGTTTCCTATAAAGCGATACTAAAAGTTTCCAAATTATACTTGAAAATCGTAGAAGAACTAGAAACATTGCCAGAGAAGGTATGTGGACTTGAATAATCCACTGAGTATTCCTGAAATCCTGAAGAGTTGGAAGAAAATGGAACATTCCCAAGAAATTCAAAAGGATCCTGGAATTCAAAAAAATCTTCGACAAATTTCTGGAATCACCACCAGAAAAATTGAAAAACAACATCTCTGAGAATGTTTCCTTGACCTTTTTGTTATCTTTTACTCAGCCAAAGTTTGAATTACTATGGGTATAAAACTGATAACCAAAGATTCCAAAATAAGCTTGAAAGTCGTAGAAGAATTTTAAATATTCCCGGAAAAAGTATGTGGACTTTAAGAATCCATTGAGTATTCCAGAAATCCTGAACAGTTCGCAGAACAATTAAAGATTCCAAAGAATCCAAAAAGGTTCGTGGAATTCAGGAAAATCTCCAACGAATTTCTGGAATCACCACCCAAAAATTTAAAAACAACATCTCTGAGAATGTTTTCTTGACTTGTTGTTATCTTTTACTTAGCCAAAGTTTGAATTACTATGGATTAAGATTCCAGATTACACTTGAAAATCGTAGAAGAATTTTAAATATTCCCGGAAAAAGTACCTATGTGGACTCAAAGAATCCCCTGAATATTCTCGAAATTTAGAATAGTTCAAAGAAAAATTGAGGTTTTCCAAACAATTCACAAGATTTCTGGAATTCAGGAAAATCTCTGACGAATTTCTGGAATCACAAACCAAAAATTTAAAAACAACACCTCTTTGAGACTGTTTACTTGATTTTTTTATCTCTTGTACTTCCGCAAAGCTCGAATTACTATGGATTTAAAAGCGATAATAAAAGATTCCAAATTATACTTGAAAATCGTAGAAGAATTTAAAATATTCTCGGAAAAAATATGTGGTCTTGAAGAATTGACTGAGTATTTTCGAAATCCTGAAAAGTTCGAAGAAAAATCAGAGATTTTCAAAAAATTCACAACATTTCTGGAATTCAGGAAAATCTCCGATGAATTCCTGGAATCACCACCCAAAAAAATTTACAAACAACATCTCTAAGAATGTTTCTTTGACTTTGTGATATCTCTTACTTAATCAAAGCTTAAATTACAATAGATATAAAAGCGATACTAAAGGTTTCCAAATTATACTTGAAAATCGTAGAAGAACTAGAAATATTGCCAGAGAAGGTATGTGGACTAGAAGAATCCACTGAGTATTCCCAAAATTCTGAAGAGTTGGAAGAAAGATTGAAGATTTCAAAAAAATTCAAAAGGTTTTTGGAACTCAGGAAAATCTCAAACGAATTTCTGGAAACATAAACCAAAAAATTTAAATTACTATGGACAAAAAACTGATAATAAAATATTACAAAATATGCTTGAAAGTGGTAGAAGAATTTTAAATATTCCCAGAAAAAGTATGTGGACTTTAAGAATCTCTTGAGTATTCCCGAAATCCTGAAGAGTTCGAAGAAAAATTAGAGATTTCCAAAAAATTCATAACCTTCCTGAAATTTAGGAAAATCTCAGACGAATTTCTGGAATCACAAACCAAAAAAATTAAAAACAACACCAGTTTGAGACTGTTTAGTTGACTTTTTGATATCTTTTACTTCCTCAAAGTCTAAATTACTCTGGATATAAAACTGGATAATAATAGATTCCAAAATATGCTTAAAAGTCGTAGAAGAATTTTAAATATTCCCAGAAAAAGTATGCGAACTTAAAGAATCTCCTAAATTTTCCCGAACTCCTGAAGAGTTCGAAGAAAAATTAAAGATTTCGATGAAATTCACAAGATTTCTGGAATTCTTTAAAATCCTGTACGAATTTCTGGTAATCACGAATCAAAAATTTAAATACGACATCGCTTTGGGAATTTTTTGACTTATTTTGATCTCCTAAATTAATTGTACAGTTTTTCCAGAGATTCCCACATGCTTGGATTCCTTGAATTATTCTCTAGGATCTTGAAGGTCCTAATATAACTTCAAATATGTCCGGAAATCTAAGAAAAATTTTAAAAAAATTTCCCCAGAATGACAAACATTTTCAAAAACTTATTTAAAAAATTTACATATGGTATAAAATTCCGGATGATCTTAAGAATCATTTTACGTTTTGGGACAAATCCAGGTATTCAAATGGATGACAAGGATTTCGAAATATTCTGCAAGGACTATAATTATAACATTCCTAAACAACGACACTATTATAGATGAAAAGTTATTAGAAAACCTTCAAAATGCCAGGAGCACTTACACAAGTTAAAGAGTTAAAGAAATTCCCCGAGGGCTAAGTTGTAGAAAGTCTCTGTAGATTTCTAGAGGAAAATACGCTTCCAGAAAAATTCCAAGAGGTCAGAAAATATTATATTACCCAAAATCCATTTCCGGTGAAGTTGCCCAAAGATAACTCCAGATACTTGATCATAACATAACCAATGAAGTCTCAAATAAGTTTGGAATGTTTAAGAAAACTTATGTTACTTCACTACAACGTATATGAAGTCTTAAAGAAAAGGACTAAAAGTTGGTGGGAACAATTTTTGGACCAATCCATGTCTAGAGGGGAACATCTACGAATTACACGATTTGGGATATAGAAGGATGCCTCGGGGTTTCTAAGAAGGATCCAATGATCCACAAGGCTCTCCAAACAAAAGCTGAACACAATTTGCTCAAAATGGTTTAATAATCCAGACCTTGATCCAATGTTTCTCCTTACTTAGCTAGTGAGTGAATCACAAATCAGCAGATTTCTCTTTAACGAACCAATGGGTCTATGTATTCTAGACAAGTTCGGTACACCCGGTGGCATTCTATTTGCGAGTTAGATACTTTCTAGAATCACCGTGTAAAACAACACCAGACATGATCCGGTACACACAACTCGCCCGGAGTGATCACGACACGTCCACTCAACGTCCCGACATTCCACAAAGGAGCGTACTAATCGGAGAGGGAATCTATTAGCGTCCGGATGAGATAAGGGAAATTTTCGTATAACCGACGACGAGATAGACACGACATGCCGAATTCACGTCGCCGCGGATCAGACGTGTTAAAAATCCGAAATGGACGCGTTTGAATAATTTCACTCGTCGGTTCCATCTGCATACAATGGCACCGTGGGTATTATCGCCGGGGCGTTGGATAAAAAAACGATATTACACGCCCAGCCCCAGAGGAACGTAATCGACTATGCCAACAACGAGGTTTGTTCTTTCGTTTAACGAGGACGGGAAGTTAGTTGTGCGTAATGAACCCGCGGCTAATGCGACGTGGTTCTGGATCTCTAAGCAGCATGACGTTGCGATACTGCAGAATTGTATGAAAATATGATGGCTCTTTGGTTGACCGACACCTTCACCTCAGCGGCATGAGAGTGTTAATGTTTTAGAACCAAGGTTCACAACGTGGATCAAGATTAGTAGCTTGCCTGTCAGAGGATCGTTGGAAAATGCCACTTGGAGATTAAAGAGCTCCCGTGTTACCATAAAATCTAAACCTTATTCCTCACTCTTCTTCCTTACCTTTCACCATATTCGTTGACACACTGCCCTTCATTATCGCTACCATTTACTTTATTAACTGCTCGTTTAAAGAAATTACAAAAATTACTCCAAACCACTTTCTGATGCTTGGAAGGCCAAGACATGTTAGCCAGTTCTTTTGAGTTCTTTGCGTTCCTAGAGAGACCAGTATTTCTAGTTGTTTCTCATGGTGTAGCCATGGATCTCAATTCGTTGCAAGTCCTGTTATACTCTCATACCCCTTGAGAAGACTTATCCATGTCGTTCAACCGCAACGTTATTCCACTGTAATTGTATGTATCTGTAACGATGTAGCACCAATAGGCCTTTCGAGCCATGGTTCTTCTCATATTGTTTTCTTTTTCTTTGTCAACCATTTTCTAGCCATTCCTGAATGTAGGTCTCTCCTGATTGTTTCCACCTTTCTCTACCTCTCGCTATTCTCATACACTGTTCTTATGTCGTCAACCCATGCTTCTTGTTGTCTCCCTTGGTTTCCATTCTAGGCTACGTGTCCAGCAAATCTCTATTCCATCTTTGCAACTTCTTCCACGATGTCTCTGGCTTTTGTCTTACGTCGTATCTCACTTTATTAACTGCTCTTCGAAAGGAATTCAAAAATTACTCCACACCACTGTCTTATGCTGAGAAGGCTTATCCATGTCGTTTAACAGCAAAGCTGCTCCACTGTAATTGTGGTATGTATCTGTAACGATGTTAGCACCAATAGGCCTGGTTCGTTTCATATTATCTTCTTTTTTCTTTGCCATCCATTTCCCATCCATTCCTGACTGTTTCCATCGTTCTCTATATCTCGCTATTCTCATCCACTGTTCTTATCTCGTCAAGCCATGCTTCTTATTGACTCCCTTGGGCTTCATTCTAAGCCATCTGGCTACGTGTCCAGCCCATCTCCATTTCATCTTTGCAGCTTCTTCCACGATGCCTCTGACTTTTGTTTTACGCCTTTAATTCTTGACGACTATTTGATATTAACGTTATGTCTTCTGCAATTCTTAGATGGTTCCTCTGAGATGGCAAATATTAAACTGAGAAACTACAGTGAAAACTTTACTTCGTATAAAAGGTCTATGCTTCAAGCGAATACAAGCCCTTGATACTGCTCCTTGATAGTTCTATTAACCTCTTCTCACAGATAACACCTTTTTAGGCAGGTAAAGTCTCCATGAACCCCCAGAATCCCAGTAATTAACCCAACGTCAAAATCAAAGAATCCATTGTTTTCCGTTCAACTTAGAAAATGGTCACTAATGCTATTTTAATCATCCACGTGTCTTCAAGGACTCGAGGAATAATCTCGTAAGCTAACCCCACAACGGTAATCACCTAATTAAGGATCTCGCGTTCCACCCATTGTCGTAAGTAAACGGCGCTGTTTTGCGAGATTTCACGTTTTTCCCATAGTTAAAGGCATATAATGAACTGGTCGTCCTCTGTCTCGAGAAACGGAAGTAAACTTCACACTTCAACTGGTATCATAATAAATTCTAAGTTTCCGTTGAACGCGACTTGGTCTTACTAATGATAGTAATCAGGTGGACTTTGTGTGTGTGTGTGTGCTTTGGGTGCATAAAGGGCGGAAATTGGACGCTGTAGAAAAAACGAAACGGGGGGATGAGTCTGTACGAAGGAAAAACAGAAGCATTGTTGCCGTGCGAGCAATTTCCTATTCGTAGAGGTAATTCATGTCGTAAATGAAGTGTGTGTTAATAAGTGTTTGAAAATTCCCAGATTTCAGAAATCTATTTAGAGGAAAATTCGTTATATGAATTGTCATCGAAATATATCAGAGAAGAAAAACATTCATTTCAAAGTACTGTAACGCGAAATGTAAACAGCAGCGCGAAATGTGTTTACTCATATCGGACGGCGACTTTCCTCAAAGGAACGCCGCCACGATTAATTGAGTCCCGGCAACATCTTATTAAGGAAGAATGATTTATTACCTTCTGGACGTTTCTACATAAAAAAGAAAGTTCGAGTTATTTCAGGAACCATCGCGAATACAATTGAAGTGTATATAAGCGGGCTTGAGGTCGGAGGGATTAGACGAGACGTGAAGCCGCGAGTGAATAAACAAGCCGAAAAACGGACAAGCGAGAGCGTATAAATAAATTAATAATTAAGAATGCGATATAAATTAATTAGTTAGGAAGTAGTTAAAATAAATTAAGTAGTGTGTAGTGTAAAATTAGGACAGTGTACATAAATTAGAAATAAACGTTACAGTACTTTACCTATAGATAAATTAACTATTACTTTCTTCTCAAATAAGAGAAAAATTTAATAATATGCAGTTGATACCTAATTTAAGACTCGTAGTTCAGATACCAAGATTTTCACAATCTGTCATAACTACCAATATTTGACACTTACATTAGAGACAAATTAACTAAATAGCCGTCTCTTAAAGTAAGACAGAAAATTTTTAAAAATAAACGTTTAACATTTAACTTAAAAACCTTAAAAAAGAACCTTATTCAATCCTTAAACGGCCCAAAAAGTTATGAAATGGTCAATACTAGACAGTTATATACAAATTAACTAATATCTCTCATATGAAGTAATACACAAAGTTTCAAAATATACGTTTGATATTTCAATTTTTCATCGACATTTTTTTTAAATTGCTTACTTAAGTTATTATTAACTATTAAGTTGTTTAAACAATAAATTACCTAAAAGTTAAGTACCCAAGTCAACATCTGACAGTTGTAGACAATTAACTAATATTGTAATAAGACATATATTTCAATATATAAGATTGATAAGTAACTTCAGAACTTCTACTTTTTGATCAACGCTATTAAAATTGACCAAAAATTGCTAAGACTGTTCAAACATTAAATTGTCCATAGGGATAAAAAAATTGTCAACACTTGACACTTGTAGGAAAATTAACTAATGTTTCTATTGTGAAATAAAGCACAAAAGTGTCAAAATATACGTGTGAAAAGTAACTACAGGAACTTTTTTCTCACTAAAAATTTTTATTCAAACATTAAATTGTCCAAAGGAGTAAAATCCTTACCAACACTACACATTTTCCGTATTTTTCAAAAAAATTAAACCCATTTGGACGATTTTGTAACCAAATTTAATTCAGTACGTCACAATAAGTAGAAATATATGATCTAATTACCCAATGAAAATATTTGTGAAAATTTTGGATTCAATTTACAAAAAAGTATTTTTTTTTTATTAATTTGTGACCAAGTTTTCCTGTTTCATTTTCATATTTTTTGTTAACTATTGTTTGTTTGGTGGTGCTGTAACGATTAACTCGTTGGCAACTAGTTACTAAAACATCTCAAATTTACTACGAACTTCTTGTCGCAAACTCTGTTCGTAACACAATGTAACACACTCTTTCCCTTTCAGTTTCTCGTAGCACTCAATACTTCTCCTTCTATTTAACTTGACGTGCGTCTACATTCCACTTTACCTCGACGTCTCCCTCGCCTTTATTCTGGAACGAAAGTTCTCGCATGCATCACACAAAATGCAGTTTCGATTACACAGTCCGTTTCTCAGAGATCGGTGAATGCGAGAAACGACAAAAGAGAAGGCGAGAGGTACAAAAGAAACCGTGAGAGATTTTTCTACGTTTGTGTATTCGTACGACAGTGACGTAGGAGGAAATCGGGAGACAAGTGCGAAGAGGGGGTGGTTGTCGAGGTCTCCAGGATGTTTCCAGGGGGTTGTGGAAATGAAGCGATATTTAGGGATGAGTAGTGAATCATGACAAACCTAGTACTGGGAGGGACTATATTACTAGACAGCAAAGCCATCGAGGAAGTCGACGAATACAAATACCTGGGACACCAAATTAGAATAAATAGAGACAACCAAACAAAGGAATTACAGAGGAGGATTGGTCTTGGATGGGCAGCATATGGAAGATTGAGAGATATTTTCGGTAGTGACGTTCCAATGAGCTTGAAACGGAAAGTATACGATCAGTGCGTGCTGCCAGTAATGACTTATGGCGCCGAAACGCTTACCTTGATAAAAGGCACTGTGGAGAAATTGGAAGTGGCCCAGAGAAGGATGGAGAGAGCTATGCTGAGTATTGGGATCCAAGATCGTATCCGAAACACCGAAATTCGACGAAGGACTGGGCTACAGGACATAATCCGGCGAATAACAGCATTAAAGTGGAAATGGGCGGGACATGTTGCGAGATTTAAGGACGACAGGTGGACCATAACAATAACAAATTGGAGACCCAGAGAGGATAAAAGAAGCAGGGGTAGACCACCAACAAGATGGAGTGACGATATAAAGAGGATTGGAGGACACTGGATGAGAACAGCTCAAGAGAGAACCCAGTGGAGCAGTTTAATGGAGGCCTATGTCCAGCAGTGGACTCAACACCAGGCTGGATGATGATGATTATGAGTGAATTCGCTGGACCTAGCGAAAGCGTACGTTTCTGTGGGTAAGAATAGAGTGCTCTCCTGACGGTACTGTAATGGTTCATGCGTAGAAGCAATAAAAGTAGCGGTTGGTCTTTTCTACTTTTCCTTCTTTTATGGTAGGGCCATGCCCTGTTCTTCTTCACGCTTCAAACTCCTCTTCAATCTTACTCAGTCCTCTTCCGAAGATAGCCAACTTTGTGCCCAGCTCTTTGTGGTCTTCCTGTGGATCTCTTTCCTGGAGATCTAGAGTCTTTTGCTACTTTTATTAGTCTTATATCATCTGCTCTTGACACATGTTCATTCCAAAATCTTCTTCTTTGTCATATGAACTTCGTGATGGGTTACGTTACATTGTTGTCGTATATCTGAATTTGTTCCTCTGTCCAACTTGGTCTTTGGGTTCCTGCTTTGGCTCTTAAAGTGTTCATTTCAACTGTACGATGTGATTGTTTTGTCCTTCTTAAACCAAAAGAAAACACCAAGTTTTCACCACCAATTTATTTTGGTGGTGGTACCACTAATTTTTGTCCTTCTTGTTTCGGCTAGAGTCTCGGCTCCATATGTCATTATTGGTCTTATCACTGTTTTGTATATTTTGACTTTGCTGTCTACTTTCATATATTTATTTTTCCATGTTATGTCCTGTAAAAATCCTGCCAGATGTGCTACTCTTACTGCTTGAGATTGTATATCCTTGTATCTATGACGATTGGTAGATATGTCTATACTTATAGGTATTTAAAGTTCGTTACTTATTGGATTACTTTTTCTTTGATTTCTAGTTTACATCTTACAGGTTCTTTGTATATATTACACCATACATTTTGGTGTTTTCAGTTGCTACAGCCTACAGTTGTCAACTTTTTATTTCCCATCCTATATCCCATTAATTTCCTTGCCCTATTTATTATTTTATCCATCACAACGTTAAACAGAGCTGGACTTAGCGAGTTACCCTGTATTATGCCAGAGTTGCATTCGACTGCTTCAGATCATTTATTTTCTGTTTGAATTCGTATTGTGGAGTTTTGATACATATCCCCTTTAAGTTTGATCAATCCTGATGGTACTTTTCTTTCAACTAATAAGGAGATAACGTCATATAGCTTCACCAGATCGAATGCTTTCTTCAGGTTTGGTTGGTTTCTGATTGGTTCAAACCGTGGCGCTAATCTAAACATTGAAAAATTGAACCAATCGGAGCTAACCGTTACTCGACTGCTACTGCGCATGGCGCACGTCCAGCCAGTTTCCAACTTTACAAGCGGCGGTCTTTTTGGTACTTTGGGTACCTATTTGTATAAAACATTGCTTGGTGGTAACAGATGATTCCATAATTGACGCATAGTAAAACATTTTAATAAAATACACGTTACATACGTAACGACCGCATATCATAAATTTCAAGAAAGTTTACGAGTTGCTAACGCATTACAGTAATTACGAAAAGACGTTTTGCTACCAGATTGCGCACAACATTTTTTTTACATTTTAGTTTCGCCAATGAATCCTCAACTAACCCAACTAAACGTTTACTCACCTGTTTTCGATATCCACGGCCAACGTATTGTTGTTATTGCTCTCGACTATGGCCGTCGTTCGCAATTTATTGTCTTCGTTGCCGATCAACAACTCAGTCCTGCCATTCTGGAATGGCGAAGAACCTCTTCTGTCGGTGATGCTGCCGTTCAATTGGGTCGGGCTGTCCCTCGCCGAATTCAGGTGATCAGTCTGAGGGAAAGGGGCGAGTTTGAGTGTTGGAAGAGAACAAGTGTGAAATCTATGGTGTATGGTACAAAACAAGAAGAAGTTTGACAGGCTTAGTGAACCAACAGTGAATTATTGAAGTTAATGGTAGGCAAGATTAGACAGTAACGTAATATGGAAGCAGGAACATCTAGTAACAGTTTGGGAGAATGGGCCATTCCCCTTGAGCTAGATTATAATTCTGGCAATCTACCATCAACTTCGTTCTCAATAGGTAATGACCATCGAATGGTAAAAGCTAACTTAGAGATAAATCTGAGAAGAGAAAGACGCCGAATGATACATAAAGAACCAACACCAACATGGTCAGCTACCGGTACGCTTTGGGCTCTATCCGCCCAAACCGTCCTTCCCAGAAGGGTAACCAAATGAAAACACCAAGTCTTCACCAACTGCTTTACTCTAACTGCTCTAAAGCAGTTGGTGAAGACTTGGTGTTTTCAATTGCCATGGCCAACTTGGAGAAGCTGGACAACCCTCGGTCGTTCCCAGAAGGGAGCGAAAGCTCCCAGAACCCCGGGCCGTACCTGAGCGGTGACCCTGACGTCGTTAGGCACCCTGTTCTCCTTCCTGGCCTGGTTGTCCAGGCCGACATCCCCGAGGGAAGCGGCGATGGCGTTCTGATGCTGCTGCTGCCTCGCCTGGAGCTGTTCCTTGCTCGCCGCGACGACCGTCGTCGTCGTGCCCAACACCCCGACGCCTCCTCCTCCTCCACCTCCTCCTCCCGGCTGCCTGTTTGCGGTGGGGTTGTTGTTGAAATTTTCTGTGGCCGTCAGGGTGGTCACGTACATAGGCGGGTTCTTTATGAAGCCGTTCAGTTCCTCGCTGGAGGTGGTCGTCTCGTTCAGCTGCGCAAAAGGTAACGGTTTAGGGCGAGGTTCTGTAACTGGAGTTCGTTAGGGGCATGTTCTTCTAAAATGACCACGAATCTACCCTCCGGGCTCGGAAGGCATTTAACCGAAATGTCTCACTATTAATAAAATTGTGACGGATGATACACAAATCTTGAAACTCTAGCAAGACCACAAGACTATGGTACGAAGATTGTTCTAGCAAGACTACATACAGTGAATGTTTAATAGTGAAGTACCACGCATAGATTGCAGGGAATACACCGAACATACTCCTAAAATTTTAAATCGGAAATTCTCAATGCAATTAAGTGCAGCAAAAGTGGTAGAGCCACTGGACCAGCTGAAGTCCATGTATTCTTTTTAAGGTGCCATACGCCATTAGGCGGGTCACTGTTGATGTTCTATAATTATATAGAAGTCTATTGGTTGATAATGTGTAGGGAATGTTCTTTCGGTTTTCTGAATATTATCTCAACATGTCTGACATCACACCAGTTCCTAAGATCTCTGAGCCATAAATGCTGTTTCCTAACCTGGCCTTCTCTTACCTCCTATTTTGCCCATTAGAATCTCTTTAGGTATTTAATATTTGGATCCTCTTAAAATATGTCCCAAGTAAGCTACCTTCCTTTTCTTGATAATATCCAGCAATTATCTATCTTCAATATATATCAATATTCAATATATTCAATATATTCAATATATCATTATCTTGATTTGTTTCTGAAAAATTTATGAACATTGTATTTATTGCAATTGTCTTAATTGAAGAATATGTAACTATGGTAGCATTGGAAAAATGCTCATAAAGTTTTCAAAGTAGATTGAAGTAAACCTAAAAAATATCTAAGAAAATTACCACGTTTGTTATAGGTAGACAATATTTTAATAAATGAAATTATTATAGAAATCTGTCTGTATGTCTGTTTAAAATGTAACTTAATAGGATTTTAAAAAAGTTCTGACTTGGTTAAAGAAGTTACCAACTTTATACCTTTCAAAAATCGTAAAGAACAAAAATTAAGAAAATTATGAAGTTTTAAACAAGGCGTTCTGTTGCTTCGAAAATAGGTTAGAAATTACATGTAACGTGATTATATGATATTTTTGAAATAGTTGCAGTTATCTTGATCAAGATTTGAAATTTATTATATACATGGTGAACACCCTGTATTTAGGGTATCGAACGAGTTAGAACGAGACAATATGGAGACGACTCCATCTGCCTGGAAAGTTTTTTCAAATTTTTATTATGGTTAATGTTGCTCTATTTCTGAAACCTCTCACGGCTTTAACGCTTTTTATAAATAACCATCCACTTCGTCCTTTAACGTCTCAAATGAGTAAAAAATTTTTGTGACAGACATATTATCTTGTTTTTCACTAACAGAGTTCGTATCTGACTGGAAAGATTCCAAAAGTATCAGAAGAGTGTTATAAATACACATACACATTAAACTTTCCAGTAAGTAATACACTTCGTATTGAAGAATGACGTACACAAAGGCATGCTTCCTGTTCCCGGCTGACTGGAATTTTTATTCTTAAAAATGTGTACACTTTAGAGATTTATTTCCTCAACTAACAATGAAAGCGAAACCCGATACTTAGGTGAAATCTCTATTTACCCTCATGGGACATCGGTACGAATTCTTGGATTTCCCTAAAAGGTGGCCCTCTGTTTAACGTCAAAGCTAAACGAGGAACCTCCCTCGACCCCTCGCGTCTGACGTGAAGGAGGAACATACGTATTTCTGGCGCCACACGCACAAAAGATCCATTTTGAGGGATGAATAGAAAAAATATGAACATCCAAGAGGCATCAAGTGGGTCGGGTCGGTCGAAGGTCCGCCGTTCAAATGGTAATTTCGTAATGACTTTCCTCTAACGAATATCAAACTTCTCAAGTTACGTCAGAATAACACTGGGAGTCTAATAGGGAGGTTTTTAAATTCTATCGTGTTTAATTTTTATTAAAAAAAAGGGCCATTAAAAGCGAAAAGTTAAAGCAAGCTATTATTTAAATCACTTGAAGTGCCCTACACCTGCCTACTTGAAAACTCTTAAGTGCTGGTAATTTGCGTTCTTAAGTGTGGGAACGTGAACAGTTTAAACAAGGCGTAATCTATACAGAGCGGAACGGAAAATACACCCAAGTAACGTTTAAAAGGTTTCATTGAAGTATCACTAAAAGAGATGTCATGGAAATACACGAGTTCATTTGGAAATCTAAAGATTAACTTATTCTTTTACGAGTTACTACAACGCATCACTTTCGATATTTCTAAATCTACAACAAATATCTGGATGAACTACATTTTTCTTTGCTCCATCGGCTGTATACTGACAGGTTTTCTATGACCCACTTTTTAAAGAAATTGTTAATTACACGTCGTCGTTAGGTCAATAAATTGTGATTTTGTACATCCGCTCGAAAAAAATGGATCCAAATTACCAGTTCGAAGACATAAATTATTCGTCCATAAAATCTTCGGAAAGGTAGATAAAATTCAAAAGTATATCGTGGCGTCTCGAGTGAAAGAAATGTATACGTTACGGTCCTATAATGTTCTAATTGGTGCTTCATTGTGGCACATAAGTTAAGTACACTTCATTTGTCACAAAATACTTTCCATCGCGAAAGATATAAACATATGCTGATGTATGTTTAAGTATTTGATTGACAGAATGTTTGGTGCGTTGTGTATGAAATTTCGAAATTGCCGCTTTGCGCCGCCTATGCCTATCCTATCTTTCTCACATTACCCTAAACGAAATGCGGAGTTTCTCTTTCGCGACCAAATTAGAGAGAAATACTATATATAAAAACAAAATAGTAGAGAAAAATCAATATAGTGCAATACAAATGTGGCAAACTGTTCACAAACTGCTACAGTTATAACGAAAATCAGGAACTTTTGGGATCAAAACCAAACAAATCAATACAATATCAATTCACTATTTTATGATTATATGATAGACCTTTGTTACTTACTTGTTGTGACAATTTGGTCATGTCGATGGGAGTGATCCGTTTGAGCGCCGAAAGCCGCTCCAATCGCTCCCGCGCTTGCTGCTCCACGGCGATGACGAAGGCATCTTGAACGTTGCTTGAACACAAATCGAGGTCTACAGCTGGAAAGAGAGAAGCACGAGATCAGAGAACGCCAAAGGTGAGTTCATTATCGGGAAAGAATTTTCCAAGTACGGTCCTGTCCATGGCCTAAGTTAGTTGGGCTACATGTCCAAGGATCTGGCCCGTTATAAGGGCACATGTTACATATATCTATATAGATACATTTGAACTAGAAATTCCATCTCCCTCGTTAAAGTTTGTGACACTTATTATTTCACACCCCGTATTAAACCTGTTTTTGGTTCTACTTTACAAGAAAAATGTCAGAAAATGCTTGAATTTACCCAAAATAGACACTTATCGTTTAACCAAAAACCCAAAATAATCGGGAGTGACTCATCTGACAGCATGACAAACTCACAATTCTGAGAATTCGAAGCATTTAACTGAAATACAATTTAGCTGAAACCCTACAGGGGTCAATGTTGACTTAAATCTGTATTACAAACTCTCGAAGTTTCATTTGATTATCTGAAACAGTTATCCAACTTATTCATGAATAACACTAAGTTGTATTAGAACTCGTAGTCTTAAGAATTTCACAGAATATACTGCAACTCTGTTGTAGCTGAAACTCTTCAAGACCGTTTAATGAAGCCATAAACGTTCATAACTTCATTAACATCAAATAATAGTTATCGAGTTGGCGAATAAACTGGAAATCGCGATTAGAAAAATTCAAATTTTCATGAAACATTTCCTAAAACTCAAATTTAGCTAACACTTCCCACAAATGTTTACTGAAGTCAGCTTTATAAAATTGGGGAGTTTCATTTAATTACATGAAGCATGTATTGCCTCATTGACGAATGAAACTAAGTTGTATTAGAATTGCTGATACTAAGAATTCCATAAAGATTACTGAAACACTGATTTAGCTAAAAGTCTCCAAAATCATTCATGAAAGTTTACTTTATAAATTCTCGTAGATTCATTTGATTAGTTATGGCATTTATCGATTGCTTAACAAATAAAACTAAGCTGCACAAGAACTGGAGATTAGGAGAACTCAATTTATCAAAACTGGAATTCAGATTTAGATGATACTTTCCGAAAACGTGTGCTCAAGCCCATTTTCAAATTTATTAAGTTGTGTTTAATTAGCTAAAACAATTATCAAGTTATTGACGAATGAAAGTAAGTTGTTATTAAACTAGCGTGTTACTAAGAGTTTCAAAAAATTTACCTATACCCTTATTTTGCTGAAACTCTCCAAAACCGTTTATAAGACTTCCTTATACAAGTTTCATTTGGTTAGTTAAAATAGTTACGGAGTTATTGGCGAATGCAACAAATCTGGATCGAACTATATACGAACTCGAATGTGAGAGATTCAAACAATCCTGAAACATTAACTAAAACTCAGATTTAGCCTAAACTCTCCAAAGATGTTTACTCAAATCTACTGTGTGAACTCCCCGAGTTTCATTTAGTTAGCTGAAGTAGTTATCGAGTATTTATAAATGAACCTAAGTTGTATTAGAACTCGTGATACTGACAATTTCAAAATATGTACCCGAACTCTGAAATTGATGAAACTCTTCAAAATTGTTTATTAGGGTCTTCTTTAATACTCGTTTCATTTGATTAGTTAAAATAGTTACGAAGTTATTGGCGAATGCACCCAATATGGATCGAATTGTATCTAATTCAGATTCAAATATTCGTAAAACGTTAACTGAAATTCAGATTTTACCTATATTCTACAGACATGTTCAATGAAATCTACTGTATGAACTCCCGGAGTTTCATTTAATTAGCTGAAGTAGTTATTGAATACTTATGAATGAAGCTAAGTTGCATTAGAACGCGTGTTACTAACAGTTTCAAAAAATATACCCGAACTCCGAAATAGCTAAAATTCTCCAAAACGGTTTATAAAAGTCTTCTATATACAAGTTTCATTTGATTAGTTAAAATAGTTACGATGTTATTGGCGAATGCAACCAATCTGGGTCGAATTGCACACGAACTCGAAATCTGAGAGATTTAAACATTCGTAAAACGTTAACTGAAACTCAGATTTAGCCTAAACTCCGCACCCATGTATACTGAAATCTACTATATGAACTTCCGGAGTTTCATTTAATTAGCTGAAGTAGTTATCGAGTATTTATGAAAGAAGCTAATTTGCATTAAAACTTGTGTTACTGACAGTTCCAAAAAATGTACACAAACTCTGAAATTGCTGAAACTCTCCAAAACCGTTTATAAAAGTCTTCTTTATATAAGTTTCTTGATTAGTTAAAATAGTTATGGAGTTATTGGCGAATGCAACCAATCTGGATCGTATTGCATACGAACTCGAAATCTGAGAGATTCAAATATTCATAAAACATTAACTGATACTCAGATTTAGCCTAAACTCTTCACACATGTTTACTGAAATCTACTGTATGAACTTCCGGAGTTTCATTTAATTAGCTCAATTAGCTATGCGAGTATTTATGAAAGAAACTAAGTTGCATTAGAACTCGTGTTACTGACAGTTTCAAATTATGTACCCGAACTCTGAAATTGTTGAAACTCTCCAAAGCCGTTTATAAGTCTTCTGTATACAAGTTTCATTTGATTAGTTAAAATAGTTACGGAGTTATTGGCGAATGTGCACAATCTGGATCGAATTGTATACGAACTCAAAATCCGAGAGATTCAAATCTTCATAAAACAGTAGCTGAAACTCAGATTTAGCCTAAACTCTCCACACATGTTTTCTGAAATCTAGTGTATGAACTTCCCGCGTTTCATTTAATTAGCTGAAGTAGTTATTGAGTAGGTACTTATGAATGAAGCTAAGTTGCATTAGAACGCGTGGTACTAACAGTAAAAAAGTACCCGAATTTTTAAATTGCTGAAGCTCTCCAAAACCATTTATCAAAGTCTTCTTTATACAAGTTTCTGGATTAGTTAAAATAGTTATGGAGTTATTGGCGAATGCAACCAAACTGGATTGAATTGTATACGAACTCAAAAACTGAGAGATTCAAACATTGGTAAAACATTAACTGAAAATAAGATTCAGCCTAAATTCTCCACGCACGTTTAATGAAATCTACTGTATGAACGTCCCGAGTTTCATTTAATTAGCTGAAGTAGTTATTGAGTATTTATGAATGAAGCTAAGTTGCATTAGAACTCGTGTTACGTGTTACTGACAGTCCCAAAATATGTACCCGACCTCTGAAATTGCTGAAACTCTCCAAAGCCGTTTATAAAAGTCTTTTTTATACAAATTTCTTGATCAGTTAAAATAGGTACGGAATTATTGGCGAATGCAACCAATCTGGATCGAATTGTATACGAACTCAAAATCTGAGAGATTCAAACATTCGTAAAACGTTAACTGAAACATAGATTTAACCTAAACTCTACAGACATATTTACTGAAATCTACTGTATGAACTCCCCGAGTTTCATTTAATTAGCTGAAGTAGTTATTGAGTACTTATGAATAAAGCTAAGTTGCATTAGAACTAGTGTTACTAACACTTTCAAAAAATGTACCCGAACTCTGAAGTCACTGAAATTCTCCAAAACGGTTTATAAAAATCTTCTTAATACAAGTTTCAATTGATCAGTTAATATAGTTACGGAGTTATTGGCGAATGCAACCAAACTGGATTGAATTGTATACGAACTCAAAATCTGAGAGATTCAAACATTCATAATACTCTAACTGAAAATAAAATTTAGCCTAAACTCTTCACACATGTTTACTGAAATCTACTGTATGAACTTCCCGAGCTTCATTTCATTAGCTTAAGTATTTATCGAGTATTTATAATGAAACTAACTTGCATTAGAACGCGTATTACTGACAGTTTTCAAAAATGTACCCGAACTCTGAAATCGCTGAAACTCTCCAAAGCCGTTTATAAAAGTCTTCTTTATAAGTTTCTTTTTATAAGTTTATAAGTTTTATAAGTTTCTTGATTAATTAAAATAGTTACGGAGTTATTTGCGAAAGCAAACAATCTGGATGTAATTGTAACGAACTCAAAATCTGAGAGATTCAAATATTCATAAAACATTAACTGAAACTCAGATTTAGCCTAAACTCTCCACAGATATCTACCGAAATCTCCTGTATGAAATCCCGGAGTTTCATTTAACCAGCTGAAGTAGTTATTGAGTATTTAGGAATGAAGCTAAGATGCATTAGAACTTGTGTTACTGACAGTTTCAAAAAATGTACCAAAACTTTGAAATTGCTGAAACTCCTCAAAACCGTTTTCAAAAGTCTTATTGATACAAGTTTCTTGCTTAGTTAAAATAGTTATGGAGTTATACGAACTCAAAATCTGAGAGATTTGAAATATTCGTAAAACATTAACTGAAACTCAACAAGTTGTAGAACAACTTGAACAAAATGGAGTCCGTCTGATCGGGTAAATAATTACGAGGAAAATTCGGAAAAACCCAGAGTGTAACAGCATTTTTCCACAAATGCTGTTACTTTGTTTACAGGCGAATTCACGTATCCGCCTGACATGAGTAGTGTAAGGATGGAGGAAAGGGCAAAAGTCACCCATCATGTACTAAATTACCGAATCGCCAAATGATGCGATACTTTGGCGGATGCGCGTATATAGTAGTGTCCGTGCGTTCATCATAAATTGGCTCAGCCATCTGAGAAAGTTGAATTACAAAACATAAATCCCCGATAACACTGCACATACACCGTCCGTACACACTCAGCTAATCGCGTTATGGCAGAGCCGAGCTCTTAGCTTTTAGCTGGGGAATCTCGGAAGGTTTCAAAATCGAATCATCCTTTCGGTTATAATCGAATTGCACCGAATAAAGACCGAGCAAAACTCTACAACTCGATTAGAGGGCGGAGCCTATTTTATCGGAGTAGTACGACTGCTTATCGTGCCCGAAGTGTCGTTTTTATGCACCTGTAGACGGAACGCAAACACCCTTTAGCGGCCCTTCAGTCTCGCGGCGTAGAAGTTAGATTACGTGTTTTAAGATGAAGAAAAGTGCCGGGAAGAGATATATCACGTTCACCGTCTCGCTCGGGGGTTGAGGTAATTTACGTTACGTAACGCAGCGTTTTCTTTGGCGGTTCGCGATACTCACGAAATCCCGTGAAATGACGAGGCGCTTTAAAAAATGATGTAAATAACCGGTCCCCGGCACAACTGTACATACAGTTAGTATCGAAATGGAGACAAAATCACGGGCTATAGGTCGCCGAACTCTCTCGGAATGGTTAGGTTACATTATCTAGCCCATCGGGTTTTGCTATTAGTCCGGGAGCTGATGGAACTTAACATTTGGCGACTACTACAAAGTTTGATTATAATTCCACGATGTAGAAACAGTTAAAGATTTTCTAAGTACGTTGGATGTTTTTGTGGAAAATCTTTGGAAATTGTCGGTTTTGGATGCCCATATCAATATTGCTTATGCTTCTAATTACTTTAAGGCTTGGTTTATAACTTAAACACAATTTGTTCTTACAATATTAGCAATTAAACATTTTGAGGTTAGTTTAAGAGATTTCACTTCATTTCAGTAGACTCATTGATTTTTAATGTTAACACCCATATCACAATATTATGCAAATTCTGTTTAGTACTTAGTCAGGTTTATTTTATGACACTACGATATTTGGTCGCCAATATATTCCCATTTACTTTTTCTCAAAAAATTTCTAAGGTTTTGCATTAATTAAAAAAAATATTATAGTGCTCATATCGATTATTATAGAGTTTTCTTATATCTCTAAGAAGATTTTGTGTCAAGATGTTGATAGTTGAAAATTGTGAAATATTTTGGACAATTTTTGGAAACCTTCCAACATTCATTTTTAATTTTCTTGGTTACGTCGATTGTGCATATATCTCTCATTACTTCACAGTTTATTTCATGACCTAATTGTTGGTGAGATATTGGCAATTAGAAATTTTTTGAGAAATTCTCAAGAGATTTTTAATTAATTTTGATATATTTAAATTTTTGATTTTTAATGTTAATGGCCATATTACAATTGGGCATGTTTTCTGGTTATTACAAACTTAATTTTATGATTCTACGACAGACGTTTGCTAAGATATTGTCAGTTAAATTGTTACGAAAAGTTCAAAAGATTTTGGATTACTTTTGAAGCATATAACATGCCAAATTTGTATGATATTAACACTAATATCGATAATAAACGTGGTAGCTATGGTTATTCCAAAGTCTTTTCTGAGAATTAAACAAAATTTGTTACATGGACATGAACAGCTCAAAAATTTTAAAAGCTTCAAAATATTTTAGATGATTTTTTGAAATACTTCAAATATGTAATTTTAATTTTGGTACCTTCGTTAATGGTGCATATTCCTTTGATTACTTTAAAGTGTGTTTCGTGTCTTATCAACAATTGTTATTGGAATATTGTTAATTTAGTAAACATTCAATATTCAAATTTTTTATTTTTAAATCTAATACTCAAATTAAGGTTGGGCATGTTTTCAAAGTTTATTATATGACACTACAATAGTTGGCTGCTGAGATATTGACAGTTAAACATTTTCAAAAAGTTTAAAAGTTGTTGGACTTCTTTTGGCACACTTAATATATTGAAATTTCAAATTTATCTCTCATGCTGATGGAAGACGTACCTGGGAGTACTGCAAAGTTATTTTTAAGATTTTTGAGAAAATTAATATTGACAGTTGAAGCACTTAAAAGATTCAAAAAAATTTAGCCGATTTTTTGGCAAATTTCAAATAACAATTTAATAAATAACAATTTTTAAATAACCTACTGATAATTAGTTGTTGAGATGTTAGCAATTGCATACTTAAAGGAAAGTTTAGGACATTTGTAATTATTGTCGACAGACTTAAATTTCTGAATTTTAATGTTAATGTCAGTATAAGTCGGCATGATTTTTGTTTTGTACAGAGTTCATTTTGTGATTCTACCATATTTTCCCACCGAGGCACTAATACTGAAATATTTACAAAAATTTCATATGAAGCACTTCATGTGCTGAATTTTTAATTTTAGTAATCACGTCAATAGTAGACGTACGATTGCTTATTGGAAACTTCTTTCAAGACTCTAAGGCTAAGGTTTGTTGACGACATATTGACAGATTTATAAAATCAATTTTGGAACCTTTAAAATGACGTTCGATTGATTCAAATTGAACCAGCGATAGGAAAGTTATAGCGGCTTGAAGATGCCTTTGATAACAGATGGCATTTATGATGGGATGGTTAATTACGGACAAAATGGCGGAGATTCGATATTAAAGTCCATTGAGGATTTAGAATGTTATAAATTTTGAATATATTTTGGTTTATTACGCTGCCATTTGGAGTGTTTTTGAGTTGTAGTTTAACTTTTATTTTGAGGAGACTAACATGAAAGATTATAATCTTCAAAATTCATTGGAATTGAATCAGCGAAGGTGGAAGAGGCATTCAGTACTTAGCGCGCGTTAAAATAAGTATAACACTTTTCTCACAGAATTAACCTAATTTTAAGGTGGTATGTAAGCGGGTAACTCACGTCGGCAATTTATTAAGAAATAACACACACACGCACTCACAACCGTTTTACAACGTAAAATCATAGTAACCTCCTATTCGCGGCCCCTTTCCTCATCATCATCGTCTTCGTCATCGCCATCATCATCATCATCATCATCATCATCGGTGCAGAATTGAACTCGAAGTCAAGGCTAACTGGGTAAAGCGAAAGATTGACCCGGCCCAGCCTTCTACGCCTCCTCCTTCTTCTCGTCTTATTCTTCCTTCTTTCTTCGCTTTTGCTGCGCTTTCGAGGGCGAGACCAGAGGTTGACTCATATTCGTAGCATTTCGATTTTTGCTCTTTGAGGAACGCAGCCGCGCCACATGGAAACATTTACGCAAGCGAATCGCGGCAAATCGTTTTCTAATTCATCTGACGCGTCCACTAGAAACCGGTCCACGTTCACGTAATCGAAACAATTCGTGAATAATTAACGTGGCGATTCCTGCAACGGTTGCGAGGAGCGAAGGAAATGTTCCAATCGCGTCATTTTTCATTATTGGAAACGCATTATTTTCATGTTTGGCTTTTGATTCCAATCTAAATCCTCATCAACATCAGTTTAAGTAATTTTGATGATAACCGAAATGGTTAGTAGTTGACCTAAAGCCTTTTGTCCTGAATTGGAAATAGGAACGTCTCGCCAAAATGAAGAGTTTCATACAATGTTGTAAATGCAAGGAAGATCATAAAGACACACTTGGTTGCTTCTGTTAAACGCTGATTTTGTTATTAAAAAAATTGGCGATGTGTCCATCCGACTACTTTCTCGTATGTTACTATGAATATTCGATAGTAGAATGACGATCCAAAGTTTAAAAAATTTTTGGAACGAAATTCGAGAAAATTCCCAAATAAAAACCAAAATCTAAAATAGTAAAATGCTTTTCAGAGACGATTTGGGCAAAATGGTTTGATTTTTTTTTATACAGGGAAAACTCGTTTATGGAGGACTAATGAGATGAATATTGTCATTTATTAAGATTAAATAATCAATCAGAAACAGCAATATCCATCGCATTAGACACTGTGGGGGTCCACGTTCGGTTACCCACTAAAAAACCCCGTCTTCCGACATTACTATATGTCTTTGGATAACTCTTAGAGAGAACATAATCATCAAAGACAAATGGTTTGATTATGCATATTAAGTAGTAAAGTAATTATTTAAAAACAATTTCTTGGGCCGTTCTCGAGAAAATTTCGAAAAAATGTTGGAGTAAATTGCTCTTCAGAGACGATTTAAAGAAAAATATTTAATCAAGTCAACGTAGTCATTTTTTGACGTTTTACGACATTAATTTATAACCGGATGGGAGTGGCCAAATGTTGTAGGCTCTGATTAGTTGATCATGCCTATATAGTTTTAAACATTCAAAAAGTGTGCATTAACAAATGGGAGGGGTCCAAAGTTAGCAAAAACAAGTTTTTTTGATTTTACAAGCAAAGTATGCATTTTGGCGAGAAAAGTTTCTCGGCTTCTAATGGTCGAAAAAACTTGTTGTTTTATTTTTCAATTCTCCGTTTTGAATCCAGCTGTCCGAATTTGTAAGTCAGAAATTTGTACAAGTTATGAAAATGGCTCCAGGTCTATTTATTTATAAAAAAAATCACCCCCTTTTTTAAAGCGATAAATAAGGGGTTGACAATTGTTTTTATCATATTTTCTTAACGGGATATGAAAATTTGGTTATTTGTGAAGAGAATAAGCCTTTGTGCACCTCGAAATGTTTATCCAAAAAGACGTAACAGCAATGAACATTATGCGTCTTGGGATAAACAAATAGCAATATCTCAGCAACACAATAACCAATTGACTTTTATAAAAGCTGTTTAGATTTGGAATTTTAAAAGCTGGCTTCTAAAGTAGTAAAAACCTTAAATCATATTATTTTTGCAATAAATAATCAATATGCAAGAAATGACCATTTTCAGTGTTTTTTTTTGCATTTTTGCAATAAATATTTAACAAAATTAATCGTGCTGTACCTCAAATTGTAGGTTTTTAAATTCTGTAGAACTTATATTTTAAACTTTTCTCGTCAAAATGCATACTTTGGCTTGTAGAATCAAAAAACTTGTTTTTGCTAACTTTGGACCCCTCCCATTTGTTAATGCACACTTTTTGAATGTTTAAAATTATATAGGCATGATCAACTAATCAGAGCCTACAACATTTGACCACTCACATCCGGTTATGAATTCATGTCGTGAAAAATCTACACAGACTGGGCTGATTATCAAAATTTATTACATATGCTCGACAGTTAAATAAATATTATTCTTAGGACAAATTTTGAGAAAATCTTCATATGTCGAAAAATTATAAGAGTAAACTACCCCATTATTACGGCCGATTTTATTAAAAAGCTTATTGGGAGGTTTTGGTATAGTACCAAGACTAAATTCAGAGTTTGAACCGTTTGTAATTTTTAATTTTCGAGAAAAAGGTACTACAGACGCACATACATACATACGTTACACATTTTTTCAAAAACAAGTTTTTTGAGGTCTTGAAATGTTTCAAAATGCTAAAAATCAATTCAAAAAATCGATCCCATTAAAATAACTTATATTTTCAATAATTAAGTATTCAAAAAATTTCAATAAAATCCATACTGTCAAATATAGAATTTTTTAAATTATGTACTTATACAATATGAGTATTACAGGTTAAATGTTATATAGAAAAAAAAAATCATTGTCATATGAACTGGTCACATCATATTACACATATAATTAAAACAGTAATATTTACTTTTATATTTAAAAAATTAGGAAAAATTTTGAGTACGGAAAGTCTTATAATGTATTATTATTATTATTACTATTATTATTATTATTATTATTGTTATTATTATTGTTATTTATATATTTTGTCCTTTGCGACAGTGTCGCGTCCTGTGGCATAATAACCTGGGGTTTTGCTTATGAGAATGCAGTATCTCCTTTAGTAATTTTCAAAAAATAATATTCTAAATTATATTCGAGGGTAAAACTGAAGAAGATGTATTAAAAGAAATACTAACTGTTAAAAAAACATTCTCTAAATGTACTAATATATAACTACGAGGAATTGAAAACCTTCAACACGATTCTACAAGCATTACAAGAAAAAGTATATTTAATTGCCTTATGCGAAGTTAAATATTGAGAAAAAGCCACTTCTTTAAGACAGTAAAATTATTTAATGTACTGTTAAACGACTTAAAAATATAGTATCAAAAAATACACAAAATAGTAAAGAAAACAATAAAGAATTGGCTATCTGAAAGTACTTTATGGGGAAAAAAATATATGCTTATACTCAAAAGCCAAGTAAAAATAATGTGACAATATAGTTGTAAGCTTAGTTATTAAGTATCCAAGTTCGTATGGACGTCAGTATATGTAGAATCATATACTATTATAACTATATATTACTACTATATATTGATGTACTATGTACTTGGAAATAAATAAATAAAAATTTTAAATTCTTCTTATTTCAATTATAAATCCCAACAGCCCAATAACTCGAAATAACTAATTATTAGCGTATATTGGGTTATTAGAAAAACCTTGAGTTCTTAAAATTATTTATGAATACAAAAACACAATGATACAATAACCTTAATTTAGTAAAATATGCTGTACATATCGCAGATTTGTGGTGATATTCTACATATGAATTTTCTATTTGAATTGAGTTATCATGACAAAAATTTGTTAAAATAAAATACCTAATTTAATTTTTTTGTTAATGTCAATAAAAACAATTTTTTCACTAAAATTTCCTTGGAATATTTTATTTCATGATATAGCACTAAATTAGGTTATTGGGTCATTGCGTTGTTGTATTTGACATAGTTATCAAAATTAAATGAAGCTTTTATAAAAAAATTAATTTTTTACAATAATCTAATAAATATTTATATTGAGTTATTGGAATGAAATATGTAAATATAATTTTAAGCGAAATATTCATGAAAATTATTGGATTTTTTTTCTATAATAATTCACTAGCTCAATAAATGGGTTAAATATTGTTGTATTTATGAATTAGAAAATTTTTGAATAAAAGTTAAATACTTATGGATTTTTTTAGAAAATTCAATTTTCCTGTTTTAAACCCCATAAATAGATATACAGGTTGATTGGGTTAATTAATTCTTATGCAATTTTAAGTTATTTAGCAAAACGTAGTGATTTGTTAAAGTTGTTAATTTGACTCTAAATATCTGGCCAAGCCCAATACCTAAAATTTACTGGTAATAATTTTAAAAACTCAAAATGATATTTATTAAATTTCCACTGCTTTTCTCGCGATCAAATTACAACATTTTCTCGATATTTTTCTCAAATTCCCATTCTTCACCTCTTTCACCGTCTCATCATTTAATTTTGAAACAAATTTTCTCTAGCACCTCAAAATCCTGATTTGCTTTACCGGGACTTTTCTTTTTTTAGAAGGCTGAAAGCATTCCAATCAGTCGCGTCTCCGTTCCCGTTTCAAAAAAGCAAATATGTACCTACCCGGGAACTGGTTTCGTCACACAGCTCTACACTGATAACCGGTGTTAATTTTTCAAAAGTATACATATACATCGGCGTGTATATTACACGTATAAAAGAGTACCTACACGTCGTGGGTGTCACTAGGACTTGAGACATTCCGGGGAATAGTGGACGGGCTGCAAAGTAGGTATAGTCCGTCCATAATTTATTTGTAGCGGTAGACATGGAGAATGGAACTTTTCCACTGATTATCACATATATACTCTATTCAAAACAAATCCCGATGCGCGTCATTTTGATGACGTCACCAATCATCCAATACCACCAACTTAATATAGTCCCAGGACATCGCAATTTATGTGTTCCGTGTATATTTTAGGTTGAGAATACACATAACCATATATAGTGTCAACCTAAAATATACACGGAACTAATAAATTGCGATGTCCTGTGACAATATTAAGTTGGCAGTATTGGATGATTCTGACGTCATCAAAATGACGTGCATCGGGATTTGTTTTGAATAGAGTATATTACACTTATTCATACAGTTATTCATTAAATATAGATGTATGCAAAAACTAACCTACTGTGCACTGTATATGATTTTTTTTTTGTTATTGGAAACACGGATACACGCAATTTTATATACACTAAGAAAAGTTATAATGCCTAATTATTCTCTTGAAAACACGTTAATCTCTTCCGGTGCGTTAAGATATGTGTCAAGAAATTATACTTTTTAATATCGGTAAAAGCTGCGTTGGCACGATTACATCAACGGTTTTAAAAGGGAAACAATCGAGTCCATTACTTTTACATTAAAGCTGGCATTCGTCAAAACTAGGTTAGCAGCTGTTGATAGATGGCGAAATGCCAAATCGGACGCGATTGACGAGGACGTAATCGGCGGAAGGAGATTCTAAATTCCGGTAGTTATGGCGAATATGGGTATACAGAAGGAATTGGTTTGGAAGTCGTTGCTTTGCTGCCCTATGACGACTTCTTTAATGTCACGTTTTAAGTGTAAGTAAGGTTTATTAATTGCTTTGGTATTGTTTTCATACTTGTAGAATTAAATTAGCCTAGGACTCTCATGTAAAAAGTTATAGATTCCGAAAATAGTTCCCAAAACCCAAGTTTCCTAAAAGTTTCCCATCGGATTGTCATAACTCTGTCGAGTTTTGACATGCAGTTTGTAACTCTGTAGATCTCTGGAAATTGATTTAAGATTTCCTTCATTTTTTAACATTTTGAAAACTCCTAATTATTTTCCTTATGTATTGCTCGACAAATAATTTGTTTCTATTTTGCTTTAAAATATTACATTGCATTAAAAAGGTGCATAAGATAAAAATTCTACGCAGCACAAGTTACCATACGAAATTTTAATTAAAAATTTGAATATAAAATGTTATAGTTTCTTTATTGAAAATTGTTACTTATATTATTAATAAGTTGTTTATCAAAATTTTGAATTTAATTAAGTGTTTCATTTAAGCAATAATGATTATATTAGTATATTTATAAGTAATTAATATTTCAAAAATAAAGGTGTGAATAATGAATTCGCAATTTTATTTTTCGCCTGTTTATTAAAAATATTTTTGAAAACGTAAAACTTGACTGAATTTTTCCATATTTTTCAAGTAATAAAAAGGAAAATATGTCAGAAGAAATGAATGCTAACACCATATTTAATGAAGTGTAACTTTTACATAAAAAATTTTGGAAAGTACTTTATACAAAATTCCCTTTATTCTTTAAAAAATCACTCCTTAAAATTTTACCTTGACATTAAAAATCATCCTGTATATTGAAGTGTGTAATTAAAAAGAGGGGAGCGTATTAACAATTCTTAGTTCTACAATGAATTCAAGGCACATTTAGGCACAAGTTCAACACATTCCGAACTCAAATATACTTTATATTTAAAAGTTTAACTCAAAAACTTAATAAATTTTGAAATGAACTCAGAACAACTTTAAGCATATCCTGACTAAGTTTTAAGGTAAAGTCTAAGCATATTTTTGGAAAATTTAAAATGTTTTAAATTAATTTGAGTTAAAAGTTTAACCCAAAAAGCTCTGAGTGTTTATTAAAAATCTGGAAAATTTTGAAATGAATTCAGGATAACTTTAAATGCATTCTGAATAGACATTTTGAGTACAATCTGACATCAAACCATTTTACATTTAAACTTACAAATATATTAATAAAACGAGAGGAAGTTTATTAATAATTGTAGACGGTTTTGGAAGGTGTTTCAAGCACATTTTTAGAAAAATCAAGAAGTTTTGTATTGAAATATAATATTTTAAATTTAAAAGTTTAACTCAGAGTTTAGAGTTAAATTAAGATCTGAAACATTTTGAAACAAACTAAGAGCAACTTTAAGCATATTCTGAATGAACTGAGGACTTTTTGGGTCAAATGTGAGAAAAGATCATTTTAAATTTAGAACATGTTATCAAAAAAAATTCACAAAACGAGAGGTAATTTATTAATGCGATTTTGAAATGAACTCGAAGTATATTTTTGGAAATTTTAAGATGTTTTAAAGTCAAATATAATATTTCAAATTTAAAAATTTAACCTCTGAGGGTGTATTTAACATTTGGAACGTTTTATAATGAACCCAGAGCAATTTAAAACGTGATATTAAATATGTATGAGGTATGTAGTTCAAATTTAGAACCTGAAGTCAAAACTCAATATAAGGGTTTCGTTTAAATCTTGAAGATTTGATGGTAAAGTTAAACTTATTAAAAAAATATGAATTGCTTATATAGGTTTAATTAAGAAGAAGAACTGTGTTTTTAGAGAATGACTCAAGTATCGAAATTAGAATTGGTTTGAAATTGAAATTTTCAAAAGTCGAAGGAAGGTTTTCAAAATTTAAATCATTTCAAGATTCAATTCCATAAGAAGACTTTATTTATTTACTTATGGTAACGCGATGTTTTTCTCTTATGCCAGATTATTATTATGAAGACATGAGGATACCTGCAATATCTTTCTATTATCTCAAAATTGTTGCTAAACACCATTTTCCTTTGTTTTAAGCTACTCACTAACCTAACGACAATGACGACCGGTTTCTTTCATATCTTGTAACTTTTAACTATAGAGGAGTCCCTAAGGGTACGTTTTATAAACGCCACTTAGGCATTAAATGCCTACTCCTTTTATATTCACGCTGGAATGTAATTAGTTAAGGCAATTTGAGGAGATATCAACGCGTAAATGAAGTGTACCTGGACAGTCCCTAAGCGTTTACACGTTAATTAAATCTGGTTTATTCAGTGTACTTATTGTGTAGTCTTTTGTGTGTCAAATGGCGAGACGCAGCAGTTCCCCAGTTACTTTAATATTTCGAAATTATATTTGTTTCATAGTCTTGTATTTGATTAGTTAACGAAGAGAAGTAAGTTTGATAGATTTGTTAAACCAACTTTAGAAACTGGAAAGCGATTTCTCCACGTTGCTGCGGCTAAAATAACGTTTAAACCAAGGTTAAGTCATACACTTTTCAATACTGTTTCGAAAAGAGTAATGTAACGAAGATCATTAACGATAATTTAGACACATCCATCGTCGAAATTTCGTTTCTTTAAATCACATTCGACGCGTCGGAGTTTCCACGCGCCTCAAGCATGAGTACATCACAATGCACGCTCGTAAATCATTTCCACATATGTCCTGAAAGTAACATGCATCATTGCTATGCCATAACAATACGCTAAGTATGGCCGCGGACTAGCTATTGAATTTATTTCATAAATATGCATGTTTATTTTGAAACGTTGTTGTTGTACAATATGTCAAATCGACTTGTCGGCACATTACACTTTAAAAAATTGGAGGGATTAAGAGGTGCATCTAACTCGGAGAGTAATGAAATTTATTGAGTTAAATTCGGTACAGTAAATAGCATGGGGTTTAGCCTCAAAAATTTAAAAAACCTCAAACTTCATTTATCAAAGTGGCGAAAAATTGGGTGAAATGTATGCAATAGTCACTGAATAGCTAGAATCTGGAAACTTGGTATTAGGTTTCCAAATGGATCATTAAAATCCGATAATCCCAAATTACACTTCTGAGGGAATGGAAAGGAGGGATGAGTTGAGTTGAGAGAGTTGAGACAGTAAATCCGAGTAACTACATCGACTGGCTATACCTACAGATACTTCAGATCATGAAATGCAATACCTACGTTGGCAAGAAATGGGAAATTTTGTTACTATAAATTTTCCAAAAGTATGTAAAGATTTACCAAGATTTTATTTAGCCGACTGTAAATTATATGAATTAATTAAAATGTAGGTACTAAAAAAATAATATATCTTGGTATATATTTAAGTATTAAATTTAATATGAGACAATTCAACTAAGAATAAAATCGTGGGGCGCAAACTACAACTAAGATAAGCGAATTACAATTAAGATGAACGCACCAAGATTTATTTTTAGTTGTATTATCTGGTAGTTAGTATTACAAACTACCGCGTGTCATTATTAGGTGTTATGGGCATCCCATAATGAAGATGTTTCAAAAATACGTGAGATGGTCACTTCAGCTAGTTTTATTCTATTTTATCAATTATTTCGCACTGGGAACTTGTCTTGTCTTGTCTTATTAAGTTAACGTCTCTTTTACGCTGCCAGGGCCAATTTGGACGGGACCTACAGTTTAACGTGGGCTCCGAACCACGGTCTTCGAGCACGGTTGTACCCATAGAGATAAAAGAGAGAGGAGGTAACAAATGTGCTTGGAACAAATAGAACAAAGCACAGGCCAAAGTGGCTTCTGCATATGGCCGACTTCCTGTAAGAAATCTTTCTCTCCAATGGCGTAGCATTACATTAACTAAAATTATTAAATAATAATTTGTATGAAGCAGTTTTATTTTCCATAAAATGTCACAAAATGCTAAGATATGAAACAATACGAAGGTTGCTCAATACGAATTAAGTAAAGAATGTTTCATTTTTAAATTTCTTGATTAATTTAACGCATATTTATACTAATAGTTCATAACAAAATTACCTACATCAGTTTTTAAAACCTTACGCTGTTGTTCATTCTTTGGAAAACGGAAACAAACAAAAAAAAAACGATTTTGGGATTAATCAGTTAATAGAAAAAAAATTACCAAAAAAGAAATGTGCTCCAGGTATACCAGGAAGACAAAGAACGAGCAGGAAACCAGGAAGGAGCGGAAGAGCTGATTCAGTTATGTAGTGGGTATATTGTATTAAAAATATGTATGTATTTATGATTAATTGATAAACTTTAGTTCCCAATGGTAAACTGTAGCTTCCCCTATAGATCCGCAACTGCACAATTCAACAAAGACAATCGCAAGGACGCGTTCGAAAAGTGGCTTCTCAATATGGCCGCTTCCGTCTACAAAATTTATTACCCCCTCTCCCTATTTGTTACCTCCTCTCTCTTTTATCTCTATGGTTGTACCCTCTTAAGGCTCTCACCCCAGTTGATCCACTCCGTGCTCTACCGACTCAGGGTGTGTGTATCCTAGTCCCGCCCTCCTACAGGATATCCGATCCTATCCGGCCTGGTTACCGGCGTGAATAGGAACGGGATTTTGGATACATTTTACACACTTCCCGCAACACACACAACATCCATGGATTACGTGGGATTCGAACCCACGACGACAGTGTCCGCCTGATTCAAGGCCCGCGCCTTAAACCACACGACCACCGCCGCCCCTATTACTGGGAACTTGTAACGCCATTACGTGCCGGATTATCGGATTATTACAAAACTAGTTGAAATCCAAGGAACTACGTTATTTACGAATGAAAAAATTACTGCTATTCATTAATGCAATCAAACGATCCAACCACATTCAGGAATATCATGAATCATGACTATAATAAACCTTTCTGAAATTCTAACCAAACAAAGTGATTACCGTAAAATGCGTAGTTATAAGAGCTACAAATTCTACCATTTAATTTCCTTACTGGTTTAATGGTCCCATAAAGTGATCTTGCCAAGATATCGCTTTTGTTATCCTTCTAACTGCATTTTCGTCATTCATGGCTCTGGGGGTTTCACAAACAGGAGAACGACCATATAAAATTGGACACTTTTCGAGAAGTATTTCGTACCGAAATTTCAGACATATAATCTCGTCTCGTCTTGTCCCGAAATTCGAGACAAGACGTTCTAGGGAAGTCTCGAACTCGTTGAAAACCACACAAATTCTTCAGTGTTTTTAGGATCAAAAGTGTACAAAACAAATAAAAGTGAGTTATGTTTTGAAGAAAAGGTCAAAACAATCAATCAAAGTTTCATATTCCTCAAAATTCCGTATATTTCCTATCACTCCAATTCTCGAGGTGTTTACACCGCTTGCGTGACGCAACCGAGCAATCGGCACGTATAGAGGAAAAAACATTGCAATATAATCTTTTGTTATGATTTTTCCAAGTTCGAAACCTTGCAAGAGGGAATAATCGAAACGCGACCTTGTGTAATGGATAACGACGGATTCACGAAAAGTGAAAAAGTACTACGGTGATTACGCACCGTATCTCCTGTCTGGGCTCTTCTAAAAAAATTAATTCACCTGAAAACGACAGTCTGGCGGGAGATTCGTTCCGTCCGTCTTTTGGGGGAAAGTGACGGGATACTCATGGATCAGATCAAATATTACCTAAATCAATCAATAGAAGTTAACACATGTTTTGGCACGTGTCTCGTAAACCATTGAAATCACGACCTGGCAGCGTTATTAATTACGATACATACATAACTAGTTTACTATGTCTAAGCAGTGATTACGTATGATTACAGACTAAGTCTAGACGGCACACATTCATTACAGTGATGTAGTAGGACTTCGTTATCAGACAATTTCCTGCTTTGTTACGATATGGTAGAAATAACAAAGTTAAAGGTTGATAATCTTGAGACTTACTCAGTGAATTTCAATGTAATGTAACACTTGTTTGCGTTAGTGCAGAGAATCATAGACAACCATAGAGATAGTGCAGGAGTACCAAAATGTCCTACAGTAATAAGGTCGACCAGTGTAATATTTTAGGATCAAATGTACTGTAATGTTTATTCTAGTTTATTTACACTGTCCTAATTATACACTACACACTACTTAATTTATCTACACTATTGCTGAACTAATTAATTTACATAACACACTTAACTTTTAGTTTATTCATACCATTCGCTTGACCGTTTTTCGCACTGATTACTCTGTCGCGGCTTCAAGTCTAATCTCCCTCTCCGACCGCAAGCCCGCTTATATACATATCTCAATTGTATTCGCAATGATTCCTGAAAGAACTTGATCCTTCTTTTCCGTAATTATGCTTTTCTAGAAACGTCCAGAAGGTAATAAATCATTCTTCCTTTACTAAGATGTTGCCGAGACGTTTGAGACGATTTTTATTGCTCAATTAAGCGTAGCGGCGTTCCTTTGAGGTAAGCCGCCTTCCGATAAGAGTAAACACGTTTCGCGCTGCTGTTTACATTTCGCGTTACAGCACCGCAATAAGGTTAAAGTGGCAGTTTGAATTTGGATTTAAAGATTTAAGACAAAAGTACTGCTTTATCCTAAGCAATGCTGAAACAAATAATTTTAGAACCAGTTACTTTGAGTGAATTTTGATTCCAATTCTTAACTTGTCCTTCAATTTTATACCAATTGATTGTAACGTTTCTGCTCACTTATTCCGTGAAACTCAAATCTAGCTAATTTTAGTTACAATCGGTTGAATTTGCCCCCTTTTAACTGGTAGAACTTTAACTTTTAAATAAATTTTAGGTCTAATTTGCGTTCTTTGAAAATACAGATTTACCTAACTTCAGCTTTGAAAAGTTTTTGATTTTAAACCAACATTGTTCACCATTTGGATACAGAAATTGGAAACGAATTTAGTATTAATTTTTGAATATTTTGGACCAATATTATCTACAAACTTTGAAGATCTCTTGCTTCTTCATTTGAGAATAGAATTTTGAAACGATTTTAGTACTGATTCTTGAATCTTTATAATATGTACAAACGTATAATACTTTCTGCTTCGGTGTATTAAATTTTGAAATTGTTTGATATTTCTTAGTTCAATTATAAAAAGTTTTAATTTTAATCCAAAAACCATGAATTCTTTGGAAATCGAATTTTGAAATATTTTGGTATTAATTATTGAATCTTTATTCCATCAACTTTTCGTTTTGAACCAATATTATTCATATTTCTTGAATCAAAGACTGCATTGTCATAAGTTTGCTTAAACAAAGTCTAGCACTAACCTTATCCTAAAATGCATGCTTAGATGTCACAATAACGTCGATCTTATTACTGAGGGATGTTCTATACACTAACTGTGTAATGTATCTAATAGTTATGTGGTAGCTCAAACCTAAGATTCCTTTTTGACAAATTCGACAATATAGCTAACTTTCCAAACGTTTAACTAAACTAAACTTAACTCAACTAAACGTTAAGTCTTAACTGGTAAATTCAGCATACACCGAATTGTATTGCGCATAATGATTAACAATCACTTGTATCAGTTAATATGACTAGATAAATAAAACTGTACGACGTCATAACTAAGTGATATCCTTCAAACGTTAAGTGACTGTCGACGCCATCGAACGAGTCATTTAAACACAATTTAGAAGAAACAAAAGAGGTACACACTTACACACACACAAGCATACGATGGAATGCGGTTACTTTCGAAGTAACAAACGCGGTCGGTTTTCTAAAATGATGCGAACTATCCGTACGACTATTCGCTAATTGGCGAGCAAACTTAGTTTAATACGAAACGTTTATTTCAGGTAAAAAACGATGCTTAGAAAGTCGGCTTTGTTTCCTCTCTACGGTGTCGATGAATTGCGAGTTCTCCTATGCCTGAACTAGGTCGAGAGGTTATGTTGATAAATAGTTGTTATTTTGGAAAGGTAAAGTGCAAACCTGTTATGGAAACCTCTATGATAGAATTCGAATATGACTATTGATCACACTGTCTCCACCCTGAGTGATCAGCAATTTTTTATAATAATACTAAGGTTTACAATGAGAACTCTCGGATATCCGATTATCCGGATAATCGGATAAATTGTAGCTATTCACTTATCCCGATAATTTTTAGTCCAGTCATTATAGGGGGTTCAGCTAGGTAATGACATACCCAGTATAAAACGTAAAAACTTCTATTTTGACATCCTGAAACATTCCCCAAAATTCACATATAATTGGATGGCCGCAAGTTTTAAAGTCGGGGGTGAAAAGTTACAAAAATCGATTTTTTCTACATATTTTGCAAATATCTCGTTTTCTATGAGTTGTACGCTATTTGTATTTATTATCGATATTGTAGAGAATCAAATTCTCTACAACTTTTGTATTTAACATTTCTTCATACCTCGAAGTGTTTTCGAGATAGAGGGCGGAGAGCGCTGTTCAACTGGTAGTCCCGATCAAAAATTCGTATATTAAGGTTATAAATTATTGCTAAATATTTAATTACTAGTTATTATTAACTTTTACATTAAATTCAATCTTTCTTTCTAATAAGTCTAAAATTTATCAATTTAATAACACTTATAATCTCTTTCTGTAATTGAAAAATTATTAAGGGACATACTTTAATTACATTTTAATTATATTCTCATTTACACTAATTTCATTTGGAGTAAAAAATAATGAAGTAAATCTTGTTTAAAATCCGTAAACTCTTAAATTCTATCATAACTTTAAAAATTTATTGTCAGAAAAAGAAGAAGAGAATTGAAATTAGAACTTGTTCTTCTCGAAATTTTTATTCTTTTTTATTAATTTTGATAATATTAAATTAATCAAATGACACTTTTACTAAAAGCGTTAATTACAAATTTAACTCTTTTCTTTTTTATTTATTTAGAAACTTATTAGTATAAATTAGATTGCAATTAAAATTTCATTTAATTATTTTCCTCAAAAATTTTTTACTTACATTGCCAGGTAAGTGTTATTAAATAAATTGACACTTAACTAAAAATAGATAAGTAACCAAACAAAATGAATTTAATGAAAAAGTTAATAAAAAATGATATTTAAATATTTAGCAATAATTTATAACCTTAATATTACGAGTTTTTGATCGGGACTACCACTAGTACCAATTGACTTTTAATGATTCTCTGACCAGCGCTCTCCGCCCTCTATCTCGAAAACAGTTCAAGATATGAAGAAATGTTAAATACAAAAGTTGTAGAGAATTTGATTCTCTACAATATTGATAATAAATATAAATAGCGTAAAACCCATAGAAAACGAGATATTTGCAAAAAATGTAGAAAAATCGATTTTTGTGACTTTTGACCCCGGACTTTAAAACTTGCGGCCATCCAATTATATGTGAATGTTGAGGAAAGTTTTAGGATGCCAAAATAGAAGTGTTTACGTGTTAATATACTGGGTATGTCGATTTTCCGAGATATTCACCTAATTTGGCCTAAGATGACTGGACTATTTAGTGTGTTATTAATTTTACTCTTATTAAAAAGGAAACCCAGAGGAAGAAATTCAGCTAATAAAACCTTCAACAAATGTTTATAAAAACATATTCGACGGAATCGTCTTTTTTGGCGTTTTAACACGAATATAATTTTATATTAAAAAATACATAAGATTCAATGTTAGCAGCTTTCAAAATCGCAAATGATCTTTTTTGTTCAAATGTTGAAATCAAATAATTTGTTTAATATACAGCTATAAAACTATATGAAACCTTTGGAAATTCTTTACTTTTCTTTAACCTAGCTATACAAGCAATTTTTAAACGGACAACGGTAGGGACATTTTATAGACGAATTGGTGAATTTAAACCTATTTTGGAATATTCTGTATTACAGATTTAATTCAGAAGTAGAAAAGGACTACATATTAAAATTCTAGAATAATTCAAGACGTTTCAATTTATCATCAGATCTGTTGATATTCAGAATTTAACTATAAATATGTCTGCATTGATAGAACCAACTGATTTAAAATAATAGGCAAAGATTACTGTCATTATTTCAAAATTCAGTACCCAAAAGAGGAAGTCAAAAGTATTCAACGAATATCGATTCAAAATCGAAATCTTTCCATGTAACTTTCAGTCCATTTTCCTCAATGAGCGCTCCCAAACGATCGATCTTCAAACAATACACTAATTTACATTATCTTCTCGTGTGAAGTCGGAATAGGAACCCCTCCTATTTCGTGATACACACGATCTGAATGGAATTCGTACAACAAAGGTAACAACATTTATTTTACTCACATTGTCACCTACGAACTGCGAAAGAATTTATTTTCTAATCACCGTTTCTCTTTAATTACGAGTGGAAACATTATTCTCCTACCGTTCAAGGAACGTGTAATATTGGATATGTCGAACCAATAAAGATACCTACATACGAGTTGTTTACGTGAGGTTTTGATATTTGATACGAAATAGACGCATGTTTGCAATTTTCTTGCTATTTTGTTGATACAACCGGTCTTAAGGTTACGTAACTTATAGTATAGGTTAAGTAACGTGCAGAAGTGCTATATGGACGTTTGAACGGATGAGTTGGATTCCCGAATGTGAATTAATGGAATATTTTAAAATAAATGGAAAGTTTTAATTGGAAACGTCAAGCGTTACCCAGAGATTTGTTGTTGTCGTTATGTTGCGGTAATTTTGAAATGAATCATCCATAACTAATGAAATTGTGAATTTAATGGAAAAAAATCGTTTTAGTATTGAGTATATTACTAAAACTTGAGTACCTACTAAACATAAATTTCTTTCCTGGCAATAAAGGACTTCTCCATAGGTTTTGGGATATGCTAAACCGAAACAAGCAGAAGCCTTTCTTGAGCCAGCGAAACAGCTGTTGAGATTCCTTTAAATTTCGCAAAATTCTACAAATAAACTTTTTAAAAATAATTTCGCCATCTTTCCCCGGTTGCCGATTTCCCAAAATTTTCGACCCAATTGTATTTCAAATCCCACATCATAAGCAACTTTGAATTCCGCATACCTTAAACTGGTCGAATGAGAACTCCCATAAGGTCAAACGTTAATCCAATAAGAGTCCAGGCGGACGAGGCCGGTCACTTCACACAAAGGGTACGTACCACTGCCGTAATCACTATAACAAGGGACACCGGCACTAGACTTCACTGTACACAGGAAGAGGGAATCGTCGTCGAGACCGAACCGCGACGAGCCGTCACTAGTTTAGCGCGAAAGTCGCCGTGTATACGTACTAGCCGCGGTCGAAACTCGGATTACAGGTATTTCTACCTTTACGTTGATTGGGTCGCGGTGTTGTCGCGGTTCACCGCCGGAAAGTCGTAAGTAGTGATGAATTGGACTGTGTTAATGGGGCGTCGAACGAAATCGACGAGATGGAAACCTCTTGCAAACACCACAGGTCCATCAAATCATGAAACCCATCTGGGATCATAAGGTGGGATTTACGTAGCACTATAAATCTGGTTGGGGGTCGCTACGAATCATTCTAGACACTTTGAAATCCTTTCATGTCACTAAGGTTCTTTTAAATTCACGTGGGATACTATAAATGGTCCTATATATTACTTTGGAAATGCTGACTGTAGTGACTGTTGTTCTAAACTCCGAAGAACTTAGTCAAGATGGGATTCTTTTGAATTAAACCTTCTTTGGGGCATTACTAGGGATTTACCTGGGGTATGTCTGATTGGGGATCTATGTAGATCCCTTAATTATGGTGGACAATCCTGGAATCATTCTAGATCCTTTGAAATCCGTTTATATCACTAAGGTTCTTCTAAATCCACGTGGGATCCTATAAATGGTCCCAAATATCTCTTTTAAATGCTTACTCTTGTTCCAAACCCCAAAAATTTAATCAAAATGGGATTCATTGGAATTAAACCTTCTTTGGAGTATTACCATGAATTTACATGGGGGTATGTCTGATTGGGATCTATGCACATCTCTTAAATGTGGTTAAAAATCCTGGAATCATTTTAAATCGTTTGGTACCTTTCACATTACTATCTAAGGTTCTTGTAAATCCACGTGGGATCTTGTAAGTGGTTCCAAATATTCCATTGGAATTCCTAATTGGGATATAATTCCTAGTTGTTCTAATCACAGAAGAACTTAGTCAAAATGGCATTCTTTGGAATTAAACCTTCTTGGAGCATTACTCGGAATTTACCAGGGGTCCCTCTGATTGGGGATCTATGTAGAGCCTTTAAATGTGGTTGGAAATTCTGGAATCGTTCTAGATCCTTTGAAAATCTTTCTTATCATTAAGGTTCTTCTAAATCCACGTAGGATCCTATAAATGGTCCCAAATATCCATTTGGAAGTGCTTACTAATGTTTTAAAGACCGAAGAACTTGGTCAAAATGGGATTCCTTGGAATTAAATCTTCTTTAGAGCATTACTAGGAATTTACACGGGGTACGTCTGACTGGAGATCTATGTAGATGTCTTAAATATGGCTGAAACTGCTTCAATCGTCGTAGATCCTTTGAAAATATTTTATATCATTTAGGTTCTTCCAAATCCACGTAGGATCGTGTAAATGGTCCCAAATATCCATTTGGCAGTGTCTACTCTTGTTCTACAGACAGAAGAATTTAGTTAAACTGGGATTCTCTGGAATTAAGCCTTTTTGGAGCATTACTAGGAATTTAGCTGAGGTACATCTCATTGGGGATCTATGTAGATCTCTTAAAGGTGGTTGAAACTCCTGGAATCGTTCTAGTTCCTTTGGAAACCTTTTATATCGCTAAGGTTCTTCTAAATCCACGTAGGATATTGTAAATGGTCCCAAATATCACTTTGGAAGTGCCTACTCTTATTCTAAAGACCGAAGAACTTAGTCAAAATGGGATTCTCTGGAATTAAGCCTTCTTTGGAGCATTACTAGTAATTTACCAGGGGAATGCGTGATGGGGATCCCTTAAATGTGGTTTGAAAATCTTGGAATCGTTCTAGATCCTTTGGAAAACATTCATATCAATAACGTTTTTTTAAGCCTACGTGGGATCTTATAATTGGTCCTAAATATCCCTTTGGAAATGCTTACTCTTGTTCTAAACACTGAAGAACTTATTCAAAATGGGATTCTTTGGAAGTAAACCTTCTTTGGGGAATGGGGTACGTCTGATATGTAGATCCCTTAAATGTGATTGAAAATTCTGGAATCGTTCCAGATCCTTTGAAAAACTTTCATATTACTAAGGTTCTTCTAAATCTACGTGGGATCCTATAATTGGTCCCAAATATCTCCCTTAAAATGCTTACTCTTTTTCTAAACAACGAAGACCTTAGTCAAGATGGGGTTCTTTGGAATTAAACCTTCTTTGGAGTATTGCTAGAAATTTACCTGGGGTACGTCTGATTGGGATCTATGTAGATCTCTTCAATCTGGTTGAAAATCCTGGAATATCACTCTAAATCCTTTCAAATGCTTTCATATCATTAAGGCTCTTGTAAATCCACGTGAGGTTCTTTATATTCGTTCTCAATATCCATCTGAAAGTTTCTCTTGTTCTAAAAACCAAAGGCTCCATTTAAAAGTTTATCCTTGTAAACTTTTAGTGCATTACTAGCAATCTACTTGGGGTCTTAGTTATGTTATTGGGATCTATGTAGATACCTTAAATCTGGTTGGAAGTCTTGGACTAGCTATGAATTATTATATCCTTGAAAACCTTTTCTAAGGCCTTGTCCTATGTGAGCGACAAAAGCGGCAACGCGACGCGATGCGACGCGACGCGACGCGAAAATATCAAGTAGTCGTTGTATGTATGTGTGGCCTACGTTGTCGCGTTAATCAATCTGCGACGAGAGGCGACGAAGTGCGGACTTGTTTTTTTGCGGCACGAGACGCGACGAGTAGTTTCAAAATAATCGTGTTTTGATGGAGAATGTGAAAAGGATGGATCTGGACCTCCTTATTAATTCAGTACGGGAACAAAAACTATTGTGGAATAAAAAACACAAAGATTATAGGAACCGTTTATTGTCAAGAAGAGCTTGGAAGAGTGTTGCTGATGGACTTGGTTGTACTAGTAAGTATACTAATACTTTACTAATTACTAATATAATACTTTATATTTTACTTAATACTTTACTAAGACTAATTTCAATTACATAATTGAAAGATTAACTATACTACTCGTAATAAAGCAAAACTCCACTCGTTTATGTTAGTTGTGTTTAATAAAATTTAGAAATATATCTCTTGTCTGTAAAGCGTCTCGAGTTGAAGCATTATACCGTCCTGATTTTTGAAGAGATTGTTGTCTCTGAAAAGTAGATGAGTATGAAGTTTGATTAGAGTGAGCTTCAAGGTCACGTGTAATGTTATGAATTACAGTTATAGCTTTTACAATGTGAACTGCATTATCGACATCGGTGGCTATAGGTCTGCTAAGTATTCCAAATTTTGACGCTATAGATCCAAAGGAACACTCCACGACCATTCTGGCACGTGACAATCTGTAATTAAAACGGTCTTTATCACTTCCCGGAACGGTGTTTGTGTCTGGAAATGGTTTTAATAGATAAGTTTTTAACGGAAATGCAGAGTCGCCAAGCAACACGAATGGTGCTTTAATATTGGAATTTGGCAAAAATTCTTTTTCTGGTATTTTTATTTTCCCGCTTTCAATGGCATGACGAAACAGACATGCATCAAATATTCCGGCATCGTTATCTTTACCATATCCACCAATATCAACCATAATAAATTTGTAATTTGCGTCTGTAATGGCTAATAAAATAATTGAAAAAAATCCTTTGTAATTATAGTACATGGAGCCGCTTTTTTTCGGTTTCCTAATGCGGATATGCTTCCCATCTATACAGCCAATGCAGTTTGGAAATTGCCACTTTTGCCAAAATTCATAAGCTACATGCCGAAAT
Source organism: Cryptocephalus moraei (assembly GCA_946251905.1). Classification (NCBI taxonomy): domain Eukaryota; kingdom Metazoa; phylum Arthropoda; class Insecta; order Coleoptera; family Chrysomelidae; genus Cryptocephalus; species Cryptocephalus moraei. The sequence goes on from OX276455.1 coordinate 10,679,973, forward strand.
TTATCCGCTGTTGGTAGTGGCATGTGCTTTTGCACCAAAGTCTCCCATATAGTAACGCAAACTTGCTTTACTATATTAGCTACTGCTGTTTTTGATATGCGAAAACTAAATGCTAATTTCCTAAATGACGTACCAGCTACCAAATATCTGAAAAAAAGTACTGACATTTTTTATTTGTTTCTATTACAGGTGAAGATGCACAAAAAAAGTGGAAAAATCTTTGTGATTCTTTCGCAAGAGAATTAAAAAAAATCCCTAAATGGCGATCTGGTGCTGACGCTGAAGATGGTAGTGGGGAGTACAGAGGTGATTGGCCATATTTTGAAGCGATGAAATTTTTAGAAGTAGTTTTGAAGCCACGTAAAAGTGCAACAAGCGTTCCTAAGACATTGTTAGATGATGCAGATATGCTTGATGATGACACAATTATGTCCGTTTTGTCCGATTCCACAGGAATATCATGTAATACAGAAACTATTACAGAAAATCAGTCTCAGATACAACATGAAAATGACAGCAATTCGGTCGTTCATGCAACTCAGGCTCAATTCGCACCAGAACAAGCTCCCATGACACCAACTGAAAATAACCATTTAACTCCTGGAACATCTCAGAAAAACCAGTCTTCTCTTGGTACGTCGCGTCCACAAACCTGTGATGATCAATCTCCAGCTGCTTCTTTTAGAAAAAATAAGAAAAAACCCAGTGATTTTTCAGAAGAATTTTTTAATCTTGAAAGAGAGAAAATTAAGTTGTTAAAGAGGGATATAGATGTTCAGGATGACGAAGATATGAATTGGTTCAAATCTATAAACCCATACCTAAAAAAACTTCTGTTTCGGATAAACGTACAAGAAATGCTTTTGAATGAATTAGCAAAATTCGAGACACCACCACAATCATCACCAGCCCAGACCCCATCAAGCAACATTTCTGATTCGAATTCAAATTATGCATCGCAATAGTTGATTAACCATTAAAAATTTATAGTAAATATATAGTATCAGTGTGTTTTTTCTTACCTTAGAGTCAGTAGCAACCTCTCCTCAATAGAAATCGGTTTTTGAAAATTGCTTGTCGATAGCTGAATAATAGGTTTAACAGCTACAACAACGTAATCAAAAGTGCTTGGTAATAAGCCACAATACTCTTTAAACAAAGAGGGATTACTTCTTAGTTTCGGATATAAATGATGAAACTCCCCAAATATATTTCGTTCCAAATATATGATATTTGTTTTCTTCCTTTTTTGTTTACGAAGTTTTTGTAAGGCTAGGTATTTAAAATATGAATTCTCCAATAACAACGCACTGTACTTGCCCATAGTTGAAACAGTAGCACAGAACAGTTGTGAACCGAAATTGCCGCATTTGTCGCTAACGGATGACTATAAAAAATAGGACACACGTCGCGTGAAGTATTGGTCGTATAGTGTCGCATTGCCTCGCGTCGCGTCGCGTCGCTACATGTCGCGTCCCGTCGTTCACCTAGGACAACAGGTAACATTAAAACTCTTATAAATCCGCATGGGATTCTATAAATCATCCCCAATATCTCACAGTAAGGTTTTACGGTTGTTCTCAACACCAAAACACTCATTTAGAATTAGATCCCTTGAAAATAAAATTGTTTGATATATGACTAGGAATCTAACTGAGATGCTCGACGTTGCTTCTTAAGTGTGGTTGAAAATATTAGACTGGTAACGAGTCACTTTGGATCTTTTGAAGTCCTTTCAGCAGATTAACGTCCTCTCAGACTCTTCTCAATCCACATGGGATCCTGTAAATCATCCCCAAAATCTCTTTGTAAGTGTTTTACTGTTGTACGTTCAGAATATATCTAGATTCTTTTTTGGGCATTGGTAGGAATCTGTCTGAGGTCCTAGATATGTTATTATAGTCTATGTGTAGCCCTAAATTTAGTTGAAGGTCTTGGATTTATTACGAATCATTCCAGATCCTTTAAAATAATGTTATATTTTTACCACCACCTCATAAATTTCTTTCTTAATCCACATGCGGTGCTGTAAATCATTCGCAATACCTTTTTGGAAATGTTTTACGATCCCAAACATAGAATGACTTTTTCAAAATTTATACTGGCCCTTTGAAATCGCTGCGTGCCATTAAAGTTTCCTTGTAGAATTTGTAAAACGCATAATGTAATATTGGAAAATGTTCTGGACACTTTTACCATCCACAATATTGGTAGGTTGAATATTTCCTAAAGTTTTTCTATGCACAGGGACAATTCGTGTACTCATTCAAAGAGTATCTCATTTGTTTAAGGTATTTACATCTCCTTTATATCCCATAAGGATGTTCTGCACCCCTTGAGTCTATGTGGAGTCCTAGAAAGTGTTCTGGGTATTTTTTCAATAAAATTTCGTTGGGTTGGAATACTTTTGGGTTTCTTTAAACACTAGAACGCCTTATGAACTAATTCAGGATCTATCTCAATCCTGTAAAGTCACTATACTTTCTTTGCGCCTCCAAAGGGTTTTTCTAAATCGAATTAAATCCGTCTAGGTTCCTAGAAAGTGTTCCATAATGGTAGGTTACAAATTTAATAAATTTAATAATTAAAAATCTTATAAATCCAAAGTTTAGCTCTATTCTTTAGTTTATATATCTCCTTCACCTTTTCTAAGGTCTTTTAGGTCTATTAAGTCCATCTAGGGCTCTAGAAAATGTTCTGGATATTTTCGAAGTTCCCAGTATCGATGGGTTAAATATCTCCGAAATTTATTTTAAGCATTCGGATACCTGAGAAGCATTCGTACTTAATTTATATAATTTAAATCCACATCGGGTCCTGAATTTTTTTTTAAATTTCCAATATGATTTGGGGTCTTCGCAAGACTTCTACTAACACTTCTAAATGTATTCTCGTGAACCTACATTAAAGTTCTTAACACTTGCTTGTTTTCAAACCTACTGTGGTCTTTCAAGTTGCTTAAGTGCTCATGGCAGGTTATACTGAGCCACTTTAAATCTACTTCATCATTACAATTCTCATAATTTTTATATTATAACTGTGTTTTTATCAATCATGTTTGTAACCTTTTGAAGATATTCTAGATTCTTAAGAAAACGAAAAATTTATGACATATATGTAGATTGTAATCATTCCATATTCTGGAGACATCTGTAAGCAGGTATCAGTTAGATCCTTAATGACGTCCTAAGAGTTAAGTGGTATTAATTGGTAATCCCTTAGTCCTTATTAGGTTCTTGGGATACTACTGAAATCTTCTAACTTATAAACTTTGAAGATTGCTTCGAAATTTGCAAGCACACCAATGAACTCTTTTCAATTTTCCTTGGAAACTTAATAAATTATTTTAAAATCTGCACAGAGCTCTTCAACATTTCTAACGTTCTGCAGTTCCCCACGCATCTCCCCGAGAGCATCAACCCATTGTTAATCTAAAGTCTTTGAGAGTGACTCACATTTACCAAAATTTTTAATGATTTGTTGATGGGTCTTTAGCACTTCCGAAATTTTTCCTGGGGTGATTTTAGACCAACGAAATGGAAAATTTCTAGAGGCTTAATAGGATTTCTAAATCTTGTCAAGATCAAAAATCAAGACTTTTGGAAACTTTCTACTACAGTTCTAGTACGATCTACTGTTTTCAATTTCGTTCGGAAATTATTTTAAGTATTTTAAAGTTAATACATTTTTCCTGAAATTTTTTCATTTTGAAAATTTGACCCCATTGGGCTCTTCCTAGGTTACCAAAATATCTAGGAACTTATGTAATTTCTTCGGAAATCCCATTCATTTACGTAATGGGTTCACATTCATTGAAACCTTGCATTTTTGTAACCTATTCTAACAGTACAATTGAGTAATAGCGTGTATTACAAACTCCAAACTCCACCCCGAATTAAGAGATTTCCCACACGCACGTTCAAATTATGAACGAATCACGCTTACGTTTTTTCCTCTTTAGCCGTCATTATGCAACGACCGCTATCCGGAACTTAATAAGACTTTAATTGAATTTTCGAGTTCTCGATTCGTAGCGCTGAAGGAGGGGGAAGTCGATCGTACGACGTTGCCGGATTTTAAGAATTAAATCAATTTGGATACTATTTGCAACTTTTAAAAGTTAGTTTAATCACGTCCTCAATTTATGCGCGTTAACCGCAAAAATAACTATAATTTACGTATCTACGTGTTATAGCTACATTGTAATTAATATACGAAATAATGTTCATTTCATCAATGATTCATTAAATTTATTCGAACCGTGGGGAATTATAATTAGTTAATGCCTTTGATGTTTATTTGAGCCATTAATGGAGCTTGTGAATTACTAATCGTTTTCGATTATTTAACAGTGGGTGATTAGATGCCATCATTTGACATTAATTTCACAAAATGTTATTACTTATAGCTGAAGCATCGTATATATTTCGAATTCGACTTTTAGATCGAAATAATCAGCAATGTCAGCAATAATTTAATTGACTTACCTAACCGTGCACCGCTCCTCCTTTTTACACGAAGACATATTGTACGCGATCTTATACACTGAAAAAAAAACACATCGATCACCAAAGACTCATTGTATCTAATTAATTAAGTTATTATTATTAATTATGATTACCTGGTGGATATGGCTTATGACTTCCGTGCGTGTCGCGTCCTCTAACGTTTTCCCGTTTACTTCCAAAATTTCATCTCCGACTTCTAAATTATCCTTATCGGCGGGTGAACCTACGGATTCATCGATTTGATCGATCTGATCAGTCAATGATTACAATTTAGGGCTTACCGTATAGTTTGATTTTCTTATCTTTGGTTTCTACCAGAATTATTACATAGCCTCCTAAATCCACCATGATTCAAGGGGCCCGACGATCTGAAAGTAAAAATTCGAAACATCACCGTCAGTTCGATAATATTTAGGCATCGTGTCGCGTAATGCGATTTCGTGAACTTTGTAATGACGTTAGGGCCTTATATAGTGGCAAATTCGATTTCTATGACCCGTTCTAGATTAGATGTAAATTAGAATTAATATGGAGTTTACAAAGGGGTACACATATAACATACTGAATTTGGCAGAAATTCGATTTCGAAATAAATTTCGCGGTGCCATCGCCGCTAATTGGAGTTCCCTGCGAGTTTGGAATGCCATTAGTGGGCTCCCAAAAATTTCATGAAACTCTTAACTCTTCTCAACCTTCAAATTGGACTCCATGTATTTCTTTTTTCAACATTACAGGTAACGTCACATTAGTTGTAGGTTAGCTGTAAGTTCCTTACACATTTGATGGGACGCACCTTTGGTTTGGTGGTGGTTAATCTTGGATCAATTTGGAACATAAATTCATATTCGGGTTGCTTTGGTGTAAATTAATGAAAACAGTAATTTTGGGGGGTATTTCTTAGGTTTCAGCTCAGGGGTGCTTTTTGAGGCGAAACATGTATCTGTCTTATATTCAAAATATTAAATTTCAACAATATGAAAGTTAAGTTAAGTTAAGTTAAGTTAAGTTGAATTTGAACAATTCAAAATTATAAAAAAATTGAGGTTATGAGCTGCAACTTCATCCAAATACACGCTTCGTCATTAACTATAAAGCGCATTTTTGACAATTTTAAAGGGCTACACTCTATAAAACAAAAATTTTTTGAAATATGCCTTCGATCTTGAATTGCATTTTTGGAAAGTTATTAAAACATAGTGAAAACTTGATCGATATCGAAAATGACAAATCGAGTAGTTGCAAGGCAATCCTTATAAAATGTGCAAATTATTCTCCTGAAAGGGTTAGTAGAACTTGAAAGAAAATCTGCGAATTATATGCGAAGGACCACAAGGAAACTTACTTAGTTCTTTATTTGCCCACTTACAACCTAACCACAATGTAATTACAACTATAGCCCTATCGCTAAATAGAAAGGGACACTATGAGGAAAATGCGACAAGAATGTCTAACTAACATAGCTTTTTCATTGGCTCAAATACACATCAGGAATGTTTAATCACAACTATAGCTCAATAACTCAATTGAAAGAGGTACTGTGAGGAAGACGCAACGAGAAGATCTAATGAACTTGGCCCTTTATTGGCCCACTTTCACTTCAGAAAGGTTTAATTGGCATTGTAGCTGTTTAGCTCAATTGAAAGAAAAATTATGAGGAAAATGCCCCGAAAACATCTAACTGACGTAACCCTATATCAGCCTAGTTGCATCTCAGAAACGTTTAACTACAACTCTAGCTCAATTTCAAATATGCATTGATGTAAATGATATAAAAAGACCTAGCTAATTAGGTCATTTATTGGCCCACTTACACCTCACAAAGTTTTAATTACAATCATAGCTTAATAGCTCGATTAAAAGTGGGACAGACTTTGGTATATAAACATTTTGTTAGCTCAGTTACATGTCAAAAAGGTTCAATTACAACCATCGTTCTATAGTTCGATCAAAAGACACTCTGAGGGACACGCCACGAGAAGATCCTTTAAGCCTTTTATTGGCCTACTTACACTTCAGAAATCTTTAATTGAAGCTATAGTTTAATAGCTCAATTAAAGGAAAAACTGCGAGAGAACTGCTCCGAGAATATCTAACTGAGTGAATCCTACATCATTGCAAATCAGAAAAGTTTAACTATAATGCAGCTCATTAAGTAAATTAGGCCCTTGATTGCTCCACTTATCTCAGAAAGGCTTAATAGCTCAATTGCCAATAAAACTGTGGTCGAAAAGGACCAAAGTAATTTAACCCTTTATTGACCGCCTTGCATATCAGACCAGTTTAATTGCAACTATAGCTCAATTAAACGAAAGAGGAACTGTGCTGGAAATACCTCGGGAAAACCCAATTAACAGACCTCTTTATTGGCTCACATACATATCAGAAATATTTGATTACAACTATAGCTCAATAACTCAATTAAAAGAGGAACTGTAAGGGAGAAGATCTAATTAACTGAGCCCTGTATTGGCCCAGTTCCACCCCAGAAAATTTTAATTGGTACTATAGCTCTTTAGCTCAATTAAAAAAAATGAAATAAAAACTGTCTAACTCAACCATATCAGTACGGTTGTTCATTGTAGCTCAATAAGCAAATTAATCATTTGATTGGCCCACATGTCTCAGAAAGGCTTAAATAGAACCAGCATTTGAGCTGAATAGCTCGATTGACATTAAAACTGTTATCGAAAAGGACCAAACTAATTAAACCGTTTATTGACCCATTTGTATATCAGAACAGCCTAATTGCAACTATAGCTCGATTGAAAGAGGAACTGTGCTGAAAATACCACGGGAAAGCCTGACTAACATACCTCTTTAGTGATTCACATACACATCAGAAATATTTGATTAGAATTGTAGCCAAATAACAAATTGAAAGAGATACTATAAGGGAGATGATCTAATTAGCTCGGTCCTTTATTGGCCCAGTTCCATCTCGGGAAGGTTTAATTAGTACTATAGCTCTTTAGCTCAATTCAAAGAAAAACTATGAAATAAAAACTGTCCAACTCAACCCGAAATCAGTACAATTGTTCATTGTAACTCAATGAGCAAATTAAGCCCCTGATTGGCCTATTTATCTCAGAAAGGCTTAATTAAAACCAGCACTTGAGATGAATAGCTCGATTGACATTAAAACTGTTGTCGAAAAGGACCAAACTAATTTAACCCTTTATTGACCGCCTTGCATATCAGAACAGCTTAATTGCAGCTATAGCTCAATTTAAAGAGGAATTGTGCTGGAAATACCACAGGAAGACCAAACTAACATAGTTTTTTACTGGATCATATACACATAAGAAATATTTGATTGGAACTATAGCTCAATAACTCAATTGAAAAAGATACTGTGAGCTTAGCTTTCATTGGCCCAGTTCCACCTCAGAAGAGTTTAAATGGTACTATAACTCTTTAGCTCAATTCAAAGAAAAATTATGAAAAAAAAAACTGTCTCACTCAACCTTATATCAGTACAGTTACTCAAACTTAATTAACTCAATGAGCAAATTAAGCCCTTGATTGGCCCACTTATCTCAGAAACTACAGAACTACTCCCAATTGAAAAAGATACTGTAAGGGAGAAGATCTAATTAGCTGAGCCTTTAATAGGCCTAGTTCCACTTCAGAATGGTTTAATAGCTCTTTAGCTAAATTCAAAGAAGAACTATGAAATAAAAATTGTCTAACTCAACACTATATCGGTACGGTTATTCATTGTAGCTTAATAACCAAATTAAGCCATTGATTGGCCCATTTATCTCAGAAAGATTTAATTAGAACCAACCGATTGAGCTGAATAGTTCGATTGACATTTATGATTGTGGTCGAAATGACCAAACTAATTTAACCCTTTATTGACCGCATTCCATATAAGAATAGTTTATTTGCAACTATAGCTCAATTGAATGAAAGAGGAACTGTGCTGGAAATACCTCGAGAAAACCCAACTAACAAATACCTCTTTATTGGCTCACATACACATAAGAAGTATTTGATTAGAACTATAGCAAAATAACTCAATTGAAAGAGATACTATGAGGGAGAAGGTACTAATTGGTACTATAGCTCTTCAGCTCAATTCAAATAAAAACTATAAAATAAAAACTGTCTAACTCAACTCTATAGCAGTACATCTGCTCAATGTAGCTCAATACGAAAATTAAGCCCTTGATTGGCCCACTTATCTCAGAAAGGCTTAATTAGAACCAGCACTTGAGCTGAATAGCTCGATTGACATTAAAACTGTTGTCGAAAAGGACCAAACTAATTTAACCCTTTATTGACCCCCTTGTATATCAGAACAGCTTTATTGCAACCATAGCTCGATTGAAAGAGGAACTGTGCTGGAAATACCACAGGAAGACAAAACTAACATAGATATCTTCTGGCTCACATACACATCAGAACTATTTGATTACGACTATAGCTCAATAGTTCAATTGAAAGAGGTACTGTAAGGGAGAAGATCTAATTAACTGAGCCTTTAATTGGCCCAGTTCCACTTCAGAAAGGTTTAATTGGTTTAATAGCTCTTCAGCTCAATTCAAAGAAGAACTAATATGATATACTAATAACTGAAATAAAAATTGTCTAACTCAACACTATATCAGTACGGTTGTTTATTATAGCTCAATAAGCAAATTAAGCCCTTGATTGGCCCAATTATGTCAGAAAGGCTTAATGAGAGCCAGCAAGTAAGCAGAATAGCTCGATTGAAAGAAAAATTGTGGTATAAAAGGACCAAAGTAATTTAACCCTTCACTGAGCCCCTTGTGTATCAGACCAGTTTAATTGGCTCGTCCTTTAATTGCAACTATAATTCAATTGAAAGAGTAATTGTGCTGGAAATACCACGGCAAGGCCTAACTCATTTAACCCACTCACCAGACACAAAGTCAGAAAAATTTAATTACAGCATACCACTGAAGGTTGGAAACGTGATGAGACATTTGGTATAACCTAGTTTTGGCATTAAAATTTAAATTTAACTTATCGTTCTCTTCTAATGCTGAACAGTGGAAATTTAAACGAGGAAAGCAAATTGTGATGGTACCTATCTCATTTTCAATCAGTGTTTAGGTAAATATGGTAGAAAAGTTTACATCGAGGATTTCTCATTGATTTTTGGTTGGAAACTGTTATGCGTTGGACTGGTATTGTGAAAAATGGAAATGACGAACTGTCTTAAGAATCGGATTGGCATAAATTCCCGATTTGCCACGAAGGGTCCTTGGAAAGGTGCATCTTGCCTAATCCGTCGATCCACTTACATAACATCGGCGAAATCAATGAAAGCATGTAAGTTCTCGGTAAAAATTGATTGGAAACGGGTCGGCATCGAAACCTCGATAGAGCCCTAAGCCGTTAGGTAGGCGGTAAGGTTCCAAGGTATGTCCCAGCAAATGATGTAACGGGGTAACGCGTGGAAATGGGTCGGCCTATATTTTCGCGAGAGCGTAAGTGCGGGACGGTTGGCATAGGCTGTCGAAATGTGGGCCAAGATCATCTGATGATTTAGGCGTGTGCTGTCAAGGGGGTAGGTAGGTAGATAGGTAGGTGGGTAATACGTACTGTGTTTATAAAATAACTACGCAGAACGGAATAACGGCGATATATCACAAAAGGGTTCCACGTATATCATAGAAAAATTTAAATCGGCGCCTCGTCCCGTCGGGATACGATTTAGTTAGTGCGAGAGAGGGGAAAACGGGAAACGGGAGACGGTAGACGGGGGCGGTCGGGCGGTCTTCTCAGGTACACGCGTCCTGCTCCTCGTAATGGTCCAAGTGCACGTAGAACTTCCACCACTCGAATCGTCTCCCGAGCAGTACCATCCCGGTCGCGGGTTCTCCGGCCGCGTTCGCCGCCATCGTGTCTCTCTCACATATCAGGTATAGGTATTCCCGGGCGGCGGCGCTCGAACGCTGGCTGCTGGTGGTTCCCCGCCCGGGCGGCTCGCTCGTGTCGCGGGCGGCGGGCGGAGGACGTTACGTTTCCGCCCGACGAGGCGTCATCCTCCCTGTTCACCCCGATTCTCGGGTCGGGACCGCGCGGTTGCCGTACGGAGGGACGACGGGACACTCTCGTCGCACGTCGCACACGTACACGCACGCACGCACGCACACGCGCACACGCGCACGCACACACGGCGCGCTCCCCCTTGTGATCGATACGGGCGTCTCTCTCTCGCGCGAGGCGGGAGGGATGCTGCGAGGGATGAGCGTGCGAGAGGAGAGGGTGGCACGTTTTGCGCCCTCCTGGCCATTTCGCTACATTTCCATCCAAGTGGTGCATGCGCACGAGTAATAGACGAGGGGCCGGTTCCTGATTGGCGAAAACTGTGGCGCGAACCTAAACTTTTCGGATTTAGACCGCGATCCGACCAATCGAAGCCGAAGCCATACTGCGCATGCACCACTTGGATGGGAATCTAGCATCTCTGCCTCCCGGTCCGCGGCGCTCGCTCCCTTTCTCTATCTCTCTCTCTCTCTCTCTCCGACGTCTCCCGGTCGGCTCCTCTCGGAGCGGCGGGAAGGTCGCGATTTGACGATTTCCCCTCATATATAGTCGCGTCAAATTAGAATTCTACTGGCACCTTTTTTCGGGTCGACACATTTTCATCTGATTATGCAACATGGTAGAAAATGATCCTCAAGTTCCAAAAATCCGTTTTCGGCCAATATCTCCGAGAATATGGAATTTAGAGAATTTTTGTTTAGATACAAAAGGAAGATCAGTTCATTAGCTACAAAAATGATCCTTATGACTTTTTCTGAAAACTCGACAGTTTTCGAGATAACGGCCCCGAAACGAGCCCATTACTTGTTGCACCTGCCCTGAATGAAGGAGAGCAAATTCGAGAAATGTAGATATAAGCGGGCGGACATATTGTCCAATAACTTAACTAAAAACATGCTTCGCTCGTCGTGCTTTAAAACTCTCGTGTGACAATACTCCGTCTTATTAAACTAGTATAATAATATACAAAGTGTTTTAAAATGATTGTCATCTAGTCGGCTGTGGAAATCCCATGTAAAATTAAAAAAAAAAACCGCCTTGCGAAAATAAGAGTTTCTACTAGCTATACATAACCTCAAAATAACCTACTTATCCTCTTTTAGCTTCTGTTTTTTCTCTGTCAAAAGGACACGAATTCTGAGTATTTGTCTATTTTAGTCTTTGTTTTGGCCCTGAAAAGGACCGTTCAGTACCAGCAGTACTGATTGCCAGTTTCACAATAAATGCTCGAAATGTCACTTGTTGTCAGAATTAGATAGGTTCAAATCAATAGAGCGCGGCACATCAAAAATTACATGCACAGAAATTCCAACGCCAACTTGATGACAATCATTTTGAAACACATTGTACTATTGTTGTTCGATTGTTGCAACCTCGCTAATTAACAAATTAATAACTCTACTCTTGTAATCGTTAGAAAGCCAGATTTTTTTTGCATTAATTCTAGGATCATGTGGAGAACCATCGGCAAGAGGTTGTTGCAAGTAATTGTTTATTTTGCAATTTTTGCAACCTGGTTAATTAATTGAATTAATTAATAAAACCGATGTGTCGCCGAACGACGACGACGCAGAGATGTCGAAAAAGTAACTATTCGGTACAAAGTATTCGTTACTCGAAGATACCCGAAGTAACGAATACTGATTTGAAAAATGTAATCGTTACTACGGTATTTGATTACTTGGTATGTCGTACGGCGTACAATACTGAATACTGATATACACTCACTCATGTCTCATATTACTGATTACGCCGATTCTTTACCTACTTAAATATTATTGGACCAAAAAATGTTATAAAATTGCTAACAAAAAATTTCGCTAGCTCATTTTCATTTCCACCCAAAAAAAACTAGACATAACTACAAAGATCCTCAGTCCCTCACCTCCCAATCCCACCCATTTGTCTATTTAACCTATACGATTATTACCGAAAATACCGAATAATACATCTTGCAATATATTATAATGTAAATAAAATATTAAATAACGGACAAGTACTAAAGTCCCTATTACTCATGAACATGAACCTAGATGAGAACCTTAATATTCCATTACTAAAAGTATTCGAAGTAATCAAAGTAACGCATAAAATAAACGATTACTAAATATTTCAGTAACGAATAGTAGAATAACGAATACTCGAAAGTAATCAAAAACGACATCACTGTGACTCCACGAACGCGACTCCAAACCACAGTCGCAACGCGTTTCGGCATCAGGATAACAGAAGAGCAAGGAGGTGAAGAGGTGGCGGGAGCCCTGTAACGCGGGTTGTATACACACAGGGGTATTAATACAACTAATTTCAATTAAGCTATAGCGTTAATCGGGTCTAAATCCACTTATAGCGTTAAAATTGCCCTATTTAATACACGCCGTGTTTTTATTTTGCTCAATCGAAGAAATTCAATCGATTTCTTCTGAAATAACAGCCCTACAACTCGGTATGTAGGACACTGAAAACGACTTTAAAATGGCGCTAATGCACACCAGGCGAACTAATGAACATATCACTTCGATCAACTGCATCAATGTAACTCGTATTAATACCCTCGTAGTAGGTTACAACCCTTAATTATTTTCCTTTATTTGTCGTATTGGCTGTAGGTCTCCGGTGGCCATCTACAGAATGGCTTAGAAACTGCGAAGTGTATTTCCTAACATTGGCGTCCAGTTTATTTACTAGTTGGGATACTATTCTCTAGAGGGCGCTTACTATCGACAACACAACTTAAAGAAATGAATTCGAATAAATTTCAAGAATGGAGCAAACCGAAAGTACAAGGTCTACCAAAAGAGTCAATTTGAATGCCGATACCGAATTTGCACCCGATCTAAGCGTTAGAAAAATTGATATTTGTTATGACAATTGCACTGTATATATACAACCCGCCGTACAGAACGCACGCTACCTCTTAACCTCCTTGCTCTTCTGCTATTCTAATAAAAAAGTGTTGCGTCAGGGGTTTGGATTCATGAGGAGTTTCGGCTTACGCCCGGTTGCAGTTAAAGTCCACTTTATCTTAACGTCACAGTCAAAGTTAACTTTAGGTTAAAGTGGACTTTAACTGCATTCTGAAACCGGGCGTAATAAAAGATTTTCTTTATTTTTAATCCTTTCGGAGTTATTTGGGTTTTGAAAGTTGAGGTATTGAGCGAAAGGGAAAGGTTTTTTGATAATACTGCAAATGCAAGTGTTTTCCACGTAAAGACTTTAGTTTTCCACATATTATGAACAAAACAATAAGAAAATTACTGAGATAACGCTTTTTTGGAAACCAAAAGAAACTCATTTTTCTATTACTCCCATCTCCAATACTTCGAAAGATTTTTTTCCATTTTGGTATCATGGACCTTAGGACCTTCCTAATTACATACAATCGAAATTTTCAAATCTAATTTTAAAACATATTTGCAAAGAAATTGCAAGTGCCGCTACTTTCTTTCAGGACCAAAATTACAAATATTCGAATTTCGAACTCAAGTCGACGAGGTGGTTTTAAGACATGTGGCTAAGTTTGAACTCACTAGGCCTGGAAGTTTTCGAAATATTGGAATATTTTGGAAAAAATGTTGCCCAGTTTTCAAACACTTCTTCATATTTTGAGAAATAAACCCTCTATAACGAAAATATTTTTATTGCGAACCGATTCACATTAGTGTTGGGCGATATTTCGATACCTGTGATTTTTCACCGTGACTTTCAAGTCACGGGTCACGGCAGCGACCGAATATCGGAAATCACCGTGACCAGTGATCCCGTAATGCCGCGATTTTGCTATTCGTGTTTCGTATTCACATTTCGCTATCAGGATAGCAGAGGAGCGAGTAGGTGAGGGGGTGACGATGCGCCCTGTACGGCGGGTTGTATATACACAGGGGTATTGTCATTGGTATTATCATAACTGATAATAACGCTCTCATTGGGTTTAAATTCGATCATAGCCTTCAAATTCACCCATTTAATAGACTCTGTCAGGTTCTTCTAGCGTAATTCTACATATTTAATCCATTACATGACTGTAAAAATATTGTTGGATTGATTGCGCGCTCTAGAGAGTAACAGCCAAACTTTAACTCAACCGGATCCAATTCAAGCCAAAATTATCGATGTTACCGACATCTGGATGCCATAGTTCAGACCCATTTTCGAAAAAAATTGTAGTCACCCAAAGTGACTCGTCCTTTATCTCTACCAGGTACTATTTTAGTATTTTTCGGCTTCTACCTTATATGAAACTCGCAAGAAAAACAATCGGGACGCATTAAAAGCATGTGGCTAAATTTCGACTGGCTAGGCCTAAGAATTTTTGAAATATTAAGATTTTTTTGGAAACAAGTACAACACATCTTTCAAATATCAATATTTCACCAGCTTAACGCTTTACGGAGGAACCATTTCCATTTCTGGCAACCGAGAACCATTCCCATTCCTGTATTACCAATTTTGAAATTCCGAAGTCCCCAAGAACCAATTCAAAAATAGAAAAACAAAAAACGTACGACATAGTGCAGCGGCAGCAACGGCTCGATGAACTCCGGACCCGAGTCGCAATTCACATTCTGGTATCAGGATAGCAGGAGATCGAGAAGGTGAAGAGGTGGCCATGTGTCTATCCGGCGGGCAGGGTTGCCAATCTGTGAGTTATTACTCACATTTGTGAGGAATTTCATGGATTGTGAGTTATTTTGTGAGTAAAGACCAATTGTGAGTAAATTGTGAGCTACCAGAAGTCCAGCGTCGAGCCTGGTAGTATAGTTTTAGCATTTTCGCACTGAAGCGTTATTTTAATTTTTGTACTGCTTCAGTGTAGTATAGTGACTAGATAATCATAGTGTGATCATTGGGTAGTCTCAATTTCGATGAGCATTAGACCAGTAATGGCGGCCTGTCAGCCGTAAGTATGGATTCTAACCTACCGCAGTGTTTAGTCAACCTTGGTCTTTGACAGATACGTCAGTCAAAGTCAAATAATAAGACGACAAGGTTAAGTTTATTCTGTTCTGTAGTACAAAATGATAAACACTAACCACTACATATTCAAATATTACACCTTTTTCCTTTGTTTTGTATAACTTATATATGAAAAATCTGTCGAGGTTGATTTTTGTAGTTGTGAGTAATTTGTGAGTAATCTCCAAAAAAATTGTGAGTATATCGGTGTCGACCTGTTGGCAACCCTGCCGGCGGGTTGCATACACAACACACGGGGGTAGTATTACCATAATGCTCTGATCGAGTTTAACCAGGGTGTATTATAGGGTTTAACTTTGATCATGGGGATCGAATTCGCTGATATAATAGACTCTGTGAGTTTCTCTTTGCGTTATTTTCGATATTTAATCCATTTCCCGACCGTAATCCGTAATGATTCTTGTAGATTTTCAGTATGCCTCATGTACGTATGCAACCTACAATTCACATGCAAGTAAAGTATAGTTAAGATATAACACATCACAAGAAAGGAAGCGAAGTATACTTGAAAACACCGAAATACCAACAGCAATGATAAGGCGCTTCATTTCACTAACTGTATTTCTAATAATTTTGGATTCTTCATTTTTCAACCTTTTTAAATGTGTCAATTTTACCGCGTTAAGATGACACTGCTGACAGCGTTTCCTTTTCCGCTTGTCTACGAATGACGTTAGGCAGGTTATAATAGTATTCCTCGATATTTTTGTAATAAAATAAGGGAAAAACAGTGTGAAATAACGAATAAAGGTGAGTCTGGTGTAATACCTTCGTTAGAATTACTATTTAGCTAAAAAAGTTTATTCTCCACTTTAAGTAAATAACCACATGGCCAGTGGGACTATAACAAGATTTACTTTTTTCAGATGCCGTCTGTGACGCTGAAAGACGTGGACCAACATAAATTCGTAAAGGCCTTTGCGTCCTTTTTGAAAAAGTAAGTGGTACTCATCAAAATCAAAGAGATCATTCCGAAAATCCCAGGTTATAGCAACATAACCTTCAAATGTTATGTTTCCATTAAAAATCAGGGAAAGTCCAAGAACTGACCTCAAATTTATTAACTACCACCTCAACTTCATAAAACGTGATCACCTCTCACCAAAAACGATTACTTTCAATACGTTTTTCAAGATTTGTTGCCTTTCGATTGCCTTCAATACATACACATTTCCACCTCGTCCTTTCAGAACCGGCAAACTCCGGGTACCCGAATGGGTCGACCTCGTGAAGACGTCCCGAGCGAAGGAGCTCGCCCCGTACGACCCGGACTGGTACTACATCCGGTGCGCGGCCATCGTGCGACACATCTACATCCGTTCGCCCGTCGGCGTGGGCTCGGTCACCAAAATATTCGGCACCCGCAAGCGTAACGGCACCAAGCCCTCACACTTCTGCAGGTCGGCCGGCAGCATCGCCCGCAAGGCGCTGCAGAGCCTCGAGGCACTCAAGCTGATCGAGAAGAACCCGGACGGCGGCCGGAAGCTGACGCAGCAGGGCAGGAGGGACCTCGACCGGATCGCCGCCCAGGTCAAGGCGAAGGAGCGTAAGGCTCTGAAGGCCGGGATCTTGACTTTGTAACTTTGTTTAAGTTAATAAAAAATTAAGAAGGGGTAACTGTAGTTGGTGTGATTTAAGTAGGGTACTTGAAGAGATTATTATTTTATCATTATTTCATTTAGTCATGGGCCCAGGGTCTATAAACCTATTCCACAATGAGAGGTTTTCAAAGAAAGTATCTCCGATCATAAAGAATTTATTGTAGAATACATTTATAACTATAATACAAATTTGTGCAAATTGCAAATCATCCTTCGACTAGAAACATGGGAAAAATCTTAAAAAGCTTTTAAACCCATCTGTATAAAAATAAATAGATTAAGAGTAATACAAGAGAACTTCCTGCAAAAAGAAAACAAATCTGGACCATTTTTGATTCACGAAAATAAACATACAGGATGCTTAAAAGTATGTAAATGGACTTAAGCAACGAAAACACAACTGTTTCGTGGATTACATGAGGATTTTTGAGTGAACTTATTTTTAAGCACCCCAGATTAAAACTAAACCATTAAAAATATCACAGTAAGGAAAATGTCTTAAAATAAAAATAAATTTCTATATCTTGGAATATTATGTTCTGAGAATAAGTAGCATACGCCTAAACACTTGTAATACTTTCGATTCAGCGTAAGAACAATTGGCACTATGTTGTACTAGATATTTCTGAATATAGAAGAACGGAGTATGAGTAGCCCTGAAGTTCATTTTGATAATATTTTCTGCTTAGTATTTAGGCTTCACGAGATAAAACGCGAAAGGAAATACACCATTTAATTGATTCGAAAAGAGAAACTTTATCACAATAATAACTATCAGTCAAAATTTCTGGTCTAAGGCAGGGTAGATGGTAGGTTAAAAAGGTTTTTAGGTAAACCTCAGAGTGATTTCAGTTTAAACGCTATCACAAATAATTGGAGACAGTCAATCTCCTCTTCGACTAGATTAACTTAAACATTTTAAAAACGAAAAACACGTTTACTTTTTAAGATATCAATTTTTGCGACACTTCTTTTAGATCGTCTTGATCACCTCTGAGCCTTTTTTAACATCATAATATTATAATAAAGGTAGACTGACCGTTCCATTTGTCAAACACCACAATTCTGGAACACCGTCGCAAGAAAATTCTCGAATAATAAAACCAATCACCATCAAAGTCCCGTCCCTCTCCTGTTGGTCCCTACATCCCAAATCCGCCAAACGAACCAAAAATTTTCTTGCAAGAGATTAAAGGAGTCGATCCATGTCATTATTCTCCTAAGTACACAACATCTTACAGATAACGAGGAGTTATAATAATACCTTTTGAGGAATTATATGTAATTCTTTTGGTCACGAACGTGAGGGGAATTACAGTAACACAGTGAAAACTTTTCTTGAAACATCAATCTTAAATGTTTTGTCAGTTTCTTCATTAAGGAATTTCGGCAGCAGTTATTTAGGCCTCCTTCATAGCTAATGGAAAGTAGTAATATTGATATACTATGTATTTCTTGTGGGGGTACAAGCCACGAAGAGTACCTATTTTAGATTTGATTCCAACTTTATAAGATAGGAGTGTGTGCTAAACTATTGAATAGTCAACGATTTTAAAATCTTAAATCTACGTCCCAAAGATCACTGGGTCCGAGCTTTAAAAGGACTACTGTGGTAAAATTTTCAGCCATCATGAGATAGTTCAAACTACGAATTTTCAGTAAACGGTCGGTTTGCGTACGGTAACACCTCGATATGTTGCCTGGAAAGTCATCATATCTTTTTTCCTTGTTAAAATGAAGCTTACCATAGCTTCAGCGGAAGCATAGCTTTCTTAGGGCCGTATTTATAGTCGCCACTTGAGTTTGTCTCAAGTTGAGTCTGACTCAAGTTCAACTCAAGCCTGGGACAAGTTTGAGTCACCTCGTACCCGGACTTGAGTCTTGCTTATATAAGTAAATGACATTGACATAAAAATTTCACTCCTGTCAAAACGAAATCTTACCAAGTTTAATTTGTAAACCAGACCTCCTGGAACGTAATGGAAGATTTTTTTGTAATGAGCGTAATGACAAATATCCTTAAAAATTTGACAGGAGTTGAGATTAACTACAGAAACAAACCACTTGTGACAGTCTCACTCGAGGTTAGCTGAACATATGACTAAAACAAAACAAAGTATAAGCAAGAGCTTATGCTTGAGACGTTCTTACCGAAGTCGATCTTGAGTTTGAATTATAAATACGGCCCTTAATGTACTGCACTACAAAAGTTGATCGAATAAATATGTGAAAAAGCATGACGTAATGTAAATTTAAGGAATAAGAAATAGTTAATTTAAGCATTGTTTTATATTGATAAAAAGATACTTTAATGAATTAATGTGTAAAAACAACTTAATGTCAAGTATAAAAATATGATCTATTCGACTGAATTGCATTCTACAAAGGATACAGTTGGGTAGCTAAAATCAGAAACGAAAGTCTGAGATCTATTTTTTTCTAAATATGTATCTTTAAAAAACGGTATTAATAGTTATACCATACTTTGTTGTAGACACATGTAGATTATTATTTAGTCTCAAGTTAAATATCATATGAAGAGCATCTAGTAGTTTTTTCACTCTTCTTTAGAAAAACTATTCTATTTGTTTATGGATCGCCAACTCTAAAATTAAAGCATGGTGGGAAACCAATAAGAGCAAAAGAGAAACCAGCAGTAGTTTGTTAGCATGACAGAGAGGGAAAAGTTTTGCAACGTTGCCGGCCGAGCAGGCAGTCCAAGTCAACGCGTATCGCTTTACACTTTCGGATGTGTGCAGTACAGTGTGCGAAGCGGATGACTGTAATGTTTCGCGAGCTAGCAACATCGCAAAAGGTCGTTCTCTGTTTAGCCAACGAGAAATATATGGCCTTTCCTTCGCTCTCATGCTTATCCCATCCTGCGACTCTTTAGAAACGGTCTGTATAAGAGAGCACATGTCCAAGCATATCTAAACTATATAGGCATATATAAGTATGTATTTATTAATAATACATACATACCTGCATGTACCATGCGGTATAATGTATAATGTATATGTTAGTGGAGCGAGTGTAAGATAGAAAGGGGGCCAGATATAAATCTATAACTATATGGACCTATTCTATTTAAATGCAGGGTCCGAAATCAACAAGAGCGAAAGAGAAACTAATAGTAGTTCGTTAGTATGACAGAGAAGGAAGTTTTGCAGCGTTGCCGGCCGACCGGTCCGTAATCCATTCCAAATACTCCAGTCGGAGGCTATACAGCGAATGATCCGGTAGAGTGTGGCGATTACTGTGATGTTTCGCGAGCTAGCAACATCGCAAAAGGTCGTTCTCTGTTTAGCCAACGAGAAATATATGGCCTTTCCTCCGCTCTCATGCTTATCCCATCCTGCGACTCTTTAGAAACGGTCTGTATAAGAGAGCACATGTCCACGCACATCTAAACTATATATATAGGCATATATAAGTATGTATTTATTAATAATACATACATACCTGCGTGTACCATGCGGTATAATGTATATGTTAGTGGAGCGAGTGTAAGATAGAAAGAGGGCCAGATATAAATCTATAACTATATGGACCTATTCTATTGAAATGCAGAGTCCGAAATCAACAAAAGCGAAAGAGAAACTAATAGTAGTTCGTTAGTATGACAGAGAAGGAAGTTTTGCAACGTTGTCGGCCGACCGGTCCGTAATCCATTCCAAATACTCCCGTCGGAGGCTATACAGCGAATGATCCGGTAGAGTGTAGCGATTACTGTGATGTTTCGCGAGCTAGCAACGTCGCAAAAGTTCTTTCTTTGTTTGGCCAACGAGAAATATATGGCCTTTCTTTCGCTCTTATGTTTATACCACACTGCGACTCTGTAGAAACGGTCTGTATATATATTATATGCAGAAACTAATCGTAACGTGACTTGCTTGCTGAATTGTTGGGGTCGTTATGGTCGTTCGATTTTCAGTGTTCATACCTCTCAGCGATCCAGCGCAACCCACAATAAGAAAGCCATGCTTTCAAAACATGTAATTTAATATACTCTCATTGATACTCAGTGGTACCAGTATAAGTACATAGTTAGATTTTATGGTACTGTTTTTAGGTATCCTAGTCGATCTACGTTTTTTCTTAATTACGTTCCATGACATCAGAGCTTAAGAAATGTCTGGAAAATCGACTCCAACATTTCTGGTACTTTGTACCAAAAATTCCCTTACATTCTTTTTATCGTCCTCTACAATCAACATTACTTTCTCGCCTTAACTGAGGTGTTACCGCACTACTTTACGACCTCCAGTTTCGCTACTAAAATACTTCAGTCACATTGACGGAGCAACCCAAGAAAACTAAAAAGGTACCTCAACGAGACCACCTCACAACGTGGTCTGCGGCGTGCTGTTTTCACCGGCCGCGTCGCCTGTCTGCCTGAGCCAATGCCTGAGATTCCTCGTTCTCTCGACGAGGGTCGTCGTCGCCCCCTGATTGGCCGCGTGCGTCACGACGGTGCTCTGCGCGTTCGACAACAGCACATGCTGCCGGTAGTTCTGGAGGCGGTCGGCGAGCGTCGGGATCGATGGAGGCGCCTGAGGCATCGCGGCGACTGCGCCCGCTAAAATTGGCCAACCTAAGTCTGGATAGACTAATGATGGGATTACTGGAAGAGCAATAGGGGGTTAGTCAGAAGGGGGTGAGAGAGACGGGCATACACGAGGGGTTCGAGCGTGCGTTGCTGGACGATGATGGCTCAGACTTTGCTCAGTGTCTCATTAATTATTGACAACAAAACAATCGGGATATATGTGAAGAGAACACCTCTCGTAACTTCCCAAGAAACTGAGCAAGCAATCATGACACTTGCCGAGCAAAGTATACTACAGGTCTGCATCGGAATATATCGACCTAAAGTTCCCAGGGAACGCAACCGAGCTGTCGAATCCACCAAGAGTCCGCAACCCTCAAACGCATTCCTCTTTCTATCTACTGTACCTTGCGCGATGCTGCTGTGCTGATGCTGTATCCGCAGCACGTCCCATATCTCCTTTATCTCCGAGTTGAGGTTCTCGAGGCTCTGGATTATCTCGGACGACTCCTGGAACTTCTCGTTGCCGAGCCCAATCCTGGTGAAGTTGTCGCCTGTGGCGAATTCCGTCGAGCTGATCCCCGAGCTCGCGCTGTGCGAGGAAATGTCGCTGAGGGTCGCGTCGTCCGCCTTCGGGTCGTTCTGGACGTTCGCCCTCTGCAACGACTGCTCCAGGTGACGCAGCCTGATCACCTTCTCGCCGAGGAGGCTCCGCGTGCGGTGGAGGTTCACTTCCATGTCCGTCAGCTCTTTCTCTTCCTGCCCAATAGACATATATTAATGGCAGGCAGTTATGGCGTAAGTATCAGAAACTTGGATTAGTGCTCAGTAGAGGAATCATAAGGTTTATTAGGATAATTATTATATTAACCCCACAAAACACACAAAATAGAGTTAGAAATCAAATAGATTACATCTTGATAAACAAGATATAAAAATACAAGTAAATCAGTAAAGACCTACCCAGGAACTGGATGTCTACTCAGACCACAACCCTTTAATAGCCTGTTTTCTAATAAAACTGAAAAAACAAAGAATCACGCCAATAATAAACCATATAGAGGTCTCTGGTCCAAAGAACCAAGAAAATAAGACAAAGCATAAAGGATAAGATCAATGACTTATTCGGTTACCAAATTCAACATTTTAGAATTTAGTGAAAATTGCAACACAACCGAAATATGTATAGTAAAAATGTTTGAGTCGTAATTATCTGCTTGGAACAACTTAAATTTCGTATTGGCGCAATCTTACCTGAACTAATTGCTGTAAGGTATGCCTAGCCATCGTGCCATGCTTCAGTTTTAACTCTTTCTGCCTCTGTTGAAACAGTGTCTTCTGACTTCTTAGACTCTCCTTGGCCCTCTTAATGGAATCTCTCTCTAAGTGGATCCTATGCCGGAAGAATTCCAACTCGGAACTGCCTAAAAAATGAGTTCCAGGTGAGCTATCGTAACCACCAAGAAAATAATAACGACCCCATGAAATTTTCTGGGGTACCAATGAACAGTTCAAGGTGGAGTTAGTGCTAAGGCAAATAAGCAGGAAGATTGAATGCAGCAGACTGACTGAAAGCAGAGAAATATTCAAGTCTCAAAACTATTCAAATGTGTTTTCAAAGAATCAGTAAAGACGTCGTTGGATGATTGTCAAAGAAACTGAAAATTGATATCTTCCTCAGCAAATTAAAACAGTTAATGAAAGGATCAAAATACTGACCAAAAGAGTAGCTTCATGTGTTATGGGACGTGTTTATCAAAAATGGAACAATTGACCCTTCGCCGTTTATGAGGATATATTATTCCCTTTAACGCCCAGAAATAATTTTTTCACTCACCTTCAAATCTCTGGCCGTCCGAAAACGGATACCTTAAGTGATAAGTATCTGACTGAGTATTCTCAGGGAATTGATCTTCGAGATCTTCGAGCTTCTGGAGCTGCCTACGTAGATTCTCGACCGGAGAACAAGACCTCTGAGGTTTCCTCGTCTTAGAATTATTGTTTAACCGAGAAGTAGACGAACTCTTCAACCTTTAATAGAAAACTTATTTTACCCATATGAGGAAAGACGTATCTCTTCAAACTGCATGTTTATGTATTTCAACGAAACTCATAGAGACAAGATATGAAGCTTGAAGAGCTTCGACATTACTAGGACGCACTGAAAACTCATGAACCTGGAAAAGATCTTCTTCCTGCTCCTGCCCGGATTCGTACTGTCCGAACTATCATTCTGATTGGCCTTGTCGTCGCTCTGGTAGCAGTTATCACTCACGGAGGTGTCAATATCTTGGATTATAACCTGTTTCACGTTCTTTATCTCGGCCTGTTTCAGCTTCGCCCCTTCCTGTATCGAGGCCCTCATGTGCTTAGGTGTTGGGGGTTTCTCCAGAATTTTCAAAGGGGGCGAAGTCGCAGAAATCCTTCAAGACCAAGAAACAAGAGATATGACTATAGTAGAAAAATGTATTATCTTGAGTTAGAAGTCTTTAAATGAAAAATTTTCGATTTTTCTGTGAACCTTAACTTTCGTGTCTGAATCTTGAATGATAGAGCTAGTGAGAGACTGATTGGGATGCAAAAGTTAAAAAAGCAGCATCAGAAATAACGATTATTAATTATTACCTATCTTTGTTGTTGGAGTTGCTTTGTTCCGTCTCCGATCCGGTCGTGTTGGTGGTAGCAGTTTGTTCCTTACGTTTGTTTCTCTTCTCTATCGACAGCTTCACCTCAGACTTCAGCCTGAAGTATTTCTCCTTCAGGCATCTGTACTTGTCCTCCAGTAAACGTTTCTCGCACCTTAATTTTTCGTAAGTCTTCTCGTCGCACACAGTTTTATTTTTTTCCTGTTCTAATTCGTTCTGCATCTTAGATTTCAATTCAGTCATTTGCGCCTGGTGATCTTTCCTCAAAATTTGCTCCTGGAAATATTAATTGCGAGTAAGAAACATGGAAAAATGTAACATTGTTATAAAATAATTATTTTGAATGGAAGATTTCGGCAGTAAAAATTGTCTTCACATTGTAAAATTGATTTGAGTGTGTAAAGTAAATCCTTGGTTGAATACTTACCTCAACTTTAAATTCCCTCTTCAACTCCTCGATGATTATGGCGTGGTTTTGTTTCAACTGATCGACTGTGGCATTGTGATTAAAAGTTAACTCCTCCTTACTCTTATCGACCCTTTCAGCTAATTCTTTCTCAGTGTCTGCCAATTTCTCCTCGTAATATTTCTCCAGTTCATCCTTCTTAGTCTCATATTGTTGCCTCAGCATTTCTTCTTCACTTTTAAAGGATTTCTCTAATTCATCTTTTAACTTTTCCACATTTTCTCGAAGCTCAATCCTCAGACTTTCGATGGTAGTGTGGTTCGTTTCCTCCAGATCTTTCCTGAGATTATCCAGTTCGTTCTTGTGTTCGCCCTTCTCGTTCTCCAAGATACGATTCAGCTCCTCTTTGTGAGATCTTTTCAAATCCGACTTGAATTTCATTAACTCTTCGCTTTTTTCTTCCCATATGGTCTGTTTCAGTTCTGTGACTCTCTTTTCAGCTTTGTCCTCGAGTCTTCTCGACAACCTCAACAAGTCGCGCTCAGATAGAGAGCTATCGCTGTCGAAAAGGTTGTCGACGCCGGCTTTCTCTAAACTTCTCGTCTCTTCCTCAGAATCTGAGCCTTTGCTGATTGTCAATTTGGGTTTCACGAAATCCGGTTTGCTCAGCTTCGGAGGTTCCGGGACAGGGGACACAGTGAAACGTCCCTTGTTCGGTGTTAACTTGATGTTTATGATGTCGTCGACTTTCCTATCGCTGGTCATGATCTCCTCCTCACTGGAACTTTTGTCCGAGAAGGTGACCCCACCGTCGGTATCCAAATTGAATCTGACGCTTTTTTTGTCCTCGTCTTTCTCGGACTTATCCAGCGGGGAGAGTTTGTCGAATTCAAGGCTTTTAGAGTGCTCGAGGGCGGTTTTCTCTCTTAGAATGCTTCTCGGCTGAAGCAAATCTGAATAAAAATGATAGGCACCGTAAACAATTTTTATTTTATAATGTCCGATATAAATTAATTCATATTTTGAACTGTTCATACCCATTAAACATGTACTAACATAACGAAACGTGCAATATTATATATTTTGCGATTTCTGAACCACTCTGATAGGATTCCGTAATGGGTCATCTGATTGTTCCCACTCACCTTGGGAGGCTTCAGTTTCGGCCGTAGCAATCGTCCCCTCGGTAACCTTCTTAGTGTTCGACTTGAGGAACATACTACCGCCTCCGGTCAATTTGAACTCAGTCTTCTCCATACCCCTCGGATGCTTCTCGAAGTGTACGTCCTTATCGAAGTTAACGTCCTTATCATTATCGAAACTGCTAAACCCCAGAGACAATTTCTTGGTGCCTATGGCGAAGTCCTCCGAACGCTGCTTGAACAGTTTCAGCTCCCGCTTGGGGCTCGCGCTCGGGCTCAGCTTGATCGGAGACAGACGCACGTCCTTCTTGCGGGCGCCGAGCAAGTGCAGCTCTAGTTTCTTCGAAGAGGGAGGCTCGTCCATGCTTAATATGTCGTCTGTTACGTACGTCATGTCCTCTTTGTTCTCCTGCAGGCTCGCAGATTGGCTCTCCGTCCTCGCCTTCACCACCAGACCTCTGTAGACGTCGTCCAATGGGTGTTCCCATTGCGTCTTCTTCGTTAAGTTGTTGTAATAGTAGTAGGATTTAGATTTGTCGTCGTAACTGCAATTAAAAATGAACAGTTTAAACACGAGTCAATAATACCATTTGACTCTATTACCCTTCTTAAATATGTTTCCCAAATTCATTTAAATTCCCCGGCATTTTCCAGCAGAGATCAATAATCTGACGTCACACAGATCCTAAAGGATAAATTCATAGTTCTTCGTTCGAACGTTTCCGCTGGTACGTTATCCAATTACAATCGCGTATGACGCCAAATACGCGTTTCTCATTGGCTAAACGAAAACGAACGAACAAACAACTGAATCCGCCTTCATGCCGTTTCCAGCTGTCACGTTTCCTAACCTAACCACAGCTTAAGGCTTAACCTCAAAATGTAACGAGACAGTAATCAAAAATAATTATTGTGGGTTAATAAAGCTACACTGCGTTAATATCAGAGGGTAATGCTAGGTTCGCTTAGAAATTTCGCCAGAACCTTCAGTAATTTAACAAATCGTAGTTTGCCCATAACTTATTCCGCAGGGATGAGTGAAATGAAAATAATCAAGACCAGATATGATGGGCGATCTAAGAAAAGACAATGGGAAGAGAGAAGGTCTGATAAGGGCGAAAGTTTGGGGTGCAAACCCAAACAGACGAGAGTGGAAGGCGAGGAGGAGCAACAAACAACTGACGTTAAAATCGAGAGAGTAAAACGAAGAAAGTTTGTACTCCTATTGGGGTACTCTGGAGTAAACTACATGGGAATGCAGAGGAATCCCGGTATGCAAACTATAGAAGAAGAGTTATTAAAGGCGTTATTTAACAATGGGCTTATCGATGAAACATCGTTTAATCAGGTACAGAACATGTCGTTTCAGAGAGCTGCACGCACGGATAAAGGTAAATTGAAGTTTACTATTTATACGCTACTACAGTTCAGTTTTTAGGAGTGTCTGCAGTACGACAAGTAGTCTCACTAAAATTAAACGAGAACTACGACCTGGACAAGATCAATATGCAACTCCCTGACGATATTCAAGTATTTGACTGCAAAAGAGTGACCAAAGGTTTCAACAGTAAAACGCAGTGCGATAGCAGAACATACATTTACCTATTACCCACCATCGCTTTCTCACCGGACTCCCAACAAGCTACCCAAAAGGGATTCCGTTTAGACAACTCTACATTCGATAAAGTGAATAGAACCCTTGAAATGTACTGCGGTACAAAGAACTACCACAACTACACATCGAAGAAGAAACCAAATGATCCGAGCGCGAAACGATACATAATCTCGTTCGAGTGCGAGAAGCCTTTCGTGAAGCGTGACGTCGAGTTCGTCATACTCAAAGTGAGGGGACAAAGTTTCATGTTACATCAGATAAGGAAAATGGTCGGTATGCTGCTAGCTGTAATCAAAGGTCTTGCGAGCGAGGAGGTGCTGCGAAACTCTTTTACACAGGAGACGGTTAGCATTCCGAGGGCTCCTGGGTTAGGACTGATGTTGGAGTATGTACATTACGACAGGTGAGAATGGGCATGTGCGATGGGTTGAAATTCTTTGCTCATACCTTTGATTGCTTGATAACTTATGGATATGATCATTGAAGGTATATAGTTGGAAACATGTACTTGATGGGTATCATTATTATAACTATCAGCGTAGTTCATAAGTTTTAAAATTCGTTGTTAATGGGATTATTTTCATTATCAAATGGCTAAGATAACTTGTCCTAATTGTCCAGTAGAATTCCAGATCCAAGTAATTAACCAAAAGTTTGATACAAGTAGTCATTTTGAACTTATTTCTGTTCAAAAACACTCATTTATCAATAACTTTGAGTTATTAGGTGTTTGAGTAAATATTCTACTAAGCACAATACTTCTAGATATAACTATCGATATGGAGAAGACGGAATGCATCCAAAACTATTATGGGACGACCTCGATGACAAAGTAAACGAGTTCAGAGAAAAGTTCATATTTCCAACAATTATAAATGCAGAAGTCGAAGAGGAAAGAATGCTCTATTGGTTGAAGGAGAAACTTTCCAGGCATCGATATGATGACGTAAACAATGAAAGCGACGATGAGGAAGAGGAGGACGAGGATGAGAAAACAGCTGATAGTGTAGATGACAATAAAGTTGTAAACAGTAGCGGTTCCAACGTAGGTTCCTAAGTTAACTCACTTTTACATTTGTAAGAAATAAACTCTTTTACACAATGATTGATTGACTTTAGGCTTTACACAGATTGAGTTTAAAATCATGGATCAAATGGACGACCAAAGGAGTCGCGCAAAATACTTATTGCATTATATCTCATCTTTTTATACACTTCAATTAGAGTTGTAAACATAGGAACATGACAACTTTTGAAGACATGCAAGTATGTAATCCTAGAAATGATTATCTAAGGAAAGTTCTGAAGTTATTAATAGGTGCTGTCATTTTATTTACTGCATACAAGATGATGTCAACATTTCCTGACAGATAAAGCAGTTAGAGTAACAATCACTGCATTATTATCAACCCTATAGAGCCTTAGTTGAGGAAACTTTTATCCTTAACGGAGCCTCTGATTATATCTATACTTTAATAAAACGCATTGTAGTGAAACTTCACATTAACTTCAAATAGTAATAGGGTATACCCTATTACTAAGTCCAACAAAAGCATAATTCAGACAATAAAATTGATAGTTTTCTCTACATGAGATTATTATAATTTCCTATATTTTTCCTCACCATTTAATCATAACTCATCAAGCGTTTCGTGTATACAATTCGAGGTACAATTTATAAAGGCCATTAGTTATCAATAATAATTTATACATTACCAAGGTTTCCATCCTGGTGGTAGAGCTTTCATGAGGCCCTCGGCTGCCAAGGGTAGTAACTGCGGTTCTGAGTCCGGGTCAATTCCAATCTTCGTGGCATAGTCTCTTACTTCTAAGATACAAAGGGGGTACTCAGTGGAACAGATTTGAAATAGCAAAACATTTTTTAATATGAACATTGGAATCTAATGGGAATCCAAGTAGAAATTTCATTAGATATAATTAAGATCCATAGAATCTGTGAAGAAGCAGATTGAATACAAATTGAAATGGAATTAATTTATCATAAATGGTGGTACATTTCCACAGTAATGTAGAAAGAGTATGATAAGGTAAATATAGTTCCCTTGGTAATTACTATAGAAATAGTAGATAAATACATTGGTTTGTAATTAATAGGTAAATAAAGCTCGTCAACAATTACGAATTAGACCTGTCAGGTCCTCATAATATTTTTGAGATAACAAAACTTGAACGATATGTGATTCACAAAGGGGTGCGAGGATATGTTTGTATTCAAAAACATTCCAGAAACAACTACTTAAACCAACAAAACCTCCCCTTCGAACACAACTTTCGTTATTAACAACTCCATTGATTCAAAGTTCGTAACAATCATGACAAACCTTCCTCTGAGGGATGACTGATTTCATCGAAGACCTCCTCGCAGATAACCGACATCCCGGCAGCTAGGACCGCAGGAACCGCTCTCCCGTATCACCCTAAATTGATAACGTCATGGACTCTGACAAGTTATGACATCGTGAAAAAGGAAAACCACCTACGACGGGCACATCGATATGACTTTTCCTACTTATTTTCCCGAGGGGTAAAAATAAACACAAGTACGACCGGTCCGCCGCGGCGACATCTGACGGGGCTCGTCGGAACGCCGTGAAGGGTGGATTGCGGACATTGCGGATCCCTTCTCGAGTAATTTCGTACCGGTACTCGGTACTCGACACGAATTTCTTGTGGATGATTTAAATAGAACGTACAGTTTTAAACAAATGTACACTATTTGGAGACATAATAGTATAATACCACTACTTTTCGACATTTGCGTTGGAATGTCCTAAATCCTGAAAATCTCTCGTTTCGTGTATGGTAAGTATGGTTCCTTTTTGTGTTCCATGCATCATCGTGGGTGACGTGAATGGTGAATGTGAAAATGTGAAGAAAAATAGCTTTAAATTCGAAGATAGCAAACATGAGTATTTACTATTTATTTTACGTTTTTTATATTTTCCTCAACGTTGTGAACGCTTTACCAGACGAAGGGAAATGGGACGAAAATCTCACTGCGGTAATTCTCCCTGTACTTTACCCCCACAAAAACTTACTGAGTGGTCTTTTCAGGATTACAACATACTAACCATCAACAAAAGTTTATACAAAGGAGCACAGGTTTTCATAAAGAGTAAGCCGGGAATCATCTCAACCACAAAATGTCGCTAATTCATATCATTTCAGTCAACTGCGATTCTAATGAGAAGGACTCCTTGATCGGGCTGAACTTAACGATGGTTCAGTCGCAGTGCTGGGACATTTCCGAGGCCTTAAAAGAGGCCACACGTGTAAGTAATTAATCGTCATTAAATTTTACAACTGCACTGTTTACATTGACTTTTATTGCCCATTTTTAGGAAGTGTCATCCACTGATCCGGTATATAAAAACTCTACCAGAATCTATGAGGATAGCGCCAAATACTTCTGCAATGATCATTTCTTTTTCCGGGAGTCTGGAAGTGTAGACGTCGCCCAGGAGGCAGGTAAAAGAATTGATACGGCCCTTCCAGTTCACACGATCACACATGACGGCATATACGTATTAGCATTAAAAATTACAGTCAACACTCACCAGTCGAGCGTCGGTGTACACATCGAAATAAGGAATGAGTATGGGTACTTATCTGCTGCGGATTGGCCACTTTTACCATTCTATGGGTTTATGTGTATATTTTATGTTATCCTCGGTTTAATATGGTTAATTTTATCGTTTTTGCAATGGAGAGATTTGCTAAGGGTTCAATTTTGGATCGGAGGGGTTATTCTGTTGGGGATGCTCGAGAAGGCTACTTTTTACGCTGAATATCAAAGCATAAATAACACGGGGGTACGAGTACAAGGAGCCATGATCTTTGCGGAATGGATCTCATGTGCTAAGAGGACATTAGCTAGGATGTTGGTGGTTATTGTAAGTTTGGGTTTCGGCATAGTGAAACCTAGACTGGGAGCCACGTTACACAGAGTGGTAGGAGTTGGATTACTGTATTTCTTCCTGGCCGCGTCTGAGGGTTATCTGCGTATCACAAAGGAAAAAAGCGATCCTAGTAAAGACATCCTGGTAGCCTCGGTACCTTTGGCAGTGTTAGACTCCGCCATATGTTGGTGGATATTCTCTGCCCTGGTAAACACCGCCAGGACCCTCAGATTGAGAAGAAATGAAACCAAATTGAGCCTCTACCGCCATTTCACTAACACCCTCATATTCTCCGTAGCAGCGTCTGTCTTTTTTATGTTGTACTGTATAAAAGTACATCACTTCGTCACTTGTCTCACTGTCTGGAAGGACATTTGGGTTGAGGAGGCGTATTGGCATATTTTATTCTCCTGTCTCCTGTTGGTCATTATGATACTCTGGAGACCGACGAATAACAATCAGAGGTATGCCTTTGTGCCGCTCTTAGACACCGGAGATGATGACGAGGAGGAGGAACAACTCGTTAACGATGTCTACGGCGTGAAGGTCAGAATACATCACCCAAAAGCGACGCCAGCGTCAAAGGTTAGCATTGAAGATGAAATAAAATGGTTAGAGGAGAATGTAAAGAACGATCCGACCCTACCGATCCTGGATTCCGATGAGGAATTAGTAAATACCAGATTTGAAGTCTCTAAGATGCAGTAAATTGAGTACGTGCCAGATCACTTATCTCTTGTTTTCGCCTGACATTCTTGTGTTTTTTCTCAAGACTGAAGAGGAAATTGTCGTTATTCAGAATTTTTTTCCAGCACATGAAGCTTTAATATATTTATGTATATATATATATGGATAGAGCACATCTACTTTTCACCATACACCACGGTTCCATTTCAGTAATCCTTTGTTTATCTATTTGGAGCCTATGCCATCAAAATAAAAGTTACTCCAATTTAGTTTTCAGAACCACCATCATTCAGATATGAGTACATATAACTTAGATATGTACTGAATGTGATAACAAACATAAATTTTTGTCGTAACTTATTGAATCAACGATAATACCCTACTAGCTAGTAACATCTGATGTAACTCAGCTATTTATTTAGTGAAAATCATAACATACAGATGAGGTAAAAATTTGAAAGCAGTCATTTTTAACATTTGTTTATCTATAATAATTATCATTAATGCAATTAAATTATGCTAGTAAACTTTTTCTCTTCCAGTAATCAAAACTGTAATGTTCATACAAATGTGAAAATAAGTCCTTCAATCGAAGCACAAACAAAATTCCTAAAATGACTACTTGTGTGGTCATAACATTTAAAAATGTACATAACAATATTCCCTGATAGCTTGGATGTATTTGTGTACAATATAACTAATTTAAGTACAATGGATCGTTTTACGGGATGTCTCTCGTCTTTAATCACCGTTTACAAATAAAATTGTGTGTAATGAATTAATTACAAACATCATACAGGATGGACAAGTAAAAACGTAATTTATTACACACTTTTTCTTTTGTGTTAAAAAGTGTAGAGAAGACAAGTACGAACCTCTAAGGTGTTTCTGTAACTATCTCGAAACCAAAGTACTTAGCCTTTTTCAATACTTCTAAATAGATATGTTACTAATCCAAGAAAATGTAAGTTAGAAATTACATACTTCATAAGTGAATTATTTTATTATGCCTGAAACGCCTGAGTAACTGAAAGATACATTTATGTTAACAATAGTTGTGAGCTTTTTTCGTTAGTACCTATGTGATTTTTATCATATAAAATTCGTACTGTTCTACAGAAAATGTAAGTTATTTTCTTTTTTGTGATTTTAATATGTAAATAAAAGTGTAACATAAAATCTGGTCCGTTATTTTTTAAATTATGTCAAAAATTCCACGTCACCATTTGAGGAAGATTTTCCTAACACCATCTTAAATCTATTTTAAGAAACAATGAAATGAACGAAACTACTTCATTATGTTTATTGACAGCGATGATTACAGTAATATCACAAACAAAATTAAAATCCTAATATATCCTAACACTAAATTTATGGATAAGTCATTTTAGATTGAAAACAAAATGAGATCCTGTCGAGTGCTTAGATACAAGTACGTACGTAAAAAATATCAGGTACGATTATTGATTGTACCGATAATTATACACTGGGATTTTTGATTTATATTCAATATTTGTCCGAATTAAATTTTAAATGTCATAAATTAAACATTAATATCAAATATTCTAACTAAACATTAAGTATGATAGTAAAGAACGAATACGAGTGTAATTTGAGTCCTTAGAACTGATTTTACAATCCCATCAAGAATTGTTAATCAAAATTCGGACAACTTAAGCAGTTATCCCAGGTTTCTATCTTTTTTATTTAATGGATTAAGAAAATGATTTATTGATCCAAAGGGATCTTTAATCTACTACAATTTATCTGAACTCCAAGTATTATTGGAATTTAATGATGCTTTTGTATTCTAGGAACCAAAAGTGATTCATTATTGTTATCAACTAAATTGAGCAAATAATAATATGTATAAATAATCTGTCCTTAAGTGCGTATAATTATTCATGGACAAATTTGAGTATTGTAATATGAGATTAAAAAATTCATAGTCTTGAAAGTGTCATGATTGCTTCTTTCAGATTGTACGAGTAGTATACATTGCTTCCGAAAATATAAACTCCTCCAAAGATTATCATGCATAACCCCACTATTGGGAAACAAAACTGGATTTCTAGCTCAATCTACCTACAGATTTCGATAATACTGCCTGATTCAAGTATTTCCTAACAAATGCAGTGTCTAACCCTCGCAATTCCTTTTACAATCTCCAAAATTACTCCTGGACGTGCGTTCACTTTGTCTGTTGAATTATCAGCTTGTTCTTACGCCTGGTTATCTTCGCCTGAGGTGCCGGTATCACCGACTGCAGCTGCCTCGGCACGATCTCGTGCCTCGCTATGCTAGTGATCCTAGTGATCAGGCCGCTGGTCTTCCCGATCTGTTTGGTCTCGCCCACCGCCCTCGGCACTATTTTGTTCCGCATGATGTGCGATATAACGTGATCGGAATCGCCGTTGCTGTCGTTCGCCAGGTGGCGCAATACCAGATGGATCTTATCCTCGTGCTGTTGCTGCAACATCACCATGCGACGTTCGCCCTCTAGCCGCACCTGCTGCAACGTGTGGCTGAGGTTTTGCACGCGGCAGGCGAGGTTCTCGTTCTGGTTCTCGTAGTCCACCACTTGCATCTCGATTTTCTTGCTGCTGCTCCTCAGATCAACCACCTAGAAGCGGAATTAGAAAGATTTCATAACAATTATTATTACAAATGTCTACATTTTATTTATGAACTGTACTCAGGCTATAGGTACTGTCACTACTAAAGTTCTTATAGAACTCCTACCTTCTGAAAATATTTATGTAACAGCATTCTCATTTCGTTCTCGCTCAGCTTCATCAATCTGTCCATCAGCAGCTTGTCCCCTTGGTCCTCGGCCTTCTCCAAAGCCCGTTCGCTGACCGGCCTGTGACCACATATTATCTCGTTCTTGTACTCTATGGCCCAGTCGATCGCCTCGATGGCCTCCTCGAACTGAAACATCTTCCTCTCCTCGATGTCGCCAAAGATCTTTTTGTTCTGCGACTTTATGTCCAGCTTCAGTTTTTGTTCCAGCAGGTACTCCCTTGTCTTCCTCAGGTTCCTGATCTCATGGCGGAGGTACTCGAGTTTCTCGTCGGTCAAAGCGACGACCCCCTTGGTCTCATCTAGACTGCTGTTGCCGGAGTTGGGGAGTAGGGCGATGGTTTTCAGGTCGCTGTTGCTTTTGTCTTTTTCTATGCTCATGCTGCCGCTTTCCCTGGATTTGTTTAGTTTGGCCGTTTCTTCTTTCACTTGAGATTCGTAGTTCTGTCGGCGTTTCTCCTCTTTCTTTTTATACTTCTTCAATTTCTCTAATTGTTTTTTAGACGCTTGAAGACTGGTTTCTACTTCTGATAACTTCTTCCTTCCTTCCTCTGCAATGTTCTTCATAGATTCTAGATCTTTCAGCTTCTTCTCAGTCTCCTCCAGTTCTTTCTGGTACTTCTCCTCTAAATAATGGTTCTTTTGTAATTGTACTTGGTGCAGTTTTTCAAGAGTACACTCGTACTCTTTCTTCAGTCTTGAACATTTTTGCTCGAGTTTATCGTGAGCGTTTGATTGAGTATCTTTGTGCTTGAGTAGTTGTTGTCGTAAGTTCTGCTTGACCTTTATGGTCTGATCTAAGTCTGTGATTTGTTTCTGGCAACCCTGTATGACTGTATTGATGTGTTTCAGCATTTTCTTCTTCATGTCATAAGTTAAAGGAGCCTCGTCGCAGTGTTTCTTCTCTTCTTCAGATAATTCTTCGCTTAGCAATTTGGTCGAACTGATGGACATGGAGGGTAACTTGTCGACAAAATGCACGCTCCCTCTCCTACACCTTAATCCTTTGGATCGGTATGAGTTGCTGGAACTCATGCTGTCTTTGATTATACTTTGTGAGTTGTTTTCCAAACGATTAAAACTTGATATCAAGTTATCAGTAACGATTCTAAAATTATCCATCAAGGCATCCAATTTTTCCATGGTCGTTACTGACTCCTCCTCGGAAATGCTTTCGGTTTCGCTCGCGCTCTCGGAGCTCGCTTCAATCTCCTCCTCGATCCGTTCCAAGGACCTGTGGGGCTCCGAGCCTTCGCTCAGGACCTCTTGACATTCTTGCTTAAGGGTCAACCACTGGGATATTTGCTCGAGATCATTTCTGTTTAAACAACCATTGACAACGAGGTTTTGGAATAGTTCTTCTGCATTCGACACGAGTTTAAGGAGCTGATTAGCAGCAAATTGAAGGCCGAAGATGTCTAATGTGTCCTGGGCTGCTTCATAGGTAATGTAGGAATTTACCGTTACAAAGTTTTTGATGAGTTGACAGCGTAGTGCTAGTTGAAGGGTGTATAGGGTTTCAGAAAAATCTTGAATTGATGGTGAAACGCAGCAGATCACTACAGTTTTTGCTCTACCCCCAAAGGAATCCTTCAACAATGTCGTAAGAACCGACTGGGAGTACAAGTTCTGATTCAAGTTGTAATTGACACACGATTCTGATAAAGATAGTATGCATCTTTGTAGTGCATGAAGTCCGGGATCGGTAGGTATAGTCTGCATAAGACCATTTCCATCATACATTATCATCTTTTCGCTCCCGACCAAATCGGCAAAGCTTGCAGTGGATACCCTGTGATGTACGGTATTCTCCACAACCCACTGCTGTTCTAAGGTCAATGTGAACAATGTATGGGCCCCCTTCGGTAGCTGTCCAGTCGGTAAGTTCGACATCCCAAACTGTATCAACTGAAAGACATCCAGTACATCCACACACTCTACGCTACCACCCCCTATAAGGTCCTGGATGTTGTCACCACAAATCTGTGACCAAGTGACGTGAACGACGTATGTCCTGTCCCTGTGTTGCTTTACTTTAGTAAAGACTTCTCTTACGAAACGCGGAATGACTCCGTGTTCAGATTCGCTGGTGGCGAAGTGGAAACCGTGCCCGTACAGGGTGTAAGTCTTTCCAGTACCCGACTGACCAATGGTGACTATGGAGATGTCGCAACCTTCCAGTAGGAAGTTCACCATGGGCATGACGATCGTGGAGTACAAAGTGCTCTGGCAGCAGTTCATCGGTAGTGCGTGATTCACTTGATACATCTGGCTGTTGGAGAGTTGAATGGTGTTGTTCAGAGGATTGCTCTGCAGGCAGAGCAGGTCCCCTTCTGCGAACTCAGAGGGACATATCCTAACGGCGGTCTCGACGTGGGACTCCATCGTTCCCACTTTAGTTTAACGAGATTTATGAAGGAAACATATACGCCTCAACTCTCAACTCTTTAAAACGTTTGGTGAAGTTTTTGAATTGTTTTTTGATTGACAGCACAGATTGACAGACTAACAAGTGACATACGACATACCATTCAAGGCATCATGGAACGATCGCAATGCGGAACGTCAACTTGAGGAAGTAGGTGTTATACAAAACGTAGAGCTAGCAAAACACACCTTGAGTTGCTTGATTATCTGAGTAACCATCAGTCTGAACCTGTTTGACATCATTCCTCAGCTGCTCAGACTGGCCGCACAGTTTAAAACAATCATTTTTTTCCAAACACTCTCAACTACTCTCAACCATTTGAACTTCGCACTTCGCATCATCCCAGATGGCGCTGCCAGTCCGCTATCGTTTTGTTATTTGTTGACTGTTTATTTGACATTTGACGTTTCGATATATATTTCGGTCCTCAGAGGAGTGGAGCGAGGTGAGTTTCGATCTAATAACTTGTACATTTACAAAGAAAATACCTCCATCTACACCATGCTCTGTAGCCCTTCGCTGAAGCATGGAAAATGGGCCGAGCGTTCCCATCAAGGAGGAATCTTCAGATCAAGAGCCCCCACAGTCAGACAACCACAACACTGCCCTAAAAACAGAAGAAAACGACGAGCCGGAGTTGAGGGGTCCGGAAGACGGTCTAGATTCCGACAATTGGTACTTCCATAAGCAAGGTATCGGCAACATCATCGCACACTCCTCTCATTTTCTGTCTCGACACAGGGAACCGGACGAGTCCGATTCCGATAGCGACGAGAACGAGGACCACCAGTGCAAGATATGCCGCCTGCAGTGCCTGGACGAGTACGAGCTGGACCAGCACTTCAAGGAGCGGAGACTAGGGGATAAAATGTACAAATGTTGTGGCTGTGAGAAGGTTTTCAGGGACAACACGCAGTTGAGCGTGCACGCTAGGAAGCACACGGGGGAGCAACCGTACAGTTGTAACGTGTGCGGGAAGAGGTTCTCCGTTAATGGGAATTTGAACAAGCACATGAGGATACATACAGGGGAGAAGAGGTTCGAGTGTGATACTTGCGAGAGGAAGTTCACGCAGTTCGCTCACTTGGAGGATCACATGAAGATTCACTCAGGTATATTAATCTCTACTATATATATTATAGAGAAGTTAGTTTAAGTACAAAACTGTGTGTGAGGAGTCAGCATTCATTATAAAACAAAACAATGCTTAGAATTTTAAACAACTCCTTCAGTTTATAGGCCGAATTGTACCTGCCAAGTTGGCCGAGAAAATATTATGTAACCCTATTACATAATTACATCCAACTATTTGAAATTGTAAATGGTGGTTTTAGGTGATAGACCTTTCGTCTGTGATTTCTGCAACAGCTCATTCAAGACGAAGGCACGCATGAAGAAGCACCAAAAGTCCCATGAGAGCGACAAGATAACGAAACGGTCCATCCCCTGCCCGATCTGCTGTAAGCTAATGAAGAGTGGAAAGCAATTAGTCTCACACATAGAAACCCACAATGAGAGTTCCGAAAAGATGTTCCCTTGTGATTACTGCGGCAAAAGTTACAAGCATTTTCTCTCTTTGAAATATCACATGAGGGCTCATGGGAACATCAAGGATTACAAATGCGATCTGTGTGATAAGGCGTTCACTAACACTAGCCATCTGAGGAGGCACAT
Source organism: Cryptocephalus moraei (assembly GCA_946251905.1). Taxonomy (NCBI): domain Eukaryota; kingdom Metazoa; phylum Arthropoda; class Insecta; order Coleoptera; family Chrysomelidae; genus Cryptocephalus; species Cryptocephalus moraei. The sequence goes on from OX276455.1 coordinate 10,718,948, forward strand.
GAATTCTCACATAGGTAAAGGAATGGAAATGAAAGAAAGCTGATAACAGAAACAAAAATCTACATTTCAATAATTGGTGGTTTGTGTATACACGATTTTCTGTTGACCTTAATAATATGGATTTATTAATTTTATAAGATTCAATATTATATTTTTAACATTCACTAAAATATAATAAGTGGATTAAAGTTGTTTAATCACCAAATGTTTGAATTATAGCTATTACCAAACAAAAAGCACAAATTAACAATTGGTTCTGTACTAAAACCATAAACCTAATACTAAAACATATTAACTTATCATTTTAGGTGTCCGACCCTACAGTTGCCAAATTTGTGATAGGGGCTTCCCGTCGGCTCAGAATTTGAAACGTCATATGATGACTCACACAGGCGAGAAACCGTACAGTTGTGACTTATGCAGCCGAAGTTTCTTGACATTGGAAAACCTCAATAGGCACAAAAGGACGCACACTGGAGAAAAGCCATATCCGTGTGAGATTTGTGGAAAGTTTTTTGCCCACAGGTAAGGGAATATTAAAAACTAATTCCTCACCTGATTCGCATCTCCCCTGAGCACAATTTACAAACAAAATTTTACCTACACTTATAAAAACCTGTTATTATTTTTTAGTACGACAGCCAAGGAACACCTTCGGATCCACACGGGCGCCAAACCGTTTGAATGCAGCTTGTGTAGCAAGCGCTTTTCCTTAAACAAAGCCCTATTCCGCCACATTCGGGAGAAGCACCCTGACCACTTTCCGGAGTTCAAGAGACTCAACGATCTCCCTCCCAACCAGAAAAGGGCGAGGGAGAAAATCAAACGGGAATCAACAAGATTTGACACGGATGTCCCAGAGATCATCCCTAAAATCGAGAAGGATGAGGATATCGGTAACTTGGTGGTGAATCCGTTGAGACTGCATGGTGATGGGTTGTTAATACCGAAAGTTGAGAAAACTGAACATTTAAGTAATGGTATACTGTCAGTTAAGAAAGGGGAAGACGAGGGAACGACAAACAAGTTATTCAGAAAAGCTTTGAGGTTACACTCTCAAAGCAGTGAGGGTTTATTAATCCCTAAATTTGAAAAGGTGGATGATAGTGAAAATGGAACTAATAGTGCAAAAAGTATTGCAGCTTTAGAAACTAAAAGGAAAGTTATTGTAACCCCGAAGATCGAGAAGACAGATGACTCAGTGGTGAACCCCTTGAGATTACATGATCGTGCTAATGGAGTCCAAAAAATGAACTGTAGTGGGAAACCTGATGGTATTTTTGGTGGTGGTATTCAAAATGGTATTGATAATGAAGGTACAAAAGGTGATATACCTTTTATTAAGATAGAAAAGCCTGAATATGATGATAGTTAATAGTTCCTAAAATGTTTTTATTTCCAAATTAACTTTTTTAAAAGTGATAGATTCAGAAATGATTGAAAATGCTAGTTTTAAATTAGGAGTTGGTTACAGTTTGTAGTTCTGTGAAGAGAAGTGTAATTCATTTAATTTTTACCGAATTTGAAATTATGTATATATATTTAACTGCTAATAATACTCGGTTTTAAATCTTATGGGTTGAACCCTTGCGATTTTAAGCTTTTTAACTGTTAATACAGAATTTTAAACTGTACCCACTTTTGTTAATAAAAAATGAATTTTAAACATCACACCAAATCCTAAATGGCCTATATCTAGTGCTCAGTACATTTGTATCATTTCTGAATAGATTGCCTTCTTTATTATTTCGTACTGTGTCTTGTTACACGTTATTCTTTGTTGAATTTGTGATTTTTCTTAATATCCCTATTGATCCATCTCTAGGACTGAAAACGTAGCGTAGTCCATAAAGATATTGTAAATACGATAGACTACATTTTGTTAATGGCGTTTTTAAAATTGTTTTATAATAAAAAGATTATTTTTACATGTGGGATTAATTGATTACATTGGAGTGTGATTATTATGAATAGATGCGAGTACATTTATTAATCTCCGACAATCAATTCTTTGTAACAGTTCCAGTGATTTTTTGTAATTCAGGAGAACGTAATTTTAAATTTTTCGCTGATGGAACGTGAAGTCCTGTGAACCAATCAGAAGGCATGATTGCGGTATTAAAATTTGACAGCAGATCTCTATGTTCTGTGTAATTTCTTTCTGCTTCGGACTGTCAACGGGAGAGGTTAGTATTTGAAAGTTGTAATAAATCTTAAAACATCCACGAATTAATACATTGAACTTAGCTAAACGCAAGTTCAAACGTTTTCCGTTTGTATAGTCTAACGTAAAAGCAGTGTATTTTGCAGTTCAATCGGTACGGAAGCAGTTCCCCATAACTTCCCTACTTTTGAGGTTATGTGATCTTATTTTGAAATTCCACTACACCACTCACCACTATCAATTATTCTCTCTCAGTCTCTAATCGCTGTCCATTTCAGACGCCATGAAGCAAATAGTGACGAACCAGACGGTGAAGATCCCGGACGGGATCACGGTGACCGTGAAGTCCCGCGTGATCACCGTGAGGGGCCCCCGCGGCACCCTGAAGCGCTCGTTCAAGCATCTCGCGCTCGACATCCGCATGATCAGCCCGAAGACGCTCAAGGTGGAGAAGTGGTTCGGCACCAAGAAGGAGCTCGCCGCCGTCCGGACCGTCTGCTCACACGTCGAGAACATGCTGAAGGGCGTCACTAAGGGGTACCAATACAAGATGAGGGCCGTGTACGCTCATTTCCCCATCAACTGTGTGACCACGGAGAGTAACTCAGTCGTCGAGATCAGGAATTTCTTGGGGGAGAAGTTTATTAGGAGGTGAGATAGATTGTTTTATTGTTATGGGGTGTAATGTGTGGAGGAATCGAAAAGGAGTTCTGGCTTTGTTTTGCAGGAGTGTAGATATTTTACTATTAAGATGTTCCAAAGTATAAGTTTTTAATGAGTCTTCACTAAGTTATCCTTTTTTTTTAGAGTGAAGATGGCCCCAGGGGTAACAGTGACCAATTCTCAGAAACAGAAAGATGAATTGATCATCGAAGGTAACTCCCTCGAAGACGTTTCCAGGTCGGCCGCGCTGATCCAACAGTCCACCATGGTTAAGAATAAGGATATTCGTAAATTTTTGGATGGGCTGTACGTCTCCGAGAAAACAACGGTTGTTCAGGAGGACTAAGTTGTTTTTATAAGATAAATATAAAGTTTAAAATCGAATTGTGCTTGGGTTTGATTTATTGTCTCTCCCTGGATAAACCCCCCTCCCCCCGTACTGAACATTAAGCTGTGTAACATTCAAAGGGAAGTTACATGTTAATTTGGTTTCATTGAAATGATTATAATAAATTGCCAATTTTCGTACATTTAAGAACATTTCATTTCTTGTCAAATTAGATTCACTATTTAAGTTCAAATGTCCTTCCCTATAATTTCCTAATCCCTATATCACCTATAAATTGAACTTACGGCATCTCCTAATTTGTATTAATTTTATTAATAAATTGCAAATTCTAGAGTACTTCCATTATAAAATATAAGTACACTTACAAATTAGATTCATTAATTATGTCGACTTTAAGTTCAAACATCCTTCCCCATCATCTCTGAATCTGTCACCTTATTTGAATCATATGGCATTTCCTAATTTGTTTTTACTAAATTTATTACAATAAATTGCTAATTTGAGTATATTTGATATAAGTTCATTTCTTATCTGGTTAAATTTATTAATTAAGTCGATTAATGTTTAATCACCCTTCCCCATCATCATCGGGGAAACTTGCCACATTTTTACTCCTCATGATCTACACCTCACTCTTACTTCGCTCCGAAAATGCACTTCTTGAATCGAAATTTTGGTATCAGGATACCAGGAGAGCGAGTAGGTGTGAAGGTGGAGGGGTGCCTGCATTGCAGGTTGTGTGCATGTAGGGGTATTGTCATATCCAATAGCAATTAATCTAATGCTCCCTTCTGGTTCAGATTCGATCGTAACATTCATATTGACTCATTATAGTGACTCGGTGAGGTCCTTTTCGTGAAATTCATTAGTTATTACATTTCACGATTTATTAATTTGGTTATAGAGATCTCGACTTATTTGGTTGAGCATTTACTCACTAGATGACGCCCAAACGATTAACGTTAATCGAAACGCAACCAATCAGAGTCTTGTGAAGAATAAGGTCCGAAAAAGCCCATGCATAATGTAAGAAATGGATTAAATTCCCGAAATTATGTGAAAGCAACCTCACAGTATCAGTAAAATGAGTCAATTTGAACTCCATGACCGTGTTTGAACTTATTCATATTAGTCCTGACAATCCCCTGTATGTATACAACTTGCGATGCAGATGCCCCGCGACGTCTACACCTACTCACTTTCCTGTTATCCTGATGCCGAAACGTTAATCGTTACTTGCATTTTCGTAGTTATTTCGCGTTTATCGAGCCGTTGCGCGGACTTGTCGGGTTTAGAAGATTTTTCATTTTTTAGTTGTTGAGGACATTGAGGACTTAAGAGTTTTCAAAATTGAAGTGGAACACGGAAAAGAGTGATTTTCTGATGCCAGAAATGAAAAGTATGTTTTTAAAAAGGGTTTAGATTTCGAGATATACTTTTAGATACTTATTTAGAAAAGCTTATGAGGCCTGGAAAGCAATTCACTTTTTTGAGAATGTCGAATTATTTTGTAAATTAAGTTCAAGTTGGAGTTATAAATTAAACTTCCAATTTCAGCTGAAATTCACTCAACTTAGAAAAGAAATGGCGTAATTATTCAGGACATACTTGAGAGAATCACTTTTATTGCTAAATACGTACGTATGTAGGTGTATAATTATAGATATCTAAAAAAATATAATATTCATTTACTTAAAATAAATATTACTTCATAACTTCATATTCAATCAAAATTCTTTTAAGTAGGCCTGTTCCAGCAGGCATTATGAACATATTATAACCAATGTAATGCAATAAGCAATTAATCACGTGACAAAAAGAACAAACTAGCTATTAAATGGAACATGATCATCACATCTGCTGCAACAGGCTTTACAAAAAATAATATGCATAATAAACATATATGAATTAAAAACTCTCACTTTAAAAAACGACTTACAATTAAAGGGAACTTTATTATTATATTTTGATTAAAAATTATTATCAGTAAACACTCTACAGTAATCTTTTGCTATTATAAATATATCAATCAAATATACAATAACTTATGTGTTTATAGGTATAACTTGGTATTGAACAGCACTACGATTTTTTCCAAATAGACATTGGAGATTAGAACCTTCTTGTCTCCATAGTCAATGTTTTTTCTTTTTCATTTAGTTTCAGTGGTACATAAGAACTAAGATGACATAATCTGAAATTAATAACTTATCAATAAGCTTATTGACATAGAGTAGCACATTGAAATCCATCTAATTGCTTAATTAAAGAGTCTTTGGTAAGAGAATCTAAAATACAAATCAAAGCAGAATAAAGATTATATTGAGCGAGATAAACAATGTAAATAACCGAAGAAAAGGGATTTGCGCTTATCAATAGGAATATAATCTCTACACCTAAATAATGTAACATTGTGTGTCCATTTTGCATGCAAAACCACCTATAAGGCAGTGGTAGCCAAGTCAAGTATGACAACCTGCAGTGGTGATATGGATTTAACAGTAACAAGCAATCAATTTTCAAACGTCATTCATTACTACAGGCCAGTCTTATTGTTTAGGGTATTTTTTCAAATGAATGGTACCTACATTTTCAAACCCGAAATTGGTCATCCTCTACGTTAAGGTATACCTACGTTAGAGTTAAATATTTAACGATTCATTTGATAAAATATTTTTTAAGAAGTCACCTTATACGTATTAGTTGAATAAATTAATAAGACTTGTTTTAATATTTAACATTTTGTTTTATCACCCAACTGAAGAGTTTCTTATAATAAATCACAGTAAAAATATTTCTTCCATGAAAGCATGTATGACCCTTTCAATCGTTACAGTTCGGGCGGTTATTTAATTTTGAATTATTATAATCGATATCACATTTTGAATTATTCTCCGATCCGGTAAAAGTCGAAAGTATTTTAAGTCTGAATAGATTTTTAACATGTGCATCCGATCGCTCATCCGGGTTAATGCACGGATTGAAAACCTTAACCCATTCGTTATTATACTATATAATTTTAAACACCGATTACCAATATTCTCATATATCAATGAAGTAGAAGAAAAACTACATTGTTGGTCATGTGAAATACAACACCTACTGAAATTTGCGCAAAAATCTGTACAAAACGTACGCACAGGACCTAGCGTTTGCCCAATTTGTGTTTGCACGAGTTCGGCTCGGGGAAAGCCTCCCTCGGCGGCGTGAAGCTCAGCATCATGATGTGCCTCATGTAGGCCCTCGTCTGCCTAAAGCTCGAATCGGTGCCGTGGAGGCGGTCCAACACGCCCAACACGCCGAAACAGTTATTGAATCTGAAAAACGAGAGTAATAATGGTTAATAACTCTCTACTCAACGTTACGACCCTACGTTCACCTACGTTTTCTAGTCTCCCTGGCGATCACCATCTATTTAACCTTTGATGATAACTTGGAGAAGTTGAAACTTGCCTCCTCTCAAATACATGCCCAAAATTTTACATTTAATTATGGTTAGCATTTCTCTATCGGAGTTAGCTCTTCGGAGTACTTCTGCATTTGTTACACGATCCACCCAAGGTATACATAGTATTCTCCTATGTAGTCATATCTCAAAAGCTTCGAGGTGGTTCATCGTGGTGGTTTTCAATGTCAATGACTCAACTCCATACAGAAGTACTGACCAGATATAACACCTAAGATTTTCATCACATAAGAGGTACTTCATTCCATTCAATGCAGCTCGTGTTGTTTCTATTCTGCATTTTATTTCTGTATCTGGGTCTAGCTGTTCTGTAATGATTACTTCCGATTTTACTATTTCCGGTCCTCCCTTAGATTGTTCAGTGGGTAAGAGTATGTCTGTTCTCTCATCAGCAATAGCTTCTCAATTTCCTTACAGTTCTTTTTTATCCAATTTTTCAGCTATTTTGATTTCCCTCCTTATGATTCTGATGTTATCATTCTTTACCTTCCTACGTTCCTCCATTATAGTCTAAGAGCTAGCAACGTTTTCGAGTGAGAATTTTAAGAAAGCTGATTCTTTAATATATCTTTCCTTATGCTCTCACAAACAGCGTGTGGGGCATCTGGCTGCCGGCAGACGTTGCGTTCACTACTGCGCAGCTCACCTGTGCAGGTAAAAATATAGATTTGAAACTGATTTTAAGAAGATTATTATTTTTTCCACTAACTTTAAAACACTATGCAAAACAAAAAAATATTATTGCCAGACATATTCAAAATGTTGCTAACATCGTGCCAGACTTATTTTTTTATAAACAAAAAAAAAATAATTTCAACTCATTTTAGTATGGCTGAAATTTTAATATTACTTTATTTACATATAAAGAAGTACAAAATTAATTTGCCAGACATTAATTCGGTTGTTAAGTTACTGCCAGACTGATTTAATGTTGTAGAGTACCGCGGTATTATGCCGACTGTTAAAGAGAGATGGCTGCCAAGTAGATGGGTGGAAAAGACACAAGAATACATTACACTGTGTGAAGCATTAAAAGTAAAGTTTTTTAACTTGAACTCTTCGATTATTACCCGCGAAAAATAGCCGAATGCAATATTTTTAAGAGAGACATAGTCCAGGACGCATCTGTTTTGACGGAGATGTAAGAGGTAACCGCAATGTTTTTACATGAATACCTCTGGATAATGCCTAGAAGAAGGATTGACATATCCTCCAAAGCGCAGAGGTCGGGAACATTGTTTAAAATGCAACAATTTAAATAAGAATAAAAAAACGCGTTTTTTCCGACTTGTCTTGCTTCTAATTTTTAAAGTATTGAATTTAGAAGAAAGTTGAACAGAGAAAAAAGTTGCAGAATCGCTTTTTACATAATATGGTATAGGTTAGAAATTGAAAAATTTAAGCGGTTTTGCAAAATAGCAATAAAAAAAGAATCGGCCCAAAAAGTGTTTTTCTTAATTTATTATTTTAGGCACTTTAAAATGTAGTTGGGACTTCCATATCACAGGTAGAAAATCTTGAAGTTATAGTAAAAGAATCCTGTAAATTTCGTTTCGATCGATTTATTAGATTTTGCACAATAATTTTGCAATCCAGAAAAATAAATGGAAGAATATTGAAAATTTTCAAAATTGGTTAATTTTTTTCTTCGTTATTCGATTATAACAAAACTGGCTGAGCATATATAAGAGGGAACAGGCTTTCATGTGCTTTTTTCAGAATTAAAAAATATTGATTAGTACGGTCACAGCAATTGTGTAAATTTGGTGTCGTTTTTTGCTTATATACAAATAAGCGAATTTCTTCGCCTCGAAAAGCGGCGAATTTTTCGTTAAATGAAATTATGAAAACATAGCCGGAAAGTACTTCGAACACACGCTTCTCTTCATATGATAAGTTACTATTTTGTTCATTAGCTTCTGAGATATAACTCGGTAAAGTTGATTAGTGTTTTCGGCAAATGTTTAAACAATTTCGAGTTTTTTTTTCACCATTGCATTTGTTGTTCCGAGTTCTTTGCGAGGTAATAGTTGCAAATGCGTAAGCTATCGGCAAGATAGGTAAAAATAATAAAAATAGTGATCCTCGCGCGTAAAAATACAGCGAAACGTTAAAAAAGGGTGGGGCGAATCAAGATTACGAAACCGAGATCGGAACTTCAAAACGGTGAAGCGCGAAAAAAATTTATTATCTCAGCTTCTAATGGAGCAATCGTTATGTTTGTTTTTTTAACTGGGGTAACTCGAGCTAAAAACTAATGTCACTATGCCAACGATGTAATATGCATACATTTTGTTACAAACAAATTAGTTTGTTTATGCATAATATTCAGTGCATATTCGACATTATACTATTCGATTTATTTATCTCATACTTCGTTTACTTTCATACTGTGGTCATGTAAAGGCGAACATGTTTATTGCTATACGTTAATATTGATTAAACAATGATTATTTAAACAAGAAAAATTCTCGCTACGAAAACTTTTTTAATGTATATTTCAATCTTTTTAATGTAAATTTCAACAAAAATATTATAGTGGTTCCTGTGAGAAACAATTATTTCTTAAGATGTGAGAAAAAATATTAATTTTATTAACCAGTGATTTAAACACTAATCAACTTTAACGAGTTATATCTCAGAAGCTAATGAACAAAATAGTAACTTATCATATGAAGAGAAGCGTCTGTTCGGAGTACTTTTCGGTTATATTTTCAGAATTTCATTTAACAAAAAATTCGCCGAGATAATCTATTTGTTTATAAGCAAAAAACGACACCAAATTTACACAATTGCTGTGACCGTACTAATCAATATTTTTTAATTCTGAAAAAAGCACATGAAAGCCTGTTCCCTCTTATATATGCTCAGCCAGTTTTGTTATAATCGAATAATCAAGAAAAAAATTAACCAATTTTGAAAATTTTCAATATTCTTCCATTTATTTTTCTGGATTGCAAAATTATTGTGCAAAATCTAATAAACCGATCGAAACGAAATTTACAGAATTCTTTTACTATAACTTCAAGATTTTCTACCTGTGATATGGAAGTCCCAACTACATTTTAAAGTGCCTAAAATAATAAAGTAAGAAAAGCACTTTTTTGGGCCGATTCTTTTTTTATTGCTATTTTGCAAAACCGCTAATAAATTTTTCAATTTCTAACCTATGCCATATTATGTAAAAAGCGATTCTGCAACTTTTTTCTCTGTTCAACTTTCTTCTAAATTCAATACTTCAAAAGTTAGAAGCAAGACAAGTCGGAAAAAACGCGTTTTTTTTATTTTTATTTAAATTGTTGCATTTTAAACAATGTTCCCGACATCTGCGCTTTGGAGGATATGTCAATCCTTCTTCTAGGCATTATCCAGAGGTATTCATGTAAAAACATTGCGGTTACCTCTTACATCTCCGTCAAAACAGATGCGTCCTGGACTATGTCTTTTAAAAATATTGCATTCGTCTATTTCTCGCGGGTAATAATCGAAGAGTTCAAGTTAAAAAACTTTACTTTTAATGCTTCACACTGTGTAATGTATTCTTGTGTCTTTTCCACCCATCTACTTGGCAGCCATCTCTCTTTAACAGTCGGCATAATTCCGCGGTACTCTACAACATTAAATCAGTCTGGCAGTAACTTAACAACCGAATTAATGTCTGGCAAATTAATTTTGTACTTCTTTATATGTAAATAAACTAATATTAAAATTTCAGCCATACTAAAATGAGTTGAAATTATTTTTTTTTTGTTTATAAAAAATTAAGTCTGGCACGATGTTAGCAACATTGAATATGTCTGGCAATAATATTTTTTTGTTTTGCATAGTGTTTTAAAGTTAGTGGAAAAAATAATAATCTTCTTAAAATCAGTTTCAAATCTATATTTTTACCTGCACAGGTGAGCTGCGCAGTAGTGAACGCAACGTCTGCCGGCAGCCAGATGCCCCACACGCTGTTTGTGAGAGCATAAGGAAAGATATATTAAAGAATCAGCTTTCTTAAAATTCTTGTTTTCCCGACGTTGCTAGCTCTCGTACTATTAGATTTATGATATTGTTAGTTATCCACATTTCCTTTTTTGTTCTTGACTTTCTTAAGATTCTTCTATATGATTTTTAATTTTACACCAAAAGGTCTCTATGTCATCTTCTTGGTGGCTTGAGATTTGGACAAATTTATTATTCACATCTTCTGATATTAACTGTTTGATGTTAGCCTCTCTTAGTTTGGTTATAGAAATTGGCTTCTCAAGATGACTTCTTCTTGTGATTTTTAGATTTAGTTCAATGTCACTTATTACAGGATTGTGGTCTGAGCCAACGTCAGCACAGGGACGTTTGTTAATTAATAGATAGTCAATTTGGTTTCTTATGGGTGCTGTATTATCATCTTCGTTACGCTGTGCTGTCTACGTATAAAGTCTGCGATTGTATAGGTACTTGCAACCAAGTATTAGTAACAATTATGTCATTATCCTGACAGAACTCATAAAGACGATCAGCCCTCTCGTTTGATTCACCAAGACCAAAGTATCTTCGCATTAAAATCTACCATTATGATTGGTCTATTGGTTTTTTCTCAGTGATCTCAAAATATCCCGTTAACGCTCTCATAAAACTTCTATATATACTTGTGTCATCATGTTTTTTGTCTGCCGTAGAAGCATATATTTGTATTATGTTAACACCAAACTGTTTTCCCTCATCTGAATAAGGAATATTGTATCAGATACTGGTATAAAATTATATACATACTTATACTATACACCACTGCTACAAAAATTCCTACTTCATTGAAGTGATGTTTGTTATCGTCGCCAGAATAATATTATCTTCTAAGGGGGAAAATACAATATATTACAATATTTACTACTACTTACTTCAGGTGGTGGAAATCATGGGCCTCCGGCGACGGAAAGAACGGTAGATGATAGCCGGAGTGGGCGTTCAGGGTGGAGAGTATGGCCAGGGTAAACCACAACCAGGCGGTTGCGACGTGCGAACCCATTATGAACACCCCCAGGAACGGCGGCAACAAATTGGAGAAGATGTGCTCGATCGGGTGGCAGTAGATCGCTGTTACGGCAACCGGGGCTGTCCATTCGTGGTGCTGCTTGTGGATGTATTTGTAGAGGTAACGGCTATGGAGGAAACTGTAATGGAGAGGATAAGATTATGGAAAACTTCCCAAAGCACATCACTTATTGGGTGAATAATTCTTTATTGAAATGTGAAGTTTTATTGATAAGTTTCACCTATTAAATCCGATGCGGTCCTGGTCCAGTAAAGACAAATTATTACCATATGTCTTACCTGAATTGTGGAAACACATGGGAAATATACCAAAAATTTGAATGGAGATCAGTTACAAGACTTTGCCACTTTCGGAATACAAAAGCCGCATCACATACAAGATACCAGGTCTTATTACAGGGGATATGATATCCACTTCGATCACTTCCTTGCGGTCTCTAAATCAAGAGTTCCCCTTTCCTTCCCACAAACAACACAACGTAGAATTGGAACATGCAATAACTGCCTAATCCAAAATTTGATATTATGACGATGACGTCTTACCGATGTGAATAGTAGAAAGCAGCTTCTTCTGTTAAAATATGAACAGCCAACTCGTACAGCACCCAATGGAAGGTCGGTAGTTCTCGAAGAGGAGGATAACCCCTCCATTTCATTGCCCAGTACATTATGAAAGATGATGGGATACCGACTATCACCTGGTTCACGAACACATACCACATTACCTGTAACATAAACGGTATAATTTCAATTTTATCTTGTAAGACATGTAATTTGTAGGCCTAACTTACTTTGAGTAACCTTCTTGTATCGACTGGTTCATTAGTGCCTGGTTGAATCTTGTACTTCCTAATAATCGCTGGCTTGCCGGTAACATCCATGAAAGTGTATATACCACCGAACAGCCAATACACCCCGAAAGAGAGTATGAACGTTCCGTAAACCCAGAGGTAGAACGGGTCTTCACCGACGGTATCGAGGAATTTATCCCATTGGGCTTGCCAAAAGTCCCCAGAAGCGCCCCAGAATCTCTGGCAATGCCTGAAAGAAAGGTGAGGTAGATCACATTGTTGTGCTGTACAATTGTTTCGTTCCAAAACTTTCTGATGAATTTCCAGAATGTCTGGATGAGGTTCCCACAGGAACCCCAAATATATATGTACATAATTCAGAGAGACCATAAAAGTAAAAATTCCATGTACACACATTTTAGTATCTTTCATGTGCTTTGTAAGGCCAGTTTATAGTTTAATTTCTTAAGTAAAAGAAATACCGATCAGATATCGATATTACGAGAGGAGTTCCTCTCATTATTCCCCAGCTGATTAATGCTTCCATTTCACAGTAAAGCACAGCTAGCAACCTTCCTGTTGTAGAGTACATTTTAAGCAACATCCGCCTGAATTTCTATACCATTTATATGCACACCGTTAGCGTCGGGAAGAAATTAAAATTCCCTTACCATGTAATCGAGTTCCTCGCGGCCGCGAAGCAGATCAGAGCCGTGCTCAGGACGATCAGGACGCTCCTGAGCGACGACAGGATCGACGGGTTTTGCTGATGGGCATTCTGGACGGTGGAGCCGTTCTTCCTCATCGGCGTGAGCTCGCCCCCGGAAGAGGACGAAGACGATGAGTCGTCCTCGTATTCTCCCAACATCCCGAATCCTGGAAACGATCTGACGTTGAAGTTGAGATTTGGTACATATTAAAAGTCAAAGTCGATAAATGGGAGAATCGGTTGTCAAACGGTGATATGTGTCTAAGATGGTTTGATTGAAGTGCTGTAAGTGTGATGTTACAATATGTACGTGAAGCATTTGAATACAGATGAAGGACGGTTAAACTGTAATATATGTATTTAGTATCCATCACTATTAAAGTCCATTTTACCTAAAGTAGAATCTATATATAAGCGAATTCTTGATTTCAAACATCAATCATCTAAATCAGCAATTTTAAAACGCCCTTAAGTTGACTTGAATTATTTGATAAAAGTTCAGCATTTATTAGAAGCTGCAAATAGACTTGTGGTCTTTTGGTTCACTTTGGAATACTGGATACTTTTATTCCAAAATTTTTCAAAGACGTTTTAAAGAAGTTATACATCAGTTTATTATTTTAAATATTCGTGAAGATTGTAATAAACTGCAAAACATGAAGTTGAAAAAGTAACTTTATGAAGTTTATTATAAAAATTTGGGATATTTATAGGAAAATCCCGGCTGGAGCTACGTACAATTCCGTTTTCAAAAATTCTCTTACATATCTTTCGTATACACACTATTGAATTAATTTCGAGAAAATTGAATTGACTTGCTGAAAAACAAGTTGCGGAATTTGTGTGAAACTTTATGAAAATTGTAAACAACAATTGAGGAGCTGGATATCCTCAATAGGCACCAGATTTACTTTATATGTGACGCTTCTGGCGATAATTAACATCCTTTGGAAATTTTATCAAATCGTTCAATTACCACAAGGCCAAGGCTTTACCTTTGTTAATCCTGTTAATAATCCTCGTATAATCATAAAATTCATCTACACCGCTAACAATTAATAAGTATTACAATAACACTTATTATTAATTCAGGAACAAAGTATACACATATATGTAAGTACCTACTTCATGAATACACTCAATATATGTTTATCACATTGTTTTATAAACCTTACTTTTGCGTTGCATTTGGCGCAGCCTCTTTCTCTTGTTGGACGCTCTTTTCTTTACCACCGCGATCATAATTTTCAACGATTCCTACGTAATCTCAGACAAAGCACACTTCTTTGAACTTGGGTTACGCTACGAGAAAGGTAGACGGACTGATGTCGAGACAATAATTATGAAACAACGCATCTAGACTGCGTAGGTACCAGTATCGCGTTATTTATTCCTGTTATGAATTGTCGCTATTTCGTTCTATAATGGAGTAGGGAGGCTTCACTGAGTACTCGTGCACTGAGAAATTATGTACATACTGTTTATATTGCAATATCGGTAAGTACACATAAGTTATTCGGCCTAAGTACATAATTAAAACGCGCTAAAAATTCAAAAAATGCGCTCCTTAATATTTTGAATACGTTTTAGCAGTGGCGACTCGTGGTAATTACTGGTGTAATAATTAATTACAGGTTAAGAAATGATATCTTTCCCTTTTTGGGAACTACTTCGAGGACTTCGTTACATTTCAAATGACCTACTTTTTTACAAACAATTGCAACTCCTTTAAAATTTTCATTGTTAAAATTCCTCGACTGCCTTCATACCGTCAAAATTCCTTATGTGAAACGTCATGTTTTGCTTAAGATAGTTCCAAATGCTTTGGAATGTTAAGTTCTTTACAAAATTGTTATATAAGTTTCCTACAAGGTCAGCAATTTCTTCAACAAACTTTTCAAAACGTCTTTATACACATACAATTTATAATTAAGTATATATAGTGTGTAATAATAATTTAAAGTCAAGCAGACTATTGCGGCTGTCCCATTGAAATGTGTCCTCACAAATAATTCGACACTTGTATACAATGACATAATAAGGTTCTAATCTAAAATACCTATTATGTAAAGTTTTATGTTATATTAAGACGATGATATGAGAATATCACGTTGGGTTTAAATGTATCGGGTCAGTGAAAGACATCTTTTATTTTTGGGAACTCCTTCGAGGACTTTCTTGTCAAAAGTGTTAGTTTCTATTTCAAACTTCATGTCTACTTTTTTTGAGACAAATGCAACTTCTTTAACAAAATGTAATTGTATATCGTAACAACATACCTAACTCATTAAAAGCACTATAAATTTCACATCTTTTTAAAAGGGGTTGCAATTTTTTTAAATTGCTGTAGGATTATTACAATTATTGTAACAAGCATCTTCGAAATCCCTTAACTCTCTTCAAAGCGTCAAAACCCCTCATTTTGAACTCATGTTTCGCTTAAGATAGTCCCAACTGCCCATACAATAATGTTATGAGTTCTTGCAATTGTCGTAGTTTGTTGGAAACTCCGCAACTTCTTTAATGGTACCGGAACATTTAAAAACGCCTCAAGAGTTATATTTTAACAGAAATAAATCGCATTTCTTTTAATAAATGTCATTGAGTGATAATTACAGTGTTATTATTTTCTTGGCATTAATTTAGTACTAAAACTTCTTTTAAAACTTTATGACGTATTTTGGGAACTTCCTTTTACTAACTATTTAGTCTAATTCAATTGAAGTTCATTATAAATAAATTCTTTCGAAACTCCTCAGCTTTCCTTGAAACATGAGATTTACAATTTATTGCCAAAAGTTACTTAGAAATTCGTTCACATATTTCTAATATTAGTGTATTCACAAATTTTACCGAAATAATTAAGACGGCCCTGAGATAGTTGAGTTATACGATTGGAAGGACAATAATACCTCTTCAGTTACCCTTAGAAATAGGGTATACTTTTTTTTCGGGGACACCCTATATAAACACCCTCTTTTGTTTTGTACATATTCTCATTATTTATTGTTATTTCAAATTTTAAAGCAAAAATCTCCATTTAAAACTTCTCAATTGCTTCGATGTTATTACGCCTTTATACAATTACCGACAATGTTTTAGTGTATTAATCGTACGCTTTAGATTATAAAAAACGTTCGTAAAAGTAAAAGTGAAGCATTACAAACAACTTTCTGAAAATAAACCAAAACATTTTACGATAACAAAGGAACTCTTTAGCACATAAACATTCATACTCGTAAATTCTATCAGATACGTTACATGCACTTCCAGAAAACATCATAAAGCGTTTAACTGTATACTTACTTCGATAACAACTCCCAATTAGCGAAAATTACTGAAACACGTAAATACGCGTAATGTTAAGTATCCCGGTAATGGTAACCATCGCATCGATACTGCAACAGTGTTGGAAACACTCGGAAAAACGAATAAATTTTCCACCAGTTTTCCGGCGACGTGTGACATCTAGCGATCGGATACCGACGCTCGAGCTTTTCAGCGGTTTGGAAAGTTGGATCAACTCCAAATCGGTGTTTTGGATACCCGTAAATAACGGAAAAGGGGAATTTTATATCTTCATTGTTTTATTAACATTAACATCAACCACATCACTTATTTGCGGTAATGAAACATACCACCCTTCTTTCTTATTCCTTTTGTTGCATGAATAAGTGGTCTGTTATTATAGTCATAGATTAACGTGATAGATTTATTCAGATTTCAAAATTACCAGCCACTGACTTAATTTCCATAGAATTCACCCACCAAGCACAAAGGAAACAGGGGGAATTGTAGAGGTATATTCTAGAATGATATATTCAGTAATGTATACATTACTAAATTATAATTATTTCAGCAGAACTTTCAACAGTATCTCTCACCTTGGAGAAGTTGAACGGGGAAATTTCAAGCAGATGAGGTAGATAAAGTAATTTATTACAACAAGCATAATGAACAATTCCTTAAGTACTAATACATTAAAAACTAGAGTCCATATAAAGCAAACACCATCAGTATTCTCAACACCACAGCCATGACGGTAATACACTAGCAAAGTAATTGTTTCTAAAATAGTTCCTGAGCAATTATCTAATTCTTTAACAAAATTTTGTAGGAAAACCCACTTCTTCCCATCAACACCAAACCAACTCATTGCACCTCCATCTTCTTCCCCTTCAATTCACTTTTTATATACTGTACCCCGTGGGGGCACAGTTCATGGTTAAGACAAGTGGCGCAACGCGGTCTGACAGGCTGACAGGTCTGCTGACCGAAACCAACCAGTAGATGGTTGACTTCGCTCCAGAGCTCGCGAGGCAACCACTTCTCCAGGGCTTTCCGCGTTTCTTCCGGGGTTTTCGTTTTCACCCAGCCCAGCCTGTTGGAGATCCGGTGTACGTGAGTATCGACACCTAAGGATAAAAGAATAACAGATGATCGTGGAGATTGTCGTGATCTTACCTATTCCAGTGACTTCGCCCCAGGCGGTCTTCATGCACAAGTGTGCCATCTTGGGTCCTACTCCGGGTAGTTTGCAGAGCCCCTCCACTGTGTTCGGTATGTCGCCGTCGTAGTCCTTGTGGAGAATCTCGGTTGATTTCTTTATATACTTGACTTTGCTCTGGAATGGGTCTTTTGCTATAAACAAGTCACAATGAATTTTAAAGTGTTCGTACCTTCCAAAACCCGACAGGGTATATCAGCTCCCCCAACTTCTCGTCTGAAGTAGCGAGGATGTTCTCAACTGTGCAACCGTGGTTTTTTAACTTTTCCATTGCAGCGAACGTTACCTGATCCTTTGTTTGGCTACTCAGCATGAGGGATAGTAAATTCTGGTACCTAATCACCTAAAAGTTATAGAATTTAAAATAACAGTTTATTACATTAAATTCATTCCACTGGAACTAAAGATAAGTGTGCATCTTACCTTAGGGCTCGCAGTATCATCGGAGCACTTATCACAACCCATGGAATCGACGGGGGCGTCAAAATTCTTCCTCATCTCTCGTAAATTTCCAAGGACGATCTCCCAGTTAGGCGGTTTTTTAACATTCCCTTCGTATTCGATTTTGACATGTTCACGTTTCACAACCCCTTCATCCTTTATTACTGGCCCGCACGTGTCTTCCAGTTTCACATCGTGTTTCAGTTTCAATTTAGTTTCAGCTGCGAACTTTGAAAAATCGATCTTCTCCGCTTTCGAATCTTTGGAGTCCGGCTCTTCTTTCACGAGAGGTACTTTTGGACGTTTTCTTCTGGATCCAACGTTTGTGAGGGCTTCGCTCTTTATTTTGGTGGTAGTTTTAGATCTGAGCTCCATTGAGATTTTCGAGAAATAGCACTTTTTGGTGAAAATTAAATGGCGCAACATAAACTACTTCAGGATATGACTATTTGAGCAATTCGACGGGTTATTAATGTTGAATTAATTTGTAAGCATAGTATTAAACAGCTTCTCGCGGTTTTTAAAATAGAGAACCTCTAATTACCAAAAAGTGAGGTTAGTTATTACGAAACTCATAGGCGGGTAATGGATGTTTACAGTAAGGTGGAAATTAAAAAACATCTCGTACAGAAAGTTTTCATTTTCAAAAAAGGTGAGATAGCAAAACCACAAATCCGAACAAACTTTCCATTTTTGTGCCGTTAAATAAATACCATTAAAAATTAGTTAAAGCTCCTGTAAAAACTTTTTTAAAACAGTTACTCCTAACACGTACACACGTACATACAAATTATATCTATGCATTCTCCATCGACTCGATGACAAACGATCACATTTCAAACTCGTGGGAGTCCCCCTCTACGTCTTGACCCTGCCGCCTAGTTTACCGAAGCCGTTCCGCGCCCCCTTACGACCGTTACGGCCGTAGGGCTTCGAACGAGTCTCGAAGACCACGTCCGAGTCCGTATCGCTATCGGAGAGGTTCGACTTCCTCGATGTGACTGGAAGACGAACAGTTATGACCATATATATCAAACGCGTTAAATTTTTCACTTACACGGCGGCAAGTCTTCGGTGTCCTCTATCAATTTATAAGTCGTGGGTTTCGTGGAGGACTTCCTCTTGGAGCACCAGCTATAGCACAAGTGCACGGTGCCCCACAGAACACCGAAGAACAGAAGGACACTGCAGATCATCCCTAGAACGACATACAAGATGCTCCAGTCGCAATCAGAGTCTTCGTCTGAGTTCAGGTAGACTTTGAACATGTCTTGCATCCAGAAGACCTAACAAACAAAATCTTTAAATGAGAAGAAAGGAAAATAACAATTATAATACTAAATAAAATAATACTCAATAACACACAGAATTGGTCAGACAGAATCAAAACATCCAAGACCTTTTACGGAACAATACCTACAACCTACATTCCCCAGAAAACCATGGTACAAGGACAGAGAAGAATTAACAAGAAAAGACATAACAACCATTACCAGAATAAGAACAGGACACTGCAGAACACCAGAATACCCATGTAAAATCCAAATTAAGGAAGACCCCCCCCTTGCAAGTGTGGAAAGATAGGAGCCACCAACCATATTCTATTCGCCACTTGCCATGGCCAACATCAAAACCCAAATAAGCACAGCCACACTGATATTAGAAATAAACACAAACGCTATCAAACTGCTTATTAACTACATATAACAGAATGACATAAACCTATAAAACCCTAACATAAAATCTCACTAACATTAAAACCCTCTATACAAGAAAGAAGACCACAACAGCAAGAACTGACAGCATGGCTTCGAGTCAGACAATGCTGCAGTTCCACTAGACAAGAAACATCAAAGGACGGCATAGGATAGCCATTGAAAGAAGATTGAAGAATTGAAGAAGAAGAAACAAAACTTAATGATTTCAAGAATGTAGGTAACAACATTTAATTGATATATGTGGTAAAGTTATGACTATTATAGAAATTTTATACCCATACCTCGCATTTACATTTCCTCGTGTTCTCGTCGCATATGCCGTGTCCGGAGCAGTTGTTTTGACATATGGCGGTTTGCAGTTTCGCCACAGAAAACCCAAGCAACGAGGCATCCACTCTCATTTTCTGTCTAAGGTATTTCACGACGACATTGGCCGGCACAGGTTTGCCATCCTCTCCATTGACATAGAAAGTTATGACCGTTTTGTATGAACCGGGTTCTGCACGAACACCTCTGACCTAAAAATAAAGTAAAACTTTAGTTCAAATAAGTTTCAAACAAGTCAGTCAAAAAGTATCGGAAACAAGGGAAGAATATGTACATAAGGATATTTTTTGTAAAAGAATTGATAAGTAAATGGAAATGTAAGCTGGTAAAAGAACGAGTCAAAGATGAAAAGGACGAATATTGGAAAAGAACCTGTATAGACATCAACAACACAATATTAAACAATAGATCAGCAACAGCATGAAAGATAATCAAGATTAGAAGCAGCTAGGGGACTAATTGAAACAATAGCTCAGACACAATGGACCAAACATTTCTCAAACTTCCTTCAGGAACACCGACAAGAATGCCAATACCAGGAAGAGATTCACAAAGTGAACGATGTAACGCCAGAAATTTCAGATGAAGCTATTACTGCGCTCTCCGGGAGATAGAAGAAAAAGAGGAAGACCAACACTTAGTTAGGAATTATATATCAGAAATGCGATGGCTGAAACGTACCTACATGAGGGAGATTAGAATGGCAGAATGCTATGGAAACAAAAAACGGCAAACCCAGTAGGGTACTCATTATTAGAAGAAGAAGAAAAAGTATTAGATTACTTTACCTCCAATTTTGAACCATCCTTCACCAACAACGCCAACTTCCCCTTCAAGTTCTCGTACTGCGCTTGGGTTAGCGCGTTCGCGTCCACATTGACAGTCATCTCCACTATGTAAAACAGCATCGGGTCGTGCCGAACGGTGAAGGCTACCGAATCTGAATCGCTCAGACCCTGCTCGTCGTACACGGTCAAATTAAATATGTACTTCCCTACGGTCAGATCCGTTATGATCAACACTGGAGATTCGTCCGTTTTCTCAACAATCCTCCCCAAGGCTAGGGAGTTCGGGTCACGCTCCCACTTCCATTTGACGATAGACCAGTCGTCTTTGGACTTAGAGCCGTTCAACATGACGACGTTCTTCGGCAGTTCCACCTCGAAGGGACTTCCTGCGTTCGCCGTTGGTTTCTGGTTGTGATCTGGAATGTTAAATCGTTACCAAGGCGAAGGATCGTGTACCATCACAGAGAGATCACAAATTTTTGTACAAATTGGAGACATGCTTCTTCAAAATCTTAAAATGATACCATTATAATATTACTTAACTAGTTTCATTAAGTTCATTTAGACTCACTTTGATTGACGGTGATTGACACTGTATCACTGGCCACATTATTATTATCGTCGGTCACGCTCACTTTAAAACTGTACGCCCCCTTCGTCAGGCCCGTTACGTTCGTCTTGCTGGCGTTCGCTTTCTCGAACGTGACGGTAGAGGGCCCGTCGATCTGTTCCCATTTAAAAGACATTATCTTATTATCGTCGGTGCTGTTGCCTGCGTTCAATACGACCCACGTTTGTGGTAAGCTTATCGTCTGGTTCGGTCCCGCGACGGCTACAGGGGGTTTGTTCGTCGGGGGCTTGACAAACACGTGAACCTAGAAAGGAGAGAGTAAGAAGTTATTGAAATTTTTCTTAATAGTTGCTTTAATGCCAATTACTTTGGTTGTGTGGAAAGCATTGAAATAATAAGAGTGCTTTAGTCTATTAATTATGATTTAGGACTGTTAAGGAAGGTTTCACCTGAGCAGTGCTGGATTGATTAGCGCTATCCGTCACTTTCAAAGTAAAACTGTAAATTCCCTCCTCTAAATTCGAAAGTTGCAAAAATGGCGTCCGAGTGTCCTGCATGTCCACCGCCTTTTGGGCGTCGTCCGCTGATTTGGTCCACTCCCAAGTCGTTATGGCGTGGTCGTCTATGCTTAGGTTACCGTTTAGGGTAATGGAATTGTGCGGGAGATAAATTACCTTATCTTCGCCTTCAGGACAAAGAAAACATTAATAGTACCAAATGGAGTTTACCAGGTTCGGGTATTTACCTGCGTTGGCTTCTGGGGGGTAATCGATACCGGCCAATACCGAAATATTAGCAGTTTTACTACTTGTCTCGTGATCAGTATCGGTCACGGTTAATTTGAATGTGTAGTTCCCCGGTTTCGTTAGATCATTCAACTGTAAAGTTGGGTTGTCTTTTAGTTGAGGCTCATAACCTAAAAAGAATGATTTTGTACAAGGAACTTCATAGGAATATCTCCATTACCTAAAGGCCCTTGTTGGAGTTCCCAGTGCCATGAAGTGATTCCATCATCGTCTGTAGAAGAAGAAGCGTCCAATACAGCAGCGGAATTAGGTAACTTGATCGTCTGATTTGCTGGTGTTATGATGATAGTTGGTGGTTTATTGATACGTTTAGCCGGCAATACTGTCACATTCACAAAAGTCTCTCCATAGGCCGTCGAAGTGGAAACTGCCACCTGTTAAGAAATAAAAAAAGGAGCTCACTGTGTAATATTCTTTTCAATTTCCCTTGATTACAAATAAAGCAAAAGTAAAGAAAACTTAGGAATTATCGTACATACTTTGAAGGAATACACCCCCTCCGTCAACTTTTCCAGCTTCAACTCCCCTTCGTTCTGGTGCTTGACGGCCGTACTCCCATCTGGTTGATGCAATGACACCCACTCGTACAGATAATTCTCGTCAGGATCTTCCGGTTCTACTCTAGCCAGTAGACTGACCTCGTTCACGGGTAAACGGACCTCCTTGGATTCCACTTTCACTGTCAGGTGTCTCCTCGTCACCGGTACGGCCTTATCAGGGGCACCGCTCGTCGCCTTACTCGTGGTCACGTTGTTAGGGATTATACGTTCAGTGATGAAATTCGAAAGGATCGAGATATCCTCGAGGGGTAAGCACTTGCCCTTCGCGTCACGGATGTAGCCGTCGATACACTGGCAGACCCCTGAGAATAGAGGAATGTTAAATTTTAGATAGGGTGTGGAAACTTTCATGAAATGCATAAATTAATTATTGATGAGTAACCGTTATTATAGTTAAACCATGAAATATCAGGATTAAGGTATAGATTCAAGGAAGTACAACAGTACAAAAATACATAAAAAGGAAGAGAAATATGTATCATATGTGAATCATCATTATGACTTTTAAAGATTCCCATCAGAATCCATCAATCAAACGCGTACGCGTCCTCTTAAATCTTTTACCTTCTCTAAACTTGGGATGTTGTTGTACGCACTCCTCGTTCACCATACAAGAGTTATCGACGTGAACTTCGCAGTAGCTCGGCGCGAAATCGTCCTCCTTCCACAGATCCCTGAACTCCTCTTCTAACATATAGTTCGACTGGTCGTCCTGCAGCAGCTTCGACATCTCCTCCCTCCGCAGCACCTCCGCCCAGGTGACGTCCTCGATGGGCTTCACGAGGACCATCACGATGTGATCGGAGGTCTCCGGATGGGGAGAGTAGACCGGGACGCAAGCCTCGTCGCTCTTGCACGCGACGTGATAGCACTTCGTCTCGGACATGAAGGCGACATTGCAGCCCTCCTTGAGGCAGCATTCCAGCACGCAGGTCCTCAGCTTGGTTATCTCGGTCATCTCCTCAAAGACGCCTGCGGACAATGGGAGTGTTTGATTTCGACGGAGTTTCATAATATTTGCTTTATGATTAGACTGGATCGTTCATTGCACTATGAATTGAATGAGACATATATTGGTATTTCTCACCTGCTGAAATGTTTGCCCTGGGTATGCAGCCCTTGAATAGGGTTCCGTACAGTCTGGGGCATGTTTCGGGGATGTTTTCGAAGGAGTGACAATTCAGGAGCGACACTAACAGGACTCCGAGGGTGAAGGCTGGACTCCTCTTGCTCATTTTTGACCGGAGGTGAGACTGCGGAGACCAGAGGGTAACACTTGATAATAATACGCGAATATGAATTTAAAACGATGGAGATCACTTGTATTTTACGTAAAACGTAATACTACATGATACGTACATTGACTATTTTGCTGTGCTTTTCATACTTTTTATCTAATCAGCATAACAGGAATGACATGATTCCGAAAATCGCGCATGTTTCACTTTGACAGAAGTAGTCATTGTGACCAACACAAAACGAGGAATAACGAAAGCTGGCTTCAACGAAAAGTGGAATAAATTGAGCTAACGACGTTATTTCATCAATATTTCGAATACATGTTTCAGAACCACCCAAAATTGATCGCGTGGACTGTTCATTTGGGATTAAATCATAAGGAATCTGACTGACCCTAACTTCGTATTGTTGGTTGCCTACACTGCCCGACCAAATCGATCCGTCAGATAAGTCCTAGACAACTTTCATTGTTTTCGACGAAATGGCTCAAATAGGTGAGCCCCTGACCCTGTCCAAAGGTAATACACACACAAACTCTTTCTCTTAACTATCTACTCAAGCACACCCTCTTAGAAAACAAACATCTCATCCCCTAACCTCAATTACCATTCTAGACATCAAGAGAGCCGTAGAGCTCCTGGAGAAGCTCCAAAAAAGCGGGGAGGTGCCCGCTACGAAGCTCGCCGCCCTCCAGAAGGTATCAGTAGTTTCTTTACTTACTCCAGTTTATTATAATTCAAATTGTCAAAGGTGCTCCAGAGCGATTTCCTAAACGCGGTCCGCGAAGTCTACGAACACGTCTACGAGACCGTCGACATCCAGGGCTCGCAGGACGTCCGCGCGTCGGCCACCGCGAAGGCGACGGTCGCGGCGTTCGCCGCCAGCGAGGGGCACGCCCATCCGAGGGTGGTCGAGCTGCCGAAGACCGACGAGGGACTGGGTTTCAACGTTATGGGCGGCAAGGAGCAGAACTCGCCGATCTACATATCGAGGATCATACCGGGAGGGGTCGCGGACAGGCACGGCGGGCTCAAGAGGGGCGATCAGCTGCTCAGCGTCAACGGAGTGGTCAGTAGTGTTTCAGTTATAAGGTCTTCTTCTCAGAAGACCTGTCCGCTCCTGAACATAGGCGTTTCCTAGTTCCTTCCACTAATCCCTGACTTGAGCCTTCTGATACCAGTTTCCTGGATCCTCTTTTGTTTTTTGCCCCAATTTTACATTAAAGTAGCTGGTAATGAGTAGAAAATTGTGCTTTTCATCGTTATTGCTTGGGAAATACCTGTTTATACCTTCATATGGTATATACTTATATACCAATACCAAGTTCAACTTTCATGTGGTATATATGGCTTCATATATCTGTTCTGCCTCGTCTTCTGACTAGCTGGTTGGTGATATGTGAATTATTCAAGTTCTATAAGGTGTTCATCGGTTTTCATCGTTGAGATGATTAGGTTCAAACCTTTATTGTTTACTTGGTTGTTAATTAAGGTTGATAGCCAGTTATGAGGTAAATGTGTTTTACCAGTTTCGTTTCCATTTCAGTCTGTTGATGGGGAGAACCACGAGAAGGCGGTGGAGCTCCTGAAACAGGCCCACGGGTCTGTTAAGCTTGTCGTCCGTTACACGCCCAAGGTCCTGGAGGAGATGGAGTTGCGTTTCGATAAGCAGAGGGCGAGAAGGCGGCAGCAGTATAATTAAGAATGGTTTTGTCCAGCGATATTTCCCTTTTCGTCTTTAAAATGAGGGGAGGTTGAAATACTTGACGTTTTCACTTTACTTACATACCATCCGTAGATTAGTTACCTTTATTGGTCATTTCTGGTTTCTACCAGAGCAGTGGTGGAAAGTGTTTACTTAAAATTGTTGTAAATTTTAAATTCTCACCTTTTGAAACATTCAGAGAAGGGAAATACTTGTATTGTGCTTTAAAAATAGTATTCTTTGTTGTCACTTACTTCCACGTCCTTCAGTATTTCGCAATTATTGTTTTTATTTCGAATACTCATTGCATTTCGTTATTTATTACTTCATATATCTATTGTTAACGAATTAACTTTTAGGAGGAAATATATAGAACTCATTTGTTCACTTATTTATTAAACATTCATAACATCTCACGAATAAATTATTGTGTACATTGGTTCACATTTCAGAAATACTTTAAAAACTTATAAAAGGACTAGATAAACCAGACTTTTGAAGATTCGAACAGTCTTAAATAAGAGAAGAATTTTTTCAGTCAATTGATCAAATGGCGAGATTCGTTGGAAATCAGTACAAAACTAATCAAATACAGATAAGAATGTGATAATACTGGCAATATTAACATACATAAATGCTATACTGTAAGATTGGAACAAAAATTCTGCAATATCATGAAACGTGTTGGAGATGCGTTTACTGACATTCCACAAATAGAGATACAATACTTTAAAAAACTCTCCACCACAGTTACCGAATTTTTCCCAATCATATTGAAAACACCAAACAGCAAATATTAAAAGCGATAACTATCAGAACACCAGCCTGTGAACCACGCATTGTGCTCAGCATGGTCCACAACTGGAAACAAAACGGTTTAATGTATCTTATCGCCCATCTGGACCTTCGATACCATGTAAATCCCAACTATCAGTCCGAAGAGGCCGATAGCACTGCCGAAGATCTCTATTATCAGGATCTTCATGAAGAGTGTGGAATTGGCTGCGTCGGACAGAGCCGCACCGGATCCCACTATGCCGACGGCCATACCGCAGAACAAGTTGACTAGACCGACGGCCAGACCGGCCCCAAACATCAAATAACCTGGAAAAAGATTTGATAAGTAAAATGGTGCAATCATGTTACCGCAAAATATCTTGTCATGATTCATTACGACGATGAAAATACCTAAGATCCATTCTAAGGGACGACAATAATGAAATTATTTTAGGAGTAGAAGGTAAACTTATGAGATGGCAACAATATATAGAATAACTTGTTGAGGATGACAGATCTCACTTTCCACCACCAACAAACCATAAGATAAATGAAAAAGGTCCAGAATTAACTAGAGATGAAGTGTTTCATGCAATAAATTTAGGAAAACATGGAAAAACTACCAGCCCCAACAAAATATATGCTGAAATACTACAAAGTTAGCAGCAAATGAAGGAAAAGGTTTAAATTTAATAACATTGCAATTTAATAAAATCTACATCTCAGGCATGATACCATCAGATTGGTTAACATTTATAACTTTACCAAAAAAGAGGAACTCTTGACATTGCAATGGTTATAGAATGATAAGTCTCACGACCCTTATTCTCAAAACTTTTTTAAGAATCACTCATAGACCAATTTACAAAAAATGCGAATACCAAATGGACAACATTCAGTTTGGATTCTGTAATGGATTGAGAAAGAGCGAAGCTCTATTCTCCCTTAATATACTGACACAACGATGCTAAGACATGAACGTAAACATCTATGCATGTTTTATAGACTACAGAAAAACATTTGACTATGTTAAACATCAAAATTCTAAGAGCAAGAAATGATAGTATACGAAGAGAATTAAATATTTTTAGCATAAATAAAACAATTAGAGCATAGGAGAAAATGAAACGAGCATGTAGACAGAATGCAAGATGAAAGAATCCCAATGAAGGTACTAAACTATAAATGTAGAGGCAGAAGAAGCATTGGTAGACCAAGAAAAAAATGGATGCCATAACAGACAAAAGCCTAATACCTGATATGAAGAAGAATTAAGGTTCCAATATGTAAATGTGCAAGCCCTTACCAGCCAGCCAGTTCTTTGCCATTAAATCCACGTCGTTCCTGACTATGTTCCAGGTGAAATCCTCCATGTAACCGGAGAGCACGATGGCCACAATCAACCCATAGATCGCTACCGCCTCACAAAATATCACCGATATCAGGTTCTTCGTCTTGATCCTGGGGGCCTTCACGCCAGCACCAATTATGCTGACGCCCGTCGTGTGTATCCCTATCGCGGCGCCGACTATCGACAGCGACACGGAAAGGCCGATGCCGAGGCAGCACCACATGTGGGGCGTCGTGTTCTCCAGGAACCAGCCGAGGCTGATCCGTTCGCCTTTCCCGGTCAGGACATGGTAGAGCACCATGAAGAGGACCGAAGCGAAGGCGGTGACGAAGAACGTGCCCCCGAGGACGTACCTGAGCGCCGGCATTTCCTGGAAGGCTTCTGTGAGATCTTGGTCAGAAATTCGAACTATAAAAAATCAAACACTTTTACACAATCGCCGGGACGCCACTTGAAAAGGGTGTGTTAGAATTACTGCTTTTTTGGTTAAGTTCGTTACATGAATACTTAAAGTTTAGTATAATCTCGAAAATTAAACCTTTATACAGAGAAAAGATTTGTATTTGTGGCATGAGAAAATCATCCCCTTTCGTTTTACCACCTCAATTTTGAAATTCCAATACTCTCAAGAACTCAAAATTTAACTAACCTGTCAAACCTGCGAATCGAACAAACAAACGCCAGATTTCTTGTAGATGTTCTAGCGGTCTACATTTTGTTATCAGGATAACAGGAGAACGAGTAGGGAGTAGGTGAATAGTCGAATAGGTAGCGGGAACGTTGGCATGCAGGTTGCATATATACAGGGGGAGGGGAATTATCTCTAGTTAAACATTAATTAATCTAATAATTTAGTAGGATATAAACTCGGCCGTAGAGTCGAAAATTGGATCACTAGAAGGTTCTCTTAGTATAATTATAGAAATTTAATAAGTTTTCGAACTTATATTTTACTTGACCCCTATGTATTATGTATGTAGGCCGATAATCCGCATTGCAAGAATACATCTCAGATTCATAAGAACGATTTACACGCTTTACACCCGATATCATTTTATCTATAGATCTGTTTGCGTTAAACTAATAACCACAACCACCTAACAACAGGAACAGAGGATATTACGTGCTTGTTTTCGTTATTTATTTCTGTCTTGAGCTTGAGTCGTGAGTCTTGCTTGAATTCCATTGGTTGCGTTTAGCAAAGACTATGTATATAGATAGTCTATATATACATAGTCTTTGCGTTTAGTCATCAGGGCGTCATCTAGCGAGAGCGATTTCAACTAAGTATATTGAGATGTCGGTAACAAAATCCTACAATATTTTACTGAATTTCGATAGTAGCTCTTTTTAGATAGCGCCATTATATTCGTAATGGTGTTGAAATGGAGTAAAATTCGAAAATTATTTTATTAGAACACTACGCTATCACCCATTGATTCAATAACGTCACGAACAAATTTGTACCTGATGTCCTGATCAAAGCTTCAGATTACTAATTTATAACTCGCGGGTCGCGGCACACCCCTATAAATATGCAACCTGCAAGACAGCAGCTTCACCACCTCTTCACCTCCTCGCTATTCTGTTATCCTGATAGCAAAATGCGAGTCGTTAGCTGGCATTTTCCAAATTTGGCGTTCATAGTTGTTCCGAGGACGTGGCACTTCATTGTATTTTTTTTTTATTTTTGAGATGTGGAGTAGTGGGAAAGCTTAGGATTTTAAAAATTAAGGTGGCAAATGAAATGGGATGATTTTCCGATAAGATCAATGAAGAATTTCACTGAAAACAGTTTAGTTTTAGAAATGTTTGTTGGTGTTTGAAAAAAAAAGGTTATAATTTGTTCAAAAAATTCCAATATTTCAAAAATTGTTCAACCTATCGGGTTGAAATTTAACCATAGGCTTTAAAATTACCTCATGTGCGAGTTTCATTCTGGAATTTGAAAATTTAAATCATACATGTCAGTTCAAAAATGAAAATTGGGGCTCATGATCTTACAAAAATATACATTAATTTCTGACAACTTTTCTGCAAATACACTCTCACAGTGTGAATTAATAATAATGACTACTGGTTAGAATGAAGGATATATTTTAAACGTTTGTACTATTTTATGTTTTCACTATACAGTTATTTTTTTAGTTTTTAAGCTTATCTGTTTTTATCACAATATACGAAATAAAAAAAATTTAAAGATCAAAAATCTCCTCCTCTTCTCCTCCCATGGCCTTCCAGAATGCGGTAACCATCTGCTCTGCACACTGCTTCCTCTGACTCATCGGCATACTTTGTAAACTGTCTTTCATCACATGTAATTGCGAGAACAGCTCGGTGAAGTCATCGGCGATATCATTCAACTGAAGCTCCTTTAAATCAGCACCACCATCACCCGTCTCCTTCCCCTCGGTCTGCTTCGCTTTCTTGTTTTTACTTTTCATCACTAGATTAGGCCACGTATGGGCCTGCAGCGCCTCTATTATCCGTTCCACGCCGAATTTCTCTTGGAAGTCGTCTTCTTCGGACGTACTCACCGACGGATACAGTTCGATGAATTCGAAACCGTTACTCAGACACCATTCGAGAGCTTTACTTTTGCTTATTTTCGTGTTGTCCGTACAATAATTGGACACTAACAGCTTCACCTCCAAGTTACAATCCTTCCGGACGTCGTCCCATTTCTTCAGGTCGTCCAGTCCCGACGATTTATTGGAGTCCATGTGG
This sequence comes from Cryptocephalus moraei, assembly GCA_946251905.1. Taxonomy (NCBI): domain Eukaryota; kingdom Metazoa; phylum Arthropoda; class Insecta; order Coleoptera; family Chrysomelidae; genus Cryptocephalus; species Cryptocephalus moraei. Next base: position 10,749,640 of record OX276455.1, read on the forward strand.
ACGATGAGCGCCTCGACGTTTTCGTTGAACTTTTTGCTCCTCTGGAAGTCCTCCTCGAAGCCGAACACGTCCACTTCGGCCGTGTAGTATTTTGTATCTATTCGCCATTGGTGTTTCACCACCGGGGGACTTTCAGTGTACGACCCGACCTCGGGGGCCTTCGTGATAAGTTTCACTAACGACTTCGGTTTGATACTGCTGCAACTTACGACGAGAATACTCGGTATATCGGTCATATTTTTAATTTTCAAAATGGGACCTAAGACGTAACCTAACCTAAAAGCACGAGACAAGTAAATCGGAGAGAGCAGAGTGATTTTTTATTTTCTCTGAAAGATAACGGTTGCATGGATACTGTATTTCTGTGGAAATAATTATGTTCCGTGTTGTGACAGTCCCGTTGACTGTTTTCTGACGTTTGTATTCGATATATTTACAAGGATATTATAAACTTCCCTTTTTGAAAATCTCAAGAGAAATTGAATGATGCACGGTTCCATACCGAGTGAACACCGTTTGGGAAACTCGGGCTGTTATTAAAGTCCCTGATGGCCGGTTAAAAATCCCAAGGTACGATATGGGGAAAAGGATGTGATTGCATTGGAGAAGCACCCGCAGTTGGAAAAATGGAATTAAAAGTTTGGGTGGAGGGTATACAGCGGATAGTTTGCGGCGTGACCGAAACCACAACCTGTCAGGTAAGAGTTCTACCATGCTGTATCAAATACGTTAATCGTACTCAATCGCAGGAAGTGGTCTTTGCCTTGGCCCATGCCACCGGAAAGTCCGGGAGGTTCACGCTGATCGAGAGGTGGAGAAGCAACGAAAGACAGCTGTCGCCCAACGAGAACCCAATGAAGGTACCACCATCGCTACGAACCAGTAACCTAATTTTAATTCTGTGTATCGTAGATCATCACCAAATGGGGCGAGTATTCCAACGATGTACAATTTATCCTACAGCGAAATGATAACAGCACCGCCCAGCAGACGAAGCAGAAACAACTGAACAACACCCTCGTCTTTGGGGCTAATTTCACTGTCGAACCTCAGGACAAGGAGAAAAACGCCCCCAAACCACTCACTTTCAGGTAAGCACGACAAATATAACGCACGATATGGTACAATCTACATCTTATAGCGGGAGCCATATCTCCAACTGCGATAACGTCGGCATCGTCAAGGGGGTACCGCAGTGCAGGCCGCCGCCGGCGTTAGAGGTGAGGGAGGCGATCTGCGCCTCCCCGCGCAATTCCCCTAAGAAGAACAGTTACTCCGGCTCGGAGAAGTCCGACTCTTCTAGTCAGCGAATCGCCCCACCCTACAAGGACCCTCCCGCGCCACCTCCTTACCGGGACCCGCCGCCCCCACACTCCTCCTCGATCTATCAGGATAAGTATAAGAAGAATTTATTGCAGGTGAAAATACCGATTGGGCCTGGGAAGATTGTTCGAAGGTTAATACCAATTGCATTTTAGATTTTAGAAGATTAAAAATTTTAGATTGACCACCTGCAAGTGGAACATAGATACCAACCACAAGATCGTGATGTGTATGCTGAGATTGTAACCAACCTCCTATAATGGAGACGGTACTAGAAGCAGAAGAAAGATTCAGAAATAGATTTATTGAATTTAGATGATGCATTTTTCCTAACCAATTTTCCATTGAACCTTCGAACAATTTTCCTGAATCCACTTAACATAGAATTATGACACGTTTACCCAACTCACTGTGAGAATTGACTATATTGTTTGATTATTGGAGTAAAATCTCACACTTCTGAATTAACTATTTTTTAAGCTGTCAGCTTAAACAGCTGTAAGCTGTTTAAAACTTTATTATTTGTTGTAGGACTTATCGAAGAATCAAAAGGAGAAAGACGACAGTCGAAACAAATTTCAAGAAAGCGTATTGTACAATGCCCAGTACAGGGAGCTCGTAGCTCTGATAAATTACCAGAGGGAGAAGTTAATAAACCAGCAGGCAGACCTTACCAAAGTAAATATAACGTTTCCCAAAACGAACCTAAAAATTTCTGAACAGTGTAAAATATGTCGAAACAAAACATTTTTATTTTGCAGTACGATGCGGAGATAGTGTTCTTAGAAAGTAAAGATAGAGAGAAGCAAATGCAATTGGACTTCATAGCTCAAGAAATAGTGTTAGTTACTAATTTAAGCAAAAGTAATCAGGAACAGGTAAGCTATGAAATACCACTCGCAACTAAACACTCACTAAATTCCAAAATATAGATTCAAGCGCTCAACTACGTCGAAGAAGAAAGCGAAATAGTAAAACAACAAGAGAAAACTCTACAATCCGAAATCACATTGCTCAGATCAAAGTTGGCCAACTGTGAAACCGAACTTCTACAGTGCAAGAATAAAATAAGGTGCGCTCCGAACGATGCCATTCCTTTTCCGAATTCATACCTTCCCTTACACGATTTCAGGTTACTTATGGATGAATTGCATTTAGAGCAAAGGACTGAAAGCAGGCGATCCGAATCGAGGAAACAACTAGAAAGGAATCTCTTAATGGACGTCGAGAGGTTACAGAAGGACATCGAATTGGCGAAGCAAAGTACTGATTTACATCACTTAACTGCCGAGACTTTAAAGAAAGAGGTAAGGTTTGTTTGGGAAAGTTGTGATGTCTGGGAAGATCGATGGTTCAAACTTTCATGCAATATGAATACCACTGTAAACAAATACTCCTCGTTTTTCTAGGTTGCCTCTTTGGAGGTGGCTATATTGGAGAAAAAGAAGCAAGTGGAGCACCTGGTGGCTGAGATGAAAGAGGCGAACCTTCAGAGTTTAAGTATCGCTCCCCCTGAAGACATCAGGCAGATAGTGGAGGGACCGTTGAAGTCGGGGAGTACGAGGAAGATGATCGGCTCACCTAGGCAATTGGAGAACGCCGTGCCGACAAATAAGAATCCGCACGGCGTTTGGGTATGAATTTCTCTATAGTCAAGTCAGTATAGTACCAGAAGGAAACGTGAGAGTTTTATCTAAGGGAGATTTGAGATCAAAAGATGCCATCGACAATTAGGAATGTAAAAGATTTAGGTTACTTAATATTAATATATAGCAATATTATGGAGAATCAAAATTAATACACTGTGGTATCTTATATGTGTTAATATTTAATTTTGATTACTCCTGAATTGTCCGAAATCAAAAATGATACCATAACAGCTACAGATCAATTAGGAGATGCTGTTACTTTCATAATTGAATTTCAAGTTTCGAGAGGATAAAGAGTTACGATTTTACAAAAATTTCAGCAATTTATTAGATTTTATTTAGGGCCAAAGCCCTCTCATCTTTAAGGCAGTTCATTTTATTGCACCCATTGAATCATGAGAAATGAAAAGTTCAACGAAGTTCAGTTGTAAAAAGTCTGTAGAAATAATTAAATCGGAATCAAAACCATATCGAAAACAAATATAATACTCAACCAAAAGCTTATCATTTAGTCTAAGGGTCTAAAGTTTATATTGCACCTATAATTATAATGAAACCATCTCACTTCTCTCTAATATGTAAATAGAATGTATATTTGAAATATATAGTAGTGATACCTTCTACACACATTAAGGATAGAAGGGCTGTGTGATTTGTTCACTGATCAAAAAAAGAAAATCAAAAATTTTACATTAGCCGTACACATATGACAAAATAATATGTAGGATTGTTTGTTAATCTTCACAGAATTATGTAAGGTTGTTTCGATACAAAATGCTATCATCTCTATTTGAAAATATCGTAATTTCACAATTATGAATTAAGAGGAATATCTCATTAAAACACCCTAGTGTGTATTTATCTATTTGTTTAATATGATTTGTGATATGTGTATGGAACCAAATTTATTTGTATTTTATTTATATAAACGTGTTTTTTAAAGTCTGATAGTTTATAAAATTATAATCAGCCATTTTGTAGATTAATTTAAGTTATAAAAATGTTATTTATTATTGTTAGATAATTGGACGTGTTTTTATATATAAGATGTTTGTTATTTTCCCTAAGTATATCGAAAAGTTTTTTTTATTTTTTTTTATATTATTTATGCACAATCTTTTTTAATATTCTAAGTACACTGCCATATTTTATATGTTGTGTTCTTCTGCATTGAAATTACACTTCACCAAAAATCTGTTGGGTTTTCTTTCACAAAACTGGTCAATTTTGTCTAAAAAGCGTTACACAAAATTTATTGAAGTTAGATTACAAAGTTATTTGGTAAAGTGACTAGTTAAACTTCTATCAGATTAAACGTCAATTTACAACTAGAGATAAACCAATGATGATTTGATTTGATCATCCCCTTTCGTTTTCCACTTCAGTCAAACCTGCGAGAAACTCCAAGAAAACGGCCATGAATTTAATTGTGCATGATGGTGTATGTTCAATGGACTTATCCGAAAATGCAAGTCAACGGTCTACATTTTGGTATCAGGATAACAGAAGAGCGAGTAGGTGAAGAGGTGGCGGTACGTCTGCTCGGCAGGTTGCGTGCATGCTGGGGTATCGTCGAAAGATGTCGGTTCAGCGTCACCTACTCGCTCTCCTGTTATCCTGATACCAAATTCTGAATCGTTACCCATCATTTTCGTAATTATTTGGAGTCAGGTGCGAATATATAATTCGAAATTGAGGTGTCAAACGAAAGCGGGTGATTTTCTGATGCCATAATTGAAAGCAGTTTTATCGTAAAGAGTTCAATCATCGAAATATACTGTGCTCGATGAATGGGTTCCATTTACTTTTCCAAAAATCCTAATATTTCCAAAACTCGCAGCCTGTTAAAACTTGGTCATGTAGATTTGTAGATTGTAAAATCTCGGAGAGATTTTTAATATATGTTCTGTGGCTCGTGCGTTCCGTGCCCGCTGTCATCTGTGACAGACGCGACGACGGTCCCGTGTCAAAACTGTGTCAAAACCACTCGACGGATCGCGTCCCGTGCACGTGCATCTGTTGTTCTAAACTTCGCGTTCTGGCATTTGGCATAAATGTACGTCATGAAATTTATTTTTATTTACTGAGTTAGCGTTCAAAATACCCCGTTCGACGACGACCCGATCCCCCATTTTCGAATCCGCGAACGGTCCCGGTCGAGGGCGGCCCCCCACGTGCGCGTCGTGCCAGAGGTGAACTCCGTGACTTCTCGGTGCCCTTAACGAATAAAAAAGTTGGCGTGTCGTGTCCGTTGCCCCGTTCCCGTTTCACCATCCAAATTCCCCGTGGCATGATATTTTAGTATCCGGCGATGGCCTCAACGTCCAGTTTTGAGGCGAAAGTGTTGATGTCGAAGGGGAAGAGGGCGACCGCGGCGTATGTGCACGCGGACTGCTCGAACAAGAGGAACCCCCAGCACCTCAACGAGGTGCTCGACAATCTCCTCAGCCCCCTCAAGCCGATCGAGGAATGGGAGACTATCGAGTGGTGCAAGTGGTTGATGGCTGGAGGACGGACCCCCGACGAGTTCGCCAATACAGGTAAAGCTTATTATTGCTCGATTGTTTCATTGTATTCCTTCTCCTTTGTAAACGATTGAGATTAATCATTGCGAGGGATCATTTCCATTCAGGAGTTTTTATTGATTATGACATAACGATAATGTTCATGTCCCTGAACATATGAACCTTTAAACATACCTGACACATGATCAGTGCACTAAACCAACTCAAGAAGACATTAATTCATGGATATTACCTAATAAATCCCACAAATTTACTCAATAAATGAAATATATTTGCTCATTACTATCAATTATTAATGAAAATTCTCCTTGGGGTAATTTATCAACATTAGATCAGACCACAAATTATTGCTAGGAAAACTACGAATAGCGATGCCATTAATCAAAAGAAAGCCAACAATTGAAACCGAAAAATTCAACATTGATTCGCTTAACTATGGAAGCACTAAACAACTTTACTCGGATTGCTACATACATTATATTACTCTCAACCCAGTAGTGTAATACTCCTAACAGGAACAAACTGAAAGAAACCATTTACAAAGCTGCTAGAGACGCCTTACATGTGGTATAAAACAGCAGAACCTGTGAGCAGAACCAACAATAAACCTTTGTTCACTACAGAAGTCAAATACATTCCAAGGGAGAAATAGAAAATGTACTTACAATCCAGAGTATCCCCTACACTGGAGAACCAAAAAAGGTATGTAGGAATAAGGTCTAAAATAGGGTTCGAGAAGTTAAAGAAGAATACTGACAGGGTCCCAAGGTCCATGGGAGAATAAAGTCCCCGGATTCTAAGTTGCCGAAGGAGTCAGAAGAGGGATATGTTTTCAAAAAGAAGGAAATGTAATGCCACATATGTAGAGAAACTGTTTTTTTCAGTTAATAACAAACAAGGAAAGGGTATCGGTAATGATCAAAAAATGCTTTGAAACAATCCCAGATCTCCCTACCCCAAGGCACCTGAAAGCCTCTCTAATCGGTTTGATAAACACCCTGTATAGTTGTAATCAGTGTTGTTAAAAATACTTTTCAAAATGTATTTAAATACAAACGCAAATACTTTTTACACAATATATTTACTTGTATTTTAAATACTTCTCTGGACAATGTATTTAAATACAAATAAGTATTTCGTTTTTGTATTTAAACAGTATTTTAGGTTGTAAATTATTATTAATTACAGCAATGTTAAGCATAACCCCAGGAAGCTTAGAATTCCTACTATTTTCTTCGTGAAATTGTTGACATTATTCAATTTTTGAAATTTCTAAATCAGTTTAAGAAAATGGAATCTAATTTCTAATGGAAACTTTCTAATGAAGTTCTAAAATCTTTGTTTTATTGCCTGAAGTTGTGAAGTTTTCAATTATTTTCAAAATATCTAAGTAACTTGTATCGAAAAGCCTCAAATACATAGGCTGACTTTTATACACTAAACCTAAGTTTATGGTTTTAACACTTAAAACAATCTCAAACAGTTTTAGGAATTATTTTCTTTGCTTCATGAAATCGTAAAATTTTTGCAATTTTCCGAAATTTACCAACTACTTTGTAAACAATTCTTTAGAAATTGAAGTGATACTTCAAAACACAGCAGGCTAATGTAAGTTTCAAGCTTCTAAAAAATAATCCCAAGGCAAAGATGTCGACACATTAGACACTTTACTTTTTAACTTGATCTAACGAAGTAGCTAATTAAAAACTTCATTAGTTACTTTTCCAACTTCATATATGGCAGTTCAAGTTATTTGTGTTGCATTAGAGTTGTCATAAGTTCTTTAGAAGCTCCTTAACTTCTTTTGAAACAACAGCTTAAGTTTAAGGTAACTGAGACTTGTTTAAAAGTGTCGACAAGCTACTTAGTACCTTAAAACTTGTTTTACAATGTCAGAACTTTTTTAAAAACTTTATGAATTGTACACCTTCGTTAAGATAATCGCAACTCCTTTAAAAGTGTGGTAGGATCATTATAACTGTAACAATTAGCTTCAAAATAAGCATGTAAGTACATAAACCAAAATGTAAATACAAATGATCAGCCGGAAATACGGCCAAAAAATGTATAAAAATGCGCATTTATAGTTACTGTAACAAAATAAAATAAGTGTAAGAGCATTTAAGGAATAATTTAGCAAATAATGGATCTTAACATTGCCCAAAAATGTATTTGAACTACTGTATTTAAAATGTCAGAAGAAATGTATTTTAAATACACAGCAAATACAAATTAAGGTTATGTATTTAACTATGTATTTAAATACATAAGTATTTAAAACACATTTCTAAATACATGTATTTAAATACTTAACAACACTGGTTGTAATGAAGCGTGAAGTGCGTAAGGCACCACTAATAATACTAAATATGTCTTGTCCAAACAACAAAACCGTTATAAAGTTGCAATGACATCATCAAACATCACCTTCCCCTAAAGCAACCCTCATTTACTCCATTGCATTGAAGTTAGCCACGGTGGTGTGCCAATCAGGAGCCACGATTTCATAGCCGATACAATCACATTAAATTGTAATAGTTAAAGGTAGAAAGTATGTTAATCACATATAGTGATGTTGTTTTTTTTTTTGGGAGATATTATTGAAAATAGCTCTTGAATGTAGTGATAAATGCAATTTTAAGTATGGTTGGTGTGTCGGTTACAAAGATTGCTGTAATTGTCCTTAACATGTGTTGTAGATTATACAACACTGTGCTGTGGAGAGGGGAGGAAAACTGTTAAATACCCTATGCGCAGGTATCTTAGAGGTGTCTTACCATACATGTGTATAAGTCATACATGTACCAAGTTTAGTAAAAATTGCTTCAGGCGTTCCATAATTAAGATGAAATAAGAAACATTAAAATGAATCATATCAGAATTTTTCTGGAACTTCATTACACACACGTCTAATTTTATATCTATTGAGGATTGTTTTCATTGATTTTACTGAATGTTCTTGTATGTAATGTATGGTGTACAAGTATCTCAGCGATTTCAATGAAAATTGACAGTGCATATAAATGTGCATAATTGTGAAATTCCGTTACATATTCATTTCACACTATTTTCATTGCATATAATCGGAGCCTAATTGACAAGTATTAAACAACTATATTTTTACTAATTCCTGTCTGAGGAAACTTATCTTTATTACTGAATTACCTTTTTTCTAGTACAATAAATTTTATTTTACAAGTTCAACACTTTTGAACAAATAAGAGGGAAAGTTTAAGAACAGACGGTTGATAGGCACTTGGTAATCTGAAACATTGCAGGACATTCATTTTTAATTAAAATCTTTAGCTTACAGCTCGGTTTCTCTTCTTTATCGTGAAATTTCATAATAACACTTTCTACTTTGAGAATTTACCTACTGAAATTGCTTCTACGCTTAAACACGTTTTTGTTATTCATGATTAAGACTAAAATTGTTACAGATGTATGCAGCAATAACTTCAATTTTGACGAGTATGATGCCCAAATAAATCACAAATGAGATGTCATTTGCGAAAATAAAAAGTGTATTGCATCAAGTCAATGACCGGTCAAATTTGGATTTGCACAAGTCGCCGACCTCCTCACTTAAATATTTGACAATGTTCGCGAATTTTCGTTAACTTAGATCTGTGAGTGCATTCCATGTCGATTGAATACATTATTAAAAAATATTTGGTAGTAGGTCATGGAAAGTGTTCTTCGTATCATATGTAACTTTCCATTGGGCGACTTAAATGATACAATTAAAAGAAATGTTACTTAAGAATACTAATTATTTCAAAAGAAGAAAATAAAAAAACATATTCAAGTTGCAAAATTAACTTTCATGTCTAATATGTAAATATCGGTATATTACAAATTCAATATAATTCTAGAATTTCATAATGTCTATAGTGTCAGAGTTAAGACACATCAACAGTTGGTTTCAATACCTAAAAAGCATATTTTCTTTAATTACCTACAACTCGAATACAGATAAATGGTACGAACTGATGAACTTTGTTCCTTGAGAATGTTTTATGATGTGTAACTTGGATGGAAACCTTCTTGATATCTACATAATTCTAGAATTTTTTATATAATGCAGTTTAAAGCTTCGAATTCTAGAAAAGATGTTATCAACTGTTTAATAAAACTTCCAAGTTAAATATGGAAGACTGTTGTCCATATAATTCTGATACTTCTACCTTTAGGTCTACAAACCTTCTACAGATTTAGATCAAGGGAATCTATGATGTAAAAACTATAATTATAGAATTGCCTACATCCACGTGATAAAATTTAAAAATTCTAGACGAAATATTGCATTTCAAACCTTGGGACACCTTCTCAATACCAACAGAAGGGCATTTATACCAAAAGACACAAAGTTTCTAGGTACTTAAATATAGATTCAATTTGTGATCGACATTTTTGCCAAATTTCTCCTCTCTCTCTATGAGACCTTTTTTCTGAATACATTTTTTCACTTTTAGTTCAGAGACAATGGGTGAAGGACTTAAACAAACCTTCCTATCAATCAAGATCCTTCCAAGCCTTATCTTAACCATCTGTTGTGCCAAAACCTTGTTCTGTACATTTTGTTTTCCATTTTTCAGTGAGAACCTACGACAATGCCACCACTTGCGGCTTGGTATGGACTCCCAACTTTGTAGCCTACAGATGTAGGACGTGTGGGATATCCCCTTGCATGTCGCTGTGTACAGAGTGTTTCAAGAAAGGGAACCATGCCAGGCACGATTTCAATATGTTTCTCAGTCAAGCCGGCGGCGCTTGCGACTGCGGCGACACTTCCGTCATGAAAGAGACCGGGTAAGAACGATTCCATTAATTTCCACGTTCTTACTATTAAATGCCGTTCGTTTGTTCAGGTTCTGTGATCGCCATGGTCCCAATAAGGGTTTAAACAAGGGCAAGGCACCCTCCGACTTGATGTGCGTCGCTGAGGCTATGATGCCTCGTATAATACTGAGGCTCATCCAGCATCTTAGGGAAAACTTTAGGATTAGCTCCCCTGATTCATATAAGGGAGGTATACAGAATGCCGATGCATTCATTACGATGCTCTTAGATTTTAACAACATGGGAGGTTTGATGAGGAGAGTGATAACAACAGCTTTAACAAACCCACAGGTAAAGAAATTCATACTTACATGTAAACTTCATGGAAAAAAAATTAATTGATTTTCCAGAAGTACCGAGTGCACACCGAAGTCCCAGAAACCGCAGATACTGAATACAGTCAATACCTGATCGAATCCAAGAGGAAGTATGAAGAAGCCCTGAAATCCTTACCGAATCTCCAGACTTGCAACTTCGAGGATTACAAAGATTGTCCCTCGCTCCAGGAAAACCTGATCCACAAGACGTTCCTGGAGGAGTTGGTGTTCTGGACTGTAAAATTTGAGTTTCCTCAGAAAATCGTCTGTCTCCTGTTGAACATGTTGCCCGATCCGGATTACAAGGAAGCTCTGACCAGAGCTTTTGTCCTGCACTACAGTAGGATTTCGATGATGCTGGAAAGGTCGTCCGACCCGGACACTCTGAGTAACAGAGTGGTACATGTCAGCGTTCAGTTGTTCTCGAACGAAAGTCTCGCATTGAGAATGACCGAACAGTTGAACCTGCTCCACGTCATGGTCATCAGTCTGAAGCAGATGATGAGTCATATTTTGATCAGAAACACCTTACACGGTGAGATTGAACTCTTGGATTTATTGATCATTTGATTGATGGTTATTTTTTTACAGATCATGATGAGAATTTTCATTACGTAGTCGATTGTGGGAAACCTGTGATGAAGGAGCATTGTTACTGGCCGTTGGTCTCCGATTTGAACAACGTTTTGTCGCACAGACCGGTGGCGTTGAAGTTCATGTCTGACGATTTGTTGTTGGAAATGTGGTTTACTTTCCTGTCGATGTTTCAAGGTGAAGATATTGAAATTAGACGTTTGGTATTAATTTTCAAAACCTGTATGAGTTGAGAAGTTAGCTGAAACAAGTTATTTGTAAATTATAAGGTGCTTAGTACTGCATTTGTTACTAAAATTATTACAAATCATTTCAAAGGTTCACGTTTCTTTGGATTTTTTTGTGTTGTATATATTAATTTTATTCCAGGGATGAACGTTAATCAACGAGAAATGAACCAACATATAGAATTTGAACCGAATACGTACTACGCTGCTTTCAGCGCGGAACTAGAAGCCAGTGCATACCCAATGTGGGCCCTCGTGTCTCATTTGTTAGATCAAAGTACGGCTTCTCTCACTAGACGAGTCCTGAATTCTTGCCTTAAGGAACTGCGTACTTGGATGGAATGCATTAACTTTTATAGCCCATCTGTGGTAAGTTTAATTATGAATATGTTTTCGTTCGTAATGTTTCCGTTTGTTTTAGAACGATAGTCTCCAAGTGTCTTTTCACCTTCCCCTACATCGTTACTTGGCGGTGTTCCTTTGCCAGGCAGTTGCCAAGCAAGGCATAAGTGTCAACGAGATTCTCCCAGTTCAGGACTCGTTTATGAACAAATTGTTGATGATGCATCCGTTGAGAGTTCAGGTGAGTGCAATCTACTTTACTTATTCCATAATTGTATGTTGTCTGCTGCTTTACTCGGTAATGTGGAAAAATAGATTGTGTTGAACCATGCTATGAGGAATAGTAGAAAAGATTTCTTTTGATTTGATGATAAAAGTAAATTTATACATCATACTGCAGGAATTTTTGAGTAAACTAAGTTGGGTTATTTTGAAATTTGTAATGTATCGTGGGCGCTTGCTTCGTTTTTTATTGTAATAAGTTGTGCAGTGCATTCTGCCTACTCTCAGCATGACCTTGTAAGTTTTTCACATTACATATACTGACCCTTTAAAATAAATGAAGTATAAAGATTAGGTACATTTTTTGGGCCTGTCAAGTGAAATCTTTGTATTTTGAATTGATAAGGTTTCTAGATGTTTTGAGAACTGTGGGTTGATATTTCCAGTTTCATATTGTTATATCTCTACATTGTTTGATTCAATCCAAATAACAGGAACTAAACTGCTCAAAAAATTTCGATGGTATGTTCTTTATTAATACTTAAAAAATCTACAAGCTACACTTGAAATCACAGTAAAAATAAATGCATTTCCAAATCAGAAGTTTAAACATGAATAATATGACAAAAAACAAGTTCATTAACTTTCCTAATTGTGTAAATCTTATTTCTAAAAATACGAACATTGCTTTAATGAAAACAAAACTTAGTTCACCTCCTCTCCAGGAAAAGCAGCTTTGAGATGCTTACTAAAATCGTAGGTGATAATCTTTGGTGCTATAAAACCCCCGAAGTTGTTCCTTCCCTTATGGAATATACCGGCACCACTTAATGGTACCGGCTGTAACGACTCCACCCCTTGGGCGTCTATAAACGGTACAGTTGTCTGCGCAGCGTCTCGATCTAGATCGGTATGTGTGAATTCTATGTATTGATCTGATTTCGAGGTGGGTACCGACGGGGACGGTGACCTGATCGGTATGTCCGGACGGTTCAGTTTGACTTTGGTCCTGTAACGAATCATACTGTTAATTGTCTTCGGGTGTTAATTTTTCGCGTCTTACCGTGGGTTTGTCAGGGAAGAGTCTGTGTTTGGATTATCGACCCACTTGCTGGTGCTCGTCGGGTTGCTCAGCAGACCGGTTTCGAAGTCGAACTTTGTGATGTATATCTCGAAGTTTAGATGGGAACCGATCTCCTTGAATCGCACTCCTGGAATGTCAAGTTAGATTTGTTTGGCTTTGGGGTGATGTTTTACGACCTGTTACGATGTGTCCTTCATCTGCCTCCAGGTTATCTAAATCAATGGCGCGTTGTTCCCAGCTTAAGGTATGGTAGTCCTGTCCATTGTAGATCTTCCTGTCCGTTATCTTATAATCCTCGACGGGTACCCAGTGAACTGTCTCGATATCGATATTACCCCGCGGTAAAAGCTTCCCTTCTTGAATTTGAAGGTGGATTATTCGGTTTTTCTTGATGAATCGAAGTCCAGTTACCACCCTACGATGGTAAAATAATGGATGTATGTATTAGTGATATTATGGGTAAATTAAAATTACCTGTTATTGTTGATATCGGCGATCATCGGTTTCATGTTGAAGTATCTGTCGGAATTGCTGCCTTGTTCGTCACACAGGCAGAAACAGTAGGAGCAGTGCCAGAAGAGCCATCGCCACCAACTATCTACTTTGGTCGTACCTCTGTGGCAGCCTTGTTTGCGGCCTAACACTCTACCGTTTTCGTATTCTATGTATTCGTACCTCCTGCCACTTAATGGATCCTAAAAAATGAGAGTTTAGCAAAGTGGATGGATGGACAATATGAGGTACATGTTGTAACGTATTAGTATTAGTAAGCCGTTTACTTACTGCTGGGCAAATCCACATGTCGGAATCGAAAAATTGACAATTTACAATTTTCCCACTGCACCTTCTCTGTTGGCGACAGTATAAATTCTTAAAGCACCCGTGGCTTTTCGTATAAGTGTATTCAACGCAGTTTTCCCTACAGGTTCCTTCAGGATTTAAATCGACTTCGTTCTGGACATACCCTTGTAGCAGTTGAGTTACTTCTGTGTAGGTTTCGTCTAAAAGAGGATTATTTAACATCCAAGAATGGCTCAGTTCGATCTAATACCTTTTATATGTCTTTTGGGGTCACAGTTCCATAATTCTCTCGATGTATTTTGCATGGCACTTTTAACGACTCTGATTGATGCATCCGTCCTTTCTTCATACCTCTTTCGCATTATTTGCGATTCTGTAGTAAAGTTCCCTGAATAATTCCAAAGATTAGATAGTGATGAGAAGATGGTGTTTTTTACGAACCTTCATTGTACAACCTCAGAAGCATATAAGAAAATTGGATCATGGTGTAACCTTTTAATTCTGTTAGTGCTATAGCATTGTATAGGTGATATAGGACTTGTTGTGGGGATTGTTTAGATTCACACAACATGTCACCTTCAACTTCCTAGAAATAAAGTTTAATTTAGCGTAAATCTGAGTGTGGTGTGGTTTTTGCCTTTAAAATAAAACTTATACCTTTGTAACGTCATTGAACAGGTCTTGTTTGCTAATACCGTTTATTCTCTGAAGCGAACCCTCGACGCTATTCTTCGAGTCGTATAGGATCGTTTCCGCTAAATCTAACCAGGCTCGTTTCGGAGAGGGTATCCTCCCAGAAGCGGTTTGTTGCTTTTGGAACCTCCTGAACGTTTCGTAAAGCGCGTAAATCCCTCGTAAATCAGCGTAAGCCAATTGCAAAGCCCATACCCTTTCCAACGATGCCAAACCGTAAGTCAGATCTTGAGGTAGAGCCTTGGGAATTTTTCCATTTATACATTAAATATCTCAAACACCTCATCGAACACCTACCGAAGCGACTTTATCCCCAAACTCCTCGTAGTTCCGAATGAGGTTCACTTCCGCCGTCCTCTCCGTGTCTTTATCTTTCACATTGTTTTCCGCGTTATCCAACACGACGTTCCATAGGTTTTCCTCGGTACGTAGGAACTCGAAACGGAGGTGATCGACGGGGGTTAGCTTCAAAAGTTCTCTCGCGTGGGTCGAAAGGATCAGTGCGGCGAGGAGGAAGTAATACCGTGGTTTGATCATTTTTGTGACGTTTTGGTTTTGTTCACATTCTAAAAATGGAAACGGTAATGATGTCAGGGGATGATTTCAGTTTTGAGGATGTTTCTTGAAGGATAAATTGAGTTTTGGGTATAAAGGGAGGTAAGGGTTTGTAGGGGTTGGTTGTTGGGAATATAGTGGTTTTTAAGGAACAAAGGATTTTCTATTAAAGTCGTGTAGTGTGAAAAAATGTAACAGTCAACTATTTCCTGAGGAGTTATAAAGTGAGCTAACATTCCTTTCCGAAATTGGAATGTATTTTTATTAGATTCGATTACGTTTAGTAATTTCCCTTATCATTTTTTAATAATCGCGCCTTGTAATTTGAATTTGAAATCACCCGGACGTCATAATGGTACATTATGTTTTTATTGCCAATAATTGTTGCTTTGTTTACAATGACAAAAATTATTTGTGTAAAATTGAAGTAACAATAAAATATACGAGCGTATTTGAAAAATGTCCAATTATAACGAAATTAATATTATTGTATTCGTTTCGTAATTCGACGATCATTTTATTTACTTTGTCGTCAATCGCTTGCGACAATTTACGGGTCGTGTCCCACGTGAGCTAATTTTCTTTTCAATATCATTACCTCGACTAGTCGAAAGGCGATGCGTGATTCACTGTTACACCTTTTCAGAACTCGGTACCGTTAAAAGTATGTCGCGATGTTAGAGAAAAGTGTCTACATAATAAAAATTTACGAAAACAATGCAAATAACACTGCGCGCAATATCAAACTTTGGAGCACACACGGCGGCTTCGAAGCTTGACAGCTGACTGTCTACGGTCTACGCCGTGTCGTTTTTGTTTGAAGAGGAAATGCCATTAGTCGAGAGAGTGAGAGAGTTTTTTTAATCGCCTTGATTAAGCCATTGGCGGGGTTCATTGAGAACGCGACGGGGGCCGGTTCAATGGTTGCGTTGTTGACTCGTTTCATTGTGAAAGATAGCCCGCAGCCTTATTTTACCTCGTTACTTATTTTAAACAAGGTGTATCGGTGTTCCTTCATACAGCAATACCAATTTTTTTAAGTATTTTTGCTTGAAACTACATATTAAAGATGGACTGAAAGCAAAACAGAAAAGTTGTGCCTTCATTGCAGCTTATGCCTAGCTGGTCTTTTGATCTCTCAAATGTATAATTAATGTATGTTCCATGTATAAAACTAGCTTGTATGAAAACTTTTTACCCATTTTTACATAATATATTATAGTAGGTATATGTTCAATAACGCTGTGTCTACATGACAAACATCCAGTGGAGAATTTCCTATACCATACCTTATTTAATATAGGGTAAACAATTTAACCTATTTCTCTAATTCATAGTCAATTAATTCACATTTAATGCATTGATTACTCACTAAATTCAACATAGCCTCAGTTACAGACATCACTCTATACCGTTCCGCTTTTCAGTTTAAATACATGCCCTTTTCAAAATCCTAGTGTTGAGTCACGGTTAAAAAATGATGTTCCATAAGATCCTAAGGACATGTTTATTTCATAAGATAAGTTGAACGGTTTCATAGGGCTACTTTTCTGTTTGTCACAAATGTTAAATTTGTATCTTTCAAGGAAGATTCTGGTGAAGGGCCCAAAGAATCATCAAATTCACTCTAAAAATTTTCATTAAAAGCACCAATTAGTATCTCCTGGTTTTAACATAGACACCATTTAGAGTAATTTATTTTCTTTAAATTGTAGATTGTTTGCTGACTATTAAGATAAACTCAAGTTTTAAACAGAACAGAAATTGCAAAAGCAGTGAGTCTGAGAGCTTTAGCAGTTCGAATTTGAAATCAGCTTGTTGTCATTTTCATTAAAGTTAGAATTTCGTGATAGAAACATGTTGATCATTTAAATAGCATGTTCCACAGGGGCAACGCATTGCTGATCATGATTTTGAAATAAATTCAAAATGTTCAAAAGAACACGATCTGTGGATCCAACAAGTCATGATTCTGAGATCAGTTTCAGAAAGAAAGCTTCGCTTGTCAACAGTTTTCAATGTGATGACATTTTTGTATGGGCTCAAAACGCAGAAGTAGCTTGTGACCGTTAGAAACAATTATTGACCATTTACTTGCGTAGTACATTAAATCTCGACGTGTAAAGTAATAGTCGTATTGTATTGGCATGCAGATGGGGATAATTTTGAAGTGAAACTCCTTTTTCGGTACTAAACAGGCGTTTTTTGCCAAATTCCAAACTATGAATTGTCGGCAATTTATTCAACTGATGTAACTGCTCAAACTAATCGCAATTTGTTGGATGATATTTTGCCGTGTAGAAGTGTTCTAACATTTCCAACATTTGTGGCTGTTCGACTAATTGCCGACGTGAATTGTTCTTCTGTCAGTCAGAAACAGTTTGTGACTGTTGGGAGCAATTAACTATTTGCTTCGTTTTTTAGTTTTGAAATAATTTTGTACACCGTGTAATGTTTGCTAATTCATCATTTAACTTTGGAAACACTTATTTGAGTAAATTAGGTTGTTTGAAAAATATCAAATGTTTTTTCAAAAAGTTGAACGCCTATGGGATACACCTATTTTTTTAAATTGTAAATTGCCTAAGGAGGTTTTCAAGAAAATTATTTATTACTCATTGCTATCATGATTAGGTTTGCGACCTTGATTCATTCTTCGCTTGTACTGGAAATAGTTTGTACGTACAATTTCACGATACGCGTCTCGCGAAACTGTATTATCTCGTAAAAAAAATTAGAAACATGCATTATCAAGCGTGATTCAAGGTGAAATGGATTACTACAAATATTTAGAAAATCCAATCTTAAAAATACAGGAAAATCGTTTTTTTTTTTTTAATAAACAATAACTTGGTAAACAAGCACAATCTTTCTGAACTGATAATAACGTGGTTTTACTTGACATACCTTATTAATTACTGGTACTTATGTATTTATCGGTTAATTAATTAAAGGTTGTTAAATGGTAAACACACCAAGTCGCATTTATAAAAATAAATGGCTTAATTCTATTGACGAATCAAAACCCTGCCATGTTCATTGTAAAGGCAAAAACCATACCCGATTCACCACCCTGTCAGGAAATTTTCCCCTAACTTACCTCCAAAGATCTCGCTAACAGCTGCATTAACCCCGTATCGACTATCCCTCGGTTAGGCGGGGCGAAAAAGGCATGGACCCTTTCCAGAAGGCTGTTAACGGAACTGCTATCGTGCGATATTACGTACTTGGCGAAGTCGTCCAGCGTCAGCCTCTCGAAGTCTTTATTATTCTTGACGTAGTTACTGAACCTGCCGTACACGACGTCCATCCTGGTGAGGTAGTCCAGGAGGTCGTTCAGGCGTAGCTCGAGCCTGACCCTGTCCGGTAGGCTTCGTAAGATCGTGGTCATGGTGAGGGTACCTGAGGGTAATAAGGGTTTGTTATGTTATGTTAGGGGATGTGTAGAGATGTCGTTTTCAATTATTTTCGAGTAATTAGTGTTATTCATTACCTACTCGAGATAATTGTTTCTTTGATACCTTTGCTCCTATTACATTGAATAATAACAGAATGTTCTGCTCCAGAAATTACGAGAAATGAGCTAAGGCTCTTTCCATATCAGATTGTTCCATTAGACATTCCATAATTTTTATTAACTGACTGATTGGATGTTTTAACACAATCTAATTAAAAATTGTGGAGTATGTGAAAAGTGATTGGTAGTCCCATTTCCATTTGAATTTTACTGCAATTTGTGTATTTCTTAATAGAGGGCAGATCGGTACAAATACTATTCTGTGCTTGCTTCATTCTGTATGGCTGTTTTCCAGCACCAGCCAACAGAGTAATGATTTTAAAACCCATATAAAAATTTATTCAGTTATTCCTTTGTAAGAATTTGTTTAACCCTCCCATTCCCCAAAAATACCTTGTGGAGTTTATTGAATCACCCCATTTCAAAAAAACACCTTGTAGGTATTTATTTAACCATTTCACTCCCCAAAAAACCCTTAAGGAATTAACTCTGATGTACCCCAAAGTACTGTGAGCAACGAATGCACTTGTACCAAGTACGTACTTTTTCTACACAATGTTTCAGGTTTAATGGAGTCAACAATAGTTTTAATGGAGTAAAGTATAGTCACAAATGCGCCTTGATTTATACAAACTAAGCAGCGGTGGTCGAAGCGGGAAACGCTTAGGGCAGTCTTAAGGACAATGCGAATTTTACATCTATATTAGACTTGAAATGTGATGTTTTCCCCAAAACTAATTTCAACTTCTGCTTGAATAAATGATGAACGCATTCATAATTTGTGAATAGGCCCTTCACCCTTCGAGCATTAATGGCCTTTTTAATGGCTACCCTTGCGTCCTAGTCCAAACTAAAGGTTCTCATGCATTTACATATAAAATGAGGAAATTGACATAAGCTAACCTTGCGATTTCTCTCAAAATGTTTTTAATACGACTCACTTTAATTGGGTTCTTAAATTGTACGTAATTGCAAGCTTTTGTTTACGCCACTGTCCTGATTCTTATAGGTTGAAGGTCAAGATATACTTCTAATTAACAAAGGTGTTATTACAGCTGTTCTTATTGTGTGTTTAAATTTGCTGTTAAAAGCAACTTGTAGGTAATTTTGCAGCGAATTAAGGCAAATTTTGTTGATATACAAGGACGAATCTGAGATGTATCGATTATAACAACTAATTTAAAACAAAAAATTTAATTGAGCATACCTACATTATAAATACTGATATTAAAAATTTATCTTTCGATTACTTACCGGTCGTATCTATTTGGCCGGCGACCTCGTTGAGTTTCGCGCTAATTTTGTCGATCTTCCCGAACAGTTTCGTTTCGGTCCTGTCCAGCAGGGGGATGGGGATTTCACCGAAATCGATATGTTGATCGATTATGTCCCACGCTTTCGCTATGCCGACGACCACGTCCTTCGCCACCTTGATTATATCCAAGACGTCACCGAAACTGACGATTAACCCTCTCGAGGGTTGCACTTGGCATGCCGTAAAAATCGCTAGCAAAGCGAGCGCCTTAGGTAATCCCATCGTGCCGAAACTAGTTTAGCACATAATTTCGAACCTGCCCGAGCGAGGGAAAGGAAGGACTGAGCTGGTCTCGTCTTGTATTAGCCGCCAAAGACGTGTCTGCCAAGTCTGCTTTGCAGCGCGAAATGGGGAGAAGAGTGTTAGCACTTTTCACCACATTTGC
Organism: Cryptocephalus moraei; assembly: GCA_946251905.1. Taxonomy (NCBI): domain Eukaryota; kingdom Metazoa; phylum Arthropoda; class Insecta; order Coleoptera; family Chrysomelidae; genus Cryptocephalus; species Cryptocephalus moraei. The sequence goes on from OX276455.1 coordinate 10,770,031, forward strand.
GGGTCCTCCTGTATCAAACAGGAGATCGAAATGTAACAAAGAGCTTTAACGGATGATCGTGTGCCTCGCCTCGATTGTTTTGTTATCACAAGCTGGTCTTTCGAGGCGATGTTGCCAAGACTATCCGGTTACCGTGGTATTAAGGTTATTGAACTATCGGTATCCTTGCGATGAAAACGGCCCGTTGCTGTTATTGGCAAGTAACTGTTCAATTCGGGTAGTCTTCGAAGTCAGCTATGAAAATTTCATAACTTTAAATGATCGTACGATATAAAGGTGGTTGTTCGGGTAATTTACAGGCCGGCATTTTCGTTGGCTATCATGGGATTCCCCCGTATCCAATCAGATAACACAAAGTATTGATACTTTTATTTATGATACTAGTGTTGATTAAAAATGTTATCGATACCTACTTGTGTCATTTCAATCGAGTTCTGTGTTATAATTAGTACAAAATATTGAAAATATAGAATATTTGAAGCGTGTCAATGCGATAAGACGGTTATAAATCATTTCGAATTTATTACACTAACTGCGCACGTCTTTTTTGTATCTTACTATATTATATAGTATTTATTACAAGCTGATTACGCGGCGTTGCCAGGGTATTCATCTCTACAAAATTCTGTTCTCTGTAGAATCTTCAGATAGCACATAGTTCTTTTCTAAAGTGACCATGTAAATGACAATAGTAATAACCGTTTAATAAGCCAAAAATATTTTCTAGACCAAAATTAACTAACTGATTAGATATAAAATGTATTACTATTACTAACTGGTGAATATATAATTTGTAGCGCGTAAATACAAATGTATATATTTGTACAATCAATCTACATAATGACATTCTGTTCTCAAATTTTTTATTGCCCTTAATTTCACTAAAAATGATTCAAAGATTCCTACTGCATTGTTTCAAAAAGGTAAAATATTTTTGCAGTGCCAGTGATTTACATAAACAGTTGTTAGTTTATGACATTTCCTGGACTTTATGGATTGAAGAGGAAAAATACAAAACATCATGCAAAATAGTGACATTCCTTCTCTAAGGACATTTTGTTATCCTGTCAGTGTATTACAGAGGTTTCACTGTAATACAATCGCCAACAAACAGTCGGTAGTGATCAATACTAAATTATCAAATATGAAAGGTATCCTTACAATTAGTAAAGTGAAATGAGTAGTTCAATCAATACAAGTATTATTATTTATTGGATACATATTCAACATCAATCGAAAGTGTCGATGCTTTAATTTTTAATACCCTCAAATACTTCATTATCTATTGATCTACCTTTGATCTACTGAGCAAACTTTTGACTCCTTCTACTGATCCATTTTACATTTATCATATTTTTTTTACAGGTAGCGTTTTATGAAATATTGAATGGATTGTGGGTTCGGAACGGCTTGCAGATTAAAGGACAAGCGATGACTTACATACAGTGTAATTTTTGCAACTCTATGGTCGACGCGGACTTATATTTGCTTCAAATATGCTGTACTAGGATCCCTTCGGATGACTTTTTAACCACCATAATCGAAAAGTATGTACTTGTGACCCGATGCCATGTGAAGTGTGTGTCTAATTATTTGTAATTACAGATTTCACGTCAAGGAGTGGATGAGCTTAGCGCCTTTCGAAGCCCCACAGAACGCGTACTTGGAAGGAGAGCACGACACCCCCATGTTGGAAAGTTTGCTTACGTTTTTAGCTACTTTAATAAGCGTTAGGACAAATTTAGGTAAAGATATCAAATCTAGTAATATAATGAATCTAAAATATGCGCTCTCTGTTAATGCAGGTTTAACTGAGACGGAGCTGAACAGGCTGGAGATGGTCACGTTGCTGTGCATGGGAGACAAAACGCATTCACAGCTGATGGAACTTATGCCAGAGAAGTGCGGTACTTCTCAGTGTAGGGATTTCGAGACTATCTTGGCAGAGGTGGCGGATTACAGGGCTCCCGCGCTGGAGGCGAGCGGCAACATGCATCAAGGGATGTACATGCCGAAACCGCAAGTTTGGGAGAATGATTACGATCCGATCCACGTCCTGCTGAGAGCAGTCCACAGGAGGGACTTCCAGACTTCGATGGATAGATTTAGTGAACAGTAAGTTCGGAATTTGAGAACAGTTTCATTATAAAAGTTTTCACAAATTAGGTCAACAAACAGTAAACAGGATGAGAGTGTAATTTTACCTAACTGACCTGTATTTACAACTGCTTACTTGTGGTTGACATTGCCAACTCGATTAGTTGAATTAGATGAACCTATTAAAAAAATTGACTTTGTTCAAATGCTTTCTGCCTGTCTAAAGAACCTTATATCCTTGTATTTAAGGTATACCTCTATTGTTTTTTTTTAGTGCTAAGCAGTCAAATAAACGCAAACCAGGTGTGAATCTGTGGCCTCCATTTAGGACCCCTCCCTATGCTTCGGAGTCTTACGAAGATCCCCGACAAATATTAAAATCTAGAGTATTCCATGCAATCGTTCTAGTCATACTGTACAAAGCCGTGAGAGGGCATGTCTCTGAGCAAGTCATGGCATTAGTGGTATTTCTGTTGGAACAGGCTGTTATTATTTCGACTCAGGAAGACGACAAAGTAAGGCGTAGTACTGTATAACATAAGTTTATGTGTAATGCTAATAATTTCCTCAGGATTCGAAAATGTGTTCTACTGGCAGCCAGCCACAGAGCCAGCCCAACGACATGGATGTTTCCAACTGGTTTCGTACTGATTCGCTTTTTGAAAACCTCAAGACTGTCCTGAACCGTATTATTTTAAGCCCGGTATCAGATTTTTCGCCCATAACCTACAGCTCTGACAGTACGTACTATTCTTTCGATTTCATTATCTAGTTATAAACAAATATCGCTCTAGGTGACTTGGAATGGGACGCCTCAGAAGTAGAAACTGAAATGACAGATGTCGCTATGGAAGACAACATGCTGATGTTAGCAGAGGGCTCCTCCAATTGGAACAATGAGGAAGGTTCAGAAGTGAGAGATCTGATGGTGTTCAGTGGTCAACCTAATTCGGAACCGGATTCTCCAGCTCAGGAGAGTGCTCCCAGCGGATCAGTTTTGGCTTTGCCAGCCCCGTCCGGATCTATTATGAGTATGACAAGAATTATACTACCTGTCAATGCGGTTTGTAAGTAGTAACTTGAGACCAGATGCTTTAACTAAGCTCGGTTTAGCTGTATAGTTGATTTTACGTTTTGTTTGATGGTTATTAGTTAGACCTTTAGAATTCTAATGTGGTTTAATCGTCATTTAGCAGGTTCTAGTACAAGTGACACTCCAGCTTTGCCATCACCCGCTCAATTGCCTGCTCTCACTGCAGGAAACGAGGTCGGTAGACCTTCGGCATGGACATCTTCGAATCCTAATAAAGAACTAATTCCATCAACATCGAAAAGCAATAGGAGGTCTTATCACTCCAAGCGGGCGCAAACGGTCACGGTTAGTTTAACTGTTTCTTTTAGATTTTTAAGTGTAGTAGAGGGTGTTTGATTTGAGACAAATTAAAGGGTGATTGTTTAATACAATTTTAATAATTGCTTTTCCATTTGATTTTTTGTTAACCAATGTGACCATTTGTGTTACAAATTGATCTAAGAAGTGTCTGTATTGGAAGTCTTTAAAAACATCAAATTTTTAAATGTTTTTAATCAAACGAGTTCAAAATCTTTCAATTTATTTACAACTTTCACGCAAGTACATCATTTACAGATCACAGCATTGATCTAACTTACAAATAGTGGTTTTTATTGCCTATGAATCTTTGAAGCCTTGTTAAAGCAGATTACTGTTAAATCATCGATACTGATGCATATTGTAATTTCAGGGTAGTGGTATCAATCCACCCTCAGTAAAAGTAAACGAGAGCATAATATCATTACTGCTCAAGTTGCATTCACACCTGTCAGGCATTCCAGACAGTTATAATCCAGAGGAAGAGGAGGAAAACCTCATGGTAGATGAAGCACCTATCGGGGACGGTCCTTATTTCATAGGAAAGCTTCTCAAAAAAATATCTGAAGCAGATACCAGTTGCAGAACTTGTATCCAAGTAAGTCAGTTAAAATAGCAAGTTCCAGCAAGCAGGCAGTCATGTTGCAATGTTAATAATGTTTTCTTGATTCCGTTTCTGTATTGACTGTATTACCTTAAAAACTTAACAGGAAACTCGCCTGAAGCTGTGGCCAAGTCAAGAAGAGCGCGAGGCCGCAAAGAGACAGAAGGAGAACAAAGAGCGGGAGGAGAGACGGAGGCGCGCCAAGGAACGTCAAGAGAAACTCATGGCCGAATTCGCCAATAAGCAGAGGCAGTTCATGGAGAAAGCAATGGAAACTGACGACATCGATGACAGAATGGAAGAGGACATCCTAGTTAGCAAGCAAGAGTATGATTGCGTGATCTGCAATCAAAGTTCTCCGAGCACCGAAGAGAAACCGATGGGTTTGGTCGTGTTGATCCAAGCGACGAGCGTCATAGGGCACAGGACTAGGTACGGGCAGCCGGAGCAGTCAGTATTACCGACTTGCGATGAGGAGAGGGAGTTTTTGAGGAAAGATAACACTTTGTCTGCGGAGTTCGATAGGAGAGTCGATGAGTTGGACAGGCACTTTGATCCGGTACGTCAAACCGATGGTGTGAAAAGCTAGAAATATTTCTGAACCCGTTCTTATGAGATATGTGTTTAAAATTGGAGCTTCAAACTCCTGATTGCCCAAATTAAAAGTTGCCTTTTGAATACAAATTAATTTTAATTTTTAGCAATCTTGGTTTCTGTCTGTCAACCTCGGTTGGGACGGCGGCGTCCACGTCCAAACGTGTGGTCACCACCTTCATCTGGATTGCCTTAACGCTTACCTCAACTCCTTAAGATCTCAACAGCGTCAGCTCAATTTATCTCCAGAAAAGTAAGTCGAGTGAGACTTTCCTTAACTTTACTCACATATTTCGTTTCAGAGGAGAGTACTTGTGTCCTTTATGTAGACAATTAGCGAATTCAGTGTTGCCCCTTTCTGCTCAATTGGGAGAGAAAGCGCAGATGGTGAGGTCCAGGTCCAATGACAACATGTCTCAGATTTTACATGAGATCAGTGACTTTCTTAGAGAAAACAATCAAAAACCTGTAAGTTACATGAAAAATTTAAAATAATACACAACCCACAACTGCCATGTTCTTTGTGATATGAATTTTCAGAGTAATTCTAATATGGCCGAGGCGATAGGCAAAGTGATGGAGGACATGTCGAGTTGTACTCAACTGAAACCGATGTTTAGACCGAGAACGGAGAACCCTATACCTCAAAGTTTATTTTTATTCGTTACATCTATAGCGAGAACTAATCTAGAGGTCGAGTTAATCCAACGTGGCGGTACTTTAGTGATTTCCTCCAGTGAGCCACCTAATCCTCTGTTGCCTAAAAGAGATTGTATAGGTAAGTGCTTCGAAACAATTTTGGATCGTAGTACCACTTGGTTGTTCGATTCAATAGACATTAAGTACTAATTGATTTTGGTTTTAGTTCCTTTATTACACGTTCTTGCCGTTCACGCGAGGGTCGCTAGGGTGTTGGCGATGTGGCCGGCATGGATGACTTTCCAGCAACTGTGCGGTCTTCCGACTAAGGCGCCCGTGACGTCTTTGGCGCATGTCGAAAGGGAGGTTCCCCTGCTATTGAGGGATCCGACTGCTTTGCTACTGCAGTTTATATTGTTGTTGCCTTTACATTTAGATCAGAGTAAGTGTATTTGTAAAAGTGACCAACCACGAAAATGAAGCATTTGAATGATTCAGTTTTGAGCAATGTTTAGTTCTCAAGTTTACAGAGGTTCAAATAAGGGATTATTGTTTTTAAGTGACAATTTTGAAAGTTCAAATAAAGTGATGCAATTTATCGAGTCATAAGGCTTTTGAATGTTATTAAAAATGTTATAAAAATGTTTTAAAAATAAAAGAAACTAAAAAATTTCTAAAGAATTTGTAATGAAACTTTTCATATTGTGTGGAAATTTGTGCTTTGAGTAATAAATGGAGCCCTGTTAAAGTAGGTTTTTAGATGTCTTTGATCAATATTTATAACAAAATGTGTGAGTAATTGTTAAAGGTAAATGGAAGCCGTTTTAGCTTCCAAAATTAATTTGTTCTTGACCGACTCAATATTTGACAATTAATTTTTAATAACGTTTTTAGCATACTTCACGACTACTGTTCAGATGGTTTACAACCTGCTTTATTACCAAGTGGTAGCACAAGTGTCCTGCGGCTTAACCAGTGCGGAAAGGGCCAGAGTAACCTCCGACACGACGTCCGTTAAGATAGTTAATTTGAACGACGCTTTAAACCTTATAAACAGATGTTTAGGATCAACTGATTTGTACATGGAAGATGATAGCGACACTGGAAAACCCCAAGTGAACATTTTAGCTTTAGAACAACAGGTAAGTGATATCGAGTTGTAGGATGTTTTGAATCTAATATAGGGTGGAATAGATTAGTGCTGGGCAGGTTTTTTAACAATGGTGAATACTATTTTAAAAGTGGAAAGAAACCAGTAGCCATTAAAAGATTCTAAAGATTGATATATTATTTATTATTGTATTGCCAATAAAAATTATATATTGGATTTTTTACATATGCTAATTTTTTCTGAAACATTCTCATCAGATGTGAAAGCACAAACATTTGTTTTTGAAATAAGATGAAAGTGAAATTTGGGGACAATAAGAGTTTTCAGAACTATCTGCCCTAGTAACACAAAACACCGACACTTTAAAGCTCCTTCACTAAAGGAGTTTGAACGCATTAAATTTATCAAACGACACAAATAACAATTGAATAACTATTCTGTAACATATTTTTATATTGAATTGAGATGAGCCAACCACTTAATCGATATTTATAACACTCGTTTTAAATCGATTTAACTGTAGACCATAGATGGGTAACTGACAAATTTAAAGTGGAACTACTTTTATCGAGATGACAAATAAAAGTTTTTGAAGATTACTTCAACCAAAGACTCACATAGATCAATTCTTAAGAAACTAAAAATTGGACTGGATAACATGGAAATGACATTACATATAGCTATCCTACAAGAACTAGCCTATATTAATCTATATTAGTTTGTCAACTCTTTCAATGAGATGGCTCACTTATTTAAGAAAACAGCCGTTTACCTTCTATTACCTCTCAATCTCACTATTTAAATATGATAACTGTTCACCGTTTTCCAGGTTCAAAAACTCTGCCTCCCGTTCTTGCGCATAGCCTCCCTGCTTAAGTTCCACTTGTACCAGACACCGTTGCCAGAGATCAGATCGTCGCAGAGCGAGTTCGTCCGTCTAGTCTATTACTTGGAATTAGTGACTGAATCGATGGATTGGGAATGTTTCAATGCGGCCGTCGCACTGAATTGGCCTTCGGACACTAATATGTACTTGACGTCTCCACAGTCTTGGTGCAACCAGTTTGCAGTCTTTGTGGCCAAGAGTCAAATAGCGGCGAGGAGCTTTTTAGTGGATCAGCATATACTGTGGCATACGCCGAGGATGCTGCAGTTGCCTAGGGAATACGAGAAAATATTTACAGTAAGGATAAGGTTGTGGGAGTTGGATTTGGCTAATATTGTATGGTAACGGAATTTGCTTGCAACACTTACTCCTAAAATATGTTTAAATATTGTAACTAAAGCTGTTTCTAAGTCGTAAGCTGTAAATTATTGGAGTTTTTTTTCTTTAACGTCACGCCTTTGTTTTTAGTATTACCATGAACGTCCATGCAGTCAGTGTCAGTCCGTAGCGCAAGAAACTAGCATCTGCCTGTTGTGCGGGACGATAGTTTGCCTGAAGCAGAACTGCTGCAAGCAACAGAATGTGTGCGAGGCAGTAGCACACGCCGCCGAGTGCGGAGCTGGAACGGGCGTCTTCTTGGTAGTCACTTCCACTTACATTATAGTGATCAGGGGTCACAGGGCCTGCCTGTGGGGATCTCTGTACTTGGACGATTTCGAGGAGGAAGACAGGGATCTTAAGTGAGTACTTAGAACAAAAAAAGGTTCTATTTAGACCTAATTTCTTCAGAAGCAGTGTGAACGAAAGCACCTTTACTAAATTATAGTGATGTGTTTCAATAACAAGAGTTTTTGTTTTAGACGCGGAAGGCCACTTTACCTCAGTAGGGATCGTTATCAGTTACTTGAGCAGCAATGGTTAGCTCATAGATTCGACCACACGAAAAAGACCTGGGTGCAACATCGTAACGCCCTTTAGATGTTAGAAAAAAAATTCATAGGGCTTTTTTAAAAACTGTTTTTCATCACGATACTTTATAAAATATATACTTGTTATTTTAAGAGCTGTGATAAGTGGAGGTTTAATCCCATTGAAGGATAACAACTTTAGTAAGCTATTTTAGTGGAAAATTTATTTCTTGTCACATATATCTGTACATTTTCAATTTTATTCTAGTCTTTTTATTTTTGTAATTTAATTGAGAATTATTGTATTTTAACTCGGCACTTCTAAGCATATAGTGAGAACTTGGGGTTGTTTTGGACAATTCAGTTATTGTGTTGAATACATCTTGTGCTTTGAAAGGCCCATCTCTCTCTTATCTAAGCTTTAGTGAACAAATTTACTTTGTACATGCATATATGTTTTCGTTCGAAATCAATTTAATTTAAATATGAAAGATTCTTATTTCAACTTGTAAATGTAGATCTTTCCTCTTATCCAAAATTAAAAGGGTTATCTTACAGCAAATCTGCTTTTTCATCCATTCATTTAATTAAGAACAACAAGATGTTTTTGAACTTATTTTATTTGACACTAATAAATAAATGATAAAAAAGTTTATATAGGCTTGGAAATAAATTCTTCACACCTAAGTATCTTAATACGTAAATCTTACGAAAACTGCATCTAACACAAAAAAAGACATGACATCGCTTAGTACGGGGCATACCTCCTGGATGGCGACGGTCCCCTCATACCAGGTCTGAAAGAAAGAAAAAAAATACCATGATACATAATACGGTAACAGCATTTTGATCATCCCATTACCTTCTCTCGTCGAACGAGTCCCTGCTGAAGTCCTCGTACATCCTGCTCCTGCTGAGCATGGTGCTCGTCGGCGGCGGCGAGCGCCTGCTGAACATCCCGTAGTCGCTGCTGCTGCGCGAGAAGCTCGCGTCCCTCATGCTGCTGCTGATGCTGCTAGAGGACGGTCCGCGCAGGCCGATGGAGGGCATCGGCGGCAACGGTTCCCTTCTCGGCGGCAACGGCGGAGGCAGGAAGTCCCTGCTGCCTCGGATACCCATCTCCCTTGTCGGCGGGATCGTCGAGTATCTGCGCTCGTAGAGGTCGCGCGAGTCCTCATAGCGACGATCGTAGTAGCCCTCATAGCTGTCCTAAATCGCAAGAGGGTTTAGGATAATTAGGTCGGTTGTTGTAGAAATGTTGGGCAATGAGGAAGAAATGGAAGAAGCTGTTATATCAACTGGGAATTAACTCAATAATAATAATAATGGGTTTAGATGAAAATGGAAACTATGCAAATTTATGGATATATTTTCTATCTTTCAATTGATTAGAATGAAATTTTCAATTTAAATTAATCTAATATCAATTAACTGTCCATCTTTAAGATTCTGATTTAAGAACAATTTAGAGTTACGATATGTTCAGTTCAACTATTGAATACTCGTTTTAACATCTGAAAGAACCAATTAGGGTGCGACTAATTTGTAATGTAGTCTGACAACTAAAATGATAGTAGTATCCCATTTATAGCACCTTCCTTTTTCTTCTTCATTATTCTGTAGATTAGTAGTAGCAATACTGATACCTCCATTCAATTAACGGTATTACTTTAACATCCTGGTTACGAACCAGAACACTCTTTTAAGCATACATTGAAGATGCTTCTTTGTAGGATGTCGACCAATTCGGTTAATAGATGTTTTTTAAATTTTGAATGCCACGTTTTCTAATATTGAATTAAAAATGTAGTTTTAAACAAAAATTTAAACCAAGCAATAAGTGAAAATCCACACCATTATTCCAGTAAGTTACTAGTAACTTCAGATGATGGAATGGGAGACTTAATAGTGTGGTAAACATTATAAGTACATGACAGATGGTGCAAGTCAGTGAATGAGTCATTTTGCAATTTTCTTTACAAAATGGAAATCACTTTGCCAGAATGCAAAATGGCAAATACAGCAGCAACTTATTGAAATTCCTTACCAAAAAAATTCAATATACTTGGCAAATGCCAAAGAGGGTTTAAACAGAAGTGGGATCAACCGTGATGATGGATGTGTCCTTGTTTGAATTTTTTTTAAATCATACAGACACCGTTTTTATAGTTTCCCTATGACTTTTTCAAAAAAATAAGACCTATAAAAATTGTCCCAGGGCTTGATAGTTACACGTGTTTAAATCCCTATGATTTGTAAAAGTTTGTAGAGCACAGGTTATTAAAACAATGTGAATTGGTATCTTTTGGACCTGGTTTCAAAAATTTTCCCTTCTATATTGGATCAAACTACCAAATTGATTTAAATATTTTCAAACAAAGGCATTCCACCTACCTTAACGGAGGAACATAACCCCTAGTAAACTTAATGACTCGTAAAGTTCATTGTACCCTTGTTGTGGTACAATGATAGTAAGATAAATGTCGAATTGAAGTGAGCATGAAAACGTTCCAATAGGTGGAAATGTATTTGATGTATGTGGGTATATGGAAATGAAGAATAATGTTCGCGTACCCCAAATCGTCCCATCATGCGATCACGTAGGAACGGGGGCGGCGGCGGCGGCGGGTACGGATCCCTCCCGAACATCCGTTCGCGGAACCTGTCCGGGCCCATGCCCTTGGGGCACTCCTTGGACCAATGGCCGCCCCGTCCACATCGATAGCACTGCTCCGGATCGCCCATGCCGGGCCGTTGACGAACGCGACTCGTCGACAGCTGCACTTTCATAGGCTGCCCGTCGACCACAGTACCGTTTAATTCTTTAATCGCCTCGTTGATGTCGCCCGACGACTCGAGATGGACGAAACCGTAGTTCCGGACGATATCGCATTCGACGACGGCGCCGAACTTTTTGAATAGTTCGCGTATCTGCGGCGCTTTCGTGTTATCCGTCAAATTACCGACAAATATCTTCGTAGTCGGCGTCTGGGGCGCCTTGCGACTCTTCGCAGCCTCGCACTTCATCGGCTGGCCGTTCATTATCTGGCCGTTCAAGTTCTGTATCGCCTCGCGACCCTCCGCCTCGTTTTCCATATGAACAAAGCCGTAATTCTTGACGACGTCGCACTCTACGACCTTGCCATACTTTTCGAAAAGTGGCTGAAGTTCCGATACCGCCGTTTTTTCCGTCAGGTTTCCGATAAATATTTTGAATGTACCCGCGCTGCTAAAACCCGGCATTTTTCTCTTTCCGACGGACTTCGACCGGCTCCCGTTCTCGATTTCCGCCTGAAACTCGCTAAAATAAATTCTAACACGACACACATTATTCAAATATAAAAGTGCAGCAAAATCGATTTCGATACTCTGGCAATTCTCCAATGTAGCTCTACGGTCTTACAACACCTATTTCTGAGACCGAGGGTCCCCTACGTCAAATAAATACTAAAGTTAACTCGAAACCCACAGTAAGTTAATACCAAATTTAATACTAAACGACTGGGGATCACGAGTTCTAGATTTTTAAGGTTTGAGGTTCTCGGTTGGACCCCTTTTAGATTTTATGGAACGCATCGATTTAAAAGTTCAAGTTTCAGTATAAATATAGGCGTTCAGCATATAATGGCAGACACTCATTAGTATCAAGCAAAAATCTGCCGAAGTACCCGGAAACAGGGGCCCACTTGATATCCAAACAGCTACCCAGTACATCACTGTACTTACGAAAATATGTAAATTCCATTTATCAAGCGGTAAAACGACGACACGACTTAAAATAGAACCGTCGCAACAACTGCATGCGTTTTACAAATTTACACGAGCGTCCCGGACAACGCCCAGGGTATGTCAAAAATGGCGTCTCCTAAATCGGCGTTCGATTACTAAAACGCCATTTACCAAATCGAGCCGGGGACAACGCGTGTGAAGTTCTAAAACAATCACGGGCAGACTTCGAATTCTTGGAATATGTACATGAAATTTCGTATGCGGGACACACATTTTAAATAAACAGCATCGTACTTACCTCCTCGATCAAATTAAACCGATTTTCCTTACGCAAAACGGACGAAATCCCTCGCACAAAGGACAAACTTGGCAAGCCTTAATGGCGCCGCGTCAAAACTTAAAATCTTAAAATCTATCGCAGATCGCAGAAGAATCGTAAAACGAAGCAAGCCAAAAGCGAAGCGTCGATAAACGCTACTCATGCGCAAGCAACCGGAAAACCGGAAGACAACAGGATAACCAACCTACCCCTACCAACCTACAAAATGAAATATTTTGTAAAAAAGAGCAGAAACAAAAACAAAACAATAAAGATACATATTGCAGCAAATGAAACGTAAGGATTTACTCATGTGACCAACATCCAATCAATCTATTGGATGGAAACAACTTCTCGCCAGAACCAGGGAGATATCCGATATCCCTGAATAATATATGTTTTGTGGGGTATCCACCAGTTTGTGCCTTTGTGGTTCTATACCATAGAAACATTTTTAACCTACAAAAGCGTTTAACAATAAACCGCCAATTTGAGTAATAGAGTAATCTTTAGTCGTGAATTAATCGTAAACATTAATCTGTGCCAATTTTATCATCTGCGCTCCACCGGAAATACGAAAAGAAGTGTGTGTAGACTTATGCCCAATTTCACGTCCACATTAAATTGCCTCTAATGTCTTTGACGAAGGCAGAAATCCCAGACGTCCTGTGCGAATTCATCGAAATAATCATCCATAACGTGCTGTTTCTTCGCAAGTTGTATCCGGACACGATCTTCGTGAACAAGAGGAAATATGGTGTAGCAGTGTACCAAAGTATCCATCCCGAAGTAAACGGGTACATCCGAGAGTGCATGAAAGCGGTCAGTTTCCATGCAAAGAAGAACCAGTTGAGAAGAGTAATTATTTGTTTTCAAAACGAACAGAAGATCTTGGAAAAGTACATTTTCGATGTGGCACAGTTGCATGGTAACGACAACACCGATAGCTTCCTCCTAGACCTGGAACAGTCTGCTCGCAACTTCATCTTGAGGCTAAACACCTCCCAAGCATACCTTGCCGAGGACTTACCAGAGGACTCCACTTTCAGTGTAAGACTCCAGACCACGGCATATTCGAGTTTGGAGTATAACCAACAACCTTGTTTTGAATCCTTCCCATGGATTGAAATTAAGAAAAGCGAAGATAAAATTGAGTCCGCTGAAATTGTCCCCGTTTTCACTTTGGAGCATAAACTTCTAACAGTTCAATTGTACATTGAGACAAACAATACTTCACAGAAAACATGGACGAGGGTAAGAATCTGGTAAGGCGAGAAAGCAGATTAGCAGTGTTTGAACATGTTGTCGAGAAAAAACAAACCAAGAAACGTAAAAGGTTTAAAACCAACAGATTGGTACTGGAGGATTCTTCGCCTTCCGAATCTGAATTAACCGTCGACAATAAAGCAGTTCCACTAAGGAAAAAGAACAATCTTTATATAAAACTCTCCGAAGAGCAACTTAATTTAAGGTGCGATTGGGACAATTGTGGTTCAATCTGGGAAAACTGGGAAAGTTTCGACAAACATTTAAGAAGTCACGTAGATGAACACTTGGAGGGTTTAAAGTGCTTGTGGATAAACTGCGGTTTTAAAACGGAACTGTCTTCCACTCTCTACCAGCACACCTCATATCATGGTTATATTGTAAAGTTAGTAAACATTGGACAAAATGTTTTACTTCGCAATAATTTACCTGATTGTAAAGAAGAGCCAAGGTGCGTATCAGTGCTATCTCCCGATGGGTATAAGTGTGAGTGGGAATATTGCGATTTAAATTTAGAGACTTATTTCGATTTTATAATGCACGTAAAAATACATGTGAACTGTTTCCCTAGAATGTCTACTGCGGAATATCCGATTAGGTGTTGCTGGGGCAGTTGCAATACCAAGTATTCAGTGAAATATAAACTCGAGGAACATTTAAGGACTCACACTAAAGAAAGAACTGTCGGCTGCCCTACGTGTTTTACACTATTCTGTAATAAAACTAAATTTTGTGATCATCGAAGGAGACAGCTCTCCACACATCTACAGAGTTACCAATGCTCCCAGTGCTTGAAGCTGTTCCCCACAGAAAGAATCCTGAGAGATCATATCCGTTCTCATATAAATCATTACAAATGTACCATGTGTGATATGACTTGCCCCAAACCCTCAATCTTAGCGATACACATTAGATTTAAACACTTAAATGAAAAGCCTTTTAAATGCGATGAATGCGGAAAGGCCTTTGTAACCAAACAGAATTTAAAAACACACTTAACCATTCATCAGTCGAAAATGAAGAAATGTGAGATGTGTGACTTCAAATGTCGTTCTAAAGTCGGTTTAGAAAACCATTACATTAAGAAGCATGACTATACAGTGTCAGTTTACCAATGCCATTGCTGCAAGAAAAAGTACACAAGAGGTGGAGGTTTAACAAAGCATCTCATGAAAGCCCATAAGTATCACTGGCCATCCGGTCACTCCAGGTTCCGTTACCGCAAGGACCAAGATGGGATATTCAAGCTACAAACTGTACGTTACGAGAGCTTGGAGGTGACGGAGGAAATGATGAAGAGCGAATCCATGGAAAGTAACACAGCTATATACGGAGATAATTATACTATGAAGTATGAAAAGGAGTCAAGCGGTCACATACTAACTGTATCGTTCAGTCATAAAGAGGAGATACAAGAGATCGACAATGACGTCCTGATAACCATCGATGATGTCGATGAACATGGGAATGTAGTGAAATCGCAAGTGATGAACTCTAAAGAATTTAAATTGGAAGACCAAGGGAGTAGTTCTGGTAATAATGTAGTTGTGATATCCAGCACACTGCCTAATCTAGATAAATCTGACGATGATGAAATTGAAATTAAAGAGCATCATCTAATACAAGCAATTAATAGTGCTCCTGTTGGTGAATCCCTTGAAACACAATTTACCGTTAAAGAAGAACCTACTGCTGATCAAATGAGTCCAGAAGCTGGAAAGTTGTCGAGGAGAAAGAGTACTAGACGGAGATAGTGTCAAATTGTTATTCTGTTGTTAAGTGGTTGTTAAATCACATCAAATCACTCATTTAAACAAATGTAATTGACATGATTTCATGTTATTTAATTCATGAACGGTTAATTGGCATTTTTCAGTAGACTTGTAGCAAAGGAAGTAGAAGAGTTGTGTTACACGTCATACGTCTCTGATTCCCACAGAAACAACTTGTTAGTATTTAGTTTATTTAGTGAAATTTGTTTCACCAATGCTGGTCAACATTAGTGAGGAAGAAATTAGTCTAAGTATATTTCACTAAAATGTACCAACCTTGATGAAGCGTTCCAAACGTCTATTAGGTTTGTTTTATTACAATATATATGTGTAAGAATTTCAGGAGTTTAGTTGTAATATTTACCTGATTATAAGTTGTAATTTTAACCTAATTGTAGGTCCCATCTCTTGGTGAATTTTTGAGATTTATTTAAAGTGAGGTTTTATGTATGAATATGATAGTTTATAGTAAGTGTGTTCCAACAAAAGCAGACGATCATGTTGCAAATAGTTACTTCGAGTCACATGTTTCCCCTTCTTTTTTTGTCATAGGTGAAATTGTTATCTGCACATAAAAATAATGTTTTCTGATTGTAGGAACATACTTAGTATAGTGCAAATATAGGGTCTAATGTCAGAGACCTTGCAAACCAATTCTAAACCAATTTTAGCCAATGAAACGCTCGTATTTGGCCAAATGGCTAATACACTGCTATTGGAAACATTGGTTATTTATTGGTTCATGCCACCTATAACAGACCTTTCACTATGATTGACAACATTTGATAGATTTAATATTCAAAATTTTGTCAGTTATCTATGTCACTTTTTATATTATACAATGTTCTACACTTACGTTTTAATTGCAATAAACCTCTTTACATTTCACGAATGCTGTAAATGCACACAAATGTTCACTAAATACCCACAAACCGATATGTTTCCACCAACTGCTTTGGAAAGCGCAGACAATGCACTTTATTCCAATCCAAGACGATGTAATTTCACACTGATTAGCCCTAAAAAAATTATAAATCCATATAAACGTGAACATGTACAAAAACATGTACCACCTAGACCGTTCGGAAATGTATGTTTAAAATGTGCTGCTTGTTTCGCCATAGCTGATGAGGTAAATATCATTTTTGTATTAATGCGATAAGATGCATTCAGTTAATGTTCTGTTGTAACTACAATAACTATAACTAGTTTTTAACTGGATGAGTATTTATTTGCGTCGTTTTGTTATGTTGTGCTGAAATATTTTGTTTCTGAATGAAAACAATTTTAGAGAGGAAAATCTACTTATTGTACTACTTCCCGAATACTATATCATTCCACTAAACTGAATTCTTTCAGATGGCGTTTGTGATGAATGAAACTTTAAACAATCTCAAGGATCACTCGAGGGAAAATATACACGAAGAACTTTCCAGGAGTGTAGAACAACTCTGCGAAAATGGTTTTAAAAAGTAAGTAGAAGCATTAACCCTTCATCGTCTACCTATTTGAATTTTTGATTTCAGCTTTGATTTAAGAAAATTCAGGGACACTAATTTAATAACCAGCAGACTGAAATGTACCAGGCACGTTAACAGTGAAGTAGACGGTAACTGGACTAAAAAGTAAATAACGATTATCGTGATTGATAAACCCTATTCTAATTAAATTATTTATTCTTTATTTTGATCCTAATTTTGTAGATTGCGTGAAATGTGCCAATTTTACTACTCCCATATCAATTTAGATGATCTCATCCAAGGAAATGAAGTTACTCTGGAATACGGAGTACAAATGTTGTGCAGGTTTGAAATTCCAAATAGTTTTAAGGCATATATTGTATTAACAGAGTTTGTTTTAGTGGTACTGGAATTTTTAGAGATTGCCAGAATCTCGAATACGACCTGTTGCAAGTCGTAACGAGTTTGCGGAGCTGCAGGAAAAGTTGTCAATGCAAATAATAAAATGACTACATATTTATTTAAACAATATATTTAAAATGCCTTGAAAATGTAATTATTTGAATTATGCATGTATGTAGGGTTGCCTATGGACATGAACTGGCACTCATATATAGGCAACTCTATATCCTAAACAGCCAGCTGTTTTGAATGTCAGAAAGGTTATGTTCGAAAGTTTTCAAAGAGTTGAAATTTGAAATGTTCATTTCTTTTCCTGGATACCTAATTACAATGCTCTACGTACTCAAGTAACATAAATGAAACGTGATTGCAGTTTATCCTGCAGCAATGTCACGTATCCATGATCTAACATGTTTACTCCGCTCCTTCCAATTGATAGCGGACGCGGGTATCAAGTTACAGGAAGAGAACCTGAAATTTATTTGGAGAAACTCCAGCATCCGTTCCAGCCTCGCGGCCTGCGATTTGAACCTGAAAGACCTTCCGAAAAACGTCCCCGATGTGCGAGACGCTGCGAGTCGATTCTCTGCAGTGCTCCAAGGACTTAAAACCTACAGAGATGTATCGAATACAGGTAGTCCGCCTTATGACTAATCTTTGCCGAAAATGGTGTGGTTCGTAGGCGTATAATAAGATATTTCCACGCGTTTTTGTGTTACACCTTATGACTAAAGTTCCTCCATAAACGAGTTGTTTAGGTATGTGTGTGTAAGTACTTGGGATGCTTGCTTACTTAGGAAACTTGTACTGTAATGAATTAACCAGCAAACTTGTTATTTTCATGTGAAGGACTCAAATATATAAAATCAGTAACCTAGAAAAGGTTTTTTTTCGGTTGATCGTGACCAATTAAGTTAGTTATCTGGAATGTAAACTCCTTCCTTGCACTGACATTACTTGAAAAACATGTTCACATAGAAGTAGCTTTTGCAACAAACGTTAAATTACATCTATTTCAGATACAAAACCTGCCAAAAGTGAACCTGAACGAATCCCCGAAAAGAAAACCGCGCCGCCAGTTCCTCGGCAACCCGATAAGAGGCAGCGAACGCAACACGAATACAGAATCGATTTAACAGAAAAGGACAAGGAGCTTTTGAGGAAATTAGATATGGAGCACAGAGCCAAACTTCAGTTAGAGAAAGATGAAGTAAAAATCACCAATAATGTAGCGGAAGCTCAAATAAAGGAGATTTCTGGAGAAACAACTAAGATCACTTCTGTACCCAACCCAAAATCAAAGCAAAAGGTATCATTAAAACTTACGTAGAACTTGGACTGATCCAGCCTCAAACTAATCACTAGTATATTATGTCTTAACATGGTATAGAAAATTTAAGACAAGCTAAATTATCTAGATAATTAAATAGACAGTCATTACTTTGAATTATCCTGCTAGTTTAAAATAATGTAACCAGTTAAGATAGTATAATTCACTTTCCACAACCTCACTTTAATAAATAAAATCACTATTTTTCCATAGTTATCAGAAAGTGCCAAACAGAGAAAAGTACCATCTTCACGTATAGGACGTATGGTCTCATTCGGGACCCTGGCGGCAGGTCTGGGTATAGGCACAGCAACCGAATATGCTAAACGTACGTTACGCATTGGACAGCCGGCTGAGGAAAGTGTCTTTATGAGTAAAGCAAATATGGAAAGGATTGTCGACACACTGTGTAAAGTGAGAGGGGCAGCACTTAAACTGGGACAGATAATGAGTATTCAAGACGAGTCTATAGTGAATCCGGAATTATCGAAGGCATTGGAAAGGGTCAGGAAATCGGCTGATTTCATGCCTACTTGGCAACTCGATGAGGTATGATTTGAACAAGCCGTTCTTTTGTTGTCAAATTAGCATAAATGACGACTTTGTAGTAACTGAATATTGTCCTGACATTTTTAGGTAATGAGTGGTGAATTGGGTTTACAATGGAAAAGTCACTTCTTAGAGTTTGACGATAAACCTTTCGCAGCTGCATCCATTGGCCAAGTTCACCAAGCCAAACTTAAAGATGGCACGGAGGTGGCCATAAAAATTCAGTATCCTGGCGTCGCCAGGGGTATCAATAGCGATATTGATAATTTGGGAGGCATCATGAAGATGTGGAACATTTTCCCTAAGGGCATGTTTTTGGAGAATTTGATGCTGGTCGCAAAAAGGGAATTAGCCTGGGAGGTGGATTATATCAGGGAAGCCGAGTGTACGAAGAAATTCAAGGAGTTGCTGAGCCCTTATCCAGTATATTACGTTCCTGACGTAGTCGGTAAACTTCTGTTCTCACTGCTTTCGATGTGAACTCAAATTGTAAATTTTTCAGATGACCTTTCGACTAAGCAAGTTTTCACAACGGAGTTGTTGGACGGGACCCCCGTCGATCAGTGTTTTGATCTAGATTTGGAGCATAGAGAGTTTATCGGAGAAAAAATTTTGGAGTTGTGCTTGTTAGAGATTTTGAAATTCAGATATATGCAGACCGATCCTAATTGGGCAAACTTTTTATACAATCCATCTAAGAAACAAGTAAGGAACCTAAATTAGCAGTCAGCATTCGAAAGTACTTTAAAAGAAAAACTTCTAAATAGTGTCAAGAGCATGCTTTTGTTTTGTAATATTTTATTAAAGTTATTTGTTTGGAGAAAATAAGAAATTCAGATGGTTTCAAGACTTTAGGCCAGCTTAAACAGTCAACAATTCACAGAATGTGATTTTGATATTTTAGCTACTTCTATTGGACTTTGGTGCCAGCCGGGAGTACTCGAAGGAGTTCATGGATCAGTATGTTAAAATTTTAAAAGCAGCCCATGATTGTGATAGAGCTACTGTACTGGATATTTCCAAACAATTAGGTTTTCTCACTGGATATGAGAGTAAGGTATGCTAATATTAATTTTAAACAATTGTTTCATCATTTTCACAATTATATAGCAAGCTTCCTATTTTGTTCCTTTGTAGATAATGGAGGACGCTCACGTGGACGCTGTGATGATACTGGGGGAGGTTTTTCAAAAAGAGGGAAAATATGATTTTGGTAATCAGGATATGACCCTGCGGATACAACAATTGGCCCAAATTATGCTCACACATCGTTTATGCCCCCCACCCGAAGAGGTTTACTCTTTACACAGGAAATTGTCTGGAGTGTTTCTGTTGTGCTCAAAATTGAAAATCCGCTTGTCCTGTAGAAACAAGTTCATCGAACTGTATAATCAGTATGTTTTGTCTTAATAATTAGTGTTGTTAATATTTTTTCACTGAAGGTAGGAGAATGTGATATAAAATTAAGTTTGGTTTGTTTTACATTTATTGATAGTTGGTATAGTTTTATAAAGTCATGGTATTAGATTTTGGTTGTAAACATCCTGTTTTCTCATTAAAAAATAGATGAATCAACAAAAGCGACCCTGAAACTAATTGTTAATGCTACTAATAATATGAATAAAATTGTTATAGCTTTTAGGGAACACCCATTTTTCAAAGGAAAACAATTTATGGAGAGTTAGGTTTCATCATTTTATTGCATGGGTGATTGCATTCAATTATTATTACAATAGTTGTTTACTGATAAGGTTTTAAACAAATTTTGAGGAATTTTAGGAAAACTAATGAGGTGACTTACTTTGGATAACATTATAAAACAAATAAATTAATGTGATAATAACAATAATAGTACTAAGTAGTATGTTATGCCATGATTTCGTAGTGGTTGCCATCTTGATGCCACTATTAAGACTATTAA
Organism: Cryptocephalus moraei; assembly: GCA_946251905.1. Lineage (NCBI taxonomy): Eukaryota > Metazoa > Arthropoda > Insecta > Coleoptera > Chrysomelidae > Cryptocephalus > Cryptocephalus moraei. The sequence goes on from OX276455.1 coordinate 10,791,008, forward strand.
GAAGGATGATGTTCATAGTACAGCTATGTTTCTAACTACTGGCATATCATACTTTATCCACGACTACTAAAGATCGCGTTATGTATTGCCCTATTGCATTTGCATGGTGAATAATCACTGGCGTACAAATTCCACACATATATGAACATTATAGGCTAGTCCTGGATAAAAATATATACAAAAATGTTACAGTTAGCTTGGAAAAAACGTTTTAAATAATTTAAGACTAGTATTTTACACTTTGAATGCTGTCACAGGAGCTATCTTGCATTTTTGAACCCTTTTGAAGGAGATTTGGTCGTAGGTGCTGGAGTTACTACTGTAGCAACCTGTAACAAATAAGTCATTTAAGACTAGCTCTCAAATCCCCCAAATTAAATAAATTACAAATTGTGGCTTGTTGTTGTGCCTTACATCTACATAAACTCTCACAACCCATCGTTAAGCTAAACTGTATCATTGCTGGTTCTTCCATTCATAAACCAAACACATTAACAACATAAAATAATACAGTATTAGGTAGAGTAGGCATCTGTAGAGTTAGATATTCGTAATTACCCTGGAATGTCCTAAAAATGTTTCAACTGTCCCGTTCGGTGGTGGTGTATATGCGGTGAGGTCCATCAGTCCGAGGAGCGGATGCCTTACCGTTGGTTTGATCGTTGTAGTTGTAGTTTGCAGATTATTTACTAAGAAACCAAAATAACAGTAGGTAATAAGCCATTGTTGTATCGTTTCTTATAATAATAAAATTATTATTTTACCAGACGATCCTGTACTTTGAATTAAAGTATAAACAGTTATTTTCTTAGGTGGGATAGTCAGTTACTGCTTATACTAACGACAAAGGTAGGGGGTACCTATTTTTAAAGTACTGCTATAAGAAGGTACTTTATCAAATTAATAAAATGTAGGATACATAATTTCATGTTATGCAGAAATAGTGTGTGTACTTGAATTTTTATAAATAGCAGTGCAAAATAGCTGGTTAAATCTATAGCATGCGATAGAGATTATTTAGTCTTACATTATCAATACATGCTCTTATATCTCATGCAAAAATAGTGTATGTACTTACATTTTTGAAACAGGTTATAGAAGAAGCAATAGAGTAGTGCAAAGTAGCTAGTTAAATCTATTTGTAGTTATTTACTACTGCCGTTCACTATTGGTATGTGCTCTTATACGTATATAATCCCATAGAAGAAGCAATAGAGTGCAAAATATCTTGTTGAATCTATTTCTCCCCAATGTACAATAGAGATCTACTGTTTCACATGTTCTTACATTTTAATGCACAAATACTGTACGTGCTTCTACTGTAATATCAAAAATAGAAGAAGCTATAGAGCTAGTTGAATTCATTTCTTCACAGAAAGCCACAAAGACCACACTATTGATACACACTTTCACATTATTTACTATTTAATCCTGCTTTACAACAGTTGTTCCATACTTACTTAGATGTGGCCATTCACTGTAAACAACTTTAACAGCCTTCCGCCCACTTTCGTCCAAGTTATGTTTGTCCGGTTCAATTTTTACGGTGAACTTTAGACTGTTGAAGGTGGCATCGTTCGATTTCCCGTTCTCCACCTTCGGTGCCATGCTCCAGGCAGTAGCTGGAGTGGAAGTGTAGAAGTTGTACGTTTGCGGTGTGACGACGTACACCTTTTCTTTCGTGCGCGATTTCGTGACGTACGACTTCGCCCATATCGAACTCTTGTTTATCTCGTTTATGTCTTTCGATATCGAATGAGTCGTCGTGGTCTCTCTGGATATCAGGTTGGTCTCCAGATCGCTGTCGTTAGAACTCTGGCGAGGTGTCGTCGATTTCACGTAAGGTAGAGTGGAGAGGTATTCTTCGGGAATCTTCTTCGATATGTCTGGGTTGTTGTCGGTGGTGGCGAACGACAAATGCGTCCAGTTGTTGATGTTCTTCTGTAGTTTCGTCACGTCGTACGTCGGCCGTTTGGGAGTGGATCCGATTAGATCTTTGATGTTGTACACGGCGGTTGTGGGTGGAGCGAAACCGATGGCGTCGACTTGTTTCGATTCGGCTATCCTCAGGTCTCCCATGAATTTCGACCAGATGGATTCTTCCGTGGACATCGGTGGTGTGTACATAGGGACTAACGTCGTGTAGACTTCTTTCTTCGTATCATATCGACTGGAGGTATTTTTCTTGTGATTGGTGTAGGGGACGATTATTTGGATCTGTCTGGGTCGGTTAGTCGGGGTGATCCACGTTTGTGGGTAAGGAGGAGTAGAGCTGGGTTGAGTCGGGTTGATCCATCTAGATTTAACAGAGGTACTTGGAGGTGCTATGGTAGTAGTATAACTAGGCTGCCAGCCGTTGTAGTCTATCGTTGGCTGTGAGAAATTAGTCTTGTTGATGGCTGGTTTGTCGTTACTGACAAGTTGGGAATTTAAAATCTCTTTTATAAATTGAGCGTTAATCCCGTCGTCGTCTTTATAACTAACGACATTAGTTTCTACGGATGGTACCGCTAAGTGATTGTCGTTGTTTCTTTTGTACTGAGTACCGTTTGAGCTTGTGTTGGTGTTACTGACATCACTAGCAGCTGCGTGTGTATCTTCTACAATAATCGGATTTTCTTGGAGATTAACCGTAGGTGTTAATATCTCTTGGTTCGTGTTACTGTCGATTTGGTTACCAGTTCTTCCACGGCGTTGATCTATATCTGATTCTTCCGTTACCGACACCTCGACTAGTGGTGATTGAACTACGTTGATGGGGTGTTCTATTGAAGCTACGTAGTCGGCCACGTTGACACTGGCCTGAATCTGCACGTCAGTTTTACCAGGAACTTGTCGATTGGGAAAGTGAAACACCTTCGATTGGAAGCCTTGATTGAAGTTTTGGAAAGGGTGTATCGGAAGTACAGACATTGAATTAATAACGTTAGGAAGAGCAATGTAATCACTGTCCCCACTAGGGGATGGGACGGTATCGTGAATGATCGGTTCCGGAGTTACTGGATTCCCGTAACTGTCCGAAGGTACAGCATCCGTGAGGTCACTAGTGTAAGTCGGTGATGGAAAATCGATGTTTTCCGCTTGAGGTAATGCGAAGAGATTGGATAGCGTGGGAGGGATGTTGTATTGGTCTGCCAAGGGTGCGGGAGGGAAGTTCGGTGGACCGTAAATTGGCTTTTCGGAATTTTGGGGAGAACCATACTGGGGACTTGGAGGAAGGTCATATTGGGAAATTGGAAGGGAGTCATACAGGGTATTTGGGGAATTGAAGTGCGTTTTTGAAGCTGCAAAGTCATCAGGAGCGTTATTAACATAGCCTGAAGGAGGACCATAAATCGGCTTAGGCGGTGGACCATAACTCGGTTTTGGGGGCGGACCGTAACTTGGTTTTGAGGGTGATCCATAAGTTAGCATTGGGGGCGGTCCGTAATTTTGTGGTTTTGGGGGTGGTCCATAACTTGGTTTTGCGGGTGATCCATAAGTTAGTCTCGGGGGTGGTCCATAATTTGGTTTTGGGGGTGGTCCATAACTGGCTCTTGGAGGTGGTCCGTAAGTTGGTCTTGGGACTCCATAACTTAATCTCGGGGGAGGCCCATAATTTACGGGTGGTCCATAATTTGTCTTTGGAGGAACGTCATAGGTAGGTTTCGGAAGGCCATACATAGGTGCAGGTGGTCCATAAGTCGACTGAAGTTTCGAAATATAACCATTCGATGGACCGCCATCGATGGTTGCAGGAGGACGCAGTGCTATCGGCGGAGGTAACATGAACTCAGACAATTCATGTTGACCAGACGTGAACGACTCTTTTGAAAAGAAGCCATGATCGACGTTTTCTATACTATTGAAGTTCGATATTAAGTTGATATCGTTCTTTGGTGGCACGAAATCCGACGAGCTACGAACGTACGCTGGCATTATAGGCACCCACGGTACTTGATTGCAGGGGTTGCAATCGTCAGAATCGCGATTAGAGGGTGGTAAATACGCCGGACCGGCGAAACCTCCAGCGGCAGCAACTAAATCGTCTCTTTTATCATCGGCGTGCGTATGGAGCGCCCAATTCGTACGATTTGGTGGGAACGGAGCATTTTCGAAAGTAGAATCTTTGACGATCTCCTGAACCGACACTCCTGCTAACGCGGAGAAGATGTAGCACAGTATCAATCTTGGAAGGAGCTGAAAAATAAAAAAATAACTTATTAAACCCCCAGTACAGTTTCTGTTATTGGAATGGAGGTAATTAGAAAGTCATTTTGTTGCCGAAGGCGTACTTTGTTTAATTGGTTTGCGAAAGCGTTTAAGGTTTTTTTAATGCGTTGTAGTGATTGATTAGTAAATTGCTATTTAAACATTGTTGACGATGTCGTGACGAAAATGTTCATGAAAAGAAAGTTCATTATGCAAATCTTTGATTCAAGACAGGACCGTCTATTGTTACGAAATGTTAATTTATTAGGTTTATTTTGCCATCCAAAAGCATAATAATTGTTATTTTTGGTAAAGTAAAATGGGCTGTTTTTGTAAGGTTGTAAATAGTAATGGAATCTTTACATCATAACCATGTTTATATGTTATGGAGGTACAGCACAAACAGCCCCAACTTGGGATGTTATTTAAACCAAAATTGTAGGTGGGATGGTTTTAATGAGGATTCTATCTAATTCTAATTGGCTAGTATTATAACTTTCTACATACTATTTTTGAATTCAACAAGAACTTATTTTGTTACCACTTTAAAAATTCAAAATTGCCCTTTTGGGAAAAAGCGTATACTCCTTTTTATCGACCGAAGATATAATTTTTTGGATTTCCCAATGAAACTTGCAGATATGTCTACGAGACGGTTTTAAGGTCTTTTTCTATTCATCTCGCCAGGTTTAAGCGCTTTTAAAGTATAACGACCTTTTGGAAAAAATTTACATTCTTTACAAACATTCTGTATATTTCAAAAACTAAACCATTAACTGAGAGAAGGTTTCCATTTCTGGCTTCAGAAAAACTTCCCCCTTCGTTTACCACATCAATTTTGGAAGCCCAACATTCCCAAGAATTCAACAATCATAAACTCTACCGAACCGTCAAGTTTTGACAAACGCGAAATAATACCGAAAATGCAGCCTAACGATTCACTTTTTGGTATCAGGATAGCAGGAGGTCGAGTAGGTGTAGAGGTGGCGGGACGCTTGTCTTGCAGGTTGCATATGTACGATACGAAGCGGGGTAACCTGAATCAATCTAACGGTCCGATCGGTTTGAGATACGATCATGGCGTCCAAATTAAGTCGTTCTGTAGGCTCAGTGAGGTTATTTCCGGGTAACTCACAACTCACAACTCCGGGTTGCAGGTCGTCTTGGCTGAGCGCCCTCTATATAATAGCGTCCAAAGTTGACGAAGGTGTGCCCCAGTATGTACACAACCTGCAAGACAACGCGCACCATTACCTCTTTATTAACGGCAAACGGCACCACTAGGTTCTTTTCGTAATTAGTGTTTATTTTGAGAATATCGTAATGATGTGTCGGTTGAGCGTTGCCCAGCGAACAAGATTTGAAACGTGACAAAGAGGATCATTTCCTACATTTAGTTGTCATTATGCCTGTAAGTTTGGACATTACGGCCTAGAGGGCGCTCTAAAATCCAGTACAAGTACACTCATTATGGACCTGAAACTAACTAAATTTTTCGAGAATTACGCGAAAACAATCATACAAAGTCTGTATAACGAGTTAATTTGAACGTTGTAATCGAATTTAAAACTGATTAGAGCAGTAGATCGATTGATAGGCAATACTCCTGTATGTATGCAACTTGTAATGCAAGCGGATCGCTCACCTCTTCACCTACTCGCTCTTCTGTAATCCGGATACCAAAATGTGGATCGCGACTCGGGTTTTCTCGCGTTTACACCGAAAATCGTAAGGCTGTTAGGTTTTTTGATTTTTGAAAATTGGACTGTCAAACGAAAGGGGATGATTTTCTGACACTACGAAGAAGTGTTTGAGAAATTAATGGACATTTTATCAAAATTCCAATATTTCGAAAATGTGGGCCTAGCGAGTTAAAACTTAGTCACAGGTTCTGTCTTCTAGATTCAAAAAATTATGTTTTTGATCAAGAAATGGGTAGGGGAAACACGCTATTCTTCCTAAACGTGTTGCAAAATTAAATTTCCAAAATTTCGGCCAACTCCTGTTTTGAACTTTGAACCTGTACCTATTCCGAGGTAGAAGTTTAGATTTACTTTAGTTTAAAAGTTTACTTTCACATTAAAATTTCAAGCTTGGAATGGATACAATAAAAAGGGACAATACTTTTATAGGTGTTAACGGATTCGTTCATTATCCTACGACTTTACTGTTAAAATAATTGCTCGATAGCTATATAAGTAATTATCACGTTTTGATGGAACGACTTCCCGCATTTTACTTCGGAATTCGATCTAATAACCGCCTCGCCTTAATTTGTTCCGGACATCGCACATACACAAACGAAAATTATAGTTCTTTTCATGAATAATGCGTATACTTTTCATGATTACTTTTTTCGAACGATCCTGCCATTATTTATTCGTTGCTCTATTTGTCATTACGTTAACTTAGGTAAGTACGCACTTTTTAATTCAACCTTAATTGGATGTATCGGAATCACCTACAAAACTCGTCCTAAAGGAAAAGTGTTTTGGGATTCCGATTTCTCCTTGTTTAAAAGAAATGACGATAGGAGAGCGTGTTTGACCTTCCACCTCCGACGTGCCCTTAATAGCCCAAACTCATCTGATAATTGGCATAAAAAATTTCTAATTAAACTAAGCACCATTTTCTTGGCGTTAGTGAGCAACTCGCTTTCGTGAATTAGTCGCTTTTTGACTATTAATTCCGAATCTCGCCGAAAGATCTTTCCCACGTTTCAGTTTCCATACTCGAAACACATCCGAGATATGAATTTCCATCCATAGAATATAATCCACTCCTGACATTGAAGGCGACGAAAATGAGAATAATTAATGAAGAGATGTGCATGTAAATGAGGCGTCAGGCCAGGCTTTGAGAAATTTAGTAGGAGGATTGGGAACATTTCACATTTATAGAATTTGATCCAGGACTTCCTGGAACAGCTGGTGCAAAGATCGGATTTTTCGAAAGGAGGATTATCGCTTGTGTGTCCAAATTTGATAACTACAGTGGTTTCCGAGATTTAATTTTTACATTGAAAACTTATTTTTGGGTTGATGACATTTCGAAAAGAAAATGCTTCAGAAACCATCGTTTTCACTTCCAGAAGCAAGGAACCTTGTTCATTCTGTTAGAAAATTGTAGAAACTTAATTTTGGTAGAATTTTGCAAGGGGTTGAGGTACCCATTTCTAGCTAAAAGTTATTTTTTTTAGAATCTCATAAAATCCAAAACTCCGTTTTTTGAAATGCACGAGTTCCATTGAAATTTTCCCTATTTTGGGAAACGAGAAACTAGATTCCCTCCAAAACCAGAGAACTCTAAACTCATTGTAGGAAGAATTCCCAATAAAATCCGCAACTCCTTTAAGGCAAACGAAAAAGGGAACATCCTCTGAAACTAGAACGCTAATTTCTGATGGAGATCTTCCGAAATGTTGCTTCTCCTTTCCAGGGCGGTAGGAATGCTCAAAATAGCAATCTATCTCTCCCAGTTTGATGTGGCTCGATATAAAACTCCCAACTCCAACTCCCTTCAAATTTCAGAGTCTGAACTTTGAATTTGGAGCTTTCAAATTCAAAATTTATTCCTCAGGGGAAAGGGAGAGTGCAAAAAAAAGAAACTGTTTGAGTTTACCCCGGAAAAAACAAGGCTTGTTCATAGACAAGAGACAATCTCATAAATCCACAACTCCTTTTTTGAGGGGTAGGAGTTTCAATAAAACTTCCAATTCTGTTTGGGTGAACTGAGAATTGGGGTTCACTTCAAAACCAGAAAGTTCAACTGAGAAAACTAGATTATCCCAGTAAACTTCAAACTCACTGGAGACGGGATTCCCTTTAAAATCTCCAACTCCTTTTGGAAAACAAAAATGGGAACGACATACGTTAAATCTAGAACGCTATTTTCTGATGAAAATATTTCCAAATGTTTTATTTCTTTTCCCGGGTGACAGGAATGCTCAAAATAGCATTCTTTCTCTCTCGAGAAATATGCTTCTAATAAAACTCCCAACTCCAACTTCATTGAAATTCCACTGTCTGAATGGGAAAAACTGGAATTTCCAAATTTACAATTTCTTCCTCAGGGGAAAGGAGAGTACAAGAAAATAAACTGCTCGAGTTTATCCCTGAAAAGCTAAACTTGTTCATAGACAAATTTTTAAAATCCATAACTCCTTTATTGAAGGGCACGAGTTCCAATAAAACTTCCAACTCTGTTTGAGTAAAATGAGTAAAGGGATACACTCCAAATCCAGAAACTTCAAGACAGAAAACTATATTGTACCAGTGAACTCCAAACTCACTGGAGACGGGATTCCCTTTAAAATCTCCAACTCCTTTTGGAAAACGAAAATGGGAACGACATACGTTAAATCTAGAATGCTATTTTCTGATGAAAATGTTTCCAAATATTCCATTTCTTTTCTCGGATTACAGGAATGCTCAAAATAGCATTCTATCTCTCTCGGGAGGTATGCTCCCAATAAAACTCCCAACTCCAACTCCATTCAAATTCCACTGTCTGAATTGGAAAAACTGGAACTCCCAAATTTACAATTTGTTCCTCAAGGGAAAGGAGAGTGCAAGAACACAAACTCCTCGAGTTTATCCCTGAAAAGCTAAACTTGTTCATGGACAATTTCTTAAAATCTACAACTCCTTTTTTGAGGGGCACGAGTTCCAATAAAACTTCAACTCTGTTTGAGTGAAACGAGTAAAGGGATACACTCCAAAACCAGAAACTTCAAGACAAGATACCAGGCCATTCCAATGAACTCCAAACTCACTGGAGACGGGATTCCTTCCAAAATCCCCCAACTCCTTTTGAAAAACGAAAAATGGAACGACACGCTTAATCTAGAATGTTAATTTTAGATGGAAACGCTCCAAAATGTTCTATTTATTTCAAACCCCCTTCAAATTTCAGAGTCTGAACTGGCAGATTTGGAGCTACGACAATGGGAACCACATACATTAAATCTAGAATGCTATTTTCTGATGAAATTGTTTCCAAATGTTCTATTTCTTTCCCTGGATTACAGGAATGCTCAAAATAACATTCTATCTCTCTCGGGAGATATGCCTCCAATAAAACTCCCAACTCCAACTCCATTCAAATTCCACTGTCTGAATTGAAAAAAACTGGATTTTTCAAATTTCCAATTGCTTCCTAAGGGGAAAAGGAGAGTGCAAGAAAACAAACTCCTTGAGTGTACCCCTAAAAACTAAACTGGTACACAGACAATTTCTTAAACTTTACAACTTCTTTTTTGAGGAGCGCGAGTTCCAACAAATCTTTCAACTCTGTTTGAGTGAAACGAGTAAATAAGGGATACACTCCAAAACCAGAAACTTCAAAACAAAAAACCAGGCCATTCCAGTGAACTCCAAACTCACTGGAGACGGGAATCCTTCTAAAATCCCCCAACTCCTTTTGGAAAACGAAAAATGGAACGACACGCTAAATCTAGAGTGTTAATTTTTGATGGAAACGCTCCCAAATGTTCTACTTATCTTTTCAGTTGACAGGAATGCTCAAAATAGCGTTCTGTCTCTCTCCGGAGATATTACTCTAATAAAACTCCCAACTCCAACTCCTTTTAAATACCAGTATCTGAACTGTCAGATTTGGAACTTCCGAATTCTTAACTGATTGTCGATGGGAAGGGGGAGGGGCATCAACAGAAACTCATTTTCCAATTTATCACAGAGAAATTAAACTTGTTTTGGGGAATCGTATATAGGACATCACAACTCCTTTTTTAAGGAGTACAAAGTTCAAACAAAACGATCAACTCTCTTTGGGCGAAACGAGAAAAGGGATTCTTTCCAAAACCAAAAATTTCAATCCAGAGCATTCCAAATAAACAATTTCCAAAGATAAGGTTTCCTCTGAAATCCCCAACTTCTTTTGGACAAAATAAAAAGGGAACAACAACTTTAAAGTCTCGAAATGTTCCACTTCTTTTCCGAGGCGACAAGAATGCTTTGAATAGCGTTTTTTGACTCCTAGGACATATGTCTCCATAAAAAACTCCCAACTCCGACTCCTTTCAAATTTCAGTGTTTGAACCGGCATATCTGGGATTTCCAAATTCCCATCTCATTGTCCAGGAGAGAAAGGAGGGTGCAGACTCCTTTTCCGGGATACAGTGCCTGCAGAGTACCCTGGAGAAATGCATATTATTTTATAGGGAATGTCGTGAAATTCAAAACTCCTTTTTTGAGGGAAAAACGGGATTCCCTCCAAAACCAGAAACTTTAAAAGAGGAAACTACATTTCCCTCTCCGCGGAGACTGGATTCCCTCTAAAATCCAAATAACCTGAAGATGGGGTTTCCTCTGAAATCACCAACTTCTTTCGGACAAACGCAGAAGGAAACAACAACTTTAAAGTCCAGTAATTTTCCATTTCATTACCGGGGCGACAAGAATGCTTAGAATAGTATTATTTCTCTCCAAGAAGATATGTCTCCATATAAAACTCCCAACTCCGACACGTTTCAAATTTCAGTGTTTGTACTGGCACATCTGGAATTTCCAAATTCCCATCTCATTGTCCAGGAGAGAAAAGAGGGTAACTCCTTTTCCGGGATAAAGTGCCTGCAGAGTACCTAACGTGGAGAAATCCATATTGTTTTGTAGGGAATATCATGAAATTCAAAACTACTTTTTTGAGGAGCACGAAAACATTTAATTCTGCTTAGGGAAATGAAAAACGGGATTCCTTCCAAAACCAGAGACTTTAAAAGTGGAAACTAGATTGCCCTCTCCGCGGAGACGGGATTCCCTCTAAAATCTCCAACTCCTTTCGGGAAGTGAAAAAGCGAACAATATCCTTTAAAATTAGATCTAATTTCTGATAGAGATCAACTGGATTGTCCCGAAACTTTCCGACCCTTCACCCGAGAGACAGGAATGTTTAAAAGTATCAAACCCCTTTTCCCGAGGGATTTTGCAGGACCCTTAAATAGAAAATTTACAGTAGCCTGTTCCTTTTTATCACCCTTAAGGGGATAAGTGAAATATAAAGGGCCTAAAATCTGTTTTTTTTTTGCGAAACAACATTTCGTTTTAAAGCCGCTATAAATCTATTCTTCCCTCCGTCGAGATTTTTTATTTTGCCCTTCCCGAATTTACTTTCTATCGAATCAATCTGTTTAATATAATTCTTATTTTGAGTTACGTGGTACTTTATTAGTAGGTTTTAGTTACCAACAAGTAGTAATTCCAGTTGAATTCAATATTCAAACTTGTGTGTAAGTACCGTAAGGTACATATTTCATTTCGTTCCGTGTGTTTTTCCTTTAAAACTCTATGCGTATTTCGAGGAAGTTATTCGTCTGTGCGTCGCCCTTATCACCGACAGCACTTTTTTCGTCCTGCCGGGCTCTGCTTGACCTCGATGTAACCGTTTTTTTGCTTGCTTACAAATAGAAAAATAACTCGGGAACATCTCTTCCTCTCTCTCGCTCTCCTCGCCCATTTCTCAATTTATTCGCACGGTGTGCTCGTCGGGTTGGGATGCGTTTTGAATTTCGGGAGTGTTTTAACGGGAAACCGGTGGAAATATCCTGAATTTCCTTCGGGATCGTTTCGTTTAGTGACTCCTACGTCTCGTCGGTGGTGTTCGTGGTAGTGGTAGTTTTCGACTTTTGATTGATCGGCGATCTTTGTTCAAAAGTGTAATTACGGTAATTGCGTGGTTAATTTCCCTTCGCGTGTGATTGTGTGTGTGTGATGACTTCGAGGGCCGATAAAGGTGATTTTCACTGTTGTTCAATTAGGTTTATTTCCATATCGTTTTAAAGTTTGGTATTAATTTCGTTAATGTTGTTTCAGGTTTGCGTGTGTCGCGCACCTTTAAGGAGCAGGAGCTGTGGGTCTCGTGCCGACGTGCCATTGTTGAAAGGTGAGATTTCCCCTTTTTTGAAGACTGACTATTTTGAAAACTAACTTTTAACTGTTTCCCTTCTGACGTTAAGCTATAAGGTTCGTTTTATAGGACCCTGAATTTTGTTTTTGCTGGAACGTACTTGGAATAACTAGTTCGAAAATAACAGTTATTAGTTTATGAAATGATCGATTTAGAGATAACTTTTTTTGAAATACGCAACATTAGTGTGACGTAAGCGTTTGGAGAGGGGGTAACTGATGACAACTACTATTTCTACACTATTTTATCAACACTTCACTTTAATTCAAATTTGGTGCCATCTGTCAGAGAGTGTGACAATGACAATTTGTGAACCAATCAGAAGCACAAGAATAAGAGGCGTGAAAACCAGTGAGGAGCGAGTTGTTGTGCCGTACCTAGTCGTTTCTGATTGGTTAACAAATTGTCAATGTCATACTTTGGACAGGTGGCGCCAAATTTAAATTACATTGAAGTGTCACTTATGAATTTATCTTTCTTCCTCCATAACGTATCATATTTTTTTATGTACAAGAAAACTACGTACTTCAATGCTTACTGTTGCACACAGCTGATAGTTCAGAAATTTTGTTTACACACACATATCAAAAATTACCTTGGTCAAGGGTGGTCATGGATTTCGAAATGATTGTCGCAGTTCCGACATTTGTCTTACATTTATGTCAATCATTTTTTGAGTGTTAAAATCTGTCAAGTCTTTGAGCTAAAGTTATTGATGATGTCAGTGTAGCTTGACAATGACAGAATTATTTCAAAAGGATGATTTATGATGATTTAAGCTAAGACAACCGTTTTACATTCCATGGGAACACTTTACTAAGATAATTTTTGATATCACGGTATTACCAGTTGCTTGAAAATGTTCCCCATGTTGGCCATGTTAATTCCCATATCACAGTGTCGGTACATTGGAACAAGTAATATTAACTTTAGGAAATCAGTAGTTTTTGTGAAAAATAGAAACTACTTACTTAGATTGGGAACATTTGACGTTCATTTTCTCAATGTTCTAATAAGTTATTTTTATGAATTTAGCGACAATAATGAACGTTGACTATCCAATAATTACACATTAATATTTCAATTTCACCCACGTTTTCCTCCTTTCGCCATATTGGAATTCTATTGACAGCTGTACAAAACTGCCAAATGGTTGTGTATAAACGACCGACATGACGGGCATACGTTCGGATCGACGAATCTTAATAGAAAATGAAACGAATTTGACACAAATATCCGGAAATGAGCCTACCATATCACGAATAATTATATTGGAGTTTACCTAATGATAGTAATGATCGAATTTTACGACAGCGCCTCGATTTTTGTGAATTTTTCAAAAAAATGTTGTAAAAGAAGTCTATAAGACGAACCTCAGCCCCATTTCGTTTTTAATATTAATATTTTACTAAAAATTTTCCTCGTTATTTCTTACAGGTGAGTATTATCGACGGCAATGGCATAGAACTTCAGATAAGGGCAGAGATTTAAGAGATTAACAGCTACTTATAAGGTAAGTTTTATTTCAAGAGGATTTTTAGAAGTCTATTTTATTCTTGTAGCAAATTATCTTTGTAAACTTTTCCATATCAATTTTTTAGGTAAGTCCTTTTGGTGGTGGTGGTGGTGGTGGCTGATTTCGTGGAAGCGCAGGAAGGCAAAACCATTTGCCTACTAATAATGCAATGGAAGACAGTTGAAGACATGAAGTTAGAAGAACTACAAGAAGCCAAGAGTAATCTAATTGGTTAGTATTTATTTATTTAAATTGCCATTGAACTTATTGTAGTTCGTTGTTTCTCTTGTTATTGTTTCAGGTGCAGTCTGAAGTGAAGTGATAGTGGTGAATATCGTGGAGTCAGTAGCGGCGGCAAGGATGGAGGCGTTGCCATTATTTCTAAATATCATTATCAAAGGTTAGTTTCCTTTTAGGTACATTATTTTTGAAGAGGCAAATAGGCAAATTTATATTAAAATGACCATTTATGCATTTCACTTGTATCTTATTTTGGGTTAATGTTTATTTACTATTACTTTGCAGGTACCAGTCATCTTAGCGAGCCATGACGAACATCTTTCAAGGACAGAAGCAGCTGCATTTTAAGGTTAGTTTTCTTCAATTTTTGGTGAAGGACAGCTTAACATGAGTCAACTATATACAATTATGTCTTACAAGGTTATGACTTGGTTTATAACGAAGAAACCAACATTTAGCCTTTTTTTAAAACAAGTTACTGGATTATATCTTGATTTTAACGATTTTTGCAATATATTTCACATGAATTATCTTGCAGGTTTTAAAAGCAGTAATATTTCACGATCTCTCAAACTCCAACCTTTTTAAACTTGAAATATTAAGCGAACCTCAATTTTGATATCATAACACACTTATATACAACAAATAACCGACGCATTTTGTGATATTTTCGCGGAAAATCTGTAACAAACGTATTCAATTGGAGCAAAATTATCACACACAATTTCAGATTTTTTAAAATTCACTAGAATACGTCTAATGTTTCCAAAATAAGTATCATCGTCCCTTAGGGATATCGTAAATTACATTTCCAAACGATTACAACTCCTTCAGGAATGTCGTCAGTGCGTTAAAATTGTCTCACATTCCTAGGAAACTTCGCAAATTCCGTAAAAGCATCAGCACTCATTCGAGGGTGTAATAAATCTCGTTGCAAGTTTCACGTTTAAGTAAAAACAGTTTGAATTCCTTTAAGGATGTTATCGTTTCATTAAAGAGTGTTATAAGTTCCTTAAGAACTTCCAAGGTTGATTAGAAACATCCAGAATTTCTCCAAGTTAAAAATTCTATATGTCATTTGCACGTCGTGAGAAATTTTGGCTCAATTAAATAACGCAGAAATTGTTTATAATTCTTTTACTCTAGAAGAGACACTTCTGTCACTTCTTGATGAGTAATGCAAAGGTCATCTGTAAAAAGTATCAACTTATGAATAAAACTGTAGTTTTCTAAGATATATCTTAATAAACGCCCTGATCGAATTTCGGCTCAATTGAGTCAAGTATGAATCCGTTACGACTTTGTTACTCCAGGAGAGTATGTCTTGATAAGTAATCTATTTCGACAAGAACGCTTAAGTTCTTATGGTCTTATGACTCTTTTACTCTTGAAATGTCATATGTTTGTAGGTAATGAAAAGATCCATTTACTGAATCTGAAAAAAACTGTCAATTGCAATGAATTCGACTTTGTAGTTTTATAAGTAGGAATTTATTATGACCTTTTTACTCAAGAGTCCCTTATGGACAAGTAATCAAAAGCTCCACTGACTATGTATATAAGAACTATTAACCTTGATGCAAAAAACTTTGCAGTTTAATAAAAAGTATCCTAGATTGACAGAATATTGGCTCAATTAAATAAGGTAACAACAATGGTCACTTGGCTCAATTGAACAAGGTAGAAAGGTATGCCATTTTTTACTCAAAAATGGTCACTTGACTCAATTGAATAAGGTAGAAATTTGGTATGACTTTTTTACTTAAGGATGGTCACTTGACTCAATTGAATAAGGTAGAAATTTGGTATGACTTTTTTACTCAAGAAGGCTTAATTGAATAAGGTTGAAATTTGGTATGACTTTTTTACTCAAGGATGGTCACTCCTGGAAAAAGTAATGAAAATGTCCAATGACCATAATATCTTCAAGTACCTTGAGATGTTTATAATTTTTTTTTAAAAGAATATTGGCTCAATTGAATCAAGTGGGAGTTCTCTATGACATTTTTATTATAAAACAGGGTGAATAATGGAAATATCCATTGTCCGTATCTGCAAGCACTATCAACTTTGATGCATAAAACCGTGTAGTTTGATAACAAATATCCTAATGAACGTCTTGATAGACATTCTACTCAATTGAGTAAAATACAAATTTGTTACAACACTTTTTCTCGAGAAGTGTCACTCCTGCTTTGTTTGCAATAATGAAAAGTATCCTAGATTGACAGAACTTGGCTCAATTGAATACGGTTGAAATTTGATATGACTTTTTTACTCAACAATGGTCACTTGGCTCAATTGAATAAGGTAGGAAGGTATGACTTTTTTACTCAACAATGGTCATTTGGCTCAATTGAACAAGGTAGAAAAGTATGCCTTTTTTACTCAAGAATGGTCCCTTGGCTCTATTGAATAAGGTAGAAATTTGGTATGACTTTTTACTCAAGGATGGTCACTCCTGGACAATTAATGGAAATGTCCATTGACCATAATATCTTAAAGTACCTTGAGATGTTTTTTTTAAAGGTTGTAAAAGAATATTGGCTCAAATGAATCAAATGGAAGTTCTGTATGACGTATGTTCGTTTTTATTATAAAATAGGATGAATAATGGAAATATCCATTGTCCGTATCTGCAAGCACTATCAACTTTGATGCATAAAACCGTGTAGTTTGATAACAAATATCCTAGTGAACGTCTTGACAGACATTCTGCTCAATTGAGTAAAATACAAATTTGTTACAACACTTTTTCTCGAGAAGTGTCACTCCTGCTTCGTTTGCAGTATTGAAAAGTTCCCTATGAACTCCATTGCTAATGTTTGATGACTTATTTAATAATGTTGTAACAAAAATATTTCTAGAGAAATCCACTTTTACCGAAATGGCCTGAAATAAGTTTCATTTTTATTTCTATTATCGAAACAGCTTGTTGAGTAGGACATGTACCATTTTATGACACGGAGGCCGTTTAAACCTACGCCCCAAAAGAGAGAAAGAGTAAATAATTAACAGATGTTTTAAGAGAATCAATTTAACGACCATTAAAATCTTAGGCAAATAACAAACCTGTACCCGTGAGGATCAGATGTGCGATGAATGAAAGAGAAGTGAAATTGGGCACGTTTCTTCTTCCACTTCTTCTGAAAGTTTTCTTTGTACGGCTCTGACAATTACGTTGATGTTCCCACAGTTACATTCCTGTTAGTCGATATAATTATATCGCTACTTTCGTTTCTACGCCGCTCATGGGATCGTTTAATAAATCATGGGTGGAAATTGTACAGCCTGGTATTAGTGGGTAAATAATTGCATTTAGGTACAAACACATTTAGTGCCTCGCAATTATTGTTATTATGAAGGTCTGACGCTTCCAGGCTTTTCAGTCGAGAAAATCTAGATGGACCCTACAGAGGGAATTTGTAACTAACGTCACTTTTGAAGGTTTCGGAAGTGTCGATACGAACCGTTTAATGGACGTAGTTAGAGCTTCATCAATTATCGCAATTAATTCGACAAATAATATGATTACGCGGTTGGAGGGACTTCACGCCGACGTACCCACGTCTGAGCGACGAACCGTTAACCGCAATCTGACAGCAATTATTTACGCCATTTTTCCTGCAATCTAGGTTTCGATTTGAAAACGTTACGTTTCCATTCGATTTAAGGTTTTCTGGCACAATTGCGCCCCGCCGCTTCATTTCATTTCGTGGCCAAATATGCTTTGATTACCTGATCAAATTGAGTCGGTAGTGGTAAAGGGGAGCACGTGCGCTGTCAAATTTGACTTTCACTGTGAAAATACAGTATAAATGTGTAATATGTTCACATACATTAATTGCATGTTGAAACTGCATATGATTTTTTAAAAATTAGATGGAACAGGAAAACTCAGTTACAACTTGTTTCGTGCAATAGTTTTGACTCATTTCACTTGAGTAAGACAGGAATTTGTTACGACCCTTTAACTCATGAAGAGTTACTTAAAGTGTTACCAGAAAAAGTTACTGTTTTCTAAACTTTTTCTTGAAAGTCACATTTTTCGTTAGTGCCTTATTTTTAGAAAATTGCACTCTGGTTAATCCTCTGCGATTGACTGATTTTCGGGAAGTATGTTCCATTTGGCTCAATAGACTAATAGGTTTTTGGATTAGGTTTTTCATGAAAGTTTACATGGATTTCCTAACCGCAATTCATCGAACTTTTCGGAAAACCATTCAATTTAATATTTTTTCATGTGAGGTACCCATAGGTATATTAAGAGAAAGTATTGTAATCGTACTGATTTTCGGAATTTGAGATATTGGACAGTTTGAGGTCCCCTGAGTTCGAAAAACTTGTTTTTGGAAACATGTCTGTGCATGTATGTATGTATGTATGTGTGTATGTAGTCAACGTTTTATCAGTAACTATAGATAGGCGAAAGTTGAAATTTTGTGTTTAGGCTGGACCCCCTAAAAACTCGCGACCACATAAATTTCATGAGAATCAGTTAAGGACAAAGCGACAAAGGGCACTTTACCCTTGTCATTTTTAGGTTTTCTTTTTGGATTATTTTAAAAACTGGTCCAACGGTATTTTTATACTTTGTACATTTACTTTACTATTCAATTCTTATTGATTGCTGTTATCGTCATATTGACTGATCTTCTACGAAGGGCCCTTTACTCTTGTATATTTCTAGTTTTTCTCAATTTTCTCCAAAACGGCCTTACCGATTCTTAGCAAATTTTAGATTTGAACGGAGCTAACTAATGGCTACAACTTTCATTTGAAACATTTTTATCTAAAACCTCCCTAAAGGACACTTTAATAATGCTACCATGGATATTTGGTCCGACATGAGAAAGCCTTATCATGTTACACATCGCCATTTTTTGTTCCAGAAAAAATTGAGTACAAAACTGAATTTTCTGGACAAAATTAACCACATAAATTTCATCACAATTAGTGAAGGGCAAAGGGCACTTTACTATTGTCATTTTTAGTTTTTTTTGGGATTATCTTAAAATCTGGTCCAACGTTTTTTTATGCTTTGTATATTTGCTTTACTATTCAATTCTTACTGATTGCCGTTATTGTTATATTAACTGATCTTCAACGAAGGGCCCTTTACTCTTGTAAATTTCTAGTTTTTCTCAATTTTCTCCAAAACGGCCTTACCGATTCTTAGCAAATTTTAGATTTGAACGGAGCTAACTAATGGCTACAACTTTCATTTGAAACATTTTTATCTAAAACCTCCATAAAGGGCACTTTAATAATGCTACCATGGATATTTGGTCCGACATGAGAAACCCTTATGATGTTACACATCGCCATTTCTTTGTTCTAGAATAAATTGAGTACAAAACTGAATTTTCTGGACAAAATTAACCACATAAATTTCATCACATTTAGTGAAGGGCAAAGGGCACTTTACTATTGTCATTTTTAGTTTTTTTTTGGGATTATCTTAAAATCTGGTCCAACGTTTTTTTATGCTTTGTATATTTGCTTTACTATTCAATTCTTACTGATTGCCGCTATCATCATATTGACTGATCTTCTACGAAGGGCCCTTTACTCTTTTATATTTCTAGTTTTTCTCAATTTTCTCTTTCATTTTCAAACTTTCATTTGAAACATTTTTAACTGAACCCTCCCTAAAGGGCACTTTAATAATGCTACCATGGATATTTGGTCCGACATGAGAAAGCCTTATGATGTTACACATCGCCATTTTTTTTGTTCCAGAATAAATTGAGTACAAAATTGAATTTTCTGGACAAAATTAACCACATAAATTTCATCACAATCAGTGAAGGGCAAAGGGCACTTTACTATTGTCATTTTTAGTTTTTTTTTTGATTATCTTAAAAACTGGTGCGACGTTTTTTTCATACTTTGTATACTCATTTTACTATTTAATTCTTATTGATTGCCGTAATCGTTATATTGATTGATCTCCTGCGAAGGGCCCTTTACTCCTGTAAATTTCCAGTTTGTCTCAATTTTCTCCAAAACGGCTATACCGATTCTTAGCAAATTTTAGATTTGAACTGACCTAACTAATGGCTACAACTTTCATTTGAAACATTTTTATCTAAAACCTCCCTAAAGGGCACTTTAATAATGTTAATGTAACGTTTTTTTCTAATTTATTTACACTGTCCTAATTATACACTACACACTACTTAATTTATTTAGACTATTACTGAACTAATTAATTCATATAACACACTTAACTTTAATTTATTTGTACAATTCGCGTGTCCGTTTTTCGCCTTATTTATTCACTCGCGGCTTCACGTCTAATCCCCTCTCTCCGACCGCAAGTCCGCTTATATACATATCTAAATTGTATTCGCGATGATTCCTGAAATAACTCAATCCTTCTTTTCCCTAATAATGTTTATGTAGAAACGTCCAGAAGGTAATAAATCATTCTTCCTTAATAAGATGTTGCCGGGATGTTGGGGACGGTTTTTTTATTGCTCAATTAAGCGCAGCGGCGTTCCTTTGAGGTAAGCCGCCGTCCGATAAGAGTAAACACATTTCGCGCTGCTGTTTACATTTCACGTTACATTACCATGAATATTTAGTCTGACATATGAGAAAGCCTTATCATGTTACACATCGCCATTTTTTTGTTCCAGAAAAAATTGAGTACAAAATTGAATTTTCTGGACAAAAGTTACGTCAATGTTTCCATTGTCTGACTTTGAAAAAGTATTGAAATTTGTGCTAATCTCAGATTTATAGAATTAGGACTATGAGGAAAGGATTTGTGTTTGGTTAAAACTTCACATTCTGGAAAATTAACTGGAAGATTAGTTAATGAAACTAAAGTAACGTGAATTTCTGAAAAAGAGACTAGAATTTAGGAAATTACTGAATTATATATAAAATCTAAATTTTTTGTTTTCAAATGATTTCTGCGTAATCGACTAGAGTTGATAGAATTTTTGGAAAGTTTACTGAAATTGTTTCAGATTTATGGATAACATTTTTGTTTTAAAGTTGTGCAGACGTTCTGTAAAATTCATTAGAGCTCTAAATTAGAGGAAAATTATTGATATCTCTATCATTAGAGCAAAAATCATAAATTTTCTGAAAAATTATTTAATTTCCTTTAAAATCTAGACTCATAGATCAGTCGCTTGGTTAACATTACAGTTTCTGAGAAATTGACTACAATAGTAGTTTTCTGACGATAGTTACGTAAATGTTTCTAAATTTATTTACTTCATTTCAAATGAATTTTGAAAAATGTACCGAAAATGATGTAAATTTCAAATTTGTGGAACGAGTGTTTGGTCCAAATTTCAGATCCTGAAAAAATGACTGGAAATGACCACTGAGTTAGTGGAACGAGAGTTGTCTGTCTATTTCTGAAAAAGTGACTAGAATCTAGAAATGTAATGAAAAAGTCAAATTTTCATTAAAACTTCAAGTGTTTTCTGGATAATCAACTAGAGCATTATTCTTATTTTTGATTACATGTTGGGTAGATTTCTAGAAAAAATCACTGAGCTCATCAGAATATTCGAAAATTTTCATTAAATCCCGGATCTGAGAAATTTACTGTACCTATTAGTTTTTGCAGACATAAATTACTGAATAATTGACTTCAATTCGTCTGACTTTTGCAAAAAGTACGGAAATTGGTACGAAAACGAACATTTCTTGGTGGGACGAAAGTTAGATAAATTTCGAAAAGGATAAAAAACCATAGAAACTTACTGGACCATATGTAACAGTCACATTTTCTTGTTAAAAGTTCAATTGGTTTCTGCGTAATCGACTAGAGTTAATTTTTTTGAAATCTCTTTATTTTACTTTATGCAATATCTTACTCTGTTTTTAGTTGTCTGTTGACTTTTGGAACACTTCAAATTTTTTTTTGTTTGTTTTGTTATTCATTTTCACAGAAAGAAAAATTAGTACCATGTAAAAAACTTTTGAGCTTTTCAAAAAATATTGGAAAACTTATTTTCCGCATTAATTTTTGGCTAATAGTTTATAAAGAGGAAATCCCACATTGGGAATGAGTGATTTTCTCAAAAAAATGTTCCTAGCTTTTTGACCAATTCAGTTTAAATATTGAGATGAAAAATGACCTTTTCTAAAACGCAACCCTTAAATAAGTTGTTTTTTTTTTTGTTATTCTTAGGAGCCCAATAAACTTGAAATATCAAAATCCGTTTAATCGTTCCATTCCAAATTTCATAATCAATATATCATATCAATATATATCTATAAACTAGATGATGGGAATCCATAAGTGTAATATGGAAGTTCAGAGTTTCATGTTAAATATAGGTTTGTGTTATATAACAGTGGCAGACGTAAAATATTAATGTCAACATAAAATACAACAAATAATCTGAGTGCCTTTTAATAACGACTTTAAGTGTGACTAAATTTCACAAAAAAACGCTATGAAAGGCAAATTCGCCGAACAAACGTAGAGAATCGGAAACAAAAGTATTTTCACTTTTTTCTCTCTCTTTGAATAGTAACTAAGGATGCGCGCAGGTACTCAAACACACATAAAGTACTTTTAACATGACCAAAATAGAAATTTTTACAATTCCGGTATAGGTAATTTGAAACTTTCGATGTTCGCGACAAGGATGGAATAACAAATAACAAATAAAATAAGACTGCTCGCGAGTGAAAACGTGTTTGTTCCGCGATGTCAGGCAATTCAAACATGGAGATTTCTTATAGTATATAGCTACGATCGCTTTTCTACGTGTGTAATGTACGTAGCACACATTTTTCATTGTTTTTGACGCATTCTAGGTTACGCTGACGCTTCGATGAGACACGGGCGTACCGAATAATACCGAGCGCATGTAAAGTGGCCGACAGGAGATTTCTAATTGATGCTTTCGTCGATCGCTAATTCGGCAATTATTAAATGAGGCGTCCAATATGCACGTTTTACGCATTTTCGTACTTTCCAAAGTTCTCTTGATCACCTTCCACGAAGAATCCACTTTGCCTGATTTTGAAAATTTGGTAGTAATTGATAGAACGCAATCTTTTAATAAAAACAGTTAAACGCAAACAGTGCAGTTTGAGTTTTCAAAATATAAAATTTTTCAAAAAAGTCAACTTTGCCTGATTCTGTTATTAGTTGGTAGAAGGCGATTTTCATATTGTATTTTTCTAGTTATGAATTTTTAAAATACATTTCCAAAAGTTTGATTTTGAAAAATCCCCTACGATTTAATAAAAGGCAATTTTTTACCATGATTTCACGTAAAACATAAAACGTGAAAATTCTGTAAGAAATTTAATGCTTTAAGTAATAATTCAGGATGTAAATCGTGTTAGGAAAATTTGGAAATATTAAATTTTTCGAAAAAAACTACTTGTCTGGTATTACAAATCTCAGTACTAGTTGATAGAAGATAACTTCTTATTAAAAAAAAATTAAAATAAAAAAATTTTTCACGTAGTGTATTTCTCGAGATATAAATTTTTGAATTTTCCAAAAAAAGACACTTTACCTGATTTCACAAATTACGTTAATAACTTTAGGTAGGCAACATCCTAATAAATATATGTTAACCAAGTTTTCAAGTAAATGTGTATTTTTCGAGTTATGAATTTTTGAAATATCGAATTTTCCAAAAATAGTTAATTTTGTCTGATTCCGACAGTAGTTGATAGAAGGCTCCTTTCTCGAAAAAAGAACTTAAAATATAGTATTTTTCGAGTTATAAATTTTTGAAATATTGAAGTTTCCAAAAACAGTCAACTTTGTCTGATTCTAAAAATTGCACTACCGACTGATAAAAGTTAATCTTTTAATAAATACAGTTGAAGCAAGTTTTCAGTATGAAGTGTATTTTTCGAGTTACGAATTTTTGAAATATTAAAGTTTCCAAAAATAAGTCAAATTTGTCTAGTACGTAGTGACTACAAACTTCATCTGATTTTAAAAATTCTGGTACCAATTGCTTGAAAAGCGCCTTCATGAATACAGTAAACCATAGATTCCACGTAAATGGTGCATTTTTCGAGTTATGAATTTTTTAAATATTGAAGATTCCAAAAAGAGTCAACTTTGACTCGTTCTAAAAATTGCAGTACCGATTAATAGAAGTTAACATCTTAATAAAGAAAGTTGAAGTAAGTTTCACATATTTTTCGAAGATGGATTTTTAAAATATTCCATTTTTCAAAAAAGACTACTTTGTCTAATTGTAAATATTTCGAAGCCCCTACTGATAGAATAAAAATTACAAGACTGTCTTACGATTCTTAAGATTCCAGAAATGTTTTCAGGAATCCTACAGGAAATAGTCCAAGATATGAAAGACCTTTTAAAATGCTTTTGTTATTCCAGAAAACTCTGTGAGTTATTATTAATAATTTAAAAAATATTTTAGAATGAATTTCTCAGGAAAAAAACAACTTTTAAAATTTCGAGACATTTTCAGGATAAAAAAAGGCAATTTCTTACCAAGATTTCACGTAAAACATAAAATGTGAAAATTCTGTATGCTTTAAGTAATAATTCAGGATGTAAATCATGTTAGGAAAATTTGGAAATATTAAATTTTTCAAAAAAAACTGTTACAAATCTCGGTACTAGTTGATGGAAGGTAACTTCTTATTAAAAAAAAACAAAAAAATTTTCAGTTAAAAAATGTGTAAGTATTTCTCGAGATATAAATTTTTGAATTTTCCAAAAAAGCTCACTTTACCTGATTTCAAAAATTACGTTAATAACTCCTAGGAAGGCAACATCCTAATAAATATCTGTGAACCAAGTTTTGCAGGTAAAAGTGTATTTTTCGAGTTATGAATTTTTGAAATATTAAAGTTTCCAAAAACGGTCAACTTTGCCCGATTCTAAGAATTGCATTATCCACTGATAAAAGTTAACCTTTCAATAAATAAAGTTGAAGCAAGTTTTCACTTATGAAATGTGTTTTTCGAGTTACGAATTTTTGAAATATTAAAGTTTCCAAAAATAAATCAAATTTGTCTAATCATAATACGATACGTAGTGATAAAAAACTTCATCTAATTTTAAAAATTCTGGTACAAATTGCAAGAAAAGCAACGTCTTCATAAATAAAGTAAACCTAGATTCCACGTAAATGGTGCATTTTCCGTTATAAATTTTTGAAATATTGAAGTTTACAAAAACAGTCAACTTTGCCTCATTATAAAAACTGCAGTACCGATTGATAGAAGTTAACTTCTTAATGAATAAAGTTGAAGCAAGTTTTCACATATTTTTCGAAGTATGAATTATTGAAATATTCCATTTTTCACAAAAGGCTCGACTTTGTCTAATTTTAGATATTTCGAAGCCTCTACTGATAGAATAAAAATTACAAGACTGCCTTAGGATCCTTAGGAATCCAGAAATTTTTTCAGGAATCCTGCAGGATATAGTCCAGGATATGAAAGACCTTTTTAAATCATTTTGATATTCGAGAAAACCCTTTTTGAGTTATTATTCTGAGCAATATTTTAGCATTGATTTTTCAGGAAAATAATAACTTAAAATTTCAGGACATTTTCAGGATAAATTATAGTTACTTCAAGAAATAACTTGGGAACGTTCAAAATTTTTTCGGGATTCTTAGGAATTTTCCAGGAATCCTCCTGGAACATTCAGTAATCTTTCCAGGAATGTTCAAGACTTTTGAACCGGTCCAGTTAATTATGATACTTTGAAAATTGTTTAAGGACCTTAGATTTGTTTGGGATTTTCTCAAAGAAAAATCCTGAAATTTCATTAGGATTTTAGACATTTTTTGAAAAGTTTGCGAATGAATCAATACTCTCACGGAGATTATACTTTTTATAATTTTTTCAGTAGGGTAATGAGATACTCTCAAAGTGAATTACTGGTTTTTTCAGAAATAATCTATGAACCCACAAAAATCCTTCAGGATTCGTAGGCACTTTCAGGAATCCCTTAAGGAATTACAGTATCTACAAGATAGATACGGAATTGGACACATTTAAATATGGGGGAAACATCCAGTGGACCTTTCCTATCCCATCTAGAAATATAGAAAGTTCAACTCGAAATTGAATGTGGCGTATTACAGCACAGTAGTCATATTTCTTTAAATCTCATAAGCTTTCAAAAATAATTCAGAAAGGATTTAAAATATAGTCATTATGTCACTTTTTTAACCTTTTAAATTTGTAAAATACTTCTCTTGGCGACGAGCTCAAAATTAGTAAAACGTTTGAGAGAAAAATGGATCGATTACCATTACACCTTGCCATGAGGATTTGTATTTATGGCAATTTCAACTTTCCTTTCACAGAATCGCACGCACGATATCTTACATGAAACACAGATTAAAGTTCAGCGGTGAATCTTCCCGTCATCAAATGCAAAATTTACCGTAAGGAAATGATGCGTGTATGTGTGTTGTACTCATTAGCTATTTAAATGGAATGATCGCGATAGAAAGTGCAAGTGTTTTCACCCAGAACATACCCGATTATATAAATTTAGTCTAAAAACACTTACGGTCGATTTGTTTAAACAGTTATTTACAGACTCGTCATACTGATAATTTAAAATTTAAATAACTCTAAGTAACTGAGTAAAGAAGAAAAAACAATCACAAGAAGTTCGCAGGATACAATGGAAATGTAAATAAAACCGAATGTGAAACTCACCTTACATTTAACCATTATTAGAGTCTTCGCGGATCAGAATTCCCAACCGCACATTGTTCGCCTTTTATTAGTGTTCTAATTATTTAGTGGGAGGCGAATCGCATTGCCTTTTAGCTGCCCTGAATCTGAAAAATGGAAAATATTAGTGCAAAGAGAGATTTTCACAATTTCATTTTAATAATCATTTAGTGAAGTACTCTCTTTGTTTTCATATAACATTATAAGTTTAATTCCGTTAGATACCTTCCCTTAAAGGTTATTGAAAGTTTACCATATTTTTGTTGGAACTGCTCATCCTTGTATTTAGGAAATTTGATAATGCATACCTTATATTTGGTTTTGAAAATTACAAAAGTCCTTTGAGGCGTCACCTCAAAAAACAAGTCCACTTTCACCAAAACAACTTTAATACATTAACCTGGCATTAATTAATGTTATTAAGCTACTAATGATAGTATTAATGGTATTAATATTCTTTTAAAATTACTTGGAATATTCCGTGCAATTTAGATTTTAACCTGGTCATTCACTACTCGATGATAATAATTATTAACAATAATAATAAAAGGATTTGAAATGTATTTTTATGTACTGATACGGGGTTCCTGCGTTGGTGCAGGTAATATGTGATAAGTGGTAATGACTCCTCATAGTTTTATGTAATAAAACTCTCTAAGTGAGAGTTTACCTCAAAATCAGGTTAAAAACCTTCATGTGGGCTTAATCAATCCATATTAAAAATTAGTAAACGATGATTGCGTAACTATTTCCTGAAATAGACTTATTATAGTAATAACGGTACTAATTGGAAAAACCATAAGTACCGTCTAATTTTGAGAGTTACTGGAGCTTTTTGGAAATGTTTGAAATTTGAAAATTTTTAAATATATTTGGATTAGTTAGCGGTAGGTACATAGGTACTTCGTAATTGCGTATCCTTTTGTTTTAAGACACTTATTCCAGCAAGCACAAATCCATGTCACAAACATATCAATTTTATATCGTAAATTAAATATAAAATTAAATAAAGTAATGTTAAAAAATTCAAATTAAATAAATTAATATATATTAATTAAATTATTAATATTCTTTTGCGGTTGATATTAGCGTCAGTATATAAAGGGGCGACAACCAGGTAACATGTTTGTAACCGTTGAAATCATGTCATTTGATCAGAACAATATTTTTTAAAAAGTATTTCAGGACAAAACACCTCAAATTAATTTTTTATATATAAACATTTTACAAGAAAACATTATAGAACTCAAATCGACTCAAATTACTTTATTACAGTCTCATTGTTAAACAAAAGATATTTGAACTTTTTATTCAGCGAATTTTAAGATATGTATCGTTTGGTGCATTTGGTCACATTGAAATGTGACTTTTGTTTAAATAAAAATCAATAAAAAATTCTGTATAACTTAAAATTTCTTATAAACCTTATTGCGGTCACATCATTAATTAAAATAAATTTGGACATCCCATTGTGTGAATTCTACTCTGAAATTTAGAAATTTGATTTTTTTTAAATAAAAATTAATGACAAATGTAACCATTGAATTTTACTCAGAATTTGTAATAGTGTAATAAAGTTTCTTGCAGTCACATATAATTATGAAAAACTAGGCATTAGGTTAATTCTAAGAGATACATAAGTTTGATGCATTCGTTAATTTCAAAATGTCACTTATGTGTAGATAAAAATTATTAAAAATTTCTGTAGATCTTCAGTAGAACTTTTCAACTGAATTTTGAAAGTTTCATGTAGCAGTCACATAAATTATTAGAGATAAATTTGAATTTCCCATTTAGTGAATTCTATGAGATGCTTAATTTTGGTGCATTCATTAATTTCGAAATGTAACTTATGCTTGAATAAAAATCAATAAACATTTTTGAACAACTTCAATCAATTCAATCAAACAACTTAGAGTTCCTAATACATTTAATTGAAATAATGTCATTAATTAAAATATGTTTGAATTTCTCATTTGGCGAATTTTAAGAGATGTGCATCGTTTAGTGTCTTTACTAATTTCGAAATGTGATTTTTGTCGAAATAAAAATTTCTGCATAAATTTAATTGGACTTAAGCTTGTAATGCACTTTATTGTAATCTTATTTTATCAATTAGAACAAACATGAACTTTCTATTTAGGCAATTCTAAGATATATGGACCATTTCTTACTTGTGAAATTTCATTTTTGTTTCAATAGAAATCGGTAAAATATTTTGAAGAACCTCAATATGACTTAGGGTGTTTGGTAATCTTTGTAGCAGTCACATCACGAATTAAGGTAAGTTTGGACTTCCTATTTGGTGACAGCTAAACACTGCATCGTTTAGTGCATTCATTAATTTTGAAATGTGATTTTCATTGAAATAAAAATCAATAAAAAATGTTCTAAATTTTCAGTTGGACTCAAAATTTCTAAAAAATTTCATTGCAGTCACATGATTACTCAAAACAAATTTAAAAAAGCATCAAAAAGTTGTGTTGAACTTAAAGATTAGTTCACATTCACATCATCATTTAAAATGAATTTTATTTCCTCATTTAGTGGTTTCTAATTTTAAGTTATGGATTCCATAATGTTCGAAATTTGATTTTTGTTTAAGTAAAATTCAATAAAAAAATGTGCAGAATTTCAATTGGACCTACAATTTTTCCTAACTTTATTACAGTCACATTACTAATTAAACACAAATTTGGACTCCTCATTTGTTAATTTTAAAATGCGACTTTTGTTTCAATGAAAAATATTCTGTATAACTTCAATATAACTTAAAGTTATTATATATTATTATTAATAATAATTAATTGATTATTTTATTTAATTATTTAATAATAAATTAATAATTATTATTATACGAAATTGAAATAAGATGTTTCCATCATGCTTCTGCTTGTTGGAATAAATCATGGTGGGTCTGCTTTTATCACCAGAAACATTTTTTTGAATCAACGAGTTCTGCCATGTTTGATAGGTATATTTTAGCACGCAGGAGTTCTGTCACGAGGGTATATAGTCTAGTGAGTTTGGTTAGATTGTTTGAAGTTACCAAGTTCGTGATAGTTGAAAATGTAAAATTTTTGTCACTTTTATAAAGGAAGAGACAGATGGAACAAACAACACCAAAATCGTATTAAATCAAATTTATCAAACTGAACCAAAAAATTGAACAAAAATTAAAAAAGCCTAGTGTAGTCATTTATAGGCATGTCATCTTTTTGACGTTTTACATTTAGTTAGTGTAAACTTAGGAGCTAAAGTTAGTGTATTACTATAATAATTATCGTGTGCATTTATCGACTTACAATAATAATGGGAATTTCTCGTACACCGAAGTTATATCGAAATTCCAATAAGAGGAGGTTATCACTCGCGCGGCCGGCGGCCTCACTTTACTCTCGGACGATTCACCACGACCTCACGGCACCGGACCGTGTCAACGCAACAAAACAATGCCACAATACGCTAAAGTCTTCATCGTCATACGCAAATGACCCGAGGAGAAAGCACACGCATCAGTACCGAGATCTCGGAGAGAGAAGATGGATGCGCTCTCGGGAGTGAAATGGTATGGCCGTGTTTTACCAGCTCTCGAGATGGTACCCAAATAACCATTGGAAAAGGCCTTGCGGCGTTTTATAGCGGCTGAGCAGCGCGACGAGGACGAGCCACTGGAAATGGGTGACGACGAGGATTTTCACTTTCTTGCGTGGAATTTCGTGCTGTATTTCCGACTTTTTATTGCATTTCCTGTGATACGAAACGCAACTTTGTTAAATACCAGCAACTCATTCTAGATTGATAAATTGAATCATTAATTTACACTTCTAAACTTAATTCTTAAGCCACCATAACGACTCAATATTTAAGCTCTTAAAAATGACACTCAATTTGAGGATCACTAAATATCACCACTACTCGCTCACAAATTTCAGTCCTAACCCATAACGACTCATTGTTGTTTCTCAAAGTTCGAGCAATTTGAAAATGACCCATACTAAAATTCCTAAATTTCACCCCCAAGCTATAATGATTCATGAAAGTTTTAGTGCCCTAGAAGTGACACTCAATTTAAGAGTTATCGAATTCCAAGACTACTGGAACTCCCTATTTAAATTTCTCCATCTATTTTCAAAGCTATTAGGAGTCACTTTGTTCCTGAGAGTTTAAGCGATTTAAAAATTATAGTCAGGATCGTCGAATTTCACTTTTACTAACACTCATTTAGACATTACTAAGCCTTAATGACTCATTTTTCTTTCTGAATGAGCGACTTAAAATTGAAACATTATTACCACGTCCACATTTAGTTTCTAAGCCCCATTTTTGTTTTTCAAAGATTGAGAAATTTGAAAATGACACTCAATTTGGGGATCATCGAACTTCAAAGTACTGAAACCGACTATTAAAATTCCTAAATTTCACCTCCAAGCCATAATGACTCATAACAGTTTTAATGCCCTAGAAATGACACTCAATTTAAGACTTATCGAATTCCAAGACTACTGGAATTCACTATTTAAAATACTCCATTTGTTTCCAAAGTCATAACGAGTCACTTTGGTCCTGAAAGTTTTAGCGCTTTAAAAACTACAGTTAAGATCATCGAATTTCACGATTACTAACACTCATTTAGACATTACTAAGCCTTAATGACTAATTTTTGTTTCCTGAACGTCTCAACTATTTAAAAATGACATTTTATTTGAGGATCATCGAATTTCAGCACTAGGGACACTCATCATGGACACTGATAAGTCTTAATGACTCATTTTTCTGTCTGAATGAGCGATTTAAAATTGAAACTCAGTTTGAGTATCACTAAATTTCAGAATTGCCGACACTCATTATTACCACATCCACATTTAGTTTCTAAGCCTCATTTTTGTTTTTCAAAGATTGAGCAATTTGAAAATGACACTCAATTTGGGGATCATCGAATTTCAAAGTACTGACACCCATACTAAAATTCCTAAATTTCACCCCCAAGCCATAATGACTCATATAAGTTTTAGTGCCCTAGAAATGACACTCAATTTAAGAGTTATCGAATTCCAAGACTACTGGACCTCAATTTAAAATCCTCCATTTATTTCCAAAGCCTTTACGAGTCACTTTGTTCCTGAAAGTGTAAGCAATATAAAAATTACACTCAGGATCGTCGAATTTCACGATTACTAACACTCATTTAGACATTAATAAGCCTTAATGCTTAATTTTTGTCTCTCGAACGTCTCAACTATTTAAAAATGAGACCTTTATTTGAGGATCATTGAATTTTAGCACTACTGACACTCATCATTGACACTGATAAGCCTTAATGACTCATTTTTGTCTCTAAATTAGCGACTTAAAATTGAAACTCAGTTTGAGGATCACTAAATTTCAGAATTGCCGACGCTCATTATATGAGCGTCGGCATTAGAAATATCATTTCTAAGCCACATCGACTCATTTTTGTCTCTCAAACATTAAGCAATTTGAAAATGCCAGTCAATTTGGGGATCATCGAATTTCAAAGTACTGACACCCACAACTAAAATTCCTAAATTTCACCCCCAAGCCACAATGACTCATGAAAGTTTTAGTGCCCTAGAAATGACACTCAATTTAAGTCACAGAATTCCAAGACTGAAAGATTTGAAAATTACACTCAGGATCGTCGAATTTCACGATTACTAACACTCATTACTCAAGATCACTACATTTCAGAATTGCCAACAATTACTATTATACCACGTCCAAATTTAGTCCCTAAGCCACATCGACTCATTTTTGTTTCTCAAAAATTGAGCAATTTAAAAATCACAATCAATTTGAAAGTTCTTGAGTTTCAGGGTTACTCACTGACTACTGACTACTACTGACTTACACTGACTACTGAATTATTACAATAATATTTCCCTAAATGAGTTAGAAATGACAATCATTTTGAGAAGACTCGAAGTTCAAGAATGTTACAACAATGAGATTAATAATTTTAACCATAACGATTCATTTCTGTTTCTCAAAATTTGAACTATTTACTAATCACCTCAATTTGTAGGGCATCGAATTCAGGAATAAATGATCACTCCTATTTACGCTCCTAAGCTATAATGACTCAATTTTGTTTCTCTTTGAGCTACTTAAAGCTGTATCCTCATTTTAAGAATTCTCGCATTTTAGGATTACAGCCTTAAGCTATAACGACTTATTTTCTTTCTCAAAGTTCGACTGACTTAAAAATGGCAAACAATTTAAAGATCATCGAATTTCAGAATTACTTGCAAACACTATGTACATTACTAGGCCGTAATTACTCATTTTTGTTTCTCAAAGTTTGAGCGATTTAAAAAGCACACTCAGTTTTAGGCTCATCTAATTTCAGGGTAACTGACTATTGACAATATTAACCCATTTTTGTTCATGACATTTTGAAATATTCAAAATTGACAACATATTTCAAGATTTTGAAGATTCAAAGGAAATCACGAATACGGAGACTCCACTAAGCTATTGAAACTCATGTGTCTCAAAATTTGAGTGACTTCGAAATTACATTCAATTTCAGAATCCTCAAATTTCAATTTTATTAAAATTTGATCATTGTTCATTGATCATCAATGGTCAATGAAACTCACCACAGACATTCATAAATTTACCTCTAAGCCATAAAGACTCATTTTTGTTTCTCAATGTTTGTGCGACTTAAAAGTCATCCCCAATGGCTCATCATTCATCACATTTTGGGATTGCCAAGACTATTACTGACACTCCAATACCAAAATGACTCATTTTTGTTTCTCAAAGTTTAAGTAACTTAAAAATTATTTACTTTGAGGATCATCTAATTTCAGGATTACTTGTACTCACCATTGACATTATCACGGCTCAAATAAGTGATTCTCAATTTGACTCACAGGAATAAAATTTTCTTATTTGGTATTTAGATTGTTCCAATTTTGTCTTTTCTACACGTTTCTAAATAGTAAAAATTAAAATAAAATAATGTCGGGATTTATTATCGTACCTATAACCTCAGTTACATTACCTTCAATTGTATTGTTTACACAGCACGGCAATGAAAAACCAAATCTTTCTACATTTGTTAGGAAATAGTAAATGACAAATAGGTACATAATGTTTAAGTAATTTAGATGTCGCAAAAGCACAGAAAATTATCCCTCATTACACGTCGATTTAATATTGCGATTTGGTTTCCTGCAATTGTAAGCACAAGATGTTGCTCATGAAATAGTGTTTGAAACTGCAATATAAACAATCCAAGATTTTCATTATTTTTCATCCTTAAGTCTGGAAGCTGATTTCACGTTTGTATTTTTTGGAAGGAATGTAAATGTAAGGTTACATGTTTCCGTAACTGTAACTACTTTGAATTTATTTCTTTGTTGCTTTATTTATATGCTAGTTAAGTGTAAACTGAATATAAACTCTTAGAAAACGCAATAACGAGCATTTCGCATTTGTATTCATTGACGTTCCCGGTCGAAATTCGAACAATATACAAATTTTACTCTACTTCCAGTTTTGCATACGTTATAGCAACACTTTCCATTTTACAAAACCGTCGTTTTGCAACTTGTCGCAAGAGGATCGATGGTTATCAAAAGCAAAATAACTGTAGATATGGATTTATTCCTCGTTTTTCCTTCGACACACGTTCCTGGTAGTACATTTTTTAATTCTCCTGTCGAAAGTCATTCCCTTCGGGCACACCAGGGCTAGCCTATCAAAAGTTTCATAATCCTTGTGACAAATGTAGAACTGCCTGCAATTATTCGGATCGGGAAATGTTCCTTGTTGAATGCACTTGAAGCTGTGAGCGGTGGTTGTGGTGATTGTGGTGGTCTCTTCGCATTCGGTGCTAGTTACGAATAAGTTCATCAAATTCTCATCGACGCAAAGGGTTGTCGTCTGCGTCGTCGTGCGGGGTCTCATCGTGATGACTATGTTGATCTGGTTCGAATGCAGGGCGTTCTTTTTCGATAACGGCTTCGAATCTGTCGTGACCAGAAGCGATAATATCCAAAGTAACGTTAAACATTTTATGAGGTTGGTTATTCTTTCGATGATATTAATGTGAAGTGGCATGTCAACCGTAACATTTTTAATAGACAGTCGAAATGTCGTCTACGAAATGGAACTACAGGGTTAGCAGATGCCAAATAGGAAAACAGTAGTTTAACGAATACTTTATTGTATCGAATTACAAGGGCAAACATATTCTGAGTTACAAACATTATAACTTGAGTCAAAATAAGAAGTACTGGGACATGTGAATTTGGTCTTAACGAATACTCCAGATTTTTTCTGACTACACAGGAAGTAAGAACGACACGTCAAGTCGTTTTTATTGGGAAACCTTCCCTTGGCAGTGCAAACGAAATAATCTGGGTCTTCTTCGTAATCACAAGCTTCACTGGTGGTAGTCGATTGGGTAGTCGTCGATAGTGAAGTAGTTGACTCCGAAGAAGTTGTATCACTATTTATTGTAGTAGACGGAATTTCTGTAGTTATGTCAGCCGAATCGGAAGAAGTTGTGGTAGACAATCTTTCAGTGGTTGCATTTTCTGTAGTACAGGGACAAGTGTATTCATCACTGCAAATGCCCAAACTTTGATCGAAGTAAGAAGTCGTAGGACAAGTGTACTTCGTCTTAACGAACGCTCCTGAGCTCTTTTGACTACATAGGAAGTACGTCTGACATGTCAAGTCGTTTTTATTGGGAAACCTTCCCTTGGCTCTGCAAGTGAAATAATCCGGGTCTTCTTCGTAATCACAAATTTCAGTGGTGGTAGTCGATTGAGTAGTCGTCAACACGGAAGTAGTGGTCTCTGAAAAAGTTGTATCACTATTTATTGTAGTGGAACGAATTTCTGTAGTTGTCTCAGCCGAATCAGAATAAGTTGTACCACTTTTTATTGTAGTAGAAGGACTTTCTGTAGTTGTGTCGGCCAAATCAGAAGAAGTTGTGGTAGAATAACTTTCAGTGGTAGAAGTTTCTGTAGTACAAGGACAAGTGTATTCATCACTGCAAATGCCCAAACTTTGATCGAAATAGGAAGTCGTAGGACACGTGTACATCGTCTTGACGAACGCTCCTGAGCCCTTTTGACTACATAGGAAGTACGTCTGACATGTCAAGTCGTTTTTGTTTGGAAACCTTCCCTTGGCTGTGCAAGTGAAATAGTCCGGGTCTTCTACGTAATCACAAGTTTCAGCGGTGGTAGTCGATTGAGTCATCGTCAATATGGAAGTAGTGAACTCTGAAGACGTTGTATCACTATTTATTGTAGTGGAACGAATTTCTGTAGTTGTTTCAGCCGAATCGGAAGAAGTTGTGGTAGAATATCTTTCAGTGGTGGAACTTTCTCTAGTACAAGGACAAGTGTATTCATCACTGCAAATGCCCAGACTTTGATCGAAGTAAGAAGTCGTAGGACACATGTACTTCGTCTTGACGAACGCTCCTGAGCCCTTTTGACTACATAGGAAGTATGTCTGACATGTCAAGTCGTTTTTGTTGGAAAACTTTCCCTTGGCTGTGCAAGTGAAATAGTCCGGATCTTCTTCGTAATCACAAGTTTCAGTGGTGGTTGTCGATTGAGTAGTCGTCAATACGGAAGTAGTGGACTCTGAAGAAGTTATATCACTATTAATTGTAGTAGAAGGAATTTCTGTAGTTGTGGCAGCCGAAGCCGAAGATGTTGTATCACTTTTTATTGTAGTAGAAGGACTTTCTGTTGTTGTGTCGGCCGAATCTGAAGACGTTGTGGTAGAATATCTTTCAGTGGTGGTAATTTCTGTAGTACAAGGACAAGTGTATTCATCACTGCAAATGCCCAAACTTTGATCGAAGTAAGAAGTAGTAGGACACGTGTACTTGGTCTTGACAAAGGCTCCTGAGCCCTTTTGACTACATAGGAAGTACGTCTGACATGTCAAGTCGTTTTTGTTGGGAAACCTTCCCTTGGCTGTGCAAGTGAAATAGTCCGGGTCTTCTACGTAATCACAAGTTTCAGCGGTGGTAGTCGATTGAGTCGTCGTCAATACGGAAATAGTGGACTCTGAAGAAGTTGTATCACTATTTATTGTAGTAGAAAGAATTTCTGTAGTTGTGTCAGCCGAGTCCGAAGAAGTTGTATCACTTTTTATTGGAGTGGAAGGGCTTTCTGTAGTTGTGTCGGCCGAATCAGTAGAAGTTGGGGTAGAATATCTTTCGGTGGTTGAAGCTTCTGAAGTACAAGGACAAGTATATTCATCACTGCAAATGCCCAAACTTTGATCGAAGTAAGAAGTCGTAGGACACGTGTACTTCGTCTTGATGAACGCTCCTGAGCTCTTTTGACTACATAGGAAGTACGTCTGGCATGTCAAATCGTTTTTGTTGGGAAACCTTCCCTTGGCTGTGCAAGTGAAATAGTCCGGGTCTTCTTCGTAATCACAAATTTCAGTGGTGGTAGTCGATTGGGTGGTCGTCGTGGACTCTGAAGAAGTTGTGTCACTATTTATTGTAGTAGAAGGAATTTCTGTAGTTGTGGCAGCCGAGTCGGAAGAAGTTGTATCACTATTTATTGTAGTAGAAGGACTTTCTGTTGTTGTGTCGGCCGAATCTGAAGACTTTGTGGTAGAATATCTTTCAGTGGTGGTACTTTCTGTAGTACAAGGACAAGTGTATTCATCACTGCAAATGCCCAAACTTTGATCGAAGTAAGAAGTCGTAGGACACGTGTACTTCGTCTTGACGAACGCTCCTGAGCCCTTTTGACTACATAGGAAGTACGTCTGACATGTCAAGTCGTTTTTGTTGGGAAACCTTCCCTTGGCTATGCAAGTGAAATAGTCGGGGTCTTCTTCGTAATCACAACTTTCAGTGGTGGTAGTCGATTGGGTAGTCGTCGTGAACTCTGAAGAAGTTGTATCACTATTTATTGTAGTAGAAGGACTTTCTGTAGTTGTGGCAGCCCAAGCGGAAGAAGTTGTATCACTTTTTATTGTAGTAGAAGGACTTTCTGTAGTTGTGTCGGCCGAATCAGAAAAAGTTGTGCTAGAATATCTTTCGGTGGTAGAAGTTTCTGTGGTACAAGGACAAATGTATTCATCACTGCAAATGCCCAAAGTTTGATCGAAGTAAGAAGACGTAGGACACGTGTACTTCGTCTTGACGAACGCTCCTGAGCTCTTTTGACTACATAGGAAGTACGTCTGACATGTCAAGTCGTTTTTGTTGGGAAATCTTCCCTTGGCTGTGCAAGTGAAATAGTCTGGGTCTTCTTCGTAATCACAAGTTTCAGTGGTGGTAGTCGATTGAGTAGTCGTCAACACGGAAGTAGTGGTCTCTGAAGAAGTTGTATCACTATTTATTGTAGTGGAACGAATTTCTGTAGTTGTCTCAGCCGAATCGGAAGAAGTTGTATCACTTTTTATTGTAGTAGAATGACTTTCTGTGGTTGTGTCGGCCGAATCGGAAGAAGTTGTGGTAGAATATCTTTCAGTGGTGGAACTTTCTGTAGTACAAGGACAAGTGTATTCATCACTGCAAATGCCCAAAGTTTGATCGAAGTAGGAAGACGTAGGACACGTGTACTTCGTCTTGACGAACGCTCCTGAGCTCTTTTGACTACATAGGAAGTACGTCTGACATGTCAAGTCGTTTTTGTTGGGAAACCTTCCCTTGGCTGTGCAAGTGAAATAGTCTGGGTCTTCTTCGTAATCACAAGTTTCAGTGGTGGTAGTCGATTGAGTAGTCGTCAACACGGAAGTAGTGGTCTCTGAAGAAGTTGTATCACTATTTATTGTAGTGGAACGAATTTCTGTAGTTGTCTCAGTCGAATCGGAAGAAGTTGTATCACTTTTTATTGTAGTAGAATGACTTTCTGTGGTTGTGTCGGCCGAATCGGAAGAAGTTGTGGTAGAATATCTTTCAGTGGTGGAACTTTCTGTAGTACAAGGACAAGTGTATTCATCACTGCAAATGCCCAAACTTTGATCGAAGTAAGAAGTCGTAGGACACGTGTACTTCGTCTTGACGAACGCTCCTGAGCCCTTTTGACTACATAGGAAGTACGTCTGACATGTCAAGTCGTTTTTGTTGGGAAACCTTCCTTTGGCTGTGCAAGTGAAATAGTCCGGGTCTTCTTCGTAATCACAAGTTTCAGTGGTGGTAGTCGATTGAGTAGTCGTCAATACGGAAGTAGTGGACTCCGTAGAAGTTGTATCACTATTTATTGTAGTAGAAGGAATTTCTGTAGTTGTAGCAGCCCAAGCGGAAGAAGTTGTATCACTTTTTATTGTTGTAGAAGGACTTTCTGTAGTTGTGTAGGCCGAATTGTTAGAAGTTGTAGTAGAATATCTTTTGGTAGTGGAACTTTCTGTAGTACAAGGACAAGTGTATTCATCACTGCAAATGCCCAAACTTTGATCGAAGTAAGAAGTCGTAGGACACGTGTACTTCGTCTTGACGAACGCTCCTGAGCCCTTTTGACTACATAGGAAGTACGTCTGACATGTCAAGTCGTTTTTATTGGGAAATCTTCCCTTGGCTGTGCAAGTGAAATAGTCCGGGTCTTCTTCGTAATCACAAGTTTCAGCGGTGGTAGTGGATTGGGTAGTCGTTAATAGGGAAGTAGTGGACGCTGAAGAAGTTGTATCACTATTTATTGTAGTAGAAAGAATTTCTGTAGTTGTGTCAGCTGAGTCCGAAGAAGTTGTATCACTTTTTATTGGAGTGGAAGGGCTTTCTGTAGTTGTGTCGGCCGAATCAGTAGAAGTTGTGGTAGAATATCTTTCGGTGGTTGAAGTTTCTGAAGTACAAGGACAAGTGTATTCATCACTGCAAATGCCCAAACTTTGATCGAAGTAAGAAGACGTTGGACACGTGTACTTGATCTTGACGAAGGCCCCTGAGCCCTTTTGAATACATAGGAAATACGTCTGACATGTCAAGTCGTTTTTGTTGGGAAAGCTTCCCTTGGCTGTGCAAGTGAAATAGTCCGGGTCTTCTTCGTAATCACAAGTTTCAGCGGTGGTAGTGGATTGGGTAGTCGTTAATAGGGAAGTAGTGGACGCTGAAGAAGTTGTATCACTATTTATTGTAGTAGAAAGAATTTCTGTAGTTGTGTCAGCTGAGTCCGAAGAAGTTGTATCACTTTTTATTGGAGTGGAAGGGCTTTCTGTAGTTGTGTCGGCCGAATCAGTAGAAGTTGTGGTAGAATATCTTTCGGTGGTTGAAGTTTCTGAAGTACAAGGACAAGTGTATTCATCACTGCAAATGCCCAAACTTTGATCGAAGTAAGAAGACGTTGGACACGTGTACTTGATCTTGACGAAGGCCCCTGAGCCCTTTTGAATACATAGGAAATACGTCTGACATGTCAAGTCGTTTTTGTTGGGAAAGCTTCCCTTGGCTGTGCAAGTGAAATAGTCCGGGTCTTCTTCGTAATCACAAGTTTCAGCGGTGGTAGTGGATTGGGTAGTCGTCGTGGACTCTGAAGAAGTTGTGTCACTATTTATTGCAGTAGAAGGACTTCCTGTAGTTGTGTCAGCCGAATCTGAAGAAGTTGTGGTGGAATATCTTTCGGTGGTAGAAGTTCCTGAAGTACACGGACAAGTGTATTCAACACTGCAAATCCCCACACTTTGATCGAAGTAAGAAGTCGTAGGACACGTGTACTTCGTCTTGACGAACGCTCCTGAGCCCTTTTGACTACATAGGAAGTACGTCTGACATGTCAAGTCGTTTTTGTTGGAAAATCTTCCTTTGGCTGTGCAAGTGAAGTAGTCTGGGTCTTCTTCGTAATCACAAGTTTCAGTGGTGGTAGTCGATTGGGTAGTCGTCGTGGATCCTGAAGAAGTTGTGTCACTATTTATTGTAGTAGAAGAGGTTTCTGTAGTTCTGTCGGCCGAATCGGAAGAAGTTGTGGTAGAATATCTTTCAGTGGTGGAACTATCTGTAGTACAAGGACAAGTGTATTCAACACTGCAAATTCCCACACTCTGATCGAAGTAAGAAGTCGCAGGACACGTGTACTTCGTCTTGACGAAGGCTCCTGAGCTCTTTTGACTACATAGGAAGTACGTCTCACATGTCAAGTCGTTTTTGTTGGGAAACCTTCCCTTTACTGTGCAAGTGAAATAGTCTGGGTCTTCTTCGTAATCACAAGTTTCAGTGGTGGTAGTGGATTGGGTAGTCGTCAATAGGGAAGTAGTGGACGCTGAAGAAGTAGTATCACTGTTTATTGTAGTAGAAGGAATAGCTGGTGTTGTGTCGGCCGAATCAGATGATGTTGTCGTGGCATATCTTTCGGTGGTGGAAATTCCTGAAGTACACGGACATGTATATTCAACACTGCAAATGCCCAAACTTGGATCGAAGTAAGAAACCGCAGGACACGTGTACTTCGTCTTGACGAACGTTCCTGAGAATACTCCTGAGCCCTTACGACTACATAGGAAGTACGACCGACATGTCAAATCGTTTTTATTAGGAAACTTGCCTTCCATGGAGCAAGCGAAATAGTCAGGATTTTCTTCGTAATCACAAGTTGCCGCTGTCGTTAATACGCTGTCTGTTGTATCGGAAGTTTTTGAGTAATGTTCCGTTGAAGTCGTCGGTGGCTGTGTACTTGTAGTAACTTGTGAACATGGACATACATAACTATCGCTGCAAATTTGATTATTTGGATCGAAATATGAACGGGATGGACAATAGTACAGTGTTTTGATGTACCAAAAAAGTAGATTGGTGCATTGGAAATACGATTCACACGTTGGATCACTAAGGTTTGGAAACCGCCCTTTCGTAGTACATTTGAAATAATCAGGATTATCCTCAATGACACACGAGCTGTCTGTAGTTGGAATTAATTCTGTAGTACTTGTAACGGTAGGAGTGCAAGGGCATTCATAAAGTGCACTACAAACTTCAGTGTCTGGATCGAAGTACGTATCAGCTAGGCAACTGTATTTGGTTTTTACGTACTTCCCAATTAAAAATAATCTTTCGCATAAGAAGTACGTTTGACATATGGGATCATTCAAGTTAGGAAACTTTCCGTTTTTAGTACATACGAGGTAATCGGGATTTTCTTCGGTGACGCACGTTTCAATTGTCGTAGATATTTCCGTCGTTGTCAGTTCAGTTGTCTTTTCCGTTGTGGGCTGGGTACATATACATTTGTAGGTTAGCCTACATACCCCGAGAATGGGATCAAAATTCTTGAAAATTGGACAAATGTGTTTCGTCTTGATGAACTTGCCTGTCAATATCTGCCTTTTGCAAACAAAGTATGACCGGCAAGTCGGGTCATTTCTGTTGGGGAACTTTCCCTTCGAGGTACATTCGAAGTAGTCGGGATCGTCTTCGATGACACAGGTCTCTACGAGGTCGATTTCGAGGATATCCCCTTCATCCTCAAGGGAACAAGGGCACTGGTACGAGGGACTACACGAGGCTGCGTTGGGATCGTAGTAGGAACCAGTCGGGCACAGATTTAAAGTTTTCACGATATCTCCACCGTCTCCTTCTTCGCACTTGTAATAACTTCCACACGACAAATCGATTGAATTTGAAAAATTTCCACTTTCACTACATTCGAAATGACTTGTGTCGTTCAAGGCGCAAAGTGATGGTGGAAAATTATCTGGAGTAGCTTTTTCGGTACCATTGTATGACTCATTTCCAGCTTTGCAGCATAGTAGGAGATGAATCTCAGTCTGTAATTAATTAAAAAGAGGCTTGAGCTGTGCAGTTTTACGATAAATTTACTTAATCTCACTTCTGAGGCTCAAAGTGATATTAATTATTTTCTATTTATTCAATTACTAATTCAATACTTACGGTTAACAAAATGTAAACTGCGAAATATAAAAACATATCCACTTTTGATTGTCAAAACAAACTAGACATGTTTCATTCACATACTAACACCGATATCTATAAATTTCATATGAGACATATAT
Organism: Cryptocephalus moraei; assembly: GCA_946251905.1. Lineage (NCBI taxonomy): Eukaryota > Metazoa > Arthropoda > Insecta > Coleoptera > Chrysomelidae > Cryptocephalus > Cryptocephalus moraei. The sequence goes on from OX276455.1 coordinate 10,833,522, forward strand.
ATCACACAAAGTTGAGTAAAATTTTAACTTTATGAGGTCCAATAATTTTTAATTGATTGGTTTACCCGAGTGTAATATCCTTGCTTTCTACAAAGGGAATCTATTCCATTTTAGGTGTTTATCAAGATAGTAGATGTAACGAGTGAACCAAAAAAAGAATCTGACTTGTAATTTAAATCAAATTAGACAAGTCTTGATGTACTAACCATCGTAGGAAAGCTTTCCACAAAGAAAAGAACGTCATAATTACATATTTACAGTTTCTGATAATAACGCCCTTGATATGGTAAAGCAATTAGACAGAACCAAATTTGGCTGACCTGTTGTTACCTTTAAAAACCTGTAAATTATGTATTGAGTAATCTAGGACCAGTGCACCGGAGTTAAATAATGTTACAATTACAGTTTAGTTACTCTTCACATCTTACAGCCACGTATATTAGGCCTATGCTTATCCGTTTAAGAGAAGTTCTGCTGTATTAACTGCTGTAGAAAAACTTTGCAGAAAGTTGCGAAAGTTAGAATTACTAATTTACTAATATGGTATTGCAATTTCAGTTATTTTCCAGAAACTATCGAGATTATTTTATTGATGTAACTGTCTATTAAAGAGAAGTTCTGCTGTGTTAGCTATTATAGGAAGAATTAGCAGAAGTTACGGAATTACCAATATAACATATTAACAAAAACGCTTTTGACATGATAAAGCTATTACAGGCATTTTCCAGAAACGTAATTAACTATTATTCTGATTAATTGAGTAATAGTAACACTTTGGTCTCCGGCCTAGGCTTGCTGATATCATATTTCAGATTTAATAGCTGCTATTACAATGACCAATATTACTTCTTTAACTGAGACACAGTTGTCACAATTACATCTGTTTTTCAGTTACAAAATTAACTATTTTTATTAACTGAATAATGGTAATACTTTACGCTTTGCAAATCATTACACATATCTTACTTCAGCCATAATAGATGTTATCATAATTATCAGTTTAAGATCTTTAACTGAAACACATTTGTTACAATTACACTTATTTTCCAGTAACAATTAACTATTTTTATTAACTGAGTAATAGTAACACTTTTACGCTTTGCAAATCATTTCATATATCTTAGAAACATAGTTGTTATAATAATTGCAGTTATTTTCCAGTAACAAAATTAACGATCTTAATTTGCTAAGTAGTCGTAACACATTTACGCTTTGCAAATCATTACATGTATCTTACTTCAGATATAATAGATGTTATCATAATTATCAATTTAACATCTTTAAGTTAAAAACAGTTGTTACAATTACAGTTATTTCCCAGCAACGAAATTAACTATTTTGAGCAACTTAATAAACTTAGTAACACAATATTAACTTTGCAGAAGTACCCTTGGAATGTGTTAATCAATATAAACCATGATGTCAATGCATAATTTTTATTTTTTAACAGAACTACATACGGACATTAACAACAATCGTCTTTAAGGCTTTAACTGTTATTATCGTTAATGATACATTTATTAATAAATATTCATGTATTTCATGTATTTCATGTGGATTTCCTTTGCCAATATCTTTTCTTCCAGTATAGGATATTCCGAATTTTCCTGTAGCAAATTCTTCTATGTGGGGCTCAAATTCCCCGGTCACACGTATGGGTAAAAATGTGACGTTGTCCTTCAACTCCAGAAGAATGCTTCTTCCAAATTGCGTATCCACCGGTCTAGCTGATAATACTTTTTGGGGTACGTCCTTAGGCAGATCCTGTATTTTAACGATTGGCTTTACGATGCCTTCTGCAAGAGTGTTAATTTTATTTAAATCCATCTACAAAAAATACAAAAAGTCAGTGTAAAATTTGAATATTAAAGTGAGGATAAAAATAACATTAATAGGCAAAAGCAGAAACACACTTACCTTATCTTCGAGCGTTAATTAATATCTGCAGCAGCAGCAGGAGGAGGAGCACCAGCAACAGCCGAGACTGCTAAATTCACGAATGCACACACAAAGTGAAAATATAAATGTATATTCACACCTATTCCCCCATCCCTTCTATATAATATCGAATTTCGGTTGCTGGGCAACGGTAACATACTGCAAACACACCTTAATTAATACCGCACCGAACTCTAGACGGGCAAAAAACAAATATGAAATTAGCTAATAAAGGGAAATTTTTCACTCTTTATTTCACGACCCGAATTTTTTATACATAACCAGGCAAGGGAATGTTTTACAGATAAGAGAAGAGGTATGGTTGACGCTGACGCATTCAACACGCGAAAATAACACGTCTAGACGGGGGGAAAATTGTAATTAACTAATAACGAGATCCCCGCACGCAATCCAATTGCACGCTAACCGATTAGGGAGCTTAATAGATTTTCAAGTATTAACATTAGATTAAGATTCTTTTCTTACTTTGGCTTTTGCATATTGCAAAATATTTCATGAATACATAATTTGGTGCTTCGCCTCTGATCATCATGCGAGAATAACACGTCTAATCGGGGGAAAATATGTAATTAACTAATAACTAGGATTTTCACACGCAACACATTTACACATTTACGTTCGGTTTGAAGGGAATTTGTATTATCGTTCGTTGAAACATTAGGGGAGTTACGCGAGGAAGTGCAAAGTATTAGGGGGCAAATACTTCTTATGCTGGGGCTTCCAAAAGAATGGTCGTCTCTCCCTCCCCCAACTTGTGATGGGCACAAATTTGTAGGTTATGATACTGTTGATAAATAATACAAAGATTGAAAAATAACCCGTTGTTTTTATTAACGATAACACGTGTGTGTGTGTGTATCGCGAGTATCGATTGGTCTCTCTCTCCGCGCTACGGCACACACCGACGTCGTCGTCGTTTCTCCGCGAGTATCGATTGGTCTCTCTCTCTCCGCGAGTATCGATTGGTCTCTCTCTCTCTCCGCGAGTATCGATTGGTCTCTCTCTCTCTCCGCGAGTATCGATTGGTCTCTCCGCGGTACGCAGAGAGAGAAATCTACAACACCGTCGTCGTCGTCCCTCGTGGAAAAGATACCTACATATCGACCGGCACTACTACTACTGGTTGCATATCAAAATGGGGGCCGCCGCCACATTCATCGAGGCGGCGACATCTAGCCGACGCCCCCCGAGTGAGGCACCCCCCATCCGCCAGCCGTCATCTAGAGCCCCCGAGCAGCGCGGCACCCCGGCCGCGACATCTAGCGACAGCCGCCAGCGCTGCGCATGCGACATGTTCGCGCGCGAAAGACGACGCGCGAAATTTGAAAAAGCGGGGCCAAACGGGGCCAAACGGAGGGGTACACGTTTGCCGCAGAAACGGCTCTAACTATCTACTATCTTTATGTCATATGAACGCGTTTTCGCACTTTTCATGTAAGAAGTATCTTTGTAATTAATTCTACTATTTTCAAAACTCACTAGGTACGTTAAACAGACTAACTCAGACTATTGTAAAAATTGGGCAATCGTTTTTACAATATCATCGCAATAAGTAATGAGTTCAGTCACATATCAGGTGAAAGCAATTCACCTGTTTATTGGGGTTGATAGCTCTAGGTAAACAATCCTGAGAAATCAAATTTTTATTTTCGATAAAGTTTACTGGGATACGTGGGAGACGTATTTTTATCGAAGGCACGTCGAGATCGATCGAGTTATTTATTCATATATTTATTTATGTCATGAACGTATTGGAAAATGTATGCGATCGATATGCGAAAAGTAGTTTTTTGAAGTGCAGAGTAATTTGTTTATTAAATCACACAATGCTTTATAAAGTGGTGCAATTATTTATGTCACAATTCACAAGGAAGGTGCTTGGAGATGTATGTGATTAATTATTAGTTAATAATTTTGTATGATTGATCCCAAAAGTGCCGAAATTGATAATTTAAGTTTCTTAAACCGAAGTGGTTCATTCTAATCACACTTACTGTGTATGAGATTGTAGTATGATTTCATACTAATTCGCAAAAATAGAAATGGAATTTAAAGGTTTCTTCGTGAAAATTCAACTAACATTTTTTTTTTCATTTTGAACATAAAAACCACATTCTCACTTTCCTTCTATTGCGATTCGACGTTATATACTTGTACATTCCGCATCGGTACCATTGAAGAACGATCTGGTGGTACAATTTCTAATCCTGGGTACTGGTTGCTTTACCAGTATGTAGAGTAGAGTACCGTAGAGGCAAGTCGAGAAGGGATTTGTGCCATAACCATCCGTAGTAGATGTTGCAAGTGTAGTACTTCTTGCACGTGGAGTCCCCTAGAAGCTGACGAAAATGAAATTTTTGAAATAACATTTTCCCCTCGGTTTGTCTCAAAAATAATGCGATGATATGTCGGTACGCAGGTGCTGCGCAAAGGGGCATTTCGCAATTTCGCATCATTGACGTACCGAAAGGATATGAGTAGAGTACTAAAAGTGTTAGGGCACGGGTCATCTCGTAAGAATTTATCCCGGTCCGCATTTGACCTTCGCCGAGATCGGTCAGCTCGTAAGGATATGGTTCTCAGATCGGTCAACTCGTAAGAGTTGACGTGAAAAATCCCAAAAGGGGGATTATCGTATTCCTTGCGAGAGGGCAAGGAAAACCCTACGGAACCCGACCGTTATTAACAACAAGCAAGTCTTTCCCGCGTTGACTTTTAATAAAATCCATAACTATCTCGGTGCGCGTCACCGTTCAGTTGGAACGTAACAAACCACCCCCTTATATCATATTCTTAGTTTCAACAAATATCCGAACTACTTCGTTGCAATCATCATCCCCTCGATTATCTCTGAGAATCCCCTTACGAGTTGACTCATCCAAAACGACCCTTTAAAAATTTACCTGCCGGTTCGCTTACGAGATGACCGATCTTAGGGTGGGCCATTAAAATTCCTTACGAGCTGACTGCCGCCGGATGCCCAATATTTTTATTTAGGTAGAGCTCTGGGAGCATGTATTAACAAAACCTACAAAATTTACTATCACACACGAAGTAAGAAGTGATTTGAGGTTCGAAGAAGTAATTGTTTAAAAATTGTAAATTACAACATAATACGTAACGCACTTAACAAAATTACTTTCATATCGCAAAAAAATTGAGGCAGTGGTTCATAAATTGTTGTCAAGATGTAGACGTATAGATTTAACGAAAAGATTAATTGCATTTATAGCCTTAAGACTCGAGTTTATATTTAAAATTCCGCGTATAATACCTAATACAATATTTTATTACAAAAGGATTTAGCAGCATTAAATTAAATTACACAATGCAGTTATTTATATCTATGGTACTTATTTAAAGTTGCCTGTCACTGTGTTTATAATAGCAAAGACAATTAGAAAGAGACAGTATTATTTTATTATAATTAAAAAACGCGCATATGCAGGATGCATATTTATGCATATATTGCATAATTGTTATATTTGCATTTCATGTAATTTTTTAGATAACACTTTTTAAATGTTATCAGCTCGTTATAATTGTTAAAATTTGCTTAGAAACGTCCGAAGAAAGTTTTTTAGAAGCTTTTGAAAAATTTGAAAATTATTTGAAAGTATTAGAACTGCATATAAGTTACATTTCAATTATTTATTGTCGTATTTTTCTCAACATATTTGTAACTTGTTTAGAAAATTAGAGGACCGTTACAGTTGTTACAAGTAACTCCTAAGTAATTTCTAAGTAAATTATCAATCTTCTTTAAGTAAGAGAACTCTTTATCCTGACACCTAAAACTTAGTATCATTTTAAACATACAGTTTTAATTCTATTGATTAGAGATGCTATATCTTTAGAAATTTTTTAACAATTGCAGTTGTCAAAATTTTAATAAATTCTTTTTAAACCCTCCGCATTCTTTTCAACATCAGATCTTGTTTTGATAAGACTGTAACTTTTTTAAAAGTGACATTAACGTGTCATGTAACTTTGTCAACCTTCGCAACCTTGCATTAACAGTTATATTTATACTTAATGAGTGGTGTCATTACAATTGTAAAAAATAACTTAAAAAAATTCCCAACTTCATTCCAAGCGCCAGAACTCTTTATTTTAAACGTCAAATGTTTGTCAAACACAGTTTCAACTATTTTTAAAATATCATCTGTTGCTTATAATAATTGTTGTTTCTTAGAAACTCCGCCACTTGTTTAGTTGTGTCAGAAATTATTTAGAAGTGTCTCAGGTTACAATTTTAAACGACTAATCTTCATACACAACAAAAAATTATCATAACAATGTTGTGGATCGATTATAAATGCTACAAATTTTCTAAAACTTCTTAACCTCAACTCATGTTACTACTCTGTGAGTTAATTTTCAAACTTCACAAGATTTTAAGCCGTTATAATCTTCATAAATACTTAAGAAACGCCTCAGCTTCCTTTGAAACATTAGATGTAGCTTAAGCTGACTACAGCTTCTTTGCATATGTCATCGAGGAGCTTCACTGAACATATGTAACATAAAACTTCACGACAGTACATCAACGGTTACATTTTGAACTTCACATTGACTCCTTTTAAAATGTCGATTTATTGCAATTTTTGAAATTTCCTTAGAAACTATTTTCTACTATTTTACGTTAAAATTCGATTGCACAAGGATGACAACAATTTTAACATTGATAAGTCGAATTAAAGTTTTTAAAATCCACGCATTTTACCGAATTAATTAAAATGGGCCTGAAACAGTTTCATTATCTGTTTAAGTATCAAACTTACTTCGATCTCTTCCTTTTTATTAAGCCTAAAGACACTGTAATTGTGAATGGAGTATACGTACCTAACGAACCAAATGTGAAATAAGAAAACCTTGTTCTATCATAATTCAATGAGATGATTTACTAATGCTATGAACCTCGATTTATTTAACTCTATAGAACCTTGACAATACATTCCATTCATCACTAATCACTACAGCCGGTTCAACAGCTTGCGGTGAACCAACAACCTGTATCGTTGATAGCATTGTTATAGTAGTACCCACTAGGGCAGTACTCCACCACTGGGTACTTCGTAGCGTTCCCGTAACAGACGATGTAGCTCGTGCAGTTCACCGCATTAGGATCGGATACAGTTGGGAACAACGGTACCGTAGGTAGATCGTCGCAGAGGGACTCGATGCAGGTGGCACTTGATGAGCAGATCTGCGATGTGGCATCGAACACCTTGGTACTCGGGCACGTGTAATTGCTCTTCACCCAAGCGCCCTTGTAGTACGGCAGATGTAGTACGATCTACAGGTGGAGTCCGAGTACCGGAACCTGCCAGCCGTGGTGCATTCGTAGGTCTGCGTAAGGATCAGCGGTAACGAGGAGCAGAACTGAAATATGAAGTACCGAGAGTATAAGGGCAAGATACATATCGTCAAATTTTACTGCGAGTTTAGCTATGGCAGAACAGTGTTTATTATGTAGAGGAGGAAAACTCATACAGTGAAACCTCTATATAGCGGACAGTTACGGGAACCACAATTTGGTCCGTTATAAGGAGGTGTCCGCTATTGGGGGGAAAGGATTAAATAAAAAAAATTATTGATATGTGCACAAATGTAATTCAAACTACATTTTCAAATTCAATATATTTCTTATTAAAAAATTTGTTAATAGTAGTTTGTTTACAAGAAACCACGGAATCAACATAAGACTACCTCTTTATTCTGAAATATATCTGGAATTCCTGAATAGGATGATTGCAAATTTAAACACCTATTTAAGAAACTTAAGGGATTTATAAGGTGTCCGTTATTTAAACTGCTTAGTAAAACGGATTCCAGGACATGATGATTAAAATTTGAATTCCTATTTAAGAGGTATATTTCTTACACATCTGATTTCAAAAGTTATTGTTATTAAGAGGTAATTTTATTAACAATTACACAGGAAATGGTAGTTTTTAACTGTCCGTGTCCGTTATTTGGAGGGTGCGCTATTGAGTGGTGCCTAATATGTATAAATCCCTATTAAGAAATTCGGGAAATATAAAACTGTCCGTTATGTAGAGGAGTCCCCGATTGGGAGGTATCCGTTATTCGAGGTTCTACTGTATTATGCCAGCCATAAATAAAAAAATTATTTTTTTTTATTTATTGACAATTAAAGGTCAAAAATGTACGATTTTAGCCATTGTCTTTAAGTACCCGATCAGAAAAAAACCTTAGTCATCTTATAGGGCCTCAACTAAAACCTTCAAAATGAGCTGTGGTATGAGTTATATGCAGCCTTTGTTGTTCAATATAACCTTAATTAAGTTTGAATTAAATCATTAATAACTTCTACAAGAATAGTTAAGCGAAAATTAAGCTCTTGTGGTGCGCAATGCATGACAAAAATTTGGAAGCGATTTTGTCTTTTTCAGGCTTCCTAGTTTTGCAATAAGTCACTTAATGATAAAGCTAGAATTTCAAAGGTTCCAAATTAAAGAAAAAGAGTTGTTTTACCAATTTAAGTTGGTAAATTACCTACAATTCCCTTTAAACATTCGTAAAGTTTATTACAAAAGTGTAGTATTTTTTACCCTACAAACTCATTTGAATGTTTTTACAGCCCTACAAGATGTTTATTTCAGTTTTTTTGATAGGACATAACAATTTTACTTATTGACAAAAAGCACTAAAACATACATTTTTGACCTTTAATCGTCAAGTGGTAAAAAAGTACCAAAAACACTTAGGCCGACATCATATGACTTTTATTTCTCTACATAACGTAATTAGGCAATCAACAATTATTCCTTTGGAGTGATTTGGACCCACTGTACGTCATTTAGTCATAAATAGTCGAATTACGATAAAAAAATGTCTATAGCAATCAGGCCAATTAGTTAATAAATAAGGTAATTGAGTGCAATTTAAAATTTTTTGTTGCCGATCATAAAACTGGTCCTAAATTCTTTGATTCCTTATCATTGAAGAAACAAATGAGTAAATTATAAATACAGACTTTTTATGAGTTAATATTGATGATTCAGCTGTCAGGGAAAATGGCAGGAAAATTCGTGAAAAATGTGACAGTATATTAAAAAGTTAATATTAATAACAAGTAATTTGATGTACTCACCAATAACAACGCTATTATTCGCCAATAACGTACTTTCTTTTCTTGAATCATGTTTCAATCCTGTTATCTACGAAGTACTATTGTTAGTTCTGCAATACAACGCAACTAAAAGTGCATAATAAACGAGGAATTAATGTGCACTATCTATTGCCTTGAAACTTTGGAAAACTTTATCATGGTTCTTACTCAAAAATATTTATTCACTTCACTTTTATGGATTAAAATAAGTAAATCCTAAATTTAACTGAGTTTGTTTGTTAGTAAGCTTGAAATGTTCAAATATCTTCTGGGACCTAATAATCAATCACATAGAAAGAAGCAAAATTTTACAATTTGATCACTTTCAAGATCTTTATTCTTGGGTAGACGTATTTTGTTTCCAAGAATTACTTTGAAACAATGCCATTGAACGTCATGTAAAGTCGCTGAACTCGAAACGTAATTTCTCAATTACCTAAAATTAATTGAACGTTTGTTTACACTTCTTGAGAGCGAAGACATACATATGGCTAGTAAAGACACGTTTCCAATAAACCTGTGTTTACAAACAAAAGATTTAATAAACTACCAGCGCGTCTCCGGTTAGTACATAAATAGTGGCACAGCATTGAAATCGATAATATTGAAAAAGATATTTGTAACTATTTTTGAGAAATATGAGAGGTGCTGCAGTGACTTTTTACCTTCTATGGGTGAGTTGGTTTTCATTTTCCAATTTTTATTATTTTTGTATAGATCGGGTTTAATTACAAAATGACTACTTTGTGGCTGATATTGCGATTTTAGTTCTACAGTAACCTAACCATAAATATTTCTAAATGTTATAAAAGTTGTTGTTTATAGCATTAATAGTTTTGATATCTGTTTTATTGACGTTGCACTACAATTAATATTTTATTGACAAGTTGGTTGTGTAATTGAAGTAAAAACTGATTATCTTGAAGTGTTATTACTTTCCTCACACTTTATTAAAAATTTATAGGTGTACACCACATTCATAATAAGTATAGCGCCATCAGTATCCTCTCGGTGAATGTAAGAGATTTAAATTTTTGTAAATTAAATTTGTAAATGCATTTCGTAAATTTTCTATTGTTCTTCGAAGTAGACAGTTTTTCGAAATCATCTTCATTATTTTGGTAAAATTTGCAAAATTTTTAAAGAACTTTCAGTCATTTTAAACCAGAGATGATGTTCCAAAGAAAGTTTAAGAATAGAATTTATGAACATTTTTCCGAGTTTGTGAGTGGCTTCGTTATTAGTTTTGATGTTTTAACTAATAGAATAGTTTATTTCTGTTAGTTAAAACATCAGAATTTATGAACGTTGAAATAATTTTAAGCTTAAGAAGTAATTGATACAGTTTTTAAAATAGCTGTTGCACTTTCATCCAGAATCATAAACTTCTAATTTAAGTTATATTTCATAAATTGATGCATCTATCTTTAAGGAATTTTTAGTGTGCATTGGGCGTCATGAATTTAGTCTCCAAATTGTTTTTGCCCCAATTTAAATTATTTTGGGATTTTTGTGAAGTTTAGGATAATTCTGCTTTAGGCCCACCTAGACTTGTTAAACTTCTAAAGCGAGATTTAATATAAAATTCGGTTTTGTTGCCTTTAAAGGTTGTGTATTTTGGAAATTATTTTAGGGTTTTGGAAAAATTTGGGGTTAATTTAAGTTTCGTCCCAACTCACCCAACTTCATGAAATTCTAATCTAAGATATTTTCTATAATTATATTTTTCTCTCATGGAGGACTTCGTAGTGGGAACTCAGCATCATGAATTTAGTCTCCGGATTGTTTTTGAAATAATTCAAAGATATTGGGATTTTTGCAAAGATAGTGATAATTCTGGTTTTGTCCAAACGAAACTTCATGAACTTCTAAAGGGAAATTTTATATGAAATTCGATCCTATTGCCTCTGAGGACTGTATAGGGTGAACTTGGCATTATAAATTTTTGTTTAAAAATATTTTGGGTTTTTTGGAAAAAATTAAGGATAATTCAAGTTCTATCCCAACTTCATGAACTTCTATTGTGAGATGTATTCCACAATTAGATCCCATTACATTGAGGACTTTAGTGTAAACTCGGCACTATGATCTCGTCGCCAAATTGTTTTTGTAATAATTCAAACTATTTTGGGAAGAATTGGGGGTAATTCAAGTTTTGTCGTCACTAGATGATAATGAAATAATAATTCAAGATTTTCTAATTCTTTTCCTAACTTCTACTTCTTTTCAAATTTTCTAATCTACTGATTCAAACTTTCGCCTTGTGCAACTTGTTTGGTTAGACATTTTGGGGGAAAATTTCATATGCTTATCCCCCTATAGACTTTATGACAGTTATAAAGAAGTTACTTGCCAATTGGTATGAAAATCATGATGTTTGAAATCAGTAGTTTTGACGCTTGAAAGAAGTTGAATTTCTAAGCTGCTTAATATATTAGCGGGCTGCTAATAAATATAGCTCACCCTGGTGTAAGTCGTTCATCGTATCATTACATATTTAACCCAGTCGAACACATATGACATAAATTTAAAATCTCATGTTAGAGAAAATTAAGCAACGTTTCTCAAATTCTAAACTGAAATAAGTATTTTAACTATTATATAATTACAACAACTAATTAACAATAAAATACAGAAAGTTGATACAAATAACTGAAAAATCTATGTATAAGGAAGATTCTAATTTTCAAAGGATGATGTGTCAAAATACTATACTTCAGCATTTCCCATATCGATCACCGTTGCTTATCCAGCTCAAGTCAAGTCACCACATATGCATACATTCAATCACCACAGTTTCACTCTTCTGATCTCTTGCGCTAAACCCATTTTCAACAAATTTTGCAACTTCCAGCTTGGATTCGCTGCGACAGCAAGTCCCCTGAATCCGATCGAGTGGTTCCAAAGGACGAAACACGAGAATCGTACCTCGGAACGTGATTCACCGAATCGACGGAACGGATACTTCTCCCTGTTGTGCTGGGTGGAGAAAACCGTAACCACAGAATCGAAACACACGGGCGAAGGGAGACAACATAAGGAATTTTCAATAATCATGGAATCGCCAGGGAAACTTACCACAGAAGACATATGTAGTAACATTAACCTAAACGAGATGAGGAATATCACAAATAGCACCAGCGTTAAAGAGCACGGGGACACGATAATAACAGATACTAGGTTAGTGTTTTGCGGCTTGGGGCCGACATTATCTGAGCAGTACTTGGAGTTACCGCAAGCCGACAAGAAGATTATGGAGGTGAAAATCAACAACGGCCTACCAGTGTCTTGGGGGATGTGCGAGAGGAACGACAGCGATACGGTGGGAAGTGTCAGAACTAGCACCACCTTCGACACCACACGCACTCCAGAAACCACTAAAAGGACGACGGAAATCGACTACCATGGATTCTCTCCAACTAAGCCTCATCTGGGGATAAAAAGAAATACCCCATCTAGTAAACCCAGCTACGAAGTGAACGAGAATGTCGAAGACATCCCAAGACCTATCGAATTCCCTCAAGTGAATCAAGAGAACCATAACGACTTACAGAATTGTAGTGACGACACCGCAGAAGAAACAGACGACCACCAATCAAAAGCTTACAACCTACTCTTGAGTCGCAACATTAACTTCGTCAGTTTAAACGATTTCAAGGCAATGAAAAATCCATTCGAGAATTCTAAGCTATTGCTAAACATGAGGAAGAAAAAAGGTCCGGTTTTGTTCAACCTGCTGTTCCCCAGGGAAAGCATTTTCGAAAATCACAGGAGAAATAATGAAAAGCGCGTTTTCGTTGTGAAAATTAAAATTACCCTGAGTTGCCAGGAACTCATGAACGACGAGACAATTTCCCACAAAGCCGAAGGATCCAAAATGGAAATAGAAGAGGATAACCTGTTCATCATATTACCTTCGTCGTGATGGCGTTTGCAGCCAACGTCCAATGTAGCAATAGAATTATAGCTCTTCAAAAAGAGCTTTTAAGTAAATTCACTCAATTCACTAACCAATAATGACTTAAATTATAATTGTTATACAACAAATATCTAGATGCGTTTCTCGTAGTAGATAGCTCTTAGTCATATTTTGTGTATCTTTCATGAGACAAGCTGAATATTATAAACCACCCTAAAAATTGGATCAGCAATATTTAACAAGCTGGCACTAGAGCCAAAAAAATGTCAAACTTCTACTCCTCTTTAAACTCCTTATCTTTTTTTTGCGATTTAGAGGATTTCAACTTAGAAGACAATACTCCACCATTAAAAATACACAAATTGGAATGTTCTTGTTGATTAAAAAGTAAAAATGGCAAATAACAATTTATTTTATTTTCACTTAGTTTTCATTAAGTCTCACTTTAGTTTTCTCTAAGAGGTAAATTGGACATATACATATAATAACATTAACAACATACAAAAATTATTCCTAAATATCAGTAACAGCAGCATCGGTAGTGGTAACATCGATTGGACAATTAGTAACAAAACACTCCCTCCTGCACCTCATGAGTTCCCTATCAAATAGCTTAAAAAGTCCGCATGTCTTCGGTACTGCCTCCAATGCCCCGTTATTCAGTTTACATTGGTAATAATCTCGACAGTTGTCGGAAGAAGGATATTTCCCGACACCGGGGCATTCAAAGGTCGCATTACCGGAACACGATGACGAGACGGCACAAGAGTCAGTTGCAGAGTCGTATGCGTAAGAATTTGGACACTTGAATCTGTTCACGATGAAAGCGTCGATTGTATCGTTCCAGGTACAACTGTAGTACCCGTTGCAATCTTTTGGATCCACAAAGGTGCCTTCTTCTACGCAGAGGGATTCGACGTCTCCTGGGCACTGTACGTTTCCGGTGCTGCATATTCCCTTCTGTGCATCGAATAATGATCCGTCGGGGCAAACCGATGGGATATCAATTATATCGAATACTGCATCAACACATAAGTGGTACTGGCTGCAGTTCAATTTATCTGGAAATTTGCCTGGACTCGTACATGTGAAATTTTCACTGTTGTCGCCTGGTAATGGCGTAGCGATACTTGGTATATTAGGTTCTGTAGTATCACATTGAACAAGTTCAGAGCATCCAGTCTCGTTACTGTATCCATAACCAAGAGGACATTGGATTTGCTTTAAAGTAAATCGATGCCGACGCCTATTCCAAGTACAAGTGTAATATCTGTTGCAGTATTCGGGATGAGAAAATGTACCGGCCGATGTACATGACAGCTGAATTTCACCTGGACACTGTACGGGATCAGCAGTGCAACGTTTATTGTAAGAATCATATAGAGTTCCGAGTGGACACTGAAGAGGTATTGTTAATATTCCAAACACAGCATCTACGCACATGTAATACTTGGAACAGTCCTCAGAATCAGGATATTTACCAGCTTCTGGACAAATAAACTTGTCGGATGTAGTACCGATCGCATCTGTGGTTGATACGATTGTAGTCGATTCAGATGACTGTTCTGCAGTACTTGTGGCTTCTTCAGTGATCGTCTCCCCTTCTGTGTTGGCTGATGTAATTTCTGTCGCCGCCGATGTGCTCTCAGAGTTCTCAGTGGTGCCTTTTTCAGTCGTCTCAGCAGTAGACTCGCTAGTAGTTGCTTCTGTGGTTGTTGTATCGGAACCTGTCGTGGTAGAAAACACGGTGGTCGTTTCTGACGACTGTCCTGCAGTACTTGTGGCTTCTTCAGTGGTCGTCTCCCCCTCTGTGTCGGCTGATGTAATATCTGTCGCCGCCGAGGTGCTCTCAGAGTTCTCAATGGTGCTTTCTTCAGTCGTCTCAGTCGTAGACTCGCTAGTTGTTGCTTCTGTGGTTGTTGTATCGGAACCTGCCGTGGTAGAAGTCACGGTGGTCGTTTCTGACGACTGTCCTGCAGTACTTGTGGCTTCTTCAGTGGTCGTCTCCTCTTCTGTGTTGGCTGATGTAATTTCTGTCGCCGCCGATGTGCTCTCAGAGTTCTCAGTGGTGCTTTCTTCAGTCGTCTCAGTAGTAGACTCGCTAGTAGTTGCTTCTGTGGTTGTTGTATCGGAACCTGCCGTGGTAGAAGTCACGGTGGTCGTTTCTGAGGACTGTCCTGCAGTACTTGTGGCTTCTTCACTGGTCGTCTCCCCTTCTGTGTTGGCTGATGTAATTTCTGTCGCCGCCGATGTGCTCTCAGAGTTCTCAGTGGTGCTTTCTTCAGTCGTCTCAGTCGTAGACTCGCTAGTAGTTCCTTCCGTGGTTGTTGTATCGGAACCTGCCGTGGTAGAAGTCACGGTGGTCGTTTCTGAGGACTGTCCTGCAGTACTTGTGGCTTCTTCACTGGTCGTCTCCCCTTCTGTGTTGGCTGATGTAATTTCTGTCGCCGCCGATGTGCTCTCAGAGTTCTCAGTGGTGCTTTCTTCAGTGGTCTCAGTAGTAGACTCGCTAGTAGTTGCTTCTGTGGTTGTTGTGTCGGAACCTGCCGTGGTAGAAGTCACGGTGGTCGTTTCTGAGGACTGTCCTGCAGTAGTTGTGGCTTCTTCAGTGGTCGTCTCCCCTTCTGTGTTGGCTGATGTAATTTCTGTCGCCGCCGATGAGCTCTCAGAGTTCTCAGTGGTGCTTTCTTCAGTCGTCTGAGTCGTAGACTCGCTAGTAGTTGCTTCTGTGGTTGTTGTGTCGGAACGTGCCGTAGTAGAAGTCACGGTGGTCGTTTCTGAGGACTGTCCTGCAGTACTTGTGGCTTCTTCAGTGGTCGTCTCCCCTTCTGTGTTGGCTGATGTAATTTCTGTCGCCGCCGAAGTGCTCTCAGAGTTCTCAGTGGTGCTTTCTTCAGTCGTCTCAGTCGTAGACTCGCTAGTAGTTGCTTCTGTGGTTGTTGTGTCGGAACCTGCCGTAGTAGAAGTCACGGTGGTCGTTTTTGAGGACTGTCCTGCAGTACTTGTGGCTTCTTCAGTGGTCGTCTCCCCTTCTGTGTTGGCTGATGTAATTTCTGTCGCCGCCGATGTGCTCTCAGAGTTCTCAGTGGTGCTTTCTTCAGTGGTCTCAGTAGTAGACTCGCTAGTAGTTGCTTCTGTGGTTGTTGTGTCGGAACCTGCCGTGGTAGAAGTCACGGTGGTCGTTTCTGAGGACTGTCCTGCAGTACTTGTGGCTTCTTCAGTGGTCGTCTCCCCTTCTGTGTTGGCTGATGTAATTTCTGTCGCCGCCGATGTGCTCTCAGAGTTCTCTGTGATACATTCTTCGGTCGTCTCAGTCGTATACTCGCTAGTAGTTGCTTCTGTGGTTGTTGTGTCGGAACCTGCTGTGGTAGAAGTCACGGTGGTCGTTTCTGAGGACTGTCCTGCAGTACTTGTGGCTTCTTCAGTGGTCGTCTCCCCTTCTGTGTTGGCTGATGTAATTTCTGTCGCCGCCGATGTGCTCTCAGAGTTCTCAGTGGTGCTTTCTTCAGTCGTCTCGGTCGTAGACTTGCTAGTAGTTGCTTCTGTGGTTGTTGTATCGGATCCTGACGTGGTAGAAGTCACGGTGGTCGTTTCTGAGGACTGTCCTGCAGTAGTTGTGGCTTCTTCAGTGGTCGTCTCCCCTTCTGTGTTAGCTGATGTAATTTCTGTCGCCGCCGATGTGCTCTCAGAGTTCTCAGTGGTGCTTTCTTCAGTCGTCTCGGTCGTAGACTCGCTAGTAGTTGCTTCTGTGGTTGTTGTATCGGATCCTGCCGTGGTAGAAGTCACGGTGGTCGTTTCTGAGGACTGTCCTGCAGTACTTGTGGCTTCTTCAGTGGTCGTCTCCCCTTCTGTGTTGGCTGATGTAATTTCTGTCGCCGCCGATGTGCTCTCAGAGTTCTCAGTGGTGCTTTCTTCAGTGGTCTCAGTAGTAGACTCGCTAGTAGTTGCTTCTGTGGTTGTTGTGTCGGAACCTGCCGTGGTAGAAGTCACGGTGGTCGTTTCTGAGGACTGTCCTGCAGTACTTGTGGCTTCTTCAGTGGTCGTCTCCCCTTCTGTGTCGGCTGATGTAATTTCTGTCGCCGCCGAAGTGCTCTCAGAGTTCTCAGTGGTGCTTTCTTCAGTCGTCTCAGTCGTAGACTCACTAGTAGTTGCTTCTGTGGTTGTTGTGTCGGAACCTGCCGTAGTAGAAGTCACGGTGGTCGTTTCTGAGGACTGTCCTGCAGTACTTGTGGCTTCTTCAGTGGTCGTCTCCCCTTCTGTGTTGGCTGATGTAATTTCTGTCGCCGCCGATGTGCTCTCAGAGTTCTCAGTGGTGCTTTCTTCAGTGGTCTCAGTAGTAGACTCGCTAGTAGTTGCTTCTGTGGTTGTTGTGTCGGAACCTGCCGTGGTAGAAGTCACGGTGGTCGTTTCTGAGGACTGTCCTGCAGTACTTGTGGCTTCTTCAGTGGTCGTCTCCCCTTCAGTGTCGGCTGATGTAATTTCTGTCGCCGCCGAAGTGCTCTCAGAGTTCTCAGTGGTGCTTTCTTCAGTCGTCTCAGTCGTAGACTCGCTAGTAGTTGCTTCTGTGGTTGTTGTGTCGGAACCTGCCGTAGTAGAAGTCACGGTGGTCGTTTCTGAGGACTGTCCTGCAGTACTTGTGGCTTCTTCAGTGGTCGTCTCCTTTTCTGTGTTGGCTGATGTAATTTCTGTCGCCGCCGATGTGCTCTCAGAGTTCTCAATGGTGCTTTCTTCAGTCGTCTCAGTCGTAGACTCGCTAGTTGTTGCTTCTGTGGTTGTTGTATCGGAACCTGCCGTGGTAGAAGTCACGGTGGTCGTTTCTGACGACTGTCCTGCAGTACTTGTGGCTTCTTCAGTGGTCGTCTCCTCTTCTGTGTTGGCTGATGTAATTTCTGTCGCCGCCGATGTGCTCTCAGAGTTCTCAGTGGTGCTTTCTTCAGTCGTCTCAGTAGTAGACTCGCTAGTAGTTGCTTCTGTGGTTGTTGTATCGGAACCTGCCGTGGTAGAAGTCACGGGGGTCGTTTCTGAGGACTGTCCTGCAGTACTTGTGGCTTCTTCACTGGTCGTCTCCCCTTCTGTGTTGGCTGATGTAATTTCTGTCACCGCCGATGTTCTCTCAGAGTTCTCAGTGGTGCTTTCTTCAGTCGTCTCAGTCGTAGACTTGCTAGTAGTAGCTTCTGTGGTTGTTGTATCGGAACCTGTCGTGGTAGAAGTCACGGTGGTCGTTTCTGAGGACTGTCCTGCAGTACTTGTGGCTTCTTCACTGGTCGTCTCCCCTTCTGTGTTGGCTGATGTAATTTCTGTCGCCGCCGATGTGCTCTCAGAGTTCTCAGTGGTGCTTTCTTCAGTGGTCTCAGTAGTAGACTCGCTAGTAGTTGCTTCTGTGGTTGTTGTGTCGGAACCTGCCGTGGTAGAAGTCACGGTGGTCGTTTCTGAGGACTGTCCTGCAGTAGTTGTGGCTTCTTCAGTGGTCGTCTCCCCTTCTGTGTTGGCTGATGTAATTTCTGTCGCCGCCGATGAGCTCTCAGAGTTCTCAGTGGTGCTTTCTTCAGTCGTCTGAGTCGTAGACTCGCTAGTAGTTGCTTCTGTGGTTGTTGTGTCGGAACCTGCCGTAGTAGAAGTCACGGTGGTCGTTTCTGAGGACTGTCCTGCAGTACTTGTGGCTTCTTCACTGGTCGTCTCCCCTTCTGTGTTGGCTGATGTAATATCTGTCGCCGCCGAAGTGCTCTCAGAGTTCTCAGTGGTGCTTTCTTCAGTCGTCTCAGTCGTAGACTCGCTAGTAGTTGCTTCTGTGGTTGTTGTGTCGGAACCTGCCGTAGTAGAAGTCACGGTGGTCATTTCTGAGGACTGTCCTGCAGTACTTGTGGCTTCTTCACTGGTCGTCTCCCCTTCTGTGTTGGCTGATGTAATATCTGTCGCCGCCGAAGTGCTCTCAGAGTTCTCAGTGGTGCTTTCTTCAGTCGTCTCAGTCGTAGACTCGCTAGTAGTTGCTTCTGTGGTTGTTGTGTCGGAACCTGCCGTAGTAGAAGTCACGGTGGTCGTTTCTGAGGACTGTCCTGCAGTACTTGTGGCTTCTTCAGTGGTCGTCTCCCCTTCTGTGTTGGCTGATGTAATTTCTGTCGCCGCCGATGTGCTCTCAGAGTTCTCAGTGGTGCTTTCTTCAGTGGTCTCAGTAGTAGACTCGCTAGTAGTTGCTTCTGTGGTTGTTGTGTCGGAACCTGCCGTGGTAGAAGTCACGGTGGTCGTTTCTGAGGACTGTCCTGCAGTACTTGTGGCTTCTTCAGTGGTCGTCTCCCCTTCTGTGTTGGCTGATGTAATTTCTGTCGCCGCCGATGTGCTCTCAGAGTTCTCTGTGATACATTCTTCGGTCGTCTCAGTCGTATACTCGCTAGTAGTTGCTTCTGTGGTTGTTGTGTCGGAACCTGCTGTGGTAGAAGTCACGGTGGTCGTTTCTGAGGACTGTCCTGCAGTACTTGTGGCTTCTTCAGTGGTCGTCTCCCCTTCTGTGTTGGCTGATGTAATTTCTGTCGCCGCCGATGTGCTCTCAGAGTTCTCAGTGGTGCTTTCTTCAGTCGTCTCGGTCGTAGACTTGCTAGTAGTTGCTTCTGTGGTTGTTGTATCGGATCCTGCCGTGGTAGAAGTCACGGTGGTCGTTTCTGAGGACTGTCCTGCAGTAGTTGTGGCTTCTTCAGTGGTCGTCTCCCCTTCTGTGTTAGCTGATGTAATTTCTGTCGCCGCCGATGTGCTCTCAGAGTTCTCAGTGGTGCTTTCTTCAGTCGTCTCGGTCGTAGACTCGCTAGTAGTTGCTTCTGTGGTTGTTGTGTCGGAACCTGCCGTGGTAGAAGTCACGGTGGTCGTTTCTGAGGACTGTCCTGCAGTACTTGTGGCTTCTTCAGTGGTCGTCTCCCCTTCTGTGTTGGCTGATGTAATTTCTGTCGCCACCGATGTGCTCTCAGAGTTCTCAGTGGTGCTTTCTTCAGTCGTCTCAGTAGTAGACTCGCTAGTAGTTTCTTCTGTGGTTGTTGTATCGGAACCTGCCGTGGTAGAAGTCACGGTGGTCGTTTCTGAGGACTGTCCTGCAGTACTTGTGGCTTCTTCACTGGTCGTCTCCCCTTCTGTGTTGGCTGATGTAATTTCTGTCGCCGCCGATGTGCTCTCAGAGTTCTCAGTGGTGCTTTCTTCAGTCGTCTCAGTCGTAGACTCGCTAGTAGTTGCTTCTGTGGTTGTTGTGTCGGAACCTGCCGTAGTAGAAGTCACGGTGGTCGTTTCTGAGGACTGTCCTGCAGTATTTGTGGCTTCTTCAGTGGTCGTCTCCCCTTCTGTGTTGGCTGATGTAATTTCTGTCGCCGCCGATGTGCTCTCAGAGTTCTCAGTGGTGCTTTCTTCAGTGGTCTCAGTAGTAGACTCGCTAGTAGTTGCTTCTGTGGTTGTTGTGTCGGAACCTGCCGTGGTAGAAGTCACGGTGGTCGTTTCTGAGGACTGTCCTGCAGTAGTTGTGGCTTCTTCAGTGGTCATCTCCCCTTCTGTGTTGGCTGATGTAATTTCTGTCGCCGCCGATGTGCTCTCAGAGTTCTCTGTGATACATTCTTCGGTCGTCTCAGTAGTAGACTCGCTAGTATTTGCTTCTGTGGTTGTTGTGTCGGAACCTGCCGTGGTAGAAGTCACGGTGGTCGTTTCTGAGGACTGTCCTGCAGTACTTGTGGCTTCTTCAGTGGTCGTCTCCCCCTCTGTGTTGGCTGATGTAATTTCTGTCGCCGCCGATGTGCTCTCAGAGTTCTCAGTGGTGCTTTCTTCGGTCGTCTCGGTCGTAGACTTGCTAGTAGTTGCTTCTGTGGTTGTTGTATCGGATCCTGCCGTGGTAGAAGTCACGGTGGTCGTTTCTGAGGACTGTCCTGCAGTAGTTGTGGCTTCTTCAGTGGTCGTCTCCCCTTCTGTGTTGGCTGATGTAATTTCTGTCGCCGCCGATGTGCTCTCAGAGTTCTCTGTGATACATTCTTCGGTCGTCTCAGTCGTAGACTCGCTAGTAGTTACTTCTGTGGTTGTTGTATCGGAACCTGCCGTGGTAGAAGTCAAGGTGGTCGTTTCTGAGGACTGTCCTGCAGTACTTGTGGCTTCTTCAGTGGTCGTCTCTCCTTCTGTGTTGGCTGATGTTATTTCTGTCGCCGCCGATGTGCTCTCAGAGTTCTCAGTGGTGCTTTCTTCAGTGGTCTCAGTAGTAGACTCGCTAGTAGTTGCTTCTGTGGTTGTTGTGTCGGAACCTGCCGTGGTAGAAGTCACGGTGGTCGTTTCTGAGGACTGTCCTGCAGTACTTGTGGCTTCTTCAGTGGTCGTCTCCTCTTCTGTGTTGGCTGATGTAATTTCTGTCGCCGCCGATGTGCTCTCAGAGTTCTCAGTGGTGCTTTCTTCAGTCGTCTCAGTCGTAGACTCGCTAGTAGTTGCTTCTGTGGTTGTTGTGTCGGAACCTGCCGTAGTAGAAGTCACGGTGGTCGTTTCTGAGGACTGTCCTGCAGTACTTGTGGCTTCTTCAGTGGTCGTCTCCCCTTCTGTGTTGGCTGATGTAATTTCTGTCGCCGCCGATGTGCTCTCAGAGTTCTCTGTGATACATTCTTCGGTCGTCTCAGTCGTTGACTCGCTAGTAGTTACTTCTGTGGTTGTTGTATCGGAACCTGCCATGGTAGAAGTCACGGTGGTCGTTTCTGAGGACTGTCCTGCAGTACTTGTGGCTTCTTCAGTGGTCGTCTCCCCTTCTGTGTTGGCTGATGTAATTTCTGTCGCCGCCGATGTGCTCTCAGAGTTCTCAGTGGTGCTTTCTTCAGTCGTCTCAGTCGTAGACTCGCTAGTAGTTGCTTCTGTGGTTGTTGTATCGGATCCTGCCGTGGTAGAAGTCACGGTGGTCGTTTCTGTGGACTGTCCTGCAGTAGTTGTGGCTTCTTCAGTGGTCGTCTCCCCTTCTGTGTTGGCTGATGTAATTTCTGTCGCCGCCGATGTGCTCTCACAGTTCTCAGTGGTGCTTTCTTCAGTCGTCTCAGTCGTAGACTCGCTAGTAGTTGCTTCTGTGGTTGTTGTATCGGAACCTGCCGTGGTAGAAGTCACGGTGGTCGTTTCTGAGGACTGTCCTGCAGTACTTGTGGCTTCTTCAGTGGTCGTCTCCCCTTCTGTGTTGGCTGATGTAATTTCTGTCGCCGCCGATGTGCTCTCAGAGTTCTCTGTGATACATTCTTCAGTCGTCTCAGTAGTAGATTCGCTAATAGTTGCTTCTGTGGTTGTTGTATCTGAACCAGCCGTGGTAGAAGTCACAGTGGTCGTTTCTGAGGACTGTCCTGCAGTACTTGTGGCTTCTTCAGTGATCGTCTCCCCTTCGGTGTTGGCTGATGTAATTTCTGTCGCCGCCGATGTGCTCTCAGAGTTCTCAGTGGTGGTTTCTTCAGTCGTCTCAGTCGTAGACTCGCTAGTAGTTGCTTCTGTGGTTGTTGTATCGGAACCTGCCGTGGTAGAAGTCACGGTGGTCGTTTCTGAGGACTGTCCTGTAGTAGTTGTGGCTTCTTCAGTGGTCGTCTCCCCTTCTGTGTTGGCTGATGTAATTTCTGTCGCCGCCGATGTGCTCTCAGAGTTCTCAGTGGTGCTTTCTTCAGTCGTCTCGGTCGTAGACTCGCTAGTAGTTGCTTCTGTGGTTGTTGTATCGGAACCTGCCGTGGTAGAAGTCACGGTGGGCGTTTCTGAGGACTGTCCTGTAGTAGTTGTGGCTTCTTCAGTGGTCGTCTCCCCTTCTGTGTTGGCTGATGTAATTTCTGTCGCCGCCGATGTGCTCTCAGAGTTCTCAGTGGTGCTTTCTTCAGTCGTCTCAGTCGTAGACTCGCTAGTAGTTGCTTCTGTGGTTGTTGTATCGGATCCTGCCGTGGTAGAAGTCACGGTGGTCGTTTCTGAGGACTGTCCTGCAGTACTTGTGGCTTCTTCAGTGGTCGTCTCCCCTTCTGTGTTGGCTGATGTAATTTCTGTCGCTGCCGATGTGCTCTCAGAGTTCTCAGTGGTGTTTTCTTCAGTCGTTTCAGTAGTAGATTCGCTAGTAGTTGCTTCTGTGGTTGTTGTATCTGAACCAGCCGTGGTAGAAGTCACAGTGGTCGTTTCTGAGGACTGTCCTGCAGTACTTGTGGCTTCTTCAGTGGTCGTCTCCCCTTCTGTGTTGGCTGATGTAATTTCTGTCGCCGCCGATGTGCTCTCAGAGTTCTCTGTGATACATTCTTCAGTCGTCTCAGTAGTAGATTCGCTAGTAGTTGCTTCTATGGTTGTTGTATAGGAACCTACCGTGGTAGAAGTCACGATGGTCGTTTCTGAGGACTGTCCTGCAGTACTTGTGGCTTCTTCAGTGGTCGTCTCCCCTTCTGTGTTGGCTGATGTAATTTCTGTCCCCGCCGATGTGCTCTCAGAGTTCTCAGTGGTGCTTTCTTCAGTCGTCTCGGTCGTAGACTCGCTAGTAGTTGCTTCTGTGGTTGTTGTATCGGATCCTGCCGTGGTAGAAGTCACGGTGGTCGTTTCTAAGGACTGTCCTGCAGTACTTGTGGCTTCTTCAGTGGTCGTCTCCCCTTCTGTGTTGGCTGAAGTAATTTCTGTCGCCGCCGATGTGCTCTCAGAGTTCTCAGTGATGCTTTCTTCAGTGGTCTCAGTAGTAGACTCGCTAGTAGTTGCTTCTGTGGTTGTTGTGTCGGAACCTGCCGTGGTAGAAGTCACGGTGGTCGTTTCTGAGGACTGTCCTGCAGTACTTGTGGCTTCTTCAGTGGTCGTCTCCCCCTCTGTGTTGGC
This sequence comes from Cryptocephalus moraei, assembly GCA_946251905.1. Classification (NCBI taxonomy): domain Eukaryota; kingdom Metazoa; phylum Arthropoda; class Insecta; order Coleoptera; family Chrysomelidae; genus Cryptocephalus; species Cryptocephalus moraei. The sequence goes on from OX276455.1 coordinate 10,857,332, forward strand.
TGATGTAATTTCTGTCGCCGCCGATGTGCTCTCAGAGTTCTCAGTGGTGCTTTCTTCAGTCGTCTCGGTCGTAGACTCGCTAGTAGTTGCTTCTGTGGTTGTTGTATCGGATCCTGCCGTGGTAGAAGTCACGGTGGTCGTTTCTGTGGACTGTCCTGCAGTAGTTGTGGCTTCTTCAGTGGTCGTCTCCCCTTCTGTGTTGGCTGATGTAATTTCTGTCGCCGCCGATGTGCTCTCACAGTTCTCAGTGGTGCTTTCTTCAGTCGTCTCAGTCGTAGACTCGCTAGTAGTTGCTTCTGTGGTTGTTGTATCGGAACCTGCCGTGGTAGAAGTCACGGTGGTCGTTTCTGAGGACTGTCCTGCAGTACTTGTGGCTTCTTCAGTGGTCGTCTCCCCTTCTGTGTTGGCTGATGTAATTTCTGTCGCCGCCGATGTGCTCTCAGAGTTCTCTGTGATACATTCTTCAGTCGTCTCAGTAGTAGATTCGCTAATAGTTGCTTCTGTGGTTGTTGTATCTGAACCAGCCGTGGTAGAAGTCACAGTGGTCGTTTCTGAGGACTGTCCTGCAGTACTTGTGGCTTCTTCAGTGGTCGTCTCCCCTTCGGTGTTGGCTGATGTAATTTCTGTCGCCGCCGATGTGCTCTCAGAGTTCTCAGTGGTGGTTTCTTCAGTCGTCTCAGTCGTAGACTCGCTAGTAGTTGCTTCTGTGGTTGTTGTATCGGAACCTGCCGTGGTAGAAGTCACGGTGGTCGTTTCTGAGGACTGTCCTGTAGTAGTTGTGGCTTCTTCAGTGGTCGTCTCCCCTTCTGTGTTGGCTGATGTAATTTCTGTCGCCGCCGATGTGCTCTCAGAGTTCTCAGTGGTGCTTTCTTCAGTCGTCTCAGTCGTAGACTCGCTAGTAGTTGCTTCTGTGGTTGTTGTATCGGATCCTGCCGTGGTAGAAGTCACGGTGGTCGTTTCTGAGGACTGTCCTGCAGTACTTGTGGCTTCTTCAGTGGTCGTCTCCCCTTCTGTGTTGGCTGATGTAATTTCTGTCGCTGCCGATGTGCTCTCAGAGTTCTCAGTGGTGTTTTCTTCAGTCGTTTCAGTAGTAGATTCGCTAGTAGTTGCTTCTGTGGTTGTTGTATCTGAACCAGCCGTGGTAGAAGTCACAGTGGTCGTTTCTGAGGACTGTCCTGCAGTACTTGTGGCTTCTTCAGTGGTCGTCTCCCCTTCTGTGTTGGCTGATGTAATTTCTGTCGCCGCCGATGTGCTCTCAGAGTTCTCTGTGATACATTCTTCAGTCGTCTCAGTAGTAGATTCGCTAGTAGTTGCTTCTATGGTTGTTGTATAGGAACCTACCGTGGTAGAAGTCACGATGGTCGTTTCTGAGGACTGTCCTGCAGTACTTGTGGCTTCTTCAGTGGTCGTCTCCCCTTCTGTGTTGGCTGATGTAATTTCTGTCCCCGCCGATGTGCTCTCAGAGTTCTCAGTGGTGCTTTCTTCAGTCGTCTCGGTCGTAGACTCGCTAGTAGTTGCTTCTGTGGTTGTTGTATCGGATCCTGCCGTGGTAGAAGTCACGGTGGTCGTTTCTAAGGACTGTCCTGCAGTACTTGTGGCTTCTTCAGTGGTCGTCTCCCCTTCTGTGTTGGCTGAAGTAATTTCTGTCGCCGCCGATGTGCTCTCAGAGTTCTCAGTGATGTTTTCTTCAGTGGTCTCAGTAGTAGACTCGCTAGTAGTTGCTTCTGTGGTTGTTGTGTCGGAACCTGCCGTGGTAGAAGTCACGGTGGTCGTTTCTGAGGACTGTCCTGCAGTACTTGTGGCTTCTTCAGTGGTCGTCTCCCCCTCTGTGTTGGCTGATGTAATTTCTGTCGCCGCCGATGTGCTCTCAGAGTTCTCAGTGGTGCTTTCTTCAGTCGTCTCGGTCGTAGACTCGCTAGTAGTTGCTTCTGTGATTGTTGTATCGGATCCTGCCGTGGTAGAAGTCACGGTGGTCGTTTCTGAGGACTGTCCTGCAGTAGTTGTGGCTTCTTCAGTGGTCGTCTCCCCCTCTGTGTTGGCTGATGTAATTTCTGTCGCCGCCGATGTGCTCTCAGAGTTCTCAGTGGTGCTTTCTTCAGTCGTCTCGGTCGTAGACTCGCTAGTAGTTGCTTCTGTGATTGTTGTATCGGATCCTGCCGTGGTAGAAGTCACGGTGGTCGTTTCTGAGGACTGTCCTGCAGTAGTTGTGGCTTCTTCAGTGGTCGTCTCCCCTTCTGCGTTAGCTGATGTAATTTCTGTCGCCGCCGATGTGCTCTCAGAGTTCTCAGTGGTGCTTTCTTCAGTCGTCTCAGTCGTAGACTCGCTAGTAGTTGCTTCTGTGGTTGTTGTGTCGGAACCTGCCGTAGTAGAAGTCACGGTGGTCGTTTCTGAGGACTGTCCTGCAGTACTTGTGGCTTCTTCAGTGGTCGTCTCCCCTTCTGTGTTGGCTGATGTAATTTCTGTCGCCGCCGATGTGCTCTCAGAGTTCTCTGTGATACATTCTTCGGTCGTCTCAGTCGTATACTCGCTAGTAGTTGCTTCTGTGGTTGTTGTGTCGGAACCTGCCGTGGTAGAAGTCACGGTGGTCGTTTCTGAGGACTGTCCTGCAGTACTTGTGGCTTCTTCAGTGGTCGTCTCCCCTTCTGTGTTGGCTGATGTAATTTCTGTCTCCGCCGATGTGCTCTCAGAGTTCTCAGTGGTGGTTTCTTCAGTCGTCTCAGTCGTAGACTCGCTAGTAGTTGCTTCTGTGGTTGTTGTATCGGAACCTGCCGTGGTAGAAGTCACGGTGGTCGTTTCTGAGGACTGTCCTGCAGTACTTGTGGCTTCTTCAGTGGTCGTCTCCCCTTCTGTGTTGGCTGATGTAATTTCTGTCGCCGCCGATGTGCTCTCAGAGTTCTCAGTGGTGCTTTCTTCAGTCGTCTCAGTCGTAGACTCGCTAGTAGTTCCTTCCGTGGTTGTTGTATCGGAACCTGCCGTGGTAGAAATCACGGTGGTCGTTTCTGAGGACTGTCCTGCAGTACTTGTGGCTTCTTCAGTGGTCGTCTCCCCTTCTGTGTTGGCTGATGTAATTTCTGTCGCCGCCGATGTGCTCTCAGAGTTCTCAGTGGTGCTTTCTTCAGTCGTCTCAGTCGTAGACTCGCTAGTAGTTCCTTCCGTGGTTGTTGTATCGGAACCTGCCGTGGTAGAAATCACGGTGGTCGTTTCTGAGGACTGTCCTGCAGTACTTGTGGCTTCTTCAGTGGTCGTCTCCCCTTCTGTGTTGGCTGATGTAATTTCTGTCGCCGCCGATGTGCTCTCAGAGTTCTCAGTGGTGCTTTCTTCAGTCGTCTCAGTCGTAGACTCGCTAGTAGTTCCTTCCGTGGTTGTTGTATCGGAACCTGCCGTGGTAGAAATCACGGTGGTCGTTTCTGAGGACTGTCCTGCAGTACTTGTGGCTTCTTCAGTGGTCGTCTCCCCTTCTGTGTTGGCTGATGTAATTTCTGTCGCCGCCGATGTGCTCTCAGAGTTCTCAGTGGTGCTTTCTTCAGTCGTCTCAGTCGTAGACTCGCTATTAGTTCCTTCCGTGGTTGTTGTATCGGAACCTGCCGTGGTAGAAATCACGGTGGTCGTTTCTGAGGACTGTCCTGCAGTACTTGTGGCTTCTTCAGTGGTCGTCTCCCCTTCTGTGTTGGCTGATGTAATTTCTGTCGCCGCCGATGTGCTCTCAGAGTTCTCAGTGGTGCTTTCTTCAGTCGTCTCAGTCGTAGACTCGCTAGTAGTTCCTTCCGTGGTTGTTGTATCGGAACCTGCCGTGGTAGAAATCACGGTGGTCGTTTCTGAGGACTGTCCTGCAGTACTTGTGGCTTCTTCAGTGGTCGTCTCCACTTCTGTGTTGGCTGATGTAATTTCTGTCGCCGCCGATGTGCTCTCAGAGTTCTCAGTGGTGCTTTCTTCAGTCGTCTCAGTCGTAGACTCGCTAGTAGTTCCTTCCGTGGTTGTTGTATCGGAACCTGCCGTGGTAGAAATCACTGTGGTCGTTTCTGAGGACTGTTCTGCAGTACTTGTGGCTTCTTCAGTGGTCGTCTCCCCTTCTGTGTTGGCTGATGTAATTTCTGTCGCCGCCGATGTGCTCTCAGAGTTCTCAGTGGTGCTTTCTTCAGTCGTCTCAGTCGTAGACTCGCTAGTAGTTCCTTCCGTGGTTGTTATATCGGAACCTGCCGTGGTAGAAATCACGGTGGTCGTTTCTGAGGACTGTCCTGCAGTACTTGTGGCTTCTTCAGTGGTCGTCTCCCCTTCTGTGTTGGCTGATGTAATTTCTGTCGCCGCCGATGTGCTCTCAGAGTTCTCAGTGGTGCTTTCTTCAGTCGTCTCAGTCGTAGACTCGCTATTAGTTCCTTCCGTGGTTGTTGTATCGGAACCTGCCGTGGTAGAAATCACGGTGGTCGTTTCTGAGGACTGTCCTGCAGTAGTTGTTGCTTCTTCAGTGGTCGTCTCCCCTTCTGTGTTGGCTGATGTAATTTCTGTCGCCGCCGATGTGCTCTCAGAGTTCTCAGTGGTGCTTTCTTCAGTCGTCTCAGTCGTAGACTCGCTAGTAGTTTCTTCCGTGGTTGTGTCGGAACCTGCCGTGGTAGAAATCACGGTGGTAGTTTCTGAGGACTGTCCTGCAGTAGTTGTTGCTTCTTCAGTGGTCGTCTCCCCTTCTGTGTTGGCTGATGTAATTTCTGTCGCCGCCGATGTGCTCTCAGAGTTCTCAGTGGTGCTTTCTTCAGTCGTCTCAGTCGTAGACTCGCTAGTAGTTTCTTCCGTGGTTGTGTCGGAACCTGCCGTGGTAGAAATCACGGTGGTAGTTTCTGAGGACTGTCCTGCAGTAGTTGTTGCTTCTTCAGTGGTCGTCTCCCCTTCTGTGTTGGCTGATGTAATTTCTGTCGCCGCCGATGTGCTCTCAGAGTTCTCAATGGTGCTTTCTTCAGTCGTCTCAGTCGTAGACTCGCTAGTAGTTTCTTCCGTGGTTGTATCTGAACCTGCCGTGGTAGAAATCACGGTGGTAGTTTCTGAGGACTGTCCTGCAGTAGTTGTTGCTTTTTCAGTGGTCGTCTCCCCTTCTGTGTTGGCTGATGTAATTTCTGTCGCCGCCGATGTGCTCTCAGAGTTCTCAGTGGTGCTTTCTTCAGTCGTCTCAGTCGTAGACTCGCTAGTAGTTTCTTCCGTGGTTGTATCGAAACCTGCCGTGGTAGAAATCACGGTGGTAGTTTCTGAGGACTGTCCTGCAGTAGTTGTTGCTTCTTCAGTGGTCGTCTCCCCTTCTGTGTTGGCTGATGTAATTTCTGTCGCCGCCGATGTGCTCTCAGAGTTCTCAGTGGTGCTTTCTTCAGTCGTCTCAGTCGTAGACTCGCTAGTAGTTCCTTCCGTGGTTGTTGTATCGGAACCTGCCGTGGTAGAAATCACGGTGGTCGTTTCTGAGGACTGTCCTGCAGTACTTGTGGCTTCTTCAGTGGTCGTCTCCCCTTCGGTGTTGGCTGATGTAATTTCTGTCGCCGCCGATGTGCTCTCAGAGTTCTCAGTGGTGCTTTCTTCAGTCGTCTCAGTCGTAGACTCGCTAGTAGTTTCTTCCGTAGTTGTATCGGAACCTGCCGTGGTAGAAATCACGGTGGTAGTTTCTGAGGACTGTCCTGCAGTAGTTGTTGCTTCTTCAGTGGTCGTCTCCCCTTCTGTGTTGGCTGATGTAATTTCTGTCGCCGCCGATGTGCTCTCAGAGTTCTCAGTGGTGCTTTCTTCAGTCGTCTCAGTCGTAGACTCGCTAGTAGTTTCTTCCGTAGTTGTATCGGAACCTGCCGTGGTAGAAATCACGGTGGTAGTTTCTGAGGACTGTCCTGCAGTAGTTGTTGCTTCTTCAGTGGTCGTCTCCCCTTCTGTGTTGGCTGATGTAATTTCTGTCGCCGGCGATGTGCTCTCAGAGTTCTCAGTGGTGCTTTCTTCAGTCGTCTCAGTCGTAGACTCGCTAGTAGTTTCTTCCGTGGTTGTATCGGAACCTGCCGTGGTAGAAATCACGGTGGTAGTTTCTGAGGACTGTCCTGCAGTAGTTGTTGCTTCTTCAGTGGTCGTCTCCCCTTCTGTGTTGGCTGATGTAATTTCTGTCGCCGCCGATGTGCTCTCAGAGTTCTCAGTGGTGCTTTGTTTAGTCGTCTCAGTCGTAGACTCGCTAGTAGTTTCTTCCGTGGTTGTATCGGAACCTGCCGTGGTAGAAATCACGGTGGTAGTTTCTGAGGACTGTCCTGCAGTAGTTGTTGCTTCTTCAGTGGTCGTCTCCCCTTCTGTGTTGGCTGATGTAATTTCTGTCGCCGCCGATGTGCTCTCAGAGTTCTCAGTGGTGCTTTCTTCAGTCGTCTCAGTCGTAGACTCGCTAGTAGTTTCTTCCGTGGTTGTATCGGAACCTGCCGTGGTAGAAATCACGGTGGTAGTTTCTGAGGACTGTCCTGCAGTAGTTGTTGCTTCTTCAGTGGTCGTCTCCCCTTCTGTGTTGGCTGATGTAATTTCTGTCGCCGCCGATGTGCTCTCAGAGTTCTCAGTGGTGCTTTCTTCAGTCGTCTCAGTCGTAGACTCGCTAGTAGTTCCTTCCGTGGTTGTTATATCGGAACCTGCCGTGGTAGAAATCACGGTGGTCGTTTCTGAGGACTGTCCTGCAGTACTTGTGGCTTCTTCAGTGGTCGTCTCCCCTTCTGTGTTGGCTGATGTAATTTCTGTCGCCGCCGATGTGCTCTCAGAGTTCTCAGTGGTGCTTTCTTCAGTCGTCTCAGTCGTAGACTCGCTAGTAGTTTCTTCCGTGGTTGTATCTGAACCTGCCGTGGTAGAAATCACGGTGGTAGTTTCTGAGGACTGTCCTGCAGTAGTTGTTGCTTTTTCAGTGGTCGTCTCCCCTTCTGTGTTGGCTGATGTAATTTCTGTCGCCGCCGATGTGCTCTCAGAGTTCTCAGTGGTGCTTTCTTCAGTCGTCTCAGTCGTAGACTCGCTAGTAGTTTCTTCCGTGGTTGTATCTGAACCTGCCGTGGTAGAAATCACGGTGGTAGTTTCTGAGGACTGTCCTGCAGTAGTTGTTGCTTCTTCAGTGGTCGTCTCCCCTTCTGTGTTGGCTGATGTAATTTCTGTCGCCGCCGATGTGCTCTCAGAGTTCTCAGTGGTGCTTTGTTTAGTCGTCTCAGTCGTAGACTCGCTAGTAGTTTCTTCCGTGGTTGTATCGGAACCTGCCGTGGTAGAAATCACGGTGGTAGTTTCTGAGGACTGTCCTGCAGTAGTTGTTGCTTCTTCAGTGGTCGTCTCCCCTTCTGTGTTGGCTGATGTAATTTCTGTCGCCGCCGATGTGCTCTCAGAGTTCTCAGTGGTGCTTTGTTTAGTCGTCTCAGTCGTAGACTCGCTAGTAGTTTCTTCCGTGGTTGTATCGGAACCTGCCGTGGTAGAAATCACGGTGGTAGTTTCTGAGGACTGTCCTGCAGTAGTTGTTGCTTCTTCAGTGGTCGTCTCCCCTTCTGTGTTGGCTGATGTAATTTCTGTCGCCGCCGATGTGCTCTCAGAGTTCTCAGTGGTGCTTTCTTCAGTCGTCTCAGTCGTAGACTCGCTAGTAGTTTCTTCCGTGGTTGTATCGGAACCTGCCGTGGTAGAAATCACGGTGGTAGTTTCTGAGGACTGTCCTGCAGTAGTTGTTGCTTCTTCAGTGGTCGTCTCCCCTTCTGTGTTGGCTGATGTAATTTCTGTCGCCGCCGATGTGCTCTCAGAGTTCTCAGTGGTGCTTTCTTCAGTCGTCTCAGTCGTAGACTCGCTAGTAGTTCCTTCCGTGGTTGTTGTATCGGAACCTGCCGTGCTAGAAATCACGGTGGTCGTTTCTGAGGACTGTCCTGCAGTACTTGTGGCTTCTTCAGTGGTCGTCTCCCCTTCTGTGTTGGCTGATGTAATTTCTGTCGCCGCCGATGTGCTCTCAGAGTTCTCAGTGGTGCTTTGTTTAGTCGTCTCAGTCGTAGACTCGCTAGTAGTTTCTTCCGTGGTTGTATCGGAACCTGCCGTGGTAGAAATCACGGTGGTAGTTTCTGAGGACTGTCCTGCAGTAGTTGTTGCTTCTTCAGTGGTCGTCTCCCCTTCTGTGTTGGCTGATGTAATTTCTGTCGCCGCCGATGTGCTCTCAGAGTTCTCAGTGGTGCTTTCTTCAGTCGTCTCAGTCGTAGACTCGCTAGTAGTTCCTTCCGTGGTTGTTGTATCGAAACCTGCCGTGGTAGAAATCACGGTGGTCGTTTCTGAGGACTGTCCTGCAGTAGTTGTTGCTTCTTCAGTGGTCGTCTCCCCTTCTGTGTTGGCTGATGTAATTTCTGTCGCCGCCGATGTGCTTTCACAGTTCTCAGTGGTGCTTTCTTCAGTCGTCTCAGTCGTAGACTCGCTATTAGTTCCTTCCGTGGTTGTTGTATCGGAACCTGCCGTGTTAGAAATCACGGTGGTCGTTTCTGAGGACTGTCCTGCAGTACTTGTGGCTTCTTCAATGGTCGTCTCCCCTTCTGTGTTGGCTGATGTAATTTCTGTCGCCGCCGATGTGCTCTCAGAGTTCTCAGTGGTGCTTTCTTCAGTCGTCTCAGTCGTAGACTCGCTAGTAGTTTCTTCCGTGGTTGTATCGGAACCTGCCGTGGTAGAAATCACGGTGGTAGTTTCTGAGGACTGTCCTGCAGTAGTTGTTGCTTCTTCAGTGGTCGTCTCCCCTTCTGTGTTGGCTGATGTAATTTCTGTCGCCGCCGATGTGCTCTCAGAGTTCTCAGTGGTGCTTTCTTCAGTCGTCTCAGTCGTAGACTCGCTAGTAGTTCCTTCCGTGGTTGTTGTATCGGAACCTGCCGTGGTAGAAATCACGGTGGTCGTTTCTGAGGACTGTCCTGCAGTACTTGTGGCTTCTTCAGTGGTCGTCTCCCCTTCTGTGTTGGCTGATGTAATTTCTGTCGCCGCCGATGTGCTCTCAGAGTTCTCAGTGGTGCTTTCTTCAGTCGTCTCAGTAGTAGACTCGCTAGTAGTTCCTTCCGTGGTTGTTGTATCGGAACCTGCCGTGGTAGAAATCACTGTGGTCGTTTCTGAGGACTGTCCTGCAGTACTTGTGGCTTCTTCAGTGGTCGTCTCCCCTTCTGTGTTGGCTGATGTAATTTCTGTCGCCGCCGATGTGCTCTCAGAGTTCTCAGTGGTGCTTTCTTCGGTCGTCTCAGTCGTAGAATCGCTAGTAGTTCCTTCCGTGGTTGTTGTATCGGAACCTGCCGTGGTAGAAATCACGGTGGTCGTTTCTGAGGACTGTCCTGCAGTACTTGTGGCTTCTTCAGTGGTCGTCTCCCCTTCTGTGTTGGCTGATGTAATTTCTGTCGCCGCCGATGTGCTCTTAGTATTCTCAGTGGTGCTTTCCTCAGTAGTCTCAGTCGTAGACTCGCTAGTAGTTCCTTCCGTGGTTGTTGTATCGGAACCTGCCGTGGTAGAAATCACGGTGGTCGTTTCTGAGGACTGTCCTGCAGTACTTGTGGCTTCTTCAGTGGTCGTCTCCCCTTCTGTGTTGGCTGATGTAATTTCTGTCGCCGCCGATGTGCTCTCAGAGTTCTCAGTGGTGCTTTCTTCAGTCGTCTCAGTCGTAGACTCGCTAGTAGTTCCTTCCGTGGTTGTTGTATCGGAACCTGCCGTGGTAGAAATCACTGTGGTCGTTTCTGAGGACTGTCCTGCAGTACTTGTGGCTTCTTCAGTGGTCGTCTCCCCTTCTGTGTTGGCTGATGTAATTTCTGTCGCCGCCGATGTGCTCTCAGAGTTCTCAGTGGTGCTTTCTTCAGTCGTCTCAGTCGTAGACTCGCTAGTAGTTCCTTCCGTGGTTGTTGTATCGGAACCTGCCGTGGTAGAAATCACGGTGGTCGTTTCTGAGGACTGTCCTGCAGTACTTGTGGCTTCTTCAGTGGTCGTCTCCCCTTCTGTGTTGGCTGATGTAATTTCTGTCGCCGCCGATGTGCTTTCAGAGTTCTCGTTGGTGCTTTCTTCAGTCGTCTCAGTCGTAGACTCGCTAGTAGTTTCTTCCGTGGTTGTATCGGAACCTGCCGTGGTAGAAATCACGGTGGTAGTTTCTGAGGACTGTCCTGCAGTAGTTGTTTCTTCTTCAGTGGTCGTCTCCCCTTCTGTGTTGGCTGATGTAATTTCTGTCGCCGCCGATGTGCTCTCAGATTTCTCAGTGGTGCTTTCTTCAGTCGTCTCAGTCGTAGACTCGCTAGTAGTTTCTTCCGTGGTTGTATCGGAACCTGCCGTGGTAGAAATCACGGTGGTAGTTTCTGAGGACTGTCCTGCAGTAGTTGTTGCTTCTTCAGTGGTCGTCTCCCCTTCTGTGTTGGCTGATGTAATTTCTGTCGCCGCCGATGTGCTCTCAGAGTTCTCAGTGGTGCTTTCTTCAGTCGTCTCAGTCGTAGACTCGCTAGTAGTTCCTTCCGTGGTTGTTGTATCGGAACCTGCCGTGGTAGAAATCACGGTGGTCGTTTCTGAGGACTGTCCTGCAGTACTTGTGGCTTCTTCAGTGGTCGTCTCCCCTTCTGTGTTGGCTGATGTAATTTCTGTCGCCGCCGATGTGCTTTCAGAGTTCTCGTTGGTGCTTTCTTCAGTCGTCTCAGTCGTAGACTCGCTAGTAGTTTCTTCCGTGGTTGTATCGGAACCTGCCGTGGTAGAAATCACGGTGGTAGTTTCTGAGGACTGTCCTGCAGTAGTTGTTTCTTCTTCAGTGGTCGTCTCCCCTTCTGTGTTGGCTGATGTAATTTCTGTCGCCGCCGATGTGCTCTCAGATTTCTCAGTGGTGCTTTCTTCAGTCGTCTCAGTCGTAGACTCGCTAGTAGTTTCTTCCGTGGTTGTATCGGAACCTGCCGTGGTAGAAATCACGGTGGTAGTTTCTGAGGACTGTCCTGCAGTAGTTGTTGCTTCTTCAGTGGTCGTCTCCCCTTCTGTGTTGGCTGATGTAATTTCTGTCGCCGCCGATGTGCTCTCAGAGTTCTCAGTGGTGCTTTCTTCAGTCGTCTCAGTCGTAGACTCGCTAGTAGTTCCTTCCGTGGTTGTTGTATCGGAACCTGCCGTGGTAGAAATCACGGTGGTCGTTTCTGAGGACTGTCCTGCAGTACTTGTGGCTTCTTCAGTGGTCGTCTCCCCTTCTGTGTTGGCTGATGTAATTTCTGTCGCCGCCGATGTGCTTTCAGAGTTCTCGTTGGTGCTTTCTTCAGTCGTCTCAGTCGTAGACTCGCTAGTAGTTTCTTCCGTGGTTGTATCGGAACCTGCCGTGGTAGAAATCACGGTGGTAGTTTCTGAGGACTGTCCTGCAGTAGTTGTTTCTTCTTCAGTGGTCGTCTCCCCTTCTGTGTTGGCTGATGTAATTTCTGTCGCCGCCGATGTGCTCTCAGATTTCTCAGTGGTGCTTTCTTCAGTCGTCTCAGTCGTAGACTCGCTAGTAGTTTCTTCCGTGGTTGTATCGGAACCTGCCGTGGTAGAAATCACGGTGGTAGTTTCTGAGGACTGTCCTGCAGTAGTTGTTGCTTCTTCAGTGGTCGTCTCCCCTTCTGTGTTGGCTGATGTAATTTCTGTCGCCGCCGATGTGCTCTCAGAGTTCTCAGTGGTGCTTTCTTCAGTCGTCTCAGTCGTAGACTCGCTAGTAGTTCCTTCCGTGGTTGTTGTATCGGAACCTGCCGTGGTAGAAATCACGGTGGTCGTTTCTGAGGACTGTCCTGCAGTACTTGTGGCTTCTTCAGTGGTCGTCTCCCCTTCTGTGTTGGCTGATGTAATTTCTGTCGCCGCCGATGTGCTTTCAGAGTTCTCGTTGGTGCTTTCTTCAGTCGTCTCAGTCGTAGACTCGCTAGTAGTTTCTTCCGTGGTTGTATCGGAACCTGCCGTGGTAGAAATCACGGTGGTAGTTTCTGAGGACTGTCCTGCAGTAGTTGTTTCTTCTTCAGTGGTCGTCTCCCCTTCTGTGTTGGCTGATGTAATTTCTGTCGCCGCCGATGTGCTCTCAGATTTCTCAGTGGTGCTTTCTTCAGTCGTCTCAGTCGTAGACTCGCTAGTAGTTTCTTCCGTGGTTGTATCTGAACCTGCCGTGGTAGAAATCACGGTGGTAGCTTCTGAGGACTGTCCTGCAGTAGTTGTTGCTTTTTCAGTGGTCGTCTCCCCTTCTGTGTTGGCTGATGTAATTTCTGTCGCCGCCGATGTGCTCTCAGAGTTCTCAGTGGTGCTTTCTTCAGTCGTCTCAGTCGTAGACTCGCTAGTAGTTTCTTCCGTGGTTGTATCGGAACCTGCCGTGGTAGAAATCACGGTGGTAGTTTCTGAGGACTGTCCTGCAGTAGTTGTTGCTTCTTCAGTGGTCGTCTCCCCTTCTGTGTTGGCTGATGTAATTTCTGTCGCCGCCGATGTGCTCTCAGAGTTCTCAGTGGTGCTTTGTTTAGTCGTCTCAGTCGTAGACTCGCTAGTAGTTTCTTCCGTGGTTGTATCGGAACCTGCCGTGGTAGAAATCACGGTGGTAGTTTCTGAGGACTGTCCTGCAGTAGTTGTTGCTTCTTCAGTGGTCGTCTCCCCTTCTGTGTTGGCTGATGTAATTTCTGTCGCCGCCGATGTGCTCTCAGAGTTCTCAGTGGTGCTTTGTTTAGTCGTCTCAGTCGTAGACTCGCTAGTAGTTTCTTCCGTGGTTGTATCGGAACCTGCCGTGGTAGAAATCACGGTGGTAGTTTCTGAGGACTGTCCTGCAGTAGTTGTTGCTTCTTCAGTGGTCGTCTCCCCTTCTGTGTTGGCTGATGTAATTTCTGTCGCCGCCGATGTGCTCTCAGAGTTCTCAGTGGTGCTTTCTTCAGTCGTCTCAGTCGTAGACTCGCTAGTAGTTTCTTCCGTGGTTGTATCGGAACCTGCCGTGGTAGAAATCACGGTGGTAGTTTCTGAGGACTGTCCTGCAGTAGTTGTTGCTTCTTCAGTGGTCGTCTCCCCTTCTGTGTTGGCTGATGTAATTTCTGTCGCCGCCGATGTGCTCTCAGAGTTCTCAGTGGTGCTTTGTTTAGTCGTCTCAGTCGTAGACTCGCTAGTAGTTTCTTCCGTGGTTGTATCGGAACCTGCCGTGGTAGAAATCACGGTGGTAGTTTCTGAGGACTGTCCTGCAGTAGTTGTTGCTTCTTCAGTGGTCGTCTCCCCTTCTGTGTTGGCTGATGTAATTTCTGTCGCCGCCGATGTGCTCTCAGAGTTCTCAGTGGTGCTTTCTTCAGTCGTCTCAGTCGTAGACTCGCTAGTAGTTTCTTCCGTGGTTGTATCGGAACCTGCCGTGGTAGAAATCACGGTGGTAGTTTCTGAGGACTGTCCTGCAGTAGTTGTTGCTTCTTCAGTGGTCGTCTCCCCTTCTGTGTTGGCTGATGTAATTTCTGTCGCCGCCGATGTGCTCTCAGAGTTCTCAGTGGTGCTTTCTTCAGTCGTCTCAGTCGTAGACTCGCTAGTAGTTCCTTCCGTGGTTGTTGTATCGGAACCTGCCGTGGTAGAAATCACGGTGGTCGTTTCTGAGGACTGTCCTGCAGTACTTGTGGCTTCTTCAGTGGTCGTCTCCCCTTCTGTGTTGGCTGATGTAATTTCTGTCGCCGCCGATGTGCTCTCAGAGTTCTCAGTGGTGCTTTCTTCAGTCGTTTCAGTCGTAGACTCGCTAGTAGTTCCTTCCGTGGTTGTTGTATCGGAACCTGCCGTGGTAGAAATCACGGTGGTCGTTTCTGAGAACTGTCCTGCAGTACTTGTGGCTTCTTCAGTGGTCGTCTCCCCTTCTGTGTTGGCTGATGTAATTTCTGTCGCCGCCGATGTGCTCTCAGAGTTCTCAGTGGTGCTTTCTTCAGTCGTCTCAGTCGTAGACTCGCTAGTAGTTCCTTCCGTGGTTGTTGTATCGAAACCTGCCGTGGTAGAAATCACGGTGGTCGTTTCTGAGGACTGTCCTGCAGTAGTTGTTGCTTCTTCAGTGGTCGTCTCCCCTTCTGTGTTGGCTGATGTAATTTCTATCGCCGCCGATGTGCTTTCACTGTTCTCAGTGGTGCTTTCTTCAGTCGTCTCAGTCGTAGACTCGCTATTAGTTCCTTCCGTGGTTGTTGTATCGGAACCTGCCGTGGTAGAAATCACGGTGGTCGTTTCTGAGGACTGTCCTGCAGTACTTGTGGCTTCTTCAGTGGTCGTCTCCCCTTCTGTGTTGGCTGATGTAATTTCTGTCGCCGCCGATGTGCTCTCAGAGTTCTCAGTGGTGCTTTCTTCAGTCGTCTCAGTCGTAGACTCGCTAGTAGTTTCTTCCGTGGTTGTATCGGAACCTGCCGTGGTAGAAATCACGGTGGTACTTTCTGAGGACTGTCCTGCAGTAGTTGTTGCTTCTTCAGTGGTCGTCTCCCCTTCTGTGTTGGCTGATGTAATTTCTGTCGCCGCCGATATGCTCTCAGAGTTCTCAGTGGTGCTTTCTTCAGTCGTCTCAGTCGTAGACTCGCTAGTAGTTTCTTCCGTGGTTGTATCGGAACCTGCCGTGGTAGAAATCACGGTGGTAGTTTCTGAGGACTGTCCTGCAGTAGTTGTTGCTTCTTCAGTGGTCGTCTCCCCTTCTGTGTTGGCTGATGTAATTTCTGTCGCCGCCGATGTGCTCTCAGAGTTCTCAGTGGTGCTTTCTTCAGTCGTCTCAGTCGTAGACTCGCTAGTAGTTTCTTCCGTGGTTGTATCTGAACCTGCCGTGGTAGAAATCACGGTGGTAGCTTCTGAGGACTGTCCTGCAGTAGTTGTTGCTTTTTCAGTGGTCGTCTCCCCTTCTGTGTTGGCTGATGTAATTTCTGTCGCCGCCGATGTGCTCTCAGAGTTCTCAGTGGTGCTTTCTTCAGTCGTCTCAGTCGTAGACTCGCTAGTAGTTTCTTCCGTGGTTGTATCGGAACCTGCCGTGGTAGAAATCACGGTGGTAGTTTCTGAGGACTGTCCTGCAGTAGTTGTTGCTTCTTCAGTGGTCGTCTCCCCTTCTGTGTTGGCTGATGTAATTTCTGTCGCCGCCGATGTGCTCTCAGAGTTCTCAGTGGTGCTTTGTTTAGTCGTCTCAGTCGTAGACTCGCTAGTAGTTTCTTCCGTGGTTGTATCGGAACCTGCCGTGGTAGAAATCACGGTGGTAGTTTCTGAGGACTGTCCTGCAGTAGTTGTTGCTTCTTCAGTGGTCGTCTCCCCTTCTGTGTTGGCTGATGTAATTTCTGTCGCCGCCGATGTGCTCTCAGAGTTCTCAGTGGTGCTTTGTTTAGTCGTCTCAGTCGTAGACTCGCTAGTAGTTTCTTCCGTGGTTGTATCGGAACCTGCCGTGGTAGAAATCACGGTGGTAGTTTCTGAGGACTGTCCTGCAGTAGTTGTTGCTTCTTCAGTGGTCGTCTCCCCTTCTGTGTTGGCTGATGTAATTTCTGTCGCCGCCGATGTGCTCTCAGAGTTCTCAGTGGTGCTTTCTTCAGTCGTCTCAGTCGTAGACTCGCTAGTAGTTTCTTCCGTGGTTGTATCGGAACCTGCCGTGGTAGAAATCACGGTGGTAGTTTCTGAGGACTGTCCTGCAGTAGTTGTTGCTTCTTCAGTGGTCGTCTCCCCTTCTGTGTTGGCTGATGTAATTTCTGTCGCCGCCGATGTGCTCTCAGAGTTCTCAGTGGTGCTTTGTTTAGTCGTCTCAGTCGTAGACTCGCTAGTAGTTTCTTCCGTGGTTGTATCGGAACCTGCCGTGGTAGAAATCACGGTGGTAGTTTCTGAGGACTGTCCTGCAGTAGTTGTTGCTTCTTCAGTGGTCGTCTCCCCTTCTGTGTTGGCTGATGTAATTTCTGTCGCCGCCGATGTGCTCTCAGAGTTCTCAGTGGTGCTTTCTTCAGTCGTCTCAGTCGTAGACTCGCTAGTAGTTTCTTCCGTGGTTGTATCGGAACCTGCCGTGGTAGAAATCACGGTGGTAGTTTCTGAGGACTGTCCTGCAGTAGTTGTTGCTTCTTCAGTGGTCGTCTCCCCTTCTGTGTTGGCTGATGTAATTTCTGTCGCCGCCGATGTGCTCTCAGAGTTCTCAGTGGTGCTTTCTTCAGTCGTCTCAGTCGTAGACTCGCTAGTAGTTCCTTCCGTGGTTGTTGTATCGGAACCTGCCGTGGTAGAAATCACGGTGGTCGTTTCTGAGGACTGTCCTGCAGTACTTGTGGCTTCT
This sequence comes from Cryptocephalus moraei, assembly GCA_946251905.1. Taxonomy (NCBI): domain Eukaryota; kingdom Metazoa; phylum Arthropoda; class Insecta; order Coleoptera; family Chrysomelidae; genus Cryptocephalus; species Cryptocephalus moraei. Next base: position 10,873,506 of record OX276455.1, read on the forward strand.
TCAGTGGTCGTCTCCCCTTCTGTGTTGGCTGATGTAATTTCTGTCGCCGCCGATGTGCTCTCAGAGTTCTCAGTGGTGCTTTCTTCAGTCGTTTCAGTCGTAGACTCGCTAGTAGTTCCTTCCGTGGTTGTTGTATCGGAACCTGCCGTGGTAGAAATCACGGTGGTCGTTTCTGAGAACTGTCCTGCAGTACTTGTGGCTTCTTCAGTGGTCGTCTCCCCTTCTGTGTTGGCTGATGTAATTTCTGTCGCCGCCGATGTGCTCTCAGAGTTCTCAGTGGTGCTTTCTTCAGTCGTCTCAGTCGTAGACTCGCTAGTAGTTCCTTCCGTGGTTGTTGTATCGAAACCTGCCGTGGTAGAAATCACGGTGGTCGTTTCTGAGGACTGTCCTGCAGTAGTTGTTGCTTCTTCAGTGGTCGTCTCCCCTTCTGTGTTGGCTGATGTAATTTCTATCGCCGCCGATGTGCTTTCACAGTTCTCAGTGGTGCTTTCTTCAGTCGTCTCAGTCGTAGACTCGCTATTAGTTCCTTCCGTGGTTGTTGTATCGGAACCTGCCGTGGTAGAAATCACGGTGGTCGTTTCTGAGGACTGTCCTGCAGTACTTGTGGCTTCTTCAGTGGTCGTCTCCCCTTCTGTGTTGGCTGATGTAATTTCTGTCGCCGCCGATGTGCTCTCAGAGTTCTCAGTGGTGCTTTCTTCAGTCGTCTCAGTCGTAGACTCGCTAGTAGTTCCTTCCGTGGTTGTTGTATCGGAACCTGCCGTGGTAGAAATCACGGTGGTCGTTTCTGAGGACTGTCCTGCAGTACTTGTGGCTTCTTCAGTGGTCGTCTCCCCTTCTGTGTTGGCTGATGTAATTTCTGTCGCCGCCGATGTGCTCTCAGAGTTCTCAGTGGTGCTTTCTTCAGTCGTCTCAGTAGTAGACTCGCTAGTAGTTCCTTCCGTGGTTGTTGTATCGGAACCTGCCGTGGTAGAAATCACTGTGGTCGTTTCTGAGGACTGTCCTGCAGTACTTGTGGCTTCTTCAGTGGTCGTCTCCCCTTCTGTGTTGGCTGATGTAATTTCTGTCGCCGCCGATGTGCTCTCAGAGTTCTCAGTGGTGCTTTCTTCGGTCGTCTCAGTCGTAGACTCGCTAGTAGTTCCTTCCGTGGTTGTTGTATCGGAACCTGCCGTGGTAGAAATCACGGTGGTCGTTTCTGAGGACTGTCCTGCAGTACTTGTGGCTTCTTCAGTGGTCGTCTCCCCTTCTGTGTTGGCTGATGTAATTTCTGTCGCCGCCGATGTGCTCTCAGAGTTCTCAGTGGTGCTTTCTTCAGTCGTCTCAGTCGTAGACTCGCTAGTAGTTCCTTCCGTGGTTGTTGTATCGGAACCTGCCGTGGTAGAAATCACTGTGGTCGTTTCTGAGGACTGTCCTGCAGTACTAGTGGCTTCTTCAGTGGTCGTCTCCCCTTCTGTGTTGGCTGATGTAATTTCTGTCGCCGCCGATGTGCTCTCAGAGTTCTCAGTGGTGCTTTCTTCAGTCGTCTCAGTCGTAGACTCGCTAGTAGTTCCTTCCGTGGTTGTTGTATCGGAACCTGCCGTGGTAGAAATCACGGTGGTCGTTTCTGAGGACTGTCCTGCAGTACTTGTGGCTTCTTCAGTGGTCGTCTCCCCTTCTGTGTTGGCTGATGTAATTTCTGTCGCCGCCGATGTGCTTTCAGAGTTCTCGTTGGTGCTTTCTTCAGTCGTCTCAGTCGTAGACTCGCTAGTAGTTTCTTCCGTGGTTGTATCGGAACCTGCCGTGGTAGAAATCACGGTGGTAGTTTCTGAGGACTGTCCTGCAGTAGTTGTTTCTTCTTCAGTGGTCGTCTCCCCTTCTGTGTTGGCTGATGTAATTTCTGTCGCCGCCGATGTGCTCTCAGATTTCTCAGTGGTGCTTTCTTCAGTCGTCTCAGTCGTAGACTCGCTAGTAGTTTCTTCCGTGGTTGTATCGGAACCTGCCGTGGTAGAAATCACGGTGGTAGTTTCTGAGGACTGTCCTGCAGTAGTTGTTGCTTCTTCAGTGGTCGTCTCCCCTTCTGTGTTGGCTGATGTAATTTCTGTCGCCGCCGATGTGCTCTCAGAGTTCTCAGTGGTGCTTTCTTCAGTCGTCTCAGTCGTAGACTCGCTAGTAGTTCCTTCCGTGGTTGTTGTATCGGAACCTGCCGTGGTAGAAATCACGGTGGTCGTTTCTGAGGACTGTCCTGCAGTACTTGTGGCTTCTTCAGTGGTCGTCTCCCCTTCTGTGTTGGCTGATGTAATTTCTGTCGCCGCCGATGTGCTCTCAGAGTTCTCAGTGGTGCTTTCTTCAGTCGTCTCAGTCGTAGACTCGCTAGTAGTTCCTTCCGTGGTTGTTGTATCGGAACCTGCCGTGGTAGAAATCACTGTGGTCGTTTCTGAGGACTGTCCTGCAGTACTTGTGGCTTCTTCAGTGGTCGTCTCCCCTTCTGTGTTGGCTGATGTAATTTCTGTCGCCGCCGATGTGCTCTCAGAGTTCTCAGTGGTGCTTTCTTCAGTCGTCTCAGTCGTAGACTCGCTAGTAGTTCCTTCCGTGGTTGTTGTATCGGAACCTGCCGTGGTAGAAATCACGGTGGTCGTTTCTGAGGACTGTCCTGCAGTACTTGTGGCTTCTTCAGTGGTCGTCTCCCCTTCTGTGTTGGCTGATGTAATTTCTGTCGCCGCCGATGTGCTTTCAGAGTTCTCGTTGGTGCTTTCTTCAGTCGTCTCAGTCGTAGACTCGCTAGTAGTTTCTTCCGTGGTTGTATCGGAACCTGCCGTGGTAGAAATCACGGTGGTAGTTTCTGAGGACTGTCCTGCAGTAGTTGTTTCTTCTTCAGTGGTCGTCTCCCCTTCTGTGTTGGCTGATGTAATTTCTGTCGCCGCCGATGTGCTCTCAGATTTCTCAGTGGTGCTTTCTTCAGTCGTCTCAGTCGTAGACTCGCTAGTAGTTTCTTCCGTGGTTGTATCGGAACCTGCCGTGGTAGAAATCACGGTGGTAGTTTCTGAGGACTGTCCTGCAGTAGTTGTTGCTTCTTCAGTGGTCGTCTCCCCTTCTGTGTTGGTTGATGTAATTTCTGTCGCCGCCGATGTGCTCTCAGAGTTCTCAGTGGTGCTTTCTTCAGTCGTCTCAGTCGTAGACTCGCTAGTAGTTCCTTCCGTGGTTGTTGTATCGGAACCTGCCGTGGTAGAAATCACGGTGGTCGTTTCTGAGGACTGTCCTGCAGTACTTGTGGCTTCTTCAGTGGTCGTCTCCCCTTCTGTGTTGGCTGATGTAATTTCTGTCGCCGCCGATGTGCTCTCAGAGTTCTCAGTGATGCTTTCTTCAGTCGTCTCAGTCGTAGACTCGCTAGTAGTTCCTTCCGTGGTTGTTGTATCGGAACCTGCCGTGGTAGAAATCACGGTGGTCGTTTCTGAGGACTGTCCTGCAGTACTTGTGGCTTCTTCAGTGGTCGTCTCCCCTTCTGTGTTGGCTGATGTAATTTCTGTCGCCGCCGATGTGCTCTCAGAGTTCTCAGTGGTGCTTTCTTCAGTCGTCTCAGTCGTAGACTCGCTAGTAGTTCCTTCCGTGGTTATTGTATCGGAACCTGCCGTGGTAGAAATCACGGTGGTCGTTTCTGAGGACTGTCCTGCAGTACTTGTGGCTTCTTCGGTGGTCGTCTCCCCTTCTGTGTTGGCTGATGTAATTTCTGTCGCCGCCGATGTGCTCTCAGAGTTCTCAGTGGTGCTTTCTTCAGTCGTCTCAGTCGTAGACTCGCTAGTAGTTCCTTCCGTGGTTGTTGTATCGGAACCTGCCGTGGTAGAAATCACGGTGGTCGTTTCTGAGGACTGTCCTGCAGTACTTGTGGCTTCTTCGGTGGTCGTCTCCCCTTCTGTGTTGGCTGATGTAATTTCTGTCGCCGCCGATGTGCTCTCAGAGTTCTCAGTGGTGCTTTCTTCAGTCGTCTCAGTCGTAGACTCGCTAGTAGTTCCTTCCGTGGTTGTTGTATCGGAACCTGCCGTGGTAGAAATCACGGTGGTCGTTTCTGAGGACAGTCCAGCAGTACTTGTGACTTCTTCAGTGGTCTTCTCCTCTTCTGTACTGGCTGATGTACTTTGAGTCGCCGCAGATGTGCTCTCAGAGTTTTCGGTGGTGCATTCTTCAGTCGTCTCAGTCGTAGACTCGCTAGTAGTGCCTACTGTGGTTGTTGTATCAGAACCTTGCGTGGAAGAAATGACGGTGGGCGTTTGGGAGGACTGTCCTGCAGTGCTTGTGGCTTCTTCTGTGGTCGTCCCCGCTTTTGTAGATGTGGTGATTTCTTTACTGGAAGTACTATATTCAGTAGTGGTGACTACGGAAACTTCCAGTAGTGTTGACGATTGCTCAGTTGTTGAATATCGTTGGGTTGTAGGTTGAGTTGTATCTTTAATCGAGGTTGATGCTGTTGTACCAGTACTGGAAGCAGATGTTGTGGTTGAATCTGAGCAACATATTGTGCTTTCAGGTATTGTCACAGTCGAAGTTGTAGTTGTAACTGGACTCGTAGTTGTTTCGATCGAAGTTATCGATTGCGTCGTGGTTTCCTCGCTCTCGTCGAGCCACTCGCATTCCCATTCATTGTCATCCGAACAGTAGAAGCCGTCCGGGCATTCTTGCGGATTGCCTTTTATTTTTGTAGAACTCCCAGATTTCACGCATTGGTAAAATCTCGTGTCGTCGTAACATTTGAATGACTTGTTTTGACAATCAGTGTTGTACGGAAGATATCCCGATTCGACAAAGTCGCTCTGTAGAAGAAATTCATTATTTTGCTTAGGTAATCGAGAAAATGTTGTTGTGTGAAACATGGAAACACACGCGCTTAAAGTGATTTTGCGCTTACTCGTTTCTGCCGTTTATATAGTAAAAGTATTTTAGTACAGATTCAAACTTGGTTTATTTAAATGTATTATTAAGTTAAAACAAGCAATTGAATTATTTTTCACCACAAAATTTGTACTTGGTTTAGACAAAGTTCCTGTTACAGTTGGAGGTTAATGCGTCGAGATATATTACATAGACCAATCTAAAAAAAAAGTGTAAATATGGTCTGTTTGCCGTCATATCACCGGAAACATAAGATGTTCTTCGTAGAAAATATGTCCTATTGATATAGGAATCAGTATCTACAATGAGGTAGGTATAGCTGTTATCTTGAATATTATTCTAGGGTCTTATGCAAAACATCGAAATCAGTGCTTTCAGTAAACACACTAAGTACTTTCTACGAAAAAGACGATGACGATAAAGACGGCATTAAACCTTGACAGAAATATGAGTTATGATTGTTGGAATAAATTTTTTGTAAGGTGTACATACATGATTTTCATAGTTGCGCAACAAATGACATAAAAATTTAATGAAATGAAATATTGCAATTAAAATTACAAACTATTTTACAAACTGAATAAGTTATTCAGGAAGCAGGAAAGCTGCGTGGAAAACATAGAACGCACTTTTTACCTATTGCAGCAAGGGGTTAAGTGGGGAAATTTAGTGGAGATTAATGAGACTGTTCCTCTTCACGAGTTCAATATCATATTCAAGGGCCCATTGCTGTCACTCTATTAGTTTAGAACTAGTTACATTTTGCACTAAAATCTTCGAAAAAATTGAAATGTAATATATGTCAGAAATATATATGTCAATATATGTCAAAGTCCTTCATCTGTCTCAATTTTTTATGATAGTTATTTGGCCTAAAACTTATCGTTTTTTTTTTGAAAATTGCGATTTCTCAAAAATTGCCTGCTCTACAGTTTCAAAGTTAAGTTTATTACACCCTCATAGGTACATACTTGAAGAAAGTCAGTGAAAGGTCTCGATGAAGAAAACTTTCATTTATTTCAAGATCTTTCGGGACCGAGATGAGGCGAGACGAGACCAGACTTAGTTCGAGACGAGACGAGAGAACTTTTATGGATTTTTCGATACCGAAACAAGACATTTGTCTTTTCTCGTCTCGTCTCGAGCCCACTACTAGTTATTTGAATTAAATACTTATGGTCGCTCTTATCTGCTGCATCTATTATAGTTTAGTAGTTTAATAAGTATAAGTAAATTATTTACCTTGGGAAAAAGCAGTAAAAACAATAAAAAAGGTGTCACTTGCATATTAACAAACTCCAACTCATGTCATTATGCTACTACCCTTCGCAAAATGGTATCTAATGATATATAACTTTTCAGCGAATCTCATTGTTGTCGCTGATCCTCGAGCTAGTCCCAAAGTAAATATCGAATGATTGTTCTTTTATTTAATTTGGCACAGAATCGCATATTTGTTTTTGGATGATATGGTTTTTGAAATAACATGTTTAACTTTCGAAATATACTGCACAACGTAATAATTAATGCCAATAAGACAAACATTTAACGGCCAAAAGACAGTACTTGAATGATTTTCGGTAACCAACTATTATCGATATTTTAATTTAAACATCACATAATTTAATTGAAAATCTAAATACGAAATACACACCTCAAATTGCAATACCCCTACTTAATTATTTCGTACAGTATATATGGACTGATGGCTTGGCGCCTAATGACGTAAAGCCTTCGAGAAGGTAACAAGACTACGTGAATTACAGTAGGAGTGTTTATTTTTCGAGATCATAAATGACAACAAAAGAAAAGAAATTGAATGTTTTAAACGTATAAACTGTTGAAAACATAAAACTACCATCACCACCTGGGGGAGAAACATTTGTTTATTTTCCTCTTTTTCCCATCTTTTTTCGTTTTCTTCCTTCAACTATGGCACTACTAGAAGCGGTGTTGTTTACAAAAATTGCAGCCAAGTGTTCTTCAAGTACTTCCATTAAATACCAGGGTTAACATTGGCTAGTTTGTTTTCCTGTACGTAACACACGATAAAAATATGCTGAGTCAAACAATCTGAACTGATTAAATAGATTGTTTTCTTAAATTATTTTGTTGTGTTTCTGGGGTATCTAAGACGCTTAAACCACAAGGTTTACCTTTAGTTTGGGATTTAAGGTTCTAGGTTGTACAGATAATTATCTTTAATAGATTTTTAAAAGAGGTTACAATTTCCCATTATTTTCGAGATTCTCTCGCCTAGACTTGTTAAGTTTCAGTGAATGTTGTTGATAAGGTAGGATTTTTGCTTGTTTAATTTATACGAACGTACGAAAGTCGTATTTAAATAGTTGGTAGGCATTTTGTGCGACCATTCACACGTTTGATAAATAATAAATTTAATAACATTTGGTTAAGGAAAATCGTATCTTTATTAACGAACTGATACGATTCATCTCCAAACTTAATACCAGTAAATCCAAATGTCCCATGAAATTCTAGATCGCACAGACTATAAGATCCTTCGATTCCAGGATCCCTTAGACCCTAAATTACGGGCTGCTGCATTAGCCTGAATAATAATAAAATGATACCAGCAATATTAGCTTGAGTTAATTAAGTAGAACTGATTGTGAATTATCGTAGGATTTTTTAAAACTTAGATTTGGGAATCTTCTTTTAATTGAATTTTTATTTTTATCTCTATTTTTTTCAACAATCTTCGTTCTAATAATGATCATAATAGTAATTTCGTAGTCATCTCTAAACTTAATACTAGTAAATCCAAATGTCTCATGAAAATCTAGATCGCACAGACTATAAGATCCTTCGATCCCAGCATCCCTTAGACCCTAAATTACAGGCTGCTGCATTAGCCTAAATAATAATAAAATGATACCAGCAATATTAGCTTGAGTTAATTAAGTACCATTTATATTGTAATTTCTTTAACCTGGGGTAATCTGTGCTTTTATTTACGTGGCTACAGACAAAAGCTTGCATAAAAGCAGTTTAGAACAGCCTTTTCAAGTTTTTGAAGGACTACAAGGTAAATAAATGGCTATGTACGGATCTCACAACAAGTGCTGTTTTGTACCCTGTTGTATAAGCACATCTGTAAGTACACCAAACAAAATATTTGTTCGTGTACCTCGAGATTATGGGCGTAAGAAACTGTGGTTTTCAGCAGGAAGACGTGATATGCCCAAATCCAAAAGTTAATTTTTCTGTTGTGTAGACCATTTTAAAGTAAGTTAAAAGTAAGATTATGTTATGTTATCTTATACAAAAGTAATATTTTTTTTTATTTAGTTGGAAGAAGACATGGAAAATTATGGTGGAAAAATAACAATGAAACGGGACGTAGTTCCACATATTTTTGAGTGCCAACTAGCTCTGAAAAGAACTGGGACTAACGTTCTCCCACGTTCTTTGCCTATGAAGATAGAACGAAAACGTTTAGTAGCAGAAGCTACTATCAATAGCTGTATTAATTTTTATTGTTAGCAACAATAATTATAATCTTAAGCGCCAACCAGCATGATATAGATTTGGCTTTGTTCTGAACTGTTCTTATAATTTATTTATAACAATGGTCACATTGTCTTTTACTGAATGCATATTTTGCACATATATACTTACATTGCTGCTTTTACACCTCTGATTTCAGCTGAATTAAAACATTCCTTCTTTTTCCTATTTTTATTTCCTCCATTACCATAAACATATCCACAGATGGTAAATTGTTCCTGGAAGCTTTGACAAATCCTACGGCGGCCATAACTAATAAATAACTCATCAAAAACGCTATTTTACGACGCGAATAATACAAATTACTAGATTTGGTCGTAATTTAACTCCTACAGTCCAGCGGAAACAACAAGAAAGTCCAAAATACTCGAAAACACAGATTACCTAGGTTCGGTTTCGAAAAATCTGTTTGTGGACTGCAGAACGGACCCGTGTTTACACGTGAAGTGACGTCACGACCAATGAGCGGCCGTTTCGCTGGTCCTTTAATTTATCGCACATTTACTGCTTTTTATACCCTGAAATACTTGGTACTGGGTCTATTACACGATTTTTTAAGATTATAAAATTTGTCTGAGGGTTCGTCCCTATGAATTTAGATACATTTCGTTTAATTTAAAATATATGGCAAATACCCAATTGTTATTATACATTCGCCAAAGCCATGAAGCGTTACATTGTTAAGGTTAAAATAAGAACAAGACAAAAATGCATTTATTTTAATAAGTGGAAACTTCAGTGTATTGTTGTATAAGATGGAAACAGTTCCAACCAATAAAAACAATTTTTTACAGTATCTGCAATCAATATCGATATAGCAGAGTATAATTTTGCTGGCAAAGCAGAGGACAATGTTCCAGATGAAGAAAAAACCGCCACTGCCATAAGGGGTAATATATTTCTTTACAACTTGCTTCAAAATTTACAGGTTAATTACAGGTAATGAAGCAGGGTCACATCTACAACCCAACATCCGAACTGCAGGACGCTCTGAAATGGAACACGAAACAATTAAGCAATCAAGGACCATTTCTAAAAATAGGAAAAAACATAGTAGTAAAGTATTAACCAACAGAATTCAAAAAAGGAAAAATTGGAAAGATGAACAAGACTCTGAACTATTTCAATACAAAAAGAAAGTATTAATTCTCGAAGAAGAGTTCCGAAAAAGGCAATTAGAATTAATTAATCAGCAATTGGCCAATGAAAGGTTAATTTACGAAATTAAAACAAAAGAGTTAGAACTAAAAGTTATGGAAATAGAGGAAAGAAAGAAATTTTAGTTGTTAGTTATTTGTTATATTAATTATATTGTTATTGTAAATTTATAAACGTAAGTTAATACTTATTAAACTTACCTAAAAAAAAGGTTTCAATTAAGACTCTTCTTGCTGCACTTCCTCCTTCAATAGTATCGTTATTAATTATTTGTTCAACATCATCATTAATGTTTACGTCATCGAACTCGTCAATATCATTATGTAGGATAGCGATATTGTGCAGTACCGCTGTAGCTACAATTATCGTTAATGACGTTTCCAATTTTGTTCTTAATCCTAATGACAAACAAGCAAATCTTCTTTTCCAGACACCAAAACACCTTTCAATACAGTTCCTAGTTTTAATATGTGCTGCATTGTAATTATTTTCCGCTAATAATATAATATGTTGTTAAAAGTTGATCCCCAGCTGTTAACGATTTATTCCGAAATGTCACTGGTGCAATATCGTCTCTTATCATATTAATTACGGCTTCAACAGTATCTTTTGACAAACGATATCTATCCCGAAATTCTAGTTCGTCGTATTTTCCAAAGGGATTGGCCTGTTGTCTGAACTGTCGCCGTACATCGGCGGCATTCAGGAATTCAATAACTTCTTCATTTGAAGAAGAAGTGCTGCTGCTCCTGCTCCCACATGAATAATTCATATGTGTCACTAATTTTCACAACTATTTTATCTGTCACTTATGGCAAGCGGCACATATGAAGGTTAGCGAGCAGTTATTATTCTAACCTAAAATGATGCTGGTTGACGTTCCACACTCCACAGTGCGCCTGCGTCACATAATTTATCGCACCGTAATGGTCCGATAACTTGTGTGAGCACTTATTGAATCGATAACCCCTGTCGAACGTTCCAGAAACGGTTTTTGGTACTTTATGGAACCAATAGCCTTATTGATTCCACATCTGTGCTTTCAGAAACCGGGCATAAGAGGAATAAATATGAGTAAATACCTCCTGTTATAGATAATGAAGTATGTTATTTCATCAAGTGTTAGACTCATTAGACTTTAGACATCTAGAGTTTGTATAAAAAATGTAACATCAATCAGCTTAATCGCCCCGGGATTAATTACCTGGTCTGATACTGCCACGTGTACGTAACCATATGAATTTAGTATCCATTTCAAATGTTTAAAGTTGAGTACATAAAACAAAAATTTGTGAACAAAAAAACTTCAAAAAAGTGCATGTTGTTTGTTCGGTATATTTGCATACTTATATCAATTGTTTACGAGTTATCGATTGTTAACAATTTAGACAATGTTAACAAATCAGAACAATTTACTGTTGGAATTATAGGTTTTTCAGCTAGTTTTAATTTTATTTCACTTCAAAGTGTTAATAGATTTACAGTAAACAACAATAAGTATAATAAGTGAGAACCAGTGTTGTTAAAAATACTTTTAAAACTGTATTTAAATACAAACGCAAATACTTTTTACAAAACATATTTACTTGTATTTTAAATACTTCTCTGGACAATGTATTTAAATACAAATAACAAGTATTTCGTTTTTGTATTTAAACAGTATTTAAAGCTGAAAATTATTCTTAATTGCAGCAATGTTAAGCATAACCCCAGGAAGCTTAGAATTCCTATTATTTTCTTCGTGAAATTGTTGAAATTTCTAAATCAGTTTAAGAAAATGGAATCTAATTTCTAATGGAAACTTTCTAATGAAGTTCTAAAATCTTTGTTTTATTGCCCGAAGTTGTGAAGTTTTCAATTATTTTCAAAATATCTAAGTTATTTGTATCGAAAAGCCTCAAATACATAGGCTGACTTTTATACACTAAACCTAAGTTTATGGTTTTAACACTTAAAACAATCTCAAAAAGTGTTAGGAATTATTTTCTTTGCTTCATGAAATCGTAAAATTTTTGCAAGTTTCCGAAATTTACCAACTACTTTGTAAACAAGTCTTTAGAAATTGAAGTGATACTTCAAAACACAACAGGCTAATGTAAGTTTCAAACTTCTAAAAAATAATCCCAAGGCAAAGATGTCGACACATTAATTAGACACTTTCCTTTGTAACTTGATCTAGCGAAGTAGCTAATTCAAAAACTTCATTAGTTACTTTTCCAACTTCATATATGGCAGTTCAAGTTATTTGTGTTGCATTAGAGTTGTCATAAGTACTTTAGAAGCGCCTTAACTTCTTTTGAAACAACAGCTTAAGTTTAAGATAACTGTGACTTCTTTAAAAATGTCGACAAGCTACTTAGTACCTTGAAAATTGTTTTACAATGTCACAACTTTTTTAAATACTATGAATTGTACACCTTCGTTAAGATAATCGCAACTCCTTTAAAAGTGTCGTAGGATCACTATAACTGTAACAATTAGCTTCAAAATAAGCATGTAAGTACATAAACCAAAATGTAAATACAAATGGACAGCCGGAAATATGCTCAAAAAATGTATAAAAATGCGCATTTATAGTTACTGTAACACAATAAAATAAATGTAAGAGCATTTAAGAAATAATTTAGCGAATAATGGATCTTAACATTGCCCAAAAATGTATTTGAAGTACTGTATTTCAAATGTCAGAAGAAATGTATTTTAAATACACAGTAAATACAAATTAAGCTTATGTATTTAACTATGTATTTAAATACATAAAAAGTATTTAAAATACATTTCTAAATACATGTATTTAAATACTTAACAACACTGGTGAGGACTTACGTCTTTATTCCAAAATAACGGGTCAATGATAAGATTTAACTGTTACCTACTAACGTGTGTTTATGTTTACATGTTTACAATTTGCACTTTCGGTATTACGTGTCGTATGGACGATTTTATTATTTATTCACGTCAAAAATACTCCTGGTATTTAGTATGCATTTTCTGAATCAGTACTAGTACCCTCTTTCGTTTTAAAAATGTAAAATTCAAAATGTGCTAAAACAATCGAATCATTCTTATAATCAATTTCACTTTATACATTTTTGTAATTTGCATCGTAGTTCTAAATAAGTGGTTCGATTACCCAGTTCAAGATTCATTTAATAAAAGTGTACATAATAATATTCTAAGTAAACCCAGGAGCCCAAAATATTTGTTCACAATCTTTGAGCAAAGTCCTTTCGCTACCGTAGTTAACTATTGTAACTACAGTTGTTAACCTTTTATCGGGTAAACAGTCCCACGTTATCACATTTACCGGACTATTTGAACGTCTGTGAAGATTTGACGCAAAGTTCCATGTTTTCTGTAAACATTTTGTAGGTGCGACAAAAATATTTACCATTTTTAATTCGTTTTTTAAAAACATTTTCGGTTAATATTTTCCCACGGATATTGAAATGACTGAAACGTGTCGATGAACCCACCCGCTCTCGAAATTCATAGTAGATTCTTATCGCTTAAATGGTTGAATTGGTATAGGAATTTTTATGTAAATACAACGGGCTTAAATTCGGTGGTGAAATGTGACAATAACAATTAATTGTTGCTGGAGACATGCTAAACGCCTCCGGCGTTGAAGATTAAAGTCTTACGAACTTGTGTTACCTTAGACAAATTAAACAGTAGTTTAACTGAAATAGAAGGATGTTTTAGGTGTTATTGAACGACGGTGTTGTTATTGTTTGTTGACATTTTATTCCAACTTAATTAAATTTAATAGCAACTCAAAATTTAATACACATTAGAAAATTCATTTACAAACATTGTTTTTAATCTTTGGTGACACCTTTAATTGTCCAATTTACTATATTCATAATCGATGTATCATTGAGATTGCTCGGTTATGGCAGCGTCACATCCTATTGGAGTAGTGCAGCTAACGCGGTTCTGGCCTACTAGTTCACATTTCTGCCACCAGCGTCTCGGTGCGGCGCCACTAGTCGCTAAAGAGCACCGCGACGTATCCCCGTACAGAAGCAGTTTAAAACTATTCAGGAACAGATCAGTGCTCTAACGAACTATCGAGTGGGTAATTTCGATTTTTATCTATGAAGATCGACGAGGGCGCGTGCCTCCCTGTATCCGCTCTCGACCGCTCCGTGAACTGTGGAGTAGTAATACGGGTGAGTGGCTTCCCCTGCGAATTGAATCACTGGATAACCCCTGGCGTCCCTGATGGCCTCTGCCAAATCGCTTTCGGCGCATGAACGCTCCTTACCCCGGCTGCAGGAGTTGGGGGTTTGGAAGGAGTACGTGCCCCTGAAATGGGGGTTGCTGTACCATCTGGATCTGAAAGATAATTAATTATTAGCCAACGCGTTATCGGTAACACGCTACGCAAAAACTTCATATGCCGTCTTAGCGTGTGGGACGGATTTTCGAGAGGGAAGGAACTTATAGGGAAAGTAAGGGTGTGAAGGTGAAGTACATGGGAAACTTCAAAGGGACGTCTATTAGTATAAAAATTATAAGGTGTTCAAGGGTGAAACGGCCTTCAAGCCTAAGTTCGCCCTTTTGATATGCTTCAGGGTAAATTTAGTCCCCTGGGCGCTCAGGTGCTCTCTAGGGACCACATTTTGTGAAATTCGATTTCTTTAGGGTATTTCTGTCAATTTTATTATTCGCTAAAACCAGAAAATTTGTCGAAACCTTGGGCTGAAATCCAAATTTTTAAAAATTGAAACTTTCAAAAACAAAACGAATTTGTTGCACACCATGTTTTTTTCTTATTTTTTAGTCAATCTGCCATTACAAATTTTCCCAGAAGTTTAGAAATGGTCGAGCGCGATAACAGACAAACCCAAAATCGACTTTTTCACCGTTTTTCCCACAAGTGACAACTTATCATTTCCCAGTGCACTCTAGATGCCACTTCTAGATGACCGATAGAAAATGTAGATCAATGTCAAAACCAATAGATATTGCAGGATCTTCTATATTTTCAAATTAGTATCTCTCATCGAACTTATAACATTCAATTTGAAATTATGTTCTTTCAAGCTCAACCGTGGCAATTATTGCAATCTCCACTAGCCTTGAAAATTCTATACTATAGCTTGAAGCAAGCAGATATTCCTAACTCATTCTAGTATTTAAAGTGTGATCTGAACTTACAACTCATACTTGGAAGGTTCTAAAGAATTTCCAGACCAATTCACTGCGTGTCAAACTTTACAGGTTTTTATTACCTTTACATAATCTAGATTTTGAAATCTACAAGAACATCTACATCAGTTTGACAACCAAAGCAACCGTTTCTCGATTTGGAACGTTACCGGTGCAAATCTAAAGGTTGTGCTAGGCGACCTAATGGACAATTTTTGTATTTCCATCTGGTATGGAATTGGTGAAATTGAATTACAACTTTTCCACATTTTGTTTCCTCTAGCTCAACTCTGAATTATTGCACTGTATATCAGCTGTTAAAATTCCATATGACCAAGCTAATATCAATAGTATAAAAAATGTACATCAGTATCAAAAACAGTAGATATTGCAGGATCTTCTATATTTTCAAATTATTATCTCTCATCGAACTTATAACATCCAATTTGAAATTGTGTTCTTTCAAGCGTAATCGTGCCAATGATTGCAATCTCCAACTAGCCGTTAAATTCTATATGGCTTGAAACAAGCAGATGTTCCTAACTCATTCTACTATTTAAACTGTGACTTGAACTTACAATTTATACTTGGAAGGTTCTAACGAATTTCCAGACCAATTCACGATGTGTCAAACTTTACAGGTCTTTATTACCTTTACATAATCTAGATGAATCTCCCAGATTTTGAACAAGAACATCTAGATCAGTTTGACAACCAAAGCAACCGTTTCTCGATTTGGGACGTTACCAGTGCAAACCTGAAGGTTATGCTAGGCGACCTAATAGACAATTTTTATATTACCATCTGGTATGAAATTGGTGAAATTGAATTACAACTTTTCCACAATATGTTTTCCTCTAGCTCAATTTTACGAATTATTGCACTCTAAATCAACTGTTAAAATTCCAGATGACCAAGCTAATACCAATAGTATAGAAAATGTACATCAGTATCAAAAACAGTAGATATTGCAGGATCTTCAATATGTTCAAATTAGTATATCTCATCGAACTTATAACATTCAGTTTGAAATTATGTTCTTTCAAGCTCAACCGTGCCAATTATTGCAATCTACACTAGCCGTTAAATTCTATATGGCTTGAAACAAGCAGATGTTCCTAACTCATTCTACTATTTAAACTGTGACTTGAACTTACAACTTATACTTGGAAGGTTCTAAAGAATTTCCAGACCAATTCACGATGTGTAAAACTTTACAGGTTTTTATTACCTTTACATAATCTAGATGAATCTCCCAGATTTTGAACAAGAACATCTAGATCAGTTTTAAAACCAAGGCAACCTTCTGTAGATTTGGTACGTTACCAGTGTAAACCTGAAGGTTATGCTAGGCGACCTAATGGACAATTTTTATATTACCATCTGGTATGGAATTGGTGAAATTAAATTACAACTTTTCCACATTTTGTTTTCCTCTAGCTCAACTCTACGAATTATTGCACTCTAGATCAGCTGTTAAAATTCTAGATAACCAAGCTAAGTCTTCAAATAAATATTTCCAGCATTACACTCTCAACTTGCACACAGAACTCTGACAGAACTTTATCTTGAGCTCAGACTTGGGAATTTCTAATGGATCTAGAATATCTTGATCAGTACGATAAGCAAAATTTTAAAGATTTTATATTTCTCAGGCGCACATCTGGAGAAACACTCATTGTAACTCTAGTTAGGTTCGATTAAAACTTTCTGGTTTTGGAACCTATAAGTCTCAATTTAGAGTTTCCTAATTCGTCTTAGAAGTTACACCAAATACACTTTTAACGAAAGCAGATATTATGTGATCTATATTTTTGGTGTCTGGTGCCATGTGCACCGTTCACTATATCCTAGCTTTCAAAATTATTACAGTTCAGATTATATGTTGAAATTCTAGATGACCGAACTTAGTCCTTAGGAGCAAACGGACCAAATCATTCTATATGTATTGAATTTGAACCTAAAATCAGTCTTGTAAGTTTGAGGTCAGTTCACAATGAATTAAAAATGTAACAGATTTGTTGATCTAGATAAATTTGATAACCAATGCGAATGCTTCTAGATTTGGAACGTAACCAGTGCAATCTTGAAAGCTACGCTAGGTGACCTGATAGAAGTACAGAAAATCTGTATGTCAATTTGAATAAAATAGATACTACACAGCCTTCTAAATTTTTAGGCAAGCAGTGGTATCGAATTGGTGACATCCACTCTGATGCTCATCACATTTGGTAGTTTTCTCAAATCTACGAATTGTTACACTCTAGATTAGCTGTTAACACTCTAGATTTCTAGATGATCCAAGCAAGCAGATGACCCCAACTATTCTATTGCTTGAAGTGAAGTCTGAACTTAAATGTAGACTTGGAGGTTCTTGAAGGATATAAAATGTCTACATCACTTCAGGATTGGTAAAACTTTACAAAAGCTACACTTCTCTATCGCAAATCTGAAGAAGGATCAATTTTAACTTTAATGGATATAGATTAAAAGTGACAAACTCTACAAGTGTCAATTTAGCACTTCCGTATGCACTCTAGATGCCACATTGAGATCCAAGATAATCTAGATCAAGTTGATAACCAAGACAAACATTTCCAGATTGGAAAATTACCAGTGCAAACCTGGAAGATATACTAGGTGACCTAGATTAGTCTTATTGCTGGACTTCTTCTTATTCCATATTGTTAAACTAGGATCTGGCATCGAATTTAGAACTTGACATTTTGTTCTGGACATGTTCAACCCTAGCCAATTATTGCACTTTAGATTAACTGTTAAAATTCGTTATGACCCAACTTATTTCTGGAATATTTAAACTGATCTTTCAATTTAGCTTAATAGATTGCAGTTGAAGCTTTCTATGAGATCTAAGTACTATATCTGGTCAGTTCAAGATTGGTAAAATTTTACAGATGTCAAATGATATAAGCGCAAAGCTGGAGGATGTTACCTAGATTAACTTACGTAAATCACGTAGAAGTTTTTAAATAATATTAAAGTAAATGTTTGAACCTTCGATATTAAGCAGCTGAAGTTGGTTATTGATCACTTTGGATGTCTAAATTGGATTGGAAGTTGTTATTCAAATTTACAATTTTTACTGACGAAAACTGTACTCACTGCATGATTTTATCCGGCTCGGTAATTATATAATCGTTTCCTAAGAATTTATCCAAAATAAATTTGATACCATCTTTCATAATTTGATCCGGCAGCTCCTCGATAGCTGGTACGAGATAACCCGTGAACCATATCGAGATAACGTTCGGGTTGTACTTTTCCTTGACTATCGATGATGAAAACGTTACCCATGACCTTCCTTTCTGCAACATATGTAAATAAGCCGACATGTTTATGTTGACGATGCACGTGTACTAACGAAACGAGGTCCGCCCGGGAACACTATGGATTCGATGTCTTTCTTGTCCCAGATCAATTCGTAAAGGTCTTTGTCGTCTCCCCACCATGGATCAGGGTAATGGAGAAACACCTTCATGACCGCTCCGAATCCGATGTTCTTGATGGCTCTTCGTTTCTTTAGAGACAACCTCGGTACGAATAACTTGTCGGCCCTCTCCTTCAGCACCCCTATGGACGGCGTGAAGATGAGGTGGTCGGCCGTGTACGTCGAACCGTCCGCACAGAGCACCCTTACGGCTGGTTTCGATGAGGGATCGCCCTGCAAGATTATCCTCTCGACCTCTTTGTTAAGGAGGATTTTGTCGTCGATCGGTAGGGAGTCCCTTGGGTTCGGATACTTTTTCATTATGACGTTGAGGAAAGACACGTAACCTTTGCCTTTCCACGTCATTTCTAAGTCCCCGTCGCACTCTTTGTAGTCGGACTGTGCCACTGGGTCGAACCAGCTGAAAGAACCTTCATAGCCTAATACTGAAAGGTGGTAGTATTCCAGTGCGTCTTCAGCTATCTTCAGTTTTTCGGGATTTTTAGAGTACTTTCTTTGGATTTCGTCGTTGTATCTACGGAGAAAAAAACACACCTTTGATATAATAGACACTGGAATTTTCACTAACTAACAGAACTAACACTAAAAATGTTAGTCTTAGTAATAGTGACACTGGTACTTGTTCAGCACAAATTGCAAAAAAAATGAGATGTATTATGGATTGACACTTTTCGAAGGAATTGATGATGCTCCAACAAAAATTCTAAGAACGTTTCAACAGATTTGTTATTATGATGTTCTTGAAAACTTCTTGAGGTAATACTTTCAAATTCTGTAGATTTGTTAAGAACAACTCAAAGTACACTTTACTGAAGTTTCACTAGAATTGACTTTTCATAAGAATTTTTAGGAATTTTTTAATTTCGTTACCAGAATAGATATTTACACCTGAATTCTTTTTCTGACGTGTCTCCAAAATTCCTTGAGGTATTTTTAATGTTGTTAAGGATATTTCTGCAGAAATTTTACGGAAATTTCATCGGACTTGGAGCTTCAAGAGTATTTTTAGAAAATTTACAAACAGGGAAAGAGATATTTAGCCGTCGATACCGCTTGGGGCGTATCCCGAAAATTCTCTAAGGTTTTGTCTTGAAACTCTTTAAAGCTATTGAGGACACTTCAACAGATATCACAAGGAAATTTTAGTATCATTGGAGTTTCAGTAACATTTTTAGGAATTTTCAAATTTCGTTACCAGAAGGTACAGAGATATTGCTATTTCTTCAGGCATATCTCGAAATTACTTTAAGGTCTTTACTTAGACATTTTAAGGTCATTAAAGCACTTCAACAGACATTTTAAGAAAGTTTCAATGAAATTGGAGCTTTAGTAAGATTATTACGAATTTTCAAATTACATTAGCAGAAGAGATATTTACATATTGTTGAGACTAATTTTGAAAAATTTTTGAAATATTGTCTTTTAACCTTTTAACGTTATTGAGTACACTTTAACAGGCGCTTGAATGGAGTTTCAAGAGGACTGAAGGTTCAGTTAGATTTGCAGGAATTTTCAAATTTCGTTACCACAAGAGATATGCTTGCTGCTTGCTGCTGCTTCTTGCGACATATCGAAATTTCTTAAAGTGTTGTCTTAAATCCCTTGGAAATTGTTAAGAATACTTATATAGACATTTATGGAAGTTTCTACAGAATTCGAGTTTCAGTGAGATTTTTACATGTTTGATATTTACATCTTATTACTTCTTGGGACGTATTTCGAAAAAAAAAGAGTTATCGTCGTCTTGAAACATGCTAAAAGTATTAAGAACATAATAAACTTTAAGAAAGTTTCAACAGGGTTAGAGTTTCAATAAGGTTATTAGTAATTTTCAAATTTTGTCACCATAACAAACCTTACTATTTCATAGAATATTTTCTCCAAAATTCTTAGAGGTAATAAGTTGAAATTATGCAAAATGATTAAGTGCAGTTGAGACCGTACCTTGCTGGAATTTGAACTATATTGAACTTACAGTAAGATTTTTACGAATTTTTAAATTTTGTCTACTGCACAACATCGTCCATCTTGTCTTTAACTTTTTAAAAAGTTAAGTTAACTTTTTAACTGACGAAATGCATATCACCAATGACTTTAAGAAAGCTTCAAAAACAATAAATTGAAGTTTTTGTAAGAGTTTTGCAAATTCTTAAATTTTGTCTATTGCATAACAGCGTACACCTAGTCATATTTCGTCCCGTATCTCAAAATTTCTTTAAGATATCGCCCTAAAATCCTTTGAACGTTTGAAAGGCATTTTATCAAAGACTTTAAGGAAGTTTCAATAGGTTAGGAGTTTAGATAAAATTATTAAGAAGTTTCAAATTGTGTCGTAGGAACGAACTATGACAACTTACGACGCGACTCCAAAATTCTACGAGGTAATGACTTCAAATTATTTACTATTATTAAGAGAACTTGAAAACATACTTTGCAAACATTTCAACTATATTGCTGTTAGAGTAAAATTTTTGTGAATTTTTATATTTCAGAACAGATCGTTGCATCTTGCTACGTCTTAGAACCTATCTTAAAAACTCTATGAGATAATTACGTAAAATCATGTTAAGAACCAGTTAATAATTTTATCCAACACATGACAGTTATGACTGTCATAATTAATGCCATTTTAGACAAGTAAACTATCAAATAACACACTAGTGTGTTATACTCCATAACTCACTAGTGAGTTATGGATTATAAGTCACGTTCATATTTAAAGGTTGCCCGTGGCATCCAAACAAACAACCTACTTTAACCAAAATGTAAAAAAGTCACTGTCAAGTCATTTTGACATTCATAGGGTACTGAGACGCAAGTAGCTTTGATGTGATCACAAAGCTTATTAAATATTATCTCATAAAAACGATTTCTTCCACTTGTTGGATAAAACATTGTATGCCACTCGCGTGTTATGTTTCCTAAGTCACTCGAAAATTTATACCACTCGGCCTGGCGGCCTCGTGATATAAATCTTCTCGCGTGATTTATTTTCAACATAACACACTATACCATAAATAACTATTAAACTTGTCAATGACTTGTTAAACTTGCAAATCTATCTTGGTAGAATTTCAAATAAATTGAAGGATCAGGGGGGGGGATGGCAAATATTCAAATTATGTCTGCTGCACCTAGTCACATTTTAGCATGTAACTTGAAAATTCTTTGAGGTATTAACTTAAAATGTTCTGGAATTGCTGTGGATACTTTACGAAACGCCTTAATGAAGTTTTTACAAAATTGGAGCAATATTTTACAAATTTCCACTTTCTGTTGACAGAATATATAATTACGTGTCATTACTTGGGATGTAGTGCGTATGGTTGATTGAAACTTACTGTTCTATGCAGATATCGCCTATAGTCAGTAAAGGATCGCGATCGTATTTCTCATGAGTAACACGTTCCATGATATCATGCAATTCGTCCTGGAAATCATCGTCCAAACGTCCCCTGGACGAATGATACGTCTTCGAGGTGTAGTTCGGATGCTCCAACAGGTCAAGATCGCGAACGGTCTCGTACACGATATTGTCCTTCTCCCCGTGGCACCACTGCGCCCCCAAATCGACGAACGCGTCCCCGAATCTGACCGAGTTTATCCTGCCGCCTATCCTGGGTTCCGCCTCCAGGACGGTGACGTCGAAGAGGTCGTGCTGCAGGAGGTACGAGGCCGCAGCTATCCCCGCTGGACCAGCTCCGATTATCAATACCTTGGGCGATTCTCCGCCACCGGCGGAAGCTTTAATGCAGGCTATCAGTAATGCAACGGCGACGATTCTCATCTCGATTTATATTTCAGACATCGAGACCTAATTAACTATATTTCGAGCAATTGCAGTGGACGGATTTATACGCAAGTTATCAGCGGAGATAAAAATAGCGAGTCGTTAATTAGTAAACATGGATTTCGTCAATTTGTTTTGATTCGATTTTGATATAATCGACTTTTGGATACAATGCGTACACATTCGTGTGTGCGAGTGAGAGAACAACCACGTGTGCTCGTTTGTCGTCGGTATGCAATACACAATACAAGTACAATTTCAGGTCTCTACCATTAGGCGAATCAAATTAGATTTTTTTTTGTAAAAAAACTTTGTAGCCGGATTTGACAGTTGGAAAAGGTAGTTTGAGTTATTACAAGAAGCCTCTCATCTATAGATTCATCAATTTATTAGTGGAACCATTATCAAATAAACAATTAAAGTGCCACAATCACTCTTTCATTTATAACTCCAAATGGCTTAGTTTTAGACGTTTGCGGTCAACAGTGAACTTTTAGAGAAAATAATTATCTTTAAAATGAGACTTTCTAAATTAAAATTGCACTATAAATAAAAAAGTTATTACAAAAAAGGAGGCAAAATGGCTATTTTGAAATATTGTTAATAACTTTTTAATTAGTGGTTCGACTTAAGTGAAATGTTTATAATTTGTGAGTTGTAATGTACTTTATAAGTATGCAAAAGTTGGGCCAGATCGGTCTAGTAGTTTTAGTAGTATAATTGTTTATCGCGTATCTTGAAAAAATCAACAATTTCTAAGTCCTGTCCAGTCGATTTTTCTAAATGGATCTTAACAAACTTGGGCTCATCCTCTTCATAAAGACTTATGTTAACGTTCTATGTAAAAAGTAATAAATTTTTTAATGTTTATTCTTAAAAAAAAGGCATAACAAAAAGTATAGGTTTTTAAGCTTATAAACATTTACAATAACTTAGTTGGTTTTTGTTAAAACTTTATGGCAATGATTTATTCGCAAAGCTGATTCAAAAATACGCATTAAAAAAAAAGAAAAAAGCCCCACAACCGTCGTGAGCCAAGATAGCCCTTTTTTTAATTCACCGTCGCTACATTCATTAATATTAAAGGCTGAAAATAACAAGGTTTTTAGAAAAAGAGTTGGTGTCCAATAGCACTTTCAGCATTTAAAAAAAACCGAACATTGTTAAACACAGAGCATTATAAACAAAGAGTAATTGCGCGTTGATTCCTTTTTTGCTCGGAGTCCACGGAGTGGGGGAAATAGACTGGGCGCTTGGCACAGCTCTCCTGAAAAGCGAACGCGAACCGCTCGAAAAAAGACTATCTCGGGTTGTAGTTGACCAAAATTGCTCCTTTTTTTTTAACTGGGATAAGAATGATGAAATAATAACAATTAACGTACTGTCTGTGCAACCTACTTGATGTGTGATAATAGCTCAGAAGTGTATAGATTATGTCATGTTAACAATGCATAAATAATGTTAATTTATAGGTGTAATTATCTAATTAATAAAAATATATACAAATTGATCTACTATAATTAGAGTATATAAAAACATCTAAAGTAATCATAACCATTGGCGTCTTTGGATAAAGCAATTTTGCACAGAAAGTATGTTAATTGTTATTATTTCTTGATTGTATCCCAGTTAAAAAAAAGCAATTTTGGCAACTACAACCCGAGAGAAAGTCTTTTTTTCGAGCGGTTCGATTTGAAGCCGCGCGTTCACTTTTCAGGAGGGCTGTGCCAAGCGCCTAGTCGATTTCCCCCACTCCGTGGACTCCGAGCAAGAAAGTAATCAACGCGCAATTACTCTTTGTTTATAATGCTCTCTGTTAAACAATGTTCGTTTTTTTTTAAATGCTGAAAGTGCCATTGGAAACTTCAACTCTTCTTCTAAAAACCTTGTTATGTTCAGCCTTTAATATTAATGAATGTACGGTGAATTAAAAAAAGGGCTATCTTGGCTCACGACGGTTGTGGGGCTTTTTTTCTTTTTTTTTTTAAATGCGTATTTTTGAATCAGCTTTTCGAATAAATCATTGCCATAAAGTTTGAACAAAAACCAACCAAGTTATTGTAAATGTTTATAAGCTTAAAAACTTATACTTTTTGTTACGCCTTTTTTTAAATAAATAAACATTAAAAAATTTATTGTTTTTTTTTTACATAGAACGTTAATATAAGTCTTTATGAAGAGGATGATCCCAAGTTTGTTAAGATCCATTTAGAAAAATCGACTGGACAGGACTTAGAAATTGTTGATTTTTTTAAGAAACGCGATAAACAAATAGAATTTTGCAAAAAATATTCGACCGATCGAGCCCAACTTTTGCATACTTATAAAGTACATTACATCTCACAAATTATAAACATTTCACTTAAGTCGAACAACTAATTAAAAAGTTATTAACAATATTTAAAAATAGCCATTTTGCCTCCTTTTTTGTAATAACTTTTTTATTTATAGTGCAATTTTAATTTAGAAAGTCTCATTCTAAAGATAATTGTTTTCTCTAAAAGTTCACTGTTGACCGCAAACGTCTAAATCTAAGCCATTTGGAGTTACAAATAAATGAGTAATTTTGGCACTTTAATTGTTTATTTGATAATGGTTCCACTAAAAAATTGATGAATCTCTAGATGAGAGGCTTCTTGTAATAACTCAAACTACCTTTTCCAACTGTCAAACCCGTCTACACAGTTTTTTACAAAAACACCTGTTTTCTTTCTAATTGATTCGCCTACATGGAAATATAACAGACTCTAGAACGACACTAAGTACATCGTACATCCGAGATTCAGCTAAATGACTCCACATAGCGAACAAACACCTACTACTTGTACATGCGCAGAACGTCGTTTCTTGCCATACCGTTGCAAGTTTTTTTTTTGTTGTTGGTATTTTTCAAATAAAGTTCGGAATACTTCATATGCGACTAGGGCAGGTGATTGGAAAAAATCCAGTAGATTTGGCAACACCGCATCAGAAGCGCACGTGGTAATGATAAGAATATTGCGCGTTATAAAAAGAACAGAGTCGGCTTTAAGGAGTTGTTGATACCTTCTTGCTTTCATGTTTTTTAATTCGTTAGAATTGCGCTTGCCATTTGTGCCGTTTTCTGTGGTTCCTCATTACATTACGTAATTTACATATGTTCCAAGTCTAAGTGGACCAATCAGATTTACTGTACAAACGCATAAGTAGGTCAGTTTATGCCCTATGGGGTGCCAAATTGTTTAGAACTGCCGATTGGCGTTCTAGAGTTTATTACATTTCTGTGGTCTCAACGTTACTAATATCCTTTAAGTCTTTTGAATTTGTTGATACCCTTTTCACCATGTCAGGTTTTTACGATTAGGAATCTTAAATATTAACGAATATTTTAATCTGTCTAGCTCGTGAACTACCTAGATGAAATATTGTTTTTTGGAACCTTTTGCTTTAGATATTTTTTTAGAAACTTCAATCTTGAATGTATGATTGTAGGTTTCATGTTTCAGGTGTGAGAAATAAATAGATTTTCCTTTTATTAATTTTCATAACCGCATTTAAAAATAATAGAAACGTATAATACTAATAATGTATAATACAGGTTTAAATAATATTTCATCGTTATGGAATATCAATACAACTTTTTCCAGTCAGGTCAGTTTCTAAGATGAGTATCACATTGTTTTCTAGATATCCTAGAATTCCATCAGAAAAATTCGCCATCGCTTTCCGCTCGCTCAGAATACCTCTCCTTAAAATCTTTTATAATACTCTTGCATATCGGCGCCGCCACCCACACGATCGCGTTGGTCAGGTACGTTATGAAAGCTGCAAGCGGGAAGACGCCTATAAAATCTACATTTAATTTATAGATTACGAAGTACACGGCCAGAATGAGGAGTGCGCACATCGTCTGCGCAGCGCCCTCCAGGAGTTTCCACCTCCTCGTTCCCATGAAGTTCTTGTGGACCGTGTTCTCGGTGTAGGCTGTCATCCCGTGACCGAAGCCGAAGAAAAGGCAGTTCAGGGTGATGAAGTCGTTGGAGACCTTGGTCCTGCCTAGCACTGGAGAAGGACAGAGGTTAGACTATTTATGTAATATGTCTGATTTATGTAATAAATCAGAAAGTACATTCTTATATTTTTGAAACCGAATAGCCAATTTTGAACCAATTTTGGAAAAAAGTAGCCAAAAACCGTGCATTTTTGAATTTATTATGAAACTCGCAATGTACTTACGCCGATAAAACGTAAAACGTTTGGCCGAGATTTTAGCTCGTTATGCAGTTTTTAAGATATCGAGATGTTTTCCAAAAATAGGAAACAGTTTTTCTATAATTAAAAGCATATACAAACGATACTCTTACACATTTGGAATCAGGAAATCGTCCCTTTTACTTTATCACTGAATAATAAAAAATACAATTTAAGCTTTTTAAAAAAGTGTGCAAGAGAAAATGGAATGTTTAGAGGTTTTCCTTTTTTTGGTCATATATCACTATTTATTGCGTTTATATTTAATTCAGTACGAATTTAGTCTATAAGTCCTTTTTAAAAATTGCCCAGTTAGTCACTCGGGAAATATACTCAAAACATTCATCACCATGATTGACATGCGTTCCACTAACACCAACAGTCATCTTAACACTAGACAAGACGCTTTGAACTGAAACAAGATGCGGTAAGCCCTAACTATGTTTGTACTTACATATCATACTAACGCCGCTAATGACCAAACCGCACACGTACGTCCACCTCAGTTTCCTCTTCGAAAAAGTGAGCACGAGTGGCAGGAGCACGAGAAACAGGCACCACGAGAAGGCGATGTACGATAACAGGAAGGCCGTGTCGTCCTTCTGAAAATCCTTGTTCTTCATCAGGGCGACGTGGGGGCTGAGCGTGAAGTACATCGACGTGAGCAGCGTCACCGAGAACTTCGACAACACCACCGGATACAAGTGCAGATCTTTGAACGGGTAAACGAAGCGCTCCAAGACGAAGTCCTTCGCGATCCTCGTCCTCCTCCGCCACGAGAACATCTTGTCGGGCATGCAATGGCAGCAGCAGGAGCTCAGCGTGACTCGGAATCTCTTCCCCTCGTTGTAGTTTGGGATGTACTCGATGTTCTGGACGACGTCGTCGTTCCTCGTTATCCAATCGTTAATGTTCATCACTTCGACCTCGTCGTCGACGAGGTCCGGTTTCGCTTTGCTCGTCGCTTCGGCGTCGGGCGGTTCCTCATCTTCCGCCTCCTTCTCCTCCGGGATTCCCGGCAGGATCGTGACGCCTGCCTTGCTGAAGTAGTCCTGGACGGCCGACGACATCAGGTTGGGTTTCTGCTGTTGGGCTTCGTTGTATTCCTCGGGTATGTCGAAGGTGACGTCGGGAGGCGCGACTGGAGCACCCTCTTCTTCGTCGGGGGGTACGTGGTCGTTGTGGTTGAGGTCGTAAGTGAAGAATGTGTTGTCGTATTCGATCATCTCTTGCATCTGGTTAAGTAACCTGCAACGTCGATTGGGAAAATTAACACCAATTAGTGTTGTTCTTACGTGTTTAAATACACAGTTACATGTTTTAATAGAGATTTCGCCAATGTTAAGATCTTTCACTTGCTTATCACTCAAACAAAAACGATTACGCTGATACGGATAGATTCTCCCTCTACATCTTATAGACTTAAGAGTCTAAAGTGGATAAATCCGTAGAATATGCAGATTAGCTTGGAATATTACGGGTGTGAAGCTAACCACACCCACAAATTTTATATGCCGGGATTTTTTTTTTAATTTTTAACTTTTGTTAAAGTAGCCCACGGGGCCACTACTTGTATTTAACGGTTGTTGGGTCGCTGATCACGAAAATAAGGGTCCTGCGGTTCCAAAAAGGTGCATCACCCATAAAATCACTAAAAACACACAAGGAATTGAAAAGGTTGAAAAACAAGTTAAAGTGCCCATTTTTGGTCCTTAATTATTATAATTAATTAGTTAATTACATCGTAATATTAAATAAAATATACGTTGTAAAACTCTTTCATTCCTATCACAAAGTAAACTAGCGTTATAATTGATTAATAGTTTCAATACTGTCGAATTTAAATATTTTACCACTTCAAATACTGTTTTAATACAAGCAAGAGGGATTTGTATTTATGTACTTATGTTTAAATATTTTATTTAAACATTTGTATTTGAAATACGTTTTTACTTTCTCATATGAGGCACTAATATATGAGAAATATTGTGGGCAGGTCGATTTTTCGAATTTGAGTTATTGTACAAGATGTCCCATTTTAATGTACCACCCCTGATATCTCTTGAGATATGCAATTTAGCGAAAAATCGTTTAGACAAAAGTTCTAGGACTAGAAGGGGGCCATTCAAGAATGACCTTGTCTTCTAAATGCATTTCAAGGTCAAATCAAGGTCAACTTTAGTTTTTTTTTAATGGAAACATTTTTCATGTCATATTCGGATTCTCCAATAAAAAATAAGTATCTTTTGTATGAAACAATTTTTTCCTAACATTTTACACTTTTCAGCTTTGACCTCGATTCAACCATCAATTCGTCCAGTCAAGGAAGTCCCCCCCGTCCAGCCACTTAAGGCAAGACCCCAACGTCCAGCCAGTCTCGGCAATTTCAGCGCCTCAAGTGCTCTATCAAATGCCCATTCTGTTGAATACACATTTGTATTCTTTGCCGAAAACTTCTTGAGACATCTATTAATGTTTGTGGGGCGATTGCTACTACTTTGGATTGATCTACTGTCGCTTGCTCGTGACGTTGACACGTTTTGATCTGATTGAGACTTGAAATCGAGCTGTAGATTGGACTTGGCCTGACTGTGACTAGGCCTTGACCCGACCTTCACTAGACTTGACCCTGATCTTGACATGGTCAAGCAAAAGTCACATAAAGGTCAAATAAAGGCCAAAGCTGAAACGTGTCTTCTAGCGAGAAACCAAAGCATTTACGAAAATTGTTTCTTAGAAAAGATATGTATTTTTATAGGAGAATCCGAATATGACTTAAAAAATATGAGTTTCCATAAAAAAAAAAACTAAAGTTGACCTTGACTTGACCTTGAAAATGCATTTAAAGGTCAGCGACAAGGTCATTTTTGGATGGCCCCATTCGAGTCCTAGAACTTATGTCTGAATCATTTTTCGCTAAATTGCATATCTAAAGAGATATCAGGGGTGGTACATTAAAATGGGACACCCAGTATAGCATTTCTAGACGTTTTAAGGCTCCCCGAGTCCAAAAAACATGTTTTTGAAAAAATATCTCCCCGAAAACTAGAAGTCATTAACTGTTCCAACTTTGAATTGTACTTTGTGTTACTACCAAAACCTCCCATTGAACTTTTCATTAAAATCGGAGGGGATGGAGGGGTAGCTTACTCTGGTAATTTTTGGGTTTTTGAAAATTTGCTCGAAATCTGCCCCAAGAAGTTTTTTGAACTTTTGATATTTATTTCAATGTCGAATATATATGATAAAATTTAACAACGTTTTTGGGTAAATCTTCTGTAAGGGATACTTTACTCTTGCCGTATTTAGGTTTTTGGAAATTTCCATTTTTAGAAAGTATTTTTTCCAAATTTTAAATATTTATTGTGCTCTAATATTTATAATAAAGTATGAGACAATGGTCTGATGGCCACACCGCCATTCTGATAGTATTTTTAACAACACCATCCACAAGAAATACCGTTACGTTATTGAAGAAGTCCCTGTACGGTTTTCATCTTCAATTTACTCTGGATGAATAGTTTGGACGCAAACTAGTCATTGGGGCCCAAATAACAAGTAATTTCCTCACCCCGGTATCGTCTGATATCTGGACAATTCCGGATTCTCTTCGCCAGCCTTCGGTCGGTCCTTGAACCGCTTAATGATCAATACCGCCGGAATGATGTTCAGCAGTAATCCGGCGAGGACCAGTTTGACTTGTTCCATGGAGAGGTTCTTGGTGAGGAAGAGCAGCAGGTGCGGCACTATCAACAGGCTGAAGGCCCTGGCGCACTGGACGTTCCCCTCGAAGACTCTCGCGTCGGTTTGGAAGTATTCCGATGCGACTTGTCTCAGCTGGTTGTAGATTAAATTCGAGAAAAATCCTAAATCGTAATTGGAACGTGTAACTCATACGGAAAATTCAAGAGAGCGAGTTGAAATTGAAATAACTTTTAACCTTTATATCGTGGTCAGATTGGATGAATAATTAATAACGAAAAATGGAAACTTAAAGAAAATTTCGAGGTACAAATGTTCATAATCAAAGGAATCTTCGCTGAAAATTTCATAGCTTTAGATAATATCTTCGTTTTCTATTACCTCAACCGACATACGTACACTTTACTTTTTATTATATAAGAGATTATGGAACCTTTTACTCAAGCCAACGTGGATTGTTGATATTTACCTCCAAATACCCCATAAAAGACGATCTGCCCTGGTAAAAGCACGCCAACAGCTAAACACACCGTCGCTAAACATATAACATACTTGTACATGTTGGGACGGCTCATCAGGTCATGATAAATTATATTTTTAGACCAGGGACCTGAAAATCAAACAATTATTGTCGAATAGTCAAACTCCAATAATTTTCAAAATTGTTTCTATACAAAGTTTGCTAAATTGATTACTCACTACTTTTTGCTTGCCATAATTGAATTAATATCATACGTTTCGTCACAAAACATAAATAAGGTAAACGTTTTAAGAAGTGTCTCAATCCTCGTAATAAATTTTAATGCGCATGTGCCAATAAAATGTCACATAGTACGCTTTTAGATTAAATAACATAACCTCAAAAATGTCACATGGCGCATTACATGACAGTTCCTATTCCTGTTCTTGCTCAGAACCCTTCTCAGTCCAAATCAGTATATCGGTATTGATATAATCGTACTTACTCATTAAATTCCATGTTGTAATGTAGATAATCGTCGCCCAGAAACCATCTTCCATCGTGTATGTACCGTCACTAACGTACTGGGAAAATATTATTCCGTAACTAAAAAACAAAGTGGATGTAATCACCTAAAACAAAATTCAAAAGTTTACTGTTGAGGACGAAGTGAAATTTGCAAGTTATAAACTAATATTTGGTCAATATAAGTACGTGAGTGTTTTGTTGTTAGTACTTAACTATTTTTCAGTACCGTTTGTGAATATAATGTAAAATGAACGTACTTTCCCCTAAGTTTGTTCTGTTCTCCACCCTGAGGTACCTCTAGGCGTACGTTCAAAGAACTTCCCCCTTTGGGCGTGACAATATGTACAGAAACTTCCAAGTGTTATGCTTGTCCTAAATGCGGTTCATAGATTGTTTGGTTTATATTTATACAATTTTTCTTTGTTTTGGTGGGTTTCTTATAAATAGCTTTTGACTGAAATTGACTGTTAGACAGTTTTAGCTCTTCTAATTGCTAAAATGTTGAGAAACTTAAAATATCCCTTTTCGCATTTTTAAAACTTCCCACTTCCGTTATTTCAAAGCTTCACGTCATGCAACATAATATTCTTTTGTGGTTTGTCATGATGGGGTTAAATAATTTAGCTACCGCAAAGAACATTAAACAATGTTATCGTATGTATATCTGAACAGAGGTAACTTTATTTAAAGTATTTATTTGAAAATTATGATATTGAGTCACCGCTCAGAGAGAAATGCATATCAAATTATCTGATTTTGTCAATATTTCTTATCCACAAAGTGCTTTCAGAAAAAAAAATTCTTTGAAAAGAATTAGGTAATATGATAGAGGGCGCCATTGCATACTGAAAATTAAAATTTTGACGGCCTGTATATCTTACAAGGAGGTATGAAATGAAAATTTTCACGATTAAAGTAATATTGTATTTATTCACAGAATATAGGGTTAAAGAATTGAACCGCCCTTTAGCGAACACCCTGTATAGAAAATACGGACCTTATTTTGTGAATTATTTTTTAAAAATCTTTTAAAAAGTAGTATGCAACGCTCAATTGTTTCATTCTCGATACACAAATATCACATTTCTCCACATACGAATCGGTTAATTGGGTTGATTTGTATCGATTATGTTCAAATTTCTCTTCATACCACAATTAGCCTAATTCGAGTTTTACTGTCTGTTCAAGAATAACGATAATTCCACTGGCAACTTGTTTGAAAAGTAATGGCTTCCTAATTTCGAGTCAATTACGTGTAAATGTTACGTATCGATTTATTACTGGCATTGAAGGTATTTGTGGCAAAGGTAATGCTTCCATTACGTTTTAAACTTATTATCGTGAAAGTTGGTGGTGCGATTGGCATTATTTCTAGATACATTTCCATTATTATTGATTAACTTCCAAAGAAAATATCAAAACCTGATTTGGTCTCAAAGCACTTTAATTCACAACTCGAGTGTGTCACAATCACATTGAGAACCATTTCCTCATTTGGCATGCCCAGTTGGGTACTGAAAATCGTGAATAGAACGCCCAACGTTTTATACCCTATTCCACTATTTACATACATATCTCTACAATACAAATACAAAGATTAGGTGTCTACTATCTCTTACCTCGGTGAGACCTATCCCAAGTCTCGAAAGAAAAATCTTTTTAGCGTTGTCATCATCGAGCTCCTGTTCGTTGGAGAACGTTGAAGAGAGCATTTCCGAGAACGTGATGCTTCTGTGCATTTTTGCTGTCGCTCTATACGTCTACATAGCACTTGACGCTAATTACATTTTTTATGTTTTATAAATCGAAGGAAAGAAGGTTAAAGCGTTGTTAGTACTATTTACGAATGGCAGGGAATGTGTGTGAGATAGCTTATCTGATTACAGATAGCGAATATCACGAGAGGGGATATTACGATTATTAATGGACGTATGACAGGTTCTTAATGTGAAGGATCGTAAATGACGACTCGATCGTAGATGCTTGTGTGATACTTTTAACTTCGATTATCTGTAATCTCCAAAATTCGAAGCAACTTTCACTGCCGACCTCGTGCGGAGATTACTAGTGATTTATGAAACATAGTTAGAGATCACTAGTGAGTTCTGGAAGATCCCTATGGAAGTTTGGGGAGATCTACAAAGACCTCCCAAAGATTTCTACAGTGATCAGAGGAAGATCACTGGGGAGCTCGTATGCAGATCTGCAGTGACTATGGGAAGATTAACAAAAATCACCAGGAAATTTCCTATAAATTCCCCATCCAATCAAAGATATCCATGAGCAAAATCCCATGAGTTTAGATAGGTCCCTATGGATTTCATGAGTTGATGACTAATACAAGATTATTGGAAAGCTTTGGGAAAATCACTAAGAATGTTTGGGAAATCTCTATGGAGTTTGAAGGAAGATTGTTAGGAAGTAGGAGTAAATCTATTGTGAGTTTGTGTTAATGTAATAGATTGGTTCATAGAGATGTACATAATCTCGTTAGGAAGATTATTAGGGAATTTTTAAAGTTCCATAAAATATAAAGAAAAAATTATAAGGAGGTTATTAAGATATCTGGGAATTCTTCAAAGGTCAGTAGGAAGTTTGTGATAAATATTTAAAATCGTCTAAAATTCCTTTGAAATTCGAACTTAGACAGATTTCAATAAGATATAAGAACCTTTCTAGAAATAGTGGTGGTGATGTGAAATTTGTTGTTGATTTGGCGAAGATCGTTGAAAACTTTAGGAACAATCACTATAAAATTCTGGAAAATGCTTATCGAGTTAGAGATAGTTTAAGTCCCTGTTGTGTTTACTAGTGATTTGCACAATCTCGTTTCTGGGAGATCACTGGAAAAGTCACTATAAGATTGTTAGGGGGGTTGGGGAGTTTAGTTTATCTTACTGAGAAAGAAGTTCATTAAGAAGTTATTATAAGCAAGGCTATTTGTAAAGTACATATTCGGATTATTAATTTAGATATTAAAAGTTCTTAATGTGAAGGATCATAAATGATGATTTATCTGTAAGTCCTTGTACCCAACGTATTTATTGGTTTTTTGTTTGATTTTTTTAATTCATCGCACGAATTACACATCAGTATAAAGTTTTACAGGGTCCCATTAATCACGACCAATTCTCAAGCTAATTAAAATGCAAATTTTGTTGTTGTATTCAGATTATTTTTTTCTCTCTTCTTGGGAAAACCGACTTGTTAATATAAATGTAATTTACCACTGCGTGAAATATTTAACGAGCGGTAACGACCAACCTTGATAGTTCTTCTCTCTTTAATATACGTATTTGTTTACCTCGTCAAGAACAAACCGAAGAAGCGGTCAGTTCAGTTTTATACAGTGAAGGAACTACAAGTGGAAGGTAAGGAGCTTTCAAACAAAATATATGTGGAATTTAAATAGGAGATTAAATTATATTTACTGCTTAGGTTCTTGCCACTAGGTTTTTGCCATATATTACTTGAATTAATTGATCGTTCACTCCGATTAACTGATTAAATTTTTTGTTAAGTTTGCTTCGAAAAGTTGTTTGATCAAAGTGTAAAAAGAACAATTAAAGTTGTTGGTACTGCTTTTCGGTTATGTATACTAACACAAGTTTTGAACAATGGTCGTAAGCCTTATCGTAATTTCACTAATTTGAGTAGATTTAGTACTATTTCAAAAAATTACATATTGCTAAAAAAGTTACGTTGCACCCAGAAAATTTGTTAATTTTGATATCTATTTTTAGTAAAAAAGACCAGTATAAAAGAATTTTTTTTAAGTTTGCTTGAAATGGTTGTTTGATTCAAAGTGTATGAAGAGCAATTCAGGTCGTTGGTACTGCATTTCGGTTATGTATGCTAACACAAGTTTTTAACAATCTACATAAACCTCATCATAATTTCACTACTTTTAGTACATTTAGTACTAATACTCAAAAAAAACTATTTAGTGCTAGGAAATATCCAGGAAATGTCTTACAATTTTAGCGTTCAATTTTAGTAAATGAGACGTAGGTGCGCTCTGCAAGATGTGGACTTGATTGCATTACGAGTAACTGTAGCAAATCGCTATTGTCCTGTGGCATTTTACTTTCTTCTTGTTCTGCGCATCAAGCCGCCCTTCGGCTCTTCGATCTAGAGGGTGTAAAGAGCAAAAGGAAATTTGTTACAATTTTAGTTTCCAATTTTAGTAAAAAGACTTAGATTCGCAGTGCAAGATGTGGACTTGATTCTATTACGAGCCACTGGAGCAAATCGCTATTGTCCTGCGACATTTTATTTTCTTCTTGTTCTGCGCATCAAGCCGCACTTCGGCTCTTCGATCTAGAGTGTGTAAAGAGGAAACGGAAATTTGTTACAATTTTATTGTCCAATTTTAGTAAAAAAGACTTAGATGCGCAGTGCAAGAAGTGGACTTGATTGCATTACGAGCCACTGTAGCAAATCGCTATTATCCTGTGGCATTTTACTTTTGTCTTGTTCTGCGCATCAAGCCACCCTTCGGCTCTTCCATCTAGAGTGTGTAAAAAGCAAAAGCAGATTTGTTACAATTTTAGTATCCAAGTAGTTTAGGAGACTTAGATGCGTAGTGCAAGATATGGACTTGATTGCTTTGCGAGCCACTGTAGCAAATCTCTATTGTCCTGTGGCATTTTATTTTCGTCTTGTTCTGCGCATCAAGCCGCCCTTCGGCTCTTCGATCTAGAGTGTGTAAAGAGCAAAAGGAAATTTGTTACAATTTTAGTGTCCAATTTTAGTTTAGGAGACTTAGATGCGCAGTGCAAGAAGTGGACTTGATTGCATTGCGAGCCACTGTAGCGAATCGCTATTGTCCTGTGACATTTTATTTTCTTCTTGTTCTGCGCATCAAGCCGCCCCTCGGCTCTTCGATCTAGAATGTGTAAAGAACAAAAGGAAATTTGTTTCAATTTTAGTTTGCAATTTTAGTAAAAAAGACTTAGATGCGCAGTGCAAGATGTGGACTTGATTCCATTACGAGTCACTGTAGCAAATCGCTATTGTCCTGTGGCATTTTATTTTCTTCTTGTTCTGCGCATCAAGCCGCCCCTCGGCTCTTCGATCTAGAGTGTTTGAAGAGCAATTAAAATTGTTAGAACTGTTTTTCTGTTATATATACTAACAAAAGTTTTCAACATATCGTCATAAATCTCATCATAGTTTCACTAGTTTTAGTAGGTTTAGTACTACTTCAAAGAAACTATTTAGTGCTAATAAAGTAACGTTGCATCCAGAAAATTCGTTACAATTTTAGTACAAGATACTTAGATGCGCAGTGCAAGATGTGGACTTCATCATTACGAGCCTATTTTCTTCTTGTTCTGCGCATCAAGCCACCCTTCGGCTCTTCGATGTAGAGTGTATGAAGAGCAATTAACGTTAATGGTACTGTTTTTGGGTTATATATATTAACTCAAGTTTGGCACAATCGTTATAAACCTCATCATAACTTCACTAGTTTTAGTAGGTTGAGTACTACTTCAAAGAAACTATTTAGTGCTAATATAGTAACGTGGCATTCCGGAAATTTGTTACAATTTTAGTGTCCAGTTTTAGTAAAAGAGATTTAGATGCGCAGTGCAAGATGTGGACTTGATTCCATTACGAGCCACTGCAGCAAATCGCTATTTATTGTCCTGTGACATTTGATTTTCGTCTTGTTCTGCGCATCAAGCCGCCCTTCGGCTCTTAGATGTAGAGTATATGAAGAGCAATTAACGTTAATGGTACTGTTTTTGGATTATGTATATTAACTCAAGTTGCACAATCGTTATAAACCTCACCATAATTTCACTTGTTTTAGTAGGTTTAGTACTACTCCAAAGAAACTATTTAGTGCTAATAAGTAACGTTGCATCGATGAAATTTGTCACAATTTTAGTGTCCAATTTTAGTTAAAGATACGACGCGCAGTGCAACATGTGGGTTTGATTCCATTACTGTCACTGTAGCAAATCGCTATTGTCCTGTGACATTTGATTTTCGTCTTGTTTGCGCATCAAGCCGCCCTTCGGCTCTCCGATCTAAAGTGTATGAAGAGGAATTATAGTTGATGGTACTATTTTTGGGTTATGTATATTAACTCAAGTTTTGAACAATCGTCATAAATCTCGTCATAATTTTTAGTAGATTTAGTACGACTGCAAAAAAAATATTTAGTGCTAATAAAGTTACGTTGCATCCAAGAAATTTGTTACAATTTTAGTAAAAGAGACTTAGATGCGCAGCGCAACAATTTGACTCGATTTCATCACGAGCCATTGTAGCAAATCGCTATCGTCCTCCGACATTTTACTTTCGTCTCGTTCTGCGCATCTCCACTTCGATCTATCGATCGTCGGCGATTGTCGCCCGCCTACATTACAGTTCCCTTTTTCTCCAGATGTCACCGTTAACTCTATCGTTCGTCCTGATGATGGCGGCACTGGCGTCGTCGCGGCCGCAGGCACCGGAGCCGGATATCCCGGACATCTCGACCGTCTGTCCGGAGTTGTTCGTCTACGAGAAGGCCGAAGGGGGAGATAAGCCGGGCCAACGGAGCGGAAAGTTGGTAGTCGAATCTCCGGACGATCTCGCCGGGGTCTGGGTCAGGCTGGTCTTCGATAAGCCCGTCACTGACGTGGAAGTAGAGGTGAGAGAGACAGAGAGGGAGAGGGATAGGCAGAGTATAAGGGAGAGAGAGAGAGAGGCAGGGGTCGTATCGACCCCATCCATCCCCCGACCGAGCCCTTCGAACTTATAATATTAAACGTAATCGATATTGAATGAAATATTAATTATGATAATAATAATAATAATAATAATAATCGGGACGACCGGGTTGGCGGCGGTGAGTGTGAGCTTCGGGGGATTAAGACGGGATCACGCTGAGGGATTTATTAATTAGATTTCAGTCCGGATGTAACGATCACTAATGAATTAAGCTACTAATCCGAATCGATACAGGGGAGCTAAATACGGGCAATCTCTCTCCGTCACGAATTTACTAGGACGGAGGTGAATCATTGTGAGACAAAGGGGTGTTGTAGCTTCCACGATATTTCACATTTCTCGACAACCACTTACCAGTGTGACACTTTTAAAGTAAATCAAAAAGTTATAGCGAGTTTTTTGTGGGGAACTTTAAACCAATACGTTCTTGTCTTCCTTCGATCCAAAAAGGGACACATCTGTCCCTACAGGGTGTTCGGTAGGAGCACGGCAAACTGTCGTCAGTGTACAGGATACGCCAAAATATCCTATTGTTTCATATAAAAATTATTTCTTAGTTTTCTTAAATTTTGATTAAGAGCGTTTTAAAGAGACAATTTAAAAATTATTTAAAATTTTAAAGTTTTACAATGGTTCCTGTTTATATATTTAAACTTCACATATGACTTTAATGTAATTTGGTGTCGATCTATAACGTAGGCGTACCTTTTTTCTTGGCATTGCATATTCGTACCAAGTTCGATGGTTAAACATTGGAAATTTTAAAAGTATTAAAAGATTACGGTATGCAATTGTCAACAATATTTCATGTTTCTCGACAACCACTTAACAGTGTGACACTTTTAAAGTAAATCAGGAGCTAGACCGAGATTTTTATGGGGTACGACCTAAGTTTGTAACCTAAACTTTGAACCAATACGTTCCTGTCTTCCTTCGAGTCGGAAAAGGACACATATGTACAGGGTGTTCCTAGTGTTTCATTTAAAAATTATTTCTCATTTTCCTCAAATTTTGGATTATTAAATTTAAACTTTGAACCAATACGTTCCTGTCTTCTTTCGAGTCGGAAAAGGACACATATGTACAGGGTGTTCCTAGTGTTTCAGGTAAAAATTATTTCTAATTTTCTTCAAATTTTGAATTATTAAATTTAAACTTCGAACCAAAACGTTCCTTTCTTCCTTCGAGCAAGAAAAGTCTGTACAGGGTGTTCCTAGTGTTTCATATTAAAGTTATTTCTTATTTTCCTCAAATTTTGATTTACAGCCTTGCAATGTGAAAATTATTTGAAATACTATAATGGTGTTTTGTTCATATATGTCAAACTGCATATATGACTTTAATGATATTTATTGTGGATGTATAACATGCGCGCACCTTTTGTTCTTGGCATTACCATTCATATTCGAAAGTTAGGAACGGACTAAGCTCGACGGTTAAACATCGGGAATTGTAAAGGTATTGACTTAGTATGGTACGCAATTGACAGCAATAAACTCTTCATACAATTTGACGAAAGGTACTCTTGTTTAAATTGGATAGAATTAACAATTTCCACCCCAAATAACGTTAAAGTCAAGTGTACCGCTTGGAAGGTATTAACAAAAAACGAATTTAAATCAACTTTGATTTCTTTAAATTAAAATTTAGGACAACGTTCAAAAATTGAATCTTATGAAACCTATTTGAGATTTTTAGGTGATCCGATAAAGATATATCTAAATTGATATCGATTTCGAATGATCAGGTTAAATTTCATTGAAATTGGAGTTGGTATTTCGAGCATATTTCTAAAATATTTCTTGCTCGATCTAATTTAAACTTCTTCAGATTTTTAAGTGAACCTATTAAAATGTTTCAATGGAGTTTCATCGAAATTGGTATTACAGAACAATTTTTATGAACTCGTGGAAAAATATTTTGGGCATATTTCTAACATTTCTGTATTGAACATAATTAAAACTCTTTTTTCTATTTTAATGTTCAGGTGAAGTTTCATCGATATTTGAGTTGCAGAAGTGTTTTTGTAAAATTTACAATATCTTATTTCTGATTTGGACTAAAATATTTTGGGCATATTTCTGAAGTCCTTATTAAACCTAATT
Source organism: Cryptocephalus moraei (assembly GCA_946251905.1). Lineage (NCBI taxonomy): Eukaryota > Metazoa > Arthropoda > Insecta > Coleoptera > Chrysomelidae > Cryptocephalus > Cryptocephalus moraei. The sequence goes on from OX276455.1 coordinate 10,913,216, forward strand.
TAAAATCCTTTAGATCTTAAGTGAACTTACTAAAATGGTCAGGTAAAGTTTCATAAAAATTTGAATGCCAGAATAGTGAAATATGAATTTGAAATGTGTCTGGTCTGTGGTACATTATTTTGAGTACCTACATTTTTGAAACTTCCACATTAAACCTAATTAATTTTTAAAATAGACCCATTCCAATTTTCCGATGAAGTTTCATCGAAATTAGAGTTGCAAGAGAGAAGTGTTTCAATTCCGATCACATGTAAAATATTTATGCCATTTATCCAAAATTTTCTAAGTAAACCCAAACACCTTTAGACTATTAAGAGAACCTTTGCAAATAATCAGGGAAAGTTTGATTGAAATTAGAGTTTTTGAAGTGATTTTATGAAGTGTACAATCTGTCTAATATCTCATTCCTGATTTGAGGTAAAGTACTCTGGGCATAATATCCTCATTGGACCTAATTTCAACTGCCTTAGATTTTTTACTTGACGTATTCCAATTATTTGGTGAACTTTCATTGGAGCTGCAGAAGAGTGAATTATGAATTTCAAATCTGCCAGATGTTTGATTTCTGATCTTTAGTAAAATATTTTGAGCGCATTTTCAAAATTTCCTCATCGAACCCATTTGAAACTCCTTCAGCTAATAAAATGGATTTATTCAAATCATCTGTTGAAGACATCTCAGTAAGAAAGGGTCATTTGAGATGTTGACCCCACTAGTTTTGGCCTTTTGTTCCTGGGACACCCTGTATATATACAACGGTTTCTATGTACAAGTATTGTTGAGAATGGTGAATGCGCCACATACGATATTTTAAGAAATCAATTGATTTTGTAAAATTATATAGGGAGTAACATTGTTAAGAAAAATGCCTGAGGAACTTTTTGATAACAGTTCAAGTTTGACACTTTATCTCTGCACAAATTTTGAACTTCACCGAGAGGACCGAATGAACCGAGTTCTATCCAGATTTTCTGAATTATTACTGTAGTACTTTCGTACAGAACGAAAACAACATAATGTGTGCCTGATACTCCACCAAAGTGTCATTAAGTTTGGACGAACTGCTTAAAAGTTATAATTACTTTACTTAAAAATTTATAGTCCCATAACTCATGAAAGAAAGCTCCTGGAAAAGAAAAGATGTTAGGTGAAGTAGCTTTGTCAAGACGTCCCTGGAACACCCTGTACATAAACCTTAAGCCACCCTACGAATTAATTAGAGAGTTTTCCATTAATTACTCAAATATCGTTACGAGCACCTCACCTGTTGTTTCGCAGAATTTAAGTTACACGTAATTCCTTCGCTGTAGGAAAGTCGAGAGGAGAGAGAGAGAGAGATCCTGTCGCGGGTTATTTATGAACGGGGGTCTCCTCCGAGGCGAATGAGGCGGCGAGAGGACTGGAAAAATTAAGGGAAATTTTAATTTGCATTCCTACGCAGCCCCCGGGGAGGACCCTCCGAATTACAAAACCGAAATTATTTTTTCACGAGTTAAACAGTCTCTCGTCCTCTTGAAAAGTTCGCGTCGACGTCGGGGGGAAGGTCGGCGTTTGTAGCGTCGCGGTTTAGTACAGTCAAACAGGGGTTGATTGTTAAGATTTACAGTAAAATCGTGTAGGGAAAAATGTGACCATAAAGAGAACAGTTATAGTCGAAATTATTATGAAGAAAGTCAGTACGGTAGGGTAACCGGTGGGGTGGGAAATTAGGGGTGTAATTCGATGTCAGTAAGGGTGTTAACCCTCGAAGTCTCTTGTTTTCCAAGTCACCCTTATAATCCTCAATTCTGACAAGTTTATTTCGATTTTCTTATTAGTTCTGGAATAGTCTTTCTTATTCAAAAATGACTGTCTTGCAGGATATATCATAGTCTTAAATTGTACTGAATTTTTCTAGGTTTTTTAATGGTTCAAATGAACTTAGGAATATAGATACATTTGAGAAAGAACGGTTTTAGGTTAGGTTAAACTTTAGGAAATTATTGATAAGCACATGTCGAACGTGGTACGTGGTAGATAAATTTCTGAAATAAAATTACATTTTGATATATATTTTTTTTTAAATTATCAATAGGTAGTTACTTTCATATTCAAAAAATAAAAGATAACAACCTTTTGCTGCGTATTGAAAACCCTTTAAACTTGAAGACTTCTAAATCTTAAATGTATGAATATTTCAGGAATTTTGAGGAGATTTTTAATAATGCAATAGAACTAAAAGTATAGATACATTTTCAAAATTGGGTTAAATAAAATTATATTATTAATGAAAAAGAGAAATAATTAACATGTCTTCATTTTCAATTAAAAAAAAATAGGCAAGGTTGAATTACAAATTATAATTCGCGAACTGTCCTGCTCATTTCAGGAATAATACAAATAAATTCCTGAGACACTAAAATACTGTTTTTGATATTTTGAATTTGGAAACGACTCAAATCATATTATAACAGGCTGCTAAATTTGTGATTTCTGTATGGAGTAATATTCAGCGAGTTCAAAATATCATGGAATTTTAAGGTTTCAGAATTATGAACTTTCTTAAGTACGACAGGAAGTTTTTAGTATATTCCAAAAAATTATATGAAATTTCTAGATGTCCTCGAAGACTTCCAAGGTGGTTTTGATAGGTAAACGTATAGTATGATGTAGAATGGTTGCTAAAACTCATATTTTAAAATAATCAATTCAAAGTCTTTCCCAAAAATAAATTAAGGAATTCAGGAATTAAGGAAGACGTCAAATTGTTTCTAATGTAAAATAGCAAATGGCAGTTATTGAATGGAAATTTCTAATAATTCTAATGAATTGTCTGTTGAACTGTCATACATTTCAACAAAAATTCCTAAAACACTGGAATACTCCTAATAACACTCGTTATATTTTCTGAACATACTCTCAGATCATAAGAAATAATGACCTCCATATGGTGAATATTCAGAATCTTCAAGTTCAAGGACATAATAAATTTTTAACATTTCAAAATTCTGAAATTTATTAATCGCGACAGGATATTTTTGATAAATGCCAAGATGTTTCAAAATAACTCAAAAATTAGTTAAGGAAATTGGAAAAGTCAAATTAACAAATTTCAGTTTTGAAATGAAAGATGGAAAGGTAATTTGGGCTTTAAATTTGAAACAGTTGTAAATCTAGAATTGTCTTACACTTTTCAGGAATAATAGTGGTAAACTTCTGAAACACTAAAATAATGTTTTTAGTTATTTAGTTTAGTTAATGTTCTGAAATTTTGTAATATTATGTCCAATGTGTAGTAACAACGCCAGTTAATGGATGCATATTTCGAGTCTTAGCAAATATTAACTTCGAAACTGTCCTGCATATTTCAGGGATAGCACGGTTCAATTCCTGCAATACTGAAATGCTATTTTTAACACCATTGAAAATGTGTGGAAGAGTTCTCAAATCCTAAGAAATTTTCAGACTTATGACTAAGTGTCTTAAGTCTTATAACCTCCTTTTGAGGTAACATTTAGAAAAGAAACTAGAAATTAATCAAGAACCAATAATTTCCTAATTCTGAATATTCTTAGGAACTCCACGTTTTCTTTTGGTAGATTTTGAAATATTGGAATTTTTTTTTAGAAAATTAAGTGACTGAAAATAGCATAAAAATGTATAAATTCGTTCTAGTACAGTTGACCTAACTTTAGTCAAAAAATCGTCCAATGAAATATGATCCAAATTTCATGAAACATGTTCATCAAAACTTAGTTTGGTCAACCGCATGAACTGTATACATGTGAAGATAATGTATTTATTTGAAGGTATTTTCACCAAATACATTAGCACCGTATCCTCCATTAAAGCGAAACCCATTTCTGATATGTGCCATGGCAAAATTATATTACCATTCGAGTGACATATCGCTCCATTAATATAAAAGCGTTATTACCGCGTTTCCTTATAAAGACAAACAAAAGAAGTAGCTAAATATGTTAACTAGTGTTCGATAGGCTCTTCGTTGACGTAGTTGAAGGTGAACTTAAAAAAATAAGAATAACAAGTTTCCCAATGAAATTACGGAAGTTGGTAGTTTCGAAAGAAATTTGTGAGTTTATCAAATTTAGCACTTCTTTTCCCTAAACTTGTCGAAATTGCGATGTAAGCCTGGTGCGTTGAAAAGTAATTCTAACTAATGGGCCATTGTTATTTGCAGCACGACTTCGAGGCGATACTGATAGACGATGGAAAATCTGAGGTGCTGATAAAGAACAGGAACTTTTCGATGAAAGCTCACGAACCTTTAACACTTAAAATAACTATAAAGTACGATGGCAGCGACGCCCCGAAGGTTATAAGATATCGATTAAACGCCAGGACTGTCTGTCCCTACAAGCAAGCGTAAGTTGTTCAAAAACAGACACGAAAATTCAAAAAGACGAGGGAAGATTGTATTAACTGAACGCACGTCAGTTAGGGGATGAGTCCATTTGCACTAATTTAACTGGAGGGTTAAGTTAATACCCTTGAATATTTACTGGGGTGTATGACCTGTTGGTACAAATTTAATACAAATTAGCTACATTAGTATGGATGAATGGCGGTTGAAAAACCTTTAAATTCGAGAAAATGAGCAGCGAGAAAGTTGTAAATCTTCATATTTCAGTCTCATAAATGCAATATAAGGCGGATTCGTGTGGTTAATTAAAACTTGGCCGCAGTCGTTTTAATTAGCTCGGGAACGAATTGAAGCCGGCGATTAAATAAGTTTCTACTCATTTATTTTTCGTTAATGGATGGGGAGTTTTCTAATAAGTTTGAAACGCTGGAAGTTTAACGTTTGTAGTCGGTCGATGATGTTTTGTTATAATTGTGTATTTGTAGTGTAACATTATTTGAGATTTGAAAAATAACATTTTCTGGTATACTCTAACCAGTAGCAATTGAAACAACCAATGAAATCTGAATTTACGTAGGACATTCGAAAAGAGCCCGTTGTCTCTATACAAAACCATAGGACTTATCTTTTTGCTTATTCAGAAACGCCCTGGTATTTTTAAAATGCAGGTGTTCAGTTGCCCAAGTGAAATCATATATGTGAATGTATGGATATGTACAGATAAAGAACTAGAGGGTCCATTGGACCGCAAAATTTTTTTTACGACAGCGCCACTTCGTTTGTATCTTCTTCTAAGGTGCAGGTGTACAATCGGTCAGTGAAATCGTGTACGAGGAAGTACGCGAGACTCTACAGATACTTGATGGTCCACTGGACCATAACACAGCGGCCACGTGTGCTTTCCTTGTGATGTCTTCTTCCGCACTTATACTCCAGAAAGCAGTGGTGTGTGAACGTGTGTGCCATTTGTTTGTGCGATTTTGAAGTGAATTCATTGTTAGAGTTATTATCCGTAATGATACGCCCATGGAGGACAAGGCGGCATCGCTCTTCACTACTTAAAAAGCCATTACGTGTTTTTGTTGGTGTTCCAATTGTGGCTGGACATAGTATACATAAGTATAGAGTTGTAAAATCTCAGAATTGATTCTTAATTGAAGTTTCTTAAAATGCCAAAAGTACAAGAATTTCGCTTTTGTGGCATTCACAGCGTCAAGGCAAAAGTACTATCTATTACCAATTAAATTATGGCAAATACAGTTGTTTACCTTGTGATTCATCGTTTCTGAAGTGATAAATATCCGGCTGTAACTCCGTTTATGTCTTCATTTTGACGAGTCTGTATTAGAAAATTTTCTAAAATGGCACATATTCCTCAAAGGGCCACAAAAATACGATGTGAAGAGTAATATTTATGTTTTCTCCCTTTACTCTTATCAGGAGGTAATTAAATAACAAACGCAAAAGAATTGTCCGAGAAAAACGCCCCATTTTCGAGAACTTTCCAATGCAGAATGTCGCAGACTTGTCATAACCAAGCCGTCTACGAAGTTTACAGTCGGATTTAGTCAGAGCTGACGTTCTAACTCAGTAACATCGAGTTATTTTCTCAGCTCCAAGGAAGCTCAAATTTTCTCTTCCGAACACGCTATGACTTAGAACAATTTAGCTTAGAATATACTATAATTTTCAAACAATTTTAAAGCAAAGGAGATAGGACCGAAGGTTGTCCAGCTCTTCAAAGTTGGCTGTGGCAATGTAGACCAAAGGATAACACCAAGTCTTAACACGCCAAAAGTAGTTGGAGAAGACTTGGTGCTGTCCTGTGGTCTACAAAGGAGATAGAGTGTAAGATACTACTTCTTTTCTGTTCCAGGAACTTCGCCGATTTCTACAAAGGCGACAGCCACTCCCCCAACTTCCTCTCCTCCCTGTTGCAACTCCCGCAGCTCGCCAAACCGAGTCACGTGTGCGGGCTGAGATCGTCCGAGGGACGCGCCCACCCCTGGCAGGCCTCCCTCTTCGTCAACGACAAGTACACCTGCGAGGCGACCCTCGTCGATCCTTCGCACGTCCTGACCCCGGCCCATTGCGTCACCTCCAGGTACGAGACGGTACCGGTACCCACTCAGTACCTCTCGTTGTACCTGGGAGCGAGCGGAGCAGCGAAGGGCGCAGTCAGGGCCAACGTATCGAAGGTCTACGTCCATCCCGGGTACGAGACGAACACCCTTTACGACGATCTCGCGCTGTTGAAGTTGTCGTCTGAAGTCGCCACCGGCGACCAAGTCGTACCAGTGTGTTTGGGTAGCGGCGAGGCGACTCCCGTGGGTTCCCTGGTGGTCGGGTACGAGAACAAGGACGCCAACGGCGAGGGAGTGGTGGTGGAATCGAAGGTCAAGCGGGTCGACGACGAGAAGTGCCCGAAGGAACTCCAAGCGGTGTTGGCCGACGAGACGTTCTGCGTGGTTTACTCGCCAGGTATTTCTAGCCAGCGTGATTAGTTGTAATCTGTGGTTATCCCCAATGGCAACGGGTTCTTCCATAATGCTATCCATTAAGATATTGGTTAAGGTTCCAGTCGGGTTACATTAGCTTCTGGAAGTGTTAATTCCATGCACTGACACCTGAAAGTACGTTATTTTACAATCTTAACGTGCAGCTTTAATTCCCGTTTATGTCTAAAAGTAGAAAACATCCCTTTCTTCCCTAATCTGGAAAGTCGAATCCTTTATCCTCAAGACCATCAACGTACTTCGAGTACTTGCGAGTTCCCCTTGCTTTTTTCTTAACAGATTCTTTCAGAATTGGAGTTAAATCGTCGTTATTTTCAATATTTTCTGTTAGTTGATTGTTCCTATAATCATTACTTGGTCACATAACAAATCGTTCGTTTATAAGAAATATCGCACAAAAGCTCAAAATATACAGGCGCCTGGAGAAGCTACTAACTACTAACGAAGTAATTTGTCTCTGTAATGAAGTGGACTTGACCATGAACATTGGACCATCACACGCCTCACAAGACTGTCTTAACCTGACTTATGAGAAAATTAGGCGCAGATAAGCAAACACACAGCAGACACACAGATGTGTTGTGTTACAGATTTGTAACACAACACATCTGGACGTCCCGACCTCAGGGGGTCTGTTGCCTTACGAAACCAGACATATACGACTTATCTATATAGTTCTCAAACACAATACCTTAACTGCTACTTTTACAAAGCAATATATGGCTTTATACCATCTGGCGCAACGATCCTTTTGTATGACAATTGTGTTAACTGAAAACCTTCTACATCTCCTACTGCGTGACGATCGCTATCGAGAACTTTTCACACTGCATATGGTGCTTTGAATTTCGGAATTAATTTCTTATTTTCCTCGACAGATGTGTCAGTATTTCGAATCTTTTGTTTGTTTTGTTCATTTCCTTTGTTGATCGACGTACAGTATTATTCAAAGAAAATTCTACTTGGGCTGAAAGTTCTATTTGAGATAATACTTGGTCCCATTTAATTGAAGTTTCGCATAATTTTGCGATCATCGGTTTTATAACTCTATTATACCGTTCTGCTTGCCCATTTGCCCGTGGAGTGCCTACCACAATATTGTGACATGTATAATTTTTTCGGTTTCTAAAAATTCCTGAAAGCTGTCCCTCTATCGGTAATTATGCGTCTAGGCTTACTGTACATCCTAAAATATTCCCTTAAATATTTAATAGATTCTCCAGACTTTGTAGATTTACACGGAAATAACTTGACAAATTTCGTTTATCACAATCTAACTAATAGGGTTCGGTCGTACCAAATCCCACTTCTGATTTTGTAGGTTTCTTTGTGTTGTTGGGGCGTGTCAGTAGTTTTAATTCACGTGTATTACTAATAGTCAAAAGTACATCCGTTTCTTCCTGAGTCTGGAAGGCGAGTCCTTTGCCCTCGACGTAACACGACCATCGACATACTCAAGTGGCTACGAGGGTACGAAAAAGGCATCATCGTCGGTGGCCGGTTTCACACATTACGCCTAAAAACGTTGTTAATTTCAAACCCTTCCTACTTGAAAAGTACTATTGTATCAAACATTGTCAATGTGAAAGTTCCGGACGGTTTTCTCGGGCGCCAGATTTGAAAGGTTTACTCCTTTAAGCCTCGAGTAGTTTATACTCGCAGGAACGCTGCTAATCAACGACTATTTTAAAGGCACACCAAATATCTATATTTAATTCACTTCCAGCTCGACTAATAAGTAATCAACCGTCCCCTAATCACGTCACATATTCTCCCACGCTTCGATCGAACCGGTCGCGTCGGTCCCATTCCCCTTTTTCCTCTCTGTTTCGAACAAAAGTCCAGATTTAACAACCTCCACATCCATACATATGTATAATGTAGGCTCCGCTCGCCTCTTTTCAATTTAACCGTTCCCAATCGAATCACCGCCGTCTCCCTTTCCAGCTAATGGCATCGACGAATGGTCGTAATGAAACTTCGCGATCCGAAAGGTCCCAATCGCACAACCCTAAAACGCTTTTCCGGCTACGGCGGACGATTTTGAATATTGTTCGAACTGATGGAACAAGTTGGATTTTATCGGGTGGAAACGTTACCTGCGGCTATTTTAAGCGACTGGATGGTACGTGCGGGAAATCGATTGCTCTCGCCCGTTCCGAGTTATTGTACTGCGGGACTGTGGGATTATTTTATTTGGTTCGGAAGACAAAAGGTTGAAATTTTGTGGCCGGCTGAATTAACGATTCGTACACGTTGGGCCCGAATAAGTGACGGCTTTATAAATGACTGAGGATTGGATTGTATGCAACAAAGTTCTACAAGTTTGAACTGATTTTGGAATCTGAAAAGAGGGAATTTGAATAAAGTACTTAGATGTATCAATTAACATTTATGAAACACTGTCCATAAAATTAATTTTTGAAGTTTACATTTCTGCAATTTTCTACAACAGCTAATAGTTACATATTTAGCAAATTTGTGCATATTATGCAGTGTTTTGATTTAAAATTTTAAAAGTATCCTTCTATGCCACACCTAACAGAAAACATTTAAATCACTTTTATTTTTCTTATAAATGATCTTAAATCTTCGCATATTTCTCTGGTAATACTGTAACCATTTTCACTAATTTTTGAAACATGTTTGGTTAAATTTGAACTACTATATTGTCACACGCCTGAGGACCTAGGGTCCAAAGGGAGTGCTCTGGTTGGGGGTGTAGCTAGGTAGAAACTAAAAAGAAGGCATGGTAACACAGACAATATTTATTGGAGCATTAAATATAGGGGAGAGAACATCATAAAACAAAGTTGAGGCAAATGAGCAAATATCAAGAAGTGAGAAAAAGGTCAAAGGGAGGGGTTGCTTACTGTTGGATGACGAAGGGCAGCAGGCGCGAGGCTCCTCCAATTAGCGGCATCCCGAAAGGACGGGCTCTCAGACGGGCAGCGTGACGTGATACTAGGTGACTGACTGAATCCTTGATTGTTATGATCGGGCTGTATAAATACAAGCGGGATGTTTACGAACGTGATGTCGTACCTGTCCGAGAGTCGTATCGTCCTTCGGTTTAAGGTCGCCTCGGTGCTGAATAAGCTTAGACGGCGACCTATTTTCGCTAATTGGGGCCGCATCGCGACAATATTACCTATCCAGTACCTAATGACAACTTGTTACATAATTAATTTGAAATGGCATTTTAGTGTATTAAATAATTAATAGATGATCTCACAGTACATTGTACACTGAGGACGTATTGTTTTTAAATAATACTATTTTCAAACCGTTTTTACAATAATAATGACACATTATGAATTATTAACATTATAATGTTAAAAACATTAACATTATAAAAGACTCCGATAGGTCATGCAAGACATACAATTTTGTTACTATTTAAAAATATGTACATAAGTTCTTTTTTTACAATTAAGTTTTCTGTAATTAACAGAAGTACCAAATGATATTTTCAGCAGAATGTACTTGTACTGGAGGTTAGGTTAGGAGCTTTAAATTTGTGACGCTTATAGCTTGGGCTACAAGATGATTCAGAATATTACTTTACCTCGAAACTTCCGTTTATAAGGAAGTGTTTTTTTTTGTTTCTGAGGTACTGTTATAGCTTAGGTTCCCAAGTGACTCAGAAATATTTAACGATTTTGTAGCTTAAAGCCCTGAAATTTTGTATCTATTAAACTGCCCAAATTAATTAATATACTGCATTATGAAATATGCAGTGTTGCATAAAATCCAAGTACCTAATGCAAATATGTAAAGTTGTACTCATATCTTCAAGCTTTAAAAATTTAATGATGTTTTTCTAATTAGAGGCAAAACTGATGTCTGCATGTTCGAAAATTTCCTTAAAAAAAGATTTCAAAATAATTTAAAAGATTTTTTAAAATAATTTTTTTATAGTCTAGGCAATGTATATATACTGTTTTAAGAAATATGCAACCTTGCATATAAGCAAGTGTCATTATGTGTAAACTTGCACTTACACTTTTAAGCATTAAAAGCTTCACAATATGCTACCTTCCAAATTTCTTCAAAATGAGTTTCCATCCAATAGCACTTCTGCTTTTTGTGTAAAACTAGAAAAGTTATGCACCTCTATTTTGAAAATCATGTCTTTGTAATGTCCATAATTTATTGCAATTAACTTCTTTTACAAAGGACAGCAGTAGGAAGTACTACTTTATCCGAAGTATACATTTTGCATACAGTCCTAGCCTTACTAGTAGTGTTATTAAAAATACTTTAAAAATGTATTTAAATACAAACGCAAATACTTTTTACAAAATGTATTTACTTGTATTTTAAATACTTCAAATAACATGTATTTCGTTTTTGTATTTAAACAGTATTTAAAGTTGTAAATTATTCTTAATTGCAGCAATGTTAAGCATAACCCCAGGAAGCTTAGAATTCCTATTATTTTCTTCGTGAAATTGTTGAAATTATTCAATTTTTGAAATTTCTAAATCAGTTTAAGAAAATGGAATCTAATTTCTAATGGAAACTTTCTAATGAAGTTCTAAAATCTTTGTTTTATTGCCCGAAGTTGTGAAGTTTTCAATTATTTTCAAAATATCTAAGTTATTTGTATCGAAAAGCCTCAAATACATAGGCTGACTTTCATACACTAAACCTAAGTTTATGGTTTTAACACTTAAAATAATCTCAAAAAGTGTTAGGAATTATCATCTTTGCTTCATGAAATCGTAAAATTTTTGCAATTTTCCGAAATTTACCAACTACTTTGTAAACAAGTGTTTAGAAATTGAAGTGATACTTCAAAACACAACAGGCTAATGTAAGTTTCAAACTTCTAAAAAATAATCCTAAGGCAAAGATGTCGACACATTAGACACTCTACTTTTTAATTGGATCTAACGAAGTAGCTAATTAAAAAACTTCAATAGTTTCTTTTCCAACTTCATATATGGCAGTTCAAGTTATTTGTGTTGCATTAGAGTTGTCATAAGTTCTTTAGGAGCTCCTTAACTTCTTTTGAAACAACAGCTTAAGTTTAATATAACTGCGACTTCTTTAAAAATGTCGACAAGCTACTTAGTACCTTAAAAATTGTTTCACAATGTCACAACTGTTTTAAAAACTTTATGAATTGTACACCTGCGTTAAGATAATCGCAACTCCGTTAAAAGTGTCGTAGGATCATTATAACTGTTACAATTAGTTTCAAAATAAGCATGTAAGTACATAAACCAAAATGTAAATACAAATGAACAGCCGGAAATATGCTCAAAAAATGTATAAGAATGCGCATTTATAGTTACTGTAACAAAATAAAATAAATGTAAGAGCATTTAAGGAATAACTTAGAAATAATGTATCTCAACATTGCCCAAAAATGTATTTGAACTACTGTACTTAAATTGTCAAAAGAAATGTATTTTAAATACACGGTAAATACAAATTAAGCTTATGCATTTAAATACATAAAAAGTATTTAAAATACATTTCTAAATACATGTATTTAAATACTTAACAACACTGCTTACTAGCAATTTTCCGGCACAACCACTTTCTTCGCGCAATAAACCAGACAACGAGAAAATTCCCTCGGTAAACCGGAAAATCCGAAAACCAATTTTTCCCCAAAAAAAGACCAACATCCACGACCCGCGTAGTCATTAATTTCGAGGATTTTCCCTTAACTCTCTATCCGTTTTCGTGGAAATCTCCGTGCAATTAGTGCCGTACGGTGGAAATATAATGAGGGAGCTCACTTGCTGAAAATTCAAATTTTCCCCGTCAATAATTAAATTTCCCATCCGCCCTTCTCGAACGACCCGCCAGACAGAACGGAATCGATAATTCTGGAAAATCGTATAAAGAGGAGCGGCGGAGAAATAGTAACAGTCTTGTACGACAAAGTCTTGTACCAAACTGGTGCTTACTTTGGATTTTGGAATTTTTTAATGGGATTTTTTTAAAAAAATACAAAGTAGGTACGTAGTTATCTAAATTGTAGATGTGAAATAATTTTTGGGAGCTTCTCTCGTTGTATTTATTAAAACCTTTTTCCACCAAATCTCCCAAGTAAATCCGAATTTCAACAACTCTCGGAATATCAATGGCGGAAAGGAATTATTGTCTGAATCGATCCCGTATAAATACATACAAAAAACGAACTCAGCGCCGAGGGAAACTTTATATATTTCAGGAGTATTCAAATTTGCCGACCCTCCATTAAGGGAAGAACTTTGTGAATATTGTTTCAAGGGATGAATGGGGGTTTTATGATCGTCGGATTTCGCTCAAGGGGGTGGATCCTTAAGCATTCAATATTGTTTGGAATTTAATTATTAAGTAAATTTAAGGAGGACGTGCCGAATTTCAAAGGGTAGGACGGGAAGAAAACGAAGATTGGCGCGTGGCCGGTAAATCGACTTTAAACGCTGTTTGATATTTAACTGAAGCTAGTAACTTTAATTTTAATAAATTAATTTAGCACTAAATGAAATACTATAATGTTGCACTCTGGGGAGTGCCGACAGAAGTGAAAACTGAAAAGATATTTTATAATGAGAAAAATATGAAATTCCGCTATTTTTTTATATTTATTTAAAATAATCAAAATATAAGTTTAACTAATTTTTTCAAATTATAAATATTTCTATCATATACAGATATTTTTCTCTTAAATATTATAACAAGAAAAGTTTTTAAAATGGAAGAGGTGAGTAACGAAATACGCAATTCATTTTTATAATCTGATTATTACATTGTATAATACTTTATCAGCATTACCCGTTTCTATATGTTGATTATTAACATATTTTAAAACTTATATTTATAGTAACTAAAATAAGAAATGAATACATTTCAATCAAACTTATCTAAGTATCCTGTAAATACAGCATCTATTGTTGTACATTTCTATCATTAGACACCTTTAAATTTAATTACGTACTCCACTTGTTCAACTAACGTACCTCACGTAACATCTCTTTCCTTCCTCTCTTTCTATCTATATATACTATATATATCTCTCTATTTGCTGTTGAAAAAAATAGCCCGGCGGAGAGGGAACCACCTGCACGCTTATACTTCGCATATGTATAGAGGTATATTGTTTATACTTATAACAAACGTTTGGATATACGATTACTCATAGCGTAACAGATTTCATGCTGACGGCACGGTGATGATTTTATACTATCTCAAACTTTTATTATTCTCAAGCGAACGTATAGAAGTTTTCACTTCAAAAGTCCTTAAATGATAAGATTGAAGTTCTCACGGTGTAGAGCTGGAGCTAGACCAAGTTCTCAAGGTATCCCAAGTTCTCAAGTAGAAAATCTAGAAATGTAAAAAAAGTAGAAATGGGGTAGACAAAGTAGAAATTCTACTTTGGGGATAACTTGAGAACTTGGTCTAGCTCCTTAAAAGGTACTAAATCTAGTTAAATGTCATGTATGTTAGATTACTCATCAGTCAATTACGTCACTAACTTATTTGTTGACCACTTATTAATCTATATAATCATCTCAAGCTTCGGTGAAGGCGCGGTCCCCGGTCGGTAACGCTCGTCTCTCATCTGGAATGAAGCGGAAGGTTCTTGATAAGCATAAGAGGCGCAAAGAGATATTTTGTCTCTTTGGCGAAATACCCGCTCCAGCCACCTTTTCCTGTCTCCCGAAGGACATTTTTCAGCACGTCGCGATTCGATTTGTTTCAGATAACGAGAAGTGCGCCGGTAATTCGGGAAGCAGTTTCGTCTCCCTGGACGAGAACAGGGCGACTCTACGTGGAATCGTCTCGCTGGGATTGAAACTGCAGAACAGGAACGAGTGCAAGGAGAACGCCGCCGCTATCGTCACCGACACTTCCAGATACTTCAAGTGGCTGCGACGCTATCTCGTCCTGTAATTCCTTCCTTTAGGGTGGAGCAGCAACAGCGACGGCAGATCCCGTGGGATCAGAATGAATTTTTGTAAAGCCGTTTAAAATAATGTCGATATGTTGCTAATAGACGACGAATTTTATGTTTTACTGGAGTTTTACTATGGAGTCCCTTAGAGACTGATTTGCTAATTTTAGTGTATTTGATCTTTTTCTCTCTCGTCGTCTCTTCTCCTCTGAAGAATCGTGACATTCTGGCTGTATACGATTGGTGACTTTGGTCTTCCATCGTTGACGATCTTTCGCCTCTCGCAGATTTGATTCCAGTGAAGGACCTGTAATATTTTTTATTTGGTGATGGCAATCCACTTCGCCTTGGACTATAAGTTTCTCAAGATTGCCTTCATATCGTCGCTATCGACCTCGCAGGAATCCAGAACGAGGACACGCACCCTCAGCAAAACGTGAATTACCAAACATGACCTCATAAGGGAATCTCCTGGCGATGCACGTATGTATCATGAAACTATGCAGCACACATTATCAGTTGAGCAAATACGAGCGATCGGAAATGAATTAATCAGTGAAGTATCCCGTGACGTTGCCCAGTTTAACTACGTGCCCTCCAGACGTTTTGCTCAAGGGATGATGTTTCCTGAGATTCCTGCACCTGCTACCCCTCTAGGCCCCCTGGGGACTTCTGTACGCATATTTTTGGATCCATGTTGCCAAGTTCCTCCTGCACCACATCACAAATGCATCAATGCAGTGTCTATCAGCACTCATGAGGGTCCATGTCTCAGACCCTTAGAAGAATATGGAAAACACCGAGATCGAACAACTCTTTTTGGTGTTTTTAGTTATGTCTCTGTCTGCCCATATCTTCCTCAAGCTCGTCAAAGCAGACTGTGACATTGCTATACTCCTTTCGCTTCACATCTCGCAGTGTTTACTATGAAAGAGCATAAGTAGTGAAATTGGGTACCTATGTCTATATTTGGGAGGAGATTGTGTAGTAGTGCTGCATTGCTTCTATCAATTAAACAATCAAACAATTAACATGAGTTTGGTTTTGTCAACGTTTATTTCTAGACCAAGATTGTAACTTTTTCTTGCATCCGGGCCATCTCTTCTTCGCGTTTCACTATTAGGGTAGTATCGAAGGATGTTCAGAATTTTCCGTTAACTATAATTCCTCCTTCATCGTCCTCTAGAACGCGTCTCATAGGTAATGTATTCACCATAGGCGCTAAACAATCTGGGTGACAATATATACCTAACCCTGTCGTATTTCTTTTCTTGTTTGAAAGGGATCTGACGGTTTATTATCTAAGTTAACAATCGAAGTATTATTTTCATATAGACTTATTAATATATATGAGTCCACTATATGATTCAGGACTCCCATTTCGCTTAGCACTATCTATAGACTTTTCCACCTAACGTAATCGAATGTCTTCTTATAATCTCGCTGAATTCTCGGGATTTTTCTACCATGAGATCATTTAAATTTATAATTAGGGTAGGCTATGATTTCTAAATTAGGTTGGCAACACCAACTCCCATAGCCTACTCGTTTTATTTGAATTGTCAAAGTGACTCGCTGTGTAAATTAGAGGTTGGGGCGGCGGTGGTCGTGTGGTTTAAGGCGCTGGCTTTGAATCAGGCGGTCACTGTCGTCGTGGGTTCGAATCCCACGTAATCCATGGATGTTGTGTGTGTTGCGGGAAGTGTGTAAAATGTATCCAAAATCCCGTTCCTATTCACGCCGGTAACCAGGCCGGATAGGATCGGATATCCTGTAGGAGGGCGGGACTAGGATACACACACCCTGAGTCGGTAGAGCACGGAGTGGATCAACTGGAGTGAGAGCCTTAACCGTGCCCTACAACCCTACAACCCTACAACCGTGCTCGATGACCGTGGTTCGGAGCCCACGTTAAACTGTAGGTCCCGTCCAATTAGCCCTGGCAGCAAAAACAGACGTTAACAGAAAGACAAAGACAAATTAGAGGTTATGTAAACATTTTGATAATTATTTTGACCTGACCTTTAAGGTTCTCCAGTTCAGTGGTTGAGATTGAAAGGAAATGAAGCACTAGAAAGTAATGCAGTTTTATTGAAAATTAAAGAAAATACTAAAAGTGTTCTCCTCTTGCTTGGATACAACTGTTAACTCGCCGCTTCATATTTTCAAAGGCATTTTCCAACATTTGAACAGTCACAGTGTTGCATGCGTTAACAATTGCCCCTTGCAGTTCCTCAAGATTCTGGGGATTATTCTTAAAAACGGTATTTTTAAGGTATGGGAAAATGAAATAATCTAGGATCGACCAATCAGGACTTCGGGGGAGAAATTCCACTACTCGATCATCGTAAAACTCGTGAATTTTTTCCATGGTTTGCCTTGTCTTGTGAGCTGTAGCATTATCCTGTTGAAAGTACCCATGCAAGAGTTCATCGTCAAACAGGTCCAAATATGCGTCGTCTGGAGAATGCTAGCCAAACACCAATTTTCTGCGGATGAAGAGGAGCTTGAACAAACTCATGGGGATTCTCTGTAGACCAAATACAGTGTTTTGTTCGTTTATATATCCAGAAAGATGGAACCATGCTTCGTCAGAGAAAAACGTAAGATCCAAAATGTTGTTATCATTCAAGTTATTTAAAAACCATTGACAATATTTAATTCGAGCACCAAAAATCTCTTGAACAGCCATTATTCTATATGGATGAAGATCTAAATCTTTTTTTAAGATCTTTTGGCAAGTTCTATAAGAAAGTTCAGTCTCCTGTGCAAGCCTGCGGAGAGATTTTTTAGGAGATTGTTCCATTCGTGCTGCAACATTTGCCACAACCTCAGGTGTCCTTTTTTTGGGGGCTCCGCTACCAGCTTTTCGACCAACAGTCTCCACATTACGAAACTTCTCGACACATTGATAGATTTGTTGAACCAATTTTGGGTATTCAAGGGGTAAATTAGGGAATGTATTTTGGAAATCATCTACGCACCGTTGCATGGAATACTTCCATTTACAGTTTTCTTGCCGTTGGGCGTTCTTAAAATAACTGCCCGTATGAAAAATCTTATGCTCTAAATTAAACATTTTGGAGCGTCACTTTGGTAATTCAAATGAAACTGTCAGCAGTTGGTGTTGCCAACCTAATTTAAAAATCATAGCCTATTCTAATTATAAATTTAAATGATCTCATGGTAGGTATTAGTTGGCGTATGTTGAATGTTTGATCTATTGCCCCTCTGCCTTTTAGGACGCCGGCTTGTTCAGGAAGTATTTGAGGCGTTAAGTACCCTTGAAGTCGTCGGTCAATTATCCTAAGTAATATCTTGCTTACGTGTGATATTATGGATATCGTTCCATAATTTTGATATTTTTGTGTGAATCCCTTTTCGTGGATCGGGATGAAAGCCGATTAGTCCTTAGGCTATTGTCGGGACTCCCATACTCTATTTCACATGTTATGTATTTATTATCCTAACACCTTCCTCAGTGGATTAACAGTTACAGCGGATTTAATACCTACCCTCTAATCTCCCGAAAATAAAAACAGCCCTTAGCGTAAACCGTGAATTACGGCATTCATGGCTGCAGCCGAGTCGTTAAATGTCAAGTTAAACTTCCCGCATAACTCCATAACGTTTCATTTGCATTTATATTAGTCTCCCGATCTATCCCGATGTATTTATGGGTTGCATTACCGCGGTTCTAATTGGATTAATACGCGTTTATGAGTTGGCGTCGCTCGACACCGATCGGTGGTCAAATAACCGAAATTCGCGAAGTGTCGTTATGTCCTGAACCAGTTAAAAAGATGGATTGGGGGGTGTTAAAATTTCAATCCATGTTTCCTCTAGATCGATTGGAACAGATTACGAATTGCTGTCGCACAATGCGAGAGCGGGATTCGCTTGGTCCTCTGGAACGACCCCCAGGCAGTTCCTCCTTGTCATACGTTGCACTTTCTTAAATTTGATGTGAGTGAGTTGTTCAGTGAACTTTGTATGTCCGTTATAAACTATTGTGAGAATATTTTAATAAGAATTATAAGTTAAAGAATTGCAAATAACTGGTAAGTATTCTAAAATTGTAGTTATCTACTGATAACTTTATTGTAAGAGATACGACATTGTACGAGTGGCTTTAAGATAAGGCCGGGATATAAAATTTGGTCTCATTATGCAGCGATAAACAGTGTATTCGTTATATTTAAAAAATGGCAAACTCCCAACAAGACGAACTTATAACGGTCGTGCAGGTAATTGCCTCTTTTATATCCTAAGATAAAAATCTCAAACTTATCTATTGAGCCCTGAACCGCAAGGCTTTTCAAAATTTTTCATTGGTACGTTATATTTAGACTACACTTAGCTTTTTGGGGTTTATCAGTATAAAACAGTAATCAAAGACGTTGTTGAATGTTACAGTTTGAATTTCTTACACGTTTCCTGTTCTTTGTCAGTGTGTCCATTAGAAGTTCAGCATTTAGAATTTTACTAATAATGAATTTTGTGTCATTGTTGTATTGAGAATTAAAATAATTTTTTAGTATATTGTTATATGTGATAATTCAATTCTTATTATTTATAATTTTGCTACATGTCCGATTAGGCTTGAATTTTCTTTAGTTTCAATGTGATACGTTCTGGAATTAATTTTTGACTTTGAATTCCTAAAATTTAGTATCTTCTAACATGTTCTTCGATTCACTACTAAACGTGCCAGAATGAAAATCCAGCGTTTTGATGTTACACTTTGACATTTAGCTTTTTTGATATGTCGGATTAGAGCTTTCAAATTTATAGCTTCACTATAGATCCTTCTGGAATTCAAGGTATCGTTTAGAATCTTTTAAGCCAAAATTCATGACTTTTGAAACTCCTTTACATGTTTTCGATTTACTCGTAAATTCCTCACAAAATTTACCAACTTTTATGGTGAGTTTTTAAAATTTACTTTTCTCTGTTGTATGAGACAAGTCCCGAATGTACTTTAGATTCACTAAAACGGAATTCCAGAATTTAAGTAATCGTTTAGAATTTTTGACATGCCACATTGGTTTTAGATTCGATCTAAATTGCCTTCTGCAAATGACGTAATGATATACAAGTTCTTTAACTTAAATTTCTGAAACTTAGAATTTTCTTTGTTTAATTCTTGCAATATAGAATTTTTGAACGTTTTGGATCGATTCCTAAACCTCACAGTATTCAAAATTTGGTTTACTGGAATTGCTTAATAATCACCGACAAAAATAGGAGCTTATATAAGGTACTTGTTACGTAATATGGCATACATAATACACCCACGTACTTGTGTCAGGTTTTCAGACACGGGGAAAGGAATCCCATTGCTGCCTTCAAAATACCAATATTCGAGTTTAACGGAGATCTGGGAGCACTAACTAAAGTAAGTACAATATATATGTATCAAAAGGTGAATTAACTGTTACGGTGAATAATTGATTAATAAGATTTTTCTTTTGGAACGTTATACATTTTTGTGTCACTAATTGTAATTTCTGTAAAGTTTAAATTGTTAAGCGCTATGTGAGGAGCAAATAGTTATTGTTTAAGATAAGCTACGTGACGTAGTATTAGAGAAGTCGACTATTTAACTTCGGTTGTAACCTTTTAGACTGGAAAAGGACAAATATTTAACCTCGATTGTTATATGTTTTGTACTAACTAAAGTAAGTACCTACAATATATAATACAGTACAGTACAGTAAATACCAAATGGTGAATTAATTATTGCAATGAATTATTGAATATTAAGATTTTTCTTTTGAAACATTATGAATTTTTGTTTATTCTAATTTATTTATACATTTCTTAACACTATCTAATTTATTTAGACTATTTCTTAACAAATTATTTTATGTTACACACTTAACGCGCTAATGTATTTGTACACTTATCGCATTTTTTCACTCACTACTATATCTTCGACCGCAAAATTGTGGGAGTCCTAGAGAAGTCTGCAGAGGGTTAACGGTATTTTCAGAATGTTTAAAAGGACTTAAACATACCTGGGAATGACTTAGTAGGTACTGAAGATATCCTGAAAAGTGCTGAAGAGGTCCAGTAGGGACCTGAAAACATTCTGAAAAGACTCGGATAGGTGCAATAAAGTTATGGAGAGGTTGAATGGAGTCTATAGAATTTCTGAAAGAAGCTGAAAAGATCTGACAAAACCTAAAGAAACCCGGAGAGCTGGGACAGCATGGAGAAACCTAGAAATGGCTCGAAGTCGTGAAATGATCTTAAGAGAACTCGCTAAATGGGTCCGAAGGTCATGAAACTGACAGAAGAGACGTCTTTAAAAGCTGTTTTTCAAACTTTTTGACTCTCTAAAATGCACTATAATATTGTGAATAAACCAGTAGTAGTATTTAGTACGTTTGTTTTAACGTGTACTTACTTAGGATAGCTTGAATAGGTACTAACCAAAGTAAGTACATTATGTAATACAGTACGGTACAGTACAGTAGATACCAAATGGTAAATTAATTATTATGATGAATTATATTATTGATTATTAAAATTTTTCCTTTGAAAAATTATGAACTTTTGTGTCACTAAATGTAATTTCTGTAAAGATTAGAATTGTTGAACGCTATCTGAGGAGCAAATAATTATTTTTTAAGATAAGCTACGTCACTTGATATTGTAACGTTTATTCTAATTTATTTATACAGTTCTTAACACTATCTAATTTATTTAGACTCTTCCTTAACTAATTAATTTATGTTACACACTTAACGCGCTAATGTATTTGTACACTTTTTCACTCACTAGTATATTTTCGACCGCAGGCCCGTAATTATATATCCTCAATAATGTCTTTTCCAGAAAGCACCAGATGATATTTTTCTCTAATTGGACGTTTCCGGATTGTTCGAGAAGGGGTTTTTATGGTCGCTTTTGAAATACGCCGTCCGCCTTAGATAAGAGAGAGCACGCTTCACGCTCATGTTTACATTTCGCGTTACAATATTAAAGATGTCTACTACCTAAGTTCTTTTTTAAACTTTTCAAAATGTCAATTAGTTGGCCTCGATCGTTATATATATACACATACATATAATATATACATACAATTTTTACATATACTATATGGTACTAACCAAAGTGAGTAAAATATGTATGTATATCCCGTAAGTTAAGCATCGTGACTTAGTACAAAGGAAGTCTACTACTTAATCTCATCTTTAAATTTTTAGAATGGAAAACGTCAATTATACGACCTAGGTCGTTACACGCGTGACCGTTACAGAACCCTTTTAGCCGCTCGGTACTCCAGTCGGTACTACCACATCCTCTCCTCGTCCTCGGAGAGGTGCCTCACGTCCGCCCAGCTCTTCTCGGCCGGCCTCTATCCGCCGACGGAGGAGGAAGTCTGGCACGAAGACCTGAGATGGGATCCCGTCCCGGTACGATTCGCCGGCGCCACCCTGTCGATCAACGATCCCGACGAATACTTTCATCCGACGTTCAGGAACCTCGTCGCGGACCACTGCGCGAGGCTGTTCCGAGGAGTCCCGAGGTCTGGTGGAGTACGTCTCGAAGAACATCGGGGAAGACGTCGGGACGGCCAGGAGGATGCTGTTAGTCGCGGACGCCTGCGTCTTCGCCGACAGGGCCGGCGTGGAGCTTCCGCGATGGGCGAGGACGATCTATCCGAGTCCTTTGAGGGATTTCTTCGAGTCGTACTTCGGAGGGTTTTTTTCCTCCCTGGAGACCAAAAGGATATGTAAGAGACGAACCGCTCAACTCCATCCACTCACTCCCTTCATGTTCCAGACGTAGGACCGTTCTTCCACAGGCTGACGAAGCACATGACCGATATGAACGCTCAGGCGTCCTCCGGGCCGAAGTTGTTAACGTACTCCATTCACGAGGTCAATATCATGGCGATTTTGGACACGCTCAACGTGCGACTCTCAGAGTGGCCGTCGTACGCAGCCAGTCTGTATTTTGAGCTTTGGAGGAGACAAGATGGGAACTACGTGGAGTTGTACTACAAGGACTCTAAAGGCGTGACTCCGTTGGTCATTGGGAAGGATGTTAGCTGTAAATTGGAGGAACTCGTGAAGTTGGTGGAAGATTACTCGGTGACTGAGGAAGAGTTGATGAGGGAGGCGTTTCAAATTGAGTACATCAACAAATGACTGGGCATTTGAACCATATTGTTATGATATTTGTAGTATGACAATTTTATCAAAATTATTAACCCAAAATATTGAAACCTAACCTCCAAAGATTATAAAAATAATAATTTTGGTGTCTTTAAATGAGAAGTTTTCTTGCGCTGTACCAATTGATTTGAATAACCAATTTTTTTGCGCGATTATCAAATTTTGGGAAGCGCTTGGGAATTAAAATCTATTCGACCCTTAGAAAAAAGTGAGGCGCTCCGGGAATCACCGAGAGGAGAAGCATAGCTTTCTTAAAGCACTGCACTTTAAGTGTATCAAATATGTATATAGCGAGGTTTCACATATTAAATCCGTTTCTTGCATCACATCCTCCATCTTCTCTTAATTTTCCAATCCTCTTCTTCTAAATCGCTCTTTTCCGTGGCATTTCTGATTTCTCTTACCCATTCTGATCTAGGTCTTTCTCTTTTTCTTCGTTGTCCTAGTCATCATTCATAAGTCCTTTTTGATACTTGATTTTCTTCCAATCGTTGCTTGTGGCCATGCCACCGCAGTTTTTTTCTTTCTATTGCTTCAAAAATGCCATTTTCTACATGCATATTTTGCCTAACTACCTCGTAGCAGACCTGAAGAGACTATTAAAGACACAATGGTTTTAGCAAGGCCTAAAGAGACCTGTTAATTCACAAAAGGGGCCCAGAGCCGTCTTCAAAACGGCCTATAGATACATGAAGAAGCCTGAAGAGGCCCTAGGAGCCCAGAATGGTCCTGAAGAGATCTTGATTGGCTTAAACAGGCCCAAGGGAGTCCATAAACGACCTGGAGAAACCTTAGAATGCCAGATGTCCTGTAGATGCCTTAAAAGACCTGGAGCAGCCTGAAGAGGTAGTTTTGAAACAGCCTGAAAATGCCTGGTAAGGCCCAACAGAATCCTTAAGCTGTCAGAAGAAACCTTAATCCGAAAGACTTAAGTGTTTCTGAATAAACCTGACGAGACCTGGATATGCCTGTAGAGGCCTGAAAAATCCTATTACTGCTTGAAGAGATCTGAATAAAGCCAAATTAGCTCTCAAAGGGTCCGAGCAGACCTACAGCTGATTTAAAATATCTCGATAAGTGTACAGAACCCCAGAGATGTCCTGAAATTACCTGATGGGACTTGGAGAGTCTCGGTGGTCTCATGTAGCAGCTTATTAGCACTTAGCATTAGTTTAAAATAAAATTCATTCAAAAAAACCCGAAATAAAATACATATTGCTTGTTTGTATTTTCCTGCGTCTTATGCTGTTTTTGAACAAATATTCAAACGACTAAAAATTAATAAACTATGCACTATCCATCTTACACACTTTCCTTCCATAGTTATGTTGTGGGTTAAGTAGAGATTGGTGATTGTTTATATTCTGAAATTAACCTCATCACAGAGAAACG
The DNA here is from genome assembly GCA_946251905.1 of Cryptocephalus moraei. Taxonomy (NCBI): domain Eukaryota; kingdom Metazoa; phylum Arthropoda; class Insecta; order Coleoptera; family Chrysomelidae; genus Cryptocephalus; species Cryptocephalus moraei. The sequence continues at coordinate 10,937,579 of OX276455.1, forward strand.
ATTTACTAATTTACCGCATCATGCGAAAAGACTGCGTGCGGAGAGATGTAAAAATATAACAATCCCTACAGTTACTTCATATAATTTTAATCATTTTGACAAAGTATAGAATCCCTCATGACGTTTTCCTTGCTGTAGGCAAATTTCATTGCTGCATCCTTAAAGTGATCGAATTCGCAGTCCAAACCACGTCCGCGCAGGCTCAAAGGGACCGCCTCGTCTCCTACGTCCGCCTTGTAATGAATCCTAACGAAATAGTCCTCGCCTCTTCTACGTAACTCGAAAAATAGACTTGCTGCGCACATCGGCCAAGTAACGAACGGTATGTCCAAAGTGTCTAATACAGCAATCAAATTGGCGTCGTGTGCGCAGAACGCTAAGAGTTTCGGTCCTTTGCTCGCGTCTTTTATATTGTTCTCCAGATGGGCTATCATCTCGTGTAAGAGCGGACCAACGCCTGTAAAAGTTGGATATTAAGATAACAAATTACGAACAACGAGACGCTTCGTTGTTTTAGCAGTTACAGTGACAATTTCTAAAAACGAACCAAGGTAATTTTTGGGGGATATTTGATTAAAGAGGTGCCTTTGAATATTCTAATAACAAGGATTTGAAAAACCTGATTTTCTTAGCTTTTGAATTAAAGGAAGGTAATTCTTAAGAAGCGTCGAGTAAAGTTGGAGATGTGAGACACTTTTGAGAGGCCAAGGAGCAATTTAGGAAACAATACTTCCTTTCGTATATACTTACACATTTTCTTCATTTCATCTGTATGTATGAAGGATCTTAAGTTGGCACGATAGTAGTCCCATAAGTGATCGATATAAACTTTACTTAACCATTCTGGAAACACCACACCTAAATCCTTTCCTACTTGGTAGCAATCATAAATGGCCATCATATGATCTAAACTAGTGATATCCACGCCAACATTCTTACCGATGAAAACCCTTACATCTTCCTTTACGTTACTTTTGAAATACTCTCTTACTACCTCTCTGACGTTTTTCCTGTAAACTTCGTGACCATGGTGTGATGGACTTGATACCAACATATATGGTCCTGTTAGGTAAACTGGGATTGGCTGCCACTGTATGGTGTCGTGCCATAGGCCTTCGCCAGTGGGAGGAAGAAGCCCAGCAGCAAACAGTTGAGCTGACATTATAGTTCGTTCAGAGATGGTTGAGTAAATTTTCACGTTTTTTGTGCTGTAATGTGGATCTAACAGGTTATTGTACCTGTTTCTAGTGTATTTGCCGAGTTCATACATTTCCAGCTTGCCTTTCTGAAAGAAAGGAAACTGTGTAAAACTGCAAACAAAATTAGTCACAAGTGTCAACTCCTACAATACACACGTTTTATAAATCGTCAAGTCGCATCAATCGAATGTTACAATTACAAATTAAAATTATTTGTTGAAAATGTAACTTGAAACAATTTGAAAACAATAAAAGAAGTAACGGAATTCTTTAGAAACTCTGAAAATCTGATTACATTATAGAAGAAATTTCAACGGTCTTCAGAAAACCGTGACCTCTAAAATAAAAAGTTCTGACGTTTTGATGGAACTAAGGGGATTACCAAGCTACTTGTTGTAATTGTAATAGTACTACGATAGTTTCAAAAGAGTTGCAAGTATCGTACCGAATCAATATTTGAAAACGAATTAATATTATCTTCAAAATGTAAAATGGATCTGGTATTTTTTTGAAACTTGAAATTTGCAATGTAATTTAAAGATGTTTTGATTCTCCTGAAAAAAACTGAAACACAATTTCCGTAATTTTTGTAAACTAAATAGTATATTGTTTACCAAGGGCAGAAAAACGAACATTTCAACGAGGGCGGAGTTTGTGGCCCTCGCTTCGCTCGGGCCACTTCCGCCCGAGTTGAAATTTCGTTTCCGCCCGTGGTTAACACAGTACTTTTTGCGCAACCCGCTAATAAGCAAATGACGAGAAAATAAATCAGTTTTAATATTAAAATACTTGTTCTATGATAATGCTTTGTACTGACATGTGTATTGTGTGTTGCGACCATAGAGCAATCGTTTTCACCAATCATAGTTCGTGATATTTCGCTCATCTCTATGCCACGCATCCGGCGCATCTTATGCCAGGCGGGAATGTGCACTTTTCCGCCCTAGGGCGGAAAAGTACGTTCGGAGCTGGTCGGTCGGCAATTCGTCGCTTTCCGCGAGGTACAGGTATATAGAAATGACACGTTTTCAACCGGGTAAAAAGTAAATTTATTGATGCACCTTACCTGCGTTAATTTCCCAAATTGTTCAGGTCTGTTTTCCTCATCTTCATACAGCTTGTTCTTAAATGCTATTAGAGGGTTTCTACTGCCATGCCTGAATATCTGAAAAGAAAGACCTGGGCCTTGAAATTACATGGTTTAAGCATTTTTTAGTAGATTTCAGAATTATTTCGAAAGTCACTTTATTCAATAACGCATTTCAATGGAAAAGTTCATTTTGACGGCTCGGAATTTTTTCACTTTTCAAGGAGGATCCAAAGGTTAAGATTATGTGTTAATTTGAATATCAAACCACTGATTACATCGGTGCTGGATTTCTTTTGATCACAGTTATTATTAAATTTCATCAAATACCTGAATTACTGTAATTATTTCCCCATCAACTGAATTTCTTGTTTGTGGGACCATTTTGAAGAATCACAGCAAAAAGAATGATTTTTTTAGTAGCGCCATACATTAAATAAGCCTTATCTAATCGTTATTAAAATATGCATTGTGAGCATTTCATCGTTTACATAATCTTATATTTATTTTATTTTAGACGCACTAAATTGTTTTAATTCCAATTATTTTACATTGTTGAAGACAAAGCATTCATCTAAGTGTTAAATTTTATCTGAAACAGTTGAATCACAATATCCAACTGATAAACTAATAGAAAATTGATATGAATATCAAATAATTTCCTTCTTTTTTTTGAAAATATTGAAACCTAAACTCCAATAATTATGAAATTAATAATTTTTGTGGCTTTAAATAAAAAAAATTCTTGCGCTATATCAATTGATTGTAATGACCAAATTTTTGGCGAGATTATCAAATTTTGGGAAGGGCTTGGGAATTAAAAGCTATTCAACCTTGGAAAAAAGTGAGGCGCTCCGGGAATGACCGAGAGGGGAAGCATAGCTTACTTAAAGCACTGCACTTTAAGTGTATCGAATATGTATATAGCGAGGTTTCATATATTAAATCCGTTTCTCGCATCTCATCCTCCACCTTCTCCTGTTTCTCCAATTGTCTTCTTCTAAATCTCTCTTTTCCCTAGCATTTCTTATTTCTCTTAGCCATTCTGATCTCGTTCTTCCTCTTTTTCTTCGTTGTACAACTTGCTATTGAAAACCCTTTTTTAGTATTTGATTTTTTTTCCATGCGTTGCATGTGGCCATACCACAACAGTTTTTTTCAAACATTCAACAATTCAACATTTCTTCAAAAATGCCAGTTTCTACATGCATACTTTGCCTAACTACCTCGTAGAATACCTGAAGAGGCTAATAGAGACACAATAGGTTTAGAAAGGCCCGAAAAGACCTGTTGATTCGCAAAAGGGGCCCAGAGCCGTCTTCACACGGCCTATAGATACATGAAGAAACCTGAAGAGGCCCTGAGAGCCCAGAATGGCCCTGAAGAGATCTTGATTACCTTAAAGAGGCCCAAGGTAGTCCATAAACGAGCTGATACGATCTGGAGAAACTTTAGAATGCCAGAAGTCCTATACATGCCTTAAAATACCTGGAGCAGCCTGAAGAGGTAGTTTTGAAACTGCCTGAAGATGCCTGGTAAGGCCCAAAAGAATACTGAAGCTGTCAGAAGAAACCTTGATCCGAAAGACCTGAAAGAGTCTTCAGAGGCCTGAAGAACTCCGGACAAACCTGGGAGTGTCTGAAGAGATTTGAAAATATATAAATAGGCGCTTAAGTGTTTCTGAATAAACCTGACGAGACCTGGATATGCCTGTAGAGGCCTGAAAAATCCTATCACCGATTGAAGAGCTCTGAATAAATCCAAATTAGCTCTCAAAGGGTCTGAACAGACCTACAGCTGATTTAAAATATCTCGATAAGTGTAAAGAACCCCAGAGATGTCCTGAAATTACCTGAAGGGACTTGGAGAGTCTCGGTGGTCTCCTACAGCAGCTTCTAGCGACTTGAGCAGGTCCAGAAAAGTCCTACAGAGGCTTGAAAAGGCCCAGAAGGGTCCTGAAAGAACCTGAGCAGGCCTGAAATAGCCCAGAGGAGCCTAAATCATGGACCAGTCTATGCAAACCTAGAAACGGTTAAAGGTACTCTGAGAAGGCCTGAAGTAATCCGAAGGATACCTAAAACTGAGGGAGTCCTAGAGAGGGTTAACGGTACCTTCAGAAGGTTTAAGAGGACCTAAACAGACCTAGGAAGGACTAATGAGTGCTGGAGATGTCCTAAAATGCGCCCAAGAGGTCCAAAAGGGACCTGAAAACATCCTGAAATGGCTCGGATTGGTGCAGTAATGTTATAGAGAGGTGAAAAGGAGGCTATAGAAATTATGAAAGAACCTGAAAAGACCTGACAAAACCTAAAGAGACCCGGAGAGCTGGGACAGCCTGGAGAAACCTAGAGATGCCGCGAAGAGTCTTGAAATGATCCAAAGACCCCTAAAAGGGTCCGAAAGTCATGAAACTGACAGAAGAGACGTCTTTAAAAGCTGTTTTATAAATTCTCTGATTCTTTCTAAAATGCACTCTAAAATTGTGAATAAACCAGTAGTAGTATTTAGTACGTCAACGCTGCTTTTCAAGTTTGTTTTAACGTGTATTAGGTACCATGATCGTCCAATTAAAATAAATTAGGGTGTTTCAAAATAATTTTGGCCCTTAGCTAGCACTAAGCACTACTTTAAAAAGAAATGCATTCCAAATAACCCGAAATAAATTATTGGGTAACTGTATTTCCCTGGGTGTTATGCAGTTTTTTGAAAAATATGGAAACTACTAAAAATTCATAAAGGTTGCAAAATATGTATTCATCTTACAGACTTTTCCTCCTTAGTTATATTGTGGGTTAGGTAGAGATGGGTGATTGTTCATATTCCGAAATTGAACTCACCACATACAAACGATTTACTAATTTACCGCCTCATGCGAAAAGACTGCGTGTGGGGAGATGTAAACATACAATCCCTACAGTAACTTCATACAATTTTAATCATCTTGATAAAGTATAGAGTCCCTCATGACGTTTTCCTTGCTGTAGGCAAATTTCATCACTGCATCCTTAAAGTGATCGAATTTACAGTCCACACTACGTCCGCACAGGTTCAAAGGGACCACCTCGTCTCCTACGTCCGTCTTGTAATAAATCTTAACGAAATAGTCCTCGCCTCTTCTACGTAACTCGAAAAATAGACTTGCTGCGCACGTCGGTTTAGTGTCGAACGGTATGTCCAAAGTGTCTAATACAGCAATCAAATTGACGTCGTGTGCGCAGAACGCTAAGAGTTTCGGCCCTTTGCTCGCGTCTTTTATATTGGTTTCCAGGTGGGTTATCATCTCGTGGAGGAGCGGACCAACGTCTGTAAAAGTTGGATATTAAGATAAGAAATTAAGAACAACGAGACGTTTCGTTGTTTTGGCAGTTAGAGTGACAGTTTCTAAAAACAAATTAAGGTAGTTTATCGGCGATATTTGGTTAAAGAGGTGCCTTTGAATATTCTAGTAACAAGGATTTGAAAAACCTGATTTTCTTAGCTTTTGATTTAAATGCAGGAAGTTCTTAAGAAGCGTCGAGTGAAGTTGGGAAATGTGAGGCACTTTTGGGAGACCGAGCAGCAATTTAGGAAACAATATACTTCGGAGATTTCCAACAAACACTTCGTTTCGTATCTACTTACACATTTTCTTCATCTCATCGGTATGTATGAAGCATCTAAAGTAGGCATAATGGTACTCCCATAAGTGATCCATGTAAACTTTACTTAACCATTCTGGAAGCGCCACACCTAAATCCTTTCCTACTTGGTAGCCATCATAAATACCCGTCATATCATCTAAAGTAGTGATATCAATGCCGACATTCTTACTGATGAAAGCCCTTACATCTTCCTTTACGTTATTTTTGAAATACTCTGTTACTGCCCCTCTGAATTTCTTCCTGTAAACCTCGTTGCCATGATGCGATGGATTTGGTACCAACATATATGGTCCTGTTAGGTAAACTGGGATTGGCTGCCACTGTATGGTGTCGTGCCATAGGTCTTCGCCAGTGGGAGGAAGAAGCCCAGCAGCAAACAGTTGAGCTGACATTATAGTTCGTTCAATGGTAGTTGAGTAAATTTTCACGTTTTCCTTGCTGTAATGTGGATCTAACAGGTTATTGTACCTGTTTCTAGTGTATTTGCCTAGTTGATACATTTCCAACTTGCCTTTCTGAAAGGAAGGAAACTATGTAAAACTGGAAACTAATTGGAAACAATAAAATTACAATTGTCTGTTGAAAATGTAACAGTTAGGAAAGAAAGTAGTTATGGAATTCTTAAGAAATGTACAATAATCACAAAAATCTGATAAGGTTATAAATGAAACTATAACTGTCTTTAGAAAACCATTACGTCTGAAATAAGTTCTGACGTTTTGATGGAAATTAAAGGGTTGATGAGGTACTTGTAGCAATTGTAATAGTACTACAACAGTTAAAAGAATTGCAAGTACCTTACAGGAACTATGACATTTGAACTGTAACTTATAATTTTGCTGAAGGAGTTTCAATAAGTACAAAAAAAATAGAAGACTTTCTAAACAACTTGACACTTGAAATGAACCGATTGCGCTTTAAGTTTAAGAAAATTCTAGTTTGTTAAATGGTTGACGATATTGTTAAAATAATTCAAATTTCTTACACTACAAAGGAAGTTGTGAAATTTCTAAACTCATTTTTTTACGGATCTTACAATATTTCAATACGGATTGAACTTATCGTAAAAATGTGAAATGGATCTGTATATTTTTGGAAACGGGAAACACCTTACCTGTGTTAATTTCCCCAATTGTTCAGGTCTGTTTTCCTCATCTTCATACAACTTGTTCTTAAAAACCATTATTGGGTTCCTACTGCCATGCCTGAATATCTGGAAAGAAAAATTTAAAGCTTAAAACTACAAGGTTAACTTTTTTTAGAGATTTCGGGATTATTTTTGAAAGCCACTTTATTCAATAACGCATTTCAATGGAAAAGTTCATTTTGACGGCTCGGAATTTTTTAACATTTCAATGAGGCGTTTAATTAACGTTTATGATGATATGTTAATTTGGATATCAAACCACTGATTACTTCGGTGCTGGTTTTCTTTTGATCACAGTTATTATTAAATTTCATCCAATACCTGAATTACTGTAACTATTTCCTCATCAGCGAAATTATTTTTTGTTGGGACCATTTTGAAGAATTGTAGCAACAAGAATGATTTTTTTATAGCGTCATACATTAAATAGGCCTTATCTAATCTTTATTAAAATATACATTGTTAGTACTTCATCATTTACATAATGTTTTATTTATTTTATTCTACTTGCGCTAAATGGTTTAAATCCCAATTCTTTCACATTTTCGAAGATAAACTTGTATTCATCTAAGTGCTCAATTTTATTTGAGACAGTTCAATCACAATAACCAACTAAACAACTAATTAAGTAATACTATTTAACTCTTAATACTTAATTACTTAATACTTAATTAATTAACAACTAATAAATCAACAACAAAAATAATCGACGATAATTCCATCGGACAATTTCCTCTTATTCCTTTTATAAATATTCTGAAGTAGAAAAATACTCAAAATTTGATGGAAATTCTTTGAGCGAATTTCAAAGTAATTTCAAAAACTGAAAAATGGCTGAAGTAAACTACCCCTTTATCCCTGTGAGTTTAATGATAACAGTTTATTTAAAAATGTGACAAGAGCCAACGACCATTTTATACTATCAAATTTAATAAAGACTTTATTGGTAGGTCCTGTCCCTTTGTTTTCAAAAATATTTCTTTTTGAGTCAAGAGACTTTCAAACCCCTAAAGGGTTTAAAAATGTGACGAGAGTAAACGTCCTTTGTACTAACAAATTTAATAAAAGTCTTATTTATAGGTCCTTTACCGTTGATTTCAAAAATATTTCTTTTTGATTCTGGGGACCTCAAAACGTCTAGAAATGCTAACAACTCAAATTCGACCCGATTTTTATACACTGGAAAGTCGAAATTGGATTGCGTTGTTTATTTTGAAATGTGAAGGTGTGTAATTTCTTATTAATCTCTCAATTTCCTTTTATTCGAAAGGCAAATTGCATTACTTACTGATAAGAAATAAGTACAATTTAAAGAGTATCAACGTCGCATGTCGCAAGGTCACTTAGAATTATTTGATAAAAATTGTCGAAGCGATTAAAGTAAACGTTCGTTACCGATTCAGTTTACATCACCATGGTCTCCGCAAAACATGACGTAAATAATTTAATATCAGTATTGCAGGTAAGATTAAATGTTTTTTTTTTATCAGATTCAGGTGGCATTACAATTACTCAAATCTGGGATGTATGTCTTAGGGTTTTTATTTCATATTTGCCCGTTATAATGCTTCTTTAGTTTTTCAGACACGGCCAAAGGACTCCAGGAATTATCTCGCCAAAACATCCGTATCAGCAGAAGGCCTATTGGCCATCTGGACCTTCCGAATTGACTAAAGTAAGAATGGGGATACTATCAAACATTCTATTTGTGTCGATGTATGACTATAAAGCAATTATCTATCACTTGACTAGTACTGGTACTAGTCACTTGTTCAATGACATTGTTGTTTATTCGAAGAGCGGCTTATATTGGCGTTTCTAAGTAGACCATAAGTCTTGTCTTTGTATTGTCTATTACCAAGCCATAGCGCGCAGTATTCAACGATATTGTTTATTAGTTGTTGGAGTTGGGATAAGCTGCTAGCGGTAATGACAGTACCATAGGCATACCTGATGTTATGGTTCCGTTGAGTTTGACTCCGTCGTTGATGTTTTAAGGGCTTCCGTGCAGGCCACCTCTGAATATAGGTTAAACAGTAGGGATGGCAGTATGCATCCCTGCCTTTTCCCTATAACTATTTCTTGCGACAAGTGGTACTACCCTTACTAGGGCTGTTTGATGCCAATATGCCGATGCTGACCAACACCTGACCATTTTCGTAGCCGAAACTCTTTCGAATTCCAGGCGGGAAGACTCCAGCTCTACGACTTGGGCCAGTTCACCAGAGAAAGGTACTCGACCTTCCTACCGACCCTCTACTCGAAGAAGGACTTCTCGATATACTCCACCAGTCAGGACACCACGCTCACGTCCGCCCAGCTCTTCGCCGCCGGACTTTATCCTCCTATCGACGCGGAAGTCTGGAAGCCCGACCTCAAATGGAGACCAATCCCCATACGAGAGTTAGATCCATACTTGCTGAACATATCCCCTTTGGACCACCCCCATGCGGGTTACAGGAGGCTCTACGACATCGTCTTGCGCGAGTACCAAGCGGAATACCTGCTGAAGTACGAGAAGCTGCATGATTACATAGGCCAACATCTCGGGGAGACCGTCGATAACGTGTTGCCTCTCGCGATGTTGTTCATCAACACTTGGTGCGCCTCCTCCTTCGGGTTACCCTTGCCGGAATGGCTGAAGGAGGTGTACCCTGAACCGTTAACTGGGATAGTCCACGCGGGATTGAAGAGGTACTACGCCACCGAGGAGATGAGTAGAATATGTAAGAGGAAACGAAGGGCAATCAATAATGCTTTCATGACTCATCATCATCATCATCATCTTAGCGGATTAGGCCAGAGTACTGTTCCTATTCCTTATTCCATCTCATTATCGGTTGACCTACACATCTTCGTCCTTTTGTCTTATATTTGAGAACGATTTTAGGAATACGTCTTTCTTTCATTCTGGTCACACGATTGAACCATTTTTGTCGATATTTTCTTTCGTTAATTCTTTAATCATCTCCTCAAAACTAATCTTTACTCCATTTCAGGTGGAGGGCCTATTATGTACGAGATTTTGCAGCATTTCAAAGCGTCGGCCGCGAATCCTAGTAAACTCCCCAAATTGCTAGCATACGCCTGCCACGGCCACAACCTGGTAGGCATCTACGAAACTCTCGGCTTCAGAGAATACGAATGGCCGGGAGTTGCTAGCAGTATATACTTCGAACTTCGGCGAGGTAAAAACGGACCTTACTTGAACGTATACGCCAAACCGAGAGAAGATAAAAAGAAAGTAATTCCTCTGTCGATACCGGGAGCCAGTTTCGATTGTCCATTGGAAGACTATGAGAAAGTTCTAGGTAACATCCTTGTGAGTAAAGAACAAATTAGGAAGGAATCGTACCAGCTAGACGTCGAAGGTGGCATAGGAAGTTACAAGACGCTTACGGATGAATTCAGAGAGAAAATACCCAAATGGACGTTTTCGCTGGATCCAATGGCAAACGTTTTAAAGATAACTTAAACTGTTCCCAGTTAAATAGATATCTTGTGAATCAAAAACGAGTTTAGCTGTTAGACTATTTTCTCTGGTGTAAGGAAGGGTCTTGGGGTCTAAAAGTGTGAGGCCTAAAGGTGTAAACAGCATCTTTTCTGGAGTTTAATAAAATGGTAACTATTCAGTAAGGCGAAAGTGACCACAAGTATGATTCTTGTGAGTTGTTTGGTCATCATTTTGTTCATATTGTTAATTTCACCACTTATTTTCTGAAAAAGCCATTTGAAGTGAAATTCACCTATACGGCTTAAATTAAATTTTATTTCGTAAATTCCACATATCTTCCTTACTGATCGAGTTTTCCTTAAGGACCTCCCTGAAATTCTCTAACGTACAATCTGCTTTCCCACCAGGCAAACTTATCACGACAGGTGTAAAAAACGTTTCCTTGCTATACGAATAAGTGATCTTAACGACGCATTCTTCACCCTTCCTCCATAATTCGAACGTCGCGTTACTTCCAGTCAACGGCCATTTGAAGTCCATCACTTTCAGCTCTTGCAAGACCCCGACCACGTTACTATCGTAAGCGAAATAAGTTAGAAGGTTCGGTCTGAGAGATCTGCCCGTTGCCTTGTCTTCCATGTGCCCGATAATCTCGTTAAGTAGCCTTCCGACGACTGTGAAAATGAAATTTTGAATAAAATGAGGACAATGAGAGAGCAATCGAAAGTAATGATAGGCATTACACTAAAGGATCACAAAACTAATGAGTAACTAAGAAACACAACAAAGGCCGAAGTTCCCTCAGATGGAATTGGGCTAGTTCTTGGTTGACTGGGTAGCAAGAAACACAAACAACAACTGGAGTGAAGCGGTGACTAGATAGAGACCCTGGGAGGAACAAAGAAGCGTCTGGAGACCCCAACAACGTTAGCACGATGATATCAATCGTACATCAGGATAAAACTAATATCAGGTCGCACATAATATTAATACCTTGAAAAATCGGAGAGAGGCGTATATCCAGAGAATAGGAGTGAAGTTAGAAAGTGTATTTTGGGACCCCGATAAGCAATTTGGGAAATAACATAGTTTGGAGATTTTCAACAAACACTTCGTTTCGTATATACTTACACATTTTCTTCATCTTATCGGTATGTATGAAGCATTTTAAGTAGGCATAATTGCACTCCCATAAGTGATCAATATAAACTTTACTTAACCATTCTGGAAGCGCCACACCTAAATCCTTTCCTACTTGGTAGCTATCATAAATACCCGTCATATAATCTAAAGTAGTGATATCCACGCCGACATTCTTACTGATGAAAGCCCTTACATCTTCCTTTACGTTATTTTTGAAATACTCTTTTAATGCCCCTCTGAATTTCTTCCTGTATACCCGTTGCCGATGTTGCGATGGATTTGATACCAACAAATATGGTCCTTTTAGGTAAACTGGGATTGGCTGCCACTGTATGGTGTCGTGCCATAGGTCTTCGCCAGTGGGAGGAAGAAGCCCAGCAGCAAACAGTTGAGCTGACATTATAGTTCGTTCAGAGGTAGTTGAGTAAAAATGGTAATTTCCCTGAAATTACCTGATGGGACTTGGAGAGTCTCGGTGGTCTCATGTAGCAGCTTATTAGCACTTAGCATTAGTTTAAAGTAAAATTCATCCCAAATAACCCGAAATAAAATATTGCTTGATTGTATTTTCCTGCGTCTTATGCTGCTTTTGAACAACTATTCAAACGACTAAACATTAATAAACTATGCAAAATATATATCCATCTTGCACACTTTGCTTCCTTAGTTATGTTGTGGGTTAAGTGGAGATGGATGATTGTTTATATTCTAAAATTAACCTCACCACAGAGAAACGATTTACTAATTTGCCGCCTCATGCGAAAAGACTGCGTGCGGGGAGATGTATAAATATAACAATTCCTACATTTCCTTCATATAATTTTAATCATTTTGACAAAGTATAGAGTCCCTCATGACGTTTTCCTTGCTGTAGGCAAATTTTATCACTGCATCCTTAAAGTGATCGAATTCGCAGTCCAAACTACGTCCACGCAGGCGCAAAGGGACTGCCTCGTCCCCTTCTGTGTCCGCCTTGTAATAAACGTTAACGAAGTAGTCCTCGCCTCTTTTACGTAACTCGAAGAACAGACTTGCTGCGCACATCGGCCAAGTAACGAACGGTATGTCCAAAGTGTCTAATACACTAGTCATATTGACGTCGTGTGCGCAGAACGCTAAGAGTTTCGGCCCTTTGCTCGCGTCTTTTATATTGTTCTCCAGATGGGTTATCATCTCGTGGAGGAGCGGACCAACGTCTGTAAAAGTTGGATATTATGATAATAAATTATGAACAACGAGACGCTTCGTTGTTTTGGCAGTTACAGTGACAATTTCTAAAAACAAATTAATTGGGCGATATTTGATTAAAGAGGTGCCTTTGAATATTCTAGTAACAAGGATTTGAAAAACCTCATTTCTTAGCTTTTGATTGAAATGCAGGAAGTTCTTAAGAAGCGTCGAGTGAAGTTGGGAAGTGTGAGACACTTTTGAAAGGCCAAGGTGCAATTTAGGAAATAATACTTTCCTTTCGTATATACTTACATATTTTCTTCATCTCATCTGTATGTATGAAGCTGCTTACGTTGGCACGATAGTAGTCCCATAAGTGATCGATGTACACTTTACTTAACCATTCTGGAAGCACCGCACCTAAATCCTTTCCTATTTGGTAGCAATCATAAATGGCCATCATATGATCTAAACTAGTGATATCCACGCCGATATTCTTACTGATGAAAACCCTTACATCTTCCTTTACGTTATTTCTGAAATACTCTCTTACTACCTCTCTGACTTTCTTCCTGTAACCTTCGTGGCCATGGTGCGATGGATTTGATTCCAACATATATGGTCCTGTTAGGTAAACTGGGATTGGCTGCCACTGTATGGTGTCGTGCCATAGGTCTTCGCCAGTGGGAGGAAGAAGCCCGGCAGCAAACAGTTGAGCTGACATTATAGTTCGTTCAGAGGTAGTTGAGTAAATTTTCACGTTTTCCTTGCTGTAATGTGGATCTAACAGGTTATTGTACCTGTTTCTAGTGTATTTGCCGAGATGATACATTTCCAGCTTGCCTTTCTGAAAGGAAGGAAACAAAATCAGTCGCAAGTGTCGAATGCTTCTACAATACACATGTTTTAATAAATGTCAAGTCGCGTCAGTCGAACGTGTAATTAATTATCTTTTGAAAATGTAACTTGAAACAATTCGGAAACAATTAAAGAAGTAACGGAATTCTTTATACTTGTTGCAATTGTAATAGTACTACGACAGTTTCAAAGGAGGTGCAAGTATCTTACTGATACAATATTTGAAAACGAATTGATATTATCTTAAAGATATAAAATGGATCTGTATTGTTTTGGAAACGGATAATTTGCAATATAATTTAAAGATAGTTTGATGCTCTGAAAAACTCAAACATAACTTCAGTAATTTTTGTAAACTAAATGTAAATTTATGGATATACCTTACCTGCGTTAATTTCCCCAATTGTTCACGTCTATTTTCCTCATCTTCATACAGTTTTTTCTTAAATGTTAATAGAGGGTTTCTACTGCCATGCCTGAATATCTGAAAAGACAGATCTGAACCTTAAAATTACAAGGTTATAATATTTTTTTGTAGATTTCGGAACTATTTATGAAAGTGACTATTCAAATACACATGTAAATGGAAAAGTTGAGTTTGACAGCTCTGAATTTTTTAAAGTTTCAAGGAACCGAAGGTTAAGATGACGTTTTAATTTGAATATCAAACCACTGATTACTTCGGTGCTGGTTTTCTTTTGATCACAGTTATTATTAAAATTCATCAAATACCTGAATTACTGTAATTATTTCCTCATCAGCTGAATTTTTTGTTTGTGGGACCATTTTGAAGAATCACAGCAAAAAAGATTTTTTTTTGTAGCGCCATACATTAAATAAGCCTTATCTAATCATTATTAAAATACGCACTGTTAGGATTTCATCATTTACATCATTTTTTATTTATTTTATTCTAGGCGCGCTAAATAGTTTTGATATTTTTTCACATTGTCGAAGACAAACTTACATTTATCTAAGTGCTCAATTTTATCTGAGACCGTTCAATCACAATATCCAACTGATTTCCAAAAAAAAAATTATATGAACATCGAACAAGTTCCTTTTTTTTTAAATAAATATTCTGCAGTAGCAAAATGTTCAAAATTTAAAGGAAATTCTTGGAGCTAATTTTAAACAAATTTAAAAATACAGAAAAATGCCCAAAATAAACTACCCTTGCATCCCTGTAAGTTAAAGGGTTTACAAGACTGAACGTGACAAGGTGACAAGAGTAAACGTCCTTTGTACTAACAAATTTAATAAAAACCTTATTGATAGGTCCTTTACCGTTTATTTAAAAAATATTTCTTTTTGATTCTGGGGACCTCAAAACGTCTATAAATGCTAACAACTCAAATTCGACCCGATTTTCATACATTGAAAAGTCTAAATTGGATTGCGTTGTTTATTTCGAAATGTGAAGGTGTGCAATTTCTTATTAACCTCTCAATTTCCTTTTATTTGAAAGGCAAATTGCATTAATTGCTGATAAGAAATAAGTACTATTTAAAGAGTATAAACGTCACCACATGACACAAGGTCGCTTAGAATTATTTGATAAACATTTTCGAAGCGATTAAAGTAAACGTTCGTTACGGATTCAGTTTACATCATCATGGCCTCCGCAAAACATGACGTAGAGAATTTAATATCAGTAGTACAGGTAGGATTAAATAATTTTTTTGTCATATTCAGGGGGCATTACAATTACTAAAATCTGGGATGTATTTCTTAGGGCTTTTATTTCATATTTTGCGCGTGTCAGCCCGTTATAATCTTTCTTTAGTTTTTCAGACACGGCCAAAGGACTCCAGGAATTATCTCGCCGAAACATCCGTATCAGCAGGATGCCTATTGGCCATCTGGACCTTCCGAATTGACTAACGTAAGAATAGGGATACTATCAGACATTCTATTTGTGTCAGTGTATGACCATAAAAGCAAATATCTATCACTTGACTAGTACTAGTACTAGTCTCTTGGTGGCTGACATTGTTGTTTATTCGAAGAGCGGCTTGTATTGGCGTTTTTGAGTAGACCATCAATTTTGTCTTTGTATTATTTATTACAAAGCCATATCGCGCTGTATTCCACGATATTGTTCATTATTTGTTGGAGTTGGGATAAGCTGCTAGCGGTAATGACGACTGTATCATAGGTATACCTGATGTTATTGATTATGGTTCTGTTGATTTTGAGTCCGTCTTTGATATTTTAAGGGCTTCCGTGCCTCTGAACCTCTGAATATAGGTTAAACAGTCGAGATGGCAGTATGCATCCCTGCCTTTTCCCATAACTATTTCTTGGGACAACTGGTACTCTACCCTTACTTGGGCTGTTTGATGCCAATGTGCCAATGCTGACCAACACCTGACCATTTTCGTAGCCGAAACTCTTTCGAATTCCAGGCGGGAAGGCTCCAGCTCTACGACTTGGGCCAGTTCACCAGAGAAAGGTACTCTACGTTCCTACCGACTCTACTCGAAGAAGGATTTCTCGATATACTCCACCAGTCAGGACACCACCCTCACGTCCGCCCAGCTCTTCGCCGCCGGACTTTATCCTCCTATCGAGGCGGAAGTCTGGAAGCCCGACATCAAATGGAGACCAATCCCCGTGCGAGAGACAGATCCGTACTTGCTGAACATATCCCCTGTCGACCACACTCATGCGGGTTACAGGAGGCTCTACGACATCGTCTTGCACGAGTACCAAGCGGAATACCTGCTGAAGTACGAGAAGCTGCATGATTACATAGGCCAACATCTCGGGGAGACAGTCGATAACGTGTTGCCTGTCGCGATGTTGTTCGACA
Organism: Cryptocephalus moraei; assembly: GCA_946251905.1. Taxonomy (NCBI): domain Eukaryota; kingdom Metazoa; phylum Arthropoda; class Insecta; order Coleoptera; family Chrysomelidae; genus Cryptocephalus; species Cryptocephalus moraei. Next base: position 10,954,093 of record OX276455.1, read on the forward strand.
ACACTTGGTGCGCAGCCTCCTTCGGGTTACCCTTGCCGGAATGGCTGAAGGAGGTGTACCCTGAACCGTTGACCGGGATAGTCCACGCGGGATTGAAGAGGTACTACGCCACCGAGGAGATGAGTAGAATATGTAAGAGGAAACGAAGGGCAATCAATAATGCTTCCATTACTCATCATCATCATCATCATCTTAGCGGATTAGGCCAGAGTACTGTTCCTATTCCTTGTTCCATCTCATTATCGGTTGACCTACACATCTTCGTCCTTTTGTCTTATATTTGAGAACGATTTTAGGAATACGTCTTGAACCATTCCTGTAGATATTTTCCTTCGTTAATTCTTTAATCATCTCCTCAAAACTAATCTTCACTCCATTTCAGGTGGAGGGCCTATTATGTACGAGATTTTGCAGCATTTCAAAGCGTCGGCCGCGAATCCTAGTAAACGCCCCAAATTGCTAGCATACGCCTGCCACGACCACAACTTGGTAGGCATCTACGAAACTCTCGGCTTTAGAGAATACTAATGGCCGGAAGTTGCTAGCAGTATATACTTCGAACTTAGGCGAGGTAAAAATGGAGCCTACTTGAACGTATACGCCAAACCGAGTGAAGATAAAAAGGAAGTAATTCCTCTGTCGATACCGGGAGCCAGTTTCGATTGTCCACTGGAAGACTATGAGAAAGTTCTAGGTAACATCCTTGTGAGTAAATAACAAATTAGGAAGGAATCGTACCAGCTGGAACTCGAAGGTGGCATAGGAAGGTACAAGACGCTTATGGATGAATTCAGAGAGAAAATAGCCAAGGGGGCGTTTAGGTTGGATCCAAATTCAAAGGTTTCAAAGATAACTTAAACTGTTCCCAGTTAAATAGATACTTGTGAATCAAAAACAAGTTTAACTGTTGGACTATTTTCTGTGGTGTAATGAAGGGTCTTGGGATGTAAAGATCTAGGGATTTAATATAGGATTTTTTGAATTTCCTGGAGTTTAATATAATAGTAACTATTCAATAAGGAAAAAGTTATCATAGGTATGATTTCCTGTGAGTTATTTCGTCATTGTTTTGTTGATATTGTTAATTTCACCACCTATTTTCTGAAAAAGTCATTTCGTGAAATTCACACGTACGGCTTTCATTATATTTTATTTCTTAAGTTCCACATATCCTCCTTACTGATGGTGTTTTCCTTAAGGACCTCCCTGAAATTCTCTAACGTGCAATCGGCTTTCCCACCAGGCAAACTTATCACGACAGGTTTAAAAAACGTTTCCTTGCTATACGAATAAGTGACCTTAACGACGCATTCTTCACTCATCCTCCATAATTCGAACGTCACGTTACTTCCAGTCAACGGCCATTTGAAGTCCATCACTTTCAGCGCTTGCAAGACCCCGACCACGTTACTATCGTGAGCGAAATAAGTTAGAAGGTTCGGTCTGAGAGATCTGCCCGTTGCCTTGTATTCCATGTGCCCGATAATCTCGTTGAGTAGCCCTCCGACGTCTGTGAAAATGAAATTTTGATTAAAATGAGGACAATGAGAGAGCAATCGAAAGTAATGATAGACATTACACTAATTGGGCTAGTTCTTGATAGACTGGGTAGCAAGAGACACAAACAACAACTGGAGCGAAGTGGTGACTAGATGGAGACCCTGGGAGGAACGAGGAAGCGTCTGGAGACCCCAACAATGTTAGCACGATGATATCAAACGTACAACAGGATAAAACTAATATCAGGTCGCACATAATATTAATACCTTGCAAAATGGGAGAGAGGCGTATATCCAGAAAATAGAAGACGATAGGAGAAGAGGGAACAAGCATGTACGGAGCATATCCCATTGAAGTAGTCGTATGGGTTCATTTTCCTCGGTAATACTTTCGTTATACTTACCTATCGACGGAGTAGTCTAAATGACTTACGATTTGCAGACTCTATTGTGATTATTGCCAACACAGGTGAAGAGTTATGTATGTTTGAGGAACTCCATCTAGCATCATTGGAAATTGGACTTGAAGTGAACCTCACGAAAACAAAGCTCATGAGTACAGGAGACATCAAGGTAACTGGTAACGACCAACCCCTAGGCGTTGTCTCTGAATATATTTACTTGGGCCACAAAATTCAACTTGAGAAAGAAAACCAGTTTCAGAAATCTCACGAAGAATTGGCCTCTCCTGGACTTCATTCGAAAAACTAGGATTTATCCTTAAATCCTGCGAGTTTCCTATGAACTTAAAATGAAGAGAATTCGAGTCCTGCGTGTGCTGGTGCCCGCATATGGACTTGAAACAATGTCAGTTACTCGCAAATCTGCAGATAAACTACAAACCGCTAAGCGAGCAATGGAAAGGGCTATGCTTGGAATCCAATCTTAGGGATAAAATCCGCAACGAGGAAATTCGCATAGAACTAAGATGTACCCAAGATAGCCTCAGATTTACTGTGGCTTCTGGCACAACTGAAATGGAGATGGGCTGGCCATATAGCAAGGCAGGATGACCACAGGTGGACACATAGAGTCTTAACTTAACCAAACGGAGTATTGGTAGACTGTAGAGGCGATGGCGAGACGATATGCAATATTTTGCAGGAAGAAACTGGATCCACACTACTAGGGATAGAAGAGCATGGGAAGTTTTGGGAGAGGCGTACATCCAGGAATAGATAAGCACGGGTTGATAAGGAGACGGGAAGAAGATACTTCCGTTAGGAAAATTTCTAGTAATTGACACATTCTGTTCCTGAAAGTGGTGTCGTTCCATTGTCGAACGCATCGTTTGTAGAAGTCCATAATCGGTTCCGGATAGATCGTGCGTACCCACTCCGCCAACTCCAGACCCAATGTATCCGACGTCGAGCAGAAATCTGCCACGAAGCCGATCGCCAGGCCGTTGGATATACTTTCCCCGACGTTCTTCGAGGCGTATTCCGCCAAGCCGGTCGCCTTGACACGCGTCTCGAATAATCGCCTTTCCTCAGCTATCACTTCGTTCCTGTATTCCTCCACGACGTGATCGTAGGGGTACTTCGCGAGGACGGTGGTGGGCTCTTCGAAGACCGGGATCGGGTTCCATTTGAGGTCCTCGTTCCATATTTCGCCCTGGGTCGGCGGGTAGAGACCTGCGGCGAATACCTGAGCCGATACGAGCGTCCTGTCGGCGCCCGACGAGGCGATTTTGAAATATTTTTGGGAATACTTGTGTCCGAGTAGATCTTTGTATTTCTCCCGAGTCGACTGGCCTAATTTGTAGATTTCCTGCTTCCCTTCCTGAAACCGACGAGAAATTGAACGATGCAAAGTAAACTAGAGTTTGGCCAGTTATCGCCATTACTGATTTGAAAGCATCTTAGCAGTAACTTCGAACGATACAGTACGTCGCTTGCCCCCTATCCATTCCGCTCTGTATTGTATAATTTACAGAACATGTTACCGACAATTACAGGAATCTTCCTAACCGACTCACCAATTTTACTTAAAATTACATTTACCACTATATCTACACGACCTCTTCAACAATATTTCCCAAAAAATCTTCGCATTACGTGAATAGCACATTTCAAACGTTTCAATTTGATAGAACTCGCCTATGAAGGCTCGCCGCTGCGGCTAAATTCACGCCTAGGATCGTGAGGTTAGTCGCAGTGACGTCAATTTGGAGCAGGATACTCCGTCGAGAAATAGTCAAGCTTATAGTGTATATAATTGTATATCATAAGTCTATCGTTGTAAGTGTGTGATTTTGCTGTGTAATACGCGGTGGAAAGTCCTACATCATTTTAAACAGTTTCAGAAAATCAACACAAAAAATATTATATTATCGAACATTTGTCTAACGTGATTTAACCTGTGTAGATACGGCACGTGAATTTTACAAATTTAATCATAAAGTTACAGAGTCGCGATACTGCTGAAATTACTCTTAATTATACTTTGCAACAATCTCAATAACTATAGAAAATTTACACAAATTATCTTGAAAATTGTTAAAGTCAGAGATACTTATCTAACTTACACACATATATGTTCATGAATTATTGATTAACTCATTTTCTCTTTGTTAAATCTTTTTTTTTTCTTTTTGTTTGTAAATTCTAATTGATTTTTTGTTCATATTTCTTAACATTTGGGTTGTGATTTGTTGTCGTTTTCCCTGCATATTTATCTGCTTGGATTTGTATATTAATAATTTTGTCAAGAGTGAAATTATTGAAACCATTTTTATCCAAACATGTATTTAGACAACAAATTTCAAAAATTCGTAAAAAAAACTAAAACTTCGATATTCTGCCGAAACTGCCCTTGATTGTACATTGAAGTATTTCTAATAGTTTCAATCACTTTTAACTAATTTTGTAAAAACATTGCAGTTACGAATGCTCATCTAAGCTGACGTACTCATTGCAGTTAGACCATTACGATTAAAAACTCGTAAAAATATGTAATGCTTGAGACTTTTCTGACGCTTTCCTTAATTGCACATTTGAGTTATTTGTAATAAGTAATAACATAACTTAAGTGTAGTAACTTCAGGCCGAGGATCGTGTAGTGAGTCGCAGTGGCGTGAATTTGACGCAGGTACGACCGGTAAAATAGAGTCGAAAAATCGCCCGCGAGTGCAGTTTGTGGTGTGTTGTGATTTAATGCGAAGTAAAATCTAGCTTGACGTACACATTGAAGTTTGACCACAAGAAGCTCTAGATGCTACAGATTTTCAGGAACGTTAGGTTCCTGAAAAGGGAGGGAAGTATGTCGTTATGTCTTAATTTGCAATTTTGTTACTATTTTGTTATTTTTTAGAAAGTTTTGGTACCTTCAGCGGTACTTAAGACACTCCACGCTTCATTCGGGGTGAAATATATACCGAAGAATCATCAAACGTTCCAAACATTTTTATTGTCAAATAAAGGATTCTGTATTACCAGCGACCCTTCATACACCAGGTACTCTATCTACTATACAGGGTGTTTATCAAACTAAGTTCTTCTATTTAAAATCATAGTGCTTGTTTATTGCCATTTGTGTATTTGGGCAGTATGAGCGCGCAGTTTGCGGGACGACGCTGACTTCAATTTGCGAGAGTTCTTGAAAGATTTGGAAGTATAACAGTCCCGGTTAGTTATCACAAATCCTCTTCTAATCTTCAAATGATGTTTAGATAAGTGCGTGGCACATTCGCAAACAAGAGATTATTTGTGTTAATTGTGTTCACGTTGCTGGTCGACATTGCGTAATAATTGTATAACAACGTTCGAATTAAATGCTTTTAGAGACATTAACTTTATATGTACAATAATTGAGTTCACTTACTATTCTCAGTACTCCAGCTTCTTCGGAACTGTAGGCGTGTTTACTAGTAATATTTTTGAAAAATTTAGCTGGATTTTTAGTGCCATGCCGGAATAACTGAAAGCGCATCGGGTTGATTAACTGCGTAATTATTTGGTGGCGGACGTATTTACCTGTATAGCGGTAACTATTTCGTCTGATTTATCACTCGAAGCCATTGCTGGCACAATGTGTACGCTGAAAGCTGGATTGTAATTTTGAGCTTCTGAACGTAAACCTATTTATAACTTGTGTGCCTATCTATACACTGAACAGTCGTATAATACAATAGCTTATCAATATCGACTTGATAAATTGCTCGCACCAAAGTGGTAGGAGGAGATAACTATCAATAAGCATGTAGAGCTCCTCCAACCAAGATAAAAAAAAAATCGCAATATTCATTAACGTGGTAATATAGCCCGTATACCTAGTTACTTAGGTATAGGATTATACAGATGTTTGTGTTGGTGCTTCGAGTAGTATTATACAGGGCGATTCGAAATCAATATTGCAAACCTCGATGGTTCATTTTAGATCCCAACATTTAAAAACCGTGTATGTCCTGTAATAAATATTTCATCTTCTTTTATATGTTATAATAAGTTAAACATTTATTGTTTACAATTATTGACAAATCGTATCTTGAAACGTATGCAATCTAAGACGAACTTTCATTATGGTCTTTAGACCTAAAATAATCTGAAGAGTCGTTAGATTAGTTAAAGTGACGATTTCTAAACTCGAATAAAGTTAGTTGTTGGACGATATTTGTTTAAAGAGGTGCCTTTGAATATCCCAATGACGTGGTTTTGAAAACCCTGATTTTCTTAGGATTTTATGGGTAAATGCAGGAAGTTTTTAAGAATGGTCGAGTGAAGTTGGAAAGTGTATTTTGGGCGCGATTCATTGTACAACTTGCTATTCAAAACCCCTTTTTTTGTATTTGATTTCTTTTTCCATGCGTTGCATGTAGCCATACCACAACAGTTTTTCCTTTCCATTTTTTTTTTCTTCAAAAATGCCATTTTCTACATGCATATTTTGCCTGAAGAGACCTGTTGATTCACAAAAGGAGCCCAGAGCCGTCTTCAAACGGCCTATAGATACATGAAGAAGCCTGAAGAGGCCCTGAGAGCCCAGAATGGTCCTGAAGAGATCTTGATTACCTTAAAGAGGCCCAAGGGAGTCCATAAACGACCAGATACGACCTGGAGAAGCTTTAGAATGCCAGAAGTCCTATACATGCCTTAAAATACCTGGAGCAGACTGAAGAGGTAGTTTTGAAACTGCCTGAAGATGCCTGGTAAGGCCCAACAGAATCCTGAAGCTGCCAGAAGAAACCTTGATCCGAAAGACCTGAAAGAGTCTTCAGAGGCCTGAAGAACTCCGGGAGTAACCTGGGAGTGCCTGAAGAGATTTGAAAAAATATAAATACGCGCGTAAGTGTTTCTGAATAGACCTGACGGGACCTGGATATGCCTGTAGAGATGTCCTGAAATTACCTGATGGGACTTGGAGAGTCTCGGTGGTCTCATGTAGCAGCTTATTAGGACTTAGCATTAGTTTAAAATAAAATTCATCCCAAATAACCCGAAATAAAATATTGCTTGATTGTATTTTCCTGCGTCTTATGCTGTTTTTGAACAACTATTCAAACGACTAAAAATTAATATATTATGCAAAATATATATCTATCTTGCACACTTTCCTTCCTTAGTTATGTTGTGGGTTAAGTGGAGATGGGTGATTGTTTATATTCTGAAATTAACCTCACTACAGAGAAACGATTTACTAATTTACCGCCTCATTCGAAAAGACTGCGTGCGGGGAGATGTATAAATATAACAATTCCTACATTTCCTTCATATAATTTTAATCATTTTGACAAAGTATAGAGTCCCTCATAACGTTTTCCTTGCTGTAGGCAAATTTCATCACTGCATCCTTAAAGTGATCGAATTCGCAGTCCACACTACGTCCGCGCAGCCTCAAAGGGACCGCCTCTTCCCCTTCTACGCCCGTCCTGTAATAAACCCTAACGAAATAGTCCTCGCCTCTTCTACGTAACTCGAAGAACAGACTTGCTGCGTTCATCGGCAGAGTAACGAACGATATGTCCAAAGTGTCTAATACACTAGTAAAATTGACGTAGTGTGCGCAGAACGCTAAGAGCTTGGGCCCTTTGCTCGCGTCTTTTATATTGTCCTCCAAATGGGTTATCATCTCGTGGAGGAGCGGACCAACGTCTGTAAAAGTTGGTCTAATTTTAATTTTTATTTTAATTTTTTTAAATTTTAATTTTAATTAACCTAATTTACAATTCCATCGTAAAAAGCATAGATACATATAGCTGCGAAGTATGGCAACTAAAGGAAAAAAATATCAAAATGCTCGAAACAACGGAAATGGATTTCTGGAGAAGAGCACTGGGAAAATCAAGAATGGAAAAAATCCCAAACGAGAGAATTCGAACAGAAATGAAAGTGAGACACACAATTACAGATGAGACAAGAACAAAACAGCTGCGATGGTACGGTCACGTTCAGAGAATGGAGGAACATCGACTTTCCAAACAAATACTCACATGGACACCCACAGGAAGAAGGAGAAGAGGAAGGCCAAGGAAAAGTTGGAGAGAGGGAATCGATAAGGAGATCAGAGAAAGAGGATTAGATGATGACCTGTGGAATGACAGGGAACAATGGCGGTTGTGGATCGGAAGACATCGACAGACCTTTTAAACCGACACATATATATGATCAATTTAGGAAACAACATAGTTTGGATATTTCCAACAACCACTTCGTTTCGTATATACTTACACATTTTCTTCATCTCGTCGGTATGTATGAAGAATCTTAAGTAGGCACAATTGTACTCCCATAAGTGATCGATATAAACTTTACTTAACCATTCTGGAAGCGCCACACCTAACTCCTTTCCTATTTCGTAGCCATCATGAATACCCGACATATCATCTAAAGTAGTGATATCCACGCCGACATTCTTACTGATGAAAGCCCTTACATCTTCCTTTACGTTATTTTTGAAATACTCTGTTACTGCCCCTTTGAATTTCTTCCTGTATACCTCGTTGCCATGTTGCGATGGATTTGATACCAACATATATGGTCCTGTTAGGTAAACTGGGATTGGCTGCCACTGTATGGTGTCGTGCCATAGGTCTTCGCCAGTGGGAGGAAGAAGCCCAGCAGCAAACAGTTGTGCTGACATTATAGTTCGATCAGAGGTAGTTGAGAAAATTTTCACGTTTTCCTTGCTGTAATGTGGATCTAACAGGTTATTGTACCTGTTTCTAGTGTATTTGCCGAGTTGATACATTTCCAGCTTGCCTTTCTGAAAGGAAGGAAACTGTGTAAAACTGGAAACAAAATCAATCGCAAGTGTCGACTCACAATACGCACGTTTTAATAAATTTCGTCAAGTCGCATCAATCGAATCTTACAATTACAAATTACAATCATTTGTTGAAAATGCAACTTGAAACAATTGGGAAACAATTAAAGAAGTGATGGAATTCTTCACAAACTCTGAAAATCTGAATACTTTATAAAAGAAATTGCAACGGTCTTCAGAACACCGTAACGTCTAAAATGAAAAGTTCTGACGTTTTGATAGAAATAATAGGATTACCAAGCTACTTGTTGCAATTGTAATAGTACTACCACAGTTTCAAAGAAGTTGCAAGTATCGCACAGAAACAATATTTGAAACCGAATTGGTATTATCTTAAAAATGTAAAATTGATCTGTATTTTTTTGGAAGCTGAAAATTTGCAATATAATTTAAAAATATTTTGATGCTCTGCAAAACTGAAACATAACTTCAGTAATTTTTGTAAACTAAAAGTAAATTTATGGATTTACCTTACCTGCGTTAATTTCCCCAATTGTTCAGGTCTGTTTTCCTGATCTTCATACAGTTTGTTCTTAAATGCTACTACAGGGTTTCTACTGCCATGCCTCAATATCTGAAAAAAAAAACGCATTTCAATGGAAAAGTTCATTTTGACGGCTCGGAATTTTTTCAACTTTTTAAGAAGGATCCAAATGTTAAGATTATAACTTAATTTGAATATCAAACCACTGATTACTTCGGTGCTGGTTTTCTTTTGATCACAGTTATTATTAAATTTAATCAAATACCTGAATTACTGTAATTAGTTCCTCATCAACTGAATTTCTTGTTGGTGGGACCATTTTGAAGAGTCACAGCAAAAAGAATGTTTTTTTTTAGTAGCGCCATACATTAAATAAGCCTTATCTAATCGTTATTAAAGTATGCATTGTTAGCATTTCATCGTTTACATAATGCTTTATTTATTTTATTCCAGACGCGCTAAATTGTTTTAATTCCAATTATTTCACATTGTTGAGGACAAAGCATTCATCTAAGTGCTAAAGTTTATCTGAGGCAGTTCCATCACAATATCCAACTGATCAACTAATAAAACAATTGATATGAACATAGAATTATTTCCTTTTTTTTTGAAAATATTGGATCCTATCCTCCAATAATTATAAAATAAATAATTCTGGTGGCTTTAAATGAAAAGTTCTATTGCGCTGTATCAATTGATTTTAATGACCAAATTTTTGGCCCGATTATCAAATTTTGGGAAGCGTTTGGGAATTAAAAGCTATTCGACCCTTGGAAAAAAGTGAGACGCTCCGGGAATGACCGAGAGGGGGAGCGTAGATTTCGTAAAGCACTGCACCTTAGGTGGGTCGAATATGTATATAGCGAGGGTTCACATATTAAATCCGTTCCTCGCATCTCAACCTCCACCTTCGCCTGTTTCTCCAATCCTCTTCTTCTAAATCTCTCTTTTCCGTAGCATTTCTTATTTCTCTTAGCCATTCTGATCTGGGTCTTCTTGTTTTCTTTGTTGTACAACTTGCTATTCAAAACCCCTTTGTTGGGTATTTGATTTTTTTCCATGCGTTGCATGTGGCCATACCACAACAGTTTTTTCTTTCTATTTTTTCAAAAATGCCATTTCTACGTGCATATTTTGCCTAATTACCTCGTAGCTGACCTAAAGAAGCTAATAGAGACACAATAGTTTTAGAAAGGCCTGAAGAGACCTGTTGATTCACTTCATATAATTTTAATCATTTTGACAAAGTATAGAGTCCCTCATGACGTTTTCCTTGCTGTAGGCAAATTTCATTACGGCGTCCTGAAAGTGACCGAATTCACAGTCCACACTACGTCCGCGCAGGCGCAAAGGGACTGCATCGTCCCCTTCTACGTCCGCCTTGTAATAAACGTTAACGAAGTAGTCCTCGCCTCTTCTACGTAACTCGAAAAACAGACTTGCTGCGCACATCGGCCAAGTAGCGAACGGTATGTCCAAAGTGTCTAATACACTAGTCAAATTGACGTCGTGTGCGCAGAACCCTAAGAGTTTGGGCACTTTGCTCGCGTCTTTTATATTGTTCTCCAAATGGGTTATCATCTCGTGGAAGAGCGGACCAACGTCTGTAAAAGTTGGATATTAAGAACAAAGTCTAGAAGCACTAATAACTCAAATTCGACCGGATTGTCATATATTGGAAAGTAAAAATTCGATTCGTTTTTTATTTCAAAATGTGATTTCTTACTATCCTCTCATTTTTTTAATTTGAAAGGCAAATTGCATTAATCACTGATAAGAAATAAGTACTATTTAAAGAGTATCAACATCACATGACGCAAGGTAACTTAGAATTATTTGATAAAAATTATCGAAGCGATTAAAGTAAACGTTCGTTACCGACTCAGTATACATCACCATGGCCTCCGCAAAACATGACGTAGATAATTTAATATCAGTAATACAGGTAAGATTAAATGTTTTTTTATATCAGATGCAGGGGGCATTACAATTACCTACTCAAATCTGGGATGTATGTCTTAGGGCTTTTATTTCATATTTGCTCATATCAGCCCGTTATAATCTTTCTTTAGTTTTTCAGACACGGCCAAAGGACTCCAGGAATTATCTCGCCGAAACATCCGTATCAGCAGCAGGCCTATTGGCCATCTGGACTTTCCGAATTGACTAACGTAAGAATGGAGATACTATCAAACATTCTATTTGTGTCAATGTATGACTACAAAAGCAAATATCTATCACTTGACTGGTACTAGTACTAGTCACTTGGTCGCTGACATTGTTGTTTATTCGAAGAGCGACTTGTATTGGCGTTTTTGAGTAGGCCATAAGTTTTGTCTTTGTATTATTTATTACAAAGCCATAGCGCGCTGTATTCCACGATATTGTTCATTAGTTGTTGGAGTTGGGATAAGCTGCTAGCGGTAATGACAGTATCATAGGCATGCCTGATGTTATTGATTATGGTTCCGTTGATTTTAACTCCGCTGTTGGAGTTTTAAGGGCTTCCGTTGGCAGTATGCATCCCTACCTTTTCCCTATAACTATTTCTTGCGACAACTGGTACTCTACCCTTACTAGGGCTGTTTGATGCCAGTATGCCGATGCTGACCAACACCTGTCCATTTTCATAGCCGAAACTCTTTCGAATTCCAGGCGGGAAGGCTCCAGCTCTACGACTTGGGCCAGTTCACCAGAGAAAGGTACTCGACCTTCCTACCGACCCTCTACTTGAAGAAGGATTTCTCGATATACTCCACCAGTCAGGACACCACCCTCACGTCCGCCCAGCTCTTCGCCGCTGGACTTTATCCTCCTATCGAGGCGGAAGTCTGGAAGCCCGACCTCAAATGGAGACCAATCCCCATACGAGAGTCAGATCCAAACTTGCTTAACATAGCCCCTTTCGACCACCCCCATGCGGGTTACAGAAGGCTCTACGATATCGTCTTGCGCGAGTACCAAGCGGAATACCTGCTGAAGTACGAGAAGCTGCATGATTACATAGGTCAACATCTTGGGGAGACCGTCGATAATGTGTTGCCTCTCGCGATGTTGTTCGACAACACTTGGTGCGCCGCCTCCTTCGGGTTACCCTTGCCGGAATGGCTGAAGGAGGTGTACCCTGAACCATTGACCGGGATAGTCCACGCGGGATTGAAGAGGTACTACGTCACCGAGGAGATGAGTAGAATATGTAAGAGGAAACGAAGGGCAATCAATAATGCTTCATTACTCATCATCATCATCATCATCTTAGCGGATTACGCCAGAGTACCGTTCCTATTCCTTAGTCCATCTCATTGTCCGTTGACCTACACATCTTCGTCGTTTTGTCTTATATTTGAGAACGATTTTAGGAATACGTCTTTCTTCCATTCTGGTCACATGATTGAACAATTTCTGTGGATATTTTCTTTCGTTAATTCTTTAATCATCTCCTCAAAACTAATCTTCACTCCATTTCAGGTGGAGGCCCTATTATGTACGAGATGTTGCAGCATTTCAAAGCGTCAGCTGCGAATCCTAGTAAACGCCCCAAATTGCTAGCATACGCCTGCCATGACCACAACCTGGTAGGAATCTACGAAACTCTCGGCTTCAGAGAATACGAATGGCCGGAAGTCGCTAGTAGTATATACTTCGAACTTAGGCGAGGTAAAAATGGACCCTACTTGAACGTATACGCCAAACCAAGAGATGATAAAAAGGAAGTAATTCCTCTGTCGATACCGGGAGCCAGTTTCGATTGTACATTGGAAGAATATGAGAAAGTTCTAGGTAACATCCTTGTGAGTAAAGAACAAATTAGGAAGGAATCGTACCAGCTGGACATCGAAGGTGGCATAGGAAGTTACAAGACGCTTATGGATGAATTCAGAGAGGAAATAGCCAAGGGGGCCTTTTCGTTGGATCCAAAGGCAAACGTTTCAAAGATAACTTAAACTGTTCCCAGTTAAATAGATATCCTGTTAATCACAAACGAGTTTAACTGTTAGACTATTTTCTCTGGTGTAAGGAATGGTCTAAAGGTGTGAGGATTCAAAACAGTATCTTTTCTGGAGTTTAATAATATGGTAACTATTCAGTAAGGCGAAAGTGATCACAAGTATGATTCTTGTGAGTTGTTTGGTCATCATTTTGTTCATATTGTTAATTTCACCACTCATTTTCTGAAAAAGTCATTTGAAGTGAAATTCACACGTACGGCTTCCATTAAATTTTATTTCTTAAGTTCCACATATCCTCCTTACTGATGGTGTTTTCCTTAAGGACCTCCCTGAAATTCTCTAACGTACAATCGGCTTTCCCACCTGGCAAACTTATCACGACAGGTTTAAAAAACGATTCCTTGCTATACGAATAAGTGACCTTAACGACAAATTCTTCACTCTTTCTCCATAATTCGAACGTCACGTTACTTCCAGGCAACGGCCACTTGAAGTCCATCACTTTCAGCGCTTGCAAGACCCCGACCACGTTACTATCGTGAGCGAAATAAGTTAGAAGGTTCGGTCTGAGAGATCTGCCCGTTGCCTTGTCTTCCATGTGCCCGATAATCTCGTTGAGTAGCCCTCCGACGTCTGTGAAAATGAAATTTTGATTAAAATGAGGACAATGAGAGAGCAATCGAAAGTAATGATAGGCATTACACTAAAGGATCACAAAACCAACGAGTAGCAAAGAAACACAACAAAGGTCGAAGACTATACTATGTTCCCTTAAATGGAACTGGGCTAGTTCTGGGTAGAACTGGGTAGCAAAAAACACAAACAACAACTGTAGTGAAATGGTGACTAGATGGAAACCCTGTGAGGAACGAAGAAGCCTCTGGAGACCCCAACAACGTTAGTACGATGATATGAAACGTACAACAGGATTAAACTACTATCAGGTCGCACATTATATTAATACCTTGCAAAATCGGAGGGAGGCCAGAGGATAGAAAACGGTAGGAGAAGAGAGAAGGAGTGTACGGAGCCTGTCCCATTGAAGTAGTCGTATCGGTTAATTTCCCTCGGTTATACTTCGTTATACTTACCTATCGACGAAGTAGTGTAAACGATTTACGATTTGCAGACTATATTGTGATTATTGCTAACACAGGGGAGGAGTTATGTACGCTTCAGGAACTCCATCTAGCATCATTGGAAATTGGACTTGATACTAACCTAACCAAAACAAAGTTCATGAGTACAAAAGACATCCGGGTAACAGTTAAGAACCAACACCTAGATGTTGTCTCTGAATATATTTACTTGAGCCACTAAATTCAGCTTGAGAAAGAATACCAACTTTCCCAAATCTCAAGAAGAATAGGCCTCTCCTGGGCGGCTTTGGACAATTAAATCCTGCGAGTTTCCTATGAACCTAAAAAGAAAAGTATTTGAGTCCTGCGTGATGCCTGGGCTCACATATGGACTTGAGACAATGTCAGTTACTCGCAAATCTGTCGATAAACTGCAAACCACCCAGCGAGCAATGGAAAGGGCTACGTTTGGAATCCAATCTTAGGGATAAAATCCGCAACGAGAAAATTCGCATAGAACTAAGATGTACTCAACATAGCCTCAGATGTACTGTGGCTTGTGGCACAACTGAAATGTAGATGGTCTAACCATATAGCAATGCAGGATGACCACAGGTGGGCATATGGAGTCTTAACTTAACCAAACGGAGCATTGGTAGACTCAGTGGCGAGAAGATATCTAATATTTTGCAGGAAGAAACTGGATCGACACTGCTAGGGATAGAAGAGCGTGGAAAGTTTTGGAAGAAGCTTACATCCAGGTTTGATAAGGAGAAGATAAGAAGATACTTGTGTTAGGAAAATTTCCAGTTACTGACACATTCGATTCCTGAAAGTGGTGTCGCTCCATTGTCGAACGCATCGTTTGGAAAAGTCCGTAATTGGTTCCGGATAGATCGTACGGACCCACTCCGCCAACTCCAGACCCAATGTATCCGACGTCAAGCAGAAGTCTGCCACGAGGCCGAACGTCAGGCCGTTGGGGATAATTTCGCCGACGTTCTTCGAGACGTATTCCGCCAAGCCGGTCGCCTTGACGCGCGTCTCGAATAATCGCCTCTCCTCAGCTATCACTTCGTTCCTGTATTCCTCCACGACGTGATCGTAGGGGAACTTCGCCAGGACGGTGGTGGGCTCTTCGAAGACCGGGATCGGGTTCCATTTGATGTCCTCGTTCCATATTTCGCCCTGGGTCGGCGGATAGAGACCTGCGGCGAATACCTGTGCCGATACGAGCGTCCTCTCAACGCCCGACGAGGCGATTTTGAAATACTTTTGGGAATACTTCGGTCCTAGTAGATCTTTGTATTTCTCCCGAGTCGACTGGCCTAATTTGTAGATTTCCTGCTTCCCTTCCTGAAACCGACGAGAAATTGAACGATACGAAGTAACTGGAGTTTGGGCAGTTATCGCCATTACTGATTTGAAAGCATCTGAGCAGTAACTTCGAGCGATACAGTACGTCGCCTGCCCCCTCTCCAGCTCGCTCTGTATTGTATAATTTACAGAACATGTTACTGACGATTACAGGAATATTCCTAACCGACTCACCAACTATATTTAAAATTACATTTACCACTATATCTACACGACCTCTTCAACACTATTTTCCAAAAAAATCTTCGCATTTTAAACGTTTAGATTTGATGGAACTCGCCAATGAAGGCTCGCTGCTGCGGCTAACTTCACGCCGTGGATCTGAGGTTAGTCGCAGTGACGTGAATTCGGAGCAGGAAATCCGTAGGGAACTATTTAAGCTTATAGTGTAAGTGTATAAGTGTATCATTGTAATTGTGTGGTTTTGTCGATCAACACAAAAAATATTACATTAACGAACATTTGTCTAACATGAATTGCTGTCTACCTGTATAGATACGGCACTTGAATTTTAAAAATTTAATAACCAAGTTACGGAGTCGCGATACTGCTGAAATTCCTCTTAATTATACTTTGATAATTTCTTCTTCTTCTTTCTCAGTAACTTCTCAACAAACTCCTCAATAACTATAGAAAATTTGCACCAATTATCTTGAAAACTGTTAAAGTCAGAGATATTATCTAACTTAACGCACACATATAGGTTCATAAATTATTATTGGTTAAATCATTGCGGTTACGAATACTCGTCTAATCTGACGCTCTAATTGCAATTAGACCATTACTATTAAAAACTCTTCCGAAATATGTATTGCTTGAGACTTTCCTGAAGCGTTCGTTCATTGCACATTTAAGTTTTTTGGAAGAAGTTAATTTAAGTGTAGCAATTTCAGGCCAAGGATCGTGTAGTGGGTCGCAGTGGCGTGAATTTAACGCAGATACGACCCGTTTAATAGAGTCTAAAAATCGCCCGTGAGTGCAGTTTGTGGTGTTGTGTTGTGATTTAGTGCGAAGTAAAATCTAGCTTGACGCACACATTGAAGTTTGACTACGAGATGCTCTAGATGCTAGAAAAGATGAACTAGGTGAAAAGATGAAACGAGATGCTTAGGTTCCTAAAAACGGAGGAAAGTATGTTGTTATGTCTTATTTTTCAATTTTGTTACTATTTTGTTATTTTTCAGAAAGTTTTGGTACCTTCAGCGATACTTAAGGCACTCGACGCTTCATTCGGGGTGAAATATATACCGAAGAGGTAAAGGAGTCTGTATTACCAACAACTCTTCATAAACTCTGTATACTATACAGGGTGTTTATCAAAGTAAGTTCTTCTTTTCCTTCTTGTTTTTAAAAGCATAGTGCTTGTATTGTCGGTTATGCTGTTGTGATTCCTAACTTATTCACGTGATTTACAAATCTCTAATTTATGTGTGTGCGTGAGCACATACTGCAAATTGTGTATTTGAGCAGTATGAATGCGCAGTTTTGCAGGACGACGCTGGCTTCAATTTGCGAAAGTTCTTAAAAGATTTGGAAGTATAACAGTCCCGGTTAGTTATCACAAATCCTTTTCTAATCTTCAAATGATGTTTAGATAAGTGCATGGCACATTCGCAAACAAGAGATTATTTGTGTTAATTGTGTTCACGTTGTGCTGGTCGACATTGCGTAATAATTGTATAACAACGTTCGAATTAAATGCTTTTAGAGACATTAATTTTATATGTACAATAATTGAGTTCACTTACTATTCTCAGTACTCCAGCTTCTTCGGAACTGTAGGCGTTTTTACTAGTAATATTTTTGAAAAATTTAGCTGGATTTTTAGTGCCATGCCGGAATAACTGAAAAGCGCATCGGGTTGATTAACTGCGTAATTATTTAGTGGCGGACGTATTTACCTGTATAGCGGTAACTAGTTCGTCTGATTTATCACTCGAAGCCATTGCTGGCACAATGTGTACGCTGAAAGCTAAATTGTAATTTTGAGCTTCTGAACGTTAACCTATTTATAACTGGTGTACCTATCTATACACTGAACAGTCGTATAATACAATAGCTTATCAATATCGACTCGATAAATTGCTTGCACCAAAGTGGTAGGAGGAGATAACTATCAATAAGCATGTAGAGCTCCTCCAACCAAGATAAAAAAACTGATAAAAAAATTTCGCAATGTTCATTAACGTAGTAATATAGCCCGTATACCTAGTTACTTAGGTATTGTATTATACAGATGTTTGTGTTAGTGCTTCGAGTAGTATTATACAGGGTGATTCGAAATTAATGTTGCAAACCTCGATGGTCCATTTTAGATCCCAAAATTTAAAAACCATGTTTGTCCTGTAATAAATATTTCATTTTCTTTTATATGTTATAATAAGTTAAATATTTTTTGTTTACAATTATTGACAAATCGTATCTTGAAACGTATGCAATCTAAGACAAACTTTCATTATGGCCGTTAGACCTAAAATAATCTGAAGAATCACCACCCGAAGTTCGAAACGTGAATTCTGAATCACCCTGTATATTATTGTAATAATAATTACAACTGCTTCAGATATTACCAGTTCGTTGAAACTGTCAGGAGTTGTTTTTTTCGTACTGCTTTAAAAGCAAAAATTATATTTCAAAATTACAATTTTAACACTGTTAAAAGTGTCATTGCTTCACTACAGGTTGCCATAAATTCATTCAAATCCTCCTAATTTTCCCTAATAGGTCAGGTTAAGGTATATATAATGCTATATATAACTCAAATTCTGCATGCTGGTCTTAAGATAATTACAACTTTAAAACTGCTATTATACTGCAGACACTCCTTTGAACCTCACCTTTGCGTCTTCCTTAATGGGCTTACAACTCCTTTTCAAGATTTCGTGTAACACCATTATAATTGTAACTGGTAGTACAGAAACTTATCAACTCCCTTCAATGCAACTCCTTATTTTAAACGACATGTTTTTCATGACAATTGCAATGGCTTTCAAAATGTTATATTTACTTAAAAAATTTGCAACTTCTTTAACTGCGTCAGAATTTAGTTAAATATATCTCAAGTTGCAATAAAATTAGATGATTCTAATTTCTTAATGAAGGATTAATTTTTTTTTCTATATTAAATACATGTGTTAGGTAACTTAGAAACGTCACGACTTCACATCAACGGTTTCGACGTCTCAAGTTGCATCTTAAACAAGCAATAGATTTTTTTTTAAATGTCATCGAGTATTTAGAAACGTTTTATTTTTTTGGAACTCTGGTAACTCTATTCAGTAGCAAAACTCCTTTTACAACTAAATGAGTTACTTTTTAAACGTCATGTTATTTTAAGTAAATTCATTACTGTTTTCATACATACTGTAGAAAATTCGCAACTTCTGTCGAAACATTGAAATTAATTTAAAATGACCGCAACTTGTTTCCAACTTCACTATAGAAGTACAAATGTGTTCAATAACTTTGGAATTCCATAACTCCACGTCAACAGTTACCTTTTTTGAAAACTAATAGCACCACACTTGTTTCACAGTAATAAATTCAAATTTTGTGTTTTCTTGAAAACAAGTTCAACTTAGTTTTTGGGGTTATTAATATTTTATGCTCTTTTAAAGATTGCAAGGTCCTTAAAAATTTATCAACTCTACTCTCGGAGCGCCAGTTTTACTCTTAACAACATGTTTTTGTAAAGACGTTATTATGGAGACTCTTTAAATCTTTTGAAAATGACAACTATTTTAAGAAAGTTTTAAATTTTCCCTAAGGTAATCGCAATTTCCTTTTGAATAGCTGTAGTATCATTACAATTGTGTTAAGTAGTTTAGAAATGTATTTAGTCCTTGTTTCAAATGGCATGTTTGTTAAGACAATGTCATTAGTGTTTTTTTATTTATTATTCATTAGCGCCAAAACGCTTTAAGTTGCATTTTAAAGCGATAATTAGAAATCTTTCTATAATCTTGAAAAATTAAACATCTGAGAATTTTATTAGCGCCTCCTTAATATTACTCAGTGCCAAAACTCCTTTTACAGCTCCATGAATTATAGTTATGTTATTTTTCACGCTGCCGCTATCGTAAATCGCTCTTAAATGCATAGATACGTAGCATGGAAATGGCAAATAACATTCGTGTATTATTTTTCCTTGGCGACGGAATGTAAATACTGTCATTTACATTCCTAGGAAAATCAAAAGAGTAAATCAAGTTGATTTATCCCTAGTTATGGATAGTCAGACAAGTCTGACGTATGTCAGTCAACTTATGTCAGAGTGACGTACGTCCAAACTAGATGAAACATTTCATTTTTTGAGGAATTATGAGGAAATTTTCAATGACAGCGTGAAAAATCTAATAAGCCACACGGAATGTATCGACTGTTAACATCCTCGGCAAGTGACAAGCCTTGGCTTCGCCTCGGCTCGTACACACTTGCCTCGAATGGTAAAACGTCTTTACATTCCTTGTATCTTAAATAACTATTAAGTCAGTTGTAGCTAGAATTTTATTTGCAACTCCTTACCTTTATTCAGTGCCAAAACTCCTTTTACAACTCTATTAATGATTGTTACGTTATTTTAAGTATGATGTAGTTCATTACAATTTTTCACTTTTTCAACTTACAAATATGGTATGTAGCTTAGGTACTCCTTAAGTCTACATTCACACTTACCTTCACGTTGTCTTTAAGGAAACTGCAACTCGTTTAAACGTGTTTTCAGTTCATTGCAATAATAAATAGAGGCTCTTCCAATTTTATGAAAATATCTGGTAGATACAAAACTTCTTCTTTCAAAACCTTTAATTTAAAATGGAGATTAAGTTAGATAATGAAATATTTCTTGTTTTGTCTTTAAAAAAACTGCAACTCGTTTAAACTTGTTTTCAGTTCATACCAATTGTAAACAGTCACATTCACACTTACCTTCACGTTGTCTTTAAGAAAACCGTAACTCGTTTTAACTGGATTTCAGTTCATTGCAATCTTAAATAGAGGCTCGTCTAATTCTTTGAAAATATCTGAACTTCTTCGAATTTCTTAAGAGGTATTAGACCAAATCGAATTTCATAACTCTGTTGAAGTGTAGATACATACTTTTTTTTCAAAAACTTTAATTTAAAATAGAGATTAGGTTAGATAATGAAATATTTCTTGTCTTGTCTTTAAAAGACTGCAACTCGTTTAAACCTGTTTTCAGTTCAAATAGTAAACAGTCACATTCACACTTACCTTCACGTTGTCTTTAAGGAAACTGCAACTCGTTTATACTTGTTTTCAGTCCATTGCAATGGTAATTAGATGCTCTTCAAATTCTTTGAAAATATCTAATATTCTTCGAATTTCTTAAGAGGTATTAAGACAAAATCGAATTTCATATCTTTGATGAAGTGTAGCTAGATACTTGTTTCTTCAAAAACATTAATTTACAATAGAGATTAAGTTAGGTACTGAAATATTTGTTGTCTCGCCTTTAAACGAACTGCAACTCGTTTAAACTTGTTTTCAGTTCATTGTGAGGTATGAGTAACGTTGCAAAAGTGCAAATTGTAAGTATTGAGTATTGCAATAGTAAATAGAATCTCTTTTATTTCTTTGAAAGTATCTGAACTTCTTCGAATTTCTTAAGAGGTTTTAAGACAAAATCAAATCTCGTATCTTTGTTGAAGTGTAGATACATGTTTGTTTCTTCAAGACGTTTAATTTACAGAGATTAAGTTATGTACTGAAATATTTCCTCTCTGCTTATCATCAACTTTTTTAACACATCTTTGAAATCGTCGAATTTGGATTCGCCTCGTGGTAACTTTATGGAGACTGGCTCGGCACCTCGAGTAATTGAATATGAAATGTCCACGATGTACTCTCCTCGTCTTTTCCACAATTCCATGGTTATACTGCCGCCGCATTTAGGCCAATCGTAATTGTACATTTCAAATGTTTCCAGAAGTGCCACTATATTACTCTCGTGTCCGGAATACGCCAGAAGGTTCGGTCCCGCAGATCTATCCGTTATCTTGTTATCCATGTGTTCGACGATTTCGTAAAAGAATCCTCCCATGTCTGGAAACGAGAAAACGTTACATGAAAATTTCGGTTCATCGGTCTCCTTACTGACACATTTGTCTCCTGAACTTGGTGGCCGACAGACATCGCAAGTATCCGTGAAAGAATCCCTTCAGCGGTTCGGGATACACCCGGTGCACCCAATCCGCCACCTCGATACCGCGACGTTCCGCCTCTATGAAAGTATCTGCGATCTGCGCTAACTGAAACGCGTCCGAAACTTTTTCGCCGACCTTTTCGGAAATGTAATCGATCAGACCAGTTTCGTTCAACTTCAGGACGAGTTCGTCTCCGACTCGCTTCATTTCTTCGCGGTAACTTGGGACCATGTGTTGGTGCGGGTAACAGGCTAACACGTAAGATGGCACTTCGAAGACCGGGATGGGGTGCCAGTTGATGCCTTCGTGCCAGATTTCGTCCTCGGATGGGGGATAGACTCCTGCGGCGAAGAGTTGGGCAGACATGAGGGTCCTGTCGATGCCCGATGAGGAAATTTTGAAATATTTCTTCGAGTATTTGGGACCCAGGATGCTCCTATATTTCTCTCGTGTCGCTGCGCCCAAGTTGTACATTTCTTGTTTTCCTTCCTGGAATCAGTGTTGTTAAGTAATTAATTACAATTACTTGAAAAGGTAATTAAATTACTTTCATTGTAATTGAAGCAGTAATTAATCATTTGTTTTCCAATTGTAATTAACTAATTCAATTACTCGTTTCGGTACAATTACAATTACTTTTCACAATTACATTCTACAAAAGTGCTTTTAATATTTTTAGTAGGTAATATGTAAGTAGCTTAAAGTTGCTTATTGTGGGTTCTGACTACCTGGTTTCTTTAATGCAACTCTATCCCTTTCCCAACCAATGATTAGCATTAACGATTATCTTTAACTATCCTATCAGGGTCGCGTTTCTAGGAAACGGCTCATTTCGGATGATTGTTGTGGATGGTTGTTTACAACATTTTACCCTCTCAGAGGCCTTTCCTGATTGGGTGTTCCTTCATGCCCTTATTTTAATTATTTAAAAGAGAATTTGTTGTCACTTCTTATTGTGACAATTATAAACTATAATAATATACTATACTATAAAAATTACGAAATCAATGTTTTATTTCACTTTCTACCTGATCCTATTTCAAAAGCAAATGTAATTGTAATTGCAATTTACTCAAAGTAATTGTAATTGTAATTAATTACTTACTATGAAGTAAGTTTAACAACACTGCCTGGAATGATACATTTGTCGCACACTCACTGATGGAAACTTATGATTAAATCGCGTGTTTAAGTCATAGAAATATAACAAACTCTAGAACGCCGATAGCTACATCCTAGACGCATTTAAATTGGTCCACATTGCGGAAAACACGTACTACTTGTACATGCGCGGAACGTCTTTTTACTTTCTCATATCGCCGGTGCCTACGAAAAGTATAACTCTGAAAAGTGCGGCGAAGAGTATAACTTTAAATAAACGCGGCGAAAACTATATTAGAAAGCTGGCTTTCTTTATGAGGGGTCTTCTACTGCTAAAATAAACGGGTGAAGACGCAAAATTTCCGACCGTCAGATGACCGATGAATACATAATATACCCATATATATATTGCGACGTTCTTGCCACAGAGGTCAGCACTGGCTATAGTTTTATGTTGGCATTATGTTTAGCACTGTATTTAGGTTGGCATTATGTTTTGGAATAAAAATGCAATGGCGAATGTTTTGAGAACGAGGTGCGTTGTCGTTTCTTTTTGTATCTTCAATTTTAGATATATTTTCATATTCGATTTCTTATTATATTGTAAGTTATTAAACTGTATTACAACTATATATAACATTACAAATTGATATACTTCAAGTAAAACATTGGCGAACCATTCATTTAGTACATGAATTATTCATAACCTCACAATAATTTTTAACCTTCTATAAAGTTACGCAATACAAAGCTAGCTTTCAACTGTCGGCACTCCCAGAGTGCAACTTGTCTGTTTTTTTTTCTAATTGTATGTCAATGAAAAGTATAACTCTTAATGATGCCCCCAGCAAATAGAATAATTACTCTTTGACGTGTGTCAGCGAATGAAGTCATTTCTATTCATGCGTCCACAGAAACAATTATTATTAAAAAGTATCCGGTGAAAATAATTACTATTCGATAAGAGTCAGCGAAAATAATTACTTCTGATTCTGAGTCCGCGAAGAGTATAACTCCTAATAATATGCGGCGATAAAACGAGTTGCATAGTAAGTGTCGACGAAGAAAGCTATTTTAGTTTGGGTGTCCGCGAAGAGTATAACTCCTCATAATACTAATTTTTTGAACTTTTTGGGAATTTTATCGGATTTTTTAGACGGACAGCTTTTTGGAAGTTATACTCTTCACTTAAATACAGAGAAGAATAATTTTTTTCGCCGGCTCTTACCGAAGAGGTACTTTTTTCTGACAGTTTATTGGGAGTTATACTCTTCGCGGGCACCGGCGGTATGGGGTACCCATAAAATATTTGAGTTTGAGATATTGGCATTTCTGGAGTTTTGGAGGTCTCTTGAATTCGAAAAACATTTTTTTGGACATGTCTATGTGTATGTATTTATGTGTGTATGTACGTGGTCAACGTTTTCTCAGAAACTATAAATAGTGAAAGCTTGAAATTTTGTACTTAGGCTGGATCGCCTGAAAACTCGCAGAGGGCAAAGGGCATTTTACTTGTAATTGTTAGGTTTTTTGGATTATCTCAAAAACTGGTCCAACTTTTTCTTTAACTCAGAACTGTTTGGCGTTCGCGAGTTTATCATATTTCTGTGGTTCAATTAATTTACTCACTTTTGTTAGTTCTCCAAATTGGTCTGGTTTATCGGCGATATCTGTTAAGAGTGTATTATTGAAGATTTTTATCGGGTTTCTGCTGCCGTGCCTAAATAACTAAAGGAAGAATGCCCATGATATGAAAAATGAATTTGTGGCTTTATTTACTTACCAGTACAACTGTCACTAGTTCGTCACTTTCACTGTTTTGTGCCATCGCTTCGTATTTATTAACTGTTTAGATATTTGCGTAAGTAACTGGTAAGAGAACTACTTCGTAATTCACACATTATCCGCACTATTAAATACATATATTACGTCTGACGTCACATTTAATTCTGCTTCTTGATGTAGTCGTGTAAATAGTTTTATCGGCGAAAACTAGATTCAGTTCATGTTATAATAGATAGCAAATGCACACATAAACATGCAATTACAAACTAAAAAACCCCATGGCATGCCAGGCTGAAAGGTAGATTTATGGGTAGGAGATAAGTAATATAACACACGATGTGCCAAAAAAATGCATACGAACAAACGTCAAAATTGTAAAATATTTGCAAATAACTTTTTCTCTGTACATTTCTCAAAGATATGTTTTATACAAAAGTTGTTCGCCTCTATAAGGGCAACAAAAAATCTAAGTAACATTTTTCTCTCAGACGCGAAATAAAAGTTTTTTTAGTTTTTTTATTTTTTTGACAAAAATAACTTTATTTTTGTACGTTTCTCGACAGATTGTTTTATACAAAAGTTGTTCACCTCCATAAGAGCAACAAAATACCTTAGTAACATTTTTCTCTCAGACGCGAAATAAAAGTTTTTCTTATTTTTATTTATTTTTGGAAAAAATAACTTTTTTTCTGTACGTTTCTCGACAGATTGTTTTATACAAAAGTTATTCACCTCCATAAGAGCAACAAAATACCTTAGTAACATTTTTCTCTCAGACGCGAAATAAAAGTTTTTCTTATTTTTATTTATTTTTGAAAAAAATAACTTTTTTTCTGTACGTTTCTCGAAAGAGTGTTTTATACAAAAGTTGTTCGCCTCTATAAGATAAATAAAAAACTTAAGTAACATTTTTCTCCCAGACGCGAAATAAAAGTGTTTTGATTTTTTTTTAAATAACTTTTTTTCTGTACATTTCTCGAAAAAATGTTTTATTCAAATGTGGTTCGCTTTTATAAGAGCAACAAAAAACCTAAGTAACATTTTTCTCTCAGACGCGAAATAAAAGTTTTTTGATTTTTTTTTGAAAATAACAAGCCGCCATTTTGAAACCGCTAGACCGATTTGGCCCATTAACGAACTTGACCGAGATTTTTGGCCAACTGATTTTTGTACCAAATTTCGTTGTGATTCTTTAAAAAATGCGACCTGTAGCCTGCCGACAAATTTCGTTATATCCGATATATATATATATATATATATATATATATATACATATATATATATATATATATATATATATACATATATATATATACATATATATATAAACTTTTGGGAAATGATTAAGTATGATCTCTAGATACCAAAAAACTGAAAACCGCATTTTAATTCCTATTTTTTCGACTTCGTTAACGAATGCAATACTAGATATAAATCTACCAACAATGACTGTCAAGAATCAAAAAGGTTATTGTGTTAACGAGATGAAAGCAATCATATTCCGAACTTTCGTTGAGGAAACGTATTGTAACGTTTTTACTATTTACTAAAACTAAACACTACGCGATTTGTACTAATTAATTTATTTCTTACACTACACTTATAAACCTAACTTAACAATCCCTTAACTTAATTTATATTCGCACACAGAGATGTATATTTATTTAACGCGCGCGGTCTCTCGCCCGAATGTTTACACAACGATTCTTCAACTGGCTCGCCTTGGGCCCGGCATTCCTTATAAACGCAGGTAGAAGCCTTCTAGACGTTTGCTGGAATATTCCCTAAGTTTCGGGAGATGATTCTAGAATTCGCGGAACTTGTTATCGCGTCGAACCTTCTCGTCGGCTTCGACCCGTCCTTCTCGGGATCGCAATTCAGCGAACTTGTGTAGCTCCCGGCGTGTTTATATCGCGGCGAGCCGTTTCGTTACAGTATGATACTTCTGGTGAAGTAAGCAATACAACGAACCAATGTACATTAAAATCGGTAGAGTCGTTTGCCTACTAGATTCACCTCTGATTACATATATTATTATACATCTAGTGTCATTTTTCGTTTGTTGGAAATTTTCGCAAAAGTTGCTACAAAGATTGTTTTTGAAGTTTCAATATCTATTCCACTTTCGAATATATATATTATAAAGCTAATAACAGTTTTTGCTAAATTTTCTCTAGAAATACATATACATAAATATGTTCCTACATGTCATTTTTCTGTTTTTGGAATTTTTCTTAAAAGCCACTACAATGTTGTTTTCTAAACTTTATCCACTATTTTACCATTAAATGTGTATAATACAGTTTAATAACATTTTAATACCTAGACTATATCATTAGTTAATTGCAAGAACAATTTTGTTTTTCTAATAACTATCCTCGTAAATTTTCAAAATTTCAAGTGAATCACTCTTATTAAAAGTCGTTATTTCCATTTTCCGTAAGCGTAATTGAGCTTCATCTACATCAATACAAATAAAGTAATTGGATTAAGAAAAATAAAGTAGGTAATTTAAATCAACCTCTTAACTCACCTCTGATTAATTTTACATAATGTCACATTACCCTGACGAATCTTATTTGTAAAATCAGGAATGTACAGGGTGATCAACAATGACTGTTTGAGTTGGCAATCCTACCTGGAGGATTTTTTTGCCTAAGGGTTTGCAATGCTACAACCAGACAAGGCGTATCAACTTTAAATAGGTTGCCTCAAGCGATCCTGACCTACCACAACGTCATCTACGTCACACGGTGACCGGCGATGCAAAAAATACTTTGAAAAACTCAAAACTGTTGTCAATTACAAACGAAAACGCCAGCCAAACGCCGAATTGTCAGAGTAATACAGAGCATAGATGAAACCAGAGTTAGATTAAACACAGGTAATAAAACTCAGACCTGGGTCGCCAGTCTACGTCACGAACTCCGCCTCCCCTGCGCGACCCCCTCGCCAGGAAGTTTGTTTCATTTATATGACAAAACAATCAGCGTTATGTAAGTGGCTGGATCGACATAGCAGCGAAGGCCAAATAAAAGAAGAAGAAGAAGAACAATCAGCGATAAGATTGTAGGTTATGTGAATAAAAATTAACGCTTAAAAATGAAACTCCAAATACAGAACAATGATTTAATTAAACCGGCTAAAGGTAATGCTCAAAATGCCCCCCATTTTGGTCCAGACATAAAGTAACTCTTCTTTTTAGGCTCTCGAAGATATTCACCAGCATATTGGGGGTAATGTTTGCCATTTCCTGAACTATTGCCTCCTGCAGCTCCTCTTCAGTATGCAATATATTCCTAAAGACATTGTCCTTCAAGAGCCCAAATAACGCAAAATCTAATGGGGTGAGATCTGGTGACCTACTTGGCCATATGCCCTGACTAATTACTCTGTCGCTGAAATTCTCTCTTAAATATCCCATAGTAGCACGAGCCGTATGTGCCCTTGCAGTCTTGTTGGAAATATCCAATTTGATGCTCTTCGTCTGTTAATTGGTTTATAAAAGGCCTCAAAAAGTGTTGGATATATCTCTCCGAATTGACGGTAAAATTAAAAAATATCGGCCCATACACCCGCGTCCTTGAGACTGCCAACCAAACTCCAACTTTAACCGGGTGCAAATTTGTCTCTCTGATAGCATAAGGATTTTCACCTGACCAAATTCTGTAATTTTGTTTATTCACATAGCCGTTGAGATGAAACCAGGCTTCGTCGGAAAAGAAGGTATTGTTAAGGATATCATTATTATTTAATATGTCATTGAACCAATTGCAAAATAAAACTCTCTGCGGGTGATCAGGAGGCGTTAATGACTGGACGATGGAAATTTTGTAAGGGTGATACTTTAATTTCTTTTTAAGCACAGTGGAGCAACTTCCATATGATAAACCTGTAAAACCGTGAATTAGAACAACATGAAAATGTGGAAGTCTTATGGGTAAGAATGAAAATTGGTTGAATAGGAGGCATAAGGACCAAACCTGTTTGAAGGGAGAGCTTTCTTAAGGATTTGCGAGGACTTCTTTGCATTCGAGTTCTGATATCCTCGACAACTTCCTCGTTTAGAGTAGAAGGTCTACCAGTTGATTTTTGTTTGCTTACGCTCCCTGTGTTTAAATAACGTTCAACTACTCGCATACAATGCTGCTGAAAGACAGCAAAAGTGACCAAAGTCTCCGGAAACATTTCCTGAAATTGCTGGTATGTCGCTTCGAGAGAGTACTGCCAACCAGTAATTGGGTTATAAATCCCGCTTCGAAAGTACGCCATTCCAACGAAAATATCGTGTTGTAACGTGAAAACCATTTTAAATAAATGAATTTGAAAAGAATAACAGAAATTTGAATTTGACAGCAAATTCAAATTACCAGTTGTACCATTTAAAAATGAAATTCAGCATTGCCAACTCAAACAGTCATTCTTGATCACGTTGTAATACCATGGCATTTTTAAAGTTTCTACATTATACGATGCGTAACTTCCTATGACTTTTGGCTTTTATCATTTCTAATGTTAATTAGGTCAATCCAGAACAAATGCAATATTGCAACATTCAATATTTTATTCATGTTGTTGTAAAATAGATCGCTAATTACTTAAGATTCTTAAGATACTTAAGAACTTAATTCAATGTTATATTTTTGAATACAAGAAATATTTAGATATATATATATCGACGACAAACAAACAAACTGTCTTATATTGAGCTCAACCTTTATATGATGTTTTGATTATTTTAAAGGAATCTGTCTGCTCTTTTAAAAGCATACAACTTTTATTTTCATCATTTTTTGTATTTGTACTTAATTATAAGCGAGATATGCAGAACACGAACGTAGGTTACGAGTAAACAGCGACACCTTCCAAAATGAGTACGAACTAGCGAAAGGACTAAAATGTGATTTTGTCACCAAAATCTTTTTTTTTTTGGGAGGGAGGAAAATCTTCAAAAGACTCCGTACGGGATTCGAGCCGCTTTAGTTACTGGTCTACCACGCACATTCGCGCCGGAACTTCGGATTGCAAGTCCTCAGTGTCCGTTGGAGTTGTCAGTAAATCCTAGCTGCGCCGAACGCAACCCGAACACCCTAAGTGAGTGATCGGGGTTCGTTCAAGGCTTAGACAGGGAGAAAGTATGACCAAGCGATGAGCATTCAATCATCTCAATTCCACCCCCTAGGATCGGTCGTCTACTCGTTAAAAACCATCCCCCGGGTTGATGTGCACTAGATGAAACCGTCACCTCACGTAGCGGTCAACCTCTTGGATTATAGCTCGTGAGTGCCAGTACCTCCCGATATTTGTCTTTGGTTCCCGCTCACTAAGCCAGTATGTAAGGATTGAAGGGTTGATAATAATAAAAGACTGCTTAGAGCTGGGCGGAAGGATGGGATAGTAAGGTGAGCGTGAACCGCTGTTCACTAGTTCATGTTAGGCTGTGGGAGATGGTGGATACCCTTGGGTACCCACAATCTCTATCTGAAGGTCGACGTTTGGCTAGATTATCGGTTAGGTTATCTTTCTGTTCTGCGGTCCGAGTGACCGACATTTACTGCTTTCTGCGGTCCTAGTGACCGATATTTACTGTTGCTTCCTACGGTCCTAGTGACCGATATTTACTGTGGTTAAGTTCTAATAATGTTTTGCTGCGGTCTAAATGACCGATATTTACTGCGGTTAGGTTCTTACTCGATCAGTATGAATGATCTTACGGTTAGGTCGGGCCGCATGGCCACTCGTAGTAGCACTGTGTTCGTGCCCGCCTGAAGGAGCTTCGTCGTAGCACAGGTTAGGCAGTGCGGGTCGAGAGACCACTCGTGGTAGCACTGTTGCTTCGTGCGTGCCTGAAGAGGCTTCGTAGTAGCACAGGTTAGGCAGTGCGGGCCGCATGGCCACTCGTAGTAGCACTGTTGGGTCGTGCCCACCTGATGGAGCTTCGTCGTAGCACAGGTTAGGCAGTGCGGGTCGAAGGACCACTCGTAGTAGCACTGTTGGGTCGTGCCCACCTGAAGGAGCTTCGTTGTAGCACAGGTTAGGCAGTGCGGGTCGAAGGACCACTCGTCGTAGCAATGTTACGTCGTGCGTGGCTGAAGGAGTTTCGTCGTAGCACGGGTTAGGCAGTGCGGGCCGCATGGCCACTCGTAGTAGCACTGTTGAGCGTGCCCGCCTGAAGGAGTTTC
This sequence comes from Cryptocephalus moraei, assembly GCA_946251905.1. NCBI lineage: Eukaryota > Metazoa > Arthropoda > Insecta > Coleoptera > Chrysomelidae > Cryptocephalus > Cryptocephalus moraei. The sequence continues at coordinate 10,984,974 of OX276455.1, forward strand.
GTCGTAGCACAGATTAATTAAGCAGTGCGGGTCGAAGGACCACTCGTAGTAGCACCGTTGTCACCAAAATCTAGTGATAGAACATATCACTCATTTTAAAACACATCTGGAAGTAAAGACACATCTGGTTCGTCTTTTAAATAATAAATAATATATTTCAAGCTTCTTGTATTGCATCAAAGACAAATACGGTTAGCCGTATTGTCTTTGATTGCATACCATACCGCTTCTGATGATCACAGTGTCGATTCAATACCGTCACCTATCGAAATCGTTTTAAAATTGTAGTTCCCTAATGGTTTGTCAGAGAGTTGTATGTCTCTATAGTAAATCCATCGAGAAGAAAACTTCCATGAAACACAAACGTCGAAATTCAAAGCGCGCGACCAGCTAGCGAATAAGTACAGGGTCGCATTAAGAATGATCGCCTTGACTGTAATTCATCTTTTACTAAGGATGTTCATTTCTTTCTTTTCCGTATACATTTAAAATAATGGTTTTCTCCCCGCAGCTTAAGTATGTTCCAGGTCTCTTTTTGGGAGGCGAGCAGGGAAGGTGTCTTTCCATAATTGCAATAGATCACAGAAATATGTTTATACAAATTTATATCAAAAACCTGAATAACAATAGCGATACGTTAAAATAAACCATCAACTAAAAGTCCACTATCACCGTCAACGACTTACCTGAACGCTTGTAAACAGACAACCATAGATCAGACAACTAAACTTGTTAATTTTGCTGAACCGACTCTGTACATCAACAATTCCCGCCAAAAGTTTTATGACTTTCCACCAATAGCAAACGACGTGTATTAGGTGTTGTCTAACTTTACTACCTTTTCTCGTTTCGTGGATGTTTTCTTCTCAGTGGATTTACTATAGTGTTCGTCGAACGAATTTTCGTTAACTATCATTGGAAAGTTATATTTATTGATTTTTAATTGGATTCTTAATCGTTATTGTACAAAATAATTTTTATTACTATTGGGAAAGAGGTGATAAATACTCTTTTTTCTTATGAAATGAAACTGTGCAATGAACTCTTTAACTCTATGTTTTGGAAACAAAGTGGCGTTACGTGCACATAGTGACACCTATCGATAACAAATACGACTAGACTAACGAAACAAAACGTTCGGGTTTTGAAAATAATCGCAACTAACGGAACACCAGATCTGTTTTTCATACCTGCGACATTGTGAATTGTTTATTGTTACTTGTTATTAGTTATTATATGTTTACAAATGTTTATTATGATTCAAAATGACAATACTTCAGCGTGACAGTATTATTTATTTCAAGTGCTTGGCAAAGAAATCTTCTGTGCTCAACATGAACTCTCTTAATAAGTTTTTAAAGTTGTCAAATTCACATTCGGTCACATCTCCGGGTAACGTCATCAAGTCCGGCTCTGCGACCGTGGCTGCGCAGTGAGAGAAATAAACTTTTACGACGTACTGCTCTCGTTTCTTCCATAGCTCGATGGTTATTGCGGCGCCGCACTTGGGCCATATGAAATTTTTGATTTTCAGCGTTTCTAGGAGCGACACTACGTTACTGTCGTGCCCAAAGAAGACCAAGAGGTTCGGTCCCGCGGACCTGTTGGCTATCTTGTTTTCCATGTGTGTTACCATTTGGTAAAAAAATCCTCCCATATCTGTAAGCGAAGCACTAGAAATGAGGTTTAAATGGCGGGAGCCTTACTTACACAGCATTCTCCTGAGGTGGGGTTTGGCCAGCATTCGCATGTATTCTTCGTATAAATCGATCAAGGGATGTGGATATATCTTACGAGCCCACTCTGCCATCTCGATGCCACGAGAGTCCCCGTTCATGAGAGTATCCACCAATTTTGCCAGCGTAAAGCCATCGGGGATGTCTTCATCGATGTTCTTGGCAATGTAATCGATCAGACCAGTTTCGTTCAGTTTTTGGATCATTTGGACTTCGGCTTCTGCCATTTCGTTCCGGTAGCTGGCAGATATGTGCAGTTTCGGGTAATAGCCTAACACGTACGATGGCACTTCGAAGACCGGAATGGGATGCCACTTGATGTCGTCGTGCCAGATTTCTTCCTCGGATGGGGGATATACTCCGGCGGCGAAAAGTTGGGCCGACATGAGAGTTCTATCGCTGCCCGTAGACGATACCTTGAAATACTTTTTGGAATACTTAGGCCCCACAATGTTCCGATATCTTTCTCGTGTCGCTTTGCCTATGTTGTAACATTCCTGTTTTCCTTCCTGGAATATTGCAATTAGATTCGTTGATCGTAGTGAAAAGTTCATTATCTAAGGTCGAACTGAAGATAAATTGAATGATTCCAAGTTTACCTTCGTTAGTTCCTCCAAATCTTCTGGGTTATCAAATGCATTTGTGCACAGCGTATTTTTAAACATTTGAACCGGATACCTACTTCCATGTCTGATCAGCTAAAAATGTTCTCGACGTACATAGTGATACTTGTATATTGGACAAAATAACTAATCGACTTACTTGCACTACCGTTATTAATTCACCAGTATCACTACTTAATGCCATTGTGTCAAGGGAACTTACCCAATGAACTAATATTACTTCGTACCTTATTTTATCTTAAATAGTACATTCGAGTATAATAAATATGTAAGAAATGTTTAAGGTGCTATTTTATCAATTTGAATTAAACTACATCATTAGAGATAACAGGAGATAACAACGGCAAATAGAAAAAACTTATGTGAATTAAAAATGCTTTATTGATAATTTTTACAAAGCAAATGTATGGTCGTGAAAAATAAAAATCCTACAATTTTTCCTTAGGTGTGTCCGTTTTCATCCCTCCAATACAAGTATTAATTGATTTATTTATTTGAAGAACAATATGGATAATATAGCGCGATCAATAGTCAAAGCAGGCCATGAAAAAATAGCCACATGTCTTGACTTAGTTCCTAAATTTAAAAATACACACAACGGAAAATACTAATTGACACTGACAAAGTCAACTTTGTGTTAATTTTTTGAATAAAAAGTGACAAAACTAAAACACTAAAACAGCATTTTATTTAAAGAAGGTGTTGAAAGTGTTGTCCATTATTTTCCAAACATAACTGTACGCGGCGCTTCATATTTTCAGTAACGCCGACAAGCATTTCAGGTGTTATTTTTTCCAACTGTCTCGTTATGGCCAATTCTAATTGATGCAAGTTCTGAGGTCGATTTTTACAGACATTATTTTTTAAATAGGAAAAAATAAAAAAATCGGGGCTTGTCCAAATCTGGAGATCTCGGTGGCCATAAATTTCTGCTAATTAATCTCTCCCAAAAAAAAAAAAAAAAATTAAAAAATTTAAAGTTTGATTTGCTGTATGAGCAGTAGCGTTGTCCTGCTGGTGAAATCTATTTTGTAGTTCCATATTGTCGCGACCCGCGTTAAGCGCAAGGTCTACACTGAGGGGTAGCTAGGGGTAGAGTAACGTGAAAGAATGTAGGCCTAAGTAAAAAGGGTATATTGAACAAAATTGAGTGAAACAATTGAAACAAAAATGAGTACATTAAAAGCGCGACCAGCGGCCAACACGACACCAGTTGCAAACGAAACACAAAACAAAAAAAAAAGAATCAAAAAAGTAATCAAAACATGGGAGAACGTAGCAAAAACTTAAAAAACACAAAAAAAACTAATGATGAGAAGGGAGTAGGGACTAATAATAATAATACAAAAAGGGGACCTAAATAAAAACAGCACATGAAAATAACGACTTACCCTAAGAGGTTCATCTTGGCCGTGGCTCAGGGGACCGACCAAGGGCGCGATTTGCAAAACTAATGAACTGACTGAACTGAACCAAATGAACCTCGTTTTGTCGGTCCCCAGCCAATTTATAATTTTTTCCTGATGACCAATCAGCTTTTTGTCGTTATTAACCTAACGTGGAAAGTTCGTCGATTCCCGTACTCTTTGGCGGATGCTCGATATCGAATTCAAGACGTTGCATCCGCGCGCGATAGCTCGCGGAAATCGCGGGTCGAATTAGTGAAGAGTATTATCCAGGAATTGCTGAATCTATAAGTTACTGCAAAGTAGCTAAATTACTCGCTTTGCAGAATAATGAAAAGAAAAAAAGAAAACACGCGAGTTGACATGATGTAAGAATAAAAAGTTAAATTATCAGCGGAATTTTGATTAATTAGTTGATTGATAGGTAAGCTGATTGATCATTTCTTGACACATCCCCCTTACCACGGAAAGCTGGACCCCAGCTTTAATGAGGGCCACCTCTGTTATCGATAAACAAAAACAAAAAAAAAACACCACCAACTGTTCGATGAATGGTGTAAGAATTTGATTAACGTAAAAGTTCGCATTAACGTTTTGATGAAAAAAAATTGATATGATCCGCCTTCTTGAAATTGCAACCCAAAGTCCAAGTTTAACTGAATGAAGGGGCGCCTCAACAAACACATGAGGATTTTCTGTACACCAATGCCTCGTATTTTGGGAATTCACGTACAAATCAAGATGGAACCAAGCTTCATCAGTGAAGAACGTTATATCCAAAATTTCGTCATTATTGAGATTCTCCATAAACCAATTACAATAATTTATTCTAAGTTGAAAATCATGGGGTAGAATCTGATGGTAGACTTGAACTTTATATAGATACATTTTTAAATCATTTTTTAAAATTAGCTGTGTAGTACCAAATGATAAATTTAATTGTTGCCCCAGTCTTCGTATGGATATAGATGGAGTTGCTTCCATAATCTCCCTCGCATTATTCAGTACCTCAACTGATCTTCTTCTGGGTCTTTCACTGCCTGTTTTCCTTTGAATACCATTTTCTCTAAATAATTCCACAGTTCTTCTTATTATTTGGTAAACATCGTCATACGAGTGATTGGCAGCTTCGGCGGGAAAATGTTCCTGGAATTCTTCGTAGCAGGCAACATACGAATATTGCCATTTGCCGTTTTCCAGCTTCACTCCATTTCTAAAATAGGATTCTAAACGGAAACTTTTGATTTGTTTCGACAACATCGTCTCATGTCAATGTACGTCAACTTGACATTTGTAATTAATAACCTAAAAAAGAAGAAGAATTTTAGGAAAAGACATGCGTATTTTAGCTCATGGCCTGCTTTGACTATTTTTTTATTCGATCGCACTGTAGTAACTGCCTTTATTATTTGATTTTTGTGAACAATCTTTAAAATTGATAAAAGCTGTGTAAGTCAAGGGAGAGAAACACTTAAAGCATATGTTTATGCAAGCAAAGTTCGATACCAAGTAATACCTTTACTACATCTCAAATTAACGGCGATTCCCATCTCTGCACAAGAAGCAGGTAGATAAACGAAAAAATTATACCCCTACTCGGGGCATCTTGGCAGGTACTCCATTCTACACTGCCCATCTCGGCATAGGGTGATGCCCATCTCGGCCCATATCTTACCAGGTACTCTGTTTTACAGAGCCGTGCTCGGCACAGAAATTATTTCTGTATAACCCGATCAGCCTCAGGTAGATTTTCTACACATTCTACAGAAAATTCTGAAGATGGCTATTAGTCCTAGTGAGCACATGTTCGATCCTGGCCCCTTACATGTTTGATCCTTGCCCCCTTGAGTTTCCAACGTACTTTCGAAAGTATCACATGACGTTCACTCGTTTACGGTGTGCTGTGTATACTAGGTTTCTCAAATACTTATAGTGAATTTTGCGCAACAGTGAATTACCCTTATTTTGGACAATACCGTATTATCAAGAAGATACCTCCTTAGATTTATGCCGAATTGGGTTATTATTGTAGTGTGTACCTGCTCGAACCTGCTCGAACCGCCGGGCTGGACATCATCCTTTGTGCCGAGATGGGTATATTAGAAATTTACCGATAAGGTGTCATAAAATTGACTGCAATAAAATGTGCCGAGATGGAATACACCCCAAATTAAAACACTATTTGGAAATTGATACGCAGGGAAAATGTATCAAATACCTATGAATAATGTTCCTTGGTGTTTGTTTTCTGTTAAATAATGTTACTTAATCTTGAAGTATTGTCTTATCAGACGTCTACACCATATTGTATGCACGAATGAATCGCATTGGATTCATCCTAATATCTGTTGTCTCTTAAAATCCTTTTATTGCTCATATTTGGTGCCTGGAAACACGCGAGAACAATGAATTCTTATGTAATTATTTGGATTAATATCTTGATAAGACATGACATTCAAAAATATGTATATAACAAAGCAAATTTTACCTCTCAATTTTATGGTTTCCGGAGAAGTAATTTGGAAAAAAAATTAATTCTCTTTTCCTTTAGATTATTTTATAAAGCCTAAATTATTTGGATTTTTGAAATATAAGAGCAAAAATTAGGAGTTGTATGTTCTATTGCTCCAAATTAAAATTTCAAATGGATATCAGGAAAACAATTCTCAAAAGTTATATACTTTATTTCTTTAAATCGTTAATATTGTATATTATATACCACATATACATACATACGTTCATACACACATGCACTATACTATATATTATATTGTAATATTTACATCAATTTTTTAATCTATAGAGCTGGGAAAATCAGGCCAAGAAATGTAAAAGAATGTTTATGTTCAGTTTATCCACATTTAATTAAACATTATTAATTTATATAAAATAGGTATAACAATTTGAGTGAATTTTGATAACCTATTCCTCCGTCAATAAATGCAATTTAAAATGTTTAATTTTAGAAAAACAGGCGAAATATTTCGTAAGATTTATATGTCGAATTCCACCAAATTATGATCTCAAAATGAATCTCAGTAAAAATGGGTTTAACAATTTCGAGACTAAGTTTTACTGTATTTAATCTCCCAAATTATTACAGGAAGCCTTATGTTTGTAGATTTAAGGGGAATAATGTTGATACCAATAGCGAGAATATGCAGATTTAATTAATTCTTGAACAAATGAATTGTACAAAGCATCGCGCGGCTTTAGCAAATAAGAACCGTCTTGGTTTAATTAAATACCTTAGAATTACGTTGAGAAATTACAATGTGATCATTTGATCGCAGATTATTGTCACAGGTATAAATAGGTTACAGAAATTTCAATAAGAGATATTCTGCCGACTTAACATGTAAGTTTAGGGAAGCTCCTATGTAAATCGCGTGCTAGTTAAGAAATTTCCAAAGAGCCTCGTCAACCTGGATTAAACTTGTGAGCCGAATCCACAAAATTACCGACTTTCGAAAATAGTTCAGGTTCAGGTAACAAACGATAGAGTTCGACGTTTTTCACCACAGCGACAAAAATCATAATTTTCTCAGTATTCATCGCTTTAGTGTCCTCATTTTCCAATTTTTCCAAATATGAGTAGCCAGTGAGTAAAACCACCAATCAGTGAAACTAGCTAATATTAAATTTGCGTCGCAAAGGCGGGAATCTTAAGGCGGGTTTAGCCAGCTATTAATGCGCAATGGATAAACAAGTGTTTAACGTTTAATTTTGAAACCTAAGTTTTATATGTACCCGTTTATACAACTCATGGTACACAATTCACAATTTATTGCCTAATGCACAATTCACAAAGTTGACCAACTTTTAGGTTTATGCATTACGAATACGAAAATTATGCTTGTGGGCATGCGAATATCAAAAATATTGACTTGTCATTCCTTTCAAGGGCTCGAATTTCGTGTTTCGTTTCATAATTTCGTATCGTGATTGTCTGATTGTTTTATATTATTCTATCGACCCACAGACCATTAATATAACTAGACCCGGTGTTCCCAATAGAAACTGATGTTTGTTTACATGCCAACATAGCCGATAGGCGCGGTGTAAAGAATATTTATTAGAACGGATACAGTCATTGTTTAAAGTTGGTGTCGTTTTTTTCTTGCTTATAAACAAATAGATTATCTCGGCGAATTTTTTGTTAAATGAAATTCTGAAAACATAGCCGGAAAGTCCTCGGAAAGACGCTTCTTTTTATACATAATAAGTTGCTATTTTGCTCCTTACCTTGTGGGATATAACTCCTCAAAGTTGTTTAGTATGTAATAAAGTGGTTAATAATGGTTAATAAAATTACTATTTTTTCTCATATATTAAGAAATAATTGTTTCTCACCAGTAACCAGTATATTTTTGTTGAAATTTACATTAAAAAGATTGAAATTCAAATTTAAAAAAAATGTCACGCTTTCAATTTTAACAAATCAATATATTTGATATTTCTATTAAACACAGTTACAGGGTAGAAATTAAATACCTTGTAGTACTTTTAAGTTGAAAAACTTGATGCATCGGTAATGGAAGAGCATCTCTCTTTAAATATCTAGCATTGTCGGTTGCACCTATTTTAGTCACAAAATCATCTTTATTGGAATGTTTTGAGCAAATATAGGAAGATTTTGTTAAGTTATCATTTTCGCTAAGTCCCAAAACAGAAATATAAATATTTCTTTTAATTGGATCTACTGGAAACCTAAAATAATAACACTGATAGAACGCCACTGAGATGATACATAACCTCTAAAAATGTCATTAATAAATCTCTTTATTCACCTATGAAAAGACAATCCCTAGGCTTTCCCTGCATCGCTATAAACGTTGCATATCTTGCACCTATTAACCATTGTTAAATGTCTTCTATTTTTATCAAAATACACACACAAACCGCGTACACAACGAATTCTATCACGTGAAAGACTAGGACGCGATGTTGCCACTCGTAACAAAATTCTATATTATTTTAGATTTACGTACAACTGACCAACCACAGGTGAAGTAGGCTGGATGTATACGCAAATATTTTTACCAGATTTTACCATTTTTTCCCTCGGAGCCCTTTGGTCTGGCTAACTTCTGTTTGGACTTAAAAGTTTTGTATCGGATCCACCTACGTTCCTAATTTTTTTGGTCAGGAAAGCTGATAATGTTTTTTTTTGCGGCCTGATGACAAATGGCGCCAAGACTCGTCAATAGTGAACCATGTCGAATGAACTTTTTTTTAGCAGTTTCCAAAAGTTTAAGGCATTGCAAACAACTTTTGTTTAAAACTTTTTTCATAAAAATTGGTATTTTTACAAGTTATGGATGGTTGAAAATTTTTGGTTTTGAGGCTGAACCTGAAAACCATTTTTTTTCTCGAAGCCCTTAGGTCTGGCTAACTTTTGTTTGGGCTGAAAAGTTTTGTATCGAATCCAGCTATGCTCCTGATTTTTTTGGTTAGGAAAGCTGATAATGTTTTTTTTTTGCGGCCTGACGACTAATGGCGCCAAGACTCGTCAATAGTGAACCATGTCGGATGAACTTTTTTTTAGCAGTTTACAAAAGTTTAAAGCATTGCAAACAACTTTTGTTTAAAACTTTTTTCATAAAAATGTGTATTTTTACAAGTTATGGATGGTTGAAAATTTTTGGTTTTGGAGCCGAACCTGAAAATTTCAATTTTCAATTTTCCATAACTTGAGTTCTATTCCACTTGGGGCCCTAAAAATTTAGGGGGAGTTTCGGGGTCCCAAAAGGACCATTTTAGTTGATTTTGGGCCAAATCTAAAAAAGAAATCTAAATTCGGCGTGGAACGTACCATATATATATATATATATATATATATATATATATAACCTTGAGGGTAGTCGTGACTAACTAGTTGGATAAAGATATGCTTCGAAACTTTATATTTCAAAAGTATCTGTTTGTGAGGATGTAGTCATAAAAACGGCCTATTTATATGTAAGACTCTATTTTAACTGTTCAAGCTTTCGGGAAAAGTTGGTTCCCTTCTTCAGGACAATCTATAAAAAATAAGTATAATAACACCTTAATCCAATAGAGAATAGATTACTTACTACTTTGAATCACTGTGTTAAAACCAGTTTACATTACTTTAGGAAAGAAGGTTTAAGTTTTACTAAAATGTACGAAGAGAAAACGATACAAAAGTATTGCAGAACGACGAGGTGTTTTTTTTCCCCGGTTCACGAAATTAAGGTTAAAATTTTTGGCGGTAAAAGTATCATGGTGCAGTTAATGATTGGCATTTGACATAGAACATAGAGCTAATAAGAGATGGATTTTGTTTTAAGTCTACATCGTTCTGTCTCAGCGTTTGAAATATACAAGTTGGAGAATGTAAATGAACAATTGAAGTGAACTTCACATATTTTCAAAACATAGAGCTGATAACAACAGATTCCATCCACGATGTTAAAAGTGCGTTATTTAGTTGAAACAAACTTTAATTAATTATGAAGGTTGAAATCATAATTTAAGATATATTCATATATATTACTTAAATTGCTAATGTCAACTCTTTTATTAACACAATCAGCTGCATGCTTGATATATGTCATTTCTAAAAAGGTTCTTTTGAAGTTATTCCTTTCAAAACATAGGATCTGTGGTTCAAGAAAATCAAAGTTGTGGTTTAAATCTATTGAATGTTCCGCTAAGGCACAAGAACGTTTATTAAGTCTTACGTCACTTTTGTGAGATACTAACCGGCCTCCCAAATTTCTAGATGTTTGTCCTATATATGTTTTAGTACAGTCACCACATTTTAATTTATACACTACATTAGATTTTTCTTTAAGTGACAATGGTTGTTTTAATTTAGAGAAGATGGATGAAACAGTTGTTAAATTTCTACTCGTTATTTTAATGTTAGGGTTTTTTATGGTGTTAATCAGTTTAGGTGTCAAGCCATCTATATAAGGAATCGATCTATAAACACATTCACTGTTATCCCGCACAAGACGTGGTGATAATTGTACCCGTGGGTTCAACTCATCTTGTACCATTATGTTAGATATATTCATCAGACTATTAGATGTTTCAGTATGAAAGTCAGAGTGAAATAAACATTTGTTTATTAACTGTTCTGGATAAGAGTTCTCCATTAAGATTACTTTCAATTTGCGGAGATCTTCTTTGACGTACTGGCTGTGAGATAAGATTACAACTCTGTATTTCAGAGTATATATATTATTTTTAAATAAAAAAAGTTTATATATATATATATATATATAAAAGTGTAACATTCAATACATTGATCAATGTTTTCTAAAATAGACATATTTAATTGAATTAATTCAAATATCAAAATATTTTTATGCTTTTTTTCTCAGTTTCCTAAGTTGTTCTTCTTTAACCTTTATATCTAATTTTAATTATTTTAATTTCAATAGATGTAATTCGTCAATCGTCATCATGTTGCTTTATCTTCTTGACAGTCGTCACGGAATACCAAACACCAACACGGAGTATACTGTTTAGTACGAGATGCAACCAACCAAAAATAAAAATCCTAGTAAATTGCGGGATAATTAAGGGTAGGATAAGTATTGGCGGTGCAGTTGACAATTTTTAGGTGACACTTAAAAATTTAAGTTAAGCTTAGGTAAGTATCACTTATCAATTGCAACGGTGCAGTTGGCCCTTAAAGTATATGTTTATCCAAGCGAAGTCAGCAACTAAGTCATCTTTATTATATCTAAAATTAAGACAATAATTGAAAATGTAATCGCACCCAAAAGTGGCAAATACCCATTAATAAATATTACTACTGTTTGTATTTGGGAAATTAATGTCACTTAATCTAGGTATTGTCTTATCAGATGTGATTTAGATATCTACACCATATTGTATGCACGAGTAAATCGTATTTGCTTCACTCTGTCGCGGTTTAAAATCCTTTCATTGCTCATATTTGATGCCGTGAAACATGTGAAACAAACATGAAACAAATGTAAGAGAATCTGAAAATGAAATTTGTGGCTCAGCCGGGATACGAACCCGGATCTCCCAATATCGCGTCAGGTGTTCTGCCAATTGAACTACCGAGACACCTATCAATTTCATTTTCGATGTTCGTGTTAAACGTTTTTGACAGGATGATACGGAGGACGTATTGGTTGTACCGTTGATTGAAGAACATTCTTCAATCAACGGTTGTACGCAACACACCGTATCCCTCTCACGTTAATAATGTGGTGTCTTACGTGTTCTCTGATATACAAATGAAACAGATGGAAATATGTTCTCGAAATTAATTCAAAGTGATGGTGTATATACACCATCACTTTGAATTAATTTCGAGAACATATTTCCATGTGAAACAAACATTTTAATAATTGTTTGGATGTATATCTCAATGGGGTATGTCATTAAGAAATATACTACAGTAAAGGTTTTTTTTTTAAATCTCAAATTTATAACTTTCAGGAAAGTAATTTGGAAAAAAAATTGGTGTTCTAATCCTCCAAATTATTTCATGAAGGCTAAAATGTCTGGACATTTGAAATATAATTGAAAAATTTGGAAGTTTTCTTGTGGTCAATTTTTCCAAATTTAAATTTTGTATTCGATGTCGGGAAAATAGGTCTGAGAAATTTTATACCCTATTCCTTTGATTAGCCGATTTCTGAAGAGTAAACCTAACGATGTGAGACAAACATCAGCTCAATTTCTACATCAAATCTTAAATCTGTAGAGCTCAGCAAATTAGGCCAAAAAATGTAGAAGAATGTTTTTTTAATTTATCCAGATTTAATTAAAAATTATTATTTTCTTAAAAATAGCTCTTAAACAATTTGAGTGACTTGTGATAGCTTATTTCTCCAAGTCAATAAATGAAATTTAAAACTTTTAGTTTTAGAAAAAGAAGCGAAATATTTAGCAAAATTTCTATGTCCAATTCCTCCAGATTAAGATCACAAAATGAATTTGAGAAAATACTGGGTCTAACAATTTCAAGGTGAATTTGGACTATATTCTTCAAAATTAATACAGGAGGCCTTATATTTGTGGATTTCAAAGGAAATAATGTTGGGACTAATAGCAAGAATATGCAAATTTAATGAATTCTTGAACAATTGAATTGTACAAAGCATCGTGCGGCTTTAGCAAATAAGAATCCGCTTGGTTTAATTAAATACTCTGCAATTGCCTTGGAAAAATTACCATGTGGTCAATTGATCGGAGATTATTGTCACCAGGTTCAAGTAGGTTACAGAAATTGTAATAAGACGGATGCTCCGACTTAACATGTAAGTTTAATCAAGCTCCTATTTAAAAGACCTGCGAATTACTTAATAAATTTCGTGAAAGCTCTATCAGGTCAAACTTAAGAGCTTAATCCACAAAATTACCGAATTACGAAAACAGTTCCTCAGATAACAAAAGACAGAGTCCGACGTTCACCCCAGCGACAAAATCATTATTTTCTTACCATTCATCGCTGTACTGTCCTCATTTTCCAATGTTTCCAAATAAGAGTAGCCAATAAATATAACCGCCAATGAGTGAAACGAGGTAATTTTAGATTTGCTTCGCAAATAGGCGGGACGTTCATAAGATGAAAATACGCTTCTCTTCGAAAATAACAAGTCCAAGTTGCTAGAACTTTTAGCCAGTCGTTCAAACTGGAAATTAACTCTAAGTAACAGGTGAATACGCTTCTGTTTAAACGTAACAAGTGTGGTGCTAGGAGTTTTAGCCAGTCGTTCAAACTGGAAATTGACTGTGATTTACATGTCACTTGCTCTTTAGGCTAAGACCACACAGCCATATCTTTATCAAATTTCTGTATTTCAATATTTCATTAAAACTTCTGTAATTAATATAACAATAGGTACTCTTAGAATTAGCCTAACAATGATTTTAAGCACAATACTCTCAGATTGTTACATCAAGCCATAAATTTATGGAACACAATTTGGGAGAATTCTTAGGTGCACTTCGTCCAAATGTAAGTTCTTTCGGGAAAATGGGTCAAATGATGGATTTCAAACGAATTGTGGCTATATGCAAACGGCGACAAATAAATATATTTGTTGAGATTTATGAAAGTATTAGGTAGATAAACCTATAAATGATTGATAGATAGACATTATGGATAAAGGAAATAGATAAATGAATCTGACTATTGAAAGTACTTAAAATGGCTGTATAGTCAAAAAATGGAAATCATAATTTAAGTCACTTGGAAGAAAAGTTGATATACGTTCTCCACGGAGACGGTTAAATAAAAGTATGGGTGAACAAAATAAGACACATTTTACCAACAAATATCTGAAATTTTGACACAACTAATCTATCTTTTTAAATTTTTATTAATAAAAAGTACCCATAAAAAAATACTTTCTTGAAATATAGGATAAAGAAATGTAATCTTACTAATGTGTTTACTTTGCTTCACATCACAGATACTGTAATATAACTTATCTCTGGCCTTTTGGAAAATGTTATTAAGACTGAAATTTCAAGAGATTCTATGAGAACACGTGATTTATCCGACTAATGATGATGGGACGTATGGCCATAATTCAGAGAGTTGTTATAGCTACCCCTTGAAACTTTTAAGATCTGACAACTAAACTTGTGTATCAATCGTCTCACAAAATTTTATCGTGATCGAATTTTGGGAAAAAAAATTGCTAATAGGTATATCAATAAAAATAGAAATACCTAGAAATTAGGAATAAATCAACTTGAACCGGACGTAGCATTCAGTGGAATACCTCATTGCATAAGAAAAATTTATTACAAGTCAATGTAGACAACAATACTTCATCATTGTATATCCGTATTTGACAGTGTGTCTTATTTCAAGTACTTCTCAATCAAATCTTCCTCGCTTAAAATGAGCTCCTTGAATAACTTTTTAAAATTGTGAAATTCGCATTCGGTCACGTCTCCGGGTAACGTCAACAAGTCCGGCTCTGAGACCATGGATGCGCAGTGAGAGAAGTAAACGTTCACGACGTACTGCTCTCGTTTTTTCCATAGTTCGATGGTTACGACGGCCGCATAGTTGGGCCACACGTAATTTTTAATTTTCAGCACATCTAGGAGCGATATTAGATTAGTGTCGTGGCCGAAGTAGACCAAGAGGTTCGGCCCCGCCGATCTGTTGGTTATCTTGTTTTCCATGTGTGTTACCATTTGGTGAAAGAATCCTCCCGTATCTGTAAGCGAAACAGTAGAGATGAGGTTTTGGTGGTAAGAAGCTTACTGACACATTAGTTTCCTGAAGGGGGTGTCAAACGCCAATTTAGCGTGTTCCTCGAAGAACTTCAGCAAAGGTTGTGGATATATTTTGTGAACCCACTCTGCTATCTCAATGCCGTGAGATTTCGCGTGATTGAGGGTATCGATGAGTAACATCAGGGCAGTGCCATTGGGGATGTCTTCGCCGACGTTATTAACGATGTAATCGATAATATCACTGTTCAGTTTTTGGATCATTTGGGCTTCGGCTTCTGCGATTTCATTCTTGTAAATGGCAGATATGTGCTGCTGCGGGTAACAGCATAACACATACGATGGCACTTCGAAGACCGGAATGGGATGCCAATTGATGTCGTCGTGCCAGATTTCGTCCTCGGATGGGGGATAAACTCCGGCGGCGAAAAGTTGGGCCGACATGAGGGTCCTGTCGTTGCCCGTAGACGATACTTTAAAATACTTTTTGGAATATTTTGGGCCCAAAATGTTCCGATATCTTTCTCGTATCGCTTTGCCTATGTTGTAACATTCCTGTTTTCCTTCCTGGATGCAATTAGATTCGTTAATTATATTGAAAAGTTCATTATCAATCTTGATCTGACAATAAATTAAATAATTGTTTTTTTTACCTTCGTTAGTTCCCCCAATTCTTCCGGATTATCGTAGGCGTTTGTGCACAGCACATTTTTAAACATTATTATCGGATTCCTACTTCCATGTCTAATCAACTAAAAATGTTCTCGAAGTACATAGTGACACTTTTGTATTGAAAATTGTAACTATTTTTACATTGACTTACTTGTACTACCGTTATTAATTCGCCAGTATCACTGCTTAGTGCCATCGTGTCGAAGGAAAGCTCACGATGAACCAATATTACTTCGTTTGTTTTTTATCCCAAACGGTACATTAGAGTATGCCAATATATGTGAAATTTTCGAGGTTTTATTTTACTAGTCGGAATTAAACTGCATCATTAGAGATAACAGGAGATAACAACATTTACATCTTATGTAAATTAAAAATAGTTTATTGATAACTTTTACATAGCAAATGTATGCTAGTGACAAATAAAAATCCTTCAAGGGTCACGGCTCGTCTTCCGTAGGTGGGTCCGTTTTCATCCCTCCAATACAAGTGATAATTGATTTATTTGTGTGAGGAACGATATAGATAATAGTAACTGACTTTATTTTTTGATTTTTATGAACAATCTTTAAGATTGATAAAATTTGTGTAAGTCAAGGGAGAGAAACACTTAAAGTATATAATGATACATGGGAAGTGAGGGAAATTGGTTGAATTAACCCCCAATTTCCCTCGCTCTAAGCGGGTAACACCGCAGTGAGTAATGAATGAATGAAGTAATGAAAGAATGAATGAATGAAAGAATGAAGTTACACCCTCAACCCCGAAAAATTGACAACCCTGGATGGGACTTGAACCCACAACCTATGGCTTTACGCGCTAGTGTTCTACCACTTGAACCACCGGGTTGGTGGAACGAAGTTGTAGCTGAGGCGTATATGCATTGAAATCCCACCCATTAATAATTAATAAAGTGTATGTTTATCCAAGCAAAGTTCAATACTAAGTGAAACCTTTAGTACACCTCAAATTAAAACATTTATGTAAAAGTAATCGCAGCGAAAATGTATCAAATACCTTTGAATAATGTTCCTTACTGTTTGTTTTCTGATAATTAATGTTACTTAATCCGGAAGTGTTGTTTTATCAGATGTCTACACCACATTGTAGGCACAAATGAGTCGCATTGGATTTATTTTAATATCTATTGTCTTTTAAAATCCTTTTATTGCTCGTATTTGGTGCCTTGAAACACGCGAGAACCATGCATTTTTTTTGTAAATATTTGGATTTATATCTTAGTAGGGCATTTCTTTAAGAAATGTATATATATTATAAGGAGAATTTTATCTTTGAGTTTTATGTTATTCAGAAAAATAATTTGGAAAAAAATTTGATTTTCTTTTCCTGTAGATTATTTCATGAAGCCTATAATATTTAAATTTTTTAAATAGAAGCGAAAAATTTTCAAGCTTCCCTATATTGAATTTCTCCAAATTGAAGTTTTAAAGTGGATATTAGGAAAACAGGTTTAAAAAATTATTGTCTATTTTTTTAGATCGTTAGTTGACGTCTTAAATTTGCCGATTTCAGACGAATAAGCCTAACGAGATGAGAGTACCTTCAGCTCAATTTCTACATCAAGACCTAAATCTGTATAGCTCAATAAATTAGGACAAAAAATGTAGAGGAATGTTGGTTCAATTATTCCACTTGTAATTAACAATTATTAATTTCTAAAAAAATAGCTCTAACAATTTGGTTCCATGTTGATACTGTAACGTTTTTACTGTTTACTAAATCTAAACACTACGCGATTATCCTAATTAATTTATTTCTTACACTACACTTATAAACTTAACTTAACAATCCCTTAATTTAATTTATATTCGCATACACAGATGTCTATTTACTTAACGCGCCCGATCTCTCGCTCGAATGTTTACGCACCGGTTCTTCAACTGGCCTGCCTCGGGTCCGACATTCCCTTTTTATGGCAGGTAGAAGGCTTCTAGTTGTTTGCCGGAATATTCCCGAAGTTTCTGGAGATCATTCTAGAATTCGCGGAACTTGTTATTGCATCGAAGCTTCTCGAGCCGTCGGCTTCGACCCGTCCTTCCCGTGATCGCAATTCGGCGAACTTGTGTAGCTCCCGGCGTGTTTATGCCGCGGCGTGCCGTTTCGTTATACGCTATTCCTCCAAGTAATGAAATGAAATTTAAGACTTTCTAGTTAAAAAAAAAACAGGCGTAATATGTAGCAAGATTTGTATATGTACCAAATTCCTACAAATTAAGATCTCAAAATAAATCTCATTAAAAATAGGTTTAACAATTTCGAGGCGAAGTTTGTATTGTATTCCCCAAAATTATTACAGGACGCCTTATATTTGTGGATTTCAAAGGAAATAGTGTTGCGACTAACAGCGAGAATATGCAGATTTAATGAATTCTTGAACAAGTTAATTGTACAAAGCATCGGGCGTCTTTAGCAAGTAAGAACCCTCTTGGTTTAATTAAACACTCTGCAGTTGCTTTGAAAAATTACAATGTGATCAATTGATCGGAGGTTATTGTCACCAGGTTCAAATAGGTTACAAAAATTGCAATAAGACAGATCCTGCCCACTTAACATGTAAGTTTAATCAAGCTCCTATTGAAAAGACCTGGGAATACTTACTAAATTTCGTGAAGGCTCCATCAGATCAAACTTAAAAGCTGAATCCACAAAATAACCGAATTTCGAAACAGTTCTTCGGGTAACAAAAGGCAGAATCCGACGTTTTTCACCCCAGCGACAAAATCATAATTTTCTTACGATTCATCGCTTTATATTGTCCTCATTTTCCAATGTTTCCTAATTAATAAAGTCAACGTAGTCATTTTTTAACGTTTTACGACATTAATTCATAACCGGATGGGAGTGGTCAAATACTGTAGGCTTTGATTATCAGATCATGCCAATATAGTTTTAAAAATCATACTTTGTGTCGATTGGAAGAAAAGTTTATACATGTTCTCCACAGAGACGTTTGAATAGAAATATGGGCGACAAAAATAAGAGACATTGTAATGTATATAAAGTTGGCGGACCACCCTCACAGGCCGGCAAAACAAAATAGTGGAGATTTTGTGTCTTTTTTGTAGCTTTTTTGTAGCGAGAATACGAATTTTGTAGCTTTTGAATAGCCGGAGCTACAAAAGGTGGGCTAACTTAATATTAAGTTAGCGGCCACCGCTATAACTCATACACGGAATGTAATAGGATGCTCTGGTTTGCGCAGGAATTTGTGTCTTTAGAAGTACTTGAAAGACACTGGGCCAAAAAAGTTTTTGGCCACATTTGGCCAATTTTGGCCAAAAATGACAAGATGTTCAATCATCATTCGCGGTTCAATTTCATGATATAGTAGCGATCTTAAAAATCATTTGGCATTGAAAACCTTCTGTTAATTGGCCGAAAAAGCGGGCAAAAATTGCCAGAAATGGCCAAAAATTCGAAAATTATTTATTTCTGCCAAAACATGGGAAATCCTGTATACACGTCGACAGGTCGAACATGTGGTACACAGAGAGCTCAGAAAAACTAGCAGGGGGTCAATAAAAAATACCCAGAAATGGCCAAAAATTCTAAAATGACTTATTTCGGCCAAAACGTGCTAAATCCTGTATATACCTGAATTGTTCGAAAATGCGGGCCATGGGAATTTAAGCAACAATGTGGAGGATTTAGAAGACTCTAATAGACACTAAAAGTCACTTTGCACAGCGGGCCTGTGGAGCTACAAATTCTAAAAGGACTTATTTCGGCCAAAACGTGATAACTCCTGTATATACTTCGACAGTTCTAAAATGTGGGCCCAGGAATTTTCAGACACACTGTCTAAGGATCCAATGGATCTTTCTAGCAACTGGAATTCACCTGAAAGTGCGGGCCTGTGGAGCTACAAATTCTAAAAGGACTTATTTCGGCCGAAACGTAATAACTACTGTATATACTTCGACAGTTCGAAAACGTGAGCCCCGGAATTTTCAGACACACTGTCTAAGGATCCAATGGATCCTTCAAGCAACTGGAATTCACCTGAAACTGCGGGCCTGTGGAGCTACAAATTCAAAAAGGATTTATTTCGGCGAAAACGTGATAACTCCTGTATATACTTCGACAGTTCTAAAATGTGGGCCCAGGAATTTTTAAACACACTGTCTAAGGATCCAATAGATCCTTCTAGCCACCGGAATTCACCTAAAACTGCGGGCCTGTGGAGCTACAAATTCTAATATTAGTAATTTCGGCCAAAACGTGATAACTCCTGTATATACTTCGACAGTTCTAAAATGTGGGCCCACGAATTTTTAGACACACTGTCTAAGGATCCAATAGATCCTTCTAGCCACCGGAATTCACCTGAAACTGTGGGCCTGTGGAGCTACAAATTCTAATATTAGTAATTTCGGCCAAAACGTGATAACTCCTGTATATACTTCGACAGTTATAAAATGTGGGCCCAGGAATTTTCAGACACACTGTTTAAGGATCCAATGGATCTTTCTAGCAACTGGAATTTTGGCCGAAATAAGTCCTTTTAGAATTTGTAGCTCCACAGGCCCGCAGTTTCAGGTGAATTCCAGTCGCTAGAAGGATCCATTGGATCCTTAGTCAGTGTGTCTGAAAATTACGGGGCCCACATTTTAGAACTGTCGAAATAATATACAGGAGTTATCACGTATTGGCCGAAATAAGTCCTTTTAGAATTTGTAGCTCCACAGGCCCGCAGTTTCAGGTGAATTCCAGTCGCTAGTAGGATCCATTGGATCCTTAGACAGTGTGTCTGAAAATTCCGGGGACCACATTTTCGAACTGTCGAAGTATATACAGGATTTATCACGTTTTGGCCGAAATTACTAATATTAGAATTTGTAGCTCCACAGGCCCGCAGTTTCAGTTGAATTCCAGTGGCTAGAGGATCCATTGGAACCTTAGACAGGGTGTCTGAAAATTCCGGGGACCACATTTTTTAACTGTTGAAATATATACAGGATTTATCACGTTTTGGCCAAAATTACTAATATTAGAATTTGTAGCTCCACAGGCCCGCAGTTTCAGGTGAATTCCGGTGGCTAGAAGGATCTATTGGATCCTTAGACAGTGTGTCTGAAAATTCCTGGGACCACATTTTAGAACTGTCGAAGTATATACATGAGTTATCACGTTTTCGCCGAAATAAATCCTTTTTGAATTTGTAGCTCCACAGGCCCGCAGTTTTAGGTGAATTCCTGTTGCTAGAAGGATCCATTGGATCCTTAGACAGTGTGTCTGAAAATTCCGGGGACCACATTTTCGAACTGTCGAAGTATATACAGGATTTATCACGTTTTGGCCGAAATTACTAATATTAGAATTTGTAGCTCCACAGGCCCGCAGTTTCAGGTGAATTCCAGTTGCTAAAAGGATCCATTGGATCCTTAGACAGTGTGTCTGAAAATTCCTGCGCCCACATTTTAGAACTGTCGAAGTATATACAGGAGTTATCACGTTTTGGCCGAAATAAGTCCTTTTAGAATTTGTAGCTCCACAGGCCCGCTGTGCAAAGTGACTTTTAGTGTCTATTAGAGTCTTCTAAATCCTCCACATTGTTGCTTAAATTCCCATGGCCCGCATTTTCGAACAATTCAGGTATATACAGGATTTAGCACGTTTTGGCCGAAATAAGTCATTTTAGAATTTTTGGCCATTTCTGGGTATTTTTTATTGACCCCCTGCTAGTTTTTCTGAGCTCTCTGTGTACCACATGTTCGACCTGTCGACGTGTATACAGGATTTCCCATGTTTTGGCAGAAATAAATAGTTTTCGAATTTTTGGCCATTTCTGGCAATTTTTGCCCGCTTTTTCGGCCAATTAACAGAAGGTTTTCAATGCCAAATGATTTTTAAGCTCGCTACTATATCATGAAATTGAACCGCGAGTGATGATTGAACATCTTGTCATTTTTGGCCAAAATTGGCCAAATGTGGCCAAAAACTTTTTTGGCCCAGTGTCTTTCAAGTACTTCTAAAGACACAAATTCCTGCGCAAACCAGAGCATCCTATTACATTCCGTGTATGAGTTATAGCGGTGGCCGCTAACTTAATATTAAGTTAGCCCACCTTTTGTAGCTCCGGCTATTCAAAAGCTACAAAATTCGTTTTCTCGCTACAAAAAAGCTACAAAAAAGACACAAAATCTCCACTATTTTATTTTGCCGGCCTGGGAGGGTGGTCCGCCAACTTTATATACATGACATTGTACCAACAAATATTTGAAATTTTGACACAACTAATCTATTTATTTTTCATTTTTTATTGATAAAAAGTAGCCATATTAAAATGATTTCTTGAAATATGAAATAAAGAAATGTAATCTTACCAATGTGTTTACTTTGCTTCACATCACAGATACTGTAATTACTTAAATCGTGTAATATAACTTATTTCAAGCCTCTTAGAAACTGAAGTTAAGACTTCTTAAGTTAAGAATTTTCAAAACAGATTCTATGAGAACACGTGATTTATCTCACTAATGACGATCTGATGGGACATCAGGGTCAGGGTCATAATTCAGACAGGTGTCATAGCTACCCCTTGAAACTTTTAAGATCTGACAATTAAACTTGTGAATCAAACGTCTCACAAAATTTTATCGTGATCGAATTTTCGGAAAAAAAAATTGCGAATAGATATATTAATAAAAATAGAAATACTTAGAAATTAGAAATAAAACAACTTGTACCGGACGTAGCATTCAGTGGAACACCTCCTTGCATACACTCGTAAACACGAAAGTTTATTAAGATTCAATGTAGACGACAATACTTCATCACTGTATAGCCGCATTTGGCAATGTATCTTATTTCAAGTATTTCTCAATTAAATCTTCTTCGCTTAACATGAGCTCCTTGAATAAGTTTTTAAAATCGTGAAATTCGCATTCGGTCACGTCTCCGGATAACGTCAACAAGTCCGGCTCTGAGACCATGGATGCGCAGTGAGAGAAGTAAACGTTCACGACGTACTGCTCCCGTTTTTTCCATAGCTCGATAGTAACGACGGCCGCATAGTTGGGCCTCACGTAATTTTTAATTTTCAGCACATCTAGGAGCGATATTACATTAGTGTCGTGGCCGAAGTAAACCAAGAGGTTCGGCCCCGCTGACCTGTTGGTTATCTTGTTTTCCATGTGTGTTACCATTTGGTGAAAGAATCCTCCCGAATCTGTAAGCGAAACAGTAGAGATGGGGTTTTGGTGGTAGGAAACTTACTGACGCATTAGTTGTCTGAAGGGGGTGTCAAACGTCAATTTAGCGTGCTCCTCGAAGAACTTCAGCAAAGGTTGTGGATATATTTTGTGAACCCACTCTGCCATCTCAATGCCGTGAGATTTCGCGTGATTGAGGGTATCGATGAGTAACAGCAGGGCAATGCCATTGGGGATGTCTTCGCCGACGTTCTTAACGATGTAATCGATAATATCACTGTTCAATTTTTGGATAATTTGGGCTTCGGCTTCTGCGATTTCATTCTTGTAAATGGCAGATATGTGCTGTTGCGGGTAACAGCATAACACGTACGATGGCACTTCGAAGACCGGAATGGGATGCCAATTGATGTCGTCGTGCCAGATTTCGTCCTCGGATGGGGGATAAACTCCGGCGGCAAAAAGTTGGGCCGACATGAGGGTCCTGTCGTTGCCCGTAGACGATACTTTAAAATACTGTTTGGAATATTTGGGGCCCAAAATGTTCCAATATCTTTCTCGTATCGCTTTGCCTATGTTGTAACATTCCTGTTTTCCTTCCTGGATTAATGCAATTAGATTCGTTAATTATATTGAAAAGTTCATTATCGAACTTGATCTGACAATAAATTAAATAACTGTAATTTTACCTTCGTTAGTTCTCCCAATTCTTCCGGATTATCGTAGGCGTTTGTGCACAGTATATTTTTAAACATTATTGTCGGATTCCTACTTCCATGTCTAATCAACTAAAAATGTTCTCGAAGTACATAGTGACACTCTTGTATTGAAAATTGTAACTTTTTTTACATTGACTTACTTGTACTACCGTTATTAATTCACCAGTATCACTGCTTAGTGCCATCGTGTCGAAGGAAAGCTCACAATGAACCGATATTACTTCGTATGTTTTTTATCTCAAACGGTACATTAGATTAGAGTATGCCAATATATGTGAAATTTTCGAGGTTTTATTTTACTAGTCGGAATTAAACTGCATCATTAGAGATAACAGGAGATAACAACATTTTTACATCTTATTTATTGATAACTTTTACATAGCAAATGTATGCTAATGACAAATAAAAATCCTTCAAGGGTCACGGCTCGTCTTCCGTAGGTGGGTCCGTTTTCATCCCTCCAATACAAGTGATAATTGATTTATTTGTGTGAGGAACGATATAGATAATAGTAACTGACTTTATTTTTTTATTTTTATGAACAATCTTTAAGATGGATAAAATTTGGGTTAGTCAAGGGAAAGAAACACTTAAGTATATAATGATAAATGGGAAGTAAGGGAATTTGGTTGAATTAACCCCCAATTTCCCTCGCTCTAAGCGGGTAACACCGCAGTGAGTAATGAATGAATGAATGAAAGAATGAAATTACACCCTCAACCCCGAAAAATTGACAACCCTGGGTGGGACTTGAACCCTCAACCTCTGGCTTTACGCGCTAGTGTTCTACCACTTGAACCACCGGGTTGGTGGAACGTAGTTGTAGATGAGGCGTATATGCATTGAAATCCTACCCATTAATAATTAATAAAGTATGTTTATCCAAGCAAAGTTCAATACTAAGTGAAACCTTTAGTACACCTCGAATTAAAACATTTATGTAAAAGTAATCGCAGCGAAAATGTATCAAATACCTTTGAATAATGTTCCTTACTGTTTGTTTTCTGATAATTAATGTTACTTAATCCGGAAGTGTTGTTTTATCAGATGTCTACACCACATTGTAGGCACGAATGAGTCGCATTGGATTTATTTTAATATCTATTGTCTTTTAAAATCCTTTTATTGCTCGTATTTGGTGCCTTGAAACACGCGAGAACCATGCATTTTTTTGTAAATATTCGGATTTATATCTTAATAGGGCATTTCTTTAAGAAATTACATATATTATAAAGAAAATTTTATCTCTGAGTTTTATGGTATTCAATACAATAATTTGTAAAAAAATTTGGTTTTCTTTTCGCTAGATTATTTCATGAAGCCTATAATATTTAAATGTTTTAAATATATGCGAAAAATTTGGGAGTTTCCCTATGTTGAATCTCTCCAAATTGAAGTTTTAAAGTGGATATTAGGAAAACAGGTTTAAAAAATTATTGTCTATTTCTTTAGATCGTTAGTTGACGTCTTAAATTTGCCGATTTCAGACGAATAAGCCTAACGAGATGAGAGTACCTTCAGCTCAATTTCTACATCAAGACCTAAATCTGTATAGCTCAATAAATTAGGACAAAAAATGTTGAAGAATGTTTGTTCAAAATATCCACATTTAATTAAAAATTCATCATCATCATCAGTCAACCATCTCGTGTCCACTGCTGGACGTAGGTCTCTCTCATTCTTCTCCATGCATCTTAGTCTTGTGCTGCCTGCATCCAGTTGCTGTGGCAGCGTTTCAGGTCATCGGTCCATCTTGTTGGTGGGCGGCCTCGGTTTCGGTAGGCTTCTTGTCTCGGCCTCCACTCTAATATACGTTTTGTCCATCTGTTGTCCGTCATTCTGGCGACATGTCCTGCACAATTCCACTTGAGGGTTGTTATCTTCTCTATCGCGTCCAGGACTCCTGTTCGGCGTCGAATTTCTTGGTTTGGAATACGTTGTCTGAGAGAGATACCCAACATGACGCGTTCCATGGCCCTTTGTGCTACGCGAATTTTGTACTCTGTTTTGTTCGTAATTGTCAAGGCCTCTGCTCCATAGGTAAGAACTGGCAGCTCGCATTGATTGAATGCTTTCCTTTTAAGGCTTACTGGGATATCTGATTTGAAAACATAGTTAAGTTTGCCGAAAGCTACCCAGGCCAGTCTAATGCGGCGGTTTAGTTCGATGGTTTGGTTATCTCTTCCAATGCAAATCTCGTGTTCTAAGTATTTGTAAGAAGTAGTCTGATCGATGGCTGCTTCAGCAATGTTTATGCTTTCGCTGAGTACTAGATTTGTCATAATTTGTGTTTTAGACATATTTATTTTCAGTCCTACTTCTAGGGAGGAGCGGTGGAGTCTGTTCAGTAAGTCTTTAGCTTCGTCTATACTGTCCGTTATTAGCACAATATCATCCGCAAATCCAAGGTGGTTTAGATTTTCTCCATTTATATTGATACCTTTTCCACTCAGATTTGCCCTCTTGCATGCATACTCCAACACTGTAATTGGTAGCGGGTAGATACTCATCTATGATCCCGATAGATGATAGATCTACTTCAGGGACGCGCCCCTGCCCACGCGAGCCTTGGTTTATCTCCCAATACCATACGGGGGAAACCAGTGTCCCACCCTCACTTCCTCACCAAACAAAACATTCCCTTCCTACTACCTACATTCGCCAACCCGTTTGGCCAGCGTGGCGAATTATGGCCAAATACCCCTCATCCATTCACATGGAAGATACATCTTACACACGGCTCTCAGTCCCCGGCGGCTCCAATGTCCCTGACCAAGGTGGCGGTCAGAACAGAGTTGGAGCAGAGGGTGCTAAGAATCCCCGGAAGAGATCAGGCCACCAAGGAAGACAACTTATGCATATAGCCTTATATAATGTCCAAAAAAATCGCCATTGCGGCACATAATTAGCACCTAAATAGCACATAATTCTTGCGCAATCAAATTTCGATTCCGTGGTGGTGGGGGTGCCAGCTTGACAGACCGTAATATCACTTATCTTGGGCCTCTTGGAAAATGTCATTAAGACTGAATTTTCAAAAGAGATTTTATGGGATCACGTGATTTATCTTAATAATGACGTTCTGATGGGACGTATGGTTAAACTCAGAGAGGTAAAATTTTATCGTGAACGAATTTTGGGAAACAAATTTGCTATTAGATATATCAATAAAAATAGAAATAACTTAGAAATTAGCAATAAAACAACTTGAACCGGAAGTAGCATTCAGTGGAACACCTCATTGCATACACTCGTAAACAGAAAAGTTTATTACAAGTCAATGTAGACAACACTACTTCATCATTGTATTCCAGCATTTAACAATGTTTCTTATTTCAAGTACTTCTCAATTAAATCTTCTTCGCTTAGCATGAGCTCCTTGGATAAGTCTTTAAAATTGTGAAATTCGCATTCGGTTACGTCTCCAGGTAACGTCAACAAGTCCGGCTCTGCGACCGTGGATGCGCAGTGAGAGAAGTAAACGTTCACGAAGTACTGCTCTTGTTTTTTCCATAGCTCGAAGGTTACGACCGCGCCATAGTTGGGCCACACGTAATTTTTGATTTTCAGTGCATCTAGGACCGATATTATATTACTGTCGTGTCCGAAGTAGGCCAACAGGTTTGGTCCCGCCGACCTGTTGGTTATCTTGTTTTCCATGTGTGTTACCATTTGGTAAAAGAATCCTCCCGTATCTGTAAATGGAATAAGTAGAAATGAGGTTTAGGAGGTAGGAAACTTACTGACACATTAGTTGTCTGAAGGGGGTATCCATCGCCAATTTTACGTATTCAACGTAGAACTTCATCAAAGGTTGTGGATATATTTTATAAACCCACTCTGCTATCTCGATGCCGTGTGATTCGGCGTGCTTGAGGGTATCCACGAATAACAGCAGGGTAATGCAATCGGGGATGTCTTTACCGGCGTTCTTAACGATGTAATCGATCATACCAGTTTCGTTCACTTCTTGGATCTTTTGATCTTCGGCATCTTTCATTTCGTTCCGGTACTTGGCAGATATATGCTCTTGCGTGTAACAGGCTAACACGTACGATGACACTTCGAAGACAGGAATGGGATGCCAGTTGATGTCTTCGTGCCAGGCATCGTCCGGGGTGGGGGGATAAACTCCGGCGGCATAAAGCTGGGCCGACATGAGGGTCCTATCGCTGCCCGTAGACGATACTTTAAAATACTTTTTGGAATATTTTGGGCCCACAATGTTGGGATATCTTTCTCGTGTCGCTCTGCCTATGTTGTAACATTCCCGTTTTCCTTCCTGGAATAATGTAATTCGATTCGTGGATTATAGGGAAAAATTCATTATCAAACGTTGAACTGACAATAAATTGAATAATTTTAATTTTACCTTCGTTAGTTCCCCCAATTCTTCCGGATTATCATAGGCGTTTGTGCGCAGCATATTTTTAAATATTATTATCGGATTCCTACTTCCATGTCTGATCAACTAAAATCATTCTCGAAATACATAGTGACACACTTGTATATTGGAATAAGTAACTATTTTTACAATGACTTACTTGTACTACCGTTATTAATTCACCAGTATCACTGCTTAATGCCATCGTGTCAAGAGAACTTTTACAATGATCCAATATTACTTTACACTTTTTTTTTAACCTGAGTGGTGCATTCGAATATGTAAATATGTAAGAAGTGTTTAAGGTTTTATTGTATTACTTCAATTTAATCTACACCATTAGAGATAACAGGTGATAAGAGCGGCGAATTAAAAAATTAAAAATTATTTATTATTTATTTTTACAACCAAAAGTACACTATTACATAATAAAAATAATAATCCTGCAACGGTCACGGCTCGATTTTCGTAGGTGGGTCCGTATTCATACTTCCAATACAAGTGTTAATTGATTTATTTGTCTGAAGAACGATGTAGATAATAGCAACTGCCCCTTAGTTTTAATTTTTATGAACAGTCTTTAGAACAGATCAAAATTGTGTTAGTTAAGGGAGAGGAGCAGTTAAAGTATATATTTATCCAAGCGAAGTGAACGACTAAGTAATACCTTTAGTACATCTCAAATTAAATCGTGGTGGAAATATATCAAATACCTATTAATCATTTTTCTTAGTGTTTGTTTTCTTTTAAATAATGTCACTTAATCTTAAAGCATTGTCTTATCAGATGTCTACACCATATTGTATGCACGAACGAATCGTATTGGATTCATCTTAATATCTATTGTCCTATAAAATCCTTTTATTGCTGACATTTGATGCCTTGAAACGCGAGAACTATGCATTCTTGTGTAATTATTTACATATATATCTTAATAAGGCATTACATTGTAACGTGTGTTTGTTTATTACTTTAATTATTTTAATTTTGCTCGTAATGCCGCCTAGCACATGAGTGTCTCTGGGTCGGGTCGAAAGCAAATCAATATTTTGATTATTGCGGATTAATTTGGTACGTCCAATTAGTAAACAGCACAAAAATATCGATCTGATACAAATACCAACGTTAATCTAACAAATGAGTACGATCTTACTAGATCGTACGTTAATCAATTGCAAGACAAATACTTAATTTCACTCGACCAATCCTAAATATAACACATTTGTATCCGGAAGTTACAGATTTGTTTAACTAAATTGTTCAGATTACTAATCACTAAATGACAAGGATTGATACTAATGAAATGGTCGGTCGATCGATTTAAACGTTTCAGAAAGGCCTTTTTCTACAATAGATACCTGTTCACTTAGCGCTTATCACAACACTGGTGGTCAGAAGCTATTGGCCCCCTGAAGCTCGCTACGTCTCGGGAGCTCACTGCTTACAGCCCTTTTAGCGGGCTCGGCGCCGGTGTTGGTCGCTGCTTCCCGTGAGGTCCAACGGGCCCGTTCTCCGCTCTCAACTCTCGGGTTCGTACGTATGCACGTGGGATCGTTGGTAGTGGAATATCCCAGCACACACAATTGGTTCGAACGTAATTAACGAAGCGTAGCAATTAAAACACTGTTTATCTTTCTTTCAGACCGACTCACGAATCTACTACACAGATTTACAAGGGACTATTTTAAGACATGAGCCCCTCAAATTTTGGGGTTCTCCAGCCAAAAGTTAATTCTGATCTGAACGCTTTCAAAGTCCCGGACCGACTCTTAACTGACTTGAATTTTTAAACTAATTCCAAAAACTTCAATTAAAAAACTTCAATCTTAATGAAGAAACTTCATACCTCTTCATTAAGACTGAATTTCCAAAAAATAAATTCTCTGGGAACACTTTATTTATCTCACTAATGACGTTCAGATAGGACGTATCGTCATAACTCAGTAAAGTGTTATTCTCTTGAAATTTTCAAGATCTGACAATTAAACATATATCAAACGTCTCACAAAATTTTACCGTGAACGATGTTTTTTTAAAAAAAATTGCTGATAGATATATAAATAGAAATACTTAGAAATTAGATAGAAATACAACAACTTGAGCCGGATGCAGCATTCAGTGGAACACCTCATTGCATACACTCGTAAACACAAAAGTTTATTAAAATTCAATGTAAGCAACAATACTTCATCATTGTATAACTCATTTGACAATGTTTATTATTTCAAGTACTTTTCAATTAATTCTTCTTCACTTAACATGAGCTCCTTTAATAAGTTTTTAAAATTGTGAAATTCACATTCGGTCAATTCTCCAGGTAACGTCAACAAATCCGGCTGCGCGACAGTGGATGCGCAGTGAGAGAAGTAAACATTTACGACGTAGTGCTCTTGTTTCTTCCATAGCTCTATTGTTACGACGGCCCCACATTTGGGCCACTCGTAATTTTTGATTTTCAGCGCATCTAGGACCGATAATATATTACTGTCGTGTCCGAAGTAGACCAAGAGGTTCGGTCCCGCCGACCTGTTGGTTATCTTGTTTTCCATGTGTGTTGCCATTAGGTTAAAAAATCCTCCCGTATCTGTAAATGAAGGAGTAGATATGAGGCTTAGGTGGTAGGAAACTTACTCACACATTAGTTTCCTGAAAGGGGTACCAAAGGCCAATTTCATGCATTCAACGGGAAACTTCTGCAAAGGTTGTGGATATATTTTGTGAACCCACTCCGCTATCTCGGCGCTGTGAGATTCAGCGTGCTCGAGGGCATCGACAAATCTCAGCAGGGTCAAGCAATCGGAGATGTCTTCGCCGACGTTCTTAACGATGTAATCGATCATGCCAGCTTCGTTCACTTTTTGGAACAATTGATCTTCGGCCTCTCTCATTTCGTTCCTGTAAATGGCAGATATGTGCTGTTGCGGGTTGCCTAACACGTACGATGGCACTTGGAAGACTGGAATGGGTTGCCACTTGATGTCGTCGTGCCAGATTTCGTGCTCGGATGGGGGATAATTTTCAGATAATTTCAGCTAGTAATTTTGCGCCAGTCGATTTCTATGTGGAATTTTGTTTCTTCTTCCATTTTTTCGTGGTCCATGACAAATTTTGGTTTCTGGAATGCCAGAGTGTAATTTTGTTCCAGGAAGACTTCCAAATATGCTATGTCGATGTAAAATTTTCCGAGGAATCCGTTGAAAATACATTTGTTTTGTACTGCATTGACATCCATGAATATGATTGGCGTCCCGCTACGTAGTAAATCCAAAGATTCCATATAATCTGTAGAAATTCCTAGTTTTTTGCGACTCATTAATCAGATTGTTACTTTTCTATGCTTTATATATTTTGTATATTTTATAGAGCCCCAGCTATATCAGTTGAATTAGCAGGTAATTTTCTTCTGCTAACAATTTGATTATTGTTCATTTAGACTGTTTTTTTGCTTCCCAAATTCACGGAGAAAGAAAATAGAGCTCCAATACTTCGAAATAGTCTCGAAACGCCCCTTTATCTTAAATGGAGTGAAGTTTGGAGAGAAAAGATGTCAAGATGACCATTTGCATGACCTTTTAAAAGGTTGAAAGAGGAAAAAAATTTAAAAAAAAAGGTTTTTGCCGATTTTCATACTTTAAACGCAAATACACACCGGAAATTTATGTTCCTCTTAAAGTACTTGAAAAAAGGAACATTTTGACTTGTCGCAGAAAATTTAGGAAAAATAAATTTTTTAGTTACGACCATCTGAAGAAAAATCTGTTTTTCTAGATTTTCCGCTCGGGAAAGCATCTAATAGTAATTCTGATGGCGGGAATAGATTCCTCGGAAAATTTTACGTCGACGTAGGATATAGAAGAAACAAAATTCCACATAAAAATCGACTGGCGCAAAATTACTAGCTGAAAATTTGGGATTCAGGATATTTTGGCATCCCGGAGAAGATGCAATATTTTTGGTAGCGATTTGGAAACCACCCCATTCACTTGTGGATCAGTTGGCATGGAATCTCTCGTATAGGAAAAAGTAACTATTTTTCATTGCCTCACCTGTACCGCCGTTATTAATTCACGATTATCACTGCTCATTGCCATCGTCTTAAGGGAGATTTCACAATGAACCAATGTTACTTCGTATGTTTTTTATCTTAAATGCTGCATTAGAGTGCGCCAATATGTAAGAAATGTTTAATGTTTTATACTATTAATTCAAATTAAACTACATCATAAGAGATACCAGGAGATAACAGCGGCAAATAAAAAAAATCATATGTAAATTAAAAATGGTTTAATAATAACTTTTCCAGAGCAAAATGTACACTAGTGTAAAATAAAAATTATACAAGGATAACGACTCGTGTTTCGTACGTGTGTATGAATTCATACCTTCATTACACATTATTCTGTAGAACGATGTAGATAAAAGTTACAGCCTCATATTTTATGGTTTTTATGAACAAACTTTAAGATAGATAAATGTTGTTTTGGTTAAGGGAGAGGGGCAATTAAAGCATATATTTATCCAGGCAAAGTGAACGGCTGAGTGATACCTTTATTACATCTCGAATTGAAACAATATTTGCAAATGCAATAGCAATGAAAATGCATCAAATAGATATTAATAATTTTTCTTAGTGTTTGTTTTCTGTTAATTAATGCCACTTAAACTTGAAGTATTGTCTTATCAGATATCTACATCATATTGTATGCACGAGTGAAGCGTATGGGATTAATCTTAATATCTATTGTACTTTAACAGTATCTTATTATACTAATTTAATAAGACGGAGTATTGTCACACGAGTGCTTTAATAGAACGAGTGTGACAATACGTCTTATTAAACGAGTGTAATGTAACGTTTTTACCTACGCGAGAATTACTACACGACACGAGTTTTCTTACTTAATTTATTTAAACCACTTACACGCTAATTTATTTGTACATTTACACTACACTTAACTGCTAATACTTAATCTAATTAATCTTGTTTCACTTACTACTACTTAACTAATTAATTTATATTGCACACTATTTATTTATCTTACCGCCGGCCTGGCCGACACCCGTCGGCCAGTCTACCGCCGGCTGTTTACAACTACCGTCGAATTCCCCGACTTCCCCCGTATCGCTCTCAGTCTGCTATTTATAGCCGTATGGGAAGTCC
The DNA here is from genome assembly GCA_946251905.1 of Cryptocephalus moraei. Classification (NCBI taxonomy): domain Eukaryota; kingdom Metazoa; phylum Arthropoda; class Insecta; order Coleoptera; family Chrysomelidae; genus Cryptocephalus; species Cryptocephalus moraei. The sequence continues at coordinate 11,018,061 of OX276455.1, forward strand.
AGAAACTTCGAGACGTTTCCGGTCCTTTGTTCGGTAACCTTCTAGATAATACTGGAAACTCGAACGGCTTTCCAAGAATGGCACCAGTTCCCCGAACCTATCTCGTGCGGAATTCCTTGAAGTCATTCCGAAAGGCGCTTAACTTTATGGCAGGCTATTATGGTTTTTATTTCGTTACAGTAATATACTATTTTATCTACTTTGCTTTATTAGTTCATTAAATTTTGGCTGTTCAAGCTTTCGTATTACACTAGAGAATTTTGCGTGGGTTGGTTACACTGACGTCACTGACATTGACGTTTCGTATTTGAATTTGAAAATCTAGTAGCCCTAGGATAAATTCAATAACTACTTACCTACGTGCCCGAAATGGAAGACAAAAATGTAGAATTGACCTGTACACCCCCAGAAATACGCAAAGCTGCTCAAGAAATTTATTGAAATACTAATAATTTAACCTTGACGTCTACGCACGTCTTCATGACAGCATGACGTACCAATTTAACAAAACTAATAGTTACCAAAAGTATTGTATTAATATGAATATTATTACACTACTTTCGGTGTAATAATGAGATTATTAATAACTCAAAGTAGATAAATCCTTTTATTCAATTTTGCCATATAAACTGACGTTTATTGACGTCAAATCAAACCTATAAAGTCATTGTTAATTTTGTTTATTTAGGCAGCGGATTAATGGTTATTTATTCAATTTTGCCGTATAAAGTGACGTTTTATATGTTTAAAATTGTTTTCGTCGTTGTCAAGGTTGCGGCATTGAAGTTGTCATCTTGTCAAATTTCCTCTTCAAAATTGGACTTACTCCAATAAACGTCAGTTTATATATGGCAAAATTCAATAAAACGTTGTACTGCACTCGCGAATAAAATGAACGTTTAACTCGCGATATTAACATATTATTATGACTATTATGATTAAACATATCGCTCGTTAAACGTTCATTTTATCCGCTTGTTTAATAAATAACTATTATCTACCTTGCGTATTTCTGGGGGTGTACAGGCTTCTAAGATTTTCAAATTTAATTAAAGTAGTGTAATACTATTATTGCTTACATTGAATGCCATGAAAGACGCGATGACCATGCATTCTTATGAAATTGTTTGTAATTATTTCTTAATAGAACGTGGCACTAAAAATATGTTTATAATAAACAAAATTTTATCTCTCAATTTTATTGTGTTCAGAAAAGTAACTTGGAAAAGTAGATTATTTCATTATGCCTCAAATATTTGGATTTTTAAAATGTAATCGAAAAATTTGGCAGTTCTCTTATTTTAAATTTGTCCAAAGTGAAATTTCAAAGTCGATATCGGAAAAACAGGTGTAAAACTTTATATACTCTATTCTTTGAAATCGTTACAAGACGTCATAAATTTGACAATTTCAGACGAGTAAGCCTACCGATGTAAAATAATATTTTGCTCAATTTTTACATCAAGTCTTAAATCTGTAGAGCTCAGTAAATTAGGTCAAGTTAATGTAGAAAAATATTTATGCGAGAGTATGCAGATTTCATGAATTCTTGAACAAATTAATTGTACAAAGCATCGGGCGGCTTTAGCAAATAAGAACTCTTTTGGTTTAATTAAATACTGTGGAATCGAGTTGAGAAATTGTAATCTGCTGATCTGATGGGACGTATGGTCATAACTAAGAGAGGTGTTATCATTATCCCTTGAAATTTTTAAGATCTGGCAATTAAACATATACGGAACTTTTCTATCGAGACGCATGGTAGGAATTCAGCAAGAGCAAACGAGAAACTTATAGTAGTTCGGTAGTATGACAGAGAACGATGTTTTGCAACATTGCCGGCCGCAGTCCAAGTCCAAGCATCTAACGCGTATCGCTTTACGCTTTCGGTCTCGGGTCGTCTCGTGCGAGGCTCATGACTGAGATGTTTCGTGAGCTAGCAACTTCGCAAAAGTTGTTTCTCTGTTTAGCCAACGAGAAATATATGGCCTTTCTCTCGCTTTCACGTTTATTCCATCCTGCGACTCTGTAGAAACGGTCTGTATATCAAACGTCGCACACAATTTTATCGTGATCGATATTTTGAAATAAATTTGCTAAATTTGGACGTAGCATTCCATCTACATGGAACATCTCATTGATACACTCGTAAACAAAAAAGTTTATTACAATTCAATGTAGAGAACAATACTTCATCATTGTATACCCGTATTTGACAATGTTTATTATTTCAAGTACTTTTCAATTAAGTCTTCTTCACTTAACATGAGCTCCTTTAATAAGTTTTTAAAATTGCGAAATTCGCATTCGGTCACGTCTTCGGGTAAAGTTAACAAATCCGGCTTTGCGACAGTGGATGCGCAGTGAGAGAAGTAAACTTTTACGACGTACTGCTCTCGTTTTTTCCACAGCTCGACGGTTACGACCGCCCCGCAGTTGGGCAACTCATAATTTTTGATTTTCAGCGCATCTAGGAGCGATATTATATTACTGTCGTGTCCAAAGTAGACCAAGAGGTTCGGCCCCGACGACCTATTGGTTATCTTGTTTTCCATGTGTGTTATCATTTGGTAAAAGAAACCTCCCGTATCTGTAAATGAAGGAGTAGATATGAGGTTTAGTTGGTAGGAAACTTACTGACACATTAGTTTCCTAAAGGGTGTATCAACCACCAATTTTATGTATTCAACGTAGAACTTCTGCAAAGGTTGTGGATACATATTTTGAACCCACTCTGCTAGCTCGATACCGTGAGATTCAGCGTGCATGAGGGTATCGACGAATAACAGCAGTGTAAGGAAATCGGGGATCTTTTCGCCGACGTTCTTAACGATGTAATCGATCATACCAGTTTCGTTCAGTTTGTGGATAATTTGAGCTTCGGCTTCTGCTATTTCGTTCCGGTACCTGAGAGATATATGCTGTTGCGGGTAAAAGCCTAACACGTACGATGGCACTTCGAAGACCGGAATGGGATGCCACTTGATGTCGTCGTGCCAGATTTCTTCCTCAGATGGGGGATAAACTCCGGCTGCGAAGAGTTGGGCCGACATGAGTGTCCTGTCGCTTCCCGAAGATAATAGTTTAAAATACTTTTTGGAATATTTGAGACCCATAATGTTCCGATATCTTTCTCGTATCGCTTTGCCTACGTTATAACATTCCTGCTTTCCTTCCTGGAATAATGCAATTCGATTTGTTGATCATAGGGATAGGATTCATTATCAAAATTTTAACTGACAATAGATTGAATAATTGCAATTTTACCTTTGTTAGTTCCCCCAATTCTTCCGGATTGTCAAAGGCGTTTGTGCGTAGCGTATTTTTAAATATTCTCATCGGATTCCTACTTCCATGTCTAATCAACTAAAAATGTCCCCAAAGGAGTGGTGTGGCACTTGAAATCCTTTGAAATTATTTAACTTACTTGTACCACCGTCATCAGTTCGCCAGTTTCTTTGCTCAGTGCCATTTTGCCAAGCGAAGATTACACAATGAATAAATATTACTTTTATACCTCTTACTTTATCGTTACTTTGTATGTGCTGAACTCGAAACAATCGTCAAGATCTTATATTGAAGTTGAACTCTACCACAATAGATAACAGGAGATAAAAACTATAAATAAAAATTGTCCTTTGTAAATTGAAAGTGATATGTTTTTAATTTTATAAAGTAAATTCACACTAGTTAGGTATTCCACAATTGAACGTGACTTTTTAAATAGATATTATTTTAATTTATTAACACTGTTAATTATTACAATATGTTAGTTATTTCGACGATACGGCTAACTCGAAGATTGATTACTGACTCACTGTGTGGTTCCCGCATATATATTCTTCTCCGCTCGAGTCTGCCGATTGTCTCGGCTCAGGTGATCTCCCACCTGCTGGCAGTTGTAACATCAAACGCTTTCGATTGCCCTGCTCCGGGGAAGTGCTACAGACGCCATAAGCACTCGTTCGTAGCTCTGCCGGCAATCCAGCAATAATGCAGGAGATAGCATTTCGCTGGTAACGCCGACTCTCCCGCCAGCTTCGCCTGGTAGTAGGTGCTCATTGTCTCGCTGATCAACTTTTCCCATCTCATCATCTCCGTCATCATTCTGTGGAAATCTCGCTGTCTAAGGAACGACGTCACTAACATGGCTCGCCACTTTGCCCATGGTCGATCATAGTTGACGAGATGCTGATGCCAGAGCTTCGCCGTCCCTGCTAACCGCGCCTGCAACAAAGTTCTCTTCTCTAAATCTGTCCAGTCGTAGATCGACCCCAAGTTGATCAATCTTGGAGAGCCATCGCGGTGTCCACACTGCTCTCCAGGCTGCTGGGGTCGATAACTTCCACCATCTTCATCGCCAAAGACGGTCGAAGTCGAGCACTCGCCTGCTCCACTCCGGATTCCTCGTTGCGGCTCGATCCGACCGTTGCTGTCTGCCCCGACACATTCAGAGCAACAATGGTCGCTTGTTGCCTCGCCGCTTCCACTATCTATTGCTGGAGTCCTTCCACGACCGCCTTCACGATGGTCTCCACAGATTTGCGCGTACGCCGCCTCGAGTCCGTTCGTCTCGTGTTCGAGAATTACCACCCATGCGCCACGGAACCAGTCTCCGTGCGCCGTGGGCTTCCGGTGTCTCCATGTTCTCATCTGAGGTGAGGTGAAGCACGACGCGTCCTCACTTTTCTCTATGTCCATGTCACGTAATTAAACAATACAGCTCACCGTTTTGTCGCCGCTCGAAGTTATTGTTTCTCGCCGTTTGAGGTTAGGTCTTAGGTTAGGTGTCAGCTGTCCGAAAGTCTCGACGCTTTCTGGTGTTGCCACGTTGACCTTTTTGGTAGCACATGTAAACGATTTGGCGATCGGCTCGGTTCGCGGGCGCGATGGAAGAGGTACACTTAGAAATTAGAAATAAAACAAATTGAACCGGACGTAGCATTCAGTGGTACACCTCATTGCATACACTCATAAACACAAAAGTTATTTACAATTCAATATAGACAACAATACTTCATCTTTGTATACCCGCATTTGGACAGTGTGTCTTATTTCAAGTACTTCTCAATCAAATCTTCATCGCTTAACATGAGCTCCTTTAAAGAGTTTTTAAAATTTTGAAATTCACATTCGGTTACGTCTTCTGGTAACGTCAACAAGTCCGGCTCTGCGACCGTGGATGCGCAGTGAGAGAAGTAAACGTTCACGACGTACTGCTCTCTTTTTTTCCATAGCTCGAAGGTTACGACGGCGCCATAGTTGGGCCACTCGTAATTTTTGATTTTCAGCGCATCTAGGACCGATACTATATTACTGTCGTGGCAGAAGTACACCAAGAGGTTCGGCCCCGCCGACTTGTTAGTTATCTTCTTTTCCATGTGTGTTACCATTTGGTAAAAAAATCCTCCGGTATCTGTAAGTGAAGCGGTTGAAGTTAGGTTTAAGTGGTAGGAAGCTTACTGACACATTAGTTTCCTAAAGGGGGTTTCACTCGTCATTTTTATGTATTCAGCGTAGAACTTCTGCAAAGGTTGTGGATATATTTTATGAACCCAATCTGCTATCTCGATGCCATGAGATTCGGCGTGCTTGAGGGTATCGACGAATGACAGCAGGGTAGTGCAATTGGGGATGTCTTTACCGACGTTCTTAACGATGTAATCGATCATTCCAGTTTCCTTGACTTTTTGGATCTTTTGATCTTCGGCCTGTTTCATTTCGTTCCGGTACTTGGCAGATATATGTTGTTGCGTGTAACAGGCCAACACGTAAGATGGCACTTCGAAGACCGGAATGGGATGCCAGTTGATGTCTTCGTGCCAAACATCGTCCGGGGTGGGGGGATAAATTCCGGCTGCGTAAAGTTGGGCTGACATGAGGGTCCTGTCGCTGCCCGTAGACGATACTTTAAAATACTTTTTGGAATATTTGGGACCCACAATATTTCGATATCTTTCTCGTGTCGCTTTGCCTATGTTGTAACATTCTCGTTTTCCTTCCTGGAATAATGCAATTCGATTCGTTGATCATAGTGAAAAGATCATTAACAAAAGTTGAACTGACAATAAATTAAATAATTGCAATTTTACCTTCGTTAGTTCCCCCATTTCTTCCGGATTAGCGTAGGCGTTTGTGCACAGCATATTTTTAAACATTATTACCGGATTTTTACTTCCGTGTCTGATCAACTAAAAATGTTCGAAGTACATAGTGACACTTGTATATTGTAAAAAATAACTATTTTTGCATTGACTTACTTGTACTACCGTTATTAATTCACGAGTATCACTGCTTAATGCCATCGTATCAAGGGAAATTTCACAACGAACCAATATTACTTCGTATGTCTTTTATCGAATGGTACATTAGAGTATGCCAATATCTAAAAAATGTTCATGGTTTTATCTTATAAATTCGAATTAAAATACACTATAAGAGATGCCAAGAGATAGCAGCGGCAAATAAAAAAAATCGTATGTAAATTAAAAATGGTTTATTAATAACTTTTACAAAACAAATGTACACTAGTGAAAATTAAAAATCCTACAACGATCACGGCTCGTATTTCCTATGTGGGTCCGTATTCATACCTCCATTACAAGTGCTAATTGATTTATTTGTCTGAAGAACGATGTAGGTAATAGCAACTGCCCCTTATTTTTTTTATGAACAGTCTTTAGAACAGATCAATATTGTGTTAGTTAAGGGAGAGGGGCAATTAAAGTATATATTTATCCAAGCGAAGTGAACAAATAAGTAATATCTTTAGTACATCTCAAATTAAATCGTGGTGGAAATTTATCAGATATCTATTAATCATTTTTCTTAGTGTTTATTTTCTTTTAAGTAATGTCACTTAATCTTGAAGTATTGTCTTATCAGATGTCTACACCATATTGTATGCACGAACGAATCGTATTGGATTCATTTTAATATCTATTGTCCTATAAAATCCTTTTATTGCTGACATATTATTTACATATATAACTTAATAAGGCTTTACATTGTAACGTTTGTTTGTTTATTACTTTAATTATTTTAATTTTGCTCGTGATGCCGGCTAGCACATGAGAATCTCTGGGTCGGGTCGAAAGAAAATCAATATTTTGATTAGGTATTGCTGTTTAATTAAGTACGTCCAATAAATAAAAAGCACAAAAATATCGATCTGATACAAATACCAAAGTTAATCTAACAAACGAGTACGATCTTACAAGATCGTACGTAAATCAATTGCAAGACAAATACTTAATTTTACTCCACCAATCCTAAATATAACACAACTGTATCCGGAAGTTACAGATTTGTTTAACTAAATTGTTCAGATTACTAATCACTAAATGACAAGGTTTGATACTAATGAAATGGTCGGTCGATCGATTTAAACTTTTCAAAAAGGCCTTTTTGTTCAATAGATTCCTGTTCACTTAGCGCTTATCACAACACTGGTGGTCAGAAGCTGTTGGCCCCCTGAAGCTCGCTACGTCTCGGGAGCTCACTGCTTACAGCTCTTTTAGCGAGCTCGGCGCCGGTGTTGGTCGCTGCTTCCCGTGAGGTCCAACGGGCCCGTTCTCCGCTATCAGCTCTTGGGTTCGTACGTATGCACGTGGGATCGTTGGTAGTGGAATATACCAGCACACACAATTCGTTTGAACGTAATTAACGAAGCATAGCAATTAAAACACTGTTTATCTTTCTTTCAGACCGACTCACGAATTCACCACACAGATTTACAAAAGACATGGGCCCCTCAAATTTTGGGGTTCTCCAGCCAAAAGTTTGTCAAAAATTCTGATCTGAACACTTTCAAAGACCCGGGGCGACTTTTAACCGACTTGAATTTTTAAACTAATTCCAAAACTTGATAACTGGACCAGGGTGCCCAGCCATCCGAACCCGGTCGGGTCCCCGAGACCTGACCTCTTCCCAACTCATTTACTCTCTCGACTGCCCCTTCCCTTGACCGGAAATGAGGTGATCGCCAATCGTTGAACTTGAACTCTCTCTCTTTGTAGACTTAACCTATCTTCCACTAAGTATTCCCAAACCGGATGTAGGTAATAAAAGGTCTGCGTACCAAAGTGAGACAGATTTTCGCATTTTGTATTTTATGTACTGATGGATAGTGGCTAAGCTAACCGGAGGATCTCGTTCAAATTTACACAACTTATGATCAGATGGTACTACATTAATCTTTCAAAATCTCATATTTCTACCTATTGTAGTTTTCGTCAGAGTGCAATGGCGACACCGTGTCGCTAGCATTCAAGTGAAAGTTACCACACGTACTCGTCAGTAAACAAAACATTCGACTCATCTCAAACACAACTTCGGATCGGGTGTTTGACCAAGCTAATTGGGATGGATAGTATGGCGCAACGTTGCGTTAATATTCGGACTTAGAATAACCACTGAGGAATCTTATTTAATTAAAATTCGTTGGCTAATCTGATGTTCAAAAAAAAAACGTAACGTAACACTATTAAGAAATATATGTTATTAAAAAAAATTATCTTTCAATTTTATGGTATTCAGAAAAGTAATTTGGAAAAAAATTGATTTTCTTTTCCTCTAGATTATTTCATGAAGCCTATAATATTTGGATTTTTGAAATATAAGCGAAAAATTTGGGAGTTTTCCTATATTACATTTTTCCAAATTAAAGTGTCAAAATGGATATCAGGAAAACAGATGAAAACAGTAAAAAAATTATAGTCAAGCTAAGAGGTTTCAAGCCTCTTCAATGAGACTGAATTTCCAAAAAAATTCTCTGGGAACACTTAATTTATCTCACTAATGACGTCAGATGGGACGTATGGTCATAACTCACTAAAGTGTTATCGTATTCTCTTGAAAATTTCAAGATTTGTCAATTAAGCATAAATCAAAAGTTTCTCAAAATTTTACGGTGACCGAATTAAAAAAAATGCAGATAGATATGTCAATAGAAATAGAAATACAACAACTTGAGCCGGGCGCAGCATTCAGTGAAACACCTCATTGCATACACTCGTAAACACAAAAGTTTATTACAATTCAATGTAAACAACAATACTTCATCATTGTATAACGCATTTGACAATGTTTATTATTTCAAGTACTTTTCAATTAATTGTTCTTCACTTAACATGAGCTCCTTTAATAAGTTTTTAAAATTGTAAAATTCGCATTCGGTTACGTCTCTGGGTAAAGTCAACAAATCTGGATCTGCGACAGTGGATGCGCAGTGAGAGAAGTAAACTTTTACGACGTACTGCTTTCGTTTTTTCCACAGCTCGACGGTTAAGACCGCCCCGTAGTTGGGCAACTCATAATTTTTGATTTTCAGCGCATCTAGGACCGATATTAGATTAATGTCGTGTCCGAAGTAGACCAAGAGGTTCGGCCCCGACGACCTGTTGGTTATCTTGTTTTCCATGTGTGTTATCATTTGGTAAAAAAAACCTCCCGTAACTGTAAACGAAAGAGTAGATATGAGGTTTAGGTGGTAGGAAACTTACTGACACATTAGTTTCCTAAAGGGTGTATCAACCACCAATTTTATGTATTCAACGTAGAACTTCTGCAAAGGTTGTGGATACATATTTTGAACCCACTCTGCTAGCTCGATACCGTGAGATTCAGCGTGCTTGAGGGCATCGACGAACATCACCAGGGTAAGGAAATCGGGGATCTCTTCGCCGACATTCTTAACGATGTAATCGATCATACCAGTTTCGTTCAGTTTTTGGATAATTTGAGCTTCGGCTTCTGCTATTTCGTTCCGGTACTTGGCAGATATATGCCGTTGCGGGTAAAAGCCTAACACGTACGATGGCACTTCGAAGACCGGAATGGGATGCCACTTGATATCGTCGTGCCAGATTTCTTCCTCAGATGGGGGATAAACTCCGGCGGCGAAGAGTTGGGCCGACATGAGTGTCCTGTCGCTTCCCGAAGATAATAGTTTAAAATACTTTTTTGAATATTTGAGGCCCATAATGTTCCGATATCTTTCTCGTATCGCTTTGCCTATGTTGTAACATTCCTGCTTTCCTTCCTGGAATAATGCAATTCGATTCGGTAATCACAGGGAAAGGTCCATTATCAAAAGTTGAACTGACAATAAATTAAATAATTGCAATTTTACCTTCGTCAGTTCCCCCAATTCTTCCGGATTATCAAAGGCGTTTGTGCATAGCGTATTTTTAAATATTTTTATCGGATTCCTGCTTCCATGTCTAATCAACTAAAAATGTCCCCAAAGGAGTGGTGTGACACTTGAAATCCTTTGAAATTAATTAACTTACTTGTACCACTGTTATCAGTTCGCCAGTTTCACTGCTCAGTACCATTTTGCGAAGCGAAGATTACACAGTAAATGAATATTACGTTTATACCTCTTACTTTATCTTTACTTTACTTTGTAGGTGCAACAATCTTTCAAATTGATAAAAGTTGTGTAAGTCAAGGCAGAGAAACACTTAAAGTATATGTTTATCCAAGCAAAGTTCGATACTAAGTGATATCTTTAGTATACCTCAAATTAAAACAATTATGGAAAAGTAATCGCAGCGAAAATATATCAAATACCTATGAATAATGTTCCTTGGTGTTTGTTTTCTGTTAAATAATGTTAACTTAATCTGGAAGTATTGTTTTATCAGATGTCTGCAATACATTGTAGGCACGAATTAATCGCATTGGATTTATCTTAATATCCTTTAATAGTTATTTATTCAATTTTGCCATATAAACTGACGTTTATTGACGTCAAATCGAACCTACAAAGTCATTGTTTAGTTTGTTTACTTAGGCAGCGGATTAATAGTTATTTTCACGCTGCCGCTATCGTAAATCGCTCTTATATGCATAGATACGTAGCATGAAAATGTCAAATAACATTCGTGTATTAGTTTTCCTTGACGACGGAATGTAAATTCTGTCATTTACATTCCTAGGAAAATCAAAAGAGTAAATCAAGTTTATTTATCCCTAGTTACGCATATGTCAGACTGACATATGTAAGTCTGACGTATGTCAGTCAACTTATGTCAGGTCCAAACTAAAGCATACATTTTATTTTTTGTTTAATTTTTAGGAAATTTTCAAAGGCAGCGTGAAAAAATCTAATAAGCCACACGGAATGTATCGACTGTTAACATCCTCGGCAAGTGACAAGCCTCGGCTTCGCCTCTGCTCGTACACACTTGCCTCGAATGGTAAAACGTCTTTACATTCCTTGTGACTTAAATAACTATTAAGTCACAAGGTATGTAAAGACGTTTTACCATTCGAGGCAAGTGTATACGAGCCGAGGCTTAAGTCACTTGCCGAGAATGTTAGCAGGCGATACATTCCGTGTGGCTTATTAGAATTTTCACGCTGCCGTTAAAAATTTCCTCATTATTCCTCAAAAAATGAAATGTTTGATTTAGTTTGGACGTACGTCACTCTGACATAAGTTGACTGACATACGTCAGACTTACATTATGTCAGTCTGACATATGTATATGTAACTTGGAATAAATCAACTTGATTAACTCTTTTGATTTTCCTTGGAATGTAAATGACAGTATTTACATTCCGTCGTCAAGGAAGAATAATACACGAATGTTGTTTGCCATTTTCATGCTACTTATCTATGCATATAAGAGCGATTTACGATAGCGCCAGCGTGAAATAGTTATTTATTCAATTGTGCCGTATAAAGTGACGTTTTGTATGTTTTAAATTGTTTTCGTCGTTGTCAAGGTTGCTGCACTGAAGTTGTCGTCTTGTCAAATTTTCTCTTCAAAATTGGACTTAATCCGCTAAACGTCAGTTTATATATGGCAAAATTGAATAAATCGTTGTAATACTCTCGCGGATACAATGAACGTTTAAGGCTCAAACACACAGAACGCGTTAACACAGCGCTCATGGAACGCCCCTCAACGTGGCGTTTGGCGATATTGGCTACGTCACACACGTAGCGTTATCTGCGCGGGCGATCTAGTACTGTGGTTGAGTTTGTACACCAATCATGAGTAGTTCTGATGAGGAGGAAGATTTGCTTCTACTTAACGTAAATTTTCTTCGTTTACTTTATTTAAAATCCTGCAGCCATTCTAGGTACCATTAACTCAAAAGAAAGACTACGAAATTTTAAATGAACAGAATAAAAAAAGAGATGTTATTTTGAAACTTTGTTCAACAAAAAGAACAAACATTCATATTATGCGTTCCTAGAAACTTCACTTCCCGTTGCTGTGGCCTTTATTTAGTGATAATTGTTAAACAAAGGAATATCCCATTGCATAACCAGCCTCTAGTAATAATTTTAGAGATGTTGATAACACATAAATATGTGAACTAATATGTTAATAAATTATGATATGTAGGTATTCGTACTTATTTGTGATTCCTAGTTCTTTGGCAGTCTCACTCCAAGCCTCCGCCTGTTTTAGTACATTTTTGTACCACTGGTGAGAGGTATCAAATAGGTAATCGTACTTCCTCACATGTTCAATGAGATTTTCAGTTTCTTCACCCATGGTTTTGAAAAAGAGCCGCCAATAACGCCGGTACCGCGCGGTACTTTTGTAATTTCGTACAACCCGAAAAATTGACGTCGCGTTCCGAATAGTAACGCTGAGTAATAACGCCTGGTGTATGGCATGGATGATGCAATGCGATGCAATACAACCGTACCGCCGTAACGCAACGGTACAGGAACGCCGAACGTCGCGCCATAACGCGTTCTGTGTGTTTGAGACTTTTAACGAGCGATATCAAGCGCGTTACTTTATACGTCACTTTATACGGCAAAATTGAATAAAAAACTATTAATCCGCTGCCTGCCTAAATAAACAAAATAAACAATGACTTTATAGGTTCAATTTGACGTCAATGAACGTCAGTTTATATGGCAAATTTGAATAAACATATGGGGCGGCGGTGGTCGTGTGGTTTAAGGCGCAGGCTTTGAGTCAGGCTGTCACTATCGTCGTGGGTTCGAATCCCACGTAATCCATGGATGTTGTGATTGTTGCGGGAAGTGTGTAAAATGTATCCAAAATCCCGTTCGTATTCACGCCGGTAACCAGGCCGGATAGGATCGGATATCCTGTAGGAGGGCGAGACTAGGATACACACACCCTGATTCGGTAGAGCACGGAGTGAATCAACTGGGGTGAAAGCCTTAGGGAGAACAACCGTGCTCGAGGACCGTGGTTCGGAGCCCACGTTAAACTGTAGGTCCCGTCCAGATTAGCCTTGCAGCAAAAAGGAGACGTTAACTACTCTCTCTCTCACACACACACACAAATAAACATATAAATAAGACGTCTCACAAAATTTTATTGTGATAAATATATCAATAGAAATAGAAATATGTACTTAGAAATTAGATACAAATAAAACAACTTGACCCAGACTAGCATTCAGTGGAACACTTTATTGCATGTACTCGTAAACAAAAAAGTTTTATACAATTCAATGTAATTACCAATACTGCATCATTTGATACACTCAGTTGATGCCATGTCTTACTCCAAGTACTTCTCAATTAAATCTTCTTCGCTTAACATGAGCTCCTTCAATGAATTTTTAAAATTGTGAAATTCGCATTCGGTCTCGTCGTCGGGTAACGTCATCAAGTCGGGCTCTGCGACTGTGGATGCGCAGTGAGAGAAGTAAAGTTTCACAACATACTGCTCTCGTTTCTTCCATAGCTCGAAGGTTACCACCGCCGCGTAGTTGGGCCACTTGTAATTTTTGATTTGCAGCGTTTCTAGGAGCGCCACTAGGTTAATGTCGTGTCCGAAATAGACCAAGAGGTTCGGTCCCGCGGACCTGTTGTTTATCTTATTTTCCATGTGTGTTACCATTTGGTATAAAAATCCTCCCATATCTGTAAATGAAGGAGTAGATATGAGGTTTAGGTGGTAGGAAACTTACTGACACATTAGTTTCCTGAAGGGAGTATCAATCACCAATTTCACGCATTCAACGTAGTATTTCAACAAGGGTTGTGGATATATTTTGTGAACCCACTCTGCTATTTCTTCGCCGTGAGATTCAGCGTACATGAGGTTATCGACGAATAACATCAACATATGGCCACTGTTTATGTCCTCACCGACGTTCTTAACGATGTAATCGATCATACCACTTTCGTTCACTTTTTGCATGAATTGAGTTTGGGCCTTTCTCATTTCGTTCTTGTAAATGGCAGATTTGTGCTGTCGCGGGGAATAGGCTAACACGTTCGATGGCACTTCGAAGACAGGAATGGGATGCCAATTGATGTCGTCGTGCCAGATTTCGCCCTCGGATGGGGGATAAACTCCGGCGGCGTAAAGTTGGGCCGACATGAGGGTCCTGTCGTTGCCCGTAGACGATACTTTAAAATACTTTTTGGAATATTTTGGGCCCACAATGTTCCGATATCTTTCTCGTGTCGCTTTGCCTACGTTGTAACATTCCTGTTTGCCTTCCTGGAATAATGCAATTCGATTCGTTGATCATAAGGAAAAATTCATTATGAAAAGTTGAACTGACAATAAATTGAATAATTGCAATCTTACCTTCGTTAGTTCCCCCCATTCTTCCGGATTATCATAGGCGTTTGTGCATAGCGTATTTTTAAATATTCTTATCGGATTCCTACTTCCATGTCTAATCAACTAAAAATTTCACCAAAGAAGTGGTGTGACACTTGTGAAATCCTTTGAAATTAATTGACTTACTTGTATCACCGTTATCAGTTCGCCAGTTTCACTGCTCAGTGCCATTTTTTCAAACGAAGATTACACAATGAAAAAATATTACGTTTATACCTTTCCCTTTATCTTTTCGTTACTTTATATATGCCGATCTCGAGAAAATCCTTAAGATTTTATATTCATGTTGAACTCTACCATAGCAGATAACATAAGATAACAATTATAAATAAAAATTGTCATTCCCGAGTTAATAGTGATATGTATTTAGTTTTTTACCCTTTCACCCTAGTTAGGTATTCCAGTTAGAGGGTGACGTTACTCACAATTAAAAACAATAAAAATATCGCAGTAGTCTACATTTCATTGCGAACTTATGAAATTGCATTTTTGTCTCCTCATTTTGATATCTACTGCCACCACGAGAGTTTTTAAAGCAACTTTAAATTTGACAAAGCAGTTTTCAACTAAGACAACTTAAAAGGAACCTAACTGCTCCAATTTGGATATTATCAGCTTGAGAATAAGTCTAAGACACAGAAGGAAGGTTGTCTCAAAATTTTGAGAAGGTTTGAGACAACCTTCCTTCTGTGTTTGAACTGCCCTGAGAACATCACTTGGTTTTAAGTCTAAGACACTTATGTCCGGTTTCTGGTACATTCCCTTATCGGTTCAATAACTATAGGTTCCATAAAGTTAATGAACGTATAAAGTCTAGTGCCGTTTCTGAAAGCATTCGTTCTGTAAGTTATAGATTCAATGAGTATTGGTTCGACAAGCAATTTTTCTATTGTAACACAGATGGCGATAATCTCGGAACGTCATATTTGCTTAGAAATGCGCGTTTTGTGAATGACAGAAAATACGGTTACAGTTAAAAATGCAGTTTCACGTGTCAATTATGGCAAGCGTCACAGACAAAGGTTAGCGAGCAGTTATTATTCTAACCTAAAATGATGCTGGTCGTCGTACTTCCACACTCCACAGTGCGCCTGCGTCACATAATTTATCGCACCGTAATGGTCCGATAACTTGTGTGAGCACTTATTGAATCGATAACCCCTGTCGAACGTTTCAGAAACTGTTTTTGGTACTTTATGGAACCAATAGCCTTATTGGTTCCATATCTATACTTTCAGAAACTCGTCATTAGTAAGTAAACCAATGGAACCTCAAAAATCTCCAAACTGCCTAACGTGTAGTGTCTCTAGCGCGTATTACTTAGAAAACCCCGAATTTCCCTTACCGAAATGGTATAAAGGGGATGAAATAAACTTGGCACGTTTTCAGCTTAGGCTCCAAAATGACTCAAAAGAATCTAATGGCATATCATAAAACCAAAAACTTAAAATAGTCAATATTTCCGCTACTGTCAACTACATAGAATCTCCCCAAGCAACAACATCCAATTTTCTTCAAAGCTAAATTCGATAATACTTTTATGTAGCTAATGACATTTTCAAACAAAAGTTCTCCGCAGTCGTGAAGGGTTGAATTTCGTTTAAGGTTTCACAAAATGGGTTTAGGACGAATCGAGAACAAAACGAGAGCGTAGAATTTAATTAACATGTACGTATGTGCGCTGTAAACGAGGTTATACACATAGCACTAATTATTTATGAAATTAATATTACCGGGGTAGGTAAGTAGGTACCTGCGAAATTCCAGGCGGAAGTATTATTTATGGAACACGTTGCCTCGATGGGTTCCACAGTGCCAGAAGTGTGGCGTGAAAGAGAAGTAAATGTGTGAAGGGTAGTAAAATAACGTGTAAAGTGTAACGTGTAGGTTAAAAGCGCTAAGTAAGTGATGAGGTTATTAACATGGAAGGCACTCGTTTCGCGCCTCGCCGACTTTTTTGTAGAATTTTGGTTGTGTTGGTGTACTTCGGGAAATGTTAGGGCTAAAAACCGCCCCCCAAAATCAATATTCAGTTTTTACTCAAATGATCGCTCTATTATTTTCTATAAAAAGGCATTTCTAATAACCACACAATTGCAACCCCAATTTTTCATAAAGGTGAATTACAAATTTTGGAACTTTTTTGGATGGGATATTTGTACTAATGTTGACGTACTTCAACTTCAATGATGTTTCAGAAATGTCTCGTAGTGCCTAGTTGTAATATTTGTTTGAAATCGGGAACATTAAAACAGTGTAATGTTAGTTTAGAGGCAAATTTTCAGGAATTAAGAATTCAGAATTGAGGATTCAAAATTTCAGGAAATGTTCAAATAACTCGGAAAAACGTTTCAGAACATTCTATTTCAAAGTGTTTTGTAAGCATTTTAACATTTTTAAGAAAACTATAACTAACTTTCAGTTCGTCGTAAAACCTAAAAATTGTACTCTAGCTTGAAATTGGAAACATTTTTCAGTTAAATAGACATTTCAGAAATGTTTCACATTACTTTGCTGTATTGCTATTTATTTAAAATATTTTCAAACATATTTCGGAAACATTAAAATGATATCAGTTTGTAGGTTAGTTTGCAGAATTTCACGAAAATTCCAATATGACGGCAAAAAGTTACAGAACATTCTAAGTCAAATATTTTGTGAACATTTTAAGATTTTTAGCTATGATATTGATTGGTAATGATCATAACTACTTTCCAGTTTGTTGTAATAATAGAAAATTTACATTAACTGGAAATGGAGAATATTTCTCAGGTAAAGTGAGTTTCAGAAATTTTTCGCATTGCTTGGGTATAACATCTGCTCAAAAACTTATAAACATTTTTCTGAAATATTCAAAAAGTGTCAGTTTAGACATTAAATTCCATAATTCCGGCACAAGTTGAAATATTTTGAAATATATATCGACATAACGTTCCAAACATTCACTTTCAAAATATTTTGTGAACATTTAACGTTTTTAGGTGAAATATTGTTCTTTAATGTTTCTCAATCACAATTTAAACATTTTCCTACTTAACATTTCATAATTATTTTTTTCCCAATATTTTGTGAACATTTTAACATGTTTAGTTAAAATAGTAATTTGTAATGATCATAAATATTTTCTAAATGGTTTTAAAACCTGAAAAATATGCTCTATCTCGTAATAGAGAACATTTAATCAAAGTATTGTTTCAGATATGTTTCATAGTGCTTAAGTATAATATTTTTTATTCAAAATATTTTCAAACAGTATTAGGAAACGTTAAGAAAAGTGTCAGTTAACGGTTTTAAATCAGAACTTCTGAGAGAGTTTAAATATTTCGAAATATTTCACAGCAATGTTTGAGAACATTCTATTTCAAGATGTTTTGTGAACATTTTAACATGTTTAGGTAAATTATTAATTTGATATGATAATGTGTCTTCCAGTTCGCTCTAAAGTCTCTGGTTCGAGATATAAGGTGAGGTTATGTTCCAGAAATGTTTCATTTTGTTTAATATACCTGCTTTAAATATTGTAACGCGAAATGTAAACAGCAGCGCGCAACGTGTTTACTCTTATCGGACCTCGGCGGATACTTCAAAGTTAAGTGGGCAATAAAAAAAACGTCCCCAACGTTCCGGCAACATCTCATTAAGGAAAGAATGATTTATTACCTTCTGGGCGTTTTTAGATAAACATTATTAGGGAAAAGAAGGATCGAGTTCTTTCAGGAATCATCGCGAATACAATTGAGATATGTATATAACCGGGCTTGCGCTCGGAGAGATTAGATTAGACGTAAAGCCTCGAAAGAGTAAACAGCGCGAAAAACGGACAAGCGAATTGTACAAATAAATTAAAAAGTTAAGTGTGTTATATAAATTAATTAGTTCAGTAATAGTCCAAATAAATTAAGTAGTGTGTAGTTTATAATTAAGAACAGTGTAAATAAATTAGAATAAATGTTACAATATTTTAAAACACTTTTCGGAAACATTTCTATTTCATAATTTCAGAAAAAGTTCAAAAACTTCAAATATTTCGGCAGGACGTTTCAGAAAAAAGTTGTTTTCAGAACGTTTCAAAACGTTTTGGAAACATTGTAACATTGTTAGGTAGTAATTATTATATAATTAATGTAATTAGCTTCGAAACCGCCAGCTGCTTGTGTGTCAAAAATTAAAAATGTTATACACATCTAAAATAATCTAAGTGAGCGTCAAAAAATAAATTCATGGGTGCAGTAATTTTTAAGAAATTGAAAACAAACTGAAAAATTAAATGAATACAACGTCATAGGAACCTAATTTTAGTATAAAGAGGAATACATTTGATATTCTAAGACAACATATACCTTCCAAATAGTCCCATAAATCGTGACCGTTACACGTCTTTAACGCTAAATGCATCAAATATCTTCCACAGTGTTTCCTCGGAAGTGTTCAATTATCCAAAACGCTACAATCTTTCATACTCGTAACGAACTGACGAGCTCTCCAATGAAGCTTCCATCCGCTATTAAATCATAATAACAAATGTGAAAACAACAAGCGCTAATTAAAGCGTCATCGGCATCAATGCGGTAAATAAAGGACGTGTATCGAACGCTACACCGACTTCCTATTACAGTTCCCCGGAGAAAAGGAGGGGGAAGAGGCGGAAAACCGCCCTTGTTGATTTTCCATTAATAAGTTATAATGCTCCGGGATAGGCCTTTACCTTAGGATAGGTCAATAGGTTTTAAAGCGAGTAAATCAACGAATGTGTGCACATGGGAAGTGTTTCATTCAAAACATGGAGTAAATCTTGGAAAGTAGAGGTGTGAGATTAGGTAGGTAAGTTGTAGGAATGGTTACGTCGTATTAGATGACTTGATAGAATCTACATAGAAAGAAGAAATGGGAGATTTAAGCAACTTTACTATTCGAACTCGTCTTCAATAATACAAACTATAGACTCATTTAGTAACTATTTATTTTAATAGTGAGTAGCTATGTAGAGAGAAGCATATCAACTTTTAATAACCACATCCTGGAAAATATTAAGTTACAATATTGACGCACTTAAATTAAATGGTAGGGAATTCAATTTTCTTTACAGCATATTCTAGGGATATTTGTTATTTCACGAATTAATTCATGGAAACTTTTTGGACAACAATGAACTCTTGAACTTTTCGAGTTTTAAAAATCTGGAGATTACTTTGTGAAACAGGAAAATTGTGAAACTCACATTCGCACCTACAAACGTTCTATAAATAATCTTACGGTCTTATTACCCTCTCATTGTCTGTTTATTTAATCTACTCCAATTACCACTCCTCGTCGCTCCAGCAAGATTAAATAAATAAACTTTTGTACCAGTCCGATTAAACTAATGTTCCTCACGGCAGACGTAAATGCGCTTCCAGTGGTTTCCTTCTCTCAGAAGCGAACGGAATGCCATACAAAGCGACCTAATTGTGGTAAGGAAATCGTACATCTCGAGAATGGGTGCTCTCCAATTGGAATTCGGTGTACGAATGTTGTGGGCTCGAACGTCCGGGACGTTCGATACGGGACATCCTGTATGATCCCAGATTAGGAGGTTGCGCTATTTCTGTACGTACCTGCAGTGGATTAAGTTTAGTTCGTGTGAACGGTGTAAGCATAACTATTTGATATGTACCCGTTCAACTTCTGACAATCGATAATTGTTATGGATTGTAAATTGTGAATAAGGGATGTAAAATATGCACTAGAAAATGTGTCAATATGCATGCAACATGCACTAAAAGGACGCCTAATATGAATATATTTACGCAGACCTTACGCATAGCTGAACTATTATTTGAAACATTTTTTTTTCTAAAACCTTCCTAAAGGACACTTTACCAATTTCTCACAAAACATTTTCAAAAAGGCTTTAAATGTTTTCACTAAACTTTATATTTGAATTACCATATGAATACAATATGTATACAAGTTCTATTCGAAATATTTTTTCCTAAAACTGTCCTAAAGGGCACATTACTATTAAGAATTTTTATGTTGTAAAATTTTCTTTAAAACGGTTTTGGTGATTTATACCAAATCTCATAACTCAAGTTAGCTGTTTAATGCCTATACCTTTTATTTAAAACATTTTTACCTTAAATTGCCCTAAAGGGCGTTTCTTTAAGTGCTTTTATTTATTCCAAGTCGATGATTGCATTCTTATTTCGAAGTATAGACATTGACATTTGTTGTTATATTTCATAAGTAAATTTATATATCGTTGGGATGAAGTTAGTTGTATTCAAAAACATTTTTCATAAACCTTTGTCATCTAACAAACAACCAAAAGAAATATTTACTAATGAGAGAAAATTTTAATATTCAATACTAAATCAATTTTATGAAAGGGTGATAATGTTGCCATGAATATTTTGTCCGGCCATGTAGACCAAGAGCTGGAGACGAAATATCAACGTCATCAGTAATATGGAATTGGTAAACAGGAATAAACTCTATTACCATCAGTTATTCAAGTCTCGAGCAGGCGGACAGCTTACTCGCTGCGGAGGGTAGTTATAAGGGGCGAAAGTGGTTAATTTTTCGGGGAAATTTCGGCGTCGATAATACGCTTCAAAATTTATGTAATGATAGGTCTTAACATAACTGAACGAAATTCCAAGCGGCGAACAAATGAGTGGGTGTAAAGGGGTTGGCGGACAAGGGTAAACGGAGTGAAAATTTATGGAAAAATTCGTGAGTTTATTCCTGTTTACGAATTCCATGTTATACTGATGAGGTTGAAATTTTGGCTCTAGCTCTCCGCCTTTTCACCCCCTTCACCCTTGTCCGCCGACCCCTTTACACCCACTCATGTGTCCGCCGCTTGGAATTTCGTTTAGTTATGGTAAGACCTTCTTCTTTAAGGGTGGTATTCAGAAACGGCACTTAAATATTTCTCAAGTGTTCCTTAGCTAAGTTAAGTTTTTTCGTAACTTAACGGTAAGGAGCGATTTGTATTCAGAAACGTCACTTAAATAAATCTTGGCTGAGAAATTTTTAAGTCGCTATTTTTTCATTTCGTGTCAAACTCTGTCAAAAACATAACCTACAACCTATATTTTTCATTGTTTACATTTGGGATATTTGGTTAATTGTTAATTTGTTGAGTCCTGAAGGTCCTAGAATTGAGGAGTGTTGTGACTGTGTACCTGAGACTGGAATTCCAGGCAAACAACAGGGAAACGTCGGGCGTGTATTGAAGGGAATATGGTTATTTAAGGGACAGGTGGTAGAGGTATTAGGAAACTTTCCGGGAGCGAGCAGGGGCCCAGCAGGAGCCCCTAGCAGGATAAACTCGAGAAGGAGCACCCGATGCGGCGAGGCCGATGACCCACTACACCGTCAAACGGATCCCAAGGCAGCCCAGCTGCCGATCCCAGTCCCCAAAGATGACGATGGCCCCGTGACCACCAGGACGAAACGGGCCTACATACATGACTAAGTCACGGTTTTTTGTGGTTTCCTGTGACCGTAACCAGAATTGGCAGCCACCACCGGAGGAATCGAGAAAGCCTCAGCCTTCCCCCTCACCAGCATGCTAGGACCATTAGATGTAGCACAAGATGATATTGTAACATATGCACACATGTTGCAGATGACGCTTAATAAAGATATTTAAAAGTAAAAAGTATTAGGAAACAGGTAGTGTTCAAATCACATTAACGAGAGAGAAATACACATAAAGGACCACTTTACAAGAATAGGGGAAAGACGAGTTAAATGATAGCGATGGTCATTTCAGTAGATTTAAAAGAACAGTACCAGTTCTAGAGGGTAGAGATGTGGGTAATTGTAAGTAGGTATAAAGGCCCCACTGCCTTTTTCTACTCATTTTTAATGGTGCGCTTCAAGTTAGAGGACGTTGAAATGGAGAAGAGGATTAATTTTAACCTCAGTGAGAAGGCGTTGCTTAAGGAGCTGGTGGCAAGGAATTGCAGCATTGTTGAATGCAAACGTTCGGATGTGGTACCTGCAGACTCTGTTGTGACGAAAGTTGTTCTAAAGGAGTAAGGGGCATTCCTCGTTGATCTTGTACCTCTAGGATTTGTGTTATTAAAGGGAAAATAACATTAACCACACACTCTTCCGTAAATCGATAGCGCTTTTTAAATTCGAACTCGTCCAATTCAAAGAAAGGCGTTTCCCTAATATACCTTCGGGCACGTACTGGGCGGTGAATTCTTTCCAGAAACTCATCGAAATCATCATTCTCATAATAATATCGCTCAATTCTCCGATAGTCATCGAAAGCGTCGTTCTCATTTTCAAACATCTTCAAAACAAATAACGAAATAACCTCTACTTTCATCGACCTAACCTCAATCTTTCGGCTAAGGAATACTTAAGGTACCTATCGAGCTACCTTAAATATTTCTTAAGTATTTTTTAAATGTAAGACAAAACTTTACTAAGGAGGATTCAGGAATAGAATTAAGTGGGAGAATGACGTTACTTAAGAAATACTTAGCAATTATTTTAAGTTAAGATTTCCTTCTGCTAAGGAAGGTTTCTGAATACAAATTCGGACTTAAGGAACCACTTAAGTTAAGAAATATTTAAGGAACGTTTCTGAATACCACCCTTAGTGCCATATCTGCGGCGGATGTCGGCAACCATCATAGCTATCCTGACTTTTGAGGCAGCGTTTCTAAAAAGGTGATTTGAGATGCATCCAAACCACTCTCTCAGATTTTTCAGCCACGATATTCTTCTTCTTCCTATGCTTCTTTTGCCTTCTATCTTCCCCTGCATTATTACTCGTAAGATGCAGTAATTTTCGCCTCGCATTTTGTGCCCTAGATATTGCAACTTTCTCTCTTTGATTGTACGTTCAACTTCTTTTTCTTTACCGATTCTTCTTAACACTTCAACATTTGTGATACGATCCGTCCACGCCATTCTCAAAATTCTTTGATAGGTCCACATTTCGAAAGAGTCGTCTCATTGCATCTGCATTTAGCGTCCATGCTTCTACCCCATAATAACGCACACTGTGTACATAGCACTTTGTCAAACGCAATCTGAGGCCTAATGTCAGATCTTTACTACACAGAATTATTTTCTGCGGTATATTCATTGCTTTCTGTAATAAGTGTCCCCAGGTAAGTGTACCTTTTCACTCTTTCGATTTGTTGACCTCCAACCAATAAGTTTTCATTTATGGTATTGTTCTTACAAATTTTCATAAACTTTGTTTTTTTGACATTGAGAGAAAGTCCGTACTTTCCACTACACCTTGATATCTTGTTCGTAACTCTCTCCAAATCCTCCAAACTATCTGCTATTATATTACTGTGTCGTCAGCATATCTGATGTTAATCAAAACTCCATTCACACTTCCACCAGCGTTCTCATTTTCCAATACTTCTAATGTAATTTGCTCCGAGTACGCATTAAATAACAAGACCTATCATTACATAAATTTTCAAGCGTATTATCGATGGCGAAATTTCCCCAAAAAATTAACCACTTTCATCCCTTATCTCTACCCTCCGTACCAAGTAGGCTGTCCGCCTGCTCAGAACTTTAATAACTGATGGTATAGAGTTTGGACCTGTTTACGAATTCCATATTACTGATGACGTCGAAATTTCGTCTCCAGCTCTTGGTCTAATAGGAGAAAGTCTTACTATGTTATAGTCCGACTATATTTAATGTGTATAATTTATTCAAGGTAGTAAATGTTTCGAATGTTTGCGGGTATACTATGTCCAGCCACAATTGGAACACCCACAAAAACACTTAATGGCTTTTTAAGTAGTGAAGAGCGATGCCGCCTTCTCGTCCATGTGCGTATCATTACGGATAATAACTCTAACGATGAATTCACTTCCAAATCGCACAGACAAATGGCACACACATTCACACACCACTGCTTTCTCAAGTATAAGTGCCGAAGAAGACATCACAAGGAAGGCACACGTGGCCGCTGTGTTATGGCCCAGTGGACCATAGACTCTAGTTCCTTATCTGTACATATCCATACATTCACATATATGATTTCAAGGGCAACTGAACACCTGCATTTTAAAAATACCAGGGCGTTTCTGAATAATCAAAAAGATAAGTCCCATGGTTTTGAATAGAGACAACGACAGCGTCCTTATCGGACGGCGGCTTACCTCAAAGGGAGGCCGCTAATTAATTCATAAAAACAGTTGCAGAATACTCCCGAATATTCTTATTAAAGGAAGAATGATTTATTGCGTTCGTAATTATTCACCTTTCGCCGTGTTTATGGCCCTTTTTGAGTACCCGCAAACACTCGAAACATTTACTACCTTGAATTAATTATACCTACACATTAAATATGGTCGAACTATACACATCGTTTACTCTAGAATCTTTGAAAATGGTGTTACACTGTTCTACGGCAAGACTGGTTGTTACTCATTTTTCACAGAAATGGATGAAATTAACTTGGACTTCGGTGAGCAACACCAAAATTGTCAGCTCGGTGTATACCTAAGTTAGGAGCGAAGTGCATCCGTGGTAGCAAGCGAAGGGTCGCGTACGCCTCGAGCGCTCGTATCGAGCGTCACCTACTTTTCGGGAGGCTCGCGAGCAGTGAACGTGTGCAGCGAGTTTCCCAGTCGGGAAAGTGGCGGAAGCGCGCTGGAAAAGCGGGGGAGGGGGCGACGGGAGAGAGGAAAACGCTCCCGTTCCGCGTCCCTCTCTCCCTCTCCCTCCCTGTCTCCCCTTTTCTCTCCTCTCCCTCTCGCGGAGTATCAGAGTGTCAGTTGTGGCGACGCAGCCCTGCGATCGACATGTCCGACGGCGGCGGCGGCGGGGACTTTCCTCCCGTCATCGAGCTGAACGTCGGCGGGGTGCCGTACACGAGCACGCTGAAGACGCTCACGAGCCAGCCGGACTCGCTGCTGCACGCCATCTTCACGGGGCGCGAGCCCGTCGCGAGGGACTCGAAGAGCCGCTTCTTCATTGACCGCGACGGGGTCCTCTTCCGGTACGTGCTCGATTTCCTGCGGGACGGCAATGTCGTCCTGCCGGAGTGCTTCAGGGAGAGGGAGCGCCTCAAGAGGGAGGCGGAGAAGCTGATGCTGCACGGCCTCGTCGAGGCGATCTGCCAGGAGGGCAGGAACAGGCCGCCCGGCGTCATCACCGTCGGCTACAGGGGCAGCTTCCAGTTCGGCAAGGACGGGCTCGCCGACGTCAAGTTCAGGAAACTATCTAGGTGAGGATCGCCCCCGCTAATGCGACCTACATTAAATATCACAGTCACAAATATATCCTATAGTAAATATCGCTCCACATGTCGGCCGGTTACCGTCGATAAACGTATCTCTCGTTCTCTTACGTTTTCCTTTGTGTTTTGGATTTGAAATCATCTTCACTAGTCAGTCTGTTCCTGTGGGTCAAACTTGCACTTCGTAATTAAGATACTTACAAATCAACGCTGAAACTTTCATGACATATGTTTAATCATAGTCCAGTCATCAGCCATTTTCGCGTGGAATTTCGGAAAACAAGGTGGATTTAGGTAGTATTTATAACCTTTTTCAAAGTTGGACTTGTGTCGAAGTGTGCCTTTTTAATATTAGACTGACTAATTTGAAGCAACTTGTGTTCTATAAAGTTTTTTTTGTAAAGTTAATATTTTTTGAGTTATTCACGATTGAAACTACACATTTTTCATTGAAAAACGAATGTTTTTTAACCGTTTTTCACCAATAACTTTAAAATCATTCATTTTATCGGAAAAAAACATTCAGAACAAAAATTTTTGCTAGTAAACAAACAAAAAGATTCGTTTTATGATGACCTCTATAAGCCCAATAAGGGCTCAGTTATTGCTCGTTAAAGGATGGTTATTTTTCGAGAACCCCAAAATTGTAAATCTTCAACCTTCAATAACTTGAAAATTGTGAAATTTTTGGGGAAAACTCAATAGACCTTTTTTAAAGTAAATAAAACAAAATCTTTCAAATAAGCACTGATAAAAGTCTTTTCCATAAGAATTGACTGATTTATAACAAAAATAAAGTAATACCTCTCCTTTTTCCTTTTAAATTTAAAAATAACACCCTGGTCATTACCACCCTGCTAAAAATTAAGCGTATCCCACTTGTAATTAACTTTATTTAGGCATTATTGATATGATCCATGTTGTTTAACCGGTTTAGAATGCCTATTTTAGAAAAAAAAAACGTTTAAAATGAAAATCGCATTTTCGTAATTTTGGAAAAAAAAATTTTATTAAATAAATCAAAAACTGTTCTAGATATGAAAAAATATTTCAAATATTAATTGCAGGCTTTCTCTCATTGAAAATTTTGTTTTTTTTTTTGTTTACTTTAAAAAAAATCTTTATAGAACATAAGTCGCTTAAAATTAGTCTGATTTTAAAAAGGTACACTTCGGCACAAGTCCAACTTTGAAGAAGGTTATAAATACTACCTATATCCCAATTTTCAAAGAAATCGACCTTGTTTCCCACAATTCCACAGTTCTAATGTTTTTTACCGCTGATGACTGGATTATCAGGTGGCAACACGTTTTTAATATAACGTGTAACATCATCCAACAGCTTAATAATAATCCTGTTACCTTACAATCTTACAAATAATTTATAAAATGGCTTTTATGGGAAATAACGTAATAATCGAACTGATAAACAAAAACCAAATATCTTGTGCCCAATATTAAACTAATAAATACAGAACGCTTTAGACTCGCGCTTGATTGCCACATTTTGGGGTATTATTGCCTTTTTAGCTATTTTTGCTGCACCGACAATTAAATTTACTTATGTAAGTGCTTATGCTTCATTATTTCACCAAATATGTACATCTGTAATGTATAAATGAGGGAGATACATATTTTTTTACATCGCAAAATTCCTAAATTTTATAACCATAAGTAACTCAGTTGTTAATCAGCTTATAGAGTTTTGTTTAATTATCTTTTTTTATTTAACCGCCCATGATGTATTTTCAGTTAATCTGTGTTCTTCGATACAAAATACATTGAGTTTTACCTGTCTTAGGTGAAATCAACAAATAACATTTAGTAACTACTAAACTCTCCCTTATCTGAGAGGGAGTTATTCCGTCGGCATGGAATAATGCTACATCGCTTTTGCTACATAAGAAAGAAGATAATCTTGTCAAACTATAGACCTATCAGCCTTCTTATCTACATGTTTAAATTATTTACAAAAATATTTAGCAAACACCTTACGACAACATTTGAAAAGGTGAGATTTGTCACTCAATTATTATTTTAATTATAAACAACATTTTTGGTTTGTTTACATTGCTTGATAATGCAAATATCACTTCCTAACAGTCTTAATCTTTGTTAAATGTATTCAAGTGTAAACCGAGTTATATACTACTAACCTATTAACTGCCACTTAATTTTGATGAAATATCGTATGCATTAGATTTTACTGTCGATAATTTCCTTAAGCATCAACGTAATGTCACTTGGTTAACTATGTCCTTTGCTTTGTTCTCTAAATCTATCTTGAGTTAATTCGCGTTGCCTGAAAGGAAAAGTATTACTTTATAATGGTCTTCAGCTTTATTACAGAAAATCAAGTATTAACTAAGGCTACTAAGTAATTAACTGTCATTTGAACGTTGTGCCAAGTTCGCATACAACATAACTTTACTGTCCACAACTTACTCAACCGCCGTCGTAATTTAATGTCGTAATTTAAGTTAGTCTACAGTGTCTGATAAAATGTGTATTGCTTTGTAGTTTTCATGAGTTCAGTTAACCAATAAGAGTTAGCTACTAGTAAACCTTTGACTCTCTGTTGCTGAAGCCTTGTGTACATTTCACATGGATCCTGTTTAACAGCCAGCAACTTTCTTAACTGTAAATTTATTTTAAATTGATTTACATTGTTCGATTAGGAAAATATTTTTTGCAACTGTCTTAAGTTTAATTTAAACAAAATCAAGAATTCACCGAGTTTAATAAAATGTGTATTGCTTTGTAGTTTTTATGAGTTCAGTTAACCAATAAGAGTTAGGTACTAGTAAACCCTTGACTCGTTGTTGTTGTAGCCTTGTGTACATTTCGCATAGATCCTATTTAACAGTCAGTAACTTTCTTAACAGTAAACTTATGTTAACTTGATTTACATTGTTCGATTAGGCAAATATTTTTTGTAACTGTCTTAAATTTAATTTAAACAAAATCAAGTACCTATTTACCGAGTTACAGAATACTAAGTTATTAAATATCGCTTAAGTCACATTTAAATGTCGCATTTAGTTACTTTCTTAACTGTAAACTTATTTTAAATTGATTTATGTTGTTCAATTAGACAGATATTGTTCGTAACTGTCTTAAATTTAACATAAAATCAAGTATTCACACAGTTACAGACTACTAAGTTATTAATGATCGCTGAAATCATGTTTAAATATCGCAGTCAGTGATTTACGTTGTTGGATTAGGCAAATATTTTTTTAACTGTCTTAAATTTAACTTAAATAAAATCAAGTATTCACCGACTTAAAGACTACTAAGTTATTAAGTGTCACTTAAATCACATTTAAATATCGCAGTTAGTAATTTTCTTAACTGTAACCTTATTTTAACTTGATTTATGTTGTTCTATTAGGCAAATATTTTTCGTAACTGTCCTAAATTTAACTTAAACTAAATCAAGTATTCACCAAGTTGCAATGAAGTATTAATTGCAAGTATTAATTATTGCTTAAATCACCTTTAAATATCGCATACCTGAGTTTCAACTACCAATAATGTATTTAACTACCAAGGCAATTTTCATTAAATTTTACTGTCTAATACATTGTTGTGTAGTTGTTACGAATTTTGAAATTAACAGTTAGTAATTATTAAACTCCTGACTATCATTAATGCCTTGTGTACAGTATTCACGAATCAAATTTAACTGTCAATATTTTCTCTATTTTCTCTTCTTCTATTTTCTATTATTTTCTCTTTTACATCAGACTTAACGGTCAGTACCTTTCTTAACTATAAACTTATTTTACGTTAATTATATTGCGTAATAAGGTAATTATTGATGTGTAGTGGTTCTAAATATGTATACAAAGTTGACGGACCACTCTTCAGGCCGGCATAACAAAAAAGTAGAGATTTTGTGTCTTTTTTGTAGCGAGAAAGCCAATTTTGCAGCTTTTGAATAGCCGGAGCTACAAAAGGTGGGCCAACTTAATATTAAGTTAACGGCCACCACTATAACTCATATACGGAATGTAATAGGATGCTCTGGTTTGCGCAGGAATTTGTGTCTTTAGAAGTACTTGAAAGTCACTGGGCCAAAAAAAATGTTGGCCACATTTGGCTAATTTTGGCCAAAAATGACAAGATGTTCAATCATCACTCACGGTTCAATTTCATGATATAGTAGGAATCTTAAAAATCATTTGGCATTGAAAACCTTCTGTTAACTGGCCGAAACAGCGGGCAAAAATTGCCAGAAATGGCCAAAAATTCGAAAATTACTTATTTCAGCCAAAACATGGGAAACCCTGTGTATACGTCGACAGCTCGAACATGTGGTACACAGAGAGCTCAGAAAAGCTAGCAGGTGGTCAATAAAATACTTCTATACTTATATATATACTTCTTTTAATAAAAGAGAGAGTTCTAAACTTTATGAACCCAAGTAATAAAAAACAAAATTATGATTCTATCTTAGCTGAATGGCAAAGCTCCTGGTCCAATTTACACGATAAAGCCCAATGGACTAAAACACTTATACCAACCCTCGAACCATGGATAAATTGTAGATTCAAACAAACAAATTACTTCTTCTCCCAGTTCCTTTCTGGACACGGTTGCTTTGGTAAATTTACATTCAAAATCAAGAAAAGTTTGACAGATGAATGTTTCTACTGCCATGAATTTGATGATGCTAACCATACAATTTTTGAATGCTGGAAATGGGCAGCAGAAAGGCTAGAAATAAACCAAAAACTCAAAATAGAAATTCGTAGTGACAATGTCATGAACGTGATGCTATCCTCGAAGAAAAATTTTGACGACATTTTTAAATTCATAACATGTATAATTTCAGAAAAATCTTCAGATGAAATAAAATTTCAAAATTTACAACGTAGTTAATACAAATCATAACCTTTTTCATTTATTGTAAAATACTGCACATTTTATATATTTTTTTTTCTAGGTTATGTAATGCGTATTTATTTCTATAGTTAATATTATTTCCATTCTCTTCCTTATACTATTACCAATTAATTATCCATATATTCAATAACAACTGTAAAA
Organism: Cryptocephalus moraei; assembly: GCA_946251905.1. Taxonomy (NCBI): domain Eukaryota; kingdom Metazoa; phylum Arthropoda; class Insecta; order Coleoptera; family Chrysomelidae; genus Cryptocephalus; species Cryptocephalus moraei. The sequence continues at coordinate 11,048,924 of OX276455.1, forward strand.
ATGATTACCCATTTTTCTTCTGAAGATACGGAAATTTTTAATTTCCAAGCCAGAAGAAACATCGGTCCCATCATAAGAGAGGGTTTTTTTAGTGGGTAACCTCCGTGGACCCCCACAGTGTCTGATGCGCTGGAAAATACTTTATGATTGAGCAACAACACTCTTCATACTAGCCATTTATACTGACACTATAATACATGTTCACCCCCACACCGTTTACCTCTCAAGAAAGGATTTTTCACCTCATCATTCCCCCATAAACGGGTTTTTCCCTCTAGAAAAAAAAAAAAAAAAAAAAAAAAAAAAAAGGTGGTCAATAAAAAATACCCAGAAATGGGTATTGAATATGGGCCAAAACGTGCTAAATCCTGTATATATCTGAATTGTTCGAAAATGCGGGCCATGGGAATTCCAGCAACAATGTGGAGCATTTAGGAGACTCTGTCAGACACTAAAAGTCACTTTGCACAGCGGGCCTGTGGAGCTACAAATTCTAAAAGGACTTATTTCGGATAAAACGTGTTAAATTATGTGTATACGCCAACAGTTCGAAAATGTGGGTCCCGGAATTTTCAGACACACTCTAGCCACTGGAATTCACCAGAAACTGCGGGCCTGTGGAGCTACAAATTCTAAAATTACTAATTTCGTCCAAAACGTGATAAATCTTGTATATACTTCGACAGTTCGAAAATATGGGCCCCGGAATTTCCAGATACACTGTCGGAGGATACAATGGATCCTTCTAGCTACTGGAATTCACCTGAAACTACGGCCCTGTGGATATATAGGATTTATCACGTTTTGGCCGAAATTAGGAATTTTAGAATTCGTAGCTCCACAAGTCCGCAGTTTCAGGTAAATTCCAGTGGCTGGAGTGTATCTGAAAATTCCGGGACCCACATTTTTTTCGAACTGTTGAAGTATAACACATAATTTAACATGTTTTATCCGAAATAAGTCCTTTTAGAATTTGTAGCTCCACAGGTCCGCTGTGCAAAGTGACTTTTAGTCTCTGACAGAGTCTCCTAAATCCTGCACATTGTTGCTGGAATTCCCATGGCCCGCATTTTCGAACAATTCAGGTATATACAGGATTAAGCACGTTTTGGCCGAAATAAGTCATTTTAGAATTTTTGGCCATTTCTGGGTATTTTTTATTGACCCCGCCTGCTAGCTTTTCTGTGCTCTCTGTGTACCACATGTTCGACCTGTCGACGTATATACAGAGTTTCCCATGTTTTGGCTGAAATAACTAATTTTCGAATTTTTGGCCATTTCTGGCAATTTTTGCCCGCTTTTTCGGCCAATTAACAGAAGGTTTTCAATGCCAAATGATTTTTAGGATCCATACTATATCATGAAATTGAACCGCGAGTGATGATTGAACATTTTGTAATTTTTGGACAAAATTGGCCAAATGTGGCCAAAATTATTTTTGGCTCAGTGACTTTCAAGTACTTCTAAAGACATAAATTCCTGCGCAAACCAGTGCATCCTATTACATTCCGTGTATCAGTTAAAGCGGTAGCCGCTAACTTAATATTAAGTTAGCCCACCTTTTGTAGCTCCGGCTATTCAAAAGCTACAAAATTGGTTTTCTCGCTACAAAAAAGGCACAAAATCTCCACTATTTTGTTTTGCCGGCCTGAGGAGGTGGTCCGCCAACTTTATATACATGTTCTATGTCTAACTTCAAAAAAATCCATATTAACCGAGTTATCGATTACTACATTATTATCTGTCATTTAAATATAGGTATATGCTTTACCATTGTACGTACTTGGATTTATTATGGGCATATTTTATTTTATTATTATTCCATCCCGGATATTAAGTGATATTTATTCCATACAGTTCTTAAATTTGCATAAATATGAATAAAATACATAACTTGCGTAAATGTACGCGTACAATTGGTAAATTTACATTTTCCATATTGATCAAAGTTTGTTATCAAATGACAATCATTAACAATAGCAGCATATGTTATCAGGAACATATCAGGGGAGCATGTTTTCCCAAAGTATCTCTTGAGTGAGTTTATCCAGTAGCTTTGTAATCATTTTTCAATACATACATAATTTTATTGAAATAATTATATTACATTATCATTAGGGCACTAATGTATTAGACCACTGTGTGGTCGAAATTGTTCTGCAAACTACATATTCACATAATTCGACGATAATTACAGGAAAAATTTACAAACACTACTTCAATTGGGAAATGTAACGCAGCGTTTTGTGTTTAAGTAGATGCAGATTGAAATATTGTGCGCATGTCAAGTAGTGTAATGCTGTAGAATTTTTTTTCTTGTATAAATACATTCTAAATGACTGTAGAGAAAGGTCAATTTAAGAGATTTGTAAATTGGTATGTACCATATACTAGGATGTGCATATCCAACAAGAAATAATAATAAATAATCCAATAAGAAATAAATAAAATAAACAATAATAATAATGTTAATATTCGACATTGTGGTTTTTGGCGATGCCGGGGTTCATTCACCATTTTGCGTGACCATTTGGTGTATATATTTCAGCATAACATTTCTAAAAAAAGCTGTTTTTAATTTATTGCTATTTTAATAACTACAATCGCCTTTGGATTTGTTAAACGTGTTGCCACTCTTGTCAGACAAATTTCCCCACATCAATCTCCATAAAACCCCAACACGACGACTCGTATACACGCGATTCAAGTTCACAGTTCATACTTTTTAAGAGTGAGTAACCTGCGGTAGGGTTGCAGGAACTCTATATTAAGTAAGCTGCTTTAACGTACTCATAAATTGCATGAAAGATCAGCAAGCAGGCATATAACCTCCGACATAATTTTCTAAAAAGGTTGGAGCTCCCGAGGGAGACATATAAAGGAAATGTAAAATTGAGGTTGACATATGTAACGTCTGAAAGAGACGGCAAGGGAAAAGTAATTTACCCTTGCATCGCACGAATAATTTCATGCCGCACCCGGTGATCATCAGAGAGGTAAACTAATAGTATTTTTTCTCAAAGTTCGTTTGAGTGTGTACGTGTGCGAGTATTTCTCGGACTGGTGGGTGCATATATTTCCTGAAAGCCTTATAAATTCTACCGATCGCTAAGGAAAATTGGTTCTGAACCTCGAAACACGAGAGGGAATAAAAGCTTTCAACAATAAAACAGCGTTTAACCGTCACAACGATATACACCTCTTTAGGAGGTGGACCGCGTTCCCCCTTTTTTATTTCGGGTCGGGAAACGTGTGGTAAATGCGATCGCATCAGATAAAAACTTATCAGCCGAGCCCAGAGAGGGTAGACAAATAAAAAAAGGGGCTATATATTTTACTACCGCCCCGTAATGGCCGATTAGGTATCGCGAGCTCGCCTCCCGTTTATCAAAATCCCGAAATGCGTGCACTCAAGGCGATGGGAAAATGGAAAATTCTCGACGTGGGGAATTAACGTGAGGGCGAGAAGTTGGGGATTTATTATTCTATTATCTATTTTTAGGAGGTCGATGTATTGATTGGGGTATGCGAGCACCACTTAGGCTAAAGAGAACTCGGTTTGATAAAACATTTCAACAAGTCTCATCAAATAATTATTGAACTCTACAAATACTAATTATTGAAAATGATGAAATAACTTCAGTTTAAAATTACAGTACTGCCCATGAGCAGAAACTGGAAATATTCTGAGCACCGTTTCCTTGTTCTCCTAAGAATTGGATTTGGAATTGTAAAGCACTTACAAATATTTCCCTGATCACTAGACAAGAAAGTGATCGAAAATTGGAAGCAATTCAGGGTATCACAAAACTATGAAAAATTGCCTCTTTGAATTGTTTTGGATGTTTCAAAGTAAATTCGGAAAAATAGTTTCTAAATCTTCTATTGCATTCATTCTATGCACTCATTTTTTGTTGATTTTTACAAAAAAATAAATGTGATTTGTGATTTAATATGCTGTTCCAATGCTCTTTGGATTTTCTGACAATATTATCAGCTAAAAAAATATTTTTTGGAAAGCAAATCTTGTTTTCCACTTACAATTCAGCTGGATTGTCTTGGAAAATTTGAGATAGCTCACGAAGACACCATTCATCTTAATACACTTTACTGCTTTTTTTCGAGATATTTTTGGACAAATTATGGGCCCTTTAAGATTACTTTCATTGAAAAGAAGGTTGTTCAGTCGTGATTTGGTCGAATTAAGTATTTTGATCGTCTGTCATCTTTATGCACCTTTATACATTTTTGTGAAGAAATGCTTATAATTTTATCAGGTAATGGGCCCAAAATTAATTATCTTCTTTAAAAATCGTGGTTTTTCAGTCGTGATTTCGCCCAATTACCTTCAAAAAAGCTGGAAAAAAATCAAGACATTTTCTCTCGTCTTATGCAGTTTCTGAATTTTTGTAATTTTTATTTGAACTGGTTATGACTCCAAAACTAATTATTTTTGTTTGGAAAATGCGTTTTTCAGTCGCTATTTCGCCGGATTATCTTCAAAAAAACTGAAAAAAATCAGGTGATCGTCTGGCATTATTATGCACTTTTCTGGACGTTCGCAGATTTGTTAACAACTTAGGGACCCAAAAAAATATTTTCGTCAAAAATGGTTGCTCTTTATTTGTAGGGATTAGCGCTTTTCTTTTAAATTTGTGGAAAAAAATGAAAATGTATATTTGCGCGTTAGGGAATTCCACAATTTTCTTAGTATTGAACATGTAGATGCTTACCCTTCACAAAAGAAGATGAAATGATGGGTATTTATTTGTAAAAAATAGTGATTTTTTTTTCAAAATGGTGACAAAAATTGAGAATACATATTTTCGCATTAGAAAATTCTACAATTTTTCTAAGATTGAACTCGCAGTTGCTTCTCCTTTAAAAGAAAAATAAAAAATGGCGGTTTTTCTATTTGTAGTGAGTACCACTTTTTTTTCAAAATTCTGAAAAAAATTAAAATATATATTTGCGCGTTAGGCAATTCCACAATTTTTTTAGTATTGAACACGCAACTGCTTACCATTCAAAAAACCCCATGGCATGCCAGGCTGAAAGGTAGATTTATGGGTAAGATATACAGTAATATAACACACGATGTGTCAAAAAATGCATACGAGGTGTGAAAAAATACAAACGTCAAAATTTTAAAATATTTGCAAATAACTTTTTCTCTGTACATTTCTCAAAGATATTTTTTATACAAAAGTTGTTCGTCTCTATAAGGGCAACAAAAAACCTAAGTAACATTTTTCTCTCAGACGCGAAATTAAAGTTTTTTTATTTTTTAATTTTTTTGACAAAAATAACTTTATTTTTGTACGTTTCTCGACAGATTGTTTTATACAAAAGTTGTTCGCCTCTATAAGAGCAACAAAAAACCCAAGTAACATTTTTCTCTCAGACGCGAAATAAAAGTTTTTCTTATTTTTATTTATTTTTGAAACAAATAACTTTTTTTCTGTACATTTCTCGAAAAAATGTTTTATACAAAAGTCGTTCGCCTCTATAAGAGCAACAAAAAACCCAAGTAACATTTTTCTCTCAGACGCGAAATAAGAGTTTTTTGTTTTTTTTTTTTAAAAATAACAAGCCGCCATTTTGAAACCGCTCAACCGATTTGGCCCATTAACGAACTCGACCGAGATTTTCGGCCAACTGATTTTTGTACCAAATTTCGTTGTGATTCTTTAAAAAATGCGACCTGTAGCCTGCCGACAAATTTCGTTATATCCGATATATATATGGTACGTTCCACGCCGAATTTAGATTTTTATTTTAGATTTGGCCCAAAATCAACTAAAACGGTCCTTTTGGGTCCCTGAAACTCTCCCTAAATTTTTAGGGCCCTAAGTGGAATTGAACTCAAGTTATGGACAATTGAAAGTTGAAATTTTCAGGTTCGGCTCCAAAACCAAAAATTTTCAACCATCCATAACTTGTAAAAATACCCATTTTTATGAAAAAAATTTTAAACAAAAGTTGTTTGCAATGCTTTAAACTATTGGAAACTGCTAAAAAAGAGTTCATCCAACATGGTTCACTATTGACGAGTCTTGGCGCCATTAGTCGTCAGGCCGCCAAAAAAAACATTATCAGCTTTCCTGACCAACAAAATCAGGAGCGTAGCTGGATTCGATATAAAACTTTTCAGCCCAAACAAAAGTTAGCCAGACCTAAGGGCTAAGAGGAAAAAAAATGGTTTTCATGTTCAGCTTGAAAACCAAAAATTTTCAACCATCCATAATTTGTAAAAATACCCATTTTTGTGAAAAAAGTTTTAAACAAAAGTTGTTTGCAATGCTTTAAACTTTTGGAAACTGCTAAAAAAAAAGTACATCCAGCACGGTTCACTGTTGACGGGTCTGGGCGCCATTATTCGTCAGGTCGCCAAAAAAAAAACATTATCAGCTTTCCTGACCAAAAAAATCAGGAACGTAGGTGGATTCGATACAAAACGTTTGAGCCCACACAGAAGTTCGCCAGACCTAAGGGCTGGTCCCAAATTTGAAAATTTGTGTTGAAAATTCAAATTTCCAGAACAATTCTTATGGAAGGTTGCTTCAGCGTTGTCGTCAACCGTTGTGGACCTTCAAAAACATCAACAAGAGCAACAATTTGGGTGAGAGTCGCTTCTTGGATAAAATATGGGCGTCAAGCGAAGTCATCTGGGATCAAAATTCAAGTATTTTGAGGAATTTTGAGTTTTTGAGCCGCCGGGGACTTGGAAAGTGCTCTATTTATATGAAAATAGCATGCCAACCTTAGTGATGTTGATCCCCAGTCAACTTCTAGAAAAAATGTCGCTCATGGTTTGAGATTAACTGGCAAACAGTGGATTTCTGGGGGCTCAATGGAATTTTGTTGATATCAAGGGATTTTTGCCGGATTTCACCATTTTTTTTCTCGGAGCTCTTTGGTCTGGCTAACTTCTGTTTGGGCTCAAAAGTTTTGTATCGAATTCAGCTACGCTCCTGATTTTTTTGGTCAGGAAAGCTGATAATGTTTTTTTTTGGCGGTCTGACGACTAATGGCGCCAAGACTCGTCAATAGTGAACCATGTCGGATGAACTTTTTTTTAGCAGTTTCCGAAAGTTTAAAGCATTGCAAACAACTTTTGTTTGAAACTTTTTTCACAAAAATGGGTATTTTTACAAATTATGGATGGTTGAAAATTTTTTGTTTTGGAGCCGAACCTGAAAATTTCAATTTTCAATTATCCATAACTTGAGTTCTATTCCACTTGTGGCCCTAAAAATTTAGGGGGAGTTTCGGGGGCCCAAAAGGAACATTTAAGTTGATTTTGGGCCAAATCTAAAAAAAAATCTAAATTTGGCGTGGAACGTACCATATATATATATATATATATATATATATATATATATATATATATATATATATATAAATTTTTGGGAAATGATTAAGTATGATCTCTAGATACGAAAAAACTGAAAACCGCATTTTAATTCCTATTTTTTCGACTTCGTTAACGAATGCAATACTAGATATAAATCTACCAAAAAGAAATTAAAATGGTGGATATTTATTGGTAGAAATTAGTGCTTCTCTTTCAAAATTCTGGAAAACAATAGAGAATACATATTTTCGCATTAGAAAATTCTACAATTTTTTTAGAATTTAACACGCTGTTACATCTGTTAACATCCCAAACATCGAAATTTTAAAACTATTGAGGAGTTTAAGGGGGTTACAAAAAATTTTAAGATGTCGAAATGAGACCCTGAAATTTTTCAGACTTTTCATTCAATAAAAGCTTTTAAATAGACAATCATCATCATCATCATCCAGCCTTTTTCAGGTCCACCGTTGGACATAGGCCTCCCCTAGTTTTCTCCATTCGTCTCTGCTCCTGGCTGATTGTAACCAGTTTGTGACAACTCTCTTTATATCGTCCGTCCAGCGCGTTGGTGGTCTGCCTCTGCTGCGCTTGTCTAGTCTGGGTCTCCATTCTAGGAGTTTGCGAGTCCATCTAGAATCTTGTAGTCGAGCGATATGACCCGCCCAGTTCTATTTTAGTTTGGCTATACGAACTATCACGTCGGTAACTCCCGTTCTTCTCCTAACATCTTCGTTGCTCACTGTATCTCTAAGGGTGATCCCGAGTATTGATCTTTCCATACGTCTCTTTGTTACCTGCAGCTTTGAGGCTGATTTTTTAGTAAGGGTTGATGTTTCCATCCCGTATGTTATCACCGGAAGTACGCATTGATCAAAGACTTTTCGCTTAATGCTTATTGGGATGTTGCTCTTAAATACATCTCTTAAAGCACCATATGCTGCCCATGCCAGCGTTATTCTCCTCCTCGTCTCGCAGGTTTGATTGTCTCTATCTATTCTGATCTCGTGTCCTAGATATACGTATTTTGCTACAAGTTCCACACATTGGTCTGATATATAGAGTTCCTCACTTGGGACGAGATTGGTCATATATTTTGTTTTTTTAAAATTTATTTTAAGACCGATTTTTGAACATGTTTCATCCAGGTCTCTTAACATCTCCTTTATTTCTTCAAGCCCATCAGCGATCAAAACTATATCGTCTGCGAAACTAAGATGATTCAGATTTTCTCCATCTATGGTGATGCCTTTATTGTCCCATTTTAGTCTTTTGAATGCATACTCTAGTGCTGTTATAAACAACTTAGGTGACAAGGTGTCTCCCTGCCTAACGCCGCGTTCAATGTTTATGGGTTTGCTGGTTTAATGTAGCTGTATAGTTGTCGTTGCATTTTTATAGATGTTATATATGAGTTCGGTATATCGACTATCAATGCGGCATTCGTTCAAAGCTTCGATGATGTTTTCTAGTTCTATGCTATCGAAAGCCTTGTGAAAATCAACAAAAGCCAATACAAGGGGTCTATTATATTCCACAGTCTTTTCAATAAGCAGTTTGATCGTTTGTAGGTGATCGTTGGTTCCGAAACAAGAGCGAAATCCGGCCTGTTCTCTTGTTTGATAAAAATCAAGTTTTTTCTCCAGTCTTGTCGTTATAATACGCGTGAAGAGTTTATACAAGTGGTTTAATAAACTGATAGGCCTATAGTTTTCGAGATCTGCTTTGTCGCCCTTTTTGTGAATAAGAATCATTATTGCGTTGTTCCATTTCATGGGTATTGATTCTCCGTGTAGGCATAGATTGAAGAGTCTTTGTATCTGTCTTTTTAGTATTTGTCCCCCATTCTTTATAGCTTCTATCACTATGCCGTCTTCTCCAGGTGCTCTATACATCTTCATTTTGGCTATTGCTTGATTGATCTCCTCTTCAGTTATATCCGGGACTTCTTCTGATCCTTGGTTTAATATTTAAATAGACAATACAAATCGGATATTTATATCGATCCCGGCGCCTTCTAGCGGTGCAACAGTCTAAAATTTCATCTACTCCAATATTTTTCAAAGTTACAAAACACACTTAAAGCGCATCCTAATCCAAGAACTACGATCGCAGCAATTTTGAAAAAATGCTGATCCATCCCACATTAGCATTTTAGAGATTACGTAATTATTTCAAAAATTATGACATGTTCAAATTGAATGTTCAAATCTGAAAGATTTGCCTAAGGGTGGGTTGATGTGGGTTTATTGGAGAGTCAGGCTAGATATACCTACTGATCAATTAAGGCAATTCGGGAATTTTTTTGTTTACCTATTCGACCTCACAAATTAGTACCTTACTATGTGAGTGTGTGTTTTGTGATGTCCTGTTATTACCTGTGAACTATTTATTGTAACTGACCTTGCCCACGCGTACATATATCACGTTACCAGTCGCGTGCTATTTTCACTTAGTACAGTTATTAATGTAGTTACAAAGAAGATTTATCGTGTCACGTTCGTTGAAGGTGTATCATAATGTAACAAAGAGACTTATTCGATTATGTAAATACGATACCGTCGTTAAATGATTGAATGGGGTGATTAAGAAGTTCGGTAATTAAATCGCAATTGATCAAATTTCCTGAATTAATTTCACCAACTGATTAAATTTTCGATACTTTAAGGTTCCTTAAATATTATTGACGTTAGCGTAAAAAAAAGTAATTCAAAGTATTGATTACATTGTAATAATTTTACTACCGGAAAATCGTTTCGTGAAACTTGAACGTTCCACTTGTATCTCGATCGTGACTTGAAGTTCGAGTGCGAAGGTCGAAATCTACTTCACAAGTTTGGAGACGCGGAGTGTAATTCCGGTGGTATCGTCAAAACTTTTGGAATCGAAGTTTTTGACGGTCGCGGACACACACACACACGCTCACAGCGAACAAAGGACGCCTTTTGTCGTGTATATCTCGAACTCTCATTTATACCTGTTTACTTTTTTGTTGTTTCCCTTTTTCAAACCCAATCAAATCGTTAGACGTCCCTTTTGAAGCGACGCATTCGATGCCGTTTGTTTACGGAACACGGGACGAGTAGCACAATAGAAATACAATTTCCCCTCAAATATTGAATTTTCCGAGAAATTTCATTAGTCTCTTCTCGTTTGTTGCTGATAGAGTACTTTACCCCACTTGCCTCTCGACGTTTAATTCGGTTTTTTGTGTTTTCGATCGCTTCGAGTACGAGAGAGCTTCGGGTTTGATAGATCGTGGAGCGTGGAATACTTCACGCTGAGCTCTAGTAGTAAATGGAACCAAAATATATATCTTAACGGGTCGAGTTAAGAGGGGACTTCCGTACCTATAGAGATTAGTTAAGAACATTCCGGAAGCTTCACGAAGATAAACAATTAAGTATTTTCACATTTTTTGAAAACTCGCTAATTGAGAGATTATATGACTATAAATCTTAGGTTAATATTAAAAAAAATTAGAAACATTCAACCAAAAAAAGTCATTTGAAATTCAAACGCTAGGAATTGGCGCCAAAACGCCGTCTGACGTCACACCGCATATAAACAGTGTAGTGAAAATACTATTTTACTACGCGAATAATACAAATTACTCGATTTGGTCGCAATTTAACTCCTACACTCCAGCGGAAATAACAATAAAGTCCAAAATACTCGAAAAATCTATTTGTGGACTGTAGAACGGACCCGTGTTTATATGCGGAGTGACGTCACGATGAGAGGTCGTTTCGCTGGTCCTCGCACATTTACTGCTTTTTATATCTGAAATACTTGGTCCTGGGCCTATTACAGGATTTTTTATTATTATAAAATTTGTCTGAGGGTTCGTCTCTTTGAATTTAGATATATTCCGTTTAATTTAAAATATGGCAAATACCTAATTAGAGGAATTTTATTTTTTCGGGCCACTTTGGAGTCTAAGCTATAACTTTCTTACTTTAGGTTTAAAGTTTAAGAGCTACCAACCTTTGAACGAGGCCGATAAAACTAAATTTCACCAGTATTTTTCACTCCTCCGTAAGTAAAAAATGGCGACGTGTAACATCGTAACACTTTCTCATATGGCCGGACAAAATATTCATGGCAACATTATCACCGTTTGATGAAATAAATTTAGTACTGAATATTAACATTTTCTCTTATCCGTAAATATTTCTTTTGGTTGTTTGTTAGATGACAAAGGTTTCTGAAACCTTTGTTATCTGTGTTTTTAAATACAACTGACTTTATCGAAAAGATAAATAAATTTACTTATGTAATATTACAATAACAAATTTTAATGTCCATACTTCGAAATAAGAATCCAATCATCATCGAGTTGGAATATCATAATTACTCTACAAAACGATGCACTTAAGGAAATGCCCTTTAAGACAATTTTAGATAAAAATGTTTCAAATAACGGGTGTGAAGATAGCCACATCCACAAATTCTGTAGTACGGTAAAATAGGTGCTAATTTTTAGTATCAAAATTTGTGATAAAAACGTCCTAGGAGAAACTGTTTATTAATAATGAAATGTCTCCGATACGATTTACCGCCCTAGCTATCATTTGGGGGTTGATAGATGGGGTAAATGTACAAAAATCAGGGGATGCAATGGTCATTCGGGGGTTAATAGGTTCTATACGGAAAAAAAATTAAGTATCTAAACCAATTTGTTGTCTCTAAAATTTTTATCTGGAAATATTCGTCTATACGTAAGCTAGCCCCCTGAAACAGTTCCAAGTCGAATATTAGGGGATGCGATAGTCATTCTGGGGTTAATAGGAGACTCCACCTCGAAATTTCGTACTCTGACTTATGGAAAAAAATATTAACTATCTAAACCAATTTTTACATCCAATTTTTTTTCTGGAAATATTCGTTTATACATAAACTATCCCCATGAAATAGTTTTAAGTCGAAAATCAGGGGATGCGATAGTTATTCGGGGGTTCATATGACACTTAACTTAGTAATTTCGAACTCATAGGTATGCAATTTTTTTAACCATCTAAACCAATTTTTACATCGAAAATTTTTGTCTGGGAGCATTCCTTTGTACATAGACTACCCCCCTGAAACAGGTTCAAGTCGAAAATCGGGGGATGCGATAGTCATTCGGGGGTTGATACTAGACTTCACCTCGAAATTTAAGAAACTAGGACTAGGACGAAAACTAGGACGTTTTTATGACAAATTTTGATACTAAAAAATAGCACCTATTTTACCGTACTACGGAATTTGTGGATGTGGCTATCTTCACACCCGTTTCAAATAAAAGATATAGGCATTACACAGCTAACTCAACTAAGGGGATATAGTTTAAATTACCAAGAAAATTGTATAAAATAAAAATTCTTAAGAGTATAGTAAAGTGTAAAGACAAATTTGAGAAAAAATATTTCAAATCAACATTGTACACATTTAGCATGTTAATTCAAATATAAAGTTTAATGAAAACATTCATAGCCTTTTTGAAGAAAAAAAATTGAGAAATTAAAAATGCTCAGGAGTAAAGTGCCCTTTAGGGAGATTTTAGAAAAAAAATGTTCTAAATAATAGTTGTAGCTATTGATTACTTCAGTTCAAAGCTAAAACTTGGTAAGAATCGGTATAGCTATTTTGGAGAAAATAGAGAAAAACTGAAAATTCACCAAAGTAGATGGCAACTTCACAGATGATCAATCAAGATAGTGATAACGGCTATCAAAAAGAATTGAATAGTAAAGATACAAAGTATAGAAAAACCTAGAACCAGTCTGAAATAATAAAAAAAAACTTAAACATTGCAAGTAAAATGCCCTTTGCCCTTAACTGATTATGATGAAATTTATGTGGTCGCTAGTTTTCAGGGGATCCAGTCTAAATACAAAGTTTCAACTTTCCACTCTTTATAGTTTCTGAGAAAACGTTGACCACATACACAAACACATACATACAACATACACATCCAGAAATGCCAATATTTCAAATTCCGAAAATCTTCACGATTACAATACCTTCTCTTGCTATATGAGAAATTAAAAACCAGGAATTTTTAAGTTATTGACGCCGCTCTGTGTTCTAAGCTATAACCATGCCAAGTTTTAAGTTTCTAACTGCTCGAAACTCTAACTGTACGAAGTACCTCGTAATAGAAGGGGCAAAATTAAACCACACCCCGATTTTTCACAACTAGTGAATTGTAGCTTATAGCTAACTTGATATTCATATTTATATATTCCATGATATCCTATAGATCTCACTACGTCAAGACCCAGACCTTGTCTTCAAATGACTGAAGTTTTCAATACACGACCTCAAGACCCCAATCTCCGGTCTAACACCTAGTTAACACACCAAATTTGTGAACCCCACAGACTCCTACTAGACCCCGACTCTAAGTCACCAATATGAGGTCTCAAAATACCCAAAACCCAAAGAATTCTAGACCTTAACAACCCTAGACCCAAAGCTTCCAAGACTCTTAGTGCTCCAGGCTACAAGCTCTAACTCCATATAATTCAAGATCAAGAAGAAGAAACAAATCGGGAATTTTTTGCTTTCGGGCCATTCTGGGTTCTAAGCTACAACCGTAGTACTGAGTTTCTAGTCTCCAACTAGTCGAGACCTACCGCCAACTAAAATTAACAAATATGAATTTCACCCCCTAAAAATTTTTCAGCTCAAACCATTGGCTTTAAATCAATATATATTCAATATAAATCAATAATATTATAAATGGTTATCTTCCAAAACTGAAAATTGTCTCACGACAGACAGACTGCCATCGAAATCGACTAAGTTATATGGGAATGATAATGTCCGGAATACGTCGCCTTTATGTTGTTTTGAAGTAACTTTAAATACGCTTAAATGATGTTTGGACGACATTATGAAACATGTTTAAAACGTATTTGCACCTTTTGCTTTCCTTATTCATTTGGATTGCCGAATAGTTTGATGTATGGATCCATGTAAAATGGCGTGACACTTATATCTCACGCCTTCGCCAAATGTTCGGAAAATTCATGATCATTCGCTTGCTTCCAGTAGCGCCCGTCTGCTTATTTGGTGCTTTAGTTTTATGTAATGTATGTATTAATATATGCCTAATGGGGTAGTTTCCATGTTTTTTTACCAAATTAAGTCGCTCTAATACTTCGAACGAATGGAAAATATACGTTTTCCACAGATAGTACGAAGTAAAAAAGATATCTTCTTATCCTTTGGAGAACTCCCTTCTCGTGTTACAGCCTCTCGTGTTCTTCCGCCATGGCCGCCCTGATCGAATATCGGAAACACATTCCTCTCTCACTTATCAAACGGGCCGATATGAAATAGACGTACCGGAATGACATCAGAGCGCCGAGTCCCCTTTGAAAAATACCGAGGCTCCCCTCTTCCCAAATTAAATCACGGGAATAAGACGACGGGAGAGCGGGACTGATTCTCGCGCCCATTTAAATGAGGCCCTCCGAAAGAACCTTATCGAATCTGAAACCCATCGTAGCGACATGTTTTTTCTCTCTCTCTCTCTCTCTCTCTCTCTCTCTCTCTCTCTCTCTCTTCGCAAATGGAGCGCGGAACACAATGGGGGGACTGATGAGAGCTGGGCCAGCTGACAAAAATGTGACGCTCCTTCGCGGGATTGAAATCCGAAATACTAAGCGGATGGAACGGATGGAATATCGATGCGACGTCGGAGTTACGAGCGGAAGACGTCGGCTTTATGTTGTTTCGAAGTAACTTTAAATGCGCTTAAATGATGTTTGGTGGGGACATGTTACGGCAACGCTGCTGCAGGACGTTATGAACAGGGTGCCCACACAGTCGGGAAATCGGGAAATGTCGGGGATTTTGGAAAAAATTTCGGGCATTTTGGGGCTATTACCCGAAATTACGAAGCCATTAATACTGTCAGTTAGAAATGCACGGAAAAAGTATGAAGAAGCTTGCCAGAACTTGAAGAAACTGCCAAACAGAATAAGAATAGATAAATCGAAATTGTACATGAGGTTAGACTGATGGCAAACATTAAAATCCATAAGCTTGAAGACAGAAAAAAAGTTGCGCAAGACAACTTTTACAATCAAACAGCGGAACTTGATAAGGAGATTGTAGATCTTACCAAAATAATCTCTACTAAGAAGAAAATTTAGAGAATTGCATATTTTATACTCACACGCAAGACAACCTCAAAAATGAAAAAAAAAAGAAACCAAACCAAATAAGACCTGATGAGCTAAGGCAGTTTAATTGAGAAATTCACAAGTCATAATACAATAAAAATAATCCAAATATTTTGTACTTCGATAACATTGGTAAAATTTGAAGTATTATTTATGAATCACAATATATATTAACAAACTTTAGCTCTCCCGTTTTCACAAGTTTCCATTGATATTTTTCCTATGATTCTTCCATTACTTTCATAAGAAAAGGCTTCCTGGAAACATGCGTGAATGACGGCTGATTACAAAAATAAGGTCGGGAAAATTTTAAAAATTGGCGGGAATTTCGTTGTGTGAAATTTAGTGGGCACCCTGAAAAAAGACCTTTTTCTTAAGAAACTCTGCGAACAATAGAAGTAATGATTTGTAGAGAAAAAAATGGTTCCTTAATTGTAATATTTAGCCGCAAATACGATTGTTAATTAACAAACGCATTTTTTGCAACAAATACATTTTTTAAGAAATCGTTTTTTCTTCAAAAATCATGATTTTCATCAATAAATATATTACAAAAAAAACATTTTTGATTTGCTCATAAACAATGTATTTGTTTATAACAATTTTTTAAACAATGGTGGTAAAAAATAAAAATAAAATATATGTATATAGCTTGAAACCTTTAGAAATCGAAACATTCAAGATATTTAAAAAAATAATAATTTTTTGTTAACTTTCTCGTATTGTTTTATTTTCATTTGTTAATAAAAAAGTGGAAAATCAGTACTTTACAATTTTTGCAACGTTGATCTATTTGTAAGCCTATTAAGAATAACTTCGGTAAGTGAAAAGAATCCTAGGGTTTTAGTTCAATAATTATGGGGGTTTTTATGTTAACATTCAGTGTAGAAAAATTTGTTAAATAACAAATGCATATTTCATGGAGAAATCGGGATAAAAATTTTTTAACTGCGGATTATTGTTAACTGATGTATCCCTATAGTACATGAATTTTTGTATTCCTTGATATTCATATTTAATATGTTAAAATAATTTTTTTTGTTATTGTGTCAGAGTCAGGCAACACGCGCGGAAGCCAGACTAGCCGTTTTTGGCTCTACTTTCAGTGCTCTGTAAAAATTATAAATATTGGAGGTACAGTTTCGGGAGTTGGAACTTTTTTTCAGCAAATTTACTGATCTTTACAGATGTCTTTTAATATTTCGAAAATCTTTAATATTTTTCGAGATATTAAAAAAACAAAAACCAGACTTTTTTTACTTAATTGTTTATAACTTTTGCAATTTTTTTGAGCGCCTTTTGGGACCTTTCCTTAAACTTTCTACATGGCATTACGAATCTAATGATACCATGATCATAATTTTCGGAGACTATGCAAAAAAGTTATCAAAAAAGGTACGTGTTGACTAGACTATTAGCTGGATTGCCGAATAGTTTATGTATTAAATGGCGAGGCATCTCATTCCAAAGCACCTTCGCCAAATATTCGCACATTTAATGTACATTGGCTTACTTGCAGTGGCGCACGTCTGCTTATTTTGTGCTTTGGTTTTATGTACTTAACATTTCATTGTCATTTATCTTACTAAGTAGCCGAATCCACAATTAAAACAATTGTAGTGACATGATATATACCTAATAGTACCAAATACAACTTATATTGGAAATTTCTTAATCCGTGTAGTTTTCTTTTTGTAGCACACAATGGTACATTTCTGCGTGGTATAAAAATTACTGCCATAATGTAGTGAGGAGCACTATAATAATTGTAGTGCTGTGTAGTACGTCCTGGGCTGAAAATTAAAAATTTCTTCTTTAAGTAACAGTTGTAATAGTTTGAAACTGTCGAAAGTATATGTTTTGGGTGTTTTGATAAAATTTTATGAAAGTCAGACCCGATATTTTTCAAACTACCAGAATATAAAAAGATCTTGGATGATTGAGACTAATTCCATAACATTTACTTATTTTACAATTATAAAGTTTTTTGGTAGGTCTTTAAACTTTAACCTCCAAATTCATTAAAAATTCCTGAGATATTTAACCAGTTTCTAACAAAATCCTTTAATCTGAGTTTCATCACATTTATCACATTGCGTAAGTTTAATTTTGATATTTCATAAAGAATATGTTTTATGTTTTTGAAACTGTCGATGATTTCATTTATAGGGTATTTTGGTATCGTTTCTGTATTGTTAAACTTTAGTCTCCGACTTCATTAAAACTTTCTTGGACCTAGAACCCTTTTCTGACGAACGCTTTAAACTGAGTTTCATGAAAGTTGGGCTCTCATTAAACATTTTATTACTTTAGAACCGTCAAAGGAGACTTTATGAAAATTTTGATAATGCTTAATAGTAAACCGAGTCCATTTTCAATAAAATTGTAACAGATCATAGAACAGGTTCATCAACAAAATTTCATTGCAACGTGTAATTTTTATGCATATTTTTCAATTTGCCAATTGTGAGATATTTTGAATGTAACTTGAATATTGCCAAAATTTAATTTGCAAATTCATTAAAATCTTCTGAACTACTTAACCATTTTCTGATAAACGCTGTAAAGTGTGTATCGTGTAATTTCAGCTTTCAGTAGAAACTTCAATACTTTTAAACATTTGATAATGTTTTATAAATTTCTAATCCAACATGAATAGAAAACTCTGATGGAGTTCTCTCCACAATTCAGCGAAATTTCATAAATTAGGGGGCTACATAATTGTTTATATAATTTTGAAACTATCGACAATTTCAATTGTAAGGAATTTTGGTATCATTTCAATATTGTCAAAGTTCACCCTTCAAATTCGTGAAAACCTGCTGAAATATTTAACCAGTTTCTGAGTTAGTTCTACAAAATTTTGAGTTTCAGTAAAAACTTTATTCTTTTAGAACTGTCAACATATCCATTTTTACTATTTTGAAGTTTTGTAATTTTCGAAATCAGTTTTATTAAAACCGTACCATATTATTACAGCGGCGCGCAACATGTTTACTCTTATCGGACCTCGGCGGTCACTTCAAATAAAGCAGTAAAGGGGGAATGATTTATTGCCTTCTGGGCTTTTCTAGATAAACATTATTAACGAGAAGAAGGATCGAGTTCTTTCAAGAAAGGTTTCGAGACATAATGGAGGACTATATAATGACGGGCTTGCGGTCGGAGAAGGAGAGGAGACGTGAAGCCGCGAGTGAATAAATAAGGCGAAAGACGGACCAGTGAAATAAATTAACATTTAAGAGTGATATAAATTAATTAGTTAGGAAATAGTTAAGTGTATTATATAAATTAGTTCAGTAATAGTCTAAGATAAATTAAGTAGTGTGTAGTGAGTAATTAGGATAGTGTAAATAAATTAATAATAATTAACGTTACAATATTATTACTTATTAGGGTTACCTCGTCTGGTAGATTACTTAACTATTAAGTTTCTTTATTATTAAGATTTAAGTTACGTTAATTCAATTGGACGGTAATTCCATAAATTGCTTATGCAACTGCTCCATGTGCGAATTTATAGGAATGTAATGAACGATAATAATTATAAAATAATTTTTGGTTGTTCTGTTATGATAGAACATCCGTCATTTCAATTAAGCCGCACTTGAAATTTAGGGATATTTGGCGGAGTCGTATATATCCCGCCATTTTATTCCTCCATCTGTGTGGTAATGTGGAAATGGTGTTACTTTGTAATGTCATTATCACATTAAACTTCGTCACGATTAAAAATGTAATAAACTTAGCGTCTGGCTTGGTGCTGTAGGTACTTAGCCCAGCTGAAATTTTAAATCCAATCATCTTCAATATTCGCACCGTGCTTTCCAAAAATGAATAATTGAGTTTTCTCGAAGAAATGATGCGAAAAAGAACAAAATTGATGTCATATTATAGAGGCAGATGAAGTTACTCGGCAAACAAACGACTCGCGTTTTGCGTTAACATTGCCCCGGCTGTTTTAGAACGTGTCTCTGAAATTACGCAGATTGAAAAACTTTGGAAATCAATCTTGCCGCAACAATACTGAAAGGCTAGGCGGAGATGTGCCCCGGCTTCAAACTTTTAAAGTGTTATTTAATACATACGCGCGGGGTAACTTGTTTCAAGGTGCTCACAATATGACGAAGTTACTAAAAACGTTTCGTAAGGGAAAGCTGTTGCACGTCGATATCTAGTCACCAGAGAGACGGGGGCTTAATGTTAAATGTCGCTGGTAATTTCATTCGACGTTACCTACTGAACTATTTGTCGTTTTGCAGGATTCTAATATGCGGAAAGGTGGATCTTTGTCGAAGTGTTTTCGGAGAGACGTTGAACGAGAGCCGAGATCCAGATCACGGACAGTCGGAAAGGTACACTTCCAGGTAAGATTAAAGTCAGTACTAATAGAATATTGATGTATTTATAATTCACAATTTAATTCTGTAATACCAGAACGCTTCTTGTCGCATGAGGTTATCTCAATTTAATTTAATCTTGATCATATTTATTGATATTGATCGAGAAGCCGATAATATGGTTACCAGTACTAGTCAATATTGGACGTGAATGTTTATTTTAATGTTGATAGCAAATCTCTAAATCAATATTAGATCAAAATATGGTTTCAAATACGGGTTGAGCTCAACGATATTGGGCCATTATTAGCAATAAATGTTCATTGCAATATTGGCTTTATGTCTTAAAGTATTGGGCCAATAATATGGTTCCAGTTGTGGTTGAGCTAAATGGTATTAAGTCATTATTGGTGATCTGTAGTTATTGCATTATTGATTTCTTATTTCAAGTCGATATTTGGTGAATAATTTGGCTTCCGATATTGGTTGAACTTAAGGACACTAAGCCATTAGCAATAAATGTTTATGTCAATATTGGTACCATCTCGAATCGATTTTGGGTTAAAATGTTGTTTCCAGTACTGGAAGAGTTTAACGATATTGGGCCATTATTGGCCCAATATTTCATTGGCCATTATTTCAATATTGGCTATATCTCAATATAGTGGCTACAATCAATAACAGGGAAATAATATATATGAGTTTCAATTCGATATTGGTTTAGCATGTTGACAATTCATGTTTCTTTCAATATTGACTATATATCTCAATTCAATATTAGGCACATGATAGAGGTTCCAGTACTATGCTAGATCTTTAATAATATATGTGTAATTCAATATTTGCTTCATATCTCAAATTAGGCCAATATCATAGATATAAATACTGGCTAGGCTAAGTGATAATAAGTCGTCATTGGTAATATATGTTTGTTTCAGTATCTCAAATCAATATGTGAACTCCAATTCTGGCTGAGCTGACTAGTATTGGGACATTATTGGCTTAATATCTGTTCATTCAGTATTGGCCACATATATCAAATCAATATTGTCCAATAATATAGTTTTCAGTACTGGCTGGGCTTAACGATATTCAGTCAATATTAGCAATAAATGTTCATTTTAATATTGGCTATATATCTCAAGTCGGTATTGGGCCAATACTATGATCTCCAGGACTGGTTCAGATAAATGGTAATGAGTCATTGTTAGCAATAAGCTTTGCAATATATGCAATGGCATGATATTGGGCCACTATTATAGATTGCAATTCTGACTGAGTTGAATGGTATTGAGTTATTATAGATAATATATATTCATTTCATTATTGGCTTCACATCTCCATCGATATTGGGTCAAAATATGGTTTCCAGTAGTGATTGAGCTTAACGGTAATGGGCTATTATTGTTAACCTGTTTTTCTTCCGATATTAGCCACAGTTTAAATCACTATTGAGCCAATAGTGCAAAATTCATATTATTTTATATTATATTTATTTATATTTTTTTTTATTTCTTTCTATAATGACTACATAGCTCTCTTAAATCGATGTTGAGCTGATGATATAAATTCCAATACTGACTGAACCTAACGATATTGAACCTTTAGTGGCAATATATGTTTATGTCAATATTGGGCACGTTCTAAGAAGATATTGGGCCAATAATGTGAGTTCAAAATTTGGCAGAAGAAGGCGTACCAATATTGGGCCATTATTTCAATATTGGCTTCATACCTCAATCGATATTGGATCAAAATACGATTTCCAATACTGGTTGAGCTTAACGGTAATGGACCAATATTGATAACCTGTGTTTCTTTCGATATTGGCCACAGCTTAAATCGATATTGGGCCAATAACGCAAAATTCCAAGTTTGAGCGAGCATTACATTATTACCAATTTATATTTCTTTCTATAATAACTACATAGCTATCTGAAATCGATGTCTAATCGATAATACAAATTCCAATATTAACTGAGCCTAACGATATTGAACTATTATTGGTAATAGATGTTCATGGCAATATTGGCCACATGTCTTAAGTAGGTATTGGGCCGATAATGTGAGTTCCAAAATTGGCTGAAGATGGTGTACCAATATTGGGACATTATTTTAGTATTGGGTTCATATCTCAATCGGTATTGGGTCAAAATGTGGTTTCCAATACTCGTTGAGCTTAACAGTAATTAGCCATTATTGGCAACTTGTATTTCTTTCGACATTGGCCACATCTTAAATCTATATTGGGCCAATAATGCAAAATTCCAAGCTTGAGCGGGCATTACATTATTGGCAATTTATATTTATTTCTATGATGACTACATAGCTATCTGAAATCGATGTCTAATCGATAATACAAATTCAAATATTAACTGAGCCTAACGATATTGAACTATTATTGGTAATGTATGTTCATGGCAATATTGGCCACATGTCTTAAGTAGGTATTGGGCCGATAATGTGAGTTCCAAAATTGGCTGAGGATGGTGTACCAATATTGGGACATTATTTTAGTATTGGGTTCATATTTCAATCGATATTGGGTCAAAATGTGGTTTCCAATACTCGTTGAGCTTAACAGTAATTGGCCATTATTGGCAACTTGTATTTCTTTCGACATTGGCCACATCTTAAATCTATATTGGGCCAATAATGCAAAATTCCAAGTTTGAGCGGGCATTACATTATTGGCAATTTATATTTATTTCTATGATGACTACATAGCTATCTGAAATCGATGTCTAATCGATAATACAAATTCCAATATTAACTGAGCCTAACGATATTGAACTATTATTGGTAATATATGTTTTGTCAATATTGGCTACATGTCTTGAGTAGATATTGGGCCGATAATGTGAGTTCCAAAATTGGCTGAGGATGGTGTACCAATATTGGGACATTATTTTAGTATTGGGTTCATATCTCAATCGATATTGGGTCAAAATGTGGTTTCCAATACTCGTTGAGCTTAACAGTAATTGGCCATTATTGGCAACTAGTATTTCTTTCGACATTGGCCACATCTTAAATCTATATTGGGCCAATAATGCAAAATTCCAAGTTTGAGCGGGCATTACATTATTGGCAATTTATATCTATTTCTATGATGACTACATAGCTATCTTAAATTAATGTTGAATCGATAATACAAATTCCAACATTGACTGAGCCTAACGATATTGAACTATTATTGGTAATATATGTTCATGGCAATATTGGCCACATGTCTTAAGTAGATATTGGGAGAATAATGTGAGTTACAAAATTCACATTTCTGATAAATGTCGTAATGCGACTTTAAACTTTTGACCCATTTGAACTAATGTTCCTTTGAGAATTTTGAATGAAATTGAAGTGAACTCATTTTTGTCAGAATATGACACGATTTGTTGTACTATTTGAGGAATTTAAACGTTTGACCCATTAGAACTAACTTCAGGAATTCTGGATGATAGTAAAGTAAATTTCATAAATTAATAGTATTTATTCTAGACACACTTAAGTGTTACCGCGTGTCTAATAAAATTCATAAGGCGAGATTAAACTTTCGACCCATTTGAACTAATAGCGCCTTGAGTACAATGTGAATTCATGAGAAAAGTGACAGGAACTGCAAACAAAGTCGCATGATAAAACATACGTATGGGACTTCGCCATATCTCTTCCTTTCGATGAAATTGTAAATGTATTGTGTGTTGCGTACCTGCGCAGAACTAAATGCGCAATCCCCTCGCTCGCCCTCTTGACAACTTTCCTTTCTCCGACTTTCAGATTCTTCCTGAAGCACTCGTTCCTGGAACAGGCGTTCGATATGCTGATAGAGCAGGGCTTCAAGCTCGCAGGAAGTTGCGGTTCGGGGACGGCGGGCGGAGCGGCGGAACTGAAGCCCGGCGTGGACGCCGAGGAGAACCGTTGGAACCACTATAACGAATTTGTATTTGTACGAGAATAATCTCTCATATAAGTAAATATAGCCGTGAGTGTTACAGGTGGAATCGGTTTAAGGTTAAATTAAATGTCTTCTCATTCAGGATCGATTTCGTGGGAAGGGAGGGTGGTGGGGGGTTGTCGAGGGAAGTACGAAATAGCGAAGCTTTACGATGGGTTAAATTTGTATTATTATGTCTTGTTACGAGGTATCATTAGATGGCATGTACGCCCCTATTTTTGTTTTGTTGATATATCGACATGTTATTTTTCAACGTGGCAATTGTTTGTGTTAACTATTCGTAGTAGTTAACTGTTAGGTAGGTACCAATTTTTTTAACCATAGCAAATCCATAACGTTTAACCTAACATTTCCATGTGACGAAATGGCACAAATAGTAATAATGTAATTACGCCTAGGTATCGTCATTTACGACATTCTGTATACATTATTAGAGACAATTTAGATGACAATTTCAGAAATGGCATTGATACGAGAGACAAAGCGTTACTTCTGTCTAAAATTAGCTTTAAGGGTTTAATATTTAATAACTGTGCCTCCATTTTAATTTCCGACGAAAATGTATTATACCATTCTCCGCCGAATTTACATTACAAATTTTTAAATCCACGAAAAGACGGAATTTTGTTTCTCGGTAACAAAATTACTACAGGGAATATTCATAAAAAGAGTTTTACAATTTAATGGCGCGTGCGCCTACGAAAGCAACGATGTGACGTGTCAATAAACTGAGAGGCAAAATTATCTCTTCAGGCTCTGCGTGGATAACCTTATTTGTTTAACTTACACACCGATTTTTACGTTCTCTCCATTTACGTCGTTTCACTTTTATTCTCTCCGAATTAATTATAGGGCACGTATCCTTCGAACGATGGAAAGATACGAGGAGTTGATTAGATTTCGCTTTTCATCCCGATACTTCCATATCATTGAAACTCTTGGGAAACAATAGTTATTAATACTTAAATTAATTAAACCGCGGTGAGATGATTGTGAGTAGTATCATCGCCGTTAACGTATAGACCAGGAGCTGTTGGGAAATTCGTGATCTCTTCGTAATAACAGGTTTTCTCGCCATATTTGATTTTTGCGTCATATAAAACAATTAAAAATAATTTTCCAAATTGTTGCAATCAACTTTTAAAATTCGTTAAATATTTTGTTAATATCTCCAAAAAGCATTACACTCTACCTACAAAACTTTCTTCTTCTTTATGTGCCATGTCCGGTCGCCCGAACGCTAGCGATTACTGCAGAGAGCGCGTCTCTATCTTCTGCAACCCTGAACAGGTCAACAGCGTTCCGGATGCCTGTCCATTCCCTGATGTTTCTCAGCCAAGAGATTTGCCTTCGTCCAACACCCCGCTTGCCTTCTATTTTTCCTTTCATAATCAACTGGAGAAGATGATACTTTTCTCCGCGCAGGATGTGGCCAAGGTAAGCAATTTTGCGACATTTTACTGTGACCATTATTTGTCTCTCCACCCTGGCTCGTCTCAATACTTCTTCATTGGACAGCAGATCAGTCCACGGAACTCGCAGCATTCTGCGATGAATCCACATTTCGAATGCTTCTAGCCGATTCATTGAGCTGACCTTTAAGGTCCAGCATTCCACCCCATACATAAGAACTGACCAAATAAAACATTTCACCATTCGCTGGCGCAATTTAAGGTTCAGGTTATCGTCACAAAAGAATGTTCTCATTCGTTGGAAAGTTGTTCTTGCCATTTCTATCCGACATTTTATCTCAACTTCGGGGTCCAAGGTGTCCGTTAATATACTACCCAGATATTTAAACTGGCTGACACGTTCTATCACCTTCCCATCAAGATTTAGCTGTTCGTTCTCGTAATTATTTCTGCTAAATATCATAAACTTGGTTTTCTTCACGTTTATGCTAAGCCCGAACTCTTGGCCAGCCACACTGATTTTATTTAATAATTGTTGCAAGCCATCCATGGTATCGCTCAAGATAACAGTGTCATCTGCATATCTGATGGTATTTAGCAGAACGCCGTTTATTTTGATTCCGTACTCCGCGTCTTCCAAGGCTTCTTTAAAGATTTTATCGGAGTAAAGATTAAACAACAGCGGTGAAAGAATACAGCCCTGTCGTACACCTCTTTGAATTTTCACACCAGATGTAGTCAGCATACCGACTCGAGCTTCAGCTGTTTGTCCCCAATATAGATTTTCGATTATACGGATGTCCTTATCATCCAATTGGATTTCTCTCAACATACTTATCAATTTAGAATGGCGCACCCTGTCGAAGGCCTTTTCATAGTCTATGAAACAAGCAAAAACATCCTTGCGTTGGTCACGGCACTTCTGGAGAAGGACATTCATTCCGAACAGTGCTTCGCGGGTACCAAAGGCGTTCCTGAACCCCATTTGAGCATCATCAAGGTCGAATTCGCATTTTTTGCGGATTCTGGCATGGACGATTCGGAGGAAGGTTTTCAGCAGGTGGCTCATCAAGCTAATTAGTCTGTAGTCACTGCATTTTTTTGGGCGGGGTACTTTAGGAATTGTAATAAAAGTTGACTTGAGCCAGTCCTTTGGGATTATGCCGGTATTATATATCGCATTGAACAGACCTGTGATTTTGCCTATATTCTTTTCCTCTATAAGTTTCAATACTTCCATGGGTATTTCGTCCGGGCCTGGAGCTTTTTTGTTCCTTGCTATGCGAATGGCGTGCAGTACCTCTTCATCGAGTATATCCGGTCCCTCTATTGCGTTGTTGTTTTCCTGCAGGGGTGGTCTTTCGTCGCTAAAAAGATTTTCTATGTATTGCACCCATGTATTTTTAATTGTCTCCTCGTCTATGATGGGGTGGTTTGACGAGTCTAATAAGACGACAGGGTATCGTTTTTTATAGGTTCCCGCTATTTCTTTGATTTTTTTGTGCATTTGAAAAATATCATGCTTGTCCTCCAGTTCCTCCAATTCTCTGCACCTTTCTCTCATCCAACATTCCTTTGCTTTCCTGATTTCTCCCTTTATAACTTTGTTGATTGTTTTATACTTGTCCCTGTTACCTTTCGCCAGCCTCCGTTCTTCCATCAAGCTTAAGATATTGTCGTTCATCCATCTTTTCTTTTTGATTCTGTTACGGGGTCGTAGATTGTCTCGGCATACCGCAGTTAGGCTATTCTTTAATTCCTCCCACGAGGATTGTACTTCCGACTGTTCTATCTGTGTTGCTAGTTCTGTGTTGAGTTGTTGACGTACTTGTTCTCTTACTTGCGGGTTTTCTAGGATTGATATGTCTATTCGAGGGGTTCTTGCAGTGTTTCTGGTTAACTTCAACTTAAGTTCTATGTTTGCTACTAGTGGCACGTGGTCGGAGCCAATGTCTGCTCCGGGGTAAGTAGTTACACGCTTTACGCAATTTCTAAAACGTTTATTTATGGTGATGTAATCTATCTGATTTCTTATGGGTTCGTGATCTACTTTTTCGGCGGGTGATATCCAAGTGTAAAGGCGTCGTTTGGGTAGTTTAAACCACGTATTCGTGACCACCATTTCCTTTTCCTGACAGAATTCAAACAGTCTATCCCCTCTTGCGTTGCTTGAGCCCAGACCAAATTCGCCAACCAGGTCGGTTCGTCGGCCTTGCCCTATTTTGGCGTTAAAATCGCCGATAATTAAGGTAACCTCGTCTTTGCCGAGCTTCCTGAGGATTCTGTCAATCAGATCGTACAAACCTTCGACCTCTTCATCATGTTGTCTCTCTGCTGTGGGGGCATATACTTGTATTACATTGATATTGAACGGTTGGCCTTGCAATTGAAGAAGCATTATACGGTCCGTGATCGGTGTATAACTGCTGACGTATTTGTTGTAGGCGGCGGAGACAAATATTCCCACGCCGTTCCGATGGTGACGGTCTTCAGGTGCACTACCAGAGTAATAGAGAGTGCCATGTTCATTTTTGTTCATTCCTGAACCTGGCCAGCGTAGTTCGCTAATTCCCAGTATATGGATGTTAAGTCTTTGGGCTTCTTTAATGGTATTATCTAGCTTGCCAGCGGCAAAAAGACTCCTGACATTCCAGGTTGCGAGACGTAGATGTGATTTTACTATGTTGAGCCGGGAGATTCTTCGCACCCCTTGCCCACTTAAGGGCTGCCCGGGACTGGGGGCCGTGTTTTTTTGTTTTCTCTCCATAGTAATATCCTGGGAATTTGTACACTGGGGTGGTTTCCCGTTGCCTTCCCCTGTATTGATTCAGCCGCTCCTGACATGGAGTCCGACGCTGTTGGTAGCCGCCCACTCTGGGTCAGACGCTATCCTGGTTTGCTGCCGCCCACTCTGGGTCAGACGCCGCATCGTTGTGGACTATCTTAGCTTCACCTCTGTTACTTCGGAACCTTACCGGCAAGGGTGGCCCTACCAGTAGCTACGCTACCGCCGGCATCGCTTCCTGAACAATGAGGTTACTGAGCCCTCTCGCCCCGCCAAGGCGATAGTCCCCGAGAGAGTACAAAACTTTGCAAGGAACAAAAGATGGTGGTTTTGTGACATGTATCAATATTCAATATAATTAATTACAAAACCAATAAAATACCTTGCTCAAAATTTGCTCAAAAGCAAATATGCAAGAAATCAACGATGGCATTGTTATGAAATGTAATAAAATACAGTATAATTATTAATAATGAATACTCATAAGTTGCTCAAAATTTTTGAATAAAAACTCACCTTTCATCTATATATTTAATCAGTGCTTATAAAGGAATTTGCAATAATCTTGAAACCACCTAAAATATGCCAAATATTCAAAATATACACTTTGAATATCTTTTTATATTTAGTTATTAATATTTATATATTTTTGAACAAGAGGTGACCTTTACAAGTACCTTGTAACTTCCTGTATCAATTTTGAAAAATTCGAATTCATTTGGAAAGTGAATCAATTTAATTCAAATGTAATTATATCATCACAATTAATTATTATATTATTTACATTAAAGTTATATGTAGTTATAAGTATAATCTATTAGTAATTTTAATTACATATTAATATAGTTGGTATTATAATAGTATTGTTATTATTACGAGTGTTGTTTGCAAGATATTAGAAAAACCATTTTTCCACTTTCAAACGTTGTTTATAACAATTTAGTAATTTAAATCTTAAAACCTATAATACGAAGATCTCGAAATATTGACCATTTCTAATAGTTTATAGCACACATTACTAGCATGTAGTTCTCAGTATGTTATAGTAATACCGTTAAATTTAGACATTACAACTGCTGGCGTCTAGATTCTAGAGTTATCAAAAATGATCTTAGTTTGGGACCACTCATGATCTTTAGCAGTTGAGTTAATTAGCTAGTCGCTAGTGCATAATTCCCCAGCTAAAGTTACATGTACCCACAATTTAATAAATTAGTACGTTTACTGTAACATACCCACACACAATAACGTGATGGCATCGTGAACGTGATTTTCACAACAGATTTAAACTACCTGACTCATATGATGAGTAAGGGAAAAATATAAAGTATTGCTCGACAGTTTGCAAGGTGATATTTCATTTAGTTTGTACCTAAATAGTGAGCTTTATGTTCTCCCTCTACAAGACTGAAGTAAAGCTTATGTAATAATTAGTTTTTTTGAGAAAGGAGGTATGTAGTTCGTTTGCTCGTTCTCGCCCTGTTCATTACAAGTATAAACGAAAAAGTGATATTGGGACTTGAATATATTTTAATATCAGGCAAATCGTGTATGGAAACATTGTTTACTTAACGTATAATGTAAAAATGAACGTAAAAATCTTATAGATTGTAAATAATGTCATCTGTAAATGTGAAACCAAATCATACTGTAGTAATAATAAATATATTCCCAAACGCTTCAAAAGGGACATTTATTTTCACCGCCTGATTCGATTTTATTTTTTGTTTTTCCAGTGTTATAGCCTACTATTTATCGCGCATTCTGCATTGCACAGTTCAGTTAATTACAGACTTTCTTACATATCTTTCTTGTTTCTGATCAACTACCGCCAGCGCAGTACCATCACCAAACAACAGACTTGTAAATCAAATACAGAAGTACTAACAGTTTCCTTACAAATTCTTTCCTCTTTGCAGTTTTCTTACAGATATTTTTTTATCCAGATCGACTCAAAGGAGCGCAATACTATCAGCAAATGTAGCTGTATTCGAAAGGACTAAATACAGAATTGCTTACGGTTTGGGTTTTCTTACAGATCCTTCCTGATCCCCATCAATAACAAAAACCCCAGTATTAATCAGCAGATATAGCTGTATTCGAATGGACTAAATACAGAATTGCTTACGGTTTTGGTTTTCTTACAGATCCTTCCTGATCCTGATCACTATCAAAAACCCCAGTATTAATCAGCAAATGTAGCTGTATTCCAATGGACTAAATAGAGAATTGCTTACGGTTTGGGTTTTCTGACAGATCCTTCCTGGTCCTCATCAATAACAAAAACCCCAGTATTAATCAGCAGATGTAGCTGTATTCGATTGGACTAAATACAGAATTACTTACGGTTTGGGTTTTCTTACAGATCCATCCTGATCCTGATCAATATCAAAAACCTCAGTATTAATCAGCAAATGTAGCTGTATTCCAGTGGACTAAATACAGAATTGCTTACGGTTTGGGTTTTCTTACAGATTCTTCCTGTTCCTGATCAATAACAAAAACCCCAGTATTATTCAGCAAATGTAGTAGTTTCTAACCACTTGAAGTTTTTTCCAAATTCCTTACCGTTTACAGTTTTCTTACAGATCCTTCCTGATCCTGATCAATATCAAAAACCCCAGTATTAATCAGCAAATGTAGCTGTATTCGAATGGACTAAATACAGAATTGCTTACGGTTCGGGTTTTCTTACAGATCCTTCCTGATCCTCATCAATAAGAAAAACCCCAGTATTAATTATTAGCAAATGTAGCTGTATTCGAATGGACTAAATACAGAATTGCTCACGGTTTGGGTTTTCTTACAGATTCTTCCTGATCCTGGTCAATAACAAAAACCCCAGTATTAATCAGCAAATGTAGCTGTATTCGAATGGGCAAAATACTGATTTGCTTAAGGTTTGGGTTTTCTTACAGATCCTTCCTGATCCTCATCAATAGCAAAAACCCCAGTATTAATCAGCAGATGTAGCTGTATTCGAATGGACTAAATACAGAATTGCTTACGGTTTGGGTTTTCTTACAGATTCTTCCTGATCCTGATCAATAACAAAAACCCGAGTATTAATCAGCAGATGTAGCTGTATTCGAATGGACTAAATACAGAATTGCTTACTGTTTGGGTTTTCTTACAGATCCTTGCTGATCCTGATCAATAACAAAAACCCCAGTATTAATCAACAAATGTAGCTGTATTCGAATGGACTACTAAATACAAAATTGCTTACGGTTTGGGTTTTCTTACAGATTCTTCCTGATCCTCATCAATAACAAAAACCCCAGTATTAATCAGCAGATGTAGCTGTATTCCATTGGACTAAATACAGAATTGCTTAAGGTTTGGGTTTTCTTACAGATCCTTCCTGATCCTGATCAATAACAAAAACCCCAGTATTAATTATTAGCAAATGTAGCTGTATTCGAATGGACTAAATACAGAATTGCTTACGGTTTGGGTTTTCTTACAGATCCTTCCTGATCCTGATCAATGACAAAACCCCCAGTATTAATTATTAGCAAATGTAGCTGTATTCGAATGGACTAAATACAGAATTGCTTACGGTTTGGGTTTTCTTACAGATCCTTCCCCATCAATAACAAAAACCCCAGTATTAATCAGCAGATGTAGCTGTATTCGAATGGACTAAATACAGAATTGCTTACGGTTTGGGTTTTCTTACAGATCCTTCCTGATCCTGATCAATGACAAAAACCCCAGTATTAATTATTAGCAAATGTAGCTGTATTCGAATGGACTAAATACAGAATTGCTTACGGTTTGGGTTTTCTTACAGATCCTTCCCCATCAATAACAAAAACCCCAGTATTAATCAGCAGATGTAGCTGTATTCGAATGGACTAAATACAGAATTGCTTACGGTTTGGGTTTTCTTACAGATCCTTCCCCATCAATAACAAAAACCCCAGTATTAATCAGCAGATGTAGCTGTATTCGAATGGACTAAATACAGAATTGCTTACGGTTTGGGTTTTCTTACAGATCCTTCCTGATCCTGATCAATGACAAAAACCCCAGTATTAATTATTAGCAAATGTAGCTGTATTCGAATGGACTAAATACAGAATTGCTTACGGTTTGGGTTTTCTTACAGATCCTTCCCCATCAATAACAAAAACCCCAGTATTAATCAGCAGATGTAGCTGTATTCGAATGGACTAAATACAGAATTGCTTACGGTTTGGGTTTTCTTACAGATTCTTCCTGATCCTGATCAATAACAAAAACCCCAGTATTAATCAGCAGATGTAGCTGTATTCGAATGGACTAAATACAGAATTGCTTACGGTTCGGGTTTTCTTACAGATCCTTCCTGATCCTCATCAATAAGAAAAACCCCAGTATTAATTATTAGCAAATGTAGCTGTATTCGAATGGACTACTAAATACAGAATTGCTTACGGTTTGGGTTTTCTTACAGATCCTTCCTGATCCTGATCAATTACAAAAACCCCAGTATTAATCAGCCAATGTAGTAGTTTCTTACCTTTTGAAGTTTTTTCCAAATTCCTTACCGTTTACAGTTTTCTTACAGATCTTTCCTGATCCTGATCACCAGGGCCTAGTGTCATCTGTAATCGCACATAAGGTTCTATAAAACAAATATAGGAATGCTTACCGTTTTCTTACAAATCTGTTCATGCTGATCAATTGAACAAAGTGCAACATCGTCGGTAAGTATAGCTACCGTTGAATTTAGAATTGCTTACCACTTAGATTGTATTTACGGGTAATTTGTAATTTTTGATCCTGATCAACGATGAAGTGCACAGTTTTGCAGGCAAATGTAGTTACGGTTGACTATAACAAGTACGAAATTGCTTATAGTTCGAAATATTCTTACAAATTCCTTACCATTTGGAGATTTCTTACAGATCTTTCTTGTTCCTTATGAAATACAAGATCGCAGTGTACCAGTACCTGTACCTGCCTGAAGCAACTACCGAATTGCTTACCATTTAAAGTTCTTTTACAGATCTTTTAGATCCTGATTAACTGAAGGGGCCTTCAGCAAATACAGAATTGTTACATTTTGGTTTTTTCTTACAGAACTTTTATGATCCTGATCGATTACAAAGAACATAGTATGATCACCAAACGTAATAACAGGAAATATGGAATTTCTTACCGTTTAATTTACAGGTCTCTCTTAATACTGATTAAATCCAAAGAGTATAGCATATATATGTAAATGTACTTAGAGTTTTATAGAGTAAATTCAAAATTGCGTACCGTTTTCTTACAAATCTGTGTTTATCCGGATCAACTACAAAAACTGTGATATCATCAGTAAGTATAACTAAAGTTGAGTTCAGAATTGCGTTCCACTTGGAGTCTTCTTACAGATATTCCTTGATCCTGATTGGCTACAAAGCGCGCAGAATTATCTACAACTGTAGCTGCAGTTAAATAAAGCCAGTAGAAAATTTCAATTTGGAGTTTTGAGTCAAATAATTTTAGATTTGTCTTACAGGTCTTCTTTGATCTTGATCAAGGGCAAAACGGGCACAATTATCGGCCAACGTAGTAGCTATAGTCGTAAAGAGCACATCATATATTGCTTGCAGTTTGAGGTTTTCTTACAGATCTCCCTTGATCCTGACTAACTGCAAAGAGCGCTGTATCAAAGACCATCAAATGTAGTTAGAGAAAATATTGAATTTCTTACCGTTTGAAGTTTTCTTACAAATTCCTTACCTTTTAAAATTTTGTTGCAGGTCTTTCTTTGTCCTGATTAAGTATAAAAAACAGCTCTGTTGGTAAATGTACTTGGGGTTCGTAAAGGAAAATGTAGAATTGCGCACCATTTCCTTACAGATCTGTTTTCACTGATCAACTACACAAAATGTAGTATTACCACCAAACATATCTACAGTTGGATTCACATCGTTTTTGATCTGAATCAACTGCAAAGGTACAGGACCAAATGCAAAATTGCTTACAGCTTTGAATTCCTCTACAGATTTTTCTTGATCCTGATGAACTACATAAGTGCAGTATGATCAGCAAATGCAGTAACAGTTAACACAAACAGTTGTTTGTAGTTATCTTTTGGGTCTTTCTTAATCCTGGTCAACTACAAAGAGCAGATGTAGATATTTCGAAATATAATCATTAAGTATAGCTACCGTTTAATATTGAATTGCCTACCCTTTGGGGCGTCTTCTTACAGATCTCTCTTGATCCTAATTAACTACAAAGAGCGCAGTGTCATCGGAAAATTTAACTGTAGAGTAAGTACATAACTGCTTATCGTTTTCCTGTATCTTGATCACTTACGAAGACTCTGGATCAACTAATATAGTCGGCAAATGTAGCTAGGTTATATTAAGTAGATCAAATAATAAAATTGCTAGCCGTTTAGGGTTTGGTTTTAGGATATTATCGTCAACAATATATTGTATACTGAAGGTACTCAAGGTCTTGTTCCTTTTAAACTAAATTAGTCTCCTTTCTCTTCGTTTCGAAAAACATCCCTGTTTGAAACCCATTCCCACATATACCACTAGGTTTGTTCCAGCAAGCGGAAAACATGTTTAATGCTTACAAGAACAAACCTCCTTTTAGAAAGCGTTTAATTCAAGTGATCATCCATGTCGTGTCAAAGACTTGATATTTCTTTAGGGCCCTTAAATGGTACTATGGTAACAAAGAAATAAGTAAAGGCCTCCCCTAACACGATACGTAATTGATCTCCCTATGCTTCCCATTGTTGCTTGAGACTCCCTCTCTCGGTGAATCCCCTAAACTAAGTAGGGATGGTTACGTTCTGATGCAATCGGCATTATCGATTTTTTCATTTGGTATTGGAAGGAAAATGGCGGTGAATTACATTCGATGCGCCACCTGTCGAACAGTTGCATAACTTTCCCGACATCCATTGCGTCTGCAATTAGTAGATGGCGGAAGAGGCGGAATCAAATACTTTTTTAAAGGGACTAGTCCAAGTGTTTCAATTGAAACCTAATTTGAAGTTTAATTTTTTGTTCATTAAATTACTTTGAGAAAAACTTAAGTTAAACCAGTTAACACTAAACGGGATTCGCTGCAACAATTAGAGACGATGTGAAAAACTTCAACCTCTTGATGTTCAGGTTTGAAAATTTTTCTTAAAATATCTGATTTCGGTGGATCTGAAAGATGTACTCTTTCCAAAATCGATTTAAGAAGCTAGTAAAATTTTTACAACACTCCAGTCGCGTGTTAGCAGGTGTCCATTCCAGCGGACCGAGTGATCCTACTCTCGAACGATTCCTCGTTCTAACGTTAGAATTAACGTTCTAACTTCGATGCCTCGCCACCAATTAACCATAACTCATCATAACCCCCTCGTCGTCGCTCGAGTTTCGAGTATTTCCTCTTCCCTATCGCCGTCCCATTGCAACGATATCGTTATCGTGATTATTCCACTAATTAACACATTGCCGGCAGATGTTACGTTGGGATCGATCAAACGAAATCCCAAAGGTAGAGATAGAGAGGGAGGCGTATGGTTGGGTTCCGTGTACCAAATTATCGTCGACGTCATGAAATTTACAATATGGCCGTCTCGATGACGGCACATTTGCTGCCCGGGCCCATTAACGGCCGCGATGATATGTAATGAGAGGAGAAGAGGTGAAACGGGAACCGTCCCGCGGGACGTCGAAATTTTGACTGGGGATGAAATCCTCGTCACGTGGCCAGATTGCCACGTATAAACACGCTCTCGCTGCGGAAAAGAAGGAATCGTGGAGAGGAGTAACTCAAATTGGAAGGGTGGGTCGTAAGCGTTCTGAAAGCAACACTTTCGGAAATGCAGGAATAAATTGAAACACTTTTTCAGTAAAAATACATTCAAAGTTTGAGTTGGAGGCAATTGTTAGTTAATTTTGAAAAGAAAATGAAGTTTGGGTTGAAGACAGTCGTTAGTTAATTTGGACAAAAATGTGGTGGTAAAGTACGCAGGTCTCCGTATTTTTTAAAAGAAATTAGGAAATGCTGTAAAAAGGGCTTATATATCATTGGGAGATATTTTCTGAGAATATTTTATTTCAATAATCTAGTTTAATAAAATGTACTATTTGTTCCTCTTTATACTTTTATCCAAGCCAAACCAAACAAACCTAACCTTCCCGACCGTAGTCGTAGGCCCAGAAACGTTTTCGTGAAGGACTTTCTCGTTCCGTGTAGATCTCAATCCAAGATGTCTACTGTCTGTTTACGTTTAAGAGCAAATTTCATAATGAAATATCTCGGTTAATAGACGAAATAAAGTAATAACCGCACTTAGGTAGGTTCTTCGTTACACACTACTTTTGTTGATATAATTTTTTTTTATTGTACAGTGAAAATATTTAAGACCTGCAATCTTTGCCACCGCCAAAAATTGCATTGTTATACCTGCATTTAAGAAAATTACTATGCCTACTTCATGTATATTTGATATATATTTTTAAAGAAATTATTCGATTCACCTACGGATTTATTTTACCACCTTGGTCGCCTCTCAGTTCCCAGTTTCCAAATTTTTCGATCGATGCACAAGTCTTCTTCCTAATCTCTCACTTCCATGGCTTCATCTATCTCGTCGCTCCAGCTTCTCTTCGGCCGTCCTCTCTTCCTTCTTTCTCGGGATATCCATCAGTGGCGGCTGGTGTATAAGGGCTGGGGAGCTGCAGCACGCAGTAAATTTTGACACACATTATGGTTTTATTGATGTTTACTTAAAATAGAGCAAAAACTCTAGTAGCTTTATGATAACAACTTTTTAACTCCATCGTTACCTTAGTTACCTATGATTCTCCAGCCAAGTAGGCTTAGATGATGTCAATACAGTCATTCCAGTCTTTGTCGTGGCCATCTGTGTTCTTTCATTCTCTTTCTATGTTCAAACCATGTAAGCTGTTTCTGTTGAATTATTTCTATCAGATCTGTGTCTGCTGTCGCCATGTTTCTGAATGTTTCGTTTGTTATTCTATCAAATCCAGACTTTCTGCAGTTTCGTCTTAGGAAATACATTTCGGTTGATAGATGGTTACTACGGTTTTTCCTAGTAATGTCCCATACTTCTGCCCCATACGTTATTGTAGTTTCAAATATGGTCTTATATATAGTTCTTCGTTTCTGTGGTGATGTCTTTGTACCATAATATTGGGTTGGGAGGTCGGGTAACTTCTCGTCCTTTATTTCTTTTTTCAGCACGATATTATCATTGGTATGGCGTACTTTCGAAGCAGGATTTATAATCCAATTACTGGTCGGCAGTACTCTCTCGAAGCGACATACCAGCAATTTCAGAGGAAATGTTTCCGGAGACTTTGGTCACTTTTGCTGTCTTTCAGTAACATTGCTCGCGAGTAGTTGAACGTTATTTAAACACAGGGAGCGTAAGCAAACAAACATCAACTGGTAGACCTTCTACTCTAAACGAGGAAGTTGTCGAGGATATCAGAACTCGAATGCAAAGAAGTCCTCGCAAATCCTTAAGAAAGCTCTCCCTTCAAACAGGTTTGATCTTTATGCCTCCTATTCAACCAATTTTCATTCTTACCTATAAGACTTCTACTTTTCCATGTTGTTCTAATTGACGGTTTTACAGGTTTATTATATGGAAGTTGCTCCACTGTGCTTAAAAAGAAATTAAAGTACCACCCTTACAAAATTTCCATCGTCCAGTCATTAACCCCTTCTTATCACCCGCAGAGAGTTTTATTTTGCAATTGGTTCAATGACATATTAAATAATAATGATATCCTTGACAATACCTTCTTTTCCGACGAAGCCTGGTTTCATCTCAGCGGCTATGTGAATAAACAAAATTACAGAATTTGGTCAGGTGAAAATCCTTATGCTATCAGAGAGACACATTTGCACCCGGTTAAAGTTGGTGTTTGGTTGGCAGTCTCAAGGACGCGGGTGTATGGGCCAATATTTTTTAATTTTACCGTCAATTCGGAGAGATATATCCAACACCTTTTGAGGCCTTTTATAAACGAATTAATAGACGAAGAGCGTCAAATTGGATATTTCCAACAAGACTCTGCAAGGGCACATACGACTCGTGCTACTATGGGATATTTAAGAGAGAATTTTGGCGACAGAGTAATTATAAGTCAGGGCATTTGGCCAAGCAGGTCACCAGATCTCACTCCATTAGATGTTTCGTTATTTGGGCTCTTGAAGGACAATGTCTTTAGGAACATATTGCATACTGAAGAAGAGCTGCAAGAGGCAATAGTTCAGGAAGTGGCAAACATTACCCCCAATATGCTGGTGAATATCTTCGAGAGGCTAAAAAGGAAAGGTAATTTATGTCTGTGTTGCCAACTCAAACAGTCATTCTTGATCACCCAGTATTATTATTGTCATCGATTTGCAGCCCCATGTATTTGATTTTCTTTGTCCAATTTTGTAGAGCTTTGTCTAGGTAAATCTTAAAAAGAGTAGGTGATAGAGTATGACCTTGCCGTAGATCTTTGGAGGTAAAGAAATCTCATGTGAAATTTTGTCAGTTTCTTATCAGTCGAGTTATTCTTGTATTGATTTTGGATTGCATTTATAAGAGTTGTATTAATATCCTCTCTTTCCAGAGCGTTCCATACCTCCCATGTGGGTACGCTATCATAAGCTTGATCTAAGTCGATCAAAGCCATATGAATTTTTCTATTTCTTTGTATCCATTAGGTACATATAAATGTTAGCTATTGTATATCAGCTAAAATTTAGTTGCCAGGTTCTAACAGTTAAAAATTAGTTATTTGTATAAAACGTTTAGAACGAATTTCACCAGAGACTTAATCGCAAAGTTAGTCTGTGATGTTTCAGAAGCAAATTTTGATCACGGTAAGAAGTGTTCTATTTCAGTTAAAAAAATCTGGAAAAATGTGGTCAAAAATCAATTTAACTACGTGTAGGTACTTTGATAACGTGGAAGTACAAAGCATTTCTTGGGGAATTAAAAATATATTTTTGGGATTATACTTTTGAGGATGTTTTACCCCTTTCAGAGGGGTGTTTGTGAAAAATTTCAGAATGGGTTAGTAAATATTTTTTCAATCAAATATAATGCAATTATCACTGTATCAATGAATCACTGTAATATCACTCTTAGGTGAAGTTTATTCCCTTCTAAGGACGTTTCTAAAGAATCCCTGTGAATTGTTTACTAAATTTGTTAATTCTATTTATAATGCAATGATTTTTTTTCTTCAGATATCTAAAAATCACAGTTTAAATTTATGTGGGAATTTAAACGACTGAGTAATTATAAATTAAATTTTCAAATTTTTGATAGGGTGTTTTCCACCCTTAGAGGAGTGTTTTTGGAAGATGGCGGGGTACGTAAGTAAAGATTTCTTTATTTTAATTGCAATCCAATTATCTACACGATGATATCCTTGTCGAAAATTCAGTCACAATCATATCCCTCTTAGGGGTGGTTAAGGGTTCCTTATAAGAGACGTTTTGGAAAATCTCAGTATATGTTCACCTGAATTTTTTATTTTATTTATAATTTGCTCTCAGATTCCACAAATTTTAGAATTTCTATACCGGAAATTTGACAAAATATATTGTTGTTGCTGTCGTCACACGTCGACTACCTTGGGAGAGCCAATAGGAAACGAGCAACTTCCTGGCAAAAAACCTTATCAGTCTTGGAGTTGGCGACGGATTTTCAGAAGCCAAATTTTTAATGTTAGAAAATGCGAAATAATTATGAACATATTGTAACGAAACGGCTCGCCACGATATAAACACGCCGG
This sequence comes from Cryptocephalus moraei, assembly GCA_946251905.1. NCBI lineage: Eukaryota > Metazoa > Arthropoda > Insecta > Coleoptera > Chrysomelidae > Cryptocephalus > Cryptocephalus moraei. The sequence goes on from OX276455.1 coordinate 11,088,715, forward strand.
GAGCTACACAAGTTCGCCGAATTGCGATCCCGAGAAGGACGGGTCGAAGAGCTGAGAAGGTTCGATGCGATAACGGGTTCCGCAAAAATCGAACTTTCTAGCAATTATCGCGGAAGTTCCAGAATGCTTATACCTGGTATATAAGGAATGCCGGACCCAAGGCGGGACAGTTGAAGAATCGTTGTGTAAACATTCGGGCGAGAGACCGCGCGCGTTAAATAAATAAACATCTCTGTGTGAAATAAATTATAAGTGTTAGAAATAAATTAATTAGGACAAATAGTGTAGTGTTTAGTTTTAGTAAGTAGTAAAAACGTTACAATATGGAACTTAAATAAGTGTCTTGTAAATTTGGCATCTATTGTTGTCCCATATCTTGTTGTACCGACATTTCTATCATCAGACATATTTAAATTTAATTCTGTAGTTCACGTCGTCGACTATCGTATCTCATGTAACACGCTTTTCGTTCCTCGCGTAACAGATTTCATGCTGACGCCAAGTTGAAGATTTCACCCCATCTAAAAACGTTAATTTTTCTTAAGCGCGCGTGTAGAAGTTATCACTTCAATAGTAAGTTTTTGCGTAGTAATTAGTAATTATAAATACACGTTTAATTAACCGTATAAACGACAAACGGAAATGAGACTCTTACGTCAACCATACAGATTGTACTATCTGTAGATCCCACGATACCACCTCGTAACGTAAGATTTCCTATGATACGTCAAGTGGGGATTTACCGAACATCCTGATGAAGATACACGCACGCACGTAGGGTTTCGCCGGTGCGCTTCGGTGAACAAAAATTTTTTTCACGTGAAACGTTCGGTTCGGGAAGAAAATTGGGGCTTCCCTTTTGTTGCCTTTCACGGTGAATTATTTAATTAGGCGGGGCGGGGGGGAGATCGGAAGTCGTGAAGCCCCGAATGGTGATTTTAAATTTTTCGGAAACGACAAGCTAGCTGCCTGTGTCAATATAAAATATTGCGCAGGTGTAATCTCATTTTTAGTCTGTGAAACGATATTTGTAACAGTTTTGTAAATATCTTAATTGGAATTACCCTGTTATATGGTAATTAGTAATTACCTATACGTGTACACGAAGGTGTCTAACTGAGACAAAACCACGAGTGACGTCACATGTTAGTTAAATTTTACAATTCACATTAACTTTTCGCCAAATTTTAATTCTGTTTTTCACTATGGGGTTTCAATGACATTTTTACTATTCGGAGAATTATCAATTTTTAGGTTGCACTCTCCAACTTTTGGGACCAGAGAATCCTATGCAATTTGAACGGCCGTCAATTTGATAGATATTATAAACCTTAAAACATCTAAGGCTACCATGAATTTTGAGGATTTCTCATAAAAACCAAAAATTCATATTGAAACGTTACTCATTTTTGTATTGGAATTTGCTTGAGGAATCTAAAATTCGAAAAACAATAGTACAAAACATCTAAAATTATAAAAAATTCAATACAAGTCCACATGCATCGAAAGTTTTTATATTTATTTATTTCATAGTGTAACGCGAAATGTAAACAGCAGCGCGCAACGTGTTTACTCTTATCGGACCTCGGCGGCTACTTCAAAGCGCTCCGTTAAGTGGGCAATAAAAAAACCGTCCCCAACGTTCCGGCAACATCTTATTAAGGAAAGAATGATTTATTACCTTCTGGGCGTTTCTAGATAAACATTATTAGGGAAAAGAAGGATCGAGTTCTTTCAGGAATCATCGCGAATACAATAATTGAGATATATATATAAGCGGGCTTGCGGTCGGAGAGAGGAGATTAAACGTGAAACCGCGACGGAGTAAACAGTGCGAAAAACGGACAAGCGAATTGTACAAATAAATTAAAACGTTAAGTGTGTTATATAAATTAATTAGTTCAGTAATAGTGTAAATAAATTAAGTAGCGTAGTGTATAATTAGGACAGTGTAAATAAATTATAAATAAACGTTACAATATTTCCTTAAGAGTTGTAGAACGTTATAACTTCGTTTTTATTTAAGCTGCATGTATTTTAATCAGATGATAAAGTAATAATACCAAAATACAACAATAAAAAAATCCAATGGAACTCCAAACTTATTGATACTACACATTATTGCATTATAGTATCATTAAGGACTGTATAAATTTTCAATTTCTTATTTATTATACATATTTACATAATTATAGCTATTTATTTCAAAATTTAATCATTTCGAAAAATAATAATACAAAACATCTAGAATTATAAAAAGAAAGCAATAAAACTCCAAATACATTGAAACTTTACACATTATTGCATTGAAGTTTCCTTAAGACCTCTGTAAAGTTACAACTTCCTTTTTATTTAAGTTACGTATTTTACAATTTAAGTTACGTGCGTAAGACCTATTATGACCTACGCCACAGAAACACGAGCAGAAACAGCCGCTACTAAACAACTGCTAAGAACAACTGAAATGAAGACGCTAAGATCAATCACGGGCAAAACGCTTAGAGACAGAGTGAGAAGCAGCGATATAAGAACCCAATGTGACATCCTAGACATTGTAAGATGGTCCAGAATAAGAAGACGAGCATGGAGAGACCACGTCGACAGAATGGCTGATAATCGGCTACCCAAAATCGCAAAAGAGGAGAAACCAACCAACCGTAGACCTCCAGGAAGACCCCCCAAACGATGGTACGAAAGCTGGTCATCGGAGTCCCAACTTAGGCTACAACTTTGAAAAAACAAGACTTTGTCTTAAAATAAGAAGAAGAAGAAGAAGAGACAATTTAAGCAAATGGTGAAGCAATAATACCATAGTACAAAAATTATAGAAACTCTGACTACACAGAAGTTGTAGACTTTTATGCCTTGAAGTTAAGAACCCTATACAGTTCCATGAAGTTCCTCCTGATTAAAGTTATATAGTTATAGTAATAGTTGTAAAAAACTAGTCAATTAGTTTAAAAATGTAAAAATTTAGTGAAACTCCGAATACATTAAAGTTTTACAGATTTCGCAATGAGGATTCTCTAAGGACTCCATAAAGTTTCAACTTCGTGTTGATAAAAGTTATAAAGTTGTAACTATTTATTTATTTTAAAAAGTAATAAACTTGGAAAGTAGTAATAACAAATTTCAAAAATTATACTAGATAACATTAAGTAAACTCCAATTGTAAAGGAGCTGTACACATTTCTGTAATTAAGTTTTATTAAGGCTTCTATAAAAGCTGAACTTTAAATTTGTTAAAGTTATATAGATATAATTATTAATTTAAAAATACTATATCCAATAAATCCAATATTACAAAAAACTCATTCCAAATGTATTAAAATTTTACATATTTTTGTATTGAAGTTCCATAAAAAGTTTGAACTCCCTACATATTAAAGTGAAACAGCTATAGATATTTACTAAAAAAATATAACCCATTGGTAAAGTTGTACTACCGAAATTCAAAAATTACAGAAAATTTATAATTCAAATAATGAAACTCCAATGAGCTATATATATTTTTGCATTGAAGTTTATGTGAGCACCTTATAAAGTTTAAATTTACTATATTTTATATATATTAGTTATGATAGCTTATAAAGACTAATTTAAGAATTTAACCAAGTGATAAGTACAACCAAATGCATTGAAATGTTACGCATTTGTCATTGAAGTTTCCTTAAAAAATATGTATTTTAATTTCGTATTTATTAAAACAACTTATAACTATTAATTTAAAAAACTAACAGTTTTGAAGTAATAGCAGGTATCAAAGTTTAAAAGCTATAAAAAAAACAATGAAAGTCTAAAAAGTTCAAACGTCATAATTATTAATGTTAAAGAGTTATAAACATTTATTCAAAATTTAACCGAACGATAATACATTTGTTCAAAAATTATAGAAAACTTAATGAAACTCCAATTGTAACGAAATTGTAAATATACTTCAAGCTTAAACTTCCTCTTTATTAAAGTAACATAGTTACAACTAAATGTAACAAATCAACATATCACAAAAAATCCAATGATACTCCAAACGCATTGAAACTTTACACATTTTTGCATTGAAGTCTTCTTAAGCCTTCTAGAAGATTTAAATTTTTTATTTATGAAATTTCATTTATTTATAACTAATTATTAACAGTCTAACCTAATGGTAAAGTAATAATATCGAGGTTTACAATTTATAAACAAAATCTAATGAAACGCCAAATGTGCATTTAATAATTTTTTTTGTATTGAAGTTTCCCCAAAAATTACATAAAGTTTCGATTTCATATTTATTAAAGTTAGATAGTTATAAGTTATAACGACTATTAATATGAAAATTTAACACAGTGTTAAAGATGTTCGATTTCTTATACGCCTGCATATGTACAGGGTGTTGAAACTTTTCATCTCCTTTACTCGACATTCTAAGTATGACGTGATAAACGAAATTTTCACACTTTCCCATCCGACCAACGACACTGCCAAATTACGTCAGAGCATTTTCATATTTTTCATCTTAACTCCGAATTTCCCCCTGTAGGAACGCCTCGTTGAATTTTCCATTTTCCACGATCCCCTTCTATACCGACCGTCTCCCCGAAGATCGTGACGCCCCCTTCCGTAAGTGGTGCAAATGAAAATTTCCCCCGTTCCTCGGAAAGAGTGCACGTGGGGGAGGGGGCGCGAGGACGATTGAGAGGGAAGACGGTTTTTGAGGTTGCCAGGGGTGACGGAGGAAAGGAAATCGAAGGAATAGCGAGAGGGTGAATTCTTCCTTCTTATATTTTCCTGTTTGTGAAATCAGGAATAGAAATATACACATTATGTGAACTATGTGTGTCGTAAGGAGATTATTGTGTCTGTCTACGGGGTGGTCTGGAAACCCGGAAAATCTTATAAGTTTGGGTGATTTGGAATTAAGGATTTTGGAGGTAGTCATTTAAGATTCCAATCGTAATTAGTAAAGGGATGAAATTAGTGTAATTGATATAATTGATATAAGGTAGATGGGACCATTTTAGGGATATTTAGGGAAAAAATTATTGTGTATTTTTTTAGCTTGCAGATTTGTATATGTATTGCTCGACACACGTGAGTAGGTTACACGTCATAAAATCTTAAGTATTTTTTTTAAATCTCTCTTTTTAAAATAGTCCAAGAGCTAGCTACATAAAACAGTATCGATAAGACACACGACATTTGAGTTCATAACTAATTGTAAAAACATTAACCCAACACCAAACGGCTATTCTGCCGGTTCTCATAGGCCGGATATGTAAATGGCGGCCAGTTTTCCACGTCGGAAAAACATGCCTGAAAAACCGATAAGGTACACGCGTGAAATTTTTTTTTGGACATTGTTTAGACCTTGACTAAGAGCGATGTAACAGTGGCAGAACGTTAGCAGGTCGGAAAACCCTCGGCAGAAATGATCCAGAGGCGCGGAAAATTGCCGTGAAAAAACCGATAAGGTACACGTGAAAAACTTTTTCCGTACATCCTTTGGGCCCCATGAAAGAGCGGGCAATAGTGGCAGAACGTTAGCAGGTCGGAAAACCCCCGGCAGAAGGAACTGAAAGTCATGAAAAACGCCTTGTAGGAACTACTTGGAACGCCCTGTAGAAACTACATGGCGTTTGTCATTTCTCTCATGACTTTCAGTTCCTATACAGGGCGTTTTTCATGACCTTCTGCCAAGGGTTTTCCGACCTACTAATGTTCTGCCACTATCGCACCGCTCTTCCTGGGGGCCCAAAGGATGTACGAAAAAAAGTTTTTCACGTGTACCTTATCGGTTTTTCATGGCAGTTTTCCGCGACTTCGAATCATTTCTGCCGAGGGTTTTCCGATCTGCTAACGTTCTGCCACTGCTACACCGCTCTGTCAAGGTCTAAACAATGTCTCAAAAAAATTTCACGCGTGTACCTTATTTTTTGGTGTTGGGTTAATGTTTTTACAATTAGTTATAAACTCAAATGTCGTGTATCTTATCGATACTGTTTTATGTAGCTAGCTCTTGGACTATATATACAACTGTGCTTTGATTTTCTTCAAATTTAAATTTAGATTAAAATTAAGCAGTAATTTACGATTAAATTACTACTTTCCAAAATGGTTCCTCAATCTGATAACCTCCTATTAGGAAAGTTACTGAGTTTCCTGATGTAACCAAAACGATTATTTTGATTCTCGTTACAAATTTAAAGTTCTCTCCTCCTCGCCTGCATTTAAGTACAGAGTGATCAAGAAATACTGTTTAAGTTGGCAATCCTACCTGGACGATTTTTTTGCCTAAGGGTTTGCAACGCTACACCGGAAATCTCTGCCTTCTGCATGACAGCGACAGCTAAATAAACACAAATATTTTAGGTTATGTGAATTTATTTACGATTGAAAGACCACACCAGAAAAACTTCAATATCTAAAGGTACTGCTCGAATTGAGCACCACTATGTTCTAAACATAAATCCACTCTCCGATTTAGGCTCTGGAAGACATTAATTAACATCCGAGGAGAAATATTTACAACTTCCTCGATAATGGCGGCTTCCAGTTCTTCACCTGTATGTAGAACATTACTGACACCTTGTTTTTAAGGTGCCCAAAGAAACAAAAGTCTAGAGGTGTCAGGTCTGGTGACCTACTTGGCCAGATTCCCGTACTTATGACTCGATGGCCAAAAACTTCTCGCAAATATTGCATTGTGGCACGAGCCGTATGTGCTCGAGCTCAATCTTGTTGAAAGTAGCCATTTTCGCGCTCCACTACGGTTAATGGGGCAACGAATGGCTGGAGAATATGCTGAATGTATCGTTCAGAATTAACCATGAAGTTAAAAACACAGGACCAATTACTCTGCCGCGATACAGCCAGCCAAACACCAACTTTAGTAGGATGTAAAGTTGTTGTTCTAACAGCATGTGGATTTTCACCAGACCAAATTCTGTAATTTTGAGAATTAACATAACCATTGAGATGGAACCAGGCTTCATCGGAAAAAAAGGGTTTATCCATAATGTCACCATTGTTCATTTCTTGGAATGAACCAGTTACAGAACAGGACGCGTTGTGGGTGGACGGTCAGAAGGATTTAGGGATTGGACCATCGAAAATTTGTACGGGTGGTATTTCAATTTGCCCTTTAACACAGTGGAACAACTTCCATATGATAAACCTGTAAAGTCACGAAACGGAATACGGGAAATTAGGAATAAGTGGAAATTGGTGAACTTTTGATAAGGATCAAACCTGTTTGGAGGGAAAGCTTCCTAACCGATTTGCGAGGACTTTGTTGCAGTCTGGCCCAGACGTCTTGCACCACATTTTCAGTGAGTACGGAGGATCTACTAGGTGGCTTTTCTTTCTTCACATTGCCTGTATTCAAATATCGTTGAATTACGCGCATGCAGTGTCGTTTAAAAACGTCGATAGTGAACACAACTTCAGGAAACATTTCTTCAAATTGGTGCAAAGTGGATTCCAAGGAGTATTACCATCCAGAAATGGGATCATGAACTGCACTCCGAAAATAAGCCATGCCACTAAAAATATCCTGTTCTAATGTAAATAGTACCATTTTTATAACAAAAATTTGAATCGCCGCTCAAATGTCAATGCTGGTCACTGTTAAACATCGAAGTAACTGTCAAGCCACCGGAAGTGGTTCCAGTTCTACCATTTTTAGGATTGCGAACTTAAACAATATTTCTTGATCACCTTGTATATTATAAACATCAGCAAATACTTTTTGGAAAATTATAAGGGAAATCTATTTTTATCCTTTGCAGCGCCGCGTCCCCGGCCCGAGCTTTTTAATCCCCATCCGGCTCAAGAGATTTATCTGAAGTATCGATTTCACCATTTTTTAACGATAAATTAAGAGGGGGAGCCCTTTTTCCCGATTCATTATAAACAACTTTATACAATAAAATCTTAACGGCGCTATAAATTCGAATGCGTGGAGTGGAATGAAAACAGGAAATCGCTCTTAAAAATATAAAAAAAAGAGACGCAAAAATAGGCTTACACGGTAGGTATAAATATACCGGTTTCACCCCTTTTCACGTAAAATATATATAAATTTGATATATTATTATTTGCGGTTTCCGTGGAACCCTCCGTCCCGTTCCCGCTCAAGATTGCCCATATTGTGTGTATATATTTCGTATTTTACTCGCTAACAATGAAACAGTTAAACGTTACGTTTACGTTTTTGGCCCGTTCAACCCTTTTCTGAAATCTCGTTTGAATCCGCTTTTGTGTGAGTTTCTAACCCTTCAGTTTCTTTGTGCGATAATTAAAATTTTGTAATTTGGTACTCCGATTTTTGTAAACCAGTCGCGGAAATAATTCTCACGGTGGTTTACCCCTTTTCCTCCAAAATTACATCAAAGGGTTAGTTACATTTTCGAATTCCTTTTAAGTTTTAAATGCCCTTAAGGGCCTGCAATAGCTCAACTCGTATATGACCGTGTGAAAGCCTTAATGTGTACCCGAAATTTTAACTAAAATGTGATTTCCCTTATTTCAAAAAGAAATATTTTGTGCGGGCAATTACGACCTCAGACGTTGTAGTATATGAAAGGGCAAATTGTATCAACTACCTATAAACCCAAAAGTTACTCTTAAGAAAGCCTTGCAATTAAGTTTCATTGAAATTTTCTTAGGTTGCGTTGAATGCTTCCAAGTGCTGTAGCTTGCTTGGGTTTGTCAGCATCTAAAACTTGCCGAGATTACAATTTTTAAAAACTTACTTGAAAATAGGGATGCATAAAACTTCCTTTTTGACTGATGGAAATGAGATCTAAGATACAAAATATTCTAAAACCGTTTAGAAAATAATGAAACTTACATTTTCTCACTCTACATGTCTATAATTTCTAGGCCATTCTATCGATCATTCTAGATTCTCATTCGACATTCTCAACAAGACTTGAAACTTAAAGTAATTGTTTACTAATTGTCTCATTTTCCTGTTTCCAAGCTTTTTCATCCATTTCCCACCATTTTGGTTACTCCAGTAAGCATCACAGTCTTTGAAAACCCTTTAAAAGTTCTTGTTGACTATCCAAAATCTACCAAAATGTTGTTATTAATTTTTTGAAATGTCTGTTGTCTCGTTAATTTTCCAAGGTTCCAGTAAAAGTACCTTTCACCATTTTTCAGGTAAGTCTAGGGAACGTTGAAATGTTTAAAACGACTTCAAAAATTCTTTATGACGAATTAAGATCCACTAAATTCTTGAAATGTTTTAAAAGTCCATTTTTACTTCACATAATCTACTAACATGTTAGTAAGTGTTCTGGAATGGTTCTTAATTCTCATTAAATTTTAAACGTTTCTGTAAGATTATAGTAAATCCACTGAGAAGAAAACACCCACGAAACGAGAAAAGGTAGTAAAGTTAAACAACACCTAATACACGTCGTTTGTTATTGGTGGAAAAGTCATAAAACTTTTGGCGGGAATTGTTGATGTACCGAGTCGGTTCAGTGAAATTAACAAGTTTAGTTGTCTGGGTTGTCTGTTTACAAGCGTTCAGAAAAGTCGTTGACGGTGATAGTGGACTTTTAGTTGATGGTTTATTTTAACGTATCGCTATTGTTATTCAGGTTTTTGATATAAATTTGTATAAACATATTTCTGTGATCTATTGCAATTATGGAAAAACACCTTACCTGCTCGCCTCCCAAAAAGAGACCTGGAACATACTTAAGAAAACCATTATTTTAAATGTATACAGAAAAGAAAGAAATGAACATCCTCAGTAAAATCTTAGTAAAAGATAAATTATAGTCAAGGCGATCATTCTTAATGCGACCCTGTACTATTCGCTAGCTGGTCGCGCGCGCTTTGAATTTCAACGTTTGTGTTTCATGGAAGTTTTCTTCTCGGTGGATTTACTATAATAAAATTTTACCGCCTTCCATATATATTTTGTGGACGCTCTGAAATCTGAAAAGCCTTCATGAGTCCTTTTTGACTATACCAAATTTACTAAAGGGTTATTGAACGTTCTCATGTATTTCTTAGTTCGTTAATTAAAACTTAAGAGAATTTTAACTGTTAAAACCCATATACCCAGATCTACTAACAAATTATTAAGTCTTTTGGAGTATGTCTTAATTCTCGTTGATTTTCTACGATTTCTGAAAGACTTCTGCGTCTTCTTAGCACCTGTCAAACAACTCCAGGAGGCGTTACATTCTTGGAAAACCTTTCAAGGGTCCTTTTGAAGTACCCAAAATTGAATAAAATGGTATTAGTCTTCTGAAATATTGCTTATTTCTCACAAAATTTTTAAAGGTTTCTGTAAGACTCTGGTAACTTATTACCATCTTTCGTATACAATTCCAAGAGGTTTTAAAGTCTTTAAAAATCCTTAAGGGGGTCCTTTTTAATTACCTAAATTCTACTAAAATGCTATTTAATCTTCTCAAGTGTTTCTTAATTCTTGTTAAATTTCATACGTTTCTGTAAGACTCTGCTAAGCTCTTACCACCTTTCTTATACAATTCCGAGAAGTCTTTCAAGTCTTCAGGAGTCCTTTCCCAACAAGTAACAAGTTATTAAGTCTTTTGGAGTATGTCTTAATTCTCGTTGCTTTTGTAGGACTTTTGCGTATTTTTACGGGCACGGGTCAACTCGTAAGAATTCATCCCCGGTCCGCATTTGACTTCGCGAGATTGGTCAATTCGTAAGAATATGGTTCTCTAGATCCGTCAACTCGTAAGGGTTAGAACTACATGAAAAATCCCAAAAGGGGGATTATAGTATTCCTTACGAGAGGGCAAGGAAAACACTGCGGAACCCGACCCTAGGGTCATAAAACGCATATGATCATTAACAACAAGCAAGTCTTTGCCGCGTTGACTTTTAATAAAATCCACAACTATCTCGGTGCGATCCATCGTCACCGTTTAGTTGGAACGTAACAAACCAACCCCTTATATCATATTCTTAGTTTCTACAAATATCCGAACTACTTCGTTGCAATCATCATCCCCTCGATTATTTCTGAGAATCCTCTTACCAGTTGACTAATCCAAAACTACCCTTTTAAAATTTACCTGCCAGTTCGCTTACGAGATGACCGATATTAGGGTGGGGAATTAAAATTTCTTACGAGTTGACCGCCACCGTATTTTTACCACCTCTCAAATAATTTCAGGAAGTATTATAGTTTTTGAAAACCCTTTAGGATTCTTTTTCTAAATTACCCAAAATTTGATAAAATAGTATTGAGTCTGTTAGAATGTTGCATGTTTCTTATTAAATTTTCAAGGTTTCTGTAAGACTCTGGTAACTTAGTACCTCAGTATCTTTCGTATACAATCCCAAAAAGTTTTGAAGTCTTTGCTAAACCTTCATAGGAGTCCTTTTTTATTACCCAAAATCTACTAAAGTGTTGTTTAACCTTGTGATTTAACCTTCTCAAGTGTTTCATAATTCTTGTTAAATTTCATATGTTTCTGTAAGACACTGCTAAGCTCTTACCACCTTTCTTATACAACTCCGAGAAGTCTTTCAAGTCTTCAGGAGTCCTTTCCCAACAAGTAACAAGTTATTAAGTCTTTTGGAGTTTGTCTTAATTGTCGTTGCATTTATAAGATTTTTGTAGGACTGTTGCGTATTTTTACCACCTCCCAAATAATTTCAGGAAGTATTATAGTTTTTGAAAACCCTTCAGGAGTCTTTTTCTAAATTACCCAAAATTTGATAAAATAGTATTGAGTCTGTTAGAATGTTGCATGTTTCTTATTAAATTTTAAAGGTTTCTGTAAGATTCTGGTAAGATCTTTCACATACAATCCCAAGAAGTTTTGAAGTCTTTGCTAAGCCTTCATATGAGTCCTTTTTTATTACCCAAAGTCTACTAAAATGTTATTTAACCTTGTGATTTAACCTTCTCAAGTGTTTGTTAATTCTTGTTACATTTTAAAAGTCTCTGTAAAGCTCTGGTAACCTTTTACCACCTTTCATACATAATTCCAAGAGGCTTGGGAGTCTTTGAAAAACATTCACTTGTCATTTTTGGTTCCCCAAAATCTACTTAAATGTTATTAAGTCTTCTGGAGTGTTTCTTAATTCTCGTTGAATTTTCAAAGTTTCGATAAGACTTCAGCTTCTTTTTGTCCCAATTGAGAGAACTGTAAGAGGCATTACAGTCTCTGAAAACCCTTGAGGGTCCTTTTTCATTACCCAAAATCTATAAAAACGTTATTAAATAAATTGGAATATTTGTTAATTTTTCTTAAATTCCAAAGGTTTCTTTGGTAACCTTTTACCACTTTTTAACCAATTCCAAGAGGCCCCAGGTGACTCCTGAAGTCTTTGGAATACCTTCAATAGTCCCTTTTTGTTTACCGAAATTCTAATAACAATATTTAGTCTTTTCGTTCACTTTTCAGTGATCCTGAAAGGCTTCAGGTGATTCCTGAAGTCCATGGAAGACTTACAGAACTTCTTTTTGATGGATACCATTATGAAATGACTGCGGTAACTTAGATACTTAAGACTTTTGACATAACTGAATGCAGTGAGTAGTTGCTACTATTTGAGCATAGACGAGTTGTGCCACGGGAAAGCGTAATAATGAGTTAGGTCGGTTCCCATCACCAAACGTTAACTTACGTAAATGAGTATTTTGACAAAACCGTTTGAACTTTGTAAAAGCTTAGAAAGTACTTAAGGGATGATAGAAAATAAAGTGATATTGTGAATTGTCACTTCAATGTGGTTTCCATCACTAAAGTTTTCCAGTAAACATTTTATATAGTGACTATTTATAGGCTCTAGTTTGTGGGAATGTCGGTGTCGATTTCCCGTTATTGTTAATCTTCTTCGGAACTTTGGCGGCGGCACCAATGCATCCACCCCCACCTCCGACGTAGGGGGAGAAAAGTGGAAGGGGAGATTTTCCGCGTGTACGTGTATTGATGAGATAAATGGGGGAAGGCAGGCAAAAGCCGGTCGGTCGACGTATCCAATTACGCCATTATATTCGACGACGCGACGCCCTTATATATACCTATATCTATCTGTAGGTACTTTTGTCTTTCTCTTCCTCTCCTTACTACAATTTACAATTTAGTGAATTCGGTATTGTGCCCCGCTCTTCTTTTATCTCGACTGTAGGTATTAGTTGATCTCGCTCGAGCCTTTACGTCCCTTTGTTTCGTCTATTGAGGTATCTACTTATCGGGGGATAAATTAACTTAAAGAGGGACTAAAGCGTTTAATGATTTAACTTTTAAAACTTTGGATAACTTCGGACTCATTTTAATCACAATCATTTGAATTTACTATAGTATAATATTCCTATAAAAATTTGTGTGGTATTTATTCAACTAATTGAAACTTTTAGAAATTTTTTTCCAAATAAACCCATTAACCTAATAAATGGGTGGTAGGTATATTTGATGATTGTTCTTTCTCTTAAATTGTGCAATTCTGAAAATTTTACCAAAAAGTAACAAGGCTGTGTTTGCTGGAATTTATCAATTTGAGATGTCAATATTCATGATGAATACAATTATTGCTATGAAATGGAATTTTGAATATCTGCCACTTTGACAAAATTATTTTTGAAAACCTAAGGGGACGTGGAAGTTATGATAGTATAAAACACCTAAATAATAACTTAAACGTGCAAAAAGAAACCCCGAGGAAAAAAAATTATTTTGTAAAATCTTAATTTTATGTAAGTAATACCTAAGGAAATCAGTCATTTTTTTTTAATGTATACGTAGCAAAATCTGTTTTTTGAGCACTTTCAAACGGTATACCATTGGGCAATATTCTGAGTTAGTTTCATATTAAACGATTAATTATAGTAGACTTAATATTACCTTCAAATTGGTTCAAGTCTGGTAGAAGCGGGAAGGAAATTTTTGTCTTGGTACAATGGTCAATTTTTAATTATTCGTATTTTAAATTGGTACGAATTTCTTTCTTGGGATTTCCTTTTTGTCCGTTTAGGTAATGGGTGCAATTTACTATCGACCCCAATGAGGAGTAGCAAGATTTTTAATTAAGGTTTAAATGAATTTATGATGTGTAATTAGGTTGATTAGTGTAGGTATTTGTTTTACAAATATCCTTTTCAGCGATTTTGTAACTAAATTTCGCTGCCTATGTGTTCCTCTCGATGTATCTATACTCGGCGCAGTTAATCCACATCCTTTCCTTTCTAATTAGTCTGATTTAATTGAAATTATCCCACTTCAGACCCCAATTTTATCGCCAGGTTCGTGTCTTAATTTCGGGTTTTCTACAACACATAGTGAAAATTTGAAGGAAATGAGACTGTCGTTTCGGCTTATAGAACCTCTGGTACGACGGTAAGCGTAGTTCGTACATTTGGTCCTTCGAGCCGGATATTGGGAATGTGAGTATGAGTATTGTATTTGGTATTTTATTCAGTTTCATATTGCACTTGGTGGTTATCGTTATCGTTGTTGATAAACCGTGAAAGCTCGATAGATTCCAAGTTTAGGAAATATATGATGTAGAAGCAATACGCATTTCTACTCAGACTGGGACCTCACTTGAAAACTTATACTTTCTCAAGGAGACTTAAAGAGAGGAAAATTTGAAGGAAATGAGACTGTCGTTTCGGCTTAGAACCTCTGGTACGACGGTAAACATAGTTCGTACATTTGGTCCTTCGAGCCGGATATTGGGAATGTGAGTATGAGTATTGTATTTGGTATTTTAATCAGTTTCATATTGCACTTGGTGGTTATCGTTATCGTTGTTGATAAACCGTGAAAGCTCGATAGATTCCAAGTTTAGGAAACATGTGATGTAGAAGCAATACGCATTTCTACTCAGACTGGGACCTCACTTGAAAACTTAAACTTACTCAAAGAGATTTAAAAGTACGAAAATTTACAGGAAATGAGACTGCTGTTTTGGCTTAGAACCTCTGGGTACGACGGTAAGCATAGTTCGTACATTTGGTCCTTCGAGCCGGATATTAGGAATGTGAGTATGTGCTATTTTATTTAGTTTTATATTGCACTTAGTGGTTTTCGTTATTGTTGTTAAAAAACCGTGAAAGCTTGATAGATTCCAAGTTTGGGAAATATGTGGTGTAGAAGCAATACCCATTTCTACTCAGACTGGGATTCCAGACTGGGAGTTATAAAGGATTCCCGTGCTTCCAATACCTATAAAGAGATTTTTACTGGGTAGTAAAAAGTTTCATGATTGTCTTTCGCACACTGACATGAGGTGCTATGAATATATCTAGTCGCCACAGGTAATCCGCTTCCGGTTCCTCGTAATTAGTCTCATTTAATTAAATTGCTCCCTTTTCTGACACCAACTGTAACGCTCGGTCTCTTAGTTTCAAGTTTCTTTTTATGCGTCCTGGTGTGGTTCTCGGAATTCCGCTGGTGAACTGCGTATAATGGGATTTTTACGAGGGACCAAAAAAAATTTCATGATTGCCTACAGTCAATTGCCATAAAACGCTGTAGATGGGTCTACTCTCCATAGTTAATCCATTTCCTTTCCCTTATAATTAGTCCGATTTCAGTTAATTGGTCCCACTTCTGACACCAACAGTAACACTCGGTCTCTCAGTTTCGAGTTTCCTTTTATACTTCCCTGTGTGGTGTTCTCGGAAATTGTAAAGGATTCCAGTGCTGGTGATGTCAGTGTGTATAAGGAGATTTTTACGAGGGACTAAAAAAATTTCATGACTGCCCACCGCAAATTGACATAAGATGTATCTACTCTACATAGTTAATCCACTTCCTTTCCCTTATAATTAGTCCGATTTAAGTTAATTAATCCCACTTCTGACACCAAGTGTAATGCTCGGTCTTTTAGTTTGGAGTTTCCTTTTATGCTTCCTGGTGTGGTCCTCGGAAATTGTAAAGGATTCCAGTGCTGGTGAACTCAGTCTGTATAAGGAGATTTTTAATAGGGAAAAAATTGTCGAGTGAGGGAGAGATTGTCGACTGCAAACTGATATGAGATGCTGTAGATGTATCTAGTATCCGCAGTTACTCTACATCCTTTCCTTTCTAATTTGTCCGATTTAATTTAATTGATCCCACTTCTGACACCAATTGTGACTCCACGTTCGTCTCATAGTTTCGGGTTTGTTTTCATACGACCTGGTGTGACCCTCTCGGAAGTTGTAAACGATGCCAGTGGTATTGAACTCAATGCTTATAAGGAGATTTTTGCGAAGGACAAAGGTGAAAAATGGTTTGTTTCGTGACGTATTCATGAAATGCAATTGAATCCCTTCATGAACGTAGATACCTAGTGGCTACCCCTTACCCGTAATACATTTTCACACATTTATTAAATCCACTTGCAGTGCAGTGTAGTGCTTTCAGAAAACTATGCTTCCCCCAATTTAGCATTTTTTCCATTTTTTCCAGTCGGAAAAAGTTCCTCCTTTGTTTCTATTCCGCGGGACGACCTTTTTATTCGTTTATCTTTCCATACCTGCGGGGCCCTTCCCCTCTCCGTCCGCCCCCGCCGTACGGGCGGCGGGGTGGTGGGGGCAGGACGTCGAGGACCGTCCCATTCCTCCTTCACGGGCGTCCCTCCCCCTCCCGTCCGCCCGACCCCTCGACCGCCCGACGGACCAATCGCAGCGTCGATGGGCGTCCGTTTAGGTGGTCGCCATTTTCCCCACCTCTCCCGTGTCCCGTTCCCGCACCGCAGTACCGATCGAGACTCGGGATAGTGCGGGCGTACGTCCTTCCGGCGCCTCGGAGGGTAGTAAAACTTAATTTCCTTTCCGCCCTTTTTGTTGTTTTGTACGTCCTGGAATGTGAGAGCGAGAGGCGTGTTCCGTGGGTTCTTGTGCGGAATTATGGTGACTTTAATGCCGTCGTGTAATTATTACCTGCAGAACCAGACGTCGGAGAGTAATAACAATAACAACAACGGGCGAGGTGGTGGCGGCGGCGGTGGCGGCGCCGGAGGGGAAGGAGGCGGGACCAGGTGCGCAATGATCGATAAGATGTGCGAACCGAAGGTGAGTAGGTTATCTGTCGCGATAACGTAACTGCCACATGGGTCCACAAAGGGATGGTTTGGCGTTACCACCACCATCAACATCATCATCAACATCACCATCATCATCATCACCATCACCATCATGCATCCACTCGCCCCCACTGCTGAACGTAGGCCTCTCTCATCAACCTCCACTCTCCTCTATCTTGAGCCCTCGACATCCAGTTGCCACTTACTCTTCAAATTTGAGCCCTCGACATCCATCTGCCAGCTACCTACTCTCTTCAAATTGTTGGTCCATCTAGTCGGTGGACGTCCACGACTTCCCTTAGTTGTTCTGAGCCTCTGTTCTAATATCCGTTTTGTCCACCTTCTATCCGCTGTTCTTAATGTTTACTTAGACCACTTCTGCCCCTCGGGGCACTTGGTTTATCCTTGCCCTCTTGCGTTTACAACGCCTTTTCGGGTTACTCCACTATCCCCTTGGTGCCTTGGTTATTTCTTGGGGAAATATCTGTATATCTTTACTTATTAATGCCTTCAGAGAAAGTTGCAATATATTGGCGAAGTGGCTTAAGCAAACATTTAGCCTTGCTATGTGGCTTACCCAGTTCCACTTTAAGTTAGTGATCTTCTCTATAATATCGTAGACTCCTTACTTCTTCGTTTGATATATCATCTCGAAGGCTTATTCCCAACATTACCCGCTCCATAGCTCGCTGCGTTGTTCTCAATTGGGAATAGTAGGGACTCTTTAAGACCGATCTGGGCTTACCAAATGCTGTCCACGTTAAACCAATTCGTCGGTTTAGTTCAAGTGTCTAGTTATCTTTATCTATTTTAATTTCATGTCCTATATGTCTCCACCAGCTCTACGTCGTTCCTGTCAGTATTTATGTTGTTAGTTGTTACGAGGTTAGTCATTATTTTTGTTTTTCCGAAGTTGATCTTCAGCCCAACTCTTTCTGGTGAATCTTTAAGGTTTTTTGCCATATGAAGGATATCCTTGAGATTAACACGACCTCCTCCGCCAAATCCCAATTGACTCAATCTCTCTCCATCTATATTGAGGCCTATATCTTCGTATTTCTTAATATGAATTCCAAAGCAACGGTAAACAATTTTGGCGAGATGTTGTCGCCTTGCCTTACTCCCTCTCTGATGTTAAATTTGTCAGTGTCTTCGTGGAGTCGGATACTTTATGTTGCGTTTGTATATATATTTCTAAATCTGTAGTCAACTCTACTCTGACTCAGTGCTTCTAACTCAGTGTTACATCTAACTCCACGGAGTCGAAAGCTTCTTCATAATCTACAAACATCAGGACTATTGGTCTAACTAATGGAAACCTGCTTGTACGTTAGGCTGATAGAGATCTAGTTTAGTTGTTAATCTCTTTGTTATGATCTTCATAAATAATTTGTACATATGGGATAGGAGACTGATAGGTCTATAATTTTCTAATATGGTAATGCCGCTCTTTTTGTGCAGTAAGATAACTATTGCATTGTTCCATTACACACTCCGGTATTTGACCTGTTTCTAAGCATTTATTAAGCAAGTCTTGAAGTGATCGTAATAGTGATTCTCCTCGTGATTTTATTGCCTCTACAACGATTCCATCTTCGCCAGGTGACCGATGGTTTTCCATTTCTGCAAGAGCCAACTTTATTTCAGATACTGTGATAGCTGGGAGATCTTTTGAGCCTTGATTTATAAGTTTTTTAACATGGTTCGTTTCATCATTGCACCTCCTTTGACTTTTATAAAGGTTTTTGTAATAGTTTTAGTTATTTTTAAAATCTTTCGGTTTGTTGTAATGTTTCCACTATCATCTCTTAGTTTGCTTATTTCCTCTTTACCATTTGTCATTGTGCGTCTTAGTACATGCAAGCTTTTATTGTTTTCAATCACTGAGAGAAATTTCTTCGTATTATGCTTTCTTGCAATGCAACAATATTGTTACAATAATAATATAATTCATAAACAAATAATCCTTGCAAAACTGACGATACATCCATTTGCTGACTCTTCCATACCATCGTCGAACGTAGTTTGTGACACCCTGTATGTAATTTCCCTATATAGCTTTTGATCTTATTCTTAGATTAAGATAGGGGTCGATAAGTCAATCTCCTCATCCCAACAATGTAAGGGTGTTGTTTCAATATAGTTGCTGCATCGGATACTCCACTCCATTCTCTAATATTCCAAGAATATTGCCAAGAATCCTGTTAAGTTTCGGCATGGTACAGCAATATAGGCCAGATGTAGTAATATGAACTCTTAATAACCGTAACTCCAAGGGCCAATTTCTATGTAATAGCAGAGTCTCAAGTTTAGCAAAAGTGGTTTTGGCCATACCAATCCTCGTTTCGACTCCTTTATCACAGTCCCATTTATCATTAAGTATGTACCCTAGGGTATTTAAATTTTGTAGCACTCTCAATGACTTCCCCTCCAATCAAGATGTTGGGTTCTGTAGTTTGCCTACCAATACTCATTATTTTCGTCTTTGGTATGTTAATTTGCAAGCCATAGCGTCCGTGTTCATATATTTTGTTTAGCAAAAACTGTAGAATCTGTGGAATTTTCAAAGTTCCGCCAAGACTTCAGTGACCTTAAACCACCTTCGTAGTATCTCCAAGAGATAGCAAAATTTTAGAAATCCTTTTTGATGCCCAAAATGTGCTAAATATATTAAGTCTAACCAAAATTCTTCGGCAATTTTGGGATGAGTTTGCAAGATTTTAAAGAACTACGTCGCTTTGTTGAAGTCCTAAAAATCTAACAACTCTAAATGGTTTCTAGATAGTTATGAAATGATTGTAGCAAAATTTATAGGAATCCTTTTTGGTGCCCAAAATGTGCTAAATATATTAAGTCTAAACAAAATTCTTCGGCAATTTTGGGATGAGTTTGCAAGATTTTAAAGACATTACTACGTCGCTTTGTTGGAGTCCTAAAAATCCAAAAACTCTAATTGGTTTCTAGATTGTTATGGAATGATTGTGTAACATTTTAAAGACTTTACTACGTCGCTTTGTTGAAGTCCTAAAAATCCAAAAAATTTAAATGGTTTCTAGATAGTTATGAAATGATTGTAGCAAAATTTATAGGAATCCTTTTTGATGCCCAAAATGTGCTAAATATATTAAGTCTAACCGAAATTCTTGGGCAATTTTGGGATGAGTTTGCAAGATTTTAAAGACTTTACTACGTCGCTTTGTTGAAGTCCTAAAAATCTAAAAACTCTAAATGGTTTCTAGATAGTTATGAAATGATTGTAGCAAAATTTATAGGAATCCTTTTTGGTGCCCAAAATGTGCTAAATATATTAAGTCTAAACAAAATTCTTCGGCAATTTTGGGATGAGTTTGCAAGATTGTAAAGACTTTACTACGTCGCTTTGTTGAAGTCCTAAAAATCCAAAAACTCTAAATGGTTTCTAGATAGTTATGAAATGATTGTAGCAAAATTTATAGGAATCCTTTTTGGTGCCCAAAATGTGCTAAATATATTAAGTCTAAACAAAATTCTTCGGCAATTTTGGGATGAGTTTGCAAGATTTTAAAGACTTTACTACGTCGCTTTGTTGAAGTCCTAAAAATCCAAAAACTCTAAATGGTTTCTAGATAGTTATGAAATGATTGTAGCAAAATTTATAGGAATCCTTTTTGATGCCCAAAATGTGCTAAATATAAGTCTAAACAAAATTCTTCGGCAATTTTGGGATGAGTTTGCAAGATTTTAAAGACTTTACTACGTCGCTTTGTTGAAGTCCTAAAAATCCAAAAAAATTAAATGGTTTCTAGATAGTTATGAAATGATTGTAGCAAAATTTATAGGAATCCTTTTTGGTGCCCAAAATGTGCTAAATATATTAAGTCTAACCGAAATTCTTCGGCAATTTTGGGATGAGTTTGCAAGATTTTAAAGACTTTACTACGTCGCTTTGTTGGAGTCCTAAAAATCCAAAAACTCTAATTGGTTTCTAGATTGTTATGGAATGATTGTGTAACATTTTAAAGACTTTACTACGTCGCTTTGTTGAAGTCCTAAAAAGCCAAAAAATTTAAATGGTTTCTAGATAGTTATGAAATGATTGTAGCAAAATTTATAGGAATCCTTTTTGATGCCCAAAATGTGCTAAATATATTAAGTCTAACCGAAATTCTTGGGCAATTTTGGGATGAGTTTGCAAGATTTTAAAGACTTTACTACGTCGCTTTGTTGAAGTCCTAAAAATCTAAAAACTCTAAATGGTTTCTAGATAGTTATGAAATGATTGTAGCAAAATTTATAGGAATTCTTTTTGGTGCCCAAAATGTACTAAATATATTAAGTCTAACCGAAATTTTTCGGCAACTTTGGGATGAGTTTGCAAGATTTTAAAGACTTTACTACGTCGCTTTGTTGAAGTCCTAAAAATCCAAAAACTCTAAATGGTTTCTAGATAGTTATGAAATGATTGTAGCAAAATTTGTAGGAATCCTTTTTAGGTACCCAAAAGATGCTAAATATATGAAGTCTAACCGAAATTCTTCGGCAATTTTGGGATGAGTTTGCAAGATTTTAAAGACTTTACTACGTCGCTTTGTTGAAGTCCTAAAAATCCAAAAAATTTAAATGGTTTCTAGATAGTTATGAAATGATTGTAGCAAAATTTATAGGAATCCTTTTTGATGCCCAAAATGTGCTAAATATATTAAGTCTAACCGAAATTCTTGGGCAATTTTGGGATGAGTTTGCAAGATTTTAAAGAACTACGTCGCTTTGTTGAAGTCCTAAAAATCCAAAAAATTGAACTGGTTTCTAGATAGTTATGAAATGATTGTAGCAAAATTTATAGGAATCCTTTTTGATGCCCAAAATGTGCTAAATATATTAAGTCTAACCGAAATTCTTGGGCAATTTTGGGATGAGTTTGCAAGATTTTAAAGACTTTACTACGTCGCTTTGTTAAAGTCCTAAAAATCTAAAAACTAAATGGTTTCTAGATAGTTATGAAATGATTGTAGCAAAATTTATAGGAATCCTTTTTGGTGCCCAAAATGTGCTAAATATATTAAGTCTAAACAAAATTCTTCGGCAATTTTGGGATGAGTTTGCAAGATTTTAAGGACTTTACTACGTCGCTTTGTTGAAGTCCTAAAAATCTAAAAACTCTAAATGGTTTCTAGATAGTTATGAAATGATTGTAGCAAAATTTATAGGAATCCTTTTTGGTGCCCAAAATGTGCTAAATATATTAAGTCTAAACAAAATTCTTCGGCAATTTTGGGATGAGTTTGCAAGATTTTAAAGACTTTACTACGTCGCTTTGTTGAAGTCCTAAAAATCCAAAAACTCTAAATGGTTTCTAGATAGTTATGAAATGATTGTAGCAAAATTTATAGGAATCCTTTTTGATGCTCAAAATGTGCTAAATATATTAAGTCTAAACAAAATTCTTCGGCAATTTTGGGATGAGTTTGCAAGATTTTAAAGACTTTACTACGTCGCTTTGTTGAAGTCCTAAAAATCTAAAAACTCTAAATGGTTTCTAGATAGTTATGAAATGATTGTAGCAAAATTTATAGGAATCCTTTTTGGTGCCCAAAATGTGCTAAATATATTAAGTCTAAACAAAATTCTTCGGCAATTTTGGGATGAGTTTGCAAGATTTTAAAGACTTTACTACGTCGCTTTGTTGAAGTCCTAAAAATCCAAAAACTCTAAATGGTTTCTATATAGTTATGAAATGATTGTAGCAAAATTTATAGGAATTCTTTTTGGTGCCCAAAATGTGCTAAATATATTAAGTCTAAACAAAATTCTTCGGCAATTTTGGGATGAGTTTGCAAGATTTTAAAGACTTTACTACGTAGCTTTGTTGAAGTCCTAAAAATCAAAAAATCTAAAAAATGGTTTCTAGATAGTTATGGCATGATTCTAGAAAATTTATAGAAATCCTCTTTGATGCCCAAAATGTGCTAAATATATTAAGTCTAACCAGAATTTTTCGGCCACTTTGGGTTGGTTGTCAAAATTTTAAAGACTACGTCGCTTTATTGAAATCCTAAAAATCCAAAAAATCTAAATGGTTTCTAGATAGTTATGGCATGATTCTAGCAAAATTTATAGAAATCCAAATTGATGCCCAAAATGTGCTAAATATATTAAGTGTAACCAAAATTTTTCGACAATTTTGGGATGAGTTGTCAAGATTTTAAAGACTACGTCGCTTTATTGAAGTCCTAAAAATCCAAATGGTTTCCAGATAGTTATGGAATGATTCTGTAACATTTTAAATACTTTAGGTAATGTTACGTTAATTCTCCATGAAAATTGTTTTTACCTACAAGATATTTGCAATGACCTGTGAACAATACCCTAAGATTGGTAGATCGCCAGATAAAACAAAAGTATCTACACGATTGTTGATTAGTTATGGTGCAGATATGTACGATGTAAAACTTTATGATTTTGAAGTCTTCAAAGTTATCTGCAAGACTGGCAATTCCGAAAGGTGTATATGTACTTAAAGGATAATTTTAAGTCTCCAAAAGGACATGTATCATATGTCTTTCGATAATATTAAAAATAACAGCCAACGTGCTTTATTCATTTTTAGATAGTTTACAATTGGTAGATATGTAAAGTATCCACAACATTTCTGGATAGTTAATGAAAAATCACTTGAAAAAGAATGCTTAAACATTTACATTACTTTTTTGGCAGGAATTATATTACAAAAGTAAAGTGCCCTTATCATATAATTACTTACGAAAAAGGTTAACAACTCACTCTGCTGCGACACATTGGATTTGATAGCACGTTATGAGCAATAAATTTGATAATAATACACTGACTATTTATTTTTTTATCATACCCAGTACATGAGAAACTTTAAACTGTTTGTCAGGCTTGATAAAACGTAGATATGGCCATGGAACCTACATACATAAGTGATTTGTAATTTATATCAGTATTAAAATTAGTGTTCCAGTATGTTTTAGAGAAGAAATTCAAATCATATCCTAGTAAGCAAGACGTGTTTGTATATTGATACCAAGTACAAAATACGTAATGTCTTCATAAGTAGTATTTACATATTTTACGTTAACTTTAACCCAACAACAAATAACTTCGGTACTAGATATCGTAATTATGTACGATTGCCGCGGTAACGTCGGTTATCTGAGTTATTTTCTGTTTATTTGGTCACAAGTACTACCTAAATCAGCATTACATTTCCGAGAAAATACGAAGGCTTTTGCAGTGCTGTCATCTTTTAATCGGTCAAATAGGAGAATAACAATGACGGAGGTATGACGCTTTTAGCCATGGTCCCTTGTCTCAAATTCATTAGTCGGACGTGTTCCAAATTCTTCTTTTGAATGAAATTGAATACCTGGTTCAAAATTAATAATTAAAAATTCCAAATAGAATCTTAAAAGAACAATTTCACAATATTGAAACACACAAAAAGTAGTTTGCAAAGTGATGAATTATGGAATGTGAGTTTTGGAATCAAAATGTACTTTTTGTACATTTAGTACTATAACTACAGATTTTCAAAATATTTTTCTTAATCTTGTGAGGTAAGTAAATTTACAAATGTGATATTAAAAATTGCTTGTAAGTTTGGAAAATACATTGTGGGAAATTAACAGATACGTTTCCTGTGATATTATATCATTTTGTGTTATTGGAAAATGCTTTTGTAATATCAGATGCTTCATAAATAACCTGACAATAAATAGATTGTGAAATTAATTCATTACAATAGCAATTATTATGACATTGATGAAATAATAATGCAATTTTGATAGGAAAAAACTGAATGTGATTTATTTTGTGTAATAATAAAGGCAGTACATGGACTTTCCCAAATACTTTGTAAAATTGACAAACTATGTAATTTCACAAATTGTGTCCTACAATTTTACGTATTTGGTACAATAGGAAAAAAACGCATTAAATTTTGAATGTAACTTTACTACAGACTATAGAATCTTATGCCAGGTATGTGATTTCTCTAAATCAATGCGATTTTACTTAATTTGTAAGCTATTTTTCAAAAATAGTAAATTCATTTTTATGAATGTATTGTAAAAGGTGTTATGATGATTTGAATTTCATTCTAAGACGACCTTGTAAAATCACAAAAATATCTAACGGTAAACTCCAAGTGTGTGAACAAAAGAAGGATTTCAGGTCTAAGTTGTCATTATCATCATCATTTTATCATCGGCTTCATTTCAAAAGTAAAGAAAACCGCCTGATAATCAACACATATATCAATTATGAAGCACATTTAACGCCTATGCGTTAAAATTCGATGGCACTAAAACGATTCCTTATAAACAGTTTATAAAAAATTGTTTAAAATTGTGTCTATCCAAATAACAACAAGGATTAATTTATTACATAATATGATACCTCGTGTCAAGCAAAGTGGCTCATGTATTGGAGGAGATAAATCTGATTCTGTTTACATCAAAATGATGGTAATTTAATTAGGCTAAGAAAACTTGAAAAAGAAAGTTCGACGATAACTACGAAATCGACAAGTTCTGCCAGAGACAAAGCAAGCCAGTTCTGCCGACGAGTTAAGTTTGATTGTCGATAAACTATAACGATAGGAATGAATGATGTTGAGCAAGTTTGGAAATCCTTAAAACGCTTACCAAAGCTTACCAAAAGATCGCTTATAGAGATATATTCTCCGGGCGAGTTAAATGTAATTTTGGTCGGTTTCATTAATAGTTCGAGACTTTAACTATACCCTGATTTTTAATGTTGTGGACTTTTACAACCCGTCAAGAAGAGAGAGATGGATATTGTTACCACCCCCTTCTTCGGCTATTGGTTTATCGGTCAGGACGACTACAACGTGATCAAGAATGACTGTTTGAGTTGGCAATGCTGAATTTCATTTTTAAATGGTACAACTGGTAATTTGAAATTGCTATTTAAAATTCAAATTTCTGGTATTCTTTTCAAATTTATTTACTTAAAATGGTTTTCACGTTACAACACGAAATTTTCATTGGAATGGCGTACTTTCGAAGCGGGATTTATAACCCAATTACTGGTTGGCAGTACTCTCTCGAAGCAACATACCAGCAATTTCAGGAGTTGTTTCCGGAGACTTTGGTCACTTTTGCTGTCTTTCTGCAACATTGCATGCGAGTAGTTGAACTTTATTTAAACACATGGAGCGTAAGCAAACAAAAACTAACTGGTAGACCTTCTACTCTAACGAGGAAGTTGTCGAGGATATCAGAACTCGAACGCAAAGAAGTCCTCGCAAATCCTTAAGAAAGCTCTCCCTTCAAACAGGTTTGGTCCTTATGCCTCCTATTCATCCAATTTTCATTCTTACCCATATGACTTCCATTTTTCGATGTTGTTCTAATTCACGGTTTTGCAGGTTTATCATACGGAAGTTGCTCCACTGTGCTTAAAAAGAAATTAAAGTACCACCCTTACAAAATTTTCATCGTCCAGTCATTAACCCCTCCTGATCACCCGCAGAGAGTTTTATTTTGCAATTGGTTCAATGACATTAAATAATAATGATATCCTTGACAATACATTCTTTTCTGATGAAGCCCGGTTTCATCTCAACGGCTATGTGAATAAACAAAATTACAGAATTTGGTCAGGTGAAAATCCTTATGCTATCAGAGACACATTTGCACCCGGTTAAAGTTGGTGTTTGGTTGGCAGTCTCAAGGACGCGGGTGTATGGGCCGATATTTTTTAATTTTACCGTCAATTCGGAGAGATATATTCAACACCTTTTGAGGCCTTTTATAAACCAATTAACAGACGAAGAGCGTCAAATTGGATATTTCCAACAAGACTCTGCAAGGGCACATACGGCTCGTGCTACTATGGGATATTTAAGAGAGAATTTTGGCGACAGAGTAATTATTAGTCAGGGCATTTGGCCAAGCAGGTCACCAGATCTCACTCCATTAGATTTTTCGTTATTTGGGCTCTTGAAGGACAATGCCTTTAGGAACATATTGCATACTGAAGAAGAGCTGCGAGAGGCAATAGTTCTAGAAGTGGTAAACATTACCCCCAATATGCTGGTGAATATCTTCGAGAGCCTAAAAAGAAGAGTTAATTTATGTCTGGACCAAAATGGGGGCATTTTGAGCATTACCTTTAGCTGTTTAATTAAATCATTGTTCTGTATTTCTAGTTTCATTTTTTAAGCGTTAATTTTTATTCACATAACCTACAATCTTATCGCAGATTGTTATGTCAAATTTTTGTCAAATAAACATATCTGGTTGTAGCGTTGCAAACCCTTAGGCAAAGAAATCCTCCAGATAGGATTGCCAACTCAAACAGTCATTCTTGATCACCCAGTATTATATGATCGTCGTAATCCGAGCGATATTGTCAAATGTACTCACATCTCACTTAGATGCATAAGGGAATCAGTGGATAAATGCGGTCTGGTATAGAAAGCTAAAAATAGCCTCGGGTATAGAGAGGGTTTTTTATGTATTCATTTAGGGAAGGATCATTCTGAATACAGTTCATGGATTAACTGTGTTGTACGAACAACTTTAACAAATAGAATCTAAATTTCTAAAAATTATACCGGCAATGTCGCACTCCGCATCGGCTGCGTACAAGGCGGAGTTATTTGATGTGTCGATTGTAATAGTCCACAACATTAAAAATCAGGGTATAGGGGTCCGAGAGACTCAAAAAGTTCAAAACCCCGAATTTCACTTATCGAGTTGGTGAGATTTGCGTAATTAAAAAGATGGAAACTGGAAATTTTGGTACGAATGTAGATTGGGCTACCAGTTGGTCCAGAAAGTCTAGAATCCCAAATTTCGATTTATGAAGGGGTGGAAAAAAGGGGTTGAAGTTAAGCCAACCTTATTAGTCACTTTAGATATTGATAACAATCTTTGTCATTTTCGAAATTTTAAATACCCAATGAAAATGCGTTGGTCCAAGAAACTCTAGGTTTTCTTGCTCATGTATGTCGGATTCACAAAGAACCGCCCGATATATTGCTGCATTCACTTTTCTGTTCTGATGTTTTACTTTTGGGGAAAATTCACGGACGCAGACTCCCTTCGTGTCACGTCTATCTCCACATTGTTGTCGTATCGATCAGTAATTCGATATTTTATTCCCCGAGAGCTTCTCTCTATTTCATTCTTCGTCGTGTCTCCCTCTCTCACTCCATACTACGTATTTACCTTCACTCTCTCTCTCTTTCTCTCTCTCTTTCTCTCCTCCTGCACACACCGGCCGACTCCATGTTCTCTCACTCTCTCCTCTCTCCGTTCTCCTTCGTTCCATCACAGACTTTATCCGTCAGTTAGCATTTCCGTGTGGTTAAGAAATAAGAAATATATGATGGAAAGGGAAAAAATGAGAACTAACTCTCGAACTGCGGAACATATGGTTGTTTTTGTGGGCCGGCTTCTTTTTTTTTCTCTCAAACGCCAGTCGGTTCGTTGTGGATTTCTGGTTTGTTCCTTTATTTGTGATTATCGATGAGTCCCAAAAACCGTCTCCTTCGATCTCGCAAAGTTCCGAAAAACGTCTCGTGTTACATTCGGGATGAAGGACGTAATAACGTCGGTCGATTACAAACGTTAACAAGGATGAAATGACCGTTTTAACGTTATTGCGAGACGAGTCGTTATGATTTTTTGGAATCCACCAGGGACGGTCCTGCAATATCGTCGTTAAGTTTCGAAGGACCGTGAAAATGTTCAGCCTCTTTCTTTGTATTGTTCACGTGGTAATGAAGGCACTATAATTGCGCTAGATTTTTGGAAAATATAGAGATCTTTCCGTGTTCTTGCGTTTCAAAATGTGTGAAGAAGTTTTGGTTTTCCATTAGCTAATCGTTCCGAAATTGGGTCTTCCAATAGACTACCTATAAGTGCTGACGTCACGCGAGGGGGCGGAGCTTCCAAACCTTTCCAAACAAATCGAAAAGGCACGCAATTTGTCCATAAGAGAGTTTTAATTCTACATTTACTCCTGATTTTGTTGTAAATAAGAGTTGCCAGCTATATATATTGTGATAAAGTTTGTTCAAACCCATGTTATCGTTATCACCTAATATTTCTAGATAGGTAAGTAGTATAATGTAGTTTTGGCCCATATTATATATTATAGGTTATGTTATCGTTTTATTTCCATCAAAACCTATCATTTTTGTTAAGTTTAGTGGTGCTGCTGTGTTTAAAGACCGTTTTATAGGCTCGTGGTCAATATCTGTAGTCATGGTTATGTGTTTTTTGCCTGACTGTAAGCACTACAGTGACCAAAAAGTTTGTAAATTTTTTACATTCGGAGGCAAGATCGAGAACCTTCAAAGCACTCCTTAGTTTGTAGTTGTCATATTATACTGCCCAAAAAGAGCCAGCCAGCAGCAATATGATGGCATTTTGTACCCCTCGGGTAGGTACAAGTAGCCGAAGTAATCTCTCCTGATTTATATAGTGTAAACTGCAATAGGAACATTTAATAAGGTAAATATCTATAAAATCTATGGGAAGCAGAATACCTACCTGTACTCTATATATTTTATCCTTCATGCTGGCATGTATTTCCCCTCTAATAATCATAAAATCAGCATCAAACTTAATGCTTTTTACATGATTTGATTCCAATGCATTTTCACCCCTTTTTATCATTTTAGTCTCATCTTCAAAGAACTCAATATTGTCGCAGATCTTCAAAACATGTTTGGATGCCATTTTCAATCAAAATTCTGACTTCTAATGGTTTTATTTAACTAAAAATACACAAAATAAATCACACTAGTAAATCAAAACATAACCTCAAAAAAGTAAAATTGGCGAAAAATAATAATTAGACTTACCTTTTATCAAAAATACTTTGTTAAAACGTTGAACATATTAAAACATCTTCATATGAGAAAATTGCTCTCTTTCTCGGTTTGTTTGGAAAGGTTTCTTAGCTCCGCCCATTTGTGACGTCAGGCTTAGGTAGTTCATTAGTCACCAAGTGTTTTTGTCATCTGGATTTTCCAAAATGCAAAAAAACTTCTTTGGCTGTTTAGTAGGTATATTCTAAAATTTATCGTTTTTAGGTTTTCAGTTGGCAACATTGCTCCAACGAAACCTAATGTTTTGACCGAGGTGTCCATCCCAAAATTTAGAAAATTTTGAAACTAACTGTAGCCGAAGTGCTGTTACTTGACAGGTATCGAAACATAAACGTATTCCAGATAAAACATGTATTTCCTATTATATTTACTGAGATATAACGTATTATGTCACGTTACCTCCTAACTATCTCTTAAACCACCGGACCAAAAATTTTGAAAAAATTCCCCAAAATACTTTGTTACATTATGTAAAAAGTTCTTGCATTTCTGTGTTCTTATTCATTTTTTAGAGTTTTTTGGATTTAGAAAACATAACCTAACGTAGTAATAATAATTGTAGCAATTGGGTATACATAGCTAACCACCTTTGGAACGTTAGTGTTTTACCACACATAAATAACAAATGTGCCACATGGGTCGGTCAGTTTTGCAACAGTATCGAAATATCCGGCGGCGGTCAGCTCGTAAGGAATTTTAATGGCCCACCCTAAGATCGGTGATCTCATAAGCGAACCGGCAGGTAAATTTTTAAAGGGTCGTTTTGGATGAGTCAACTCGTAAGGGGATTCTCAGAAATAATCAAGGGGATGATGATTGCAACGAAGTAGTTCGGATATTTGTTGAAACTAAGAATATGATATAAGGGGGTGGTTTGTTACGTTCCAACTAAACGGTGACGAGCACCGAGATAGTTATGGATTTTATTAAAAGTTAACGCGGGAAAGACTTGCTTGTTGTTAATAACGGTCGGGTTCCGTAGGGTTTTCCTTGCCCTCTCGCAAGGAATACGATAATTCCCCTTTTGGGATTTTTCACGTCAACTCTTACGAGTTGACCGATCTGAGAACCATATCCTTACGAGCTGACCGATCTCGGCGAAGGTCAAATGCGGACCGGGATCATAAGAAAATTGGTCTATATTTTTAGCAACTACCTACTTACTGAAGTGTAATAAACGAATCATTAAAAGTAGTTCAAAACTATCTAAAGTGACAATCAAACTGGATACTTACAAATCAGAATCCGTTTCTTCAAAAAAGCCTTAATTCCCTAACAACATTGGACATCCTTCTATTACTTATTTTTTGTGATTTTTGTGAGGTACAATACAAATAGTGCAATAAAACAACTATATTGCGTACTAAATTTACTAAATTTGACGTACTTTTCAGTAAATTGTAGTCATAAGTGAAGTGAACAATAATTCGAGTCGAGACGAGACCAGGCTTAGATCGAGACGAGACGAGACATAACTTCTACGGATTTTTCGAGACCGAGACGAGACCATGTTATTTCTCATCTCGTCTCGACTTCACTTGCATAAGCTTCTAAAATTTATGGTTAACTTTCTAATCTTTCCTTGTCGATTCTATGACTTATCTACGAAGACACTGAAAATGAAATGCCAACTTTCATTGCGATATGAAAACTTTACTTAAGTGTGGACAATTTTAAAATACGAAAAATCTTGATGATTTTCAGTCAGTTTTGGCCTGAATAGTGTTCCAGTTTATCTGGTGTTAATAAAATTCAAAAAACCCATCAGTGACAATGATTTGGTGATAAACGTGTACCTCAAAATAATACAACCGACTTTTATGTAAATAAGATCGCCCAATGAGGCCTCAAAATGTGAATAAATTTTGTGAACAATTAGTAGACAAACATCAAGCAACCAATTTTTGATTTTTGTGTGAAGAATACATAAAATTACTAATATCAGAAGGAAGGAAATTCCTTTTTTTCTTCCTTCTGCTCATCATGGCCAACTGTGAGAACTTGGACAACCTCCTTTTACTAATATCAGCATATAACATGTTAGAACATGTTTAATTGTGAACTGTAGAACATGTTTATTAAACACAAATTTAATAACATTTGTTACAAAAAATACATTTGACTTATCCACTTACTGCGCCTATTTTTTAAATTGTCAATACCTTTTTAAATACGAGCTATAATGTTTTCCTTCCTTATTCATTATTAATAATTCAAAAATGAGATAATTCCAAGGAACCGTAGAAATTCGTGTGCGAAGTGCACACCCTTGACTGCTTGTTTCTAATTTTGCCTTGCATTATTGCAACGCCTACTACATAAGTCCTCTTCCTTTATTTCAGGTGAAGAGCACGCGGACGGCCGTAGACGCAGACTCGCCCGACAGAGAAAGGTAACAAGTCCGTAAATCCGATTTCCCAAAAAAATTACTACCCATAACTTTCCATCGACTGAAAAATATGTAATACGTTCCCCGTCTCCCATAATGGATTTATCATAAACGAAACGATGGCGTAGAAGAGGGAGTTTTTTAATTTAATTACTCGTCCCCGTCAAATTAGTAGACAACGAGGAGAATTTACGGGCTTCCCCGTTAATGGGAAGAAGGGAAAAAGTATGGGGAGAAACTGGGCAACATGACACCGGCATCGTCTCGCTAACTCACCCTCGCTTTATATCATCGGGCAGGTAGTGGAAGAGGAAGAGCGAAAACGTAACAGGAAATGAGTTTGGTTTATGTAACGCCGTTTCGTTTTGATAAATTCGTACAGGCGAGGCGACTCGATTAAGTCTATTGCGACGTTTGAAATGAAATTCCATGGTACGTCTCCTTTTGTCTTGTTCAAGTCTTGGTCTCTCTCGTTATTTCCTATGCTTTGGTGTCCAATCCCATATTCTAGGCGGTCACCCCTCATCAGACATTCTCTTCAATTTAAACCCAATTTGTTCCAAATTATGTCGAAGACTTCATTATGACTTTCATTTGCTCTTAGCTAACGTCTTTGCCTTAGTACATACTTACTTCAGAAGTTGTTGGCTTTCCAAGTCTTCCATTTTTGAGATGAGGTTTCCTATACTTTTGGTCCATACAGTACAAATTAAAATACCTTCTAATATTTATCCCTGGCTTGATATCAGTACGCTGTTTTCACCTATTCTCTTCTACCTATTCCAGCATGATTTCTACGAGTAGTAGAAAATTATGTCGAAGACTTCATTATGACTCCCATTTGCTCTTAGATAATGTCTTAGTACATACTTGCTCCAGAAGTTGTTGGCTTTCCCAGTCTTCCATTTTTGAGGTGAGGTCTCCTATACTTTTGGTCCATACAGTACAAATTACAGTACCTTCTAATATTTATCCCTGGCTTGATATCAGTACTTGCTGTTTTCACCTATTCTCTTCTACCTATTCCAGCATGATTTCTACGAGTACTAGAAAATTATGTCGAAGACTTCATTATGACTCTCATTTGCTCTTAAGTAATGTCTCAGTATATACTTACTCCAGAAGTTGGTGGGTTTCCCAGTCTTCCATTTTTGAGATTATGTCTCCTATACTTTTGGTCCATACAGTACAAATTACAATACCTTCTAATATTTATCCCTGGCTTGATATCAGTACTTGCTGTTTTCACCTATTCTCTTCTACCTATTCCAGCATGATTTATACGAGTAGTAGAAAATTATGTCGAAGACTTCATTAGGACTCTCATTTGCTCTTAAGTAATGTCTTAGTACATACTTACTCTAGAAGTTGTTGGCTTTCCCAGTCTTCCATTTTTGAGGTCAGGTCTCCTATACTTTTGGTCCATACAGTACAAATTACAATACCTTCTAATATTTATCCCTGGCTTGATATCAGTACGCCGTTTTTACCTATTCTCTTCTACCTATTCCAGCATGATTTCTACGACTAGTAGAAAATTATGTCGAAGACTTCATTATGACTCCCATTTGCTCTTAGATAATGTCGTAGCACATACTTACTCCAGAAATTGTTGGATTTCCCAGTCTTCCATTTTTGAGATGAGGTCTCCTATACTTTTGGTCCATACAGTACAAATTACAGTACCTTCTATTATTTATCCCTGGCTTGATATCAGTACTTGCTGTTTTCACCTATTCTCTTCTACCTATTCCAGCATGATTTCTACGAGTAGTAGAAAATTATGTCGAAGACTTCATTATGACTCTCATTTGCTCTTAGATAATGTCTTAGCACATACTTACTCCAGAAGTTGTTGGCTTTCCCAGTCTTCCATTTTTGAGATGAGGTCTCCTAATAATTTTGGTCCATACAGTACAAATTAGAGTACCTTCTATTATTTATCCCTGGCTTGATATCAGTACTTGCTGTTTTCACCTATTCTCTTCTACCTATTCCAGCATGATTTCTACGAGTAGTAGAAAATTATGTCGAGGACTTCATTATGACTCCCATTTGCTCTTAGCTAACGTCTTTGCCTTAGTACATACTTACTTCAGAAGTTGTTGGCTTTCCAAGTCTTCCATTTTTGAGATGAGGTCTCCCTATACTTTTGGTCTATATAGTACAAATTACAATACCTTCTAATATTTATCCCTGGCTTGATAACAGTACTTGCTGTTTTCACCTATTCTCTTCTACCTATTCCAGCATGATTTCTACGATTACTAGAAAATTATGTCGAAGACTTCATTATGACTCTCATTTGCTCTTAGATAATGTCTTAGCACAGACTTACTCCAGAAGTTGTTGGCTTTCCCAGTCTTCCATTTTTGAGGTGAGGTCTCCTATACTTTTGGTCCATACAGTACAAATTACAGTACCTTCTAATATTTATCCCTGGCTTGATATCAGTACTTGCTGTTTTCACCTATTCTCTTCTACCTATTCCAGCATGATTTATACGAGTAGTAGAAAATTATGTCGAAGACTTCATTATGACTCCCATTTGCTCTTAGATAATGTCTTAGTACATACTTGCTCCAGAAGTTGTTGGCTTTCCCAGTCTTCCATTTTTGAGGTGAGGTCTCCTATACTTTTGGTCCATACTATACACTATTGAAGTTACAAATTTTGCTATTATAACATAAGTTGCAAAGTTTGTTTCGGAATTTTAGTCATATTTTGAAAACTTCACTACAGACGTTACAAATTTTGGTATTATAAGTTACAAAGTTTTATTCCGAATTTTAGTCATATTTTGGAAACTTAACTACCGACGTTTCAAATTTTGCTATTATAAGTTGGAAAGTTTGTTTCACAATTTTAGTCATATTTTGAAAACTTCACTACTGAATACTGAAGTTACAAATTTTCCTATTATAAGTTGCAGTTTGTTTCTGAGTTTTAGTCATATTTTGGAAACTACACTATTGAAGTTTCAAATTTTGCTATCATAAGTTGCAGTTTGTTTTTTTAGTCATATTTTGGAAACTTCACTATACTGAAGTTATTGAATTTGTATCAAGTTCATCCAGAATCTATAGTAAAAGAGCAAACAAAGTTTCATAAAATGGACAGTTCCAAAAATTGTAAAATTTTTAAATTGTGTCCATTCTAAGTGTACCTTACTTTGAAATTTTCAACCTATTTCTGAAACTTCAAGACAGAAACCAATGAAACATCATCAGATTTTGCAAGAAGCCGTAAAGTCCGACAAAAATTTAAACCAAAATGTAGAAACAAACCTGTTCTGTAAAGCTTGAAGGGTTTTGTTAGTTCAAGTTGTCATAATCTTTGGAATTTCGGATGTTTTTGAAAGATGATGAGAAAATCCACTCAAAATGCCTCAGGCTCGTCTAAAAACTTCAATCAACGAAAACTGAAAACAAATTTGGTATATCAGAAATGTAATTGGACATTTGACAGATTTTACTGTAATAAGTTTTTAGTCATATTTTCGAAAGTTCACTGCTGAAGTTATTGCACTTTTATCAGATCCCTCAGGACTCGATACTAAATGTGTTAGAAAAATTAAATAAGATTAATATTCCAAAAATATGTTGGTTAAATTTTGAAATGTTGGCTTTTCGAATTGTACCGTAGACTTTGAATTTCTTTATTATCATTATTATTGAACTTAAATTTACTTCGATATTACCTCATATATGAGTATAATTACTTAATTAATTTAAACGAAAACCGAAATAAACTTCCGGCCCTTTTTGTCTTCTTTCTGAAAATCAAAGGGACGAAAAGGATCGCTGGTAGTACGCATCCGACGGCTGCGGCATTTATCTGTACTCGAAGATGTAAACACAATGCACTACATAAAGGGGGCACTATGGGGACCCCCCGTCGACAATAATAATACTAATACGTCCCTTTAAACGCCCCTAAATGCTCCTTTTTCTGCGAAATACACGTTGTCATGTCCCCCATGTTAAGAAAGGAAAAGAAGAAGACTAGAAGGGAAAAAAGATAGATCTAAATAAGAAACAGATGAATAGCGTGAAATTTTTAGGACTACTACCAGAGATTCTTGAATGGAGATAAAGAAGGGATAATGGGATTTTAAACATGTTGTCGTTCTTGTCGTTTGTGTTGTTCGAGAGCCCTTCGACGGTGTTGCCGAATTATCCGTCACGATGCTCACGAATAGATTTGATCGAAATTACACTACCATCATCGTTTGAGACGACACGAGGTGCGTCTTTTCCGCCGTTCAGAAAAAGAGCCCTACGACAACAAACTCCCTTTCTCGCGGACGCGTCAAAGGGCCTCGAGAGTGCCACTCGAGGAACACCTGGTGATGGCCAGAAAAGAGGGTCGAAACGTCATATCGAAGTGCATATTTGTTTAAAAATAGTCCTTTGCGGCGCGTCACAGGTGCGCCTCGTCACATCATAAATCTTTCCTCCTCTCGTGGTAATAATAATATAACTGTTTACAAATAAAGCAGGGCGGATTGTCAGTACAACTTTTGGTTCACGCGTTAGTCGAGCTTTATCTCTGTTGTGACACTTGGCGCTCATTGACACCTTCACAAATCTAACAATACCCACACTGCTTAACGTAAGTTAACGTGAATTTACTTGTCTGAGGAAGCCAAGGGTGTCGATAAGCATGGGCGGCGCGAAAAGGCATCGACGCGATTATGTTATATAGAAAATGTAAAAAACAAAAAAAAACAGCAAAACTACACACAACTACCCTAAAATTAATAGAACAAAGGAAAACACTAAGCAGAGATTGTAGAGAGTACAAAG
The DNA here is from genome assembly GCA_946251905.1 of Cryptocephalus moraei. Taxonomy (NCBI): domain Eukaryota; kingdom Metazoa; phylum Arthropoda; class Insecta; order Coleoptera; family Chrysomelidae; genus Cryptocephalus; species Cryptocephalus moraei. The sequence goes on from OX276455.1 coordinate 11,125,781, forward strand.
AGATTTGTGAGTTAATAAATACAGAAACTAGAAAAGACTTTATATCAACTAGTACTAAAGAATTATCGAGAACAACTCTAATATGAAAGTACTAAAGTCTAATTGGTCCAGAGGAAATAAACAGCTTTTTAAGGTGAACAATAAATACTACGTATAACTTGTAACAGACATAAAAGATCAAAATTTCTATTTCTATTCATCAGCATCCTCTAAACCAGATATCGCAAGAGATGAAATCCAAATTGTTGGTTCCGAAGAGGTTCCTGAAGTAAGTAATAAGCACCTGGAGGAGCTCAACCAATGCATTAACTCAAGAAAAATACCTGAGCCCTGGCAAAACGCTGAAGTCACACTTACCTTTAAAATAGGAGACAACATCGATATTGCAAACTGTTGACCAATTGGCTTTCCTTCACATCTGTATAAATTTTTAACAAAAATCGTAACTAACCGCCTAACGGTTAGACTGCTATCAGCCAGTTGAACAAACCGGATACAGGAACGGCTACAGCACAACGGACTACCTGCGAACCATTCACAGTTTAATTAAAAAATGCACTGAACTCAACATACCCTTAAGTTTAGCCTTCGTGGATTATGAAAAAGCGTTTGACATAATGTACCTTTATTTATTGTTCTGAGCACTTGATCCAACGTTATGTTAAACATTGTTGCCTATGGTGAGTCACCCTGTCTTACCTCTTTATCTGTTTCAAACTCTTCCGTGAATCCTTTTGCTGCTTCTACTCTTGCTCGTGTATTTTGCATCATTTGTATTAATGTTCTTAATTTGCCTTGTATTCCCATATTTTGTAGCACTTTCATAAGTTCTTTCCTCTTCGGTGTATCAATAGCTTGCTTGACTCAAGATGCTCTTCCCTAATAAAGCACATCTACCAAAACTTCACAGTGCAGGTAATTATCGATGGAGAAGTTACAGGTAAAATTAAAATGTACACCAGGGTGACACCATATCTCCTAAACTCTTCACCTTAACATTGAAACACATTTTTAAAGAACTGCATTGGGAAGGTAAGAATATTGATATAGATGGTACATACCTGGATTAGCTTCGTTTCGCTGACGATATTATCATTAGCAGCAACAAAAATGTATTCAAAACTTTGCTCGAAGAACTGCAAGACGTTTCGAAACAAATTGGGCTTAAGATGAACCTAAAGCAAACCAAGATAGCATCATAATGATGAGATGGAAGGCACAGACATAGCCATTGAGGGCCAAGCACTTGAGCACGTCGATAAATACATATGCCTTGGTCATTCCATCACAATAGGAAAACAGAACCAAACCTCCGAAATATCTAGAAGAACGAGATTGAGCTGGGCTACCTTTGGAAGGCATGGGTACATACTTAAATTTCAGGATATCCCAATAACTCTTACACACAAAATTGATCGAAACTAGCATTTTACCAGTTGCAACATACGGTCCTGAGACTGTAACTTCAACGAAGGAAAGTGCTGAAAAACTCAGAAAAACCCAGAGAGCAATGGAGTGTGCCATGCTAGGCATCAGCCTAAGAGATCATATTAGAGGAGAACTAGAGATATCAAGGTGTAGTGGAAAGTACGGACTTTCTCTCAATGTCAAAAAAACAAAGTTTATGAAAATTTGTAAGAACAATACCATAAATGAAAACTTATTGGTTGGAGGTCAACAAATCGAAAGAGTGAAAAGATACACTTACCTGGGGACACTTATTACAGAAAGCAATGAATATACCGCAGAAAATAATTCTGTGTAGTAAAGATCTGACATTAGGCCTCAGATTGCGTTTGACAAAATGCTATGTACACAGTGTGCTTTATTATGAGACGATGTGCAATGAGACGACTTAACTCTTTCGAAATGTGGACTTATCGAAGAATTTTGAGAATGGCGTGGACGGATCGTATCACAAATGTTGAAGTGTTAAGAAGAATCGGCAAAGAAAAAGAAGTTCAACGTACAATCAAAGAGAGAAAGTTGCAATATCTGGGGCACATAATGCGAGGCGAAAAGTACTGCACCTTACGAGTAATAATGCAGGGGAAGATAGAAGGCAGAAAAAGCATTGGAAGAAGAAGAATATCATGGCTGAAAAATCTGAGAGAATGGTTTGCCAAAAATCAGGATAGCTATGATGGTTGCCGACATCCGCCGCGGATATGGCACTTAAAGAAGAAGAAGAAGAGTAATAGACACTGTTAAAAAGTGGCAGAAGTGGCGATGGGCAGGACGTGTCGCCAGACATGACCCATCATAGTAGACCAAAAGAATGATTCAATGGCGACCAAGTACCACCAAGAGAAAAACAGGAAGACCCCAAATGCGATGGCGAGATGACATCCAACGAGTAGCAGGGAAAAACTAGTTACAAACTGTTCAAGATAGAACGACATGGAAGACAATGGAAGAGGCCTAAATTCAGGAGTGGATGGATACTGGCTAAAGAAGAAGAAGAAGATGAACAACATGGGAACCCCTTTGTCGTCGTGTTCGACGTATACGCAAAATATTGTTTTGATGATGCTTTATATTAATTGCAACAAGGAGGGTTAATTCAGTTGTGATCTCATATGGGCCCAAGTACATACTTTTTCCACCCTGCCACCGCCTCAAATTGAGCCGTATCGGTACTTGCGCACCATAAAACGTGTCCTCTACGATAAACCGCTATATGAATTCCCGTAATGAGAAGATGTTTAAAAAATGCCCCGGAACTTAATACTTCTTTCCTCCTCTGCTCAATCTGGCTCTTTCAATCTTCTGTCACGTGACGTGCCGGACCTCCCGGTCGTCTCGAATCGGCCCACCTACCTTCGACTGTTTTATATTACACTCACTTGTTTTACAACGTTGCCGAGACGCGCAGGGAACCGGGCACGAGCGAGGGAAAGTTGGAAATCGTGAAAAATCCCGCCGAGTTTTCTGGGATAAATGTCGGATCTGGCATCGCCGTTATTTTATTGTGCTCGCTAAAAATGGTAAAATGGGTGCATAGTCCTTCCGGAGTTAATTTGAGAAGTGTGTGGTTAGGTAAATCGGACCTTTTGGTGTATGCCGTTTCATAGCATTCCCATTCCTAATGTAAGTAGCCATGAGGTCTCATGACAGATCATGCGCCGACAAAAGAACACATGCGTCTATGTGTGCAGGTGGCAATGTTGCACAAGCTTTGAACTTTACATTAGGGATGGAAATACTATACGCAAGTATTGTAGAAACTTTGCCATAGCATCGTAATAATTGTCCTGGCATACATGCGCATATGTGTATACCGCACTTTTCGAATTCTGGTAAAGGCATATCTCCTTCTTCTACCTTCAAATCGATGACATATTTCAGAAATATTTCAACAAACTAAACGTACACTATTGAGGAAAAACAGCGGAAAATCGATTTAACTACCGAATCGAAAAGACGAAAACACCCTTAAATTCCAAACATTCCGTGTCTCGCTCGAAGGACTTGGTAACACCGCCCGTTCCTCGGCCGCTCGTTGGCATACCTGTACATATATTATCAGCGCGACATCTTTCTTTCTGTGCGACGGAATTAATAACTTTACAACTTCATATTATCGCTGCGAACGTATCTAAAACTGGTCGTTCCTGACAAAACGTTATACGGTTAAACCGATAAAAAGGAACTAATCGTTCTGGCTATCGGATCGTATCGGCCAATTACGAAGTTTCAAAATCGTGGACGAGACGTTAGTAAATTAATATTATCGAATAAATGTGGCTGAGCAGATTTACGTGGGATGAGTTGTGAGAGATGGATACAATCAATTTCCAGAAATTGTAGAAGTTGTAGAATCCAAGTTTTATTCAATTTACAAGAGATATGGTCAAAATTGGTTCTGATAATGTAGCAAGGTACTGTCTAACTGTATAAAAAAATTGGTGGCCTTAAACCCACCGGGATGAAAATGTAAGGGATGATTCCGCCGGAATGGAAGTGATACAAATGCAAAACTGTGTCGGTCCCACTTCTGGTAAAACTGCCTCCACTTTTCAATTACCAAGTCGATATTTGTTCCTTACATGTAGATACGTCTATTCTACGTAAAGAAAAAGTTTTATTGCATTTGGCCCACCAGGGGTGGAAATATAAGGGATGATTTCGGCCGGATTGAAGCGATGCGACAAATTCCAAAACCGAGTCTGCCAAAATTCTGTTTAAAATTTCATATAACACCCAGTTTTTACTTAAACAAGTCCATTTTTGTTTCTAACATGTAGAAAGCTTTGTTATACATGCACAAATAATTTTATGGCATTTCACCCATCGGGGGTGGAAATAAAGGGGATGATTTCGCGAGAGTTGAAGTGATACAACAAATTCAAAACACCGATTGGGTCGAATTTCATAAAACACTCAATTTTCAATTAATCAAATCGATACCTATTGCCAACATGTAAAAACATCCATTCTGTATATAGGAATAGCATTATTGCAATTGTCTCATCGGGAGCGGAAATATAAGGTATGATTTCACGAGCATTGAATTGGTGCAATAATGGTCAAAACAGGTCTATAGCTAAAAAATTCCAACTAGGTGGTTCATGTTCAAAACTAAATTAACAAGAATGATATCACTATTTAAATAATTTTGTAAAATAATTCAAAACAGAATTCGTACATAAATTTTACCGAGCAATCCTGAAGTAGTTCCAAAGGTGACAAAAAGGAAGCTCTGTAATTAAAAATATCTCATATTTCGCCAAAAATTAATTCCAAAAATTTAACTAGTGTGAACGGGCAAAAGTGAAAATAAGCCAGTCTTCTAGATATCTCTTTATTGTGAATTCAAATAGTTACCTACTATAATTTTTTTTCCTGCAGTTAGATGTAACACGATCCAGAAAATCAATTAACAATTGTGTCATAACCCACTTAGATATCTATCTGCAGTTGAAAACATCGTATTCAAATTTACTACTTAATTTACCAAATGAAATTTTAGCTGATTTGCTTTTGAACTCTTCAAATTTATCTCAGCTAATAGTGATAACACCAAAGTCCCAAATACATATTCGTAAAAATTCAATAACGATTGAATGGAACTGAAATTTACTCTCTCACATTCTATGGAAAGGGGGAGTGAAGTTCGAACTACCTAGCTATCGAAATGTCCAATCTAGCTTAGCTAAAGTTGATATTATCAGTTATACTGAAGTGTTTAGTTGGTTAAAAATTATAAGAAACCAAATAGGCTCTATGTTTGAACTAAAACTCAGTTAGCTAATAAGTAGAGTTTGTGGCATGTGCATGTGAAGCGTCAACCAACCAGCTTTTGTAATCTCTAATATAGCAACGCCAAACTTGATAGTATCAGTTATACCAACGTGACTAGGTAGTTGAAGTAAAAACTAATAAAAGATCCAAAAGAGTTCAATTTAAAACTAAAACTCAGTTGTGGTAATTAGTACAATATGTTTCATGTGCATGTGGAATTTGAACTAAATAGCTATTCAAATGTTCAATCCAGCTCAGCTAAAATTGATAGTAACACCTATACCAAAGTATCTAGTTGCAGCAAAAATTACTAAAAAAAATCACAATTTGGACCAAACCTGAGTTGGACATTTTGGTACAGTTTGTGGCGTATGTATGTAAAGTTTAAACTGACTACCGATTCTAATGTCCAATCTGGTTGAGCTGAATTTGATCTCGTAAGTTGTATCAGTGTCCATTTTAAAATAATAATTTAAAAAAAAACAAAAGCGGTTCACTTTTGGTTAATAAATCCCTTGGTGCACGAATTTCATAAAACACAATAAGTAGCACTTCCTGCGCAAATCTTTAAAAACGAACGCAAATGAACAAATGAAGTAAGTGAGTAAGTAGGTAGGTAGGTACATAAACATTATTTTTAGCACAAATACATGAAGATAGAATATAAAATTTCGCAAGCTCTTTAGAAACGGATTGCTGCTGACTAGAGCCGCTTAAAATCACGTTCCGCCAGCTGGTAGTGGTCATCAAAATTCGAACGACAGGAAACGAGCAATGAGGAAACAAAAGAGAACAGAGCATGAATAATCGCTCGTCGCCATTTTCACGACGTTTTATGAGGCGTTGCACATTCTGAAAGGCCCGAACGTAAAAACGGATTTCAAAGGGAAACGGAACGAGGAGACAAAAGTTTATCGAGAAGATTGATTTTCATTACGGGAAACTTTCAACGGCAGAGCGCGAAGTACCACTTTTAAAAACTGCCCTAAGACAACCGACGAACCGCCATTCTCGTGCGTGCTTGTATGGATGTGACGCGTTCTTGCGTTCTTGCTTTGCCACTTAAAACATCTGGTGATTGTCGAAAAACGTGTCGAAACTAATAAATTTCACTACGCGCCTCGTCCTTTCGTAAATCTTTCATTTCGACCAGATTATAAATTACAATGGGACGTATAGGCCAGTCACCTAAGAGCCGAAAGTGGTCGCCAACAATGGCGCGAATTATTTTTCAAGAGACCATAAACTGTTGGTTACTGCGAAACCCTTTCCAACATGTGCTTATAACAATGCAAACATTCTTTTCATGAATTGAAATATGGAAGAACTGTACGAAAAATTGAGTAAAACCAACAATAGAAGACCAGATCCCTCACTTCAATTTGGTTTCATGGAAAGACATTTAACCATCTACTAACTACATGGAGTTGGACATCACTGAAAACGTCTTACGATAAAAAAAAAGTCGTTCTTGATGTGGGCTTTTGGTCGGTTTTTAAGAGCCTAAACTACAAGTTAAATATGCCATCGCCACAGAGCTATTTGTCAAACAGATGCTTCAGAAAGCAGAAAGAAGAAGAATGTTGTTATCGAAGAGATATTATGGTAGGAGTACCTTTCAAGGGATGTGGATATTAACTCCAGTACTCTACTTACAATGTATCAGTAATATTTCCAGTGTTGGGCACGACACTGTTGCAATGTTTATTTCGACTGTGAACCATGTACCTATAAATTAACAAAATTTCTATCACATACCATATTGACATCTGGATCTTAGTTCGATTTAACCAAATTTTATACCACTTAGATACTGATATGCTTAATGTTATCACCTTGAGTTCAGTTAGGTTGGAAATTCCAATAGCTACAGTTGCAGGCACATACCACAAACTGTACAAGGAGAGACCAACTCAGTTTCGGTTTTTTATTTTTATATCAACTGTAGCTCAGCTACTGTAGCTGTAGCTGTTACTATACATTTTTGTAGTAGCTAGATACTAATACCATCAACTTTAGCTGAGCCAGATTGGAAATTAGAATCGCTAGTTAGTTGAAACTTTGCATGCACAAGTCACAAACTATACGAGAGTATCCAGCTCAGTTTTAGTTCAAATTGAACCGTTTTTAATTTGTTTTAGTGTTGGTTTCTACTATACACTTTAGTAAAAGTGTTACCATCAATTTTAGCTGAGCTGGATTGGACACTTGAACAGCTACTTTGTTTAAACTTCTGATGCACATGTCACACACTGTCATAATTATCATAACTAAATTTTATTTCAAATTGATGCGCTGTCCATTTTTTATTATTCTTTATTCCAACTAGATACTTTGGTATATCTCAGACTATCAACAGTAGCTCTGCTAAACTGGTTTTTTCAATAGTGGTTAACTGAAACTTTACTTGCACATACCGCACACTGCACCAAAGAGTCTAGCTCAGTTTAGTTTTCTTTTTTTATCAATTTTTATTCCAACTAGACACTTTGGTATATCTCATATTATTAACTGTATCTTAGCTAAATTGGTAATTTCAATAGCCAGTGAGTTCAAACTTTGCAGGTACATACCACAATCTGTACAAGTAGGGTCCAACTCAGGTTCTGTTTTTGATCTTTTTTCTATTAGTGTTTAGTCAAGCTAAACCGTTTGGTATATTTTATAATATCAAGTGTAGCTCAGCTACTGTAACTGTAGCTGTCACTACAAAATTTTGTAGTAACTAGATACTAATACCATCAACTTTAGCTGAGCCAGATTGGAAATTAGAATCGCTAGTTAGTTGAAACTTTGCATGCACAAGTCACAAACTATACGAAAGTATCCTGCTCAGTTTCAGTTCAAATTGAACCGTTTTTATTTTTTTTTATTTTGATTTCAACTATACACTTTAGTAAAAGTGTTACCATCAATTTTAACTTAGCTGGATTGGACACTTGAATAGCTACTTTGTTAAAACTTCACATGCAGATGTCACACATTGGAATAATTATCATAACTAAATTTTAGTTCAAATTGATGCGCTTTCCATTTTTATTATTTTTGATTCCAACTAGATACTTTGGTATATCTCAGACTATCGACAGTAGCTCAGCTAAACTGTTTTTTTAATAGTGGTTAACTGAAACTTTACTTGCACATACCACACACTGCACCAAAGAGTCTAGCTCAGTTTAGTTCAAATTGAACTGTGTTTTCTTTTTTATCAATTTTTATTCCAACTAGACACTTTGGTATATCTCATTTATTAACTGTAGCTCAGCTAAATTGGTAATTTCAATAGCCAGTGAGTTCAAACTTTGCAGGTACATACCACAAACTGTGCAAGAAGGGTCCAACTCAGTTTCGGTTTTTGAATTTTTTTTTCTATTTAGTTTTTATTCATACTGAATATACCTTTTGGGATATTTTATAATATCAAGTGTAGCTCAGCTACTGTAGATGTAGCTGTTACTACACATTTTTGTAGTAGCTATATACTAATACCATCAACTTTAGCTGAGCCAGATTGGAAATTAGAATCGCTAGTTAGTTGAAACTTTGCATGCACATGTCACAAACTATACGAGAGTATCCAGCTCAGTTTTAGTTCAAATTGAACCGTTTTTAATTTTTTTTTAATTTTGGTTTCAACTATACACTTTGGTAAAAGTGTTACCATCAATTGGTAACACTTGGTGGATTGGACACTTGAATAGCTACTTTGTTTAAACTTCACATGCACATGTCACACATTGTAATAATTATCACAACCCAATTTTAGTTCAAGCTGATGCCCTTTCCATTTTTTATTATTCTTTATTCCAACTAGATACTTTGGTATATCTCAGACTATCGACAGTAGCTCAGCTAAACTGTTTTTTTTTAATAGTGGTTAACTAAAACTTTACTTGCACATACCACACACTGCACCAAAGAGTCTAGCTCAGTTTAGTTCAAATTGAACTGTGTGTTCTTTTTTATCAATTTTTATTCCAACTAGACACTTTGGTATATCTCATTTATTAACTGTAGCTCAGCTAAATTGGTAATTTCAATAGCCAGTGAGTTCAAATTTTGCAGGTACATACCACAAACTGTACAAGAAGGGTCCAACTCAGTTTCTGTTTTTGATCTTTTTTCTATTAGTTTTTGGTCAGACTAAACCTTTTGGTATATTTTATAATATACACTGTAGCTCAGCTACTGTAGCTGTAGCTGTTACTACAAATTTTTGTAGCAACTAGATACTAATACCATCAACTTTAGCTGAGCCAAATTGGAATTTAGAATCGCTAGTTAGTTGAAACTTTGCATGAACGTGTCATAAACTATACGAAAGTATCCTGCTCAGTTTTAGTTCAAATTGAAGCGTTTTTAATTTTTTTTTATGTTTTGTTTCAACTATACACCTTACTAAAAGTGTTACCATCAATTTTAGCTGAGCTGGATTGAACACTTGAATAGCTACTTTGTTTAAACTTCACATGTACATGTCACACACTGTAATAATTATCACATCTCAATTTTAGTTCAAACTGATCCGCTTTCCATTTTTATTGTTCCTTATTCCAACTAGATACTTTAGTATATCTCAGACTATCGACAGTAGCTCAGCTAAACTGTTTTTTTAATAGTGGTTAACTGAAACTTTACTTGCACATACCACACACTGCACCAAAGAGTCTAGCTCAGTTTAGTTCAAATTGAACTGTGTTTCCTTTTTTATCAATTTTTATTCCAACTAGACACTTTGGTATATCTCATTTATTAACTGTAGCTCAGCTAAATTGGTAATTTCAATAGCCAGTGAGTTCAAACTTTGCAGCTACATACCACAAACTGTGCAAGATGGGTCCAACACAGTTTCGCTTTTTAATTTTTATAGTATTAACTGTAGCTCAGCTACTGTAGCTGTAGCTGTTACTACAAATTTTTGTAGTAACTAGATACTAATACCATTAACTTTAGCTGAGCCAGATTGGAAATTGGTACGCTACTTAGTTGAAACTTTGCACGAACATGTCACAAACTATACGAGAGTATCCAGCTCAGTTTTAGTTCAAATTGAACCGTTTTTAATTTTTTTTTTATTTTGGTTTCAACTATACACTTTGGTAAAAGTGTTACCATCAATTTTATTTGAGGTGGATTGGACACTTGAATAGCTACTTTGTTTAAACTTCACATGCACATGTCACACACTGTACTAATTATCACAATTTAATTTTAGTTCGAACTGATCCACCTTCCATTTTTTATCATTTTTGATTCCAACTAGATACTGTGGTATCTAGTTCCACTAGTGAAAATTAGTAGTATAAGTTCCACTAGAACTAGATAGTGGAACTTATACTAGTGGTACTTGTTCCAAGCTGGTATCTTTGGCAAATTTCTAGGTTTTTGGATTTGACGGCGATACCCTTCAATATTTCATGAAATACAGTCATTTTCATCAAATTAGTTATCTAATTCTTCAGTGACTTCTCACCGTACATACTCCATAAGAAGAAAAAATGATTCCTCGCTTGTACGCCACATTGACGATCCATGACTTTACTAGTCAAGATGTTCACAGGCCGGCCATAAAATGTTCACAGTTTTAAGGTTTTATGCACACTTAAAACGTCACTTAAACGCTTGTTTAAAACTGGGGATACATTTAAATATGACTGACGTACGTAGTAGGTAGGTACACAGAAGCGATAAAAATTAAAGACATTAAGTGATGGTGGGATGAATAATGCACGAGAGTATAATAAAATGTTCACATCACTCCGACGGACGAACTTTATGTATGTAATATGCACTGTGGGAAATTTGAATTGGGATAGTTAAATAAATAATACTAAAATGATAAATGCTTTAATTAGTCTATTATTATTGTTTAAGCGTCGATTAATTATTTCCAAATATTACTAATTCAAAGGAGATTTCCCTTTTAAAGTATGCACTGCTTCCGGGCACATACGCCTAATTTACATTTCGTCCATCGATTAATTAATATTGATGAACAATTTTTACCATTCTGAAAGCGATCTTACAACCTATTAGTTAACGTTATTCTTTCTTCTCTCTTTCTCTCGCTCTCCCTCATTCTGATTTATATACAAGTCGCACGGAACTGACCTATCTTGATCACTCCTCTCCCATCTTAATTTGTTTTTTATAAAATTTTATTCACATTCTTTAACACGACGCGACACAAACTGTACATATATAATTTTATCAATTTTTTTAATCTCCCGACCCGTAACTATTTTTATATCTCGAGTCGACCATACGTTAACCTAACTAATGGCTCGCGTCAAGAGTCCAAAATTGAAAGAGCCAAAGGTGGAGGAGGATGAGGTGGAGGACCAGATAATCGATCAGGTGGACCGTGGATGGAAATGAGATTGTTTCAAAAAATTGTTTTTGGTTTTACGCGTTACGGGAATTTCGTTGCGAATAAAGGAGAGCGGAATTGATGAAATTTGCTGGAATAGAACGCGGACTCTCTTTCAATGAGGAGAGTTTCTCCTTTGATTTTCCAACAAAATCTTCAATTAAACTCGCGCAAATTAGCTACTTTCGTAGGTTAATATTTCGATTAAAAATTTGCATTTGCGATGATAGTCGAGAGAATGAAGGGTTCATTAACATGGCATTTTGATTTTTCTCGACCAAAATTTGACTAAAGAGATGTTGACTTAGTAGGAAATTATTAATTATTGTTTCATTCTACTTCTTCTAAAGGTGGCTGCATAAAGTACAGCTCGCAAAACTATCGATAAGCATTTCAGTAATTTATATTCGTAAGTTCCTTTACGTCCATACCAGCGTTTATTTGTCCTTCGATTTCCCTTTGAAATATCAGTAATCAGTACTATAGTCTGGCCAAATAACCCGTGGAGTAATAAAATCTCATTATAATACAAAACTGATACAAGGTGGCATCCTCTAAATTTTGGGAGTTTTATAATGTCTTACGGAATCGCTATATATTTTGAGTGACTCACCCGAAACACGTGCGAATATTGTACGTCTGGCTATTGTAAAAATACAGGGAATAATCACTCTCTGGCGTACGGTCGGGGAAAATGAGTAAATACACAATAGTATGTAACTGGAAAAATTGTGTGTGTCCTCACTCGCATCGGAATTTTGATTCTTGATAGCATCGAAAGAATTCAAAATTAAAACTTTCTCCTTAACTGAGAAAGGCGCTAATTTTGGGCGTTTCGATGGTCCCAGTAAATTCTCCATACTCCAAAACGTATCTCCGTAGTTTAAAATTACCACTATGAACACACAGGACTAATGATTTCCAGGTAAACTGAGGTCTTTATTTTGAAATTCTAACTGTCACTGTCTAATTACACATACTTGCACGTCTAGGCAATGATGACTGACTACTGATAAACTGATTTTAAATGAAATAAATGGGCCGATGTTATTTACATAAACACCAGAGATGTTAACGCAAGCATTTGGAGCTGCAGTTCCCTTAACTTACCTAGAATTGCCGAGATGACAATATCCGTCGTGGTCTCTTCTTGGAATAGTTTGAAAAGCAAACTTTGAAAACATAACAAAGATCTTTATTGCGTAAAAATATTTATTATGCCTCTTCACAGTCACTTCCTGCTCTAACAAAATTTACATTAGTGACGTTAATGACGGAACATAAGTAGTTATACTTAGTTATAATAAGTTATAGTTATAGTTATAATATTCGTTTTACTACTCCACGGGTTATTTTGACAGACTATAATATTATAGACTTTTCACCTCCCAAAATGTTTGTCTCATCTTAGCTATATTCTAGATTTAAATTTTATACTTTAGCACACTCTTAACTCTTAACTAGTATCTAGATTTTTATAATGCGATATTATAGAATAACTAGGTTATCCCCTAGTACTAATTATTTGTCCTAAATGTGACAAATTCCATAGCTGAAGGATATTTCACTTCAAAGTTAAATTCCTGGTCTTAGTAAATTCTATATTCTAGCACATTCTAGGAACCGACTAGAGTCCATATCATTTCGCTGGTATATACTAGAATACATATTCACAGTTCGCATCTTGAAATGTAGTTATTAAACAACGGTTTTTAATTAGTTTCTAGATCCTTCTGATGGGATATTCTAGGATTATTCCCGAAAAAATTCTCTTAAAGCTCGCTGCGAATATAGAAGATCCTAATTTAATTTGAAATCGTTTTATAAACCATAATTTAAAGTTCAAACCATTTCGTAAATGTAGAATATCCAGAAGAAAATTTTCCATTGCTTCTATAGAAAATTGCAGATTCTAGATTTAATTTTAAAACGTTTTATGTATTATTTCGAAATTTTGAACCGTTTTAGAAATCTAGATTAACTTCTCCTTAAGTTTCCAGGCACTTCAACGCTTATAACAAATATAGAAGGTTGTAGATTTAATTATAGAACGTCTTCTTCTACAACTTCTCAAAACTTTGAACTATTTCAGAACGCTTGATTATGCGGAAAAGATTTTAACACTCTTCTAGGGGAAATATAAGATTCTAGATACAACTTCAAAGTGTCTCAAATCTCTCAAATCATGTATCCTACAAAGTGTAAATATACAAATCTTGTAGAGCTTCTATGGAACATAACAGATTACGGATTCGTTTTTAAAGCGTCGCATAGATAGAACAATAGTCTATTAAATTTTCAGAAGAATGTGTAAGCTTCTAGATTTAACTTCAAAACGTCTTATACAATCTCTCGTTAACTTTGGGCTTCTAAGGAAATTTGATGACTATAGATTCAGTTGCAAAAGATTTCTTAATAGAACTTTCTACAATGCCAGTATCATAGATTACTAAACTGAACGCTTATAGTGATCATAAAATATTTTTATATCGAACGAAACGTTTCATATATTCTCTCAGAATTTTGATCCATTTAAAAATCGTATATTAACCAGAAGGAGTTCTTATACTCTTTCTAGCGAAAGCAGAAGATTCTAGACTTAACTTGAAGACGTTTTATAGATCATAGTATAATAGTAATAATAGTATCATAGTTAATATCGTCTAAAACGAGTCGTATAATTTTAGATTCTACCACTCCTTAACTGTCAAATGGTGTTTAGATCTTTTTGCTGACATACCTGAAATAGAACGCCAAGATTCTAACGTTAGAATAAGCTAGCACCTAGCGCGTTGCGTATCTAATAAATATTCCAGGTTGTATGGTGCTGCCCTTAGATTCTAGCACATTCGGCTAAGATCCAGATAAGCTTCTAGATGTAACTTCAAAATGTCTCGAAGGTATGTCTCATATCTCAAGCCTAAATCATTTTGTCATCATGTATCCTACAAAGTGTAAATATAAAAACCTGTAGAGTTTCTATGGAACATAACAGATTCTACAAACTTCTAGATTAAACTTCAAAAACATCTTATACAATCTCGCGTTAACTTTGAATTGTTATAGATTCTAAATTTTCCAAGGAAAACGTCTCTTTGGGCTTCTACGGAGGTTCGATGGATATAGATTTAGTTGTAAAATGTTTTGTATATAGAACTGAAAAACATCAGAATGATGAATTCCTTAGAACAATCTACCTCTCAACGCACATAATGAACATAGAAGTGTTTTAGATTGCAATTCAGAACGTTTTATACATCCTCTTAGAACTTTGATTCATGTCAAGGTCTCATATTATCCTTGGAAAATTCTCATAACCGTAGCTTCAAATCTAAAATGTCTTGTAGATACAGGAAGGTCTCTTTCTTCTTAAGGAAAGTAGAAGGTTCTAGACAACTTAAAAATGTTCTATAGATTTCATTATATTTTTAACCATATATAGAAGTTTAAATCGTTCACAATGACTCTCTTAACTCAGGAAAGCACATTCCAGATTTGTGATGTGAATTACAAACGCTCTACAAGCTAACTATTGTTAAGATAATTTGCTGATATAGTTACCATAGAAGGAGAAAATTGTAACCTTATAGAAGAAGCTAGTACCTAGGTACCTTGTACCTAGTATCTTGGACGTTACGCATTTGATAAAAGTTTCAGGTTATGTAGTGCTATCCTGTCAAAATTAAATGCCCTATTAGGCCATCCTATAGGTCTAATTCCACAGTTTTCTAATAAGCACTGGGATCTTTGTAGGTGATGTTGACTAGAATTTTAGAATGTAGGTATGAAATATATCACAATGCCATGATAAATGTACATACCATAGCTTAACAAAATTGCAAAATAAG
This sequence comes from Cryptocephalus moraei, assembly GCA_946251905.1. NCBI lineage: Eukaryota > Metazoa > Arthropoda > Insecta > Coleoptera > Chrysomelidae > Cryptocephalus > Cryptocephalus moraei. The sequence goes on from OX276455.1 coordinate 11,141,243, forward strand.
TTTATATGACGTTCAATACGTATAATAAGAACTGTTTAAGTGGCACTTGCCGTCGGTAATTGTTCCGAACAACGAAATGTATTCATTTAGGTTCAAAGAAGAATTGAACCCCGGAGTAAACGTTTAGGTGTCTCACGTGGATCTGTAGTAACATTTTTGAGCAATCTCGATTTTGCATCTACTAAGTGTCACCCTAAGTGCCTTTGTCGTGACAATATGCATGGATTCGATATGTCCATGTGACGAGTTTGCAAATAAATAAGTTTTACTGAAAGTAAAGTCATAAATTTCATAAAACATTTCAGTGTCATTTATTTCAAAAATTCTACAGTCAGCTTCAGTACGTTTCACTTAGGACTTGTGCATTATATGATAAATCGCGTTAGAAATCTTCGATATGCACGCACAGTGCCCCTGATGGTGTGTCTTGGAAGATTATATGAATTGTTCTAAAAAACGTTCGTAAGCTGACACCGCCATACGTTCTCGTTATTCACTTACCCAAACTTCCTCGTGTCACCCATTTTTCTTTTTCTTCCCGTTGTTTTTTTCCTTCTCTATTTTACTGTTTATTTTTGCCTTACTTGGTTCGTTTCTTCATGACAATTACGTAAAATTGTAAAATACACCGCGAAATTCAATACCCTAACCGAGTAATACGAGTATCTTGTCATTTTTTTTCCTTCTCTCCTGAATGAGTGCGGTTAGATTATGTTTCCACCAGATCGGTGAGAAATGTCAATTCTATCACTTTTTGCCACGCCATTGTTTTATGATGTGGATTAACGATGAAAATCACGTCAACTTATAGAGAAACTCCGCCACTTTAGTGGAAACTTGGTGGAGTTTCCCCACGAATCGACAACACCGCTCGTACATCTCGAAACCGTTCGCCCCTACCTTTCTACATCATCCCTGTATTATTATTATTATTATTCATCGTAATTACACAAGTACGTCCACTTCATTATTATCGCCGTCATCTATTATTATCTATCATCGGCTTTATTATCGTCATGGTAATGACGTACGTCCATTCTCCCTCCAATTATTGCTTTGATACGTGCACTATCGGAAAAATCACAAAAGAGGGGGATGAAATAATCTGTTATTGTACGTAAGTATGGGACTATTAATTTTTTATACGTCAAAGGAGACGCTATTGTACTCAGTGACAAGATTTAATGGAAGATGTGAAGTCGGTTTCTGAAGATACCTTTTCAAGTTTCGCTGGAGAAGTGCATAACAAAGCTACTTTTACGAATATTCCAGAAAATTCTCTAACACTAAGTTATTTTGAGATAGAAACTGTGCCATATTCTGAGAGATCTGGAATCTAATCAGCCGAATGTGCTAGAATCTAAGGACAGCACCATATAACCTGGAATATTTATTAGATACGCAACGTGCTAGGTGTTAGCTTATTCTAACGTTACAATCTTGTCATTCTATAGCAGGTATAGTAGCAAAAAGATCTAAACACCAATTAACAGTTAAGGAGTGGTAGAATCTAAAATTATACGACTCGTTTTAGACGATATAAACTTCTATATACTCTATAAAACGTCTTTAAGTTAAACCTAAGATCTTCTGCTTTCGCTAGAAGGATTATAAGAGCTCCTTCTAGTTAATATAGAATTCTGAAATGGATCAAAATTTGAAAGAATGTATAAAAGGTTTCGACATAAAAACATTTTATGATCAGTATAGTAATCTATGATAGTGGCGTTGTAGAAAGTTCTATTAAGAAATCTTTTGCAACTGAATCTATAAGTTATCAAATCTCCTTAAAAGCCCGAAGAGATGTTCTGATTGAAAAATCTAGAACTTAAAACGATTCAAAGTTAACGAGAGATTGTATAAGACGTTTTGAAGTTAAATCTAGAAGCTTATACGTTCTTTAGAAAATTTAATAGACTATTTTTCTATCCATCCGACGCATTAAAAACGAATCCGTAATCTGTTATGTTCCATAGAAGCTCTACAAGATTTGTATATTTACACTTTGTAGAATACATGATTTGAGAGATGAGACACTTTGAAGTTGTATCTAGAATATTATATTTCCCCAAGAAGAGTTTTAAAATCTTTTCCTCATAATCAAGTGTTCTGAAATAGTTCAAAGTTTTGAGAAATTGTAGAAGGCGTTCTATAATTCAATCTAGAACCTTCTATATTCGTTATAAGCGTTGATGTGCCTGGAAACGTAAAGAGAAGTTAATCTAGATTTCTAAACGGTTCAAAATTTCGAAACAATACAGATAACGTTTTAAAGTTGAATCTAGAATCTCCAATTTTCTATAGAAGCCATGGAAAATCTTCTTCTGTATAGATTACAGTTACAAAATGGTTTAAACTTTAAATTATGGTTTATAAAACGATTTCACATTAAATTAATATCTTCTATATTTGAAATCAGCTTTAAGAGAGCTCTTTCTGGAATAATCCTACAATATGCTAGCAGAAGGATCTAGATACTAATTAATAACCGTTGTGTAATAACTACATTTCACGGTGTGAACTGTGCTATACGTATTCTAGTATATAACAGAGAAATGATGTGGAATCTAGTCGGTTTCTAGAATGTGCTAGAATATGGAATGCACTAACACCAGGAATGTAACTTTGACATGAAACATTCGTCAGATATGGAATTTGTCAGGTAGATTTCTCTAAGTAATCTATGATTCTGACGTTTTTCAGTTATACATAAATTATATAAACTTTTGCAACTAGATCGATAATCATCTAATTTCCTTAGGAGCCCAAAGATATGTTTTGCTCGGAAAATCTAGAATTTAAAACGATTCAGAGTTATAAGAGATCATATAAAACGTTTTGCAGTTAAATAAAGAAGCTTATACGTTCTTTAGAAAATTTAAAGACCGTTTTCGATCTATATGTAGCTTTAAACTTGAATCTATAATCTGTTACGTTCTGTAGAAGCTTTACAACATTTTTATATCTATATTTTGTGCAATACGGAATAAAAATGTTATTCAAACCTCAAATTTGATCCGTTTTGGAGTGATATCTAGAATTTCCTATGTCTATTAAAAGGATTATGAGATCCTTTGTTGGATAATCTAGAAATATGAAATGTTTCAAAATTCTGAGACGAAATATGAGTTCAATCTGCAATCTTCTATATTCGTTATGAGTTATGACTTGATGAGCATTACTGTTTCTAAGAACTTCATGATTCTGACATTTTTTAAAAGTTCTAGTAAGTCCTAATGTCCCTTTGTAAAATCTAGAATCAATCAATCCCCTTAGAAACGTTGAATAACCTAAAATCATAAAGCGATTCAAAGTGTCTAGAGGTTACACAAGCAATTTTGAAGTAAATTTTGTTTTAGAGTACATACATTGTATTTTATTTATATAATGATTTTTTGATATGATCACGATATGATATGATGTCATTGTATTTTGATATGTTTAATATGACAAAGTAACACGTCAATTTTCAATGAAATTCGTCGTAGAGTTGTTAGACAATAATTTATCAATTCATATTTTTAAAATAAATTCTTTAGGTACTTCAATATAATTCACATAGAAAAGATAGATAAAGATCAAATTATTTTACGAATTTTTATGTATTTTAATTTTTAAATAGCACAGTTTAAAAGTACAGTCTTAGTATCTTTCCCACTTCCTTTTTTATTTTAAACGGTGGCCAATTTTGATTTGTTGTACCTTCGGAGCTTAACGAAGCTACCTTTGGTATCAAGAAAGAAGCGTCTTACCTAGTAATTATTAGGCTGTACTTTTTAAAAATAAAAATTAGTTTGCTCAATTTGCATAACAGCAATAAGAAACAAAGTATTCTTAGAAATTCACTTCGCACTCCTAAATTTACTAATTTAAATTTTACAAAGTGCGTTTGAAAATTTGAATATTCTTTTATGTTTCATTCAATTTTCAACTATCTGGAGACTTTATTTTAGTCTCCAATGTGAATTGCAAAAATTTTGGGCAATAAATGTGAATGAAATTTAGAGATGTTCGAAGTGTCTAAACCTCCACCGTTTCAGTCACGTTTGTTGTGGATTCACGATTTAAATGTTTGATACCCTCCGAATTTCTTTCTCTAAATCTAAATATGTAATAACCTTTTATCGGTAATATCTCTAAGTGCAGCTGTAAAGCGCTAAACATCCTGTATATACAATATCTCGACCGGCCGTAATGGTCGTCGTTAGTCGTGATTTTTGGAGTGTTAAACAAAGACAGCTGTGGCCATAAAATATAAAATGAATGACGTGTCCGTAGACTCAACAAGGCCTTACTTTGTAAATATTATTTAAGTGTATGCGTCTATTGTACTTAGCCGAGAACGGTCAAAATTCGAAACTGCGAAAAGAGACGAGGGTTATAGTTTGCGGCTCTTCCGCCAATTTTTTGAAAATCTTGGGATTCGACGATATTTCAAGTGGAATCGGCAACGTTACGTATCGATCTTAGGGCAGAGAGAGAGGGAGAGAGATGCACCTTTCTACCCTACACGAAACGGCGTACAAACACACAAAAGAGCAATTCCGCCTGAAAACCCCCCTCCCTTCCCGTTTGCAACGAGATGGCACTCGTAAAGTTTCAAATTTCATTTCGGGAGGAGAACATGTCAAAAACCACATGTTTGCTTTTGCATTATTACCGAAAAGGGGCTCGGACGGTAATAATGACGATGATGAGGAGAGAGTCGAACAAAAGTGAACACAGAGTACATACATTAAGTGCATGTGGAAAACATTAACTATTATTTTTTAATTTGTGGTGCATTTCATGAACTGGCCAGTCATGGAAATTAGACTATTTTGGAGTTTCTGTGAGAAATTTGTGAATTCTAAAATTTGTATTGACCTTTCAATTTGAAAATTTTACTGATTTATATTTATTATAATTTTATATTTAGATTATTTTACTACTTACTTAGTAATAACTAATTTATTTAATTAAACTTATATTTATTCTATATTTACATTTAAGATTCATACAGATTATTCCGACTCCATGTTACATCCAATTTTAACGTAAAATTTCTAGTTTCTAAGGAACTTTTAATAACTTATTAATAATACCTTTTTAAAGATGTTATAGTCGTCTTAAATCAAATCTAATATTTCAAAGGACGCTTCTAAGGAATTTATGAAAATTGTAATGAGCTGTAATTAACTTAGAATAATATAAAGTTTGAATGGTAACTCATAAAAATTTTAAAGCAGTTTTGACACTAAATAATATTGGAAGTTTTGAAGAAAATTATAATGTTTTTAACCGACGGAAGACAGTTTCGAAAATCAGAGTTGTCGGTTTAAAATCTAATTCGAGACGTTTTGAAATAAATTCTGACACAACTAGAGAAATTATAAAATACTTATGGTAAGTCAAGAAAAGATGTAATTTTCTTAAGAAAAACATGTAGTTTGAAATAAGAATTCTAACGCGTGGAAGTTGCGAAATTAGCATTTGTATTCAGCCAGCGACGTTTGTGAAAGAATTACAATTAAATTTAAAATTCAACATACGACGTTAATAAATAAATTCTCGCACAATTTACTGACTTCAACTGTCTTTTGCAGTATTGTTATTAGATTACATTAATTTTATTAAATTCTGACAATAAATGCCAAACTTATTGGCATTGATTCAGTCACTTGGCATTATCACAATAATGTGATAGTTTCAACAATTCGTAGAAATTTCAAAACTCTTCCGATTGTTATGAAACTCTTGTTGGGTGTTTATTATGGCAATTTTTAATGACGTAATTAAATTTCAATGAAGCCTGATAACTCCTACCAATGTTACTGGCACTAATCCAAACCCTTCGCTGTATTACAATAAAATTTTAAATTTTAAAATTCGTAAAATATTCAGAACCATTCAGATTTAAATGAAACTGATGTCAAATGTTAATTGTGACATCTTTAACGACATTGCTAAATTTTATTGAATTCTGATAATAACTACCAAAGTTACTGGCACGAATCCAGACCCTTCGCTGTCCTACAATAAAATGTTAAATTTTAAAATTCGTAAAATATTCAGCACTATTCAGATTTAAACGAAACTGACCTCAAATGTTAATTATGACATCTTTAATGACATTACCAAATTTCATTGAATTCTGATAATAACTACCAAAGTGACTGGCACTAATGCAGACCCTTCGCTGTCTTACAATAAAATTTTAAGTTTGAAAATTCGTAAAATATTCAGAACTATTCAGATTTAAATGAAACTGAACGCAAATGGAATTTTTAATGGCATTATTAAATTTCATTAAATTCTGATAATAACTACCAGAGTTACTAGCACTAATCCAGGCCATTAGCTCTATTACAATCAATGTTAGCCTCAAAATTTCTTAAAAAAAACAAAATAATTCAAATTTAAATAAAAGTCACTTCAGCTGTTTATTGCAGTCCTCTTAAAAAATCAGTGGCACTAATTCATCCCAGAACTACAATAATCTACTATAGTAATTTTACAAAAGTTTTATTACATTGGCAGATCATTCCAAATCTTACATATTACGTTTATAGGGATTTGTAAAGTTTGTAAAGAGTTGAAAATGAGTTAACAACGCATCTCTTGAAGTTTTAACGTAATTATGCGAAATTACGTGATTTACTGAAATACTAACGTCGGAAAGAAATAGGAAACTACTGAATTGGATGCAAAAGTCACATTTTTTGTTAAGAGTGCAATTAATTTCTGGACAACTCAACTACGGATCACTAAATTTTTGGAAAATTTCATGAATTTGTTTGAAAAGGCAATTTTGTCAAAAATTGACCAGGATAGTACATTAGACTTTCCCATAAACTACTAAATTTCATTTAAAAGATCGATTCATGAATCGGTGGTACCATTAACTTTTCAGTTTTTAAGAATTTGACTTCAATATTAATTTCATGAACGAATATTACGCGAATGTTTTTGAAAAATTTATTTAATTTCTTCTGACGTTTAGGAAAAAGACTGAAATTGGCTCATATCCAGATTAATTGATAAATTGCTTGGTTAAATGATCCATTTTCTGGAAAATTGACTGGAAGGTTAGGTGATTTTATGAAAAAGTAACTTGAAAATACTGAAGGAAATAGGAATTTACTGAATTAAATGCAAAAACCACATTTTTTGTTAAAACTTTCGGGATAATCCACTAGAATTCTTTAAATTTTTGGCAAATTTACTGAATTTGGTTCAAAAGACTGTTTTATGGATTAAATTTTTGATCAAAAGTTACGTGAAATTCCAGAAAATTGACCAGAGTTTATGAGACTTTTCCGAAAACTCTAAATTTTCTTCAAAAACCAGATTCATGGATCAGTAGCATATTTAACATCTCACTTTCTGGGAAATTGACTTCAATATTAGTTTCTTGAACGAATATAAGATTAATGGTTCTGGGCAATTCGTTCCATTACTTCTGACGTTTGGGAAAAATATCGAGATTTGCTTATATCCAGATTAATTGATCCGTTGCTTGGTTGAATGATCTATTTTCTGGAAAATTCACTGAAAGATTTGGTGATAGGTCGAAATTTAGGTGATTTTCTGAAAAAGTAACTTGAAAATACTCTGAATTAAATACAAAAGCCACATTTTTTGTTAAAAGTCCAGTTGGTGTCGGGATAATCCACTGGGTTTTATTAAATTTTTCGCAAATTTATCGAATTTGGTTCAAAAGACTGTTTATGAATTATCTTTAAGTTGAGTGAAATTCCGGAAAATTGACCGATAGAGCATATCAGACTTTTCCGAAAACTCTAAATTTTCTTTAAAAACCAGATTCATGGATAAATTGCATAGTTAACAACTTACTTTCTGGGAAATTGACTTCAATATTAATTTCTTGAATGAATATAAGATGATGGTTCTGGGCAATTCATTCCATTACTTGTGACGTTTGGGAAAAATATCGAGATTACTTATATCCAGATTAATTGATTCGTTGCTTGGTTGAATGATCTATTGTCTGGAAAATTCACTGAAAGATTAGGTGATAGGATGAAAATTATGTGATTTTCTGAAAAAGTTACTTGACAGTACTGAAGAAAATAAGAATTTACTGAATTAGGTGCAAAAGCCACATTTTTTGTTAAAAGTTCAATTGATTTCAAGACAATCCATTACAGTTCTTTAAATTTTTGGAAACTTTTACTGAATTTGGTACAAAAGCCTGTTTTATGGATTATATTTTTGATTAATAGTTGAGTGAAATTCCGGAAAATTCACCAGAGTATATCAGACTTTTCCGAAAACTCTAAATTTTCTTCAAAAACCAGATTCATGGATCAATGGCATAGTTAACATCTCACTTTCTGGGAAATTGACTTCAGTATTAATTGCTTGAACGAATATAAGATGGATATCCCTGGGAAATTTATTCCATTACTTCTGACGTTTGAGAAAAATATCGAAATTTGCTTATATCCAGATTAACTGATACGTTGCTTGGTTAAATTATCTATTTTCTGGAAAATTCACTAAAAGTTCAGTTAATTTCGGGAGAATCCACTAGAATTCATTGATTTTTTTTGCAAATTTAGTGAACTTGGTTCAAAAGACTGTTTTATGGATTATATTTTTGATTAAAAGTTGAGTGAAATTCCGGAAAATTGACCAGCGTATGTGAGACTTTTCCGAAAATTCTAAATTTTCTTCAAAAATGAGATTCATGAATGAATTGCATAGTTAACCTCTCACATTCTGGAAAATTGACTTCAATATTAATTTCTTGAACGAATATAAGATGGATATTCCTGGGCAATTAATTCCATTACTTCTGACGTTTGGGAAAAATATCGAAATTTGCTTATATCCAGATTAATTGATCCGTTGCTTGGTTAAATTATCTATTTTCTGGAAAATTCACTAAAAGTTCAGGTGTTTTCGGGAGAATCCACAAAAATTCATTTGAATTTTTTGCAAATTTAGTGAATTTGGTTCAAAAGGCTGTTTTATGGATTACATTTTTGATTAAAAGTTGAGTGAAATTCCGGAAAATTGACCAGAGTATATCAGACTTTTCCGAAAACTCTAAATTTTCTTCAAAAACCAGATTCATGGATCAGTTGCATAGTTAACATCTCACTTTCTGGGAAATTGACTTCAACATTAGTTTCTTGCACGAATATAAGATGGGTGGTTCTGGAAAATTCATTCCCTTACTTCTGACGTTTGGAAAAATACCGAAATTTGCTTATATCCAGATTAACTGATAATTGCTTGATTAACAGCTCAGTTTCTGAAAAATTAACCGGAAGATTAGTTATAGGAAAATGGCTGAAAGGGTAGGAAGTATAAAACATACAAAAACACAATTAAAGATGTACGAGTGTAAGGTCCTACAATTAAGATTTTTCAGCCAAAGAGCCCGGCTCTACAAGGGCACATTTCCGGCAAATTGCAGGTTGAAGTTCATTGTTCGTTCCATCCTGAGAACGGAATACTTCGAACCCAAACCAAACCCATTAAGTAAAGTAAAATTATGACATCCCTTCATCGCACATCGTCACATTTCACTAAAACCCAATAGTTCCCCCGTATATTTACGTTTCGTTCCTCCCTTCCCGATCCCTATTATTTTTTTGAATCGGAACGCCGGCCCAGAAAATAAAATTTACGCCACAAAGCGCCTTCGTTATATTAGCGCAAGACATGTGTGAACCACATGGCTCTAACGCGCGACGTTCCGTCCTCGTCTCCCGCACGTCCACGTCACTTATCTCCGTCTTTGTCTCGATTATGTTGTGTTATGTTATGTTCCTCTGAAAACGTCGTTTGACACTTGTGACACTTGTTCATTTCGACGAGTAGACGTATGTGCGTGTGCGTGAGTGAGTGTACTCCCGTCTCTTTCCGGATCGTTATCCACGGGGATACCCTCGTCTTTCTCGACCGTACACTGATGTATTTGTGTTGTTTCGATAAATATTTTCTCCCATTTTAAGGTTCGTTTTGTGTCACGGGAAATTAGGGCGAGATATGCGGGAAATGCGCGACGTGTCGAAAGAGTTCTCTGGAGTGCGAGACGTGCTTTTTAACAAATTTAACAAAATTTAGGAGTCTGTATTACAAGACATAGGTACATAACATGATATAAAAAGAAAAAGCTCTGATTTTGACATCAACATAACGGACAACCCGTACACGAAGTTTTAAAGATATCAAATAAGCAATAGTCACATCACATACGAATTTTCCGGGCTTTTTGGTATAAAATTCAGAAGTCGCAGTTTCCAAATTCATTTTTGAAACAAGTACTGCAAACTAATTCTACGGCAAGCAGTGTTGTTAAGTAATTAATTACAATTACTTAAAAAAGTAATTGAATTACTTTTGTAATTGAAGCAGTATGCTTTCCAATTGTAATTGACTAGTAATTCTGTACAATTACAATTACATTTTCAATTACTTTTCACAATTACATTCTACAAAAGTGCTTTTAATATTTTTAGTAGGTAATAGGTAAGTAGCTTAAAATTGCTGATTGTGGGTTCTGACTACCTGATTTCTTTAACGCAACTCTATAACTGTCCCAACCAGTGATTAGCATTAACGATTATCTTTAACTATCCTATTATTAATTCTAAACAAGGAAGTTTTTTGTAACTCTTCGTTTTTTGACCTTATATGGCATAACCATAATTATCTATTATAATTTTAACAAGTATATTTTGTTGGAGCAGTTTGTAGCGTAGATGGGCCACATCAAGTACAACCTTTTTTTTCATTTTGAATTCACACTTTTTTGTTAAAAAAGTATAAATTTCAGCTTTTCCGTACGAAAATGTTTAAATTTACACTTTTGTTACGGAAAAGCAGAGATTTACACTTTTTTACAAAATTTCGTAAAAAGAAGGGTAAACTTACTTTTTTTACGAATTTACTTAAAAAAAAAACCATGGCATGAAAGGCTGAAAGGTAGATTTTTGGGTAGTGGGTAGGATATATAGTAATATAACACGAAGTGTCCAAAAAATGCATACGAGGTGTGAAAAAATACAAACGTCAAAATTTTAAAATATTTGCAAATACTTTTTCACTGTTCTTTTCTCAAATATATGTTTTATACAAAAGTTGTTCGCCTCTATAAGGACAACAAAAAACCTAAGTAACATTTTTCTCTCAGACGCGAAATAAAAGTTTTTTGTTTTTTTTTTAAGTAACAAGCCGCCATTTTGAAACCGCTAGACCGATTTGGCCCATTAACGAACTCGAACGAGATATTCGGCCTACTGATTTTTGTTCCTAATTTTGTATCGATACGTTAAACTAGGTGTTAAAAAAATACAAACGTCAAAATTTCTAACTTTTTGCATATAACTATTTTTATGTACATTTCTCAAAAATATGTTTTTTACAAAAGTCGTTCGCCTCTACAAGGGCAACAAAAAACCTAAGCAATATTTTTCTCCCAGACGCGAAATAAAAGTTTTTGATTTTTTGAATTGAAAAGCAAATGTAATAATTGTAATTGTAATTGCAATTACAATCGCATATTTTGTAATTGTAATTGTAATTAATTACTTATTGTGAAGTAATTTTAACAACACTGACGGCAAGTAATGACAAATTTTTCAACCTGTATTAGCAAACTATTCCTTGTCTTCACGACTTTTAATCTGGAAAATGATCTTTCTTATTTTAAATGGACGCGTAATATTTCTATTTACTATATTCTTAGACTCTATATAGTCTGACTGTTGTAATATGTGGATGTTGAATAAAATTGACTCCCTTGTGGGTATCAAGTCAAAAGGTCTTTAGAAGAATGACAATTTACTAAGGTGATTTCCTCCTTCTTCTGCGCAAAGCTGGGAAAACAAGTACCAAATTTAATACAAGTAATAATACAAATACCTAAGCAGGTACTTAACTACACGTCATTTATTTAGTATCATTATACTCTCTACTTGTAAGCAGTAATTAGAGCAGCAGAATATCCATCTACATTTCAATATAAACGACGTACATTGTGTTTAACCTGTTCTTTATATTATCATTATCATGGTGAACATATTTATATGTACCTCATTATAATAGACTTATCCCTGATTTACACTGCACTTGTTTTACACGGTTTATAAATTAACAGATATCAAAAAATTGATAAACATGTATTGTCCGTTCCATGTACACCTATACAAAGATTTGATGACATTTTTGATTTTTATTCGCTTTAACCATTTCTTACAATATGACACACTTGAATCAATATGAAGAGGTCTATAAAGATTTATTAAAAAACCTACGAAATTATTAATTGCCGATTTCATGACAAGGTCTTGTCAATTCATGATCGTGCAATTCGTCAACCATTAAGCCAGAAAGCTCAAGATCAAGAAATCTCAAGTAATGAAATTATAATCACACCTATTAGAAACAAAAGATGGATGGTAGGTACATGAAAGTTATGACAGTGATTAAACTTAAGGGTGTTTTTTTGTTCCTATTGTAAAATTAATCAAACATGTTTTATTACATTTATATGTTTGTTGTTAAGTTTTCCAAGATGTCTTACGTTTGTTTTACTTAAGTAAATTACTGAATCATGCACATTGTCGGGTTATTTTTGTTATACATGAGTTTACGTATCAAAATCCAAGATTTCAGTTATACGGTTTTGTGCAGAACCTATATTCGGTGTAAATCGGGGGAAAGATGTATTTGATAACACCCAACTTCACTTGAGATTTGAAATTTTCCTCAAATACCAATAATTACAGACTCCTTATGTTCTGCCTTGAGCAGTTTGGTTGTAATGTTCAGATGAACTTAAGACTACGATGACGTTTTTAAGACAGTTGCAGTTTCCTTAGTGAATGCGTGAAGTTTGAATTGATACCCTTGAAGGAGTTCGGACGCTTCGAGGAAGGAAGTTGTGACGAAGGAGTTGAGGTGGTTTTCAGGAAAACTTCAGTTTGAAATGTAATTTTGTTCACTCCTTGGAGAATTTGAGAAGTGTCTGGGTATAATTCTGACATTCCTGAAGGAGTTGTGTTAGTTTAATCAAAAACGTGGAATTAGAAATGTTCTCTTCAGCAAATTCGCCTTACCGTCATTGCATCGTTTTGAAAGTTTTTTATTCTTCATTAATTATTGCGAAGGACTCCCACGTCGAAAGCCGTGCTCTGGAACGGTCATTTGATAGTATGCAGGTGCATTGTGCACCAACGTGCATGTACGTTTAATAAGAGGGCGTTGTACAAAAAGACCCACATGTAAACTTTAAAAATACACACACACGCACACGACAAAGCCGTACATTTTGTTCAAACTTAACGCTAAAAAGTTGTAGTCACCAAGTTGCATTCCCGGCGCACACCAGTTGCGCGCCGCGGTCAATTTGGCACAGGTCGATTGCGCGCAAGAAGCGATTATAAATAAAAACACCGTTTGCCGTTAGCGAAGGGGAAGTATGTCTGCTAAATGTAAGCAAATACCTACATTTTAAGGACGTACTAAAGGACGTTAAAGACATTATGACTTTCTCGAACTGGAAAATGATAATGTATTTCTGTTGCTTATATAGAACGACATATTGTAGATCTATTTATTCTTGTGGAGTTTCTCTACGAATGAGTAGATATACTATTTTGATAAACATCTACAGACAAACAACTGTTTTTCAACCTTTCCCCATTCCACTGAAGATGCCCATAATACTCTTTTTGCTGACAATCGACACACCAAGTAAGGTGAAAACAAGAAATATCAAAGGAAGTAATGGACGGTGAAATCATTGAAACAGTGTATTTTTTGAGGTCATGTGTTTTATTTAAAGTAATGGTAAAACAAGTCAGCTTCTGTCACACGTCAGAACGGGCCAAGTTTTGGCATTTTGATAGATAGAAGTGATGGGATTTAGTGCTTCGTTTTATAATATATTATGTTAAAATGAATGATTGGATGATATTAACATTGACATCTAATTGAAGTTCTGGAGTGGATTTGTTACGTATGGCGAGCCCTTCATCACTTTTTTGAGGTTATGTTTTTGCATCCTTTCGAATAGAACGCATTCTATGTTCCAACAGAACTCTCTCTTGGATAAATACTTTATTGGCACATGCGCATTAAAAAATCCATTGCTAGATTTAGGAATGTCCTTAAAGTGTTTGTTGAAACAAACCTACTTGTATAAATGTGCAATATTTATGTTTGTTGCAATGGGTGGTTGGTTTGAACACTCTCCTAGATATTTTTGTAAATGGTTACTTTTCATACTTTCGAAAATAATCATGATATTCCATTACTATTTATTTTGCTTTTGTTTTGCTGCCTCACAAGAAGTGGAGTACTACTTATTCTGGAGCATTGAAATTAACTTTTAAATCATGGAATCTCTATTGAATTTAAATGAGCACAGATTATTTGCGACATTGAAGTAAAAATATGGCCATGTGTCCACCCGACTACTCTCTCACATATTATTATTATAAGTATTTGATAGTAAAATAGATATTCAAAATTGAAAAAAAAATTGAACGTATTTCGATCAAATTTCCCAAAAAAACTGTATGTAAACTGCCCTTTAGACAAGATTTACCAGAAAATAATTACAAATGTAAAACTGTATTACACATATTAGATTGCAAAATGTGTATTCAAAGTTTGAATACAATTTTCGAGGTGGATTTCAACTTAATTCAAGTAGGTCTTTTAAGTCACTTTTCACTTTGGGGTGCTATGACTCCCAAATTCTGTTTCTTTTATATAATATAGTGGAATCTGGTACATTTTACATCTTTTTTTAACTTGGTTTATGTTTGAATAAAACGGGAAGGCGATAAAGTACACTTAACCATCTTATTTGGGATCGAGGCCTAATCCGATAAAATTGTATGCTCCACATTCGACCACAATTCATATTAATCCTTGTTCGGGTAATGCTCGACTTGCGCCTACGGCCTTTTGAAGTTTATTAATTTTGATGTTCCTCGGCTTACGGCCTTTCCGCTTTTTCACAAAAAAGATGAAAAGATTATGAGACTTTAAAAAGAAGGTCCAGGGACCTTTTTCCGACCGGCTGCGTATTTTGACGTAAATCCACGGGGATTATTCTCTTACGGTCGTTTAACGACGTCCGATTACCATCTTTAAATATTTTTACCTGGTGGTGGACTCTTTGTTTCCGAATGGATTTTAAATTATAAACAAGGTATAAAGAAGTAGGTAGTACGCGAAGATGAAACATTGGCGAGTTCGTAAAAAGAAGAAGAAAATCCCAAAGTGTTGCCAACAAGTTTGATGCAGTGAAATATTGAACGTGTTTTCAAAGATTTTGGATTTTTCTTTTTATTTACTACGCCTAACTTTGGGCACTGGGAAAGCCTTCTGTTGTATTCGCATATTAGCCATATATGGTTAAAACCATAGAAGGGACAAAAATAACAAAATGATGTACAAATGTGTGCTTACAATAGTCTCCAGGGGGCCTGGAGGGGTAGATAGTACAGGGCTCGCTTCACAAGGAACACCTCTTCTCACAAAAGGCAGCTGGCGGGCACGAAAGCAGACGGACAACGTCACAGGATGCTCGATCAACAATCACTCATTCTTCACTGATTCATCGGTTTCAGATTCTTTTATGAGGTCAAGCTATGCTGATTTGTGTAACTTCTGATCAAGCTCGCCCTAGTTCCGTTTTGCGAGATCGCCTCGTGACAATAGTTTTACAACTGTAGTGATACCATTCTAATATTCGACCCAGATATGCGATCCTTATTGCTGATGCCTATGTTGAGAATTGGAGACTTTGGTAAAAGACACGTTTTGAATGCGCTCGATACACCGCCATTTCGCTTTATGTCCCAAGTGACTTTGTAAAGACTATATTTTTTATTTAGTTTTCTTTTTTAGTCTATATTAATATTTCGAATTGCAATTTTCCAGATTGATCTCCGAGCAGGCGGGCAGCCCCCAGAGCGGCCACTCGTCGTCGACGTGCGAGTCCCCGCCGCCCCCGGCGCCCCCGCCGCCCTCCAACGTGTCTTCGACGTCCGCCGCCAACGTGACCAATCACAGCTCGGGTTTCGTGCCGCCCCCCTGGCCCCTCCTGGATGCGCCCAGTGAGTATACTCTTTCCAGACTCAATCGATCGAGAGAATCGATAACAGTTGGACGCGAGAGTGGGATTCGCCTGGTCCGCTGGAATGAACACGGCTGTGAACGCGAGTCTGATATAGATTGGTATGGGTCGGGATGGTTTGTGGAAAGTGGGAATTTTGTATTTTTTTTTTATTGAACTTTGATGGATTTTACGTGCCAAATGGATGAGGAGTTTATAAAAAATGTTTAAAAAATGTAATAATTTCAAAAAACTCACTTTAGCTATTTATTGCGGTCTTCTTAAGGACTTAACCGCGTTTTGTCAAATCCTGGTAATTATTACGAATGTTGGTTTCAAAAATTTTGAAAATTCAAAATAGCTTCGATTTCAACGACCGAAGGTTGTCCAGCTTCTCAAAGTTTGCCATGGCAATTTAAACTAAAGGAAAACACCAAGCCTTAACCAACTGCTTTATTTAAATTGAGCGACCGGTTTTGGCTTCATGGAAGCCATCTTCAGGCTCGCAAACAAGTTGTTTTTAGGGCTCCTGTTGCTCGAAATGTGCGGCGTCACACATCCAAAATTACGTCGACACACACAGTTAAAAAATGAATAAAAATTAACACACATCGAACAAGAATGTTAACTACATAAAATTCTTTCAAGACATGGATACAGCCCTAAAGGAGCTTCGATTTTTTTAAAACTCACTTCAGCTACTTTTACTACAGCCTACTTAAAGAACTGCCAAGTTTCTTAGGCAGTTCTTTTAATCGTTTAAGTTTCGTTAATTTCTGGAAGTGAACACTAAAAATATGGCACTAGTTCAGCTCCTTGCATGTGTCATTGACTGCAATATTAATTGCAAAATTACAAAATTCCCAAATTGGACCTTTACTTGTGTAACAAATACAATTTCTGTATGGCGTGTCTTATTGTTGGTTAGATTAGTCGGACGAGTATAAACAAATTACATTCGGCAAAGACTGCCAACACGCTGAAAGTGGACAAACAAATCAAAATACCTAGACACCAATAAATATCGTAGTGAACGAGATTCACGTTAGTCAGATACTTAGTCAGTTTAGTCAAAACACTACAAATTTTGATTCTGTTTTCAGGTGTCAAATCCGAGATCAAAAGTCCAGGACTGGCCGATTCGGATTGCCTGACGCCAGCCCAAGACTCGTCCACGACGAGTTTCTACGGCTCGCACCTCGACCTCGAGTATCCACACCATCACCACCAGGCGTATCCCTATTACAACAGGTGAGCAGTCGTTGACACGTCATTAAGGCGATTATAACGTTCGTAGGCCCGTTAATACTTAATGCTCACGCAGTAGTCTAAAAGGACTTACCACTTCGAATAAATCTCTCAGTATTTAATATCGGTCTTATTTCACGATTCTGACCGTGTGACGTCTCGACGTAACCAACCTTGGAAATTGACAGTCCACAGAGCCCAGCACATAATCAACTCTCTCCTTATTCTTCTGAGATGCAGTGATAATTTTTTAGTAGCAGTACCATAGAAGATAGAAATATAATAAACTCAAGAACGCCAATAGGCACGTCCAAGATTCAGTTCAATGAATCCAAATAGCGAATAAAGACCCAAGCGCGAGTACAAGAGGTGGGTATCGAGGCAATTACCCCCCTCCCTGTAAATAAAAAAAATCTTTGCTAAATATTGGTTTCTATATCTGATTTAAAGATTTTTTTTTTCAAAATAAAAAATTATATTTAAAAAAATGTTTTATTAACGACAGGCACTTTCTTGAAAGAATTCAAGTTTTTGGAATGAATCCAAATAGCGAATAAATACCCAAGCGCGGATACAAAGGGGGGAGGGGGTATCCAGGCAATTACCCCCCTCCCCCGTGAATAGAAAAATCTTTGCTGAATATTAGTTTATATATATCTATTTTGAAAGATTTCTTTTTACAACAAAAAATTGTATTTAAAAAAAATAGAAAACTTTTAGCATTAGTTTAGTTTTAATAGTTTACTTATTATTTTGTCTTATCTTTTTACTCATCAGATTACTGGTTCCCAATTGAGACATAAATTATATAAGATTTAAATGTTACAAAAAAAAAACGAGAAGTATTACCCCCTCCAAGAATATTTTCTTGATTCGCCCTTGTGAAAACCTACTACTTGTACATGCGCAGGACGTCTGTTCTTACCACACCGGTGCAAGTTCTTTTTGTCGTTGACGAACGCAAAAAACCCTTAGTCCTGCCCTGAGAGCACGGCAGAGATGCGAGATTTACACCGAAGTGGTGCTTGCGCAGTAGCGGAGGAGTAACGGTCGCCTTCGATTGGTCGAAAAGTTTCAGTTCGCGCCACAGTTTTCGTCAATCTGAAACCTGACACTTCTGTACAGCTACTGCGCATGCACCACTTTCTTGCAAATCTCGTAACTCTGATACGTGGTAAGTCTATGGCAGTGTTGCTAGATTTACACGCAAGTTGTGCATGCGCAGCAGTTATGGAGAAGGTTCTTGATTGGCGAAAACCTAAACTTTTCGGATTTATACCGCGATCCGACCAATGGAAGCCGGCCGTTACTCGTCCGCTACTGCGCATACACCACTTGCGTGTAAATCTAGCAACATTGCTCTAGGGTTATAATTTATAATAGAATAGCAGAAGAAAGAGTGACACATATACTATTAGCTTCAGTTGCCACCAGGGTTATATCAGAGAGTTCCACGGGAGGGCCCGCAGCTCTACGCCCCTTTGCCGCATAATGTTCCATGTAACTGATGTAACTTTCCTCTTGTAGCATGCAAGCGGCCGCAGCCGGCTACGCGTCGTCGCCTTCCGCCGCCTCGAGTTACATCAATTCCGCGGCAGCGGCCTCTTCGGCGTTCTACAACGCGACCTCTTACCCGTACCCGACGCTGAACAGCCAACGCGGCCTGAATCCGGCGTGCGAGGTGAGCGCGAGCTACATCGCAGCCGCTGCGGCGGCCGCCGCCGCCTCACAGGCGTCGTACCCGACGTCGAAGGCGACGCCGACGGCGGCCGCGTCGCCCTTCAACCCGACGTCGGCGTCGCAGGCGTCCGCGAACCACCAGTACCCGTCGTACGCGGCGACGTACGGCGTCGCGACGGGCGTCGTCGGCCAGACGCCCGGCTCGTTCTCGCAGGGATTCTCGTCGGCGCAGGTAGGGAAGTTTCGGTTCTGTGTCGTCGTTCCTTGCAGGTTCTCGTTCCGTGGATCATGGAAGCGTACACCGGAAAGTTCTATGACCGGAAATACGGACATAACCTCAATAAGGCTATACTATTTATGTACGTTGGGTTTGGGATGAGGTTCGTTTTATCGGACACGTTTTTCTGATTTTACTAAAATGTGCTTTGGATAACTATGTAGTCCGAAAGTACCAATTATTAGTTTAGGAGATAATTCATATAAAAGATATCAATGATACTCAATAAGCTTCGGCGGAACATATGAAGAAGTAATCAGGATAACGGAGACTCAAGTTTTTGAGGGTCTTAGGGAAGTAGATACCCGCACCAGTGTCCCCCAGGGGGCCCTTGGAACCTTCAGTATAAACTACCTGATAAGAAGAGAGACTAGACTCCATGTATAAGAGAAAGTCTCCTCTATTTTCTACATCCTTCTTAAATGGAAGGATCACCACTTAAAATTACTTAAACTTAAACTTAAATCACCACTGCAATTTCTTTAATGCCCGATGGGAAGGAGCATAGGTACATAACAAGGCATACAACTAGAGTAGCACTGCAAGTTGGGGTGGTCCTGAGCCACGGAACCGAAGGCTTGAACAATCGAAGAGTTGTCCATATGCTTCTTGGCTGAGGAGAGACTCTTGGTAACCTTCTCAATGTAGTGTTTTGTAAAGCCTTCATATGAAAAAGTTTTCAATATAAATCTGGCCGATAGAAATAGTATATGAAAGTGAAGAGGATATTGTCCAGATTCCGAAAGGATGAAAAGAATGAATGAAGGAGGTAGATCTCATGAGACCGAGAGCCACTCTAACCGCCTGATATTGGATCTAGTCGAGCTTGTCAAGGAGACCTTTGGGGAAGTAGCCCAAGAGGAATGAAACCTTGTCCAAGTGAGGTAGAATTAGGGGATTTGTATAGGGGAGGCTCCCCACCAAGTACGACTAAGGGCTGTCATCACGTTTATTCCCTTTGCTGTTTTGCAACAAATGTATTCCAGATGATTTTTGCAATTGAGGTTGTTGTGAAATTTTACTCCAAGATGCATGATCGTCATTAGTCAATCAAAAGACATGGAAAACGATGGGACATTTTTTTTTTTCGCATAACTTTTGGCTGGGTTAGCTTAGGTTAGGTTAGATTTCCTAAAGTTAATATTACTTATCTCAATATGTATACTAATAGTATCCTCTTTCACTCAAAAATTCATCAAAATTGGGGATGTCCGGTAAGACGAACCTTAACCTAAGGTTTGTTCCCGCAGCATACTGGAAACGTTAAAAGGCTCGTTTATTCTCCGGATAACTTTCTTGAAAACTGATACAAAGTTTATAACATACACGCGTTCGCAGTTTTAACATAATATTTCTCCTTCTTAGGGCGTCGAGTACAGCTCGTACTGCGCGTCTTCGAATTATGGCGGCGGCGGCGGAGATTCGCAGACGTCGGCGACCCAATTCACGCCAAATTACTATGCTCAAAGTTATTCGCCGTACCACGTGAGTTCGCCGCCGAGTTCGAGCGGGAGCCTCGGGGCGGCGTCCTATCAGTTGACGACGTCGGCCATATTGGGTGAGTCCTGGGTCAAAGTTACTTTGGTAAATTCGACGTTTTTTGGGCAATCAGTCGCTCGACCCAACCTATTGGACGTTCAGTATTTACTTTTGAATAAAAATGGTGTAATTTGTATTGTCACCTTACTGAATGAAGCCATTGTTGGCTACAATGTAACTTTGCAACATAGCCCAGTTGGTACCTATCCTATTTCAGTGACGAAGTCACTCGGCTGCAATTTTGCCACATGCGAACAAAAGCCGAGCTTTTTAGAAAGCTTGTTCATAATTAATATTTATAGTAAAACTCAATTGTATAGTACTTACTAAGCAATTTCGTTTTCAAATAGATACAAGTAGGTACAAAGAGTTCAATTAGTTCATAGTTAGTATGAGTCAGGTACGTTGAGTTTTACTCTGATTTCAATACATTCCTTGTGAAATGTGACCAGTCCTGTCAGTCCTGTGCCTTGTAGCATAATGGAAGTCTAATATTTCTTCCTTGACGTCTGAAAAAGATGGACTAATAATAAACGGAAAGGTAATAAATAATATAAGATTTGCTGACGACATGATTATCCTTGCAAGTACAGCAGAACTCCAAGGATTATTGAACCGTACAAATGATCTCTGAGAATTACGGGCTCACTATAAACATTAAAAATACTAAGTACATGATATCTACAAAAAAACAAAATATGGATACGAACATAACACTTAAGGCAACACAGTTGGAGAAAGTAAATGATTACAGATACTTAGGGACTTGGATAACACAAAACAACGATCAAACAAAAGAGATAAGAACAAAAATTGAGACGGCTAGGAATGTTTTTAATACAATGAGTGAATGGGAAAGTACCTCTGCAGCCGAGATCTTTCGATACAGCTAAGAATGAGAACGCTTAGATGCTATGTATTCTCAACATTACTATATGGAATGGAAAGTTGGACACTCAAGCAAGAACATACAAATAAATTACAATCTTTCCAAATGTGGTGTTATAGAAGGATGTTGATAATATCATGGATTGAAAAAAGAACAAACATTGAGGTAATGAGAAAAATGGGAAAGGATTGTGAACTGATACCAACTATAAAGACAAGAAAACTTCAATACTTAGGACATATAATGAGAGGGGAGAAGTATGAGTTGCTACGTGTAATAATGCAGGGGAAAATAAAAGGAAAACGGAGTTTTACAATGGTAAGATTTTACCCCCACCTCTTCTCAGGTATAAATAGAAAAATATCGATTCTACGACAAAATTGATAAGGACCAAAATTGTAGCAAAATTTTATTTTAAACAACTTTGTTCATCACAATTTTTCGCGTAAAATTGACAATAAACGTGAAAAGACAATGATAAGATTTCACCCCCTCCTTTTCTCTGGTATACATCGAAAAATATCGATCCTAGGAAAAAAATTACAGGAACCAGAATTGTAGGAAATTTTATTTTAAACAACTTTGTTTATTACAATTTTACCCGTAAAATTGAAAATAAACGAGTTGTTCAATAAACAAAAATTCACCCCCCTTTTCGGGTATAAATCGAAAAATATCGATCCTAGGAAGAAAATGATAGGGACCAAAATTGTAGAAAATTTAATTTCAAACAACTTTTGTAATAACTATTTTTCGTGCAAAATTGAAAATAAACGAGTTATTTAATAAACAAAAGTTCACCCTTAAATTCAAGATGGCGGATGACGCAACGGGTCTGGTACCCCGGCAATCTAAATTTAGACTGCCAGTGACCAGTGCCCCCCCCCCCCTAAACAATTCCGAAGGAAAATTGCTGTCAAAAATTTTTGCAAGGTTTGTCCCTTTTTGGAGCTAATTCGATTGGACTATCTGCCTCGGTGCGTTACCGAAAAACGAGAGTATTCCACAGTTCCACAGTACAAATAAATACAAGAGTTCCTGAGATCTTTACAAGCTATGAAAAGTGAGGTTATCTCAACGTAAACAAACCGTTTAGTGATTGATGACTGTAAACTTTTAGTTTTAAAGAAAGTTTTATACGGGACATGCGAAATTTCGAACGGTAGAGTCCAATCATTTAAAGTAATTAATGTTGTGCCCGTACAGCGATACGAGCAGCGAAGGAGAAGACGAGTCCGAATGGAAAAATGTCGAAAGTACATATCTCCCTGATACATTCAATACTCCTGATGTTTTGTTTTTAAACTTTCACCTTTCCGATTTCAGAAAACTCCACGACCAACGGCGTCCTGCCGGACGGCTCGACCTCGTCCCTCAAGATGGAATCCGCCCGTCGCACCAGGATCGATACGAACCACGCGAACCATCAGATGGTGGTCGACGGCAGGAACCACAGCGGTCACGGTAGGAGTACCGCGCGCGGCAGGGGGAGGCGGACGAACATGGACGTCAGTCCGACGATACCGGAGTCGACGACGGACCGGGTGTTCATATGGGACCTCGACGAGACTATTATAGTGTTTCATAGTTTGTTGACTGGGAGTTACGCGGCTAAGTATCATAAGGTTAATAGAAGTAGACTAAGTATAGAAATTAGGAATGTAAGGATGACGACATGGGAGTTAAATTTGTTCAATTGAGTTATAATTAGTCTTTCTTTGTTTGTTTCGGTGGGTAATTTCAACGGCGTGGTTAACTCTACTAAACCAACATAGTGTAAAGCAGCAGTTGCCAAAGTAACTGGTTCGTTGTCAATGAATTTATGTTGAATCTGAACTAATATTGATTCAAAATGACTCTTGCTCTAATAATATTTGAATAACTAAGTAATTGTGTTTGTCATATCATAGAAAGTATTGAAATTATATAACTTGACAACATGAATTGATTTTGCAAATTAAGTGCATCAACTTATTTTCATTGATTGCATGATTTCTTTCATTATGTAATTAAGCATGACTATTAAATGTTATCAGTAGCAATCTTTCACATGATATAATAAACACAATCATTCATTAATTCAAATGTAATTCATTTACTTACCAACCAATTAATAATTGTTTTTATTTTCAGGACCCACAAAGTGTCGTCCAGTTAGGATATAAAATGGAAGAATTAGTATTTAATCTAGCGGATACACATTTCTTTTTCAATGATATTGAGGTAACGTTTAAATAACTCTCCCTTATTTTGGTTAACTAATTGCTACTGCTAACAGCTAACTGTTAAGAGTAGATTATAAAGTTGGGCACGGGTCATCTTGTAAGAATTTATCCCGGTCCGCATTTGACCTTCGCCGAGATCGGTCAGCTCGTAAGGATATGGTTCTCAGATCGGTCAACTCGTAAGAGTTGACGTGAAAAATCCCAAAAGGGGGATTATCGTATTCCTTGCGAGAGGGCAAGGAAAACCCTATGGAACCCGACCGTTATTAACAACAAGCAAGTCTTTCCCACCTTGACTTTTAATAAAATCCATAACTATCTCGGTGCTCGTCACCGTTCAGTTGGAACGTAACAAACCACCCCCTTATATCATATTCTTAGTTTCAACAAATATTCGAACTACTTCGTTGCAATCATCATCCCCTCGATTATTTCTGAGAATCCCCTTACGAGTTGACTCATCCAAAACGACCCTTTAAAAATTTACCTGCCGGATCGCTTACGAGATGACCGATCTTAGGGTGGGCCATTAAAATTCCTTGCGAGCTGACCGCCGCCGATAAAATTGACGTTCCATATGAAACTATGAATTGTACCTTTCCGACATTACTTCGGTTTACTTGTAAATTCTACTGATTTAATTTCAGGAATGCGACCAAGTCCACATAGATGACGTCTCGTCGGACGATAACGGCCAGGACCTATCGAATTATAATTTCAGCACGGACGGTTTCCAATCGACGGCGACCGGCAGTGGGAATTTATGTCTGGCGACGGGCGTCAGGGGGGGCGTCGACTGGATGAGGAAACTAGCCTTTAGGTATAGGAGGATAAAGGAGACCTACAATAATTATAGGAACAGGTAACAGATTCTTCTGGATATATTTGTATATTATGTGTGTGGTGGTAATAAGGTGACCATTTTTTTAAAATGAAAAGCTGCCTTCAACGCCAAAATACAATTAACGATGGTGTCTTTGATATGAGAAATGGAATTTCCTTTTTCAATTGATCGTTGAAATGGCATATTGTCTTTCTCATTCTCATTTCCTCTATTAATTTTCTCCAGAACCTACCAAAATATGATAAATGTTTTCCACATTTTGATATTCCAGCGTCGGCGGCCTGCTGGGGGCGTCGCGACGCGAGCAGTGGCTCCAGCTACGTGCCGAGATCGAGGCTGTCACCGATAACTGGCTCACGTCGGCGAACAAATGCCTCACCCTCATCAACTCGAGGAGCAACTGCGTCAACGTACTCGTCACGACGACGCAACTCGTCCCTGCGCTCGCCAAAGTCCTGCTCTTCGGGTTAGGGGGAGTCTTCACGATAGACAATGTTTACTCCGCCACGAAGATCGGTTAGTTCAGAGGTTAACGAGTTCAGCATGTTACCAAGTGGGAAATATGAGGTGGTAATTCGCTGTTGCTTAAAAGAAGGGAGAGAAGTGCCGATTGAAATAAGTGAAATTGAGATGATTGTTATTCTCATAAAAGGTGTTTGAGTATTGTTTAGAATACTTGATCTAAGTTATTGCTTTGATTTTTTAGTTTTTGAATTTTTGAAAATTTCTGTTAAGAAGATTGTTCTTATTGAACACCGTTAAGATGTCACTATACATCGAGAATGAGGCTTCAATTTTTTCCATATCAGACACTTTCCTCTGTTAATCTCCATATTTTTTAGGGAAAGAGAGCTGTTTCGAGCGTATAGTAACCCGTTTCGGGCGTAAGTGCACATATGTCGTCGTCGGCGACGGTCAAGACGAAGAGGCGGCCGCAAGGGCGCTCAACTTTCCCTTCTGGAGGATCTCCGGACATGCAGAGATCGCCGCGCTATACAACGCTCTCGATATGGACTTCTTATGATTTGTTTCCTTACAAAAGATTGCTTTTACAAATTATATTAAAGAATATTATGAAAACCCCACCTCAGTTTCCGTATATCTCTACGGACCTTATCTTGAATTTCAGCTATGGTCAAACGTTATTCATTCGTTAACTGTCGAAATTGTGGTGTTGAAGGGAAAGGGACAAAATATTGTGTCCCTTAAAGGGACGCAGAGATTAACAGAAAAATTTTGTATATGAAAAGTGACTACAGAGCTAAAAAATTCGTTTTGAAGTTTCATCACCAAATTCCAAAGTTCGATTTCTTAATTTTAAGAACAGGAGGTAAAAAGCCTGTTTTTTTCTTTCAAAAAGTGGCCTAAAGCTATAATTTCAAAAGGTAGGTCGCAAACTACAAGGGACGATTTCCTCGTGCCAACAGTGAAAAAATTTGATGAAATAGATGTTTACTATCTTTTTTATGAAAATTTTGCAAGTTTTACTAAAGTTATCTTTTAGTTTTATCAAAAAAACGTCAATATTTTCAAAACTGAGTTTCACCGAGAAATTCAAAACTTTAATATTTTCGTCTTAAACAAGAGGCAAACTTACGTTAACAATGGCTGCAATTACAATGAGGGTACATGTTACTTTGACATTGCTACTTTGAATTTTTCACTTTAGGTATTCCATCAGAGATCTACGTAAAGGGGGTAGCTACCCCCCCTCCCCTTAAGTTTTTATTTGCTAGGCCTAAGAGTTTGGAAACATTAATTGTTTGAACAATTTTTCAAACAGTTGTGTATTTCAAAAATCTGAACAAACTATACGAGGAACGCTCTTATTTCTTGCATCAGAAAATTATACCGTTTGGTTGAAGACCTCAATTTTGAAAATCCAATACTAATATGAACTCAAAAACTAGTTTAGACTTAAAATTAGTTTAGACCGATCAAGTTGAAAGTTAGACGCAGGAATTAAAAACGCCTGTTTCTTTAACGAATTTCTTCCTGAAATTACAAAAATTATGAGTTTGGCAAAGAAAAGGTTCATTTATTTGACTTTCTTTACTGAAAGTAAAGTATTCAATATGTATCAATAGTAACAAAACTTTTTGTATCTCCAGATGTATAAATAAAACCAGTCCAATTAATAAAAAATTTATTTTTGAACAAGTAAATAAACAGTAGCAAAAAATTTTAATAGTACATTTCGGCTTAAAAAAAAATACTAAAACTGCTTCTTTAATAGCGTGTTCGGACGAGACAATTTCATCTGCCCTGGAGCTGTCAAGTAATCTCGGAACACTGAGAGCTGATCTGTCGCCCAATCGAACGCCAACTTCTGAGAGAGAATTCCTACCCGAACGCAATTTATGCTCTCAGATTGCTCCCAGAGTGCTCTAGAGCGACCATCCGAACACGCTATAAAAATCTTTCGAGACGGTAAAACATTGATTTTAATAATCGCAACGATAATAAGTATTTTTTTCAATCATAATTTCGAGTTTTCCTTAAATATTCGCAAAGTTCAAGCCCAACTAATTGTGATTTTTTCTCATAAACAAACTAAACGCTCATTCATCCCATAACACTAAAAACTAATTCAACGAAACTTAAAATAATACTGTTAATCATTAGCTGCTTCAAGTAATAATAAGCTGTTTCAAAACTTAAAAAAAAAATGCCTAACACACTTCTAGTAAAGTAAAGACCAAAAGGTCCTTATAAATGTAATGTAACCATACCAGTCGTTTAAAAATGCATGTGTGTGTTGCATAGACTTACCAGGTATAGACTGTAGATACCCATAAGAGATGTTGAAAACCGGAAGGAGTGAGAGAAAAGTAAGTAATTTTTACTAGTAGTAAAAATATTACATACTACCAAATATTAATTGAATAAAATTTTATAACTAGATACTGAATTCGTTCAGGTCAATTACTATTTGTTAAAGATGAACTGGTACAAAATATAAACATGTTATAAAGAACTACAAGGTGAAAGCATTTTTGAGGACTACCTTCACAAATGTGGATTGAAACTTACTGGAAATAGTTTTGAAAGTTTAAACCTTTTGACGTATTAAAGAATCAAGCATTTATTACCATTTATCGCCGAAAACTGTATTGTACATATGAAATGAAATAAGGCTGCAACTGTAAATGTAGTGGGAAATAAGTAGAATTGAGAAAAAGAAGTTTTGTTTTCTTAAACCAGCGATCTCTGAAATAAAAGTATGCGGCGTAACCCATTATGTTATAGAGAGTAAAGTTATGGGGTTGTTAGCTCCGCCTATTGAGAGTGACATACAATTCATGGCAAATGGCAGAAAATACAATGGCCCCTAGTCCGTGGCAGACCTTAGATGGTCAAGGGGTGCTAGGAATCCCCACGAAGAAACCAAATATTATGAAAAAAAAACTGTAGCGGAACTTTTAAAATAGGTACATGGAATGTTAAGAGCATGTACATGCCGGGAAAAGTACATAACATAAAACAAGAGATGGACAGATTAGAATTGACATTTTAGGAATAAGTGAGACAAGATGGCCCAACAGTGGCAAGAAAATGGTTGGTGACTCAACAGTACTATATGCTGGCAACGATAAACCCAAACATCCATTATTCTCAACGCAACAACAAGTGCATCTCACCTTAACTTAGTACCCCTCTCCGATAGAACAATGATAGTACAGCTAAGTGTAACACCCAAAAATCTAAATATTATCCAAGCCTATGCCCCAACCGCCGATAAACCAGAAAGAGAAATACAGGTGTTTTATTCTGAAATAAAGCAATTATTATCTTACACCAGAAATGATGAAATCACTTTCATCTTAGGCGATTTTAACGCTAAAGTGGGCAAGGGAAAAAGCGAGGACATCGTAGGGGGAGACAGGAACGAAAGAGGGGAGACCCTGATCCAATTTTGTCAGGAAGAGAATCTGTTTGTCTCTAACACCTGGTTCAAACTACCCGCAAGATGTCTGTATACATGGAAGTCCCCACAAGATACGATCGATCGCCCAGTACGAAACCAGATTGACTTCATATTGGCCCCAAAGAGATTCAGAAACGGAGTACTCAGTGTTAAATCCTATCCAGGAGCAGATATTGGGTAAGACCATAACCCAGTGATCGCCCAGATTAGAGTGCGGCTCAAAAGGCTGAAGAAGAAAGCAGTCAAAAAACCTGATTTGAATTCTCTAAAGAACGAACAATAAAGACAGGTCATATCAGATGGCTTGAACGGAAAACTCAATGAAATCGAATGGAATAAATATCTACAAGACACAAATGGGGAAATTTCAAACAGGACAGAAGAATTATGGACACAACTTAAATATGCTCTGCAGGAGACTCAAGAACAGATAACAGGAGTAAATAACAACAAACCACACAAAGAATGGATGACTGAAGAAATACTCCAATTATTGGCGAAGAGGAGAGGTTTCAAACAAACAAACCTTCCGAAGTATAAAGAAACAAAAAATATGATAAGGAGCAAAATTAGAATGGCCAAAGAATCCTGGATGAATGAGAGATGTCAGGAAATAGAAGAACTTCTTGCCAAACACGACATGTTCAACATCCACAAAAAAGTCAAAGAAGTTACCGAAAACACCAACCCTGCTCGAAAATCCTGGATGAAGATGGGAAACCAGCTTCAAGCAAAGAAAAACAAGAAGAAATTTGGATAAAATATATAACTGATCTGTTTGACGATACCGATCCCTCGAAGGGCAACCAAATACAGTCAGAGCAGGGCCCAGATATAATGTTGTCAGAGGTTGATAATGCGTTAGCCTGTATTAAAAACGGAAAAGCTGCCGGTCCAGACAACATCTACCCGGAAATACTGAAACTTATCAATGAGGAAAATCTTAAGACAATAGTTCACGTTTTTAATATCATATACAAGACCGGAGCCATATACCTCAGGACTGGCTGAGATCAACATTTGTTCCCATACCCAAAAAACCGGGAGCCACAAAATGCGATGACTTCCGTCTAATCAGTTTAATGAGCCAAGTATTAAAACTTTTCTTAAAAGTTCTGCATAATCGAATACGTAAAAAATGCGATCAAGATGTAAGCGAAGAACAATTGGGTTTCCGAGAGGGACTGGGCACAAGGGAGAGCTTGTTTGCACTGTAGACCATGCTACAAAAATGCAAAGACCAACAAAAGGATGTATACTTGTGTTTTATAGATTATACAAAAGCATTCGACTGTGTTAAACATAAAAAACTTCTGAAAATACTAGGAAGCAAAGGTATTGACTCGCAGGATTTGAAGATCATACAGCATTTATACGAACACCAAGTAGCTTCAATAAGACTAGAAAGTACCAAGACAAGAGCTGTACCTATAAAGCGCGGAGTCAGACAGGGGTGTATCCTCAGCCCCATGCTCTTCAATATGTATTCTGAGGTCATATTCGAGGAAGCACTTGATGGATCCGGAGACGGCATAAAAGTCAATGGCAGACTGATAAATAACTTAAGGTATGCCGATGACACAGTGATACTTGCGGATAGTTCTGAGGGTCTTCAAAGATTAATCGACAGAATAGTTTCAGTGGGTGGTCAGATGGGACTACAAATAAATAAACAAAAGACAAAAACCATGGTGATAAGTAGAAACCAAAATCAGCTGGTAGATATAAAAGTTCAAGGGACGTCTATATCAAGGGTTCGGAAATTTAAATATTTGGGTAGCTGGATTACAGAGGACTTGAATCCGGTTCTCGAAATAAGAACAAGAATCGAGATGGCCAGAACAACATTCTTGAAAATGCGTAGTTTGCTGAGCGACAAAAGTCTGAATGCCCAAATACGATATAGTTTCGTCAAATATTACGTTTTCCAGGTGCTCCTGTATGGTGTCGAAGCGTGGACGCTGCAGATCACTACAATGAGTAGACTGGAGGCTTTTGAGATGTAGGTGTGCCGCCGACTGTTAAGAATACCTTGGACAGACCGCGTTACAAATATCGAAGTCTTGCGGCGGATGAACAAAGAACGTGATCTCGTAGCCATCTTGAAAAAGAGAAAAACCGCCTATCTTGGACATGTCATAAGGAATACTAAATATGCCCTCCTGAAATTAATAATAGAAGGAAAAATAGAAGGCAAGAGAGGGCCGGGGCGCAGACAAAACTCATGGCTGAAGAACGTCAGAGACTGGACGGGACTGGATTCTCATACTCTACTCAGGAGTGCACAAGATAGAGAAGCATTTGCCAAAATTGTTGCCGATCTTCATTGAATGGAGTTGGTACCCTAAGAAGAAGAAGATTGAGAGTGAGAAAACAATGTGCCTTATTTATTGCCCTCTCGCTCCTTCCGGTCTTCGACGTACCAAATGGGTATCTGTAGTCTATATGTGGTAAGTCTATGGTGTGCTGTACGGCAATATGACAAAATCACCCTTGTCATAAACCATCCACTTTTCATTTGAAAGAAATCTAGGAAGCTTGTGACACTGTCATAGTCATAGCGACAAGCGAATTGCATCATTTCGGAACTTTCAAATAAAAAGTGAAAAAACACGTACTACATTCAAATATGAAAATATTTTTATGAATTTTTATTACCTTTCCAACCATAGACGTCATCTGTATTCTATTGGTAGTTCTTGTATCACAGTCGATCTTGAATCAAGGATTACAAAAATCTTTGTACATACAACTTCTTAGATAAGTAAGTAAAATAGATTTTGTAACAAATTTTTCAACAACTCGTCCGCCATACCACCGTTAAGTCCACATCATATGGGATCTCAAACATCGAATGTCGCATATGAAATGGATTATAACGGTGACACCACTCAACCCTTTTTACTTTAAACTCTTGTCGCTTTCTTCTTTTCATTTAATTTTTGATGGACGATTATAGATCAGCCTCCTAGAATATAAAAGTGTAGTCACGACAAAAATAAAGTCGAGAAGTACGAAGCAATCAAGAAATGATGGACAAGAGCTTTTAAATTTCAAACTCACCTTATCATAGCCATATCTCAACAAGAGGCGGTTTCTACTCGAATCGATACATGCCGGTGAAGATCTGGATTTATAAAACACAAACGTACCAATGCACAACAAGAAGACTAAAATGGGAATAATGATGGATAATACCAAACCTTAAATAAATTAAAACAAATTAGGGAATGTAACTAACTAGGTAACTATGAATAATTACTTGTGTTATTAGTTTCTTCTCGCACTTCCAGTAACTTGCAGAATTCTTGATCTTCAATGCTAACAATGTTCTGGCATATGGCCGCCTAGAATAAAATAACTAAAATTACGAACAAAGAGGTTACTTTGACGTTTTACCTTAACGTCCTGGTATGTATGCGTAGGACATTTCAGTATAACTAGATTTGTCCAATTTTGAGTCATACTATTCGTTTTCCGACATATATCCTCAGTAGTGAACGATAACTCTGTGACTCCATATGGTCTATTAAAAGCGAACTTTGGACATGTCGGTGAGGTTATCTACAAAACAGAATCATATTAACAAAGTTTAGTTAACACCTATTTTTACTAACGTTTAATTTCAACTTGTCAATATTTAAACTGTATGCAGTAGAGTTGTTTATTACTGAACAGTTTCTTTTATATCCAGGCGAGATGATTTTGGACGTTGTGTTCGCTCTTATACTGAAATTATAATTACGAATATTCTCTTCCTGAAAATGATTTAAATTAGCGTAAATATGAAGGACTTGTTATTATGACAGACTTACCTCTTTAGAACAAATTAAAGTCGTCTGAAGTTCCAATTTCAGAACACAATCAATTACTGTTTTAAATATAAAATGATCGTTATTTGTGAAATGACCACAGGTGAGCTCTATCAAAGTTCTATTAAAATCACGATTAGTATCACAGCTTCTGTTCAAATTAAACTCTAGGTAACGCTTCTTAGCGATGGTGGTGAGGTTGTATAAAGGTACATATTCACAGCCCTCTGAAACATTTACCATCACTGAATGATAAATCATCGACTTTATATACTTATTGATTAGTTACTTATCAATGACAGAATAATCACATAACAGTGATTACAAGGAAAGGCATAATACTGATCACTTGAAAGTGTGAATGTACTTACTTTGTCGAGAACAGTCAGTGTAACTATCACATATATCAAATACATAGGAAACGTTAGATAAATCAATCTTTAGAGATTTTTCCTTCAGGCTTGTTAAATTTAACCTGCAAATAAATTTATACGTTACATACTTCACCGCTACAGATCGAAGTAATGACATAATATGTAAAGTATAGGGAAATATATAGAGAAATGTAAACAGACATACAGGGATAAAAACAACTATAGAAGAATAGATTAATAGGATGAGATCACGAGATAATAGACGAAACTAAGGTGACAAACTTCTGAAGTGTGAATCAGATTAATTTAAAACTTTCAAAAGAATGAACACTACAATCCAGGAGGATTCTACACTTCAATAAGTTATGAAAAAATTGTGAGGTCATATAAGATTCTTATTACATCTAAGTTCTAGGACAATTTAGTATAACTTTAAGGATACCACAGGACTACAATTTTGAATTAATACAAGACACCTTTACAATCCTCTATACCTGAAAGAAAACAAGATCGATTTTAATTCAAAAGTCTGGATTTTGGAAACATGTCTAGGGTCAATATGCTAGATCCTAGATAAAATTAGGTCTTTTTGATCTGGTTTAATGGAATATTCTTTCTCTGTTCTACCTTTCATCGTTCATGTTATCCATTAAGATGCACTGGTCAGTTTTAATCTTTTTAGGACACGCCGCTGGTGTCCTCCACTGGAAATAGACCGTACAATCAGATTCTTCTTTATATTTAGGCCCTTCCTAAAATGAACACGTTTGTAAACGTTTTTACTATATAATTGTAAGGTTAACTTTTACCTCTTCGTTGCTACATTCCAAGGATATGATACTTTGGTAGTGACCGAGAGAATCTCGGCTTGTACACAATGTGCCCTCGGAGGACTTGATGATCGAAGAGTTGAGGCTCACCGCTTTGAATTCCGAGAAGTTTCCCAGGGACACCACTCTGAATAAATTGACTTTTTAGATGTGATAATGGGACAAAACCATCTTCGAACGGGATGTTTGTAAAATAACTGGAGGGAGGTATTTGATTTGATATCACACTTTTACAAAATAGTGTGCAACGATCGCACTATAAACGTTTTCATTCTTTATGTACAAATTAGACTGACATTGACTAGTTAAATACCATTTGCAACTTATTGTTGGACATCTCAGCATATATAGCCTAATAATTTTACTTAAAACGTAAAACAATACAACCTCACCTCTTAGTTACATCATGTTGGTCCAAATATTTCATGGCTACCATGGAATTCTTTTGGCATGGCACCTCTGGGTCGATGACAGGTTTACAAAGGTTTAAATGGAATTCGACGTTACCATGCTGCACATCTTTTAAAATATAATAATCATCAGGCTTCCTTACCAAACCAGTAAAATTGTATAACAGGTTATAGTCTTCAAATTCACACTTTTGATATGATCGATCCCCATGAGCACACTTGGATTCATCCTGAAATTAAACCGTTTCAACCATTAGTATATTACAGCACAGTTTAACCATAGTACGTTTAATGTACCATTACCGTATAGCAGTTATTGCAGTTCACATAGTATTATGGTACTTTGAATGTATCGTAATATCTGTACCATTATGGTATAGATGAATTAAAACGAAAAGCATAACTTTTTAGATTCAAATTTCTATCAGACCTAAGTAGATATTATTTAACAATTATCAATTAACAAATAAAATGTTTCTTCTGGACTGTTAAGTGATTAAGTGATGGTTAATCTTAAGAACAAATTATCCAGGTTACCAGAGGAAACTTGTTAAATAAATGAATTATCAATTACTTGTATAGGACAAGCGGCAGGAGTGCTCCATTCCAATGTTGTCAAACAATCTTCACTCTTGTTAAACCTGGGACCTGAATCAATCGCATCGCACTTAAACCTGATTTCTGTTTCGTATCGTTTATTTGCATCTTTTTCGCACACGTCTCCATCTTAAATTAATGAAATGATCGATCACTACAAATAAACAATGTACCTTATTGTATTTACCTGTGAAGATCATGTGAGGTTCTGTGCTGATCCTCAAGACCTGAAGTCTACCTCTATTGATGAAGCGTGAACCTTTGGTTTCGCAAACTTGAGCGGAACCTTTTAGGACGAAAATTTATTTAGTTTTCCTGCACTTGAGTTATTTTCAAGAATAAACTCACCAGAGCAACCTTTTCCTTTGGGTAAGGTCAATTTGCCACATACGTTAAACAAAATCATTCCATCCTGGCTGGTAATGGACCAATGATCCCTTTTTGACAATGATGAGAAATTGTATACATTGACCCCGTCGACGATCTTAAAGGAAAAAGGTATATATAGAGCACAACTAAAAAATATTCTCCCTAATTTACCAGACATGATGAGGGAACTTTGATGCATCCATAAGATGACTCTAACACAAATTTGAACTTCTTCCCTTGTATAGGGATCCTCGGGTAAGACATCTCGGGGATCTCCTTATCCCAGTTGCATTTTAGAATTAGGGTCATTTTGCGTACTATAAAAATAACACATTTATTACAAATTATATGGTGTTTGTGGACTATTAATGGCTTCAGATATCTTAGTCAGATGAAGGGCCTGAAATGTTTTCAACTGTTTAATGTACCAAGTAAATGATACCGACACTTTATGATTTTGCCTAGACATGAAGACAAGTACAAAATAAGATGTGTAGGATTTAAAAGGTCATAACATGGATTGAAATTGCATAACATGGATTGGTTAGCAATTAAATGACGGCCATATTACAGGATTATTTCCTAGAACGTTTTGTAGCATCAAAAATTACAAAAGGAACAAAACTGAAACTCTGCGATATGATTGGATATTTCATGATATGCAAAACAATCTACATCAAGGTGTTTAGTCAGATCACATAAATTAATTACCTTTACTGCTCACATAGTGACCACTAGCCTGTAGCTGGTTCTTATTATTTTCATATGTAATATGTACTGCTGAGTCAACCAAAGGTTTATATTCCCCATTGTTCATATATACACAAGATGTTATGCCATTGTCACCTTTACAGTCTGTGTTAGAGCTAGTGCAGAAACCCACACTATAATTGAACGTTTCTGATGATCCCCTGTAAACCTTACTTAATGGCATCAAGTTTATGATGTTACCATGTACTCTTGTTACGCATACAAGATCACTGCATGCTGAAGGTCTAGGATCAAACAATTGTATTTCAAATTTGCAATTGCCTAAGTCGAGTAATTCGGGTTGCTGAAATATAAACAGAAGTAATGAGTTAGAGTCTGAAAAATATTCAAATAAAATTAAACTCGTTAGGTTAATTAATTCAAGCTTCATCAGTGCCTTCAACCATTAAATAAAATCATTGATTGAACCTCTTCAATTAAGGATAAAATGGAATTATTTTTCGTGTTCTTCACAATGTGATAAATTAAATATTATGTACAATAAGACCCAATTCTGAATGCATAATCAAAATAGAACCCCTCAAAATCTTCAATATATCTCAAATGACAACCTTATATTCCTTTGGCTAGCATTTATAATCGTAAAATGCGTCATATATTTTTCAAGGTCAAAAGTATTTCGTAATTTCGGAACAGATAAAGTAATTTATGAATTGCACTCTTGCACTATTCGCAAAATAAAATTAAATATTGTAATTAAAAACTGGGCATTTAATAAACATACAGATATTTATAGCTTTAGCTGATTGGGGGATTCTGGTAATTACAGATTAGGTCCCATAATTTAATAATAAATTTCCATGAAGTGAACTATAATCTGATTTCTTGCTAATGTGGGAAAGTTTATGAAATTATTAATATGTACACAGTTACTTCTAAAATGTAATATGGAACTTTTCTAGAGAATTGGTTGTCTTTTATATGGATTTACCTCTCAAGCGTGTTTTCCATAGGAATATTCACTCGTCTTGATTGGACCAGAGATTATAATCTTACTTAAACAGAGATTAGGGGAAATCTGATGGCGTAATAAATCTAAATCTGGAAAGTCTCGATTGTTAACTAAATTGTCCTAAACTACTCCTTCTGAGAGAAATATTTAAAATTATCACTACATTCAATATAACCAAGCTGTTAATGTTTGTACACTTTATCTGCCAAAATAACCTTATCAATTTTATCTTACATTAATGCCATGCTTACCTGAATCAGGTCATAGGAACAAATAAATTTAACAGAAACGTTGCTGTCCCTGCATAATGAACTATCTGAAATGTTTACTTTCATGCTATCGCGGCCACTGGAGGTAACTGTAAAAATAGAGCAGCATTACTTAATTATGTCTAGTGGGGTTGTCATGATTACTTCTGATACTTACTTTTATCGAATCCATCGCCGGCTAGTACTAGAGATGTATTTTGTTTGTTCCTAATGCAAACTTTTACGTTGCGACCACAGTAACTTTCAGGTAAACTTTCACACAGGTTTATGAACAATTCGTAGTTGTCCAGCGAGGTGAAATATGTTTGCCTAGAATAATCGATGGGATCAATTATTGATGAGATATAACTGCAGTTAAACGCTAGACAATTCACCGAACAGATTTGGGATTCGTTTGCAAATTTAACTTTAAAATGCCTGAATACTAATACTGACTGGACACTTACCTGAGGAACAGTTCATGTTTTCCAAAAGGAGAGTCACAGGTTCCCAGTGGATTTAAAATGAATGGTTCCGCTTGTACCTTATTTAAAAACATAAACACCAGTACTAAACAATACATGCTTTTACTTATTTAACCTTTTTAATATATGGCTCGGTAAATAAGGATGAAAAACGCAGGAGAAGAAACACAAGATAGGCCAGGTGGTATTTGGACTGTTTAGCGGCGAATTTCCACCTCTTATCTCCATTTGCACTGTTTGCACATTATGTAATTTACCTGGAAACGCTAAGTGCGACAAATAACTCTCAAAGATAAGCTTATAGGGGAAGCACAGCCACAGTCACATTCCGATTTTTAGGTTAGGTTAGGTTCTCCTAGCACGGTAGGCAGGGCAGCAGTGAAACACATGTGAAACAAGCTGAAAATGAAATGCGTGAGGCGTGAGCGAAGTAGTTGACCCTTGTCCGGTATGACGTCAATTTTTGCATATGTGCAATATGCATATGAATTTAAAAGAGTGAATGAAAGAATTCTTCTGAGGACTAATAGGATGAATTGTAGCTTAAATATTTTTCAAATTTCGTTTAAAAGCCGCATATTCCTGTACAATTCCGTGCAAGTCGTGTTTTGTGATATCATCACCATTTTACACTTTACCTACTCTAGGGTGATCCGTGGTTCTGTGGTAGGGTAGGAGTTGTGGTTATGGGTTATGGTCTACATAACCTGTCTTTCCTTATCCTCATCGTCGATAAAACGTGATTAATTAGTTTTTCGAAAATCTCTATGCCAAATCGTTACGTTACTTACAAACACTGACAATCCCTCCTACCACTATTTTTAGGAATCAGTTCTTGATTGAAGACCAACCACCTAACCACACTTTCTAAAATTATCTCTTGAACAATATGGAACTACCGGTGGCGGAGACCGCGAAGGCGCTCACCGGTCTCGGTTTGAGCGAGCAAAAAGCAAAAGAGACTCTCAAAAACGCGACTGTAACCAGAATACTCTTAACGATCCTGAAAGAGGTAAAGGGGGCGCACTTAGAAGACGGCACCGGGATGCTGTTGTACCAATTAGGAACCAAGATAAAACCTCAAATTATGCAACACTTGCCCTTGCTAGTGGAATACGTGGTAAGCAAGAAATTAGACACCGCATTAAGGGTAGATAGGGGGATCGAATACGCCTTGTCCCACCCGAACGATCTCAAAGAGGAATGCTTGAAGGAGTTCTGCGGTGTGGGGATAGTAGTGACTCCGGAAGAGATAGAGAGGGCCGTTGAGAAACAGATTAGCAGTAGTAAGAAGGAGATCTTAGAGAAACGTTATAGGTACAATTTAGGCCCGTTGATGCAGAAGATAAAGCAGGAGTTACCTTGGGCAGATGGGAAGGCTATTAAGAACGAAATAGATGTACAAATTTTTGACCTACTGGGACCTAAAGTGGAGACCGATCTGACACCACTACAGAAAACTGAAAAAAAGACCCAGAAACCCCCCAAACTCCCAAAGATCGAACAGAAAGACAAAGAGACCGCACTCAGCATTTTAGATGTCATGAGGAAAGTCAACTTCCATGCTCCTGGCGAAAATTTCAAGACCGATGGTTACATCATTACACCAAACACCAAGAAACTCATCGAGAAACACTTAGCGGTCACCGGAGGTAAAGTCCGCACTAGGTTTCCGCCAGAACCGAACGGCATCCTGCACATCGGACACGCAAAGGCTATAAACATCAATTTCGGTTACGCCGCTGCCCATAACGGGGTTTGCTTTCTAAGGTATGACGACACCAACCCAGAAAAAGAGGAGGAAAAGTTCTTCGATGCGATCAAGGACATGGTGAACTGGTTAGGGTATAAACCGTACAAAATCACGCATTCTTCTGATTACTTCGATCAATTGTACGAATGGGCTACAGAACTGATAAAGAAAGGTAAATGATTAATGTTTATGCTTAAAATCTTATTATATATATCACTCAGTAATAAAGACATATTTGCAGTTTTACTAACGGCTTTAATATGATACAATTGAATGTTCCTGTTACAGGTTTCGCTTACGTCTGCCACCAGGGGGCTGACGAAATGAAAGGTTTCAACCCGCCGCCGTCACCGTGGCGGGAGCGCCCTGTCGAAGAGAATCTCAGGCTCTTCGAGGACATGAAGAACGGGAAGATCGATGAAGGCGCCGCCACCTTAAGATTGAAAATCACTCTGGAAGAGGGGAAACTAGATCCGGTAGCTTACAGAGTACGTTTCACACCTCACCATCGTACGAAGGACAAGTGGTGCATCTATCCCACATATGATTACACCCATTGCCTGTGTGATAGCATAGAGAATATCACACATTCGTTATGTACGAAGGAATTCCAGTCGAGGAGGTCCAGTTATTATTGGTTGTGTAATGCTTTGGATGTTTATTGTCCAGTGCAATGGGAATTCGGACGATTGAACGTTAATTACACCGTCGTGTCAAAGAGGAAGATAGCCAAGCTTATCGATGAAGGTAATGTTAACCATAATCGGCATTAATTGCAGTGAATTTCAGCTTAGGGTCAATGTGGATTGACCTGTCACCTTTCAGAACATTAACTGAACAGCATTGTGTAAATGCCTAAATAATTATACCATAATTGTAGAAACAACCTCAAATTGTACTTACTACATTTCACAGGAACTACCTCTCTTCTTTAACATATTCCTTTATGAAGTTAAAGAGGAGAGTTTGGCCCCATGAAATGTGGTGAGTACCCATATACCAATAACAGTCTTTACTGACTAATTTCAAGTTATGGGCGAGTTAAATTCCCTTTATTGATAACGATAACCTAGCTAAATTCTTTCACTATTAATTTTATCTTAGGTATTGTAAAGGATTGGGACGACCCAAGGCTTTACACCCTGACCGCCCTCCGCCGCCGTGGTTTTCCCCCAGAAGCCATAAACAATTTCTGTGCCCAATTAGGTGTAACAGGGGCACAGACAACGGTCGATCCGTCAATGTTAGAGGCGTTCGTAAGAGACTCCTTAAACATCTCAGCCCCGAGGAAAATGGTTGTGCTCGAACCTTTAAGGATCGTTATAGAGAATTTCCCATACGAGACTAGCAAGGATATTCCTGTACCAGACTTTCCGAATAGACCAGAATCTGGAAGTCATACAGTGAAATTTAGTAAAGTGATTTATATAGAACGTAACGACTTCATGGAAAACGCCAGTGGAAAAGACTTCCGCAGGTTAACGTTACAACAACCCGTCGGACTTAGACACGCTGGCTACCTCATCGAGGTAACGAACGTTACCGACTCTGGACTCACTTGCAAGTGCACGGAGATACAGAAGTCTACCGTCAAACCAAAGGCCTTCATACATTGGGTGAGCGAGCCTCAAGAAATCGAAATCCGGCTGTACGCCCAGTTATTCAACCACAAGAACCCTGAGGATCCTCAAGAAGTCCCCAATGGTTATCTATCGGATTGCAATCTTGACTCTTTAAAAATACTAAAGGGCTACGCAGATAAGTCTCTCTTGGGTGCTAAGGCTTATGACAAATTTCAGTTTGAACGTGTGGGATTCTTTTCAGTTGATCCGGACACGACACAGGGGAGGCTGGTCGTCAATCAGACTGTTAATTTGAAGGAGGACACCGGGAAATGAGAAATTTTGTCGATGCGAAATAAATGTTGTGCTCCAGTCTTGTAGAATGTTTTTAATTATGGTTTTCCGACCTGAAATGTGTATTTGTTGTATACACGCATATATAAAGTAAAATAATTTAAATCACAGATCACCCTAGGTTATAATGATTAATATTATATAATATAGTGTCCATATTATATAATATTAATATATTTTAGTTGGGTAATCTATGATAATGTTCAGTTCAGGATATTCAGTTTTACTCACAGAACGTTTTACTTGAGAAGCGCATAGTGCATGGAAGGGTATCATCTGACCTCGTCTTGACGTTCTGTGATGGATAGAACACACCGTTTACATAACCAATAAACCTAACCTCATTTAACAGAAGTCACGATTTTCCACAAATATGCAAGACTACAGGAGACTAACCCGCGTGGTGCGCACTTTCACGCAATACCGCCACATCTCCAGATGGTAACTCAGCCCCTCCTCAACCCCCCGTCATCTGACCTACCCGTTACCTTTCAGTACCGTGATCAACCGACCCGAGACGCAAGCACAGCCCCCCGCCGAGAAGCTCCCCGTCCCGCCGCCCTCGGGCGCCGACAAGCCGGTCTCGCCGAAGATCGAGAGACTCGTCGACGACATCTCCCGTCTGAACCTGATCGAGGTGTCTGAACTCAGCGATCTGCTCAAGAAGCGCCTAAACCTGCCCGACGCTCCCGTCATGCCGGTCGGGGGCTTCATGGCGGCGGCGGCCCCGACGGACGACGAGGAGGCGCAGCCGCAGGCCGTCAAGTCCTCCTTCACCGTTAAGCTGATGAAGTTCGACGAAAAACAGAAAGTGGCGCTGATCAAGGAGATCAAGGGGCTGATCGAGGGGATGAACCTCGTGCAGGCGAAGAAGTTCGTCGAGGGGGCTCCTCAGGTGGTCAAGGCTGATATCGGCAAGGATGAGGCGGAGAAACTGAAGGAGGCGATTGAGAAGGTCGGGGGTACCGTGGTCATCGATTAGGGGACTTAGTGAAGTTTACTTTTTTTCTAATAAAGTAGTCCTTAGTTATCTCGTGAGTTTTATAGAACTCCATCTAACCTCGCATGTCA
The DNA here is from genome assembly GCA_946251905.1 of Cryptocephalus moraei. Taxonomy (NCBI): domain Eukaryota; kingdom Metazoa; phylum Arthropoda; class Insecta; order Coleoptera; family Chrysomelidae; genus Cryptocephalus; species Cryptocephalus moraei. Next base: position 11,183,551 of record OX276455.1, read on the forward strand.
CAGTTTATTATTGAAACGATCTAAATTCTTTGAGCGACATTTCATGTAATTAAAAATGGTCCTGTAATTTCTTGAATTAGCATCCTAACAATAAATTTGCCATCTCTAAATTTAGGTTATACCAGTTTTAGTACAAGTACAGTTCAGGATGCAAAGAAACATACATCGGGGCTAAACAACAAACACGAAATAAAATAAATCACCAGTCGGGTTTTGAGTTTTGGGAGTGTTTTCGGTCGGCGTTATTTTGAAATAGGTTTTAATGGTTAAATTTAAAAAGTTTAATACATGTGTCCAGTGATATGTACATACAATTAGAGATTTTCTATATCCTTTTTTAATATTCCAAATTAGGGTTGGTTATCCTAAAAATCCGTTTTGAATGATAATTTGTTTTTTTGTTTGGAATATTTGAAAACCATATGCGCTTCATTTTTGTTTATATCTAGAAAGTCTGTTTCTAATAATTGTCTTTATTTCGAAATTGTAGTTACTTGGGGTAGTACCTGGGGAGGTCATCAGAAAAACCACCACAACGTAGTTACTTCCACATCCATTGTGTGTAACTTATGCTGTAGAAATACTGATTCGAAATAAACTATTTGGATTATTGCAGACTGTATAAAGACGCTTTTATAGATAATTCTGGAAATCTCTCATAGGGTTTCTATATATAGTTTTACTGTTCCTATACTTCTATAGTTTTCTTTTGAAGTAGGTATTTTCGAATCGAGTCATTTCTAAATCATTTTAGGTTGTGGAATTTCATTCATATTATTTTCTCTAGGATATTCAAAAATTGTAAATATCATTTTCTACAGTATTTCACAGGTATAGACACTTGCAGTTTGCCTTGCTGTACCTCATACCTAATTTTGTTTGGAAAAAGGTCATAATACGATATTTTAGACGAGTTTTTGACCATTTTATCCACTCTCTAAAATAATCTAAACTGACTAAAATATTTTGGAACGTCTCTGCTTTCAAAAAAAAAAACCGGGGATCGCCGGTACGAAAACAAGTCTACGTTAGATAATTTTTCGAATACGGCTTCCCATTGGCCGTCTCGTTTCCCACTCTCTCACTCTCTTATCACTCCACACGTCATTTCGTGTGTGTGTGAGCATCATAAAAATTTCGTTGGTTTTCGCGTCGAGATTTCCTCACAGTTTCCGGACTTCCGTGACCGTTGGTTTTCCGAAATTAGTGCCGGAAATTATTTGTGAGTGTCATGGGAATCTTCTGGAAAGATGAAGGTATTCTTCCTTTCTTCTTTAATGCATTTTTGTATGGGTTTGTTGCTTCAAACACCTATTATCCAAGTACATTTGCGCTAATTTTGAAAAGGTGTAGTCGAATATACAGCGTGTTCACCTCTTAAATGACACAAAAATTGAATCATTGAATCAATTCGCCCATATATCCAAGGTTCCAGAAACAAATTTTGAGTTTTACATAAAAATAACTCACTTGTGTTTTTGAGAAAAAACTTTTTTAATGAAAAGTTATTCAAGAGGAAGGTTCACGAATGAATTCAAATTTTTAACCAAAAATAACTTTTCTGGGGCCTGTCATTGGCTAGAACCAACTTGCTAATTGAAGTTTGACCAATGAGAAGCACTATAACTATTTGAAACTAGTTATGAAAAGAAATGTTATGAAAGAATTTTTGATTTCCTTCACACAATTATAACATTGTAATCTGTAACGTAATTTGACATTTTTAAAAGAGTTGAAATTGTCTTAAGAAGTGCCCATTAAATCCATTGTCTTATATTAACCACGCTTAATTCACGATTTTCGACTCTCTCACGTCTCTTATCAGCTGAGTAACACCGAGTTACATTTTTTTTTGTTGATGAGAAATTATTCTCTTCGCTCGTTATGCATTTTAGTTCTACTGTTAACACCTTCACTGGTGGGTCTCTTTAATAGTCTTAGAGCTGTTGGTATTAGTAACATCATGGTTAAAGGTTGTTAATATATTATCAGGTATATAAGCGTCATATAGCAGCAGTGACCAACAGCATTGAAGAAGGGCAAATCTTGTAATGGTTAGTATTTCAAGCAGCATTTCAGTAGTATTGGATGTATTTTGGAAAATTCAAACTTTAGAATTTTTGATTTATCTAAAATCATCCCTAGAGAACATGTAGCTGGTCATTACAAACTGCTTCATTTAGTTGCAATATGTAGTTACCAAGATATAGACAGATTTGGCTAAACTTTTCAAAACAGCATTTCAAAAGTATTCGAGGCATTTTGAAAAATCAATCTTTTGCATTTATATGAAAATGTCCAGAGGACATGTGTTATCAAATTATGATTCATTGTTCTTAATATTGTTATTGTTTTTCAGGTACCACAGTTGTGTCAGCGACAATGGAGGACATCTTGACAGACGCAGTCGTCGATCAAGGTTAGTGTTTTTAAAATATTTTTGAAAAGGCTCTTCTGGTTTAACTGACTAGGATTCAGTGCTATCTATTCATAAATTTAAGTTAGAACATTCATAAATGCAACATTACAATGAAGTGCATCTTAGATTAGTTAGACTAAGTTTAACAAAGCTATAGAATTTTTTGAGAAGGCTTTGTTGCATTAGGCAACGAAGATGGCGTTGTGTGGAACTTTGCAGTAAAGCCCCTAGAGGCAAGTGGCTTCACGTTATAGCTTTATGAGGGGTTATATTAATTTGGAGCGAAATCCCATTGAACAATTATACATTTCTTTTTAAAACAGCTTTATTTTAACAAACTAAAACAACAATAAAGGTAGAAAATTAAAAATGCCTTACAAAATATTCCGACATTCAACAAAGATGCTTGCATTGCATATACTAAGTCATGGAGACGAGCCTTCTCGGGAACGTGACGCCATCTCCCAAACTGGATCCGACAGGGAGGAACCACTTCTTGGGATCCTCCCCAAACACTTCCTGGAAGTTCTTGCATTTCCCGATGTGAAAACCATACTTATCAGGTCCCGTCGTCCGGAAACTGGGAGGCCTGAAAGCCTCCAACGTCGTCCTATTCATGAGCACCAAGTAACAGTGATAGCCGAACAGCGACATTAAGCTTATGCCGAACATGAAAGCGACGCAGAACACAAACAGGATGTGGAACTTTCCAATTCCTTGTAAGTCCCCTTTCCAGAACATGATGAAGTACGAGAGAGAAGTCAGTGTGATGTATAAGCAAAACAATAGGGCATAACCTAAGAAGAGTATGAAGAATTTATAATTAGTGAAAGAGACACAGTTGTTGATCCAAGGACAGTGATGATCCATTTTTAATATGCAGACTCCGCAGACGGAACAGTGATGCGCCCGGTCCGGTTTGATTACCTTGCATTTATCGCACAACCTAGAAGAAGAAAAAAAAGTATAGCATTTAATACCCAAAACCTAAGTGACCTAATTACCTAAATATGTATTATAATCTTAAATTAATAGTAACAATAATGAAAATAACCTGGGCGCGCCGCTCAGCGTCACGTTCACCACTGGAAGATTCTTAGTGTACGCCTCCAACACGCTGTTCTGTGTTGCAACCGACTCGCTACTGTTAGATAACGTTTCGAAATAGTTGGCAGGCACTTTGAATATACTGGGCACTGTAGCGGCTGGAGTGAATATCGTCTGCCAGTAGGACCACAGCAACATGACGAAGAATAAGTGGTAGAATAAAAGGTATATGGTTTTTTCGAAGGGGCTCTCGATCGTTATAAAACATAACTGGATGACGTAGGCGTAGTAAGACCACATGACTATTGTCAGAATGAATATTACAGGGATCCATTTCAAGATCCTGATGCACCAGTAGAAAGGCTTTCTGTCGTTGCCGTTAGTGGCCATCACCTTAAGACTATTCGGAATCGGGGAGTATTTTTCATCGTCTGAAACCCCTTTCGGGAGAAAGGAATGGTGAGTGAGTTAGTCATCTAAATAATAATGTCTACATTTTACCTTTGGTTTGGCCTGCCTTATGAGTCAATTCACCATTTTTTTAGTGCAGTTTGACAGCCCCAAGTTTGAGGTTATGGTCTGTTGTTCGTTTTGTAGTCTGTAGAGGGAAGCACATGTAAACATCAATATGCTCCATGAATGTACTCAATTCATTTGTAAAATTTAAAGGAAGCGGTGTACCAGCCAGAGTCGGCTAGAATCGTAAGGTATACATGAAATAATTCACCAAATCAAATTTTAAAAAAAGAACTATTTATCATAGCTATTTATGCTTCTTACTATACTGTTTTAGTGTTTTACGATCATTTCATCCGTCTCTCCATCTAGCATCTACCGTCGCAACGAGAAAAACTGACAGTTCGGTAATCCGATAACCTCACTTTTAAAAAAAATATCAATAAAGAAGATGTCAATATCAATAAATTACGCTCGTAGTTGCGGTTTTACTCTTATCGCACCGAAAACCTTATCATTTCATCACGAAACAAAATTAGAATATTATGTTATAAAATGTTGATTTGATCTGTTGCCAGTGTAAGTCGGTATCGATTTTATGAGTGGTGTTAATTGGCATTCCAAGTTTGTTGTTTTTATTGGGAGCAGCTTTTGGGGATTGTTTGTTTGGAAGGGAGGCACATATCCATGTTAACCTTGGACTGTTTAATTCATCAGCATTCAATTTTAAAAACTTGAACCTACCGTTTTTCCACTGGGTGTGCCACCAAAGAGTGATCATGTTTATTAAGTTTGGGGGGAAAAGAAAAAGATATCACTAATTCTGTTCAAGTGGAATCCAAGAACCTCTCCTGGCATCAAGAGGAAATCAGGTGAGTTTTTCTCAAATTATAAATTAGGTAGTACCTACTACTTATAAAAGTTCTTAGTTAATTCAAAGTTTGTAAGTGGAATGGAACTATTCTTTAAGAATTTTATTATTTTTAGGGGAGCTTGTCTCATCTACTTTTAAGTAAATGGTTTCGTCATGGATCTGAAAGCACACTCGAGTTACCCCCAAACAATCACCTATCCTACATCGAAAGAGTAAAAGGCAACCATGGCAGTGCCCGGAGACAGAGGCACATGTTACTGGTGCTTCAAGACAGTCACCTGGATACCGGTTTTATTCATAGTGATGATAGTGGCATGGTCCTATTACGCCTACGTGATACAATTGTGTTTAGTGACCATAGAGAATCCTATACCTCAAGCCATCTACCTCTTTTTCTACCACATGTTCTTCGTCATGTTCTGTTGGTCATACTGGCAGACGATATTCATGCCGATCGGCAGGGTTCCGGGCATATTCAGGATACCCGATGCGGATTACGAGGCGTTCTCCAACAGTTCCGACTCTATTGCCTCGCAGAATACCATATTGGAGAATTACGCTAAGAATTTACCAGTGACGAACATTACTGTGAGCGGAGGCGTGAGGTTATTATTTATTTGTTAATAAAAATTACATTACATGATAGCACACACAATCTTAACTAAGTCATATTTACTGAATTTCTCCCTTTTCAGATTCTGTGAGAAGTGCAAATTAATCAAACCGGATAGGGCGCACCATTGTTCCGTTTGTGGCGTGTGTGTATTGAAAATGGACCACCATTGCCCGTGGATAAACAACTGTGTCTCTTTCACTAATTACAAATTCTTTGTACTTTTTTTAGGTTATGCTTTACTTTACTGTATATATGTCTCTTTGACTTCGCTTCCCTATTTCATATCCTTCTGGCGGGGCGATCTGCAAGGTATGGGACGTTTCCACATCCTCTTCCTGTTCTTTGTCGCTGTAATGTTTGGCGTCAGCCTTCTTTCACTCTTTGGGTATCATTGTTACTTGATCTGTGAAAATAGGACCACGTTGGAAGCCTTCCGGCCGCCGAGTTTCAGGGGTATCGGTCCAGATAAGTACGGTTTCCATGTTGGGAAACTCAAGAATTTCCAAGAAGTCTTTGGGAAAGATTGTAAGAAGTGGTTTATTCCTATAAATACGAGCTTAGGCGACGGAATAAGCTTTCCTCGGAGACATATGGATGAAGATCAAGGGCTCCTCCATGAGCACCCATATGAGGATGATCCTCATTATTATACTTAAGATATATGTACTTATACTGACTATACTAATAAATTTAAATTAATGTAATGGAATTTGGTGGGTTTTCTTTTCTACTTCGAAGGATACATAGATTGATTAGGTTCGGTAGGACGTAATGGGATCACAGTGGGTTACTGGTTTAAGGATAGTACTGCGACTTCTAAGGTTATAAATCTATCATGCCGCAATGTAATGCATAGTGCTCATTTTACAATATCTAGTTTTTAATAGTCTCTTTTCTATATTACAGTACTGTCGCGCCAAAACCAACATATTCGAGGCATTCTCACTACATCTTTCTGTTGGGATATTCTAGAATAACAAGATTCTAATCTTATTATAACCTTTAACGTGACGTCAAAGCATAAGGGCTTTGGTAGGTAGTATTGGTACTGGTACATCATACAGAAACACTTTTGATGTTTCTTTTTATTGAAAAAAAAAACACAAATTTAAACAGATAACGCAGAAAAAATCTATTAACATGTTAAAATTGTGTCTTTCAAGTCAAAATAATGTAATGCAAGTTAAATTGGTCAAACGATTGCAGTTTTACAGACATAACATGACCTTTTTTAATAGAGTCTTAAGTGTTCTGATTTTACTTTTTCTCGGAAGCTCATTATAATTTACAGCATTTTAAGTAGATTGATAAAAATATGTTCCAATTTGTAATAGGTACAGTTTAACTACTTATTTTTAAAAAAAAACCACGAAAGTAAAAGCGTACAAGTATATTGAATCACAAGAATATGACTTACATGTGTAATATCTTTGGAAATGAAAAATACATGTTACAGTGGGTTTCCTAACCAAACCATGTTACATGCTGAAGTTTGCTGCAATTAATTTCCAATAGAGCAAAATAATGTATAACAAATTATCTATATAACTATTGTCAAATTATGTTAAAACAAACCCACAATTATGACTAGTACATGCAGCCATATAATAATAAAAAAATACATAGGTACTACTTTGTGCAACAAAATTTAATAATACTTAGTAGAAGATTAAGACAAATATAATTTAAATTAATAAAGAGTCGTTATACTGTTTTAAATACTATTAATAACATTACTTGTGACATGGAGAGTTGTTATAAGTTATAAGTATACTTACTAAAGACAGTAGTGATGTAAAAAGGATTTTAAGATCTGATTTTGGCCAATGTTTTTAAAACTTAAACTAAATGCAAATTTTATCTTGTGTATCTTGATACCTGATTACATTAATTTATAGTTTAGCACATATATTTAACAATTTAATTTTAATAAACTTGCTTCGTAAAATGGATCACATTTTCCTAAACTATTTTTAAATTTAATAACCATCACAGGCTATCTATAAGGTCGTGCTTCACTGGATCAACGTTCTTATTCTTGCAGTCAAATCTTAGACAAATTAGTGGCAATTATATAATATAATGTTTGTCAGGAATCATATTTATCATACTTATTTCTTCTATTTACTGGAACACTTCTACATTTTATAAACTTTTAGGTGAACTTTTGTGGCAGATTTGATCAGTCCTTAATTATTAATATTGCAAATTGAACAAACATACATTTACTTGAAACATTTGGGATAACTCTGATGAAGTCAAGTTTCAAATCTGTAGTTATGGAAGAAAAACAGTATCAGAAACAACAGTGATAGAAGCTAAAAGTAAATCAGTTAGGTACTTGTATTGTTTACGTCACTATCGTGTCATTAAATTATTGTAGCATTGAAAACCAGAAGGCCCTCCAACCAACAGCTTTCATAGCTTTCGTAAAATCCCTACATAACAACGTCACCGGTTTAGTCCAAGAGTAAAGCAGTGCTTCTTAAAACTTAAAATAAATAATCAGCTAACATACGAACGAAGAACTGAACATTTCCCTTGTTCCAGGTCAAACATCGCCCCCCTATCGCTTGTTCAGCTTGATCCACAACGTGAGGTAAGTCGCGGCGTGCATGACGCACCACACGACGACTATCACCGATATGTTCGACACGAGATCGACGTCCGCCATGTCCATCTCCTTCAGGAACTTGACGGGATCGCTGTAGTGGCAGTACTCTAACTCCTCCGGACAGTACAGCTTCGGCCTGTTGAAACCGTACACCGAGTAGACGACGCTCTGGAACGCAGCACGGTAGTAGCTGATCTCGAACAACGGCTTGTAGAACGCTGGCGTGTCGGAGAAACGGATGCAGAAACCGAATATTGACAGGAAGCACGCTATCACCGGCGCTATGAATACTGCGGCCTGGAAAATGTACACAAGGTATTATACCCATTATATGTAGGTATACCCAAGAGAATCTCTTGGGCTACACAAAAGGTTGAGTTTCGATCATCAGTTTAGGCACAAATGATAAAACTAATTTCATTAACTAACTCGCAAAAGATACCATTTGTTTAATCACCTAAGCATATTGTCTGGTAATTACTGACTAAATAATGTTGCAATCAAGCTAAACTGCAACTGTTCAAACATCCTCAGTAACTGCATGACAGACTGTTTCATTGACTCATCGCAATGGCTGACAAATCAGGCTGACTAGTTTTTATTGAAATGGAAAGTATAGAAATACAGAAATCAGTGTAATTAGTAGTCAGCCTGAAGATCAACTTGTTTACCTTCACTGACTAGCTTCCTTCAGCGAGTTATTTACTAACTAATAAGCTAAATTTCAGCTAATCCTCAGTCACTGAAAAACTCTTCTATTGATTTATTGCAATAACTAATAATAGACCAAGCTGCTAGTTTTACTACTACTAAAGTAGAAGTAGGTATAGAAATAAATATAATGTAATAACTAAACTAACTAGCTGATCAACCTAGAGTTTGGCTGATTTCTTTTCATTTCAAGGACTAGATTTTTTTAGCAGCTAGCTAATTACTAACTAATCTCTCACAAGCTAAATTGCAATTCATCAAACATCCTCAGTCAGTGTGTATGACGAACTGTTTCATTAACTGATGCTCACAATGGCTTACAGACCAGGCTGACTTGTTTTTAGGATAGTAGAAAGTATAGGGATAGAGATATGAGCGTGATCTAACCTACATGGAAATTGATTATAGTTTAGATTTAATTACTAACTGGTATCACAAGTTAAATTGATAACATATTTTTGAATTTTTGCACACCTTGTTATTGCCCATTTGGTATAAGTATATCGAAAGGGAACTTACCTTGATGGGGGTAGTAGCACCAATGAAATATCCCATCGACTGGGCGCAAAGAGAGCAAGCCGTACAGAATAACACAAAAAGGAAGAGTCTGTAATCCATTGGCTGATTCGTCAACCAATAGGATACTGCTATGTACGACCAGACACATATGATCTAAAAGTCAAAAAATGTAGTTAGTTTGAGTAGGTACTAACTTTAGGATGGGAGTTTCAATTAAAGCAGAGTTGTGAAAAGTTTAAAAACCGAACCCTCCGGCATGTTTTTCATAAATACGAACTAATAAATATAAGTAACTCAAGCACTGTTTGATATTAATGAAAATAATTGAGATATGAAATCAAGTAATATCGTACCTGGAACGGGATTTCTATCAATATTACAGACAATAAATATGGAGTCAGCCTGTACCATCGATTAAAGTACTCCCGAAGTAACACTCTCATCTCTAATGGAACTGGAACATAAAAAACACAATAATGAACCATAAAATATGTAAATATGGGATTTTTTAAATACATGACATTAAAGCCCTGTATTGCTGTACTGCATAGGTATCCTTTTAAGCATATTGCCAGTTTTATTATTTTTCTGATCTCATGTACTCATTATACTCACAGCATAAAGTAACGGGCATTTCACCGGTGTAAACGGTAAGCAGGAGCGTCCCGTATAAATAGACATAGTTCGCCAATATGGTATTCGCCCCATTACCGACGTCTCTGTATAAATAACCAAACAACAATCCGATGAATACGTGCGCCAAGAAACGGTTCACTATCCAACTCTGAAAATTAAAAGTAATATTGAGAGTAGCATGAAGTTTGATTTTTATTGTAGGTATTGTATGGTATTATAGTACTTACGTAAGATCGTCTGGTTGTTATTAAATTTCTTCTATACAATAGGTAAAATTGCATCAGTACTGCGGCTGGTGCGCTACCGTCTTCATTTAAATTTATCTCCATATAACTTAACTCGCTCTGGGATAGTATTTCCTTTTCTGAAATTATAATAAAACGATCAATAAATGGCTACATGCTAGAAAATCATTGTGCATTCTTTGTACAGTGTACTTAATCATAATGATAATTATGTACGGTTTGTTCATTTCACAAGCTCGTGAGTACCTAGAAACTAGAAATCTTTCCTTATGTATATCTACTCTTGTATTAAATCCAGTTACTATTTATTAAACGATAGTCCTTTGATTTTGCAATTGTAGTTGTGAACTTCATGCCAGTGGAAATAAGACTATGACAGTTATAGATGGTTTATTTAAGCCAACATAAACATTTATACCTTTACTGTTTTCGAAATTGGTAGACTTCGTTAGCTTGCTGTCCGCCACATCGGCTAAATACTTAACATCCGCATCGTGCTCCCCGACCGATAGTTCCATCACTGGAAATTGAACGAAACAGATATATTTCGTAGATGCCTAAAAACATTCAATATCCCTTACAGTAATCGGCCGGGTTGTGATACTCCGGACACTGGAAGTTCAAGTCGGCGAGGTAATCGACCAGATCCGTAGTCGTACCGTTGTATATACACCTGCCGTGTGCGAGGCTGTACAGTTTGTCGAACATCTCGAAGAGCAAGGCGGAGGGCTGATGGATCGTCGCTATCACCGTCCTACCGTCGTGCGCCAGCCGTTTGAAGAGCGAGATGCATTGAGAACACGAAGAACTGTCCAGACCCCTTAAAGGAAGAATACGAAGATATTAGGTAAGTAGAAATCACGGTTCTGGGGGAAGTATTTGTATTATTTTTGTGTGGGACAAGACCAGTTGAATCACCCTTCAACGGCTAATGTTGCTTATATGTAACTCTAAGGCAGAGTTATGAGATTTAGACGGAAGTGGTGTAACGCTTAAGAAACACTCAACGGAGTTACGGAGAATCTGAGGTATGATCATTGAGATCAGATCATATGATCTGAGAGGGATGCATTAGGAGAGTACCCCCACCATGTGTATCAAATATGATGTGGGATTATGTTTACAATTTAATGTAATGTTTCATAGAAACTAGTTATGTTGCTCTCGTTTTTGAGTGCCATAAACGGCTAACATTACCTATATCGCCTATGTGTAATAGTAGTCTTTAGACAACGAGTAGATGGCGCTGTGGGACGTGTAGACTTTATGTAGACGTGTAAAGTCAGTAAAGTGTAGAGTACGCTATAAAGCCTATAAAAGTCCTAGTCAGCTAGGTAGAAAGCTGTATGTCCGTGGCATGCATGCGTTACCGCCATCTCTCCGTTGCGCTAGGTAATACCCACTTTTCGACAAATCGTTGGTATCGATAGCTCTCAAGAAAGCCCACGAGTAAGCAACTTGTTTATTTAAAAAAAAAGTACTAATTTGTTTTGGTTAATTAAACATTTCGATTAGGTGTAAGTTTATGAAGGCCATTTTCCAAAGAGCTAAGTAAACGTAATCGTGTAATCGACGAAATGACGAAGGTACTACATCAAAATATATTTGTTCATACCTCTTAAGCAACATTTTCCTCTTATTCTTGTTTATTTATCTCTCACGCTTTGAACCTACTTGTACAATTACGCGTTTGAAGAGACACTCGTGGAATTGCATCTCTGTGACTAATTACTACATGAATCATCACTTACGTGGTCGGTTCATCTAAGAATAGAATAGGCGGATTATTGATCAATTCTAGAGCGACGGCCAATCTCTTCCGCTGACCCCCGGACAATCTCGATGTCAAAGTGTGGAGACATTGATCCAAGCCCAATTGCTCTAACACATCCGCAATCTGAAACAATGAACCAGGCACGTTTATCTCCTATGGTAAATATATTTATTGCCGCTTATCATTTATTTAGCGAAAAAGCGTCAACGAAGTCCGGGGAAAACAATGGAAAAGTTAGGACATGAATGAACCGAAGGCCGTTCTAAACCACACGAGGAGATTAACCGAAAAATACATCTCTATCTGAAGTGGCTCAGACAATATATACTAAACAAAGAATACGGATCTGATCAAAATCCATGGACCTACTTTAATGGCTGTATTAACCTACTTTAGTTAAGAAAGTTGCGGTAAAGCCGGTAAAAGTGTGTGGGGAGTTACAAAGAGAAAGAAACGAACGGGATCGTGGAATCTTACAATAAAAGTGAAAAAATGAAAAAGGCAAAAGTACTGTGGGGAATGTATTATTTGGAAAGCTTAAACTCGAAAAGCTATTTCGTAAAATTATTTTCTACTGTTATTATCAGTTTCCAGTCACTAATCCTCTTCTGTTTAGTATAAAAATATGAATCAAATTCTGAGCCATTTTGTGGAAAAAAAACTACAAAACTACAAGAAAATCATTTGTTCTTTAGGGGTGAAAAATTAAATCATCGAATTTCGTTACAAAATTGGCAGGGGAGGTTATATCTCGTAAAGTAAACGTCATTTTTGTAAAGTTCTTTTACTGTTGGCACGAGAAAATCTTCCATTTTTGTTTACAGTTGAAATTTTGAAACTCTAACTTTGAGCTATTTTTTGAAAAAAGTCTCGTTTCATCATTTTACGAAATTTTCGAATTTCATCACAAAATTTACATGGTTGGCAAAGGGGATGCTCTTTAGTCCTAATGCCGAGTTTCAGTACGTTAACTTCAGCGGTTTTCGAAATATCGCGATTTTTTAAAAATAATGAAAATCTAAAGTTCAGAAGTCAAATCTCTGAGCGTAAACGTCCATTTTGTAAAATTCTTTCACTACTGGCACGGAAAATTCATTTCCTTTCGTTTGCGGTCGATATTTTAAAAATCTAATTTTGTGCAATTTTTGGAGTCTCAGTACGCTAAATTCAGTGGTTTTAGAAATATCGCGATTTTTTGAAAAAAAAAATTGAAAATCTAACATTCAGAAGTTTATACTATCTGAAATGAAACGTACTTTTTGCATTTGTTTTTACTGTTGGCCCTAAAAAATCATCTCCTTTTGGCTGCCATCGGAGTGTTGAGAATCGGAAAGTCATTTTTGGAAAATGTACTGAGGTACTTTCCTTTTTTTCGACTTGGAAAAAATGAATTGTCAAATTAAGCGATGAAAATCGCTGGGTACGTTCATGAGATTATTTTGAGAACTTTGCAAGTTTCAATTCGTTGGGAATGATAATTTCTGTAATATCGGCATATTTTGAAAAAGAAATCCGCTCATTTTTTAAAATGTCAAAACTCGGAAAGTAGGTACACCTTGTAGCTTTAATTGGTGCTATATTGGTAAATCTATAATTATTGTCTTCTAGTTTGTGATTCATAAGACTTTTCATCAAAGCATACAAAGAGTTTTGTTGATGCTGTAATAGTACATTGCATAGGTTCCAGACAGCTTGTAAGCTCTACCACCTCGTGATTCAAAAGACTTTTCATCAAAGCGTCCAAATAATATGTTATTATGTGTGGTGCTACATTGGTACAGGGTTTATGTTTTAAATGTAATCGAAGCAACCAAAAATTCTAGTTGGTGCTATATTGGTGCATTGTCTATGTTGTAGATAGTTGCAACTTCTAGTTCGTGATTTAAAATAGTTTTTTATCAAAGCGTGCAAAGATTGGTTGGTGCTATATTGGTACGTCATTTATGTTCCAGACAGCTTCAATTTCTTTTAATTTAGGATAAACAAATTATCAACACAGCGTGCAAAGAATCTAGTTAATGTCATATTGGTGCATTGCTTATGGTATAGACAGCTTCAACTTCTAGTTAATAAGTCAAAAGACTTTTATTAAAGCGTGCAACGATGCAACGATTCTAGTTGGTGCTATGTTGATAAAACAACTTTGTTCTAGATATCTTGAATGTCTAGTGAAAATATTTTTTATTAAAGCCCGAAAAGAGTATTGTTGGTGTTAACATTGATACATCACTTATGTAATTGTAGAGAGTTTCAACACTTCTTCTAGTTTGTGATTCACAAAATCTATCATTGAAATGTACGAAGGTTCTAGTTGGTGTTATATTTCAGTAACTTCAAAAGACTTTTGATCTAAACATGCAAGGAATCTAGTTGGTGCTATATTGGTAAATCGATAATGTTCCAGTTTGGAATTCAAAAAATGTATCATCGAAACATGCGAAGGTTTTAATTGGTGCTATATTTCAGTAATTTCGAAAGACTTGTCATCACAACATGCAAGGAATCCAGTTGGTTCTATATTGGTAAATCGATAATTATTATTGTCTTCTAGTTTGTGATTCATAAGACTTTTCATCAAAGCATACAAAGAGTTTTGTTGATGCTGTATTGGTACATTGCGTATGTTCCATGTTTTACCTCTTCCACCTCGTGATTCAAATGACTTTTCATCAAAGCGTCCAAATACGTTATTATGTGTGGTGCTACATTGGTACAGTGCTTATGTTTTAAACTGCTTTAACTTTTTCTAGTTCGTGATTCAAGAAAAAATGTAATCGAAACATTCAAAAATTCTAGTTGGTGCTATATTGGTGCATTGTCTATGTTGTAGATAGTTGCAACTTCTAGTTCGTGATTTAAAATAGTTTTTTATCAAAGCGTGCAAAGATTGGTTGGTGCTATATTGGTACATTACCTTATGTTCCAAACAGCTTCAATTTCTTTTGATTTAGGATTAAAAGAATTAACAACACAGCGTGCAAAGAGTCTAGTTAGTGTCATATTGTTACATTGCTTATGGTATAGACAGCTTCAACTTCTAGTTCATAAGTCAAAAGACTTTTATTAAAGCGTGCAACGATTCTAGTTGGTGCTATGTTGATAAAACAACTTTGTTCTAAATATCTTCAATGTCCAAAAGAATTTTATTAAAGCCCGAAAAGAGTTTTGTTGGTGTTAACATTGATACATCACTTATGTTGTAGAGAGTTTCAACACTTCTTCTAGTTTGTCATTTAAAAAATCTATCATTGAAACGTACGAAGGTTCTAGTTGGTGCTACATTTCAGTAACTTCAAAAGACTTCTCGTCAAAACATGCAAGGAATCTAGTTGGTGCTATATTGGTAAATCGATAATGTTCCAGTTTGGGATTCAAAAAATGTATCATCGAAACATACGAAGGTTCTAATTGGTGCTATATTTCAATAACTTCGAAAGACTTTTCATCAAAACATGCAAGGAATCTAGTTGGTGTTATACTGGTAAATCGATAAGTATTGTCTTCTAGTTTGTGATTCATAAGACTTTTCATCAAAGCATACAAAGAGTTTTGTTGATGCTGTATTGGTACATTGCATATGTTGCAGACAGCTGTTACCTCTTCCACCTCTTGATTCAAAAGACTTTTCATCAAAGCGTCCAAATACGTTATTATGTGTGGTGCTACATTGGTACAGTGCTTATGTTTTAAACTGCTTTAACTTTTTCTAGTTCGTGATTCAAGAAAAAAAGTAATCGAAGCATCCAAAAATTCTAGTTGGTGCTATATTGGTGCAAATATATTGGTGGTCGTAGATAGTTGCAACTTCTAGTTCGTGATTTAAAATAGTTTTTTATCAAAGCGTGCAAAGATTGGTTGGTGCTATATTGGTACATTACCTTATGTTCCAGACAGCTTCAATTTCTTTTGATTTAGTATTAAAAAATTATCAACACAGCGTGCAAAGAGTCTAGTTAGTGTCATATTGGTGCATTGCTTATGGTATAGACAGCTGCAACGATTCTAGTGGTGCTATGTTGATAAAACAACTTTGTTCTAGATATCTTCAATGCCCAAAAGAATTTTATTAAAGTCCGAAAAGAGTCTTGTTGGTGTTAACATTGATACATCACTTATGTTGTAGATAACTTCAACACTTCTTCTAGTTTGTGATTCAAAAAATCTATCATTGAAACGTACGAAGGTTCTAGTTGGTGCTATATTTCAGTAACTTCAAAAGACTTCTCGTCAAAACATGCAAGGAATCTAGTTGGTGCTATATTGGTTAATTGATAATGTTCCAGTTTGTGATTCAAAAAATGGATCATCGAAACATGCGAAGGTTTTAATTGGTGCTATATTTCAGTAATTTCGAAAGACTTTTCATCACAACATGCAAGGGATCCAGTTGGTGCTATATTGGTATATCGATAATGTTCTAGTTTGTGATTCAAAAAATGTACCTATCTTCGAAACGTGCGAAGATTCTAATAGGTGCTATATTCAGAATTTCGAAAGACTTTCCGTCAAAACTTGCAAGAATTCAAGTTGATGCTATATTGGTAAATGGATAATCTTCTAGTTTGGGATTCAAAAATTCTATCATAAAAACGTACCAACATTCTATTTGGTACTCTATTATTCAGTAACTTCAAAAGACTTTTCATCAAAACCTACCAGGAATCTAGTTGATGCTATATTGGTAAATAAATAATGTTCTAGTTTGTGATTCAAAAAATGTGTCATAGGAATGTACGAAGATTATAGTTGGTGCTATGTTTCAGTAACTTTAAAAGACTTTCCGTCAAAACCTGCAAGAATTCAAGTTACTGCTATATTGTTAAATAGATAATGTTCTAGTTTGTGATTCAAAAAATGAATCAAAGAAACGTGCGAAGACTCTAGTTGGTGCTATATTTTAGTAACTTCAAAAGACTTTTCGTCACAACCTGCAAGAATTCTAGTTGATGCTATATTGATAAATCGAGACCGTTATAGTTTGTGGTTCAAAATATCATCGAAAAACTCTAGACAGAGAGTAACATTACTCTGAGCTCACGTCTGAAATTTAATGTGGTACTTCATTTATTATTTTTCGTTCGCCCGAGGCACAAGACATACCTTTTGCATTTTGTAGTCGTTGGTAACGTTGTAGCCTAGTTTGAGATGTGCGGCGAAAGTCATCGCCTCCTTGACTGTCAGTGCCAATCTCAGCTCGTCCTCTTGCGGAATATACGCAGACAATTTTCTGTACCTTGGATTATTGTCACGTACGACTCCGTTCAACTTCACGGTGCCGGTACTGCCTTTTGTCCTGCAATAATAAAATAAGTTTCCTTAAACCTCATCATATATTGTCGTAACACGACGAGCAATACTTTGGGTTCTCTTGAACCCATTCATTAGATTCTGAATCGCTCTAAACGAATCCCATCAAGATATGAGCATTAGAAGTAGGTCAACAATTGGTTTTAATCATCTCGAGTAATCAGGTTTCTTTTTGTTTTTGATGACGTATTTCAGGAGGTTTTAGAAAGTTCTTAACAACTGAAATGAAAAATATTTTGCTAAACTGATTTCTGAAAAATTATTGCGAAAGTTACCAATGGTACTAAAAACGAAACTACCCATTAAGTTGATGTAGCGACCAATGACACTCCAAACTACTTAAAGAAATTCCGAAAAATTGAAAGTACCAACTATTTATCAAATTTGTGGTAGCGATACCTCCTGCGTGTTTCAGATGTCATGTATAAATCCTTTGCCAAATTTAATTCAAGGAAATATGTGGATCGACGATTTTTATCAACGTGCAACACGACATAACGACGTTTATTAAAAATATACGACCAATAAAGCTGAAGTCATGTCGTGTGGCTTTATGCTCGCCTGACCATGACCGGTAAATTGAACTTGCCCATTGTGACATTGATGATTAGGAACTCGAAAAAAATGCAAAATTAATGTAGCTTGACGTTTAATTTAATTTAACGTTCATTACTGATAACAATGTAGAACGAATTCATTTGTGCAGTATGAGAGGTTAGTAAGAATAGTGATTCATTCGATAGTTGGAAAGATAGCCAGTCGGTCGAGGTCTATGTTAAAATATCAGCTTTGATATAAAACTATCACTTTGTTATTATTATTGATGAGTGTTGTTTGTGAAAACTGGATTGATGATTAATAATTGTTGGAAGGAAATTGTATATCTCAGTTTCCTTTATTACTGAATTCCATTACATACATGAAATTACTGATATTAAAATTTTTGTTATTTGTTGGTTCGTATGCGTGGCTGTAATCGAGGAAGATCGCATCAAAATGAAAGGCACTGCGTAAAATGGTATATTATGATATCATTATTACTATGGATTAAGGTCACCTGCAAAGGAAGTGCAATTATTCGATATCCTGACTAGACAATAGAATTATTGTGAATCTATTGAACATGCCTACTGCAAATTATGTCGGTAAGATTACGAAATACTGCGATACGTTTTCCATTGCGTAAAACGACGTATTTTTGAAAAGAGGTAAAACTATTTTTTGGTCGTATTGGGTCTCTCTCTTCTGTTTTTTGATTCAGTGCAGAATGGACGCATTTGACACAGTTTTGAGATTGTTTTATTACATTGTATATTCTGTTTTAGTTATATTGGATAACTGTGCGTTCTGTTTTGGTCCAATTTTACCACTACATTTCTATTTTCTTTTTTAATTCGAAATTTATACACGTAATACACATTATGTTGCCTTACAATCGACAACCTCCGCTTAATATTTCTCTTCTTTCTCTTTCACTATCTTTTATCACATTGAACTCTATATCCCTTTTCAGAGTAATAAAAACCATCAGATTGGGCTCTATTCAGACTATAGATTTTTTTGGGTTCTTCTTTCCACTTTTAGCCAGATTAGCCTCTTTTGGGCCTCTTTTTACAGTGTTAAGATTATGTCTCCTCCTTTGGTCACATTAGGTATCTTTTCTACTTTTTTAGTCATATTGATACCCTTCCTGCTTTTTGACCATATTTGGCTATTTTGGTTACGTTGATGAAATACCATCGTGACAAATTCAAATTATCTGTTTGAGTCATATTGGTCGACCTCTATTGGGTCTCATTTTGACGTTTTCTTAAGTTAAATTGGGTGGTTCTATTGAGACTCTATTTTATGTTCTTGGGCAATTAAATCTATCACAAAGGGCTCTATTTGAAATAGATGATTTTTAAGTTATATTGGGTTTTATTGTGGCATTTTTCTTCTTTTTCGGCCATAATGGACTTTGTTGGGACTCTATGTTGGTCAAGTTGTCATACGACGCAGAACTGAAGCAAAAGCAGAAAAGATTCTGTAGGTTTCGCACTACTGATTCTACAATTTTTCTTCATGGTTATGTTGTAATTGTCTTACCAATATATCATAATAATTTCGGATTATCTTTGTCTTATTGAGTCATATTGCATGGCTCTATTCAAACTCCACTTTTACTTTAGGATGTACTGAAATATATTTCAGCACAAGTTAATACTTTTTTGATCATATTAGCGTTTTTGGGCCTTTTTCAGACCATATTTGAATTATATCTTCTATTTGGCTACATTAGGAATCATTTTTTTTAGTTACATTGGGCAACTATATTAAGACTACTTTTTTGGCCAATTCAAGTCAATCCAATTGGCCTCTTTTGGACTGCACTTTTACCCCTTTTTTGGCTCTTTTCTTCTTTTTTTGGCCATTTTTGATCGAGTTGATGAAACACCATCGCGCAAATCTCAAATTCTCTTCGTCTTATTAAGTCATATTGCACTACTCATTGGGACTTCTCATCTTCATTTTAGGTATTATTGAAATATATTTCATTAAGATTACATCTCCTCTTTTGGACGTATTAGAAATCTTTTATCTTCTGTTTTTAGTCAGATTGAATGAACCCATCTATTCGGACTGCATATTTTGTAGGTTATATTAAAGCTTTTCTTCTTTTTTTTTGCCCATATTGGTAGTGCTTTGCTACGTTTCAGTTGTGGTGGTCGTTAAAGACCCTTTGAGCCCTTAAATAGCCCGTTATCAATAGCCCAGACAAACAATGATGTCAATTTTAGAAGTGTGTGAAGTAAGCGACGAATTTTGTACGAGAGTCATTTCCGCCAACGGTTGTTACTTCACTCCAAACTATGAAAGATGTCTCGTAAATATTGGTTAACCTCGGAAGTATAACTTTCTAAACTTTTGTTATTATAACAAAAGATAGAGGATACAATGACCTATCCAATGACCAGTGACCAATGACCATCGAATCCCGTTCATGTATAATGGATTTACTTTAAACGCTCAGTTATTGACATTACTTGGAAATTTTTGCTACAGTCATGGCATAGGTCATTGTATTATCTATCTCTTGTTATAAGAACAAAAGTGTAGAAGGTTATACTTCCGGAGCTGCGTATTAAGTAACTCCATTACACATGAACGTGATTACTAAAACTCGAAATAGCCCAGGTATTGACATTTTTTGGAAATTCTTTCTACAGCCACAGTTTATGTTTATGTTTATTAGGCCATAGCCTATGGTTTATATTTATATGGTCATATTTCTGCATATACTCTGTTCAAAACAAATCCATATGCACGTCATTATGATGACGTCACCAAACATCCAATACTACCAACTTAATATAGTCCCAGGACATCGCAATTTATGTGTTCCGTGTATATTTTAGGTTTGACACTACACATAACCATCTATATTGTCAACCTAAAATAGTATTGTAAATAGTAGTATTGGATGTTTCTGACGTCATCAAAATGACGTGCATCGGGATTTGTTTTGAAAAGACTAGGTATAGGTCATTGTCTTCTGTTTCTTTTGTTATAAGAACAAAAGTGTGAAAGTTATACTTCCGAGGTTGTCCAATATTTACGAATCATCTTTCGTAGTTTGGAGTCAAGTAATAGTCCAGTCATTATAGGGGGTTCACCTAGGAAAATCGACATACCCGGTATATTAAAACGTAAAACCTTCTATTTTGGCATCCTAAAACTTTCCCCAAAATTCACATATAATTGGATGGCCGCAAGTTTTAAAGTCGGGGGTCAAAATTCACAAAAATCGATTTTTTCTACATATTTTGCAAATATCTCGTTTTCTATGGGTTTTTCGCTATTTGTATTTATTGTCGATATTGTAGAGAATCAAATTCTCTACAACTTTTGTATTTAACTTTTCTTCATACCTCGAGGTGTTTTCGAGATAGAGGGCGGAGAGCGCTGGTCAGAGAATCATGTGAGGTCAACTGGTAGTCCCGATCAAAAACTCGTATATTAAGGTTATAAATTATTGCTAAATATTTAATTAGCATTTATTATTAACTTTTACATTAAATTCAATCTTTCTTTATAATAATTCTAAAATTTATCAATTCAATAACACTTATAATCTCTTTCTGTAATTGAAAAATTATTAAGGGACATACATTAATTACATTTTAATTATATTCTCATTTACACTAATTGCATTTGAAGTAAAAAATAATTAAGTAAATCTTGTTTAAAATCCGTAAACTCATAAATTCTTTCATAACTTTAAAAATTTATAGACAGAAGAAGAAGAAGAAGAAGAAGAGAATTGAAATTAGAACTTGTTCTTCTCGAAATTTTTATTCTTTTATATTAATTTTGACAATATTAAATTAATCAAATGACACTTTTACTAAAAACGTTAATTACAAATTTAATTCATTGCATTTTTATTTATTTAGAAAGTTATTAGTATAAATTAGATTACAATTAAAATGTAATCTAATTATTTTCCTCAACAATTTTTTACTTACATGGCCAGGTAAGCGTTATTAAATAAATTGACACTTAACTAAAAATAGATAAGTAACCAAACAAAATGAATTTAATGAAAAAGTTAATAAAAAATTATATTTATATATTTAGCCATAATTTATAACCTTAATATTACGAGTTTTTGATCGGGACTACCAGTAGTACCAGTTGACTTCACATGATTCTCTGACCAGCGCTCTTCGCCCTCTATCTCGAAAACAGTTCAAGATATGAAGAAATGTTAAATACAAATGTTGTAGAGAATTTGATTCTCTACAATATCGATAATAAATATAAATAGCGTAAAACCCATAGGAAACGAGATATTTGCAAAAATGTAGAAAAAATCGATTTTTGCAACTTTTGACCCCCGACTTTAAAACTTGCGGCCATCCAATTACATGTGAATTTTGAGGAAAGTTTTAGGATGCCAAAGTAGAAGTTTTTACGTGTTAATATACTGGGTATGTCGATTTTCCGAGATATTCACCTAATTAGGCCTAAGATGACTGGACTATAACAACCGTTGGCGAAAATGACTTGTATGCAACGTCAAATTCACAGAACGCAAAATTTACTATCTAAAGGCGAGAAAGGTCGAAGTATCGAAAATCGTTCCTTTTCAAACCGAAATCGACGTGTATATAAAGTTGGCGGACCACCCTCTCAGGCCGGCAAAACAAAATAGTGGAGATTTTGTGTCTTTTTTGTAGCGAGAAAACGAATTTTGTAGCTTTTGAATAGCCGGAGCTACAAAAGGTGGGCTAACTTAATATTAAGTTAGCGGCCACTGCTATAACTCATATACGGAATGTAATAGGATGCTCTGGTTTGCGCAGGAATTTGTGTCTTTAGAAGTACTTGAAAGTAACTCGGCCAAAAAAAATGTTGGCCACATTTGGCCAATTTTCGCCAAAAATGACAAGATGTTCAATCATCACTCGCGGTTCAATTTCACGATATAGTAGCAATCTTAAAAATTGGCATTGAAAACCTTCTGTTAATTGGCCGAAAAAGCGGGCAAAAATTGCCAGATGTGGCAAAAATTTCGAAAATTACTTATTTCAGCCAAAATATGGGAAATCCTGTATATACGTCGACAGGTCGAACATGTGGTACACAGAGAGCTCAGAGAAGCTAGCAGGGGGACAATAAAAAAATACCCAGAAGTGGCCAAAAATTCTAAAATGACTTATTTCGGCCAAAACGTGCTAAATCCTGTATACACCTGAATTGTTCGAAAATGCGGGCCATGGGAATTCCAGCAACAATGTGGAGGATTTAGGAGACTCTGTTAGACACTAAAAGTCACTTTGCACAGCGGGCCTGTGGAGCTACAAATTCTAAAAGGACTTATTTCGACCAAAACGTGATAACTCCTGTATATACTTCGACAGTTCTAAAATGTGTGCCCAAGAATTTTCAGACACACTGTCGAAGGATCCAATGGATCCTTCTAGCCACTGTAATTCCCCCCAGACTGCAGGCCTGTGGAGCTACAAATTCTAAAATTACTAATTTCGGCCAAAACGTGATAAATCCTGTATATACTTCGACAGTTCGAAAACGTGGGCCCCGGAATTTTCAGACACACTGTCTAAGGATCCAATGGATTCTTCTGGCCACCGGAATTCACCTGAAACTGCGGGCCTGTGGAGCTACAACTTCTAAAATGACATATTTCGGCCAAAACGTGATAACTCCTGTATATACTACTACAGTTCTAAAATGTGGGCCCCGGCATTTTCAGACACACTGTCTAAGGATCCAATGGATCCTTCTGGCCATCGGAATTCACCTGAAACTGCGGGCCTGTAGAGCTACAAATTCTAAAATGACATATTTCGGCCAAAACGTGATAACTCCTGTATATACTTCGACAGTTCTAAAATGTGGGCCCCTGAATCTTTAGACACACTGTCTAAGGATCCAATGGATCCTTCTAACCACCGGAATTCACCTGAAACTGCAGGCCTGTGGAGCTACAAATTCTAAAATGACATATTTCGGCCAAAATGTGATAACTCCTGTATATACTTCGACAGTTCTAAAATGTGGGCCCCTGAATCTTTAGACACACTGTCTAAGGATCCAATGGATCCTTCTAGCCACCGGAATTCACCTGAAACTGCGGGCCTGTGGAGCTACAAATTCTAAAATTACTAATTTCGGCCAAAACGTGACAAATCCTGTATATCCACAGGCCCGCAGTTTCAGGTGAATTCGAGTTGCTAGAAGGATCCTTTGGATCCTTAGACAATGTGTCTGAAAATTCCGGGGCCCACGTTTTCGAACTGTCGAAGTATATACAGGAGTTATCACGTTTTGACCGAAATTAGTAATTTTAGAATTTGTAGCTCCACAGGCCCGCAGTTTCAGGTGAATTCCAGTGACTAGAGTGATCCATTGGATCCTTAGACAGTGTGTCTGAAAATTCCTGGGCCCACATTTTAGAACTGTAAAAGTATATACAGGAGTTATCACGTTTTGGCCGAAATAAGTCCTTTTAGAATTTGTAGCTCCACAGGCCCGCTGTGCAAAGTGACTTTTAGTGTCTAACAGAGTCTCCTACATCCTCCACATTGTTGCTGGAATTCCCATGGCCCGCATTTTCGAACAATTCAGGTATACACAGGATTTAGCACGTTTTGGCCGAAATAAGTCATTTTAGAATTTTTGGCCATTTCTGGGTATTTTTTATTGACCCCCTGCTAGCTTTTCTGAGCTCTCTGTGTACCACATGCTCGACATGTCGACGTATATAGGATTTCCCATGTTTTGGCTAAAATAAGTAATTTTCGAATTTTTGGCCATTTCTGGCAATTTTTGCCCGCTTTTTCGGCCAATTAACAGAAGGTTTTCAATGCCAAATGATTTTTAAGATCGGTACTATATCATGAAACCGAACCGCGAGTATTGATTGAACATCTTGTCATTTTTGGCCAAAATTGGCCAAATGTGGCCAAAAACTTTTTTGGCCCAGTGACTTTCATGTACTTCTAAAGACACAAATTCCTGCGCAAACCAGAGTATCCTTTTACATTCTGTGTATGAGTTATAGCGGTGGCCGCTAACTTAATATTAAGTTAGCCCACCTTTTGTAGCTCCGGCTATTCAAAAGCTACAAAATTCGTTTTCTCGCTACAAAAAAGCTACAAAAAAGACACAAAATCTCCACTATTTTGTTTTGCCGGCCTGAGAGGGTGGTCCGCCAACTTTATATACATGAAATCGACGTTTCTATCGAGTGGCACGTTTTCGATTCACCACACTGTAATGGTACTTAAATTAGAAATACTCGGACGGAATTTCGAAATATCGTTATTATTATCGGAAGTAACGATCTTTCGTAAAAAACATTTCAAACGTGGCGAGCGATAAAATAGAAAACAGAAAATAGCACCTTAGATAAGAAAATTTCATCACTCGACGACCCGAAATAAGGTAATCGTAGTAACGGTTAAACGCTTGTCTTTCATTTTTTCGCAATAAGTACATGCAAATTGGTGGGATACTATGAATAGTAGAGCCTTGAGATTCGAGTATTGCATAAAATTTGAAACATGAATTGGTAATTTTTGTTTCGAGATTATTATAGGGACGAGGAACACTAAACTAGAAAGTTTCAGAATTAGTGTCCCAGAAAAATGAATAAACTCCCATGCAAACTTCTTCTTATTAGAAAAGAGTTACATTACAGTTTTCTACATTACCTTACGATACTTACACAAATCCCGCTAGCACATTGAGCAACGTACTCTTTCCTGCACCGGAAGGTCCCATTATCACGGAAAACTCTCCAGGTTTAAACTCCCCAGAAACGCCGTGTAGAATTTTTTTCCTTTCTGCAACAATTTGTGTCGTATTAAACATTTGTAATACCCAATCAACTAACTATTTTTTTAATTGAATTAAGTGATTGATTTACTTCGTAAGATACTTGAAGGAGATTAGGAATCATATTTGAAGTGCAACGGTACGTCGTTCAGAGTTAGTGAAAAGTGGTTACAAAGTTTAAAATCACTTCGTTCCACACAATAATTTGAAAGTTGTATTGAATTCCTGTGATAGTTAATGTAAATCAAACTACTTAAACGTGAATCTCAGATGTTTCCTTATCTAATCTTATCTATTTTCGTCGTGAATACGTGCATCGTACTTGTGTTCCCCGTGTTTATTCAATGCGTTATTCAATATTGGCTCGTGTTTAAATAAGAAAATAATCTTAAAACGATAGGAATTTAACGTAATGACAAAGTGCAATGATAGAGTGATTTTACGAAGTTATTTGTAAATTGTAAATATGGGATAGTGAGTGCTAATTAAAAAATAAAATTGGGTATATGTACGAACTAATTTTGAAAGTGTGATTAAAACGGAAATTTTGTGTAATAATGCGCGGTTTTTGAACCCTGAGGATGTTGACAGAAAACCGAGAATTTTCGTTATATATATTATTAGCTTATTTAATTACTATTTCATCATAAATTAATTAGAAAACACCTGATGCTTTTTCATTCAGCAGTTTAATACAATTGTCAGGAGTTCGTTAAGAACTCTGCTATTTCCTTGAAAATATGAGAACTCTGTTAAAACCGTTGTAAGTTAATGTCATATTTTTCTTAAGACTCGCTTTAAAATCTCATCAATTCTTTACAAATTGTCATAAGATTCTGAAAAAACTCCACAACTTCCTTAATTGTTGGCTTATGGCTATGGCTTATTATAATCGTTATAAATTATAAATATAAATAATTTATAAATAATAAAATTTTATAAAAAAATAATTTATAAACTTCTTAGAAATCATTGCGAAACTCGTCATCTTTCTTTAATGATTACAACAAAAACGTCGACAATAAACCACAATTGTCATAATAAGCGTAAATGTTTCTCAATAGTTACATTTTTAAACTTCACGTTGGCTTTAAGATAACCTTTGGAAATATATAACTTTTTTTAGGAATTCTTTAGTTGTTTGAAGATATAAACTTCTTTAACGACGTAGTAAATTACATTTCAAAGGTCATATTTATGTTAAGATACTTGCAACTTCTTGAAACATCTCTTGTTGTGCAACTCCTTTAAACATGTCATCTTCAAAACCCTTAAACTTCTTTAAGAAAAATTGTGATGTGTTCATCAGAGTACTTATATATACTCTTATAATAGGGGTTAATTTAAGCAACAAACCGAAAAACGACAACTACCTATAAAGTACTCCTCACATTTAGCCAAAAACGTTACAAAACTCTTTCATACATTATATCTAATGTAGAATAGGTACTCAAAATTTTATAAAAATTCTTGGAGCAAATTTCGGGAAAAATTCAGAAAATTGAAGAATGATACAAAGTGCCTTTCACAGAAGATTTTGCAAAAAACGATAGAAATGTTTATTTTATACTAATTCAATGGTAGAATATGTATTCTAAATTTAAAATAAAGTCTTGTGGCAAATTTTGAGAAAAACTCAAAAACCGAAATACCACAAGTATAAAGTGCTCTTCACAGAAGATTTAGCCGAAAACGTTACAAACCTTTTTATACATATTTAATTGCACAATAAATTTTCAAAGTTTAAAAAGAATTCTTGGAACGAATTCCGAGAATAATACAAAAAACCGAAAATTGACAAGTATAAAGTGCCATTCACAGAAGATTTAGCCAAAAACGTTAGAAAACTTTTTTATACACATTCAATAGTAGAATAGATATTCAAAGTTTAAAAAAAATTCGTGGAGTGGATTTCGAGAAAAATTCAAAAAAACCGAAAAATGACAAGAATAAACTACACTTCTATCCTGTCCTATTTTAATGAAAAGCTTATTTTCACGTCCTGGTATGGTACAAAGTCTAAATACATAGTATTGACCGTTTATGGTTTTTAGTTTTTGAGAAAATCCCACCTCAGACATACATACACACATACATACAGACGGTTTTCCAAAAACATGTTTTTTGGACTCGGGAGATCTCAAAACGTTCAGAAATGGTAATAATTCAATTTCGAAAAGTCGACCCGATTACAATACTCTCATATGAGTACCTTATCTTATATGAGAAAGTTAAAACCCAAATTCGACAAGTATAAAATATCCTTCACAGAAGATTTAGCCAAAAACGTTAGAAAACTTTTTTATACATATTCAACATTAGAATAAATATTCAAAGTTTAAAAAAAATTCGTGGAGTGGATTTCGAAAAAAATTGAAAAAACCGAAAATTGACAAGTATAAAGTGCCCTTCACAGAAGATTTAGCCAAAATTGTTAGAAAACTTTTTTATACCTATTTAATCGTACAATAAATATTCAAAGTTTCAAAAAAATTCTTGTAGCGAATTTCGAGAAAAATTCAAAAAACCGAAAATCCCACCACAGACATACATACACACATACATACAGACGGTTTTCCAAAAACATGTTTTTTTGGACTCGGGAGATCTCAAAACGTTCAGAAATGCTAATAACTCAATTTCGAAAAATCGACCCAATTACTACTCTCTCATATATGAGTACCTCATATGGGAAAGTAATACAACACGTAATAAATTATTTGTCGCAGAATTGTTACAATTGCAACAAGTGCTTTAAAAATTCTTCAACTTCTTTTAAAGTTTCAGATAAATATTACATACATCATGGTATTGTTAAAGCAATTATGACTATTTTTAAAATGCCACATAAACAGACAATTGTAGTTCTTTCAAAACTGTCGTCGGTAAATTAAAAAAGTTACAATTTTCTTAGAAACTTTATTCACCGCCAAAACTCCTTTTTAAACTTCTCATTATTTTCAATTAATTTCGTTTCATCACTAAACTCTTTTGAAACTCCGTAACTGCCTTTAAAGTACCTATCTTATGTGGTTCAAGATGTCTACAACATCTTCGAACCATAATTGTTGTAAAAACTCTTTAACTGTTACATTCTAAACTTCATAAATTAGCTTTATTTCTTTTGAAAATATCACAACATTAAAAACTTTTCTGGGCGGTTTGAAGTACCGGACCTTCTTTAAAAATATCATTACAATTGTTATGTAACTAACGTATCTTTGGTACTTTATGGAGAATAATCCTGTTTCGAGTTCAAATGTAAAGTTACTTTGTTAGAGTATATATTGAGGTGTAATTGTCGTTAATCAAACCATTTAAAATTACACGTGAATTATTAATATACGCATATTTTCGATTCGCAATGTTGCGACAATATCATCCAATAGATTTTGTGTAATCATTTCATTTATTTGTTTGTTGTTATTTAGTTGCACATTATCTCAAACGTCTAATAATATTCCCGCGAAAACAACGCAAAGTTTAATTAGGTATTAACTCGTGCAATAAATATGGAATTTTTTTGTAAAAAATAGTCTGATACAAGTATTATTCGAGGAATAAGTGACTAGTTCACAGACGTTAAGAATTTACCAGAACATTCTCGATATCTGACAGTCGTTTTGATAAGTGTATGTGTATAGGATTAAAGCGGATTATGAAAACTATGCGTGAGATCAGTGGTCAATTTTTATTCATATACGAATGTAGGTAAAAAGTGTTATAATTTAATAATAATGTTAATCTAATTAAATATCGACATAAATTTACTTGTAGAGCTTCAACAATCTTTCAAAATGAGCGCTAGTAGGTACAAGTTATTCTATTTAATTGTTGCTTATAAAAACAGAAAAAAATGCTTCAAAATTAGATTTGTTTGATTTGTTAATAACTTAGAGAATAATCGATAAAATACTCCATTTCCCCTGTAAAAAGGGCTCTGTTATAGTACTTAACATATGATAAAAATTTCAAAGAGATTCATTTAATATTTTCTTCCAAAATGGTAATTGTTTGTCCCAGGAGCTTTTTTCAGCGATGTTATTATACTGTAACGTTTATTTTACTAATTTATATACACTATCCTAATTAAACACTTAACACTACTTAATTTATTTTAGACTATTACTAAACTAACTTAACTAATTAATTTATGTCACACTTCTTAATCGTTAATTTATTCCACATCAAACGCTCTCACTATCTCGCTATTTACTCTTGCGGCTTCCGTCTACTAATAATCTCTCGTCCGCCGCGTGCACTTTTTATAGTCCCTCATAATGTTTTCCCGACTTTACGAGATAATTCGAGAATGCCCTCGATTGTTCTTTTAATAATGTTTACGTAGAAAATGCCCAGAACGTCATAAATTACTTTCCTTAAATAATAATCCGGGAGTATTCATGGAGCTGTCTTTTTTTTTATGGAATTCAATTAAGTGTCGCGGCAATCCTTTTGAGGCAAGCCGCCGACGTAAGACGGGAGTAAACACATTTCGCGTTACACTGCCCCCGCCTTAGGGTACGAACATACCGAAGATGTCGCGGTCGATGTCGCGGTCGCGGTCGCGGTCGATGTCGAAACAAACCTTTATTTTCTTATGAAAGCGTACATACCAAAGATGTTTCACCCATTCACCCTCGCCGCCTATCATGGTGGTTTACAGCGCGGTCGATGCCAGATCAAAATAGTTTGTTTTACATCGCGATCGAGCTGTTGATCGCCATGTAACTCGCACGTTCATTGGTGCTCTTCAAACCACGTGACATTTAGCTGGAGAGAGATACGGAAGGCAATTTTATTTACTGAAGACGGGCGAATTTCCGTATTCCTTCTCATTGCGACGTATTGTTACTACTAGTTTTTCTTCGCCAAGAATAGGGTTTGTATGGTAGTTGTTATATGTGCAAAGTTCAATTCTTGTTTTTACATTGTCATAGATATACTGGAACGTATCAAGAGTCATTCTCATGTACGCAAAAAATTTATCTGGATGGTTTTTTAACTAATTGAAGAGATGGTGATATTCACCTAAATATTGTCTTTTCTGGTTTATGGGATGAACATTAAATTGGCGATTTGATGAATTACAGAGAATCCACGACTTTGCACTTGAAGACATGTCATAATCACTGTCACTACTATCGCTGTTGTACATTATTTCACTACTTTTTAATAAATAGACAAATCAATGAACAACGTTCCCGTCGTTCCCCGAGTAGACTGCAAGGAACACTGAAAGGAAAAGCATCTTCGGTATGTTCGCCCTCACATCGACATCGACCGCGACGTCGACCGCGACCGCGACCGCGACATCGACCGCGACATCGAGGTATCTTCGGTATGTTCGTACCCTTAGAGACGTTTCGTCCCGGAACGTATCCCAGGTAGGCCCATGCAGGAACCTGCAGTTAGCCCCCCGCTTACAGCGGGACGTGGCGTCAAAATAACAGGGGACCGTCTTTCTGAGTTGACATGGTGCAGGCCCAAAACAGCAGACTAAAACTTCCACTCCGGTATCCTTCAGCACTACTTCCAGCATATTCCGGACAACCCTCCAGTCCAGCTGATCTCGTCCAGCACCTAACTTGGGGACAGCTAGCTTTCTGATGTCGAGCTCCAACAATCGGTCTCGTAGCCTATGCAAGGTTCGCCATACATCCTGATAACATGGTTTAAGGGACCCGATCTCCTTCGTAACCAGATAAAAGATGTGTCTTTCGTGGTCACGTAGTTCCAGAACCTTGCCAATTTCCGGGAGTTGCGCTCTGAGTTGTTCCAAGCGCCCGTACTTCTTCTTGAAAACCGTGGCGATACCTCGTGACATTACCAGGTCGGCGGACACACAATGGGCCAACGAGTACTCTTCAGGTACGCTGAACAAGTCCTGTTGTTTTTCACAGGTTACCCCATACCGTGCTTTTCCGGTGCCCCCGTAGGCGCTCATAAATTCTCCAACCGAAAGTTCGTTCTCCTGCGCCAACGTGTTTCTTACCCGTGGAACCTCCGCCTCATCGTGCGACCCCTCATAGGGTGCCAAACGATTGAAATGCACCACTCTCGGCTTGCCGTTTGGTAGTTTGCTCACCCGGTAGACCACATCGTTAATCCGTTTCTTAACGACATAGGGGCCTTCCCAATTTGTCTGTTGGTTTCACTAATGTGTGCAATTTTTTTAAAAAGCTTCACATTAAATTATAGACAATTTTTTTATTAATTTAAATAACTGACATTTTTATGCAACTTTAAAAAAATGTCCTACAACCCTTCGAAACCCAGTTAGCCCTTTTTTTAAATTTACCAATACTTAAGTTCATAAATATTAAGAAACAAATATGTGCCATGTTGAAAACGAAGAGTTGAAGTCTTACTGAAAATCTGCCCTTAATTAAGCATGAAATGTGAACGGTTTTGAGCGAGCCAATGGGCGTATAAAGGGCAGCCATAAACTTTTAGTTTTCTAATTTGCATCTTCACTAGTTTCTATATTTCCGGAACAAATTAACGAAAATTAATGTTTTATGCTAATATGTGGTATGTCAAATTGTTAAATAAAGTAATTAGTTTAAACATTTTGGCATAAATAATTATTTGCAAAATATTAATTTCTTTGTTATGGTTGACAGACGTTAGGAAGTAGTATATTAATTAAAAAATATGTATGGCAATTTGAAATCAATTATTTTTATATAATTTTACAACAAAAAAAAAATTTATTTCAACAGTCAATTTTATACAACGCAATTTCGTATTCTTCTTACAAAAAGTACTATTATTCATCAAGTTATCCTGTTTAATATTAAACAGTGTATACATTTGGTACTTTTAAAACAGTATGTTATTAAAAACATGGTAGTTTTTAATAACATATTTAAACAAAACGTTAAATTGTCGCCATTCCAACTTCTTCATTATCATCTTAAATTTTAGCAGTTTCATCATCATCGTCAAAGGTAGCATTGTTTAATAATTGTAAATTGTCGTCAATATCGACATTTTCACAAGTCTGTTTATAAATTAATGCGGCAAAGTTATTTTAATTATTCATAAGCTCTAAAACAATATACTTTTTAACAATATTTTAGATAAACAAATGTTTTTGGGTAATATAACTCGGCTCCTTCAATTTGGTGCCTTCAGACTCAATTGTTTATGCATAATGATACTACAAATAAGGTCCTGCGATAAACAATTTCAACTTTGCAAGAAAATATTAAACAAATCCGTTATCACTTATCACGTGTTATAAGTCCCCCTTTTTACGCGGCGATGGAGTTTTTTATCGGTTAGTTTTTAAGTTGTCAACAATTGAGGCAAACCCAATTTTAATTGGTTAACCAAAACCACAAACATAAACCAAAATTAATGTTGATATTTAATTGGACTAACCACTTTTAAGTTATACTCGGAAAAACGTACATAATAAGATTGTTTTACATATATTTGTTTGTAAACAAAAATTGGGCAATAACCTCGTGTATAATTTATATCCACTTTATTTTACCGAAAACAATTGTCAGACATTAGTCGCAGAGACTGTCTAGAAATGCGCAAAACGGCGCAAAACGGCGCAAATGGAGATCTTCAACAGATCAGTTCTGCCAGGGACGAGTCGTGGGAATAGCATAGTTCTGCCAGTATTGAGTACACGTTTAAAAATATTCCAACGTTATTTAAGGAAGGATACTTATCATAAGTGCAGTTTTCGTAATAATTCTGTTGATGTTTGAAACTATATTGAAACTGCGATAAAACTATACTTCAATTCACTGTCGGTCGATACACTTGAACTGATGATGAAACTTAGGAATATTGTGAATTTCCTGGGCGAATAGTACTTAAGTGTTAGTGTGATAACAACTTTTAACGTCAATCCTGGATTTTGTGAATAACAAATGTTTTAAATTGTGAACCTTTGGACGTTGAAGGTTGTGACGAAAATCGGAACGAAATCGAATGGAAATTCGAAAAATCACGTTATGTTAATTGTTATATGTACTATGGAAATAAGAAAAAGAGACTCTGTTTAGGACTGTGAAATACCCATTTAGGTGATAGATTTCCTGCGTGAAATTCGGTCATGGTTTTTACTTATCAACAATTAAGTGTAAAAAAATCAAATTTTCGCTATTATCACCTATCATTGCAAAAGTTTATAGCCAATTAAAAGTTCTAAGTAATCATCATTTGAAACATGAAACGAATCTTAAAATGGCCTTTTATAAATGTTGATAAACGAATTTGTTGCTTAGAAATTTTCAGAATAAAAAATTAATAATAAATCTTTAAAATATGCACTTAAAAATATGTTAAATACACGAAAATGTGAGTCTTGTAGTACTACATTAACCCTCCAAATTTCAGATCAATCCAACAAATAGTTTAAATTTTATGCCATTTGTTTATCCCAGAAACCATTTTGTTGCAATAACATATAAGTCAGAAAGTAATAAAGATACAGCAACTGTACAGCTACAATAAGAAAGAATGAGAGCTAAACTATCAATATGAATCAAAAAAATTTAAAAAATTCGTTTTTGCTATTGCAAAATCATTGTACAAAAATATTAACATATACAACTTATAAACATTTAAGGATAACTTTCTCCCTATTGCTCGAAAATAAAATATTTTTTCATATTCGGAAAACTGGTATTTTTACACGAATGTTATAAACAGAACAATTGTTCTAGGTCAATTTGGGCTAAAGTTATTAGCATATTTTTTTATTAAAATTCTTAAATAATTTGTTTATGACTATTAAGAAATCTAACTAGCGCCATTTTGAAGTCAAAGGTTCACAGTTTCATACATGAGGAGATTGTGGAGGGGGAACTTAAAAATTTAAGTCAAAAAATTTAAGTAATTGAAAAATATTGCTCAAACTCTAGCAATATTCTATATCTTTGGATCTAGTGGATGAATTATAATATTTCTTTTTTTAGTCATTAGCACTTTCATGAATACCTAATTTTCATAAACAATGTTATTAACTTTTAGACGAAAAATAAGCTAATCTCTTTTATTTCGATTTTTACTTTAAAAATTTAATAAGAGCTCAAAACTTATTTATTATTTTTCACTACATATTTACAAATGTAATTAAAAAGAATATATTTACTAACATTGAAATTAATCAAGTAGTTTGAAGATATAGAATATTGCTCGAGTTCAAAAGAGGCTTTTCCATTTTTTGATCTCTTAAATTTTTCACATTCTCCTCCACATTCTCATCATTTATGAAACTGTGAACCTTTGACTTCAAAATGGCGCTACTTACATTTCTTAATATTAATAAACAAATTATTTATGAATTTTAATAACAAAAATAAGCTAACTCTGGCCCAAATTGACCTAGATCAATTTCTCTTTTTCTAAAATTCGTGTAAAAATACAAGCTTCCCGAACGCGAAAAAATATTTTATCTACTTTACTAATGATCTCATTATTACACCGAAAGTAGTGTAATAATATTCACATTATTACACTACTTTTGGTAACTTTTAGTTTTGTTAAATTGGTACGTCAGCCTGTCACGTAGACGTCAAGGTTAAATTATTAATATTTCAATAAATTTCTTGAGCAGCTTTGCGTATTTCTGGGGGTGTACAGGTCAATTCCACATTTTTTTGTCTTCCATTTCGCGCACGTATGTAAGTAGTTATTGAATTTTTGTCCTATAGATTTTCAAATTTAAATACGAAATGTCAATGTCGGTGACGTTAGTGTAACCAACCCACGCAAAATTCCCTAGTGTAATACGAAAACATGAACAACCAAAATTCAATGAACTAATAAAGCAAAGTAGATAAAATAGTATATTACACTCGTTTAATAAGACGTATTGTCACACTCGTTCTATTAAAGCACTCGTGTGATAATACCCCGCCTTATTAAACTAGTATAATAAAATAATATACTATTATTTTTGAGCAATAGGAAAAAAGTTGTTCTTAAATGTTTATAATCAAAAATGTTAATAATTTTGTAGGTACAATGATTTTGCAACAGAAAAAAACAACATTTTTTTATTTTTTTTGATTCATATGGATATCTTTGGTATGTGTACAGTTACCGTATCTTTACTACTTTCTGACTTATCTTATTGCAACAAAATTGTCTCTGGGATAAACAAATAGAATAAAATATTTAAACTATTTGATGGATCGATCTGAAATTTGGAAGGCTCGTGTAGTACCACAAGACTAACATTTTCGCGTATTTAACATATAAGTTGTAAGTGAATGTTCTAAAGATTTGTTCTTAACTTTTATTTTTTCTTGTTTTGGAAATTTCTAAGCAAAAAATTAATTCGTCATCATTTTAAGACGCCACTTGTTTCATGTTCCGAATGGTGATTACTTAGAACTTTTCATTGGATATAAACTTTTGTAATGATTAGGTGATAATAGCGAGAATTTGCTAATTTGAAAAAGTGCGCGCGCATCGCGCGACAGGCCCAATAGGGCGGCCCGCAAACGAAACTCACCCCTCCTCAGCTTCGGTATGGACCAGCTCGTCGCCGAAAAGGTGACGTCCTCGAAGGTGATGTTGACCTGCATCTTCTTGGAGAACATCGGCGGCCCTTCCAAGTGGAAACGGTTGTTGTTGTTGTTCCTCGACGGGCCCTTGACGAAGGCGTTCGTCGTCTCGCAGATCGCGTCCTCATCGTTCGAGAGGGACGTCAGGGAATCGTTCGTCTGGCAGCACTTGAGCGGCGTCATTCTATTCCTGTCCGTCTCCCTGTTCATCCTGTGGGGAGATCGGGAACGGAGCCAAATCCACAATCCACGAGGTACTTATCGCGACGTCACCGTCACCGGGAATATCCGATAAGAGTAAAAGCGACTGAGCGTTTTCCGACGTCGTTTGTATATTTTATATGTATCATCGGGCGAGGGCGATGCGCACGAATTACCTACACTCCCGTTCGTACTTCGTACGGCAGACGCTCGTGACGGTTTCTCCTCGCGATAATACGCGACTCGTGGGAATAAGGGCGAGCCGTCCCCTTATCCGACGCTTCGATAAGGGACTCTTTCCCTTCCCTTTCGTTACTCATCATCGTTGAAACCGACGCAACTTTTGCGCTAATATACATCCACGTTTCGGAACTTATTACCGTCAATGTGTTATGTGGATTAGGTACTCGTAGGCGGTTACGTTAATCATCATTACTGATTAAATTAAAATAACAAATTCAAAATCCGCGTCGGTAACGTAGGGATCTGCGTTGCGGTATATCGTACTTGGATGGTACGGTGCCAGAGGGCGCGCTGTACAACGTGCCGCTAAAGTCACTAAATGTGGAAAGTACCGCAATTCAATGTCCCAACGTGTTAGAGAGAGAAGTACATTTTCGGACACAATATGGCGAATTACAGCTACAATCTGCCTGTTTCATGCCTACAGTTGTGTTTTGTGGATTGTGGGTTATGTGTCATAGTGTGTCATATTTGTTTATTTTATTGTATATAGGTGTAAATTAATTTTTATGTACATTTTTCTCTCGCGAAATTTCGTTTTTACTTTTTGGGAATAAAAATGCCAAGTTGTTGTTTTATATTTTAAAACGAGCAAATTTTTGTTTTCTATTTTGAATTTCGCGCGGCGCGGCGCGGACACAATATGGCCGCCCATTGCGGTACTTTCCTCATTTAGTGACTTTACGTGCCGCCTAAAGTCACTAAATGTGGAAAGTACCGCAATTGAATGTCCCAACGTGTTAGAGAGAGAAGTACATTTTCGGACACAATATGGCGGATTACAGCTACAATCTGCCTGTTTCATGCCTATTGTTGTGTTTTGTGGATTGTGGGTTATGTGTCATAGTGTGTCATATTTGTTTATTTTATTGTATATAGGTTTAAATTAATTTTTATGTACATTTTTCTCTCGCGAAATTTCGTTTTTACGTTTTGGGAATAAAAATGCCAAGTTGTTGTTTTATCTCTTAAAACGAGCAAATTTTTGTTTTCTATTTTGAATTTCGCGCGGCGCGGCGCGGACACAATATGGCCGCCCATTGCGGTACTTTCCTCATTTAGTGACTTTACGTGCCGCCTGCCGGTAATACAGGGATCTGCGGTACGAACGCTATACCCTCATTATATACCTACATAACATACCCCGTACCCCGTCTCTTTAAAAACGATATATTGTGAAGTTAATAACACATTCATAGCGTTCTTTTATATTGCTATATATTGTAATAACGCTTAACAAACCGACATGCATTCCATGTGGCGCTGACACCCAGTTCGATTCATTAATCAAAAATAAAATCCAACTTTCAAACAGCGGAAATATCGCCAATATTATAAGATAATCCTTGAACATAGTATTTTGCATATTAATAGAAGTACAAGGTAATTAATTTTTACAAATTTTGCATCTTAATAGGAGTAGGTATATTAAGGTAAGTAATTAATTTTCACGAATAATAGAGCTCCCATAAATCATTATGGAGTCTTAAGTATCTTCTAAGAAAAAATAATTAATTTGTGAGTAAATAATTTTTGGTACCAAACATAAGTGGCTGAATTATAATTCATAGTGAGTTATCGAAATAAGTGATCGATTTAAGATTTTACAAGTAGTATAAAAACGTACGGTTTCAATGTATTCTATTCCTTAAAAAAGAACGTCACCAATTGTTACGCAAATAACTCCTACTAATTAATCCGTATCCCTTTTATCTTTGAACATTACAATATTGGAATTTACCTCCATTAGGTTTTTTTTTCAATCGAAACATACCGATTAATTAAGTGTAATTTCCACTACATACAACTCTACACTCAGTAAGTGTCGTATAGGTAATTTGAGATGAGTCAATAAATGATTATTCAATTACGTACTTTCCGTATCTGAACGCATTTGAATAATATGTGCTTGAAATTGTGTATTTAAGGACTTTAAAGAATTGATGTTAAAAGAATGTTATGACTAAAGCAACGTTGTACGATACAGTGAGTTAAGCATTTTGAAGTTATAACGCACTTTTATACCTAAATATCATTAAAGTTAACCAAGAGCAGTGATTACCTTATCTGTATCTACTGGTGTATTGGAAGGTTCGCAGTTAAGTTTTAATAAAAATTTGTGTAATTGTAAACCTTCGGCATTAATACTTTTTCAATTAACTTGAGCAAATTAATTTTTAATAGTAATTAAAAACTGGTGTTGTAATTTAAAATTCAAAGTTGAATTTTAATAAAAATGTGTATAATTGTAAACCTTCGGCATTATTACTTTTGCATATTAATTTTTAATAGTAATTAAAGCTGTTGTATTCTAAGACACAAAATTAAATTTTATTAAAAATTTGTATGTTAGTAAACCTTCGGTATTAAAACTTTTTTAATTAATTTGTGTATATTAATTTTTATTGGTAATTAAATTACCAAGTATTACACAGTTGGTTCGTGTTAACTTTTGGGTCCATACGATAAATGTTGCGTAAACATTGAACCTACATCCTACATGGCTCATTGCCACACTAATACAAGAGACGTCGATTAAAGAGCATTAACATTAATTTAGCAATTACCAGTTATCATTTTCGCATACTTTTGTGATCTATTTTGTTAATAAACCAGTCTTGAATAATTTAAGTGTTATAAAGAGACCCTTTAACCAGCTCGACATATTCTAATAATTAATTTAAGTGTAATTTGAAAAATGTAATTTTGTTGGAAAAATATCTGAACAGATTAACTCCTGGATTTATCCAATTCATCATCTATAAGAACCTTAACTTTTTAATTGTGTAAAATGTATCTCTTCACCTTTTGAAATAGTGTATACTTCTATATTCTAATATTTTTCCCCTTATAAACTTTCTTGATTTTGACTAAATGTATAATTTTTTGTTCTAGGCAGCGTTCTTAAAAGCGAAATCGACATCTTGTACCTTTACAACCGTCAAGAATGAGATGACTCTTCAGCTCCAAAAACTTCTGTTGGAAGCCATTCTAACTTCCCTCTTGCTCTTTATCAACCACGGAATCTGCAGGAAGGACTTTAAGGCATCGTCCTTATTGTCCATTGGGACATCACTTAATTGTAAGTAAATCCTATATTTCTCAAAGTTCTTATAATAAGTTGTTTTATTTGCATTTAAGTCACTTTTTAATATATGTACATAGTTAATAGAAAGTTAATATTCGACAAGTTATGCAAATTTAAACATAATTAATACTTCACAATCAAAACTATTAATTTTGTTCAATCAACAATAAACAGTTTGTTTTGTACAGAGCACTCAATTAGTGAGTGATATTAATTAATGAGCATCTTTCTATATTTCAGATTCGATGTACCAGATCCAGCGTTAACCCTAGAAGGACCTTTGGACCATCTGTGGAAGATCCATTGGGTAAGGGTGTTACAATTGTTTTTAAAACAAATTTAAAAGAGATTTATATTAGCGACTATGACAATAATTATTATAATAAAAAAAAATATAAATAAAAGCAATAATAATTATAAAGCTGAACTTTAACCAAACACCTAACTATATTCTGATATTAATTTGTTTTCTTCTGACTTTAGGTTTAATGGGTTGATCCGATCCTTGGAGGAGTAATGGCAGGGCTGGCCTTCAACCTGATCTTCAGAGTCCAGAAGGACGACAGCTACTCTTATGACTTCTAGTCGACAGTACATCGAGTTACAATAATTTACTTGTACATGTATATCTTACCATTTCCATCATTTACAATACGAATACATTAATACCCTTTCTGCATCACCTAATTGAATTGAATTATTGTTTTCTAACGTTATGATGTACAAAAATGAAGTGTTTTACATAGTGTAACATTTGTTGTAAACAGCTAAGGGGTGTGCCCTTCCTTTGTCCCTATATTACGATCTGTAGAGTTTGGATCTGCTGTATTTGTTTTTAAATGTAAAATTGGCAAATAATGAAGTAGGTTCATAAATGCCGTTTAAATTGGTTCAGTATTATGTTTTAAACCTAACAAGTCTTGAAAATTCTGAATAAAGTGTTTTTTTCTTCCTAAACAGTTTTGTTTAATTATCCCTCAAATGAAGATATCATCCCCTCGATGGATAGGCAATCATACATACAGATGATCGGTCGCGCGGTACGTCATTAGTGGGCGTGGCCATCAATGAGCGCGTCGCGCGGCGATACCTCCACACCTCCTGGCTCTTCTGCTATCCTGGTACGAGATCCGATTTTCGGACGAAATTTTAAAGCGTATTCCAAATTTTCACTGGTCCGAAAATCGGATTTCGTACCAGGATAGCAGAAGCGCGAGGAGGTGTGGTGGTATCCGGCGCACGTACGTTTACTCCTGGCACGTCATTAGTGGACGTGGCTATCGATGAGCGCGTCGCGCGACGAGATACCTCCACACCTCCTCGCTCTTCTGCTATCCTGGTACGAAATCCGATTTTCGGACGAAATTTCGATGGATTTTCGCTCGTTCGAAAATCCGATTTCGTACCAGGATAGCAGAAGAGCGAGGAGATGTGGAGGTATCTCGGCGCACCTTACTCCTGATCGGTACGTCATCGGTGGGCGTGGCCATCGATGGGCGCGTCGCGCGACGAGATACCTCCACACCTCCTCGCTCTTCTGCTATCCTGGTACGAGATCCGATTTTCGTAAAGTGGAAATTTGAATTATACTTTGAAATTTCGTACGAAAATCGGATTTCGTATCAGGATAGCAGAAGAGCGAGGAGGTGTAGAGGTATCTTGCGCTCTGTATATATGGTTGCCTATCTCGGGAAGGGGGGATATTAATATTTAGTTCATACAAGATAAGAGGTGATGATTTATGTTTTGTTGATTGCCTATCAGGGGATTCTTAATTCCCAACTTTCAAAACAGGAAAAATAGGGTTTTTAATGTGTTTTAGGAGGGGGGGTGGGATTACAAAAAGAAAAACGGTTCACATATTATTTATTTAGACACAATTTTCATCAGAAATGGTTTTTTAATCGATATTATTGTTAACACTAATGCAAATTATTTAACTGATGAATAAGTACTCAGATTAAATGACGAAATAAGATGAAGTAGTACACATTGAAGAGATAAATATTTCAATAACATAATTACAAATACTTCCTGTTCATAAACATTTTAGCTGACAATCCAAAGAGATTCTTGCCAATCTGTTACTTCTTGACAATATGAGTAAAATTATGACTATTTGAAACAATAAGGTAATACTTGTAGTCTTTTTCTGCAAAATGTCCCTATGGGAACAAATTGTCAAAAGACTAGATATAATAACAATATAATGATTACATATATATAATAAGTCTGAGAAAAGTCATAAATCTACGAAATAGTCTAAGTTCAACTTAAACGTACATATGACTCAATTCATGACTATTTTACAATGGATGTACATAAAGACTTTTGGTATAGAACAGATACAAGCACAATAGAACAACGGAATCGAATAGAACACAGTAAGTATTGGGCAAAGCAACCCGTGTATATATGTATAGCATAAACAGTAAATTGCTAAAAGACCCTTTATGAGATAGCTG
Source organism: Cryptocephalus moraei (assembly GCA_946251905.1). Taxonomy (NCBI): domain Eukaryota; kingdom Metazoa; phylum Arthropoda; class Insecta; order Coleoptera; family Chrysomelidae; genus Cryptocephalus; species Cryptocephalus moraei. Next base: position 11,225,653 of record OX276455.1, read on the forward strand.
TCAATTTCAAATGTACAGTAAGTTCAAAATTAGGATAAAAAATGAGAACAGTTAAGGAATATCAAAATAAAGGGTTTTGCTTTAAGCAAAAGAAGTTGTATACAGAAACTGTTCAGAGGCAAATTTTACATTTTCGAATGTAAATGTAAAGTAATGTAAGTCGAATGATTACCAAACCAATAGGATATATAAAAATACTTTCCAATTTTAAATACACAAACAACAAGCACACATCACATTCGCTACAACAGAATGGTTAGCACCAAGAAATGCTTATACTTAAATCTTCCACTGCATTGATAGGAATCATTTTAGAATCGATTCTAGCCAATGAAAGGTAAGAATTTAGTGAAACGACTAGAAAAGAATCATACAAAATCAATTAGGTAATTTTGCTGATACAAGGCAAGTTATTTCTTATTCAACAAGGTGGTTTTTTAACATCTGGACTATTCTACAAAGCTTGTAAATGTTATTCTTAAAGAAATACAATAAGTTTGTACTAACAGAAATTCAAACTGATTCTAATGTGTTAATCATAACATTTACTCTTCCTCCAGTCCCACTGCTCTTCTCACACAGCCTCCTAGCTGTATCCTCATCATTGACGTTGCCATACTTCAGTACCAGAGAGCAAATGTGTCCCATCTAAAGCATCAAAAGTAACAAAACAAATCAAATTAGTATTCTTTTCAAAAAATGTCTGTATATTTCAAACATTACTAGTACAGCAAATTAAAATTCAATCAAAGGAGACATTTCACGAACATTTCTTGCTATTCACATGATGAAATTCAAAAATTGGTATTTTTTGGGGTTGAAAGGTTTTTCCAATAATGCCTAAAATTCTATTTTCGAAATATATGCCCACAGTAAAAGAATTTAAAAAAAAATGACATTTAATTTCTGAGATATGAAGTATAATATTTAAGTTCTCAATTTTTTCAAAGCATTTCGATAATTCTGAAACTATTAAAGTTACCACAATAAAATTCAGCCAGAGAACTAACAAACATACTTTTTGCATAAGCTGCCAGTTTTGTGACGAAATTTTAAAATTTAATCAAGAATAGGAAGGATTCATAGAGACCAAAAAATTACGAAAATCGATTGTCAAAATAAGAATTGTCCAATTATTGTTTCTATAACATTATAATAATGTTATGGAAACAATGTTATAAATTATAACATTATTATAATAAGTATTACTAAGCTAAGAGTGGAATGGTTAGAGTAAAAAACACAACCAACCAACGTTAGTCCATCGTTGATGGTCTGATGGTTATATGTATCTGACCAGGCCAAATCCGGATCGCATTTGTTGCTCCATTCCTTCAGACTCCTGCTAGCTGATATCACCTCCGTTCGAAAAATCTATGGCCGATTCATGAGATTCCTACAATTATACAATAAACTTGTGTTATTACATTAACAATTTATATGTGCAAAATGTAACATAATGATTAACCACAATGACTTGAACTAAAGTTTAATTGATTTAAAATATATAAATAATGAATATTTAATATACAAGCGTCTTCTAGAAAATAAGTTTCCAACAAAAAATCAAACACACTCAAGCAGAGGTCAAATGGAGAGTCCCACCAAAACGTAAATGATTATGAGGAAACCTATAAGCATTAACAGCTAGGAATCCAACAGGTTTCCATAGGATAAATGAAAGGTTAGTTATATGAATAATTAATATATAATATAACAAGGTTAGATTATAGCTTTTCATCATAGTTTTCATACGTTTCTTGGAAGAGAATAGGATATAAATACCTACAAGAGTCAGAGGTGGAGGAGGCATCGTCCTTGTTGAATACTACCTCCAAGAGGCTATCAAAATCAGCATAAATGGTAAAAGACTGCACGTCTGCCTATTCACTTGCGATTAACGACAACTATACGCACAAGTTTAGTGATTATTTAAAACTACAAACTGCAACACGACCACGAGTCACGACCAGAAATGATTATTTTTAGGTTATGGCGTCCCTGACATAGAACGTGTAATACCACTGACCACAGAACAACACTGACGACGACGACATAAGACAAGAAGGGGCAGGCTAGCGCGACCGACCACGTCTATTTTAATTTCACGTACTGTCGCGTCACCGATCCGACCGTGACCAATAAGATCCGTCCTTACAATAAACATCATTGGTTGCGTCTAATTTGTCTCGCTCCATCGCCATTTAAAGGACAGGTTCCATACTATACCCTACAATTCATGAATTCTTAAAAGTTTCCTACCGCAAATTCGCTCTAACTCAAAGAAGTTGGGATGCTGCTCTCGAGATGGCGCTCTCTCGGCGTCAGTGATAAAGTCACTAGATGAGGAAAGTACCGCAATTCAATGTCCCAACGTGTTAGAGAGAGAAGTACATTTTCGGACACAATATGGCGGATTACATCTACAATCTGCCTGTTCCATGCCTATTGTTGTGTTTTGTGGGTTATGTGTCATATTTGTGTAAATTAATTTTTATGTACATTATTTTCTCGTGAATTTTAGTTTTTACCTTTTGGAAATAAAAATGCCAAGTTGTTGTATCATATCTTGTAAAAATGGAAGCAAAAATAGGTTATTTCGATTGCCTACAGGTAAAGGTTTCATATCTTTTATTCAATTAGGTGAGATATATAAATTTTAGGTAAAGACAACATTAATAAAACGAGTCTCTGGATAAATCTTATAGGTAGAAAATATATTCGTTTTATTTTGATTATGAAGATTGTCGAAATGTAGAATTCGAAACGAGCAAATTTTTGTTTTCTATTTTGAATTTGGCGCGGCGTGGCGTGGACACAATATGGCCGCCAATTGCGATACTTTCCACATTTAGTGACTTTAGTCAGTGATTAGTGATAAAGAATGGAATAAATTTTGAAAATTGTGCGAAATAACACCCATAGCATCGACGAAATGAGTCACCTTTGAGTGGGATGACTGAATTTGAAGCGGATTAAACTTTAGTTTGATAAATTAATATAAATTGTATAAATAACCATGATGTACATGCAACCAGACATGCAGGAAAAACAAAATAAAAATCTTATTTCCCACGATTAAATGGTTTATTTCAATTTAATGACACCCTTAATAGAAATTCATGGATCTCCTACAAGAACCTGTACATCGAACCATATATCTGTTATACTCTGATTACTTTTTTATGGTGTTTTGCTTTTTTATTCAGATTCCATTCATCATAGATCTATATTCAATACAATCTTTAAAAATAATTATGGGAGAATGTTCTCGGGGAGATGAAATGAATAGTCAGGAACGTTCTTGATAAACCCAATATAAAAAAAAATATCTTGACATCTTTAGAGCCATGATAATGTTCATAATAATGAACGAAATGTCGGCAGTTTGATATATCAAGAATTAGTTGTTTTCATATTGGGGATTATCAAGAACGTTCCTGACTAAAAATAATTGTGAACTTTTAAATGTTGACATTAAATTGGTAGCTTTAGGTACGACAAAAGACGTGCTTGACGAAAATCAGTACAAAAGAATTTTTATGTAAAATGTCATTACTGGAAACCTGTCTTATTTAATAATTTAAAACAGAACTTACCTATTTTCCATTTGGGTAGCATAGATCATCCCGTAGTGGAAAAACTGATGTCCTGGAAATAAACTTGATCTGCATTTGCTTCCAAACCATTGATTGACTCATCATTATGATCAAAAGGTCACAGAAAAGCGTTTATCCGTTACATGACCCGATCGTTATGTAATTTTTTATTAAAAAAAATTAAGGTGGAGGCCTCTACGCGAGAACATCAAACTCGTAAGATTTTCAAAGTTCCAGTACCAAATGATTAGACACCGATATCCTGAAAAGAAAAATTAAATTAAAATTCTGAACTTTCACCAACCTCATCCGATATCAAAAACTACTTCAAATCGTAAATTCCTACATATGTCGTTTTATTAAGATGAAAAATATTCCCCAGTCCGAGTGAAACAGGCAGGAGAAAAAAACACAGTTTATTTTTTGGTAAATAATAAATTAATTACACTATCACTGATATATCAAATCTATCTGCTATGTACCAAAAATTATCACGTATTAAATTTATTAGTAAAAAATACATACATATCTTTCACAAGGAAACATTATTCAGAGTTTGAGTGGTAACTATTGTCCAGGTTACACGATAAGATTCCTACGCTGTAAGAAAATAATGATACAATGTTGCTTTTCTTAGTATGCCATGCAAGATACAAATAAGAAACTTATATGGAAGAATTGTAGGTATTACTAATTGTAATTGTAGGTAAAAGCTTACTTTTAATAAATTTCCAACTTGCATTTTAACATAATTTTATAAAAGCGCGTTACATCAATGCACAATTAAAGCACCCCCAAGAATGTAATAAATTTAAAAATCGTTCGATGCCAAAATGGGATACAAGCACTGTTTTAATAAATTGAAAAATTCTTTCATAAAAGTCTCTTATCTTTATTTCTTGTACAATTCTTGCATGTATTGTTAAACATACATGTAAGAATTTTTTTCTACTGCCAACACTATTTCTTAAAAGAATATCTTGGTTAATTAAGTAAAAGGAACAAGTTTAAAATTTCGTATTACAAATAAACAGGAATACAAAACAATTTCACAACTAAAACCGAAATTCATCATCGCGCACATTAAATAAAGGTATAAAAATTAAATAAGAATAAATTATTAAATCCACATCATTCAATCGAGCTTCGCAAATCATATGGCTTATGACTGACTATACGACAGTTTCTAAAACTTAGTTCGCGTCAGAGGTACTTCAACTAAAATTAATTAAAAATCACTTTCAAATAACAACCTATTTACACACGTAAATACATGTTATATCATCTATTTCGGCTATATACAAATTCTGGCACAACATAAAGGATGAAAATCACATTGATTCGTCATGCCTAGGAGAGCATCATATTAAATGAGATATGAGGTTAAATATCACCATGTATGATGTCGGTTTGTATAGGCAATAATTGGATTTTAAAACATTACTATTTTCACAACCTACTAGCTTTAATTGCAATGTAGTACTATTTTCAAATTTGGCCGTTTTAAAACATTACCCTATCGAATAGGCCATGAGATAATCACGCATCAAAAGCGGATTCGAACTTAAGTTTAAAAATAACACATAACTTAACGACAAAACTGGATTAATTGAATTAATTTGCAGTAACTAATGGATAGAACGCCAGGCATCATGATGAAAGCGGCTCAGTCATACTAGGTAACACAAAGATGGTACTAGTGGAGATACATACAGATAATTTGTCAGTTGTGAAGAAAACTGTAACTATCCGTAACCCCTCTGGCGCAATCTCCTTGTTACCCAATCTCGATAAAATTTTACCTTCCCACACAACTCCACATTATTATTGACACTTTATTAAATGCTTACGATGCCCTCCTTAAGGCGAACACAGGTCTGCGTTTATAGACGTCGTGTCGGGTATCACGCCAGCCCGGAATCCACATGGGTCCTCCGCTTCGAGTCTGTGCGTTGGACGCCATGATCCGGCGTCGACTTCAGAATATCCGGCTGACTCTGATTCGCTATGGCCTGGCTGATGATCGACTGATTAACTGCCGACTGATTGACCGAGACCATCGTGCCCCTACTGAGCGTACCCAACAAGGGTGTGCCCGGATTGTTTATCAGGAGATTCATGTAGTCCGCTATGAGGAGCGTCAGTTCGAGGATCTTCGGTTTGCTCAGCGAGAATATCAGTTTCTGAGACGGCTGTTGATCGTTCTGGGTGACGACCAGCATGAAGTCTTCCTGGCATCCTCCGAACGTCAGCACGTTTGTATAAGGGTAACGAACCTTCTGTTGCATGGTCGCCAGGTCTAGGACCGTTATGGAGTCTTCGTTCACCGCGAGCCATATCATAGGAGAGTCCTGTTGCCTCATTTTTGCCTAATCACAACAATAAATGGTGATTAGAAGGTGATACCATTGATTATCATATCATATAAAACCATACTAAGACATGACTAATCGGGCATATATATCGGCTACAGTGAGTACAAAGTGAGCATGTGTATTGTGTAATTGACAACCTATTCTATTTTATAGGAAGTACCCTTCCTTCAAACCTAGATTAGTTAAGGTAATTATCGCTATCATTGGTTTTCCATGTTCTGTTTAAACAGCTTCTTCTTCTAGAAGATAACATTCTTTCATAGCTTCTACCAGATTTCATCTTGCTACCTTTCCCCTCAAAGTTTCTAGTAAGACAAGCTTAACGCATCTCCTGAACGTTATTACAAAGAAGTTTATTCAATCTTCTAATGTCAATGTGACATTATAAGATTTGGTGTTCAGTTAACAGATTAACATAGCACCGGCGGAAAAACCTAAAAATCGCCAATGGTTTACCTGAAATAGAGTTGCTCCAAAGTACGGCCACTTCCTCGTCGAGTTCAAGTAGGCCCTGACGCAATCCGCTTGGGTCTTCCCCTTCAATGCCCTCCACTTCGCCAGCAACCTCGCTTGCAGTTCCGCCAACCCTTCCTGGCTCAATTGATCCCTGTACCGGTAAGGATAGAACTTATCGATGGCGTTCAGCGCTTGATTCGAATGCACCATCAAAATGCCGTGAACGTTATTCAAGGCGTTCAGCGTATTGGAATTCTTTATGGATGATGGGGGGCTCAGGGTGCCGTTCACCGTCGATTTGGGGCTTCTGTGGACGTGAGACGTTCCCTGGTTACTGATGGTGTTGATGAGGCTGCCCTTGTTGGAGGTCAGGGAGCAGTCGCCCATGTCGAGCTGGGCCATAAGGGAGGCGAACTCGAGGGCTGCCTCACGGGTGACTGGGAAACGACCGCTCACTATTTGCTTGTTTACTTGGTAACATAGAAGGAGGCGCTCCTTCTCAGTCTCTAGCTTGGCGCAGTTCTTCCACCATAACCTGCTCTTGTAAGTCAATCTAGAAATCGAAAAGGCATTAAGAATCAGCTTATGTTAAGTATAAAATGTTTTTAGAAATTCAACTTTTGTCACCAAAACATACACGCAATATAGATGTTACTATAATTTAAGTGAAGATTGAAGCAAGGAATATAGAAGCCATACAGAAGGTCTTTTCTTAAGAAGCTAGTGGTTACATCAGGTAACAGGGAAATGGCACTGGAACAGAGCTGTTTTAAGCAATCCCGTAAGATGAGCGTTCAATAATCCAGCTTCAAGAACTAGATAGTTCTGGCATCATACAGAAAAGATACATACTTGTAATTAAAGCGCTATAGGTAATCGGACTACAATATCACCTAATGATGATCGCGGCGACAAGTTCGATGTAAGAGTCACCAACTCTACCTTATAACTTTGCTGTTCTCGAACTTCCCCAACCCCTTCTCCCTCAGGGCGATCTCCCACTTGGATATCAGGTCGCAGAGTTTCGCGTTCGGGTCCAACGTGTGCTCGAGGTCCTTCTCTATGGGATCGTCGCTGAAGATCGCGAAGCCGTTGCTCGTCCTGCAACCGATCTCGTGGGCGAGCGAGTCTTGGAACTCCTTGATGGATGTGGAACCGTCGAAGCTGGTGATGTGGTAGGTGTCGTTGAGCAGGTGGACGGGCATGGAATGGGGCAAAGAGTGATGCTGCGGGTTCTTCAGGAGGATGCTCAGGACTTCCATTCGGGACGGTTTCAACTCGCGGCCGCCTACAGAAAAATATTTTGTAAGGATTAATCCAAGACGAGATATATATATGTGCTTTGTCAATATGACGAAGGCTTTTGATAGAGAGCGCTTAAACGATGTCTTAGAAATAATGAGAACAAAAGGTCTGAACCATGGGCTAATTAAGTTTGTATATGATATCAACCAATATATATCATCAGAAGATATAAGATAGATACCACTGATATATGGTATTGACAAGATGATACCATTTCTCCCAATTGTTTATAACTATAACACTATTAGAATATAGTAATTCATTTGCCTTTGCCATTAATGTCTTCCAGGGAAGACATATTGACGATGAACAGGAAGTAGCCTACTAATGATTCTCCGTATTAGAAAAAAGAAGGAGGAGAGATTGTAACTCGTCCACTTGCCTGCTATGATCGTCCTCTCCAAGGCCCTCTCGCAGTACACCGAGTACTTGCCGCACTCCGTCCTATTCTCGGCGTTCCTCTGCAGGTGCAACTTGAGGAACCACAACATCATCGACGACTTGGGTACAAACAGGCTGACGGCCAACGCCAGCAGCTGCCAGCCCTGGAGCAGGGAATAGATCGGCGGACCCTTCGGGTCTTTGTGCTCCTTGTAGCAGTCCTTGTGCTCTTTGTACTTCTCTTCCTGCGCGGCCTGTATATTGGACAAGGCGATTTGTTGATCAGACGCGGTGCTATTTATGCTCGGCGTCGTCGTCTCGCAAGTGAACAGGCTTTGCGTGGCGCAAAGCAGCAGTTGCTGAAAAGAATTATTGGTGTTTCTTTTAAGTCGGGGGGATCGTGTGTGCCTTTCTGTAATGATGCTGAATCTAGAGAAAGCTAACAATGGATGTATATGTTGTAGAGATAGAGCGGTTATGCGCTGTTTGTGAGTATGAGAGTGTGTATATTTGATTTGATTGAAGTGGAATGAATTGAACTTTGATGATTTTTTTTTTGAAAAAGAACTGCTAAAGAGTTTACAATAGTAAATTCGGAATTTACGTTCTCTTCTGGGAAAAATATGGATTGATTTATATCATAACTGATTTGACAAAAGGAGACTACTGAAATTTCTTTAGCAGTTTCTCACTGTTTCATTATTAAATATGTAAAGTGCCACTGTTGTTGAAAAATGATTAGACTCAGAAATAAATCATGTCTCTCCATTACATCTACAATACCATAATTTCTAATATCCAACTGCCGTAAAGTTTATAACAATAAAAACGTAGTGCTTACAACAATACAATTAATATATTACCTTGTATCTTTAAACTCAAATTTCTTCACCGAAAAAACAGCAATTCAAACTAAAAACATACATATAATTGTAATATTAACATTACTGTAATCCACTTTGACGAATTTTGATTTCCAGGCACTTACACACCTTAAAACCCTTCTTTCGTAGCTTCCATTAATATTCAAATCTTGATTGTTACATTAACTAGTTTGCCCTATGAAACGAGAGCGAATGGCCAGCGTCCGATAACAAAATCACCTAAGAACAAATTCCACTTTTCTCATTGTGACACTTTACATGATAGAATAGTTTTGAGAAAATAAAAACATACACAGGCATAAACTCTATACTAAGTTCTAAAACAAATTACATATACTCGATGTCAAAGGAACGAAAAATAAAATAGGATGAAACACCAACATTCTTCTTCAGTCGCAGATAGAGAGAAAGAGGAGAGAAAGGAAAGAAAATATATAAACTAATTGAATTCCCGTTGATTACACAACGATGGACATGCAAATGGAGATGGTAGTATGCATAGCGATGGAAAAGTGACCTTATGGTGGAAGTAGCGAGAAAATTTCTAGATACTTTCCACGATAAGCTTTAAACTAAAATATTGGGTGAATAGAAAGCAATTAGAGCATGTCCCATAAGGAAAAATAAACATAACTGTAGATCTTTTTAAAATAAGAATCTTACTTTGCTCCTATTTACTAAATCACTAATATAAAAAATATATATATTATAAAGAAATTCATGGTCACTTATAGTACACTAAAAAAATACTTATACTATCTACGTTAGATGAGAATATGAATAAATCCCGAATACCAGTACAGATTAAATACATATAGTACTCCATATTACACTAAATGAATATCTTTCAAAGCATTTATTTTGTTTAAGGCGTTCTTTTCTATAGTTCACACTATTCACTGAATTTTTGTTTGAGTCTTAGTTTAACAGGTCACTATTCAGGCATTGGCTCCCAGAAGATCTAGCCATAAAGCTATGATACTCGACGCGTGCAAACAGAAACGACCAAATGCACTGTTTTCATCAGGAGCGAAACCAACCTCTAATTGCTTCCTTCTTCCTGAGCAGTGCGCTTCAGGGTAAGTTGTAGGGGCACATGATATCTCAGAATATACCAGTGATGCCTCAAGATCTTTAAATTCATCCAGTCTTTTTGAGGACATCAACAGTGACGCCTTTTCGTTACAAGTTTTGTCATACTTGTAGTTCTTGGTGAAGATGGAGACTTCAGCCTTACAAGACACACTTAACAGTAGTTGTATATTATTTCAGAACGCCCATTAATAAACATATACATAAGAACGCCTTTCTGCCTCTTGAACTTTAAATTTTAAACAGTTCGCTTCAAGAGCAACAAATAAAGCTTCCAGGAGAGGGAAACTCATTGAAACGAAACACTCGGTGTATATTAGGTTAGCTTCAAACCAGTAGGTATCATTTTTAAAAAGATCCATACATGTCAAATGTTTTGAATAAAATTTTGAAACCACCAAAACGCTGGGGTAATTTACAAAACTGTCCGCGCCATATTTCAAAAAACATTGACCACATCACATAGATAAAAACCAAATATAAGAAGCACACTTACGCTCTTTTTAAGCAATTTTTGTGTGGATACCTGGACTCCGAGTTTGGGTAGGGGGGCGCTCTTACTAGTCTGCTTTACCAAAGCGCAGATCAGTTCGGACTGCAGCTCGGGCATATCGAGGCACTGTTGTAGGGCGTTCTGGGCGAGGACGACGTGGTAGTCGATGCCCGCTTGGTCGACCGCCGCCGACATGAACAGTTGCAGGCATTTGAATAGTTTTATCGCTTCGGACTGAAAGGAACCGGAGTAGTGATTTCGTCCCAGGACGTTTCCGGGAGCGTTACCTGTAAGTTTTCCGTCGGCAGACTGGTGAGGGGAAAGTATGATGGTACGGCTCCATCTTTCGTACAAGGCACATGTAATAATATCGGGTGTCTCCATAACACGCAATTGGGATCACCATCGACTTCCATTAGTTTATGAACTAGTTGCTCGTACTGAGTTCCTGTATTTGGACCCCCTCCGCTTGCCACGGTTAAATGGTACAACCACGAGTCTTTTTCCTGAGTAAAACAATCATTATATGTAAGATATTTAGGAATAACGTGATTTGTATTACCTGTTTTCCAGTGAAATGAAGATATGTAGGTGCCTGATTGTTAGGGAAAATACCGATTGTGTACTTGGGTTGCTCTGAATCCTGTTCTTCCGAATCGGAATCTGACAAATGTTCGATCTCTTCCACTTTCGTGTCTCTCATGTTGATCTGACCGTGGGGTGTCTGTAATTATATACTAATCAAGTGAAGTCCATATAAACAAGAAGATTATTACCGGGTCGGTCGATTTCTTGAAATACAAAAACATTTTCCCTATAAGAACACACCAGCACTCCCTTGGAATTCCGTTTTTCACCTTCTTCAAGACACCTTGTAATATAGGCTTGTTTTCATCCCTACTTAAAAGCAATTTAGTTGCGTTTCTTCTTTGGACATTTTGTAAGATTCTAACCTGAAAAGAAACTCCAGGTTTAATACAAAAAATTTACTGGTACCATCTTTTCTTACCCAGTCTTCCATTGCAGTAATCGAGTCCGCCGTTAAGTAATAAGTTTTCTTACCCGTATCTATTTCGAAAGTATTTGATCCCTCCGCTCTGGTTATTTTACAAACTTCGTCTAATATGATTTGCCCTTGTGGTTTTCTATTGATGTCATTTTGGCTTTTGTAGTATGTTAAAACGCCGTTTTTCAAAACAAACCACTTTTTCCTCCACGTTTTCAATTTACCACCTACAATTAAAAATGTTTACATGTAGGCAAGTGAGAATTATTACTGGAAAAGTAGGTACAGTTTTTTGAAGTAATCAAGTATGAGTTTGAAAGCAGAGAAATTAAAATTAACAAAAATATTCAACATTGTTTACATAAATAGTTACAGATTAATGTATATCCACAGCAAATGATATAATTTAATATTTTTGAATTCAACAGTATATATACCAGCATTCACAAAGCTTGTTTAATTGAAGCGTTAAGATATATCTGTGCACAGTTTAATGTCAGTTAAACTGCTTAGGTTTATGTCACAATTCACATTCAAGCTTGTTATGGCTTAGTGAAGCCAATTTAATTATGATATTGTCGACAGTCATAGTTTAGTTATATAGGTCAGTTAGTCATAATTTGTTAACAATCTAAATAATTACATCACTGGTTAGTTAGTCACGATTTAATCATAGTAATCAGTGTCTTAGTCAGTATAGTCAACAAATATAATAACACACATTCTGACACTGACACAATCCAAATGATTATGTCACACTTCAGTTAGTTACTGTTTAGTTAGTCATACCATTGCAAGTTCTTATATACTTCAACAGTGCTCAACCAGTTCTGCACACAATTTACTGTCAACTAAACCAATTCATAGTTCACATTCCAAGTTACTGTTAAGCCATTTTTGGTATTATCTTTGCTGAGTTGGTTACCGTTTAGTTATACTGCGAACAACTATGTGAAAGCTCAGTTAATGGCGGTTTAATGACAGTTCAAATGATTTAGACTATATAGTCATGGCATATAGTCATAGTCATAGTATTGTGATGCCAGAATTACGACCTAGTCATAAGTATGCTCAGTGGTGTAATTTTTAAGTTAGTCACGGTTAGTCACAAGTTATTAAAAACTGATTCTAGTCAAAACGATTACGCGATAGCTCAGTTTGTCATAGTTTAATTACACTTCAGTTAGTCACTGTAATGAAATGCCTTTGGCATTTCCCTACACAATTTACCTAATTTCGCCAAAGAGCCGCTCTTTTCCAAACTTTCTATCCTCTTAGGGCTGTCCAAGTAAGATGCCCTGAGAAGCATCGACGACTCCAAACTGGTAGTGTCGCAACTCAGCGCATCGGGCGGTACGGCGTAATCGTCAGACATGCCAGATTCGAATGACGTATCTGAAACACCTTTGCCTTAATGTTAGTCCACAGGATCGCAAAATAAAAAAGGAAGCGAAAACAAAGCGTTCTTTCAAGAAAAAGTAGTTCTTAGTTTTATTCCTCGTGATCCGCCACATACTAAAAAGGAATGCTTGCAATAAAATTATATGTTTAGGGCACAATTAGATATGGGGTTAATTTCGATAGAAGTGTGTGATTGTAAAATGTCAGGTCAGTTAGGTTGGATGAAAGAGACTGTAAAACATTGTGTCGTTATATGGCAATGCAAGCATATGAGTTTCGTATGAAAATACATTTTAAACAAAGTAATGCCCTGTTACCGTATTGTATATTATCGCTTAAAACTTAAAGTCCACTTTTTCAATGTAAAATTTTAAATTTTTTAAACACTTTAAACCCTTATCTCAAAAGATGAATACCTCAACAGAACTTGTAGATAACGAGAGAATTACAAAAGTAGTCACCATCTTAATTTCGATATTACTGAAGGATTACTGGCAAATTTGAAAAACTGGTAAAATGGACGTTTTCCTTAACATCGTGATATCTCGATTCCTTGTAATATTACACAATTATGAGCCTATCACAAAGTTACCTCAAAGACTCTCTAACACCAATAGACACCTTAAAAAAGCATGTATATAATTTCTTCACACACATGCCTGCATTATGATACCACAAATTTCTCTTTAACTATAATTCTTTCTTAAGTTTCTGTTGGGATATTTTTCATCTGAGATCAACACCTAAAAGAGATGAGTAAGCCAAAAAACACTAAAAGTAGTTCAAAATATTCCCAATTTTACAATGAAAAAATATTCTGCATCATTTGGAGTACCTTCTGATATTTCATTTAAATATTTGGGAGTACCTCTTGTTTTGCTCTTGCTGGGCGAGCCGCTGCTGCTGGAGGCCGTCCTCTTGCCGGGACTCGAGCCGGAGGTGTCACCGGAACTTCTACTGTGAGTATTCGTTCCGTCCACAGCCTGAGGAAACAGAGTTTCATAAATAGAGATATGTTTATCATGTAAAATGTGAAGGTTGTGAGAACTTCTTTGGAAAAATAGGTTCACTAAAGAAGATTCTGCGAGAAAAAGGAACAAGTTTAAAATTTCATTACTTTAAATACTGTATTAAGAACTTAAGTTTGTGCAATTTTTCAAAAAACTAGGATTTTTTTGGAAATATTAACAATGGGAGTCTATCTCGATTCAGGAAATAAGCATTATTCTTCATTACAGGTCACTGTATCACTAGACAAATAACAAATCCCTTCATCACATGTACAGAGGGTTCAAGGCGAGATTTCCCTTAAAACCTCCCTGGAGGTGTGTGGTGGTTACCATTATATTGTTCCCTTCTCCGTCGCTGGAATCGTCGGAAGAATCTCCTGTAAAAGGCATGGATCGGATCTGACTGGCGCGTCCCTTCACTGTGGCGTACACAGGTACCGGGATATCCTGGTAACCTGCTTGTTCAGGACCCAAGTCGCTAGGTGTCGTCCCCGTTAGTGTCAACCCGTCTGCAGCTACCTGCAAGGAATAATCGGAACCTAATTAACTTACATTAAAATGAATTCGAAGATTCGACGTAATGTCCAGGGAAAGAGGCGACTCCTTCACCATCACAGGTATAATAACAATTTTAAATTTTTATGAAACATACTGAAAGTGTTGTGAAATTACCTTCACATTTTCCTCACCTGATAGATCCGATCTTCCCAGCTTGGAAATCTATGGAGCGGAGGTGTGGGAGCTCTGGGCCATGGCACTTTTTCCCTACTCGGCGTATAAATTTCGGCGTAATCGTGAGCTAAATCCGGATCACTGGCGCTACTACTCGGTATCCTACCTGTGAATCAAAATTCCATTGTGCTGATTTCGAATAGAAATAATTGTTTCTAGAATTAACAAAACAGGTACTTACTACCATGATCGAAATTCATAACAACGCTTGATAGATTGAAGGTTTGGACAGGTGATACATAGATTAAATTAACAAGATAGACGGAAATGACACCTAAGAATGACTAATATTGTGAATCGAGATTGTATTTAGGTTTAACAAACAATTGATAATTGGTGTAGATAAAAGGCAATCGGTTCATAATTTCCAGACTTAATTATTACTGATCAAACACTGAGTCAGACCAAGACACCATGATTTGAATTTAATATAAGGAAGTCTTCCACATAGCAGTGTAAAATTACTCTATTTACTCTCAAATTCTCCTTCCTTTGCACTTCAATGCACAAGGTGCATTAGGTTTGCAGCTTGTTCCGTCTTCATGTTTGCCATCTTGCTCTGGGCCTAACCATGGCACGTCTCTTCTTCCTCTTTCTTCCTAACCTTTTGTCCTTCTTAAAAATTTCATTTTTGTATGCATTGTGTGTCTTGTTTCCGTAGTGCCCAAGTTTCAAATATGTCAATAAAGGCAATATGGGTTTCTCTATTAATCATCATACAGTGAAACCTCTCTAATGCGGACACTCGAGGGATCAAATATTTTGTCCGTATTAGGGAGGTGTCCGGATTGGGGAGGTGCCAGGGTTTAAGTAGCAGATATAAAAGTAATGAAGAAAAATACAGAAACCCTCCATCATTTTTTTCTAAACAAAACAAAATATTTTTAATAAATCAGAAAATTCAAGTAGTTCCGTACTCCGCACTTATTTAGTTCAGAAAATTTAATCACTTCAAGTTTTTCATGTATAGTTAACTCTTTAGTTAACTTGTCTTTAGTCTTTTGCCATTTCTATGTACACGAGAAATCGATTCTGTTTAGACTGATTGTTTTTGAGTTTTAATATTTTTAGGTAAATTCTAAGGCCGAAATTTTAAACCAGATGTTTTGACAAACTCCAAATTATTCGGGGTTGCTACCCCGAAGATCAAACTGGCCGCCGGATGCCCTTAATCACTTTTAATGAATAGGGTACCTTCATTTGGAAAAACCCTATGATAACTAAATTTCTGAAATAATGGTTCCTTTTTCGAAAAAACAACAAAAACCCGCTTTTAGAAAATAAAGTGTCCGCGATTTGTGGAAAATCGTGTCCGTACATAGAGGTGTCCATATTCTAGAGTGTCCGGATTAGAGAGGGGATGTTTATAAGAAATCTTATGGGGAAAAATCGGGAACAAGATAAAAGTGTCCGTTTATAGAGGTGTCCGGATTAGGGGAGTGTCCGCGAGAGGAGGTTTCACTGTACTATGGTGATATTGTCATTGCAGGATCTTCCATTATGGAAGCCATTCTGTTCTTCTAATAGTAGTGCATATGTAGCGTTTAATAGACTTATACCCCTGTAATTTCCAGAGGAGTTTCGATCTCCATTTTTATACAGTGGTATTATTCTGCCATCTTCCATTCGTTGGGTATTTTTCTCTCTTTCCTCTTAACTACTGTTACTCAAATTAACACAATTAATTCTCTCACGTGTTAATTGACAAAAGAAAACACCCCCTATTTGAGTCACCCAGCCAACACATTTACGACTGAGATTTCCACTTACCTATACTTAGATTATCTACAGCTGCCCTGAGCTCGTCCGTCAACGGGTCCATGCTGGAGTTGCTGGTCCCGAAATTAACGCTGGTAACTAGAGTGCTAGGAATGACAGGCTCAAAATTGCTATTCGTGGACAGGCAGACGGATTGGTGTCGACGGTGTTTCTGACTCCTTGAGCAACTTGACGTTTGAGGAAACTGAAATTGGAAACGGAGAGAGAATGGAGTTATTACACATTACACATTATTACACATTTTAATTTATATCTGAAGTGGGTAGTTTAAATGAAATGCTCTGTACATACAAATAACATGCAATACATGTAACAGTGCATTTTCGTTTTCCATCTCTCCAGACGGAGGTTCCTTTTATATTAATTTATCCTAGGCTCATTTTATTAGTTTCTATTAGTTTCATTAGGACTAAAAAGGAAAATCTAAATATTTTTTAACAGAATTTGGTGGAAACTAAAAATAAGACAATCGTTTAGAACGCTACTGAGCCACACATAACATAAATTACTTTATTAATTTGTCATATTATGTAACTATGAAATATGGTTTTTCACTAGATAATAAAAAAACAAAATGTATGTTAATCACAAAAGCAAAACAAAACATAAGTAATCCTTATACACGAAATCAGAAAGTTAAAAGAGTGAAAAAATACAATTACACGGGCACTGTTATCAATGGACAAAATGAGGAAATTATTTTGCAGTAAGGATACAAGCCTAGGACTGAGTACTAAGTCAGAATGATGAAATGTTACATACTATCAATACTTTACTATGGCACGTGGGCTTCGTCGATTAACAAATCTGTCAAAATAAGGAAAGAAATCTATTATGGGAAGATGTATAGTGCCAACGATGAGTTAAAATTCAAATGTACGCTAGTTCTGTAAACGAACTGGGAATAATGGAATCGTGCATCTATGACAATAATGAGAAGAAATAAGTAATGATTATAGTCAATACCAACTTCAAAATCATGTCAGTTTAGTAAGGTTCTGTTTTAGAGTACTAAGCAAATTGAGATCAAAATTGAGTCAACAACCAAGTCAAATGATGTATCCCAATGTTTGCTCGCATGCAGTTTTAGTGAATTTCAATTTAATTAACCGTCACTGACTTAACAAAATTTCGATTCCCAAGTGACCAACCTGTCTGTTTTCCGGAGAGCCGCTCTCCGATCTCCTTCTCTCCGTAAGCGCCAGATGGTTCCTCAACAGCTCCAACTGCTGATTGCATTTAATGTTCTGTTCCCTGAGCGTCTGGTTCTGTATCTCCAGTTCCTTGAGCTTGTTGGTGACCCACTCCTGCCAGAACAATTTTACTTATAAATTTCCAGAGAAATGAGTCGATGCTTTACCTTGATTCGCGCCGCCTTCGCTTCCACCTGCTTGGCGTCGTGCAAACGCAGCTGGCGCTGCTCTTCCACTTCGCCCTCTAACCGGTGGATTTGGGCACTGTTGGAGTCACTCGAAGCCGACCATGCCAATTTTTGTTCCATCATTCGAACCTGCAATGCGTTAAGTAGAGGATAAGTGAACGTTGGTTCAATTTTATTAGAAAGAAATCATCATATCACAGAAATATAATAAACTCTAGAACGTCAATCAGTTCTGAACAATTTGGTACCCCATGGGGCAAATTGACCTACTTCTGAGATTGCGCAGTAAATAGTGTATTAAGCGGGATATTTCACCGTGTCATCAGGGCAGGACTAAGGGTTTTTGACTTCTCTTTCGTTAAATTTGATATGAATCAGAGGCTTAATACTCGCAATTCTAAAATATTACTTAACAAATAGATCGCAAATTGGCAAGACTCAACTGGCGTTTCTTATGCAGATGACACTATTGGATTCTGCATAGACATATCATGGGATAAAGTAAAAGAGAAAATGAAAAAAAAAATATGTATGAATCAAAAATGTGGTTTGGTGAAAATATACTAACTTTAAATGTTAAAAAACCTTGCTTAGTAACTTTTAGAAATCATACTGATTGCTTTCCTGAACCGTTTAGCGTTACTGTAGATAATGAAAACCTAGTCAGAGTGTCTAGTGTTAAATATATAGGTATAATGGTAGACCAACATTTAGTCCCATGTAGGAGGCCCAGTTACCATGGGGTTGTTTGAAGCGCCACCTCTCTTTTACCCACTACAATTCCTAGCTCCACTTTGCCCTTCTACATGGATACATGATACAGCAACTTTAAGTTTACCAGAATGACCCAACTAACTTAATAAATAATAACATTTTACCTTCCACAAAGGACCAGCCTCATAAACCAACGTTTCGTTAAATTTGCATTTTCATTAAATGCGCATCTTCTTCCCGTCAACGCCAATTACAGAACAAAAATTATCCCATCAAGGGACGTTCCAATAATCGTATGCTAAATTTTAACAACGGTTAATTCAATTTAAAGGGCCGTTATCTTAAACGAGATCTTTATTCAAAGTGAGTATCAAAGGCGTTTATCAGCGGGTGCGCATACATAGCAAATTTCAAATTTCCGCAGTATCCCAGACGTGTCGTGATAGGGAACAACTTTCCGGAAATTAAACGCATCAGGGGTAAATATCCCTATTTTGTTCATGCCCCAAGAGAGGGAGGACGTACTACACGTGCCGGGACGTTACGGAATGACGATCATGTTACGGGATCAATCTAAATGAAGCATTTTATGCCGGAGATATACTAAGAGATATATAGATTCTATTATACATGATAAAAGTAGATTTAATTTCCATTTCACCTTAAATTTGGTTTATTGGAAACACGACCCTAAACCTGACGTTCCGATGAAAACTGAGGGGTTTCTAAAGAATTTATGAAAATTGTAAAACGATATCAAGTTTAAAAACGTACTCAGATTTGTCGGTAGAGTATTTTTTTCAAATATAACTTTTGGAGTTTATAAATCAACTCGGAAACAATTAAGGAAGTTGTGGAGTTTCTAAGACACTAATGCCAATTGTAAAGAACTAATGACAGTTGCAATTGTCTTTGGAAAAACATCATGTTTGAATGAGTCAGTTACAACGCTTTAAAGCAAGTTAAGGGATTTATAAACTACTTGCTAGAATTGCAGTTAATAGGAGTTGTAATACTTTCGAGGAAGACATGAAATTCATAACGCTTTTGAACAACGAGTTTTTATGACTCTTTTTAATGGAGTTGCAATTGTCTTGAAAGTATTGAAGTTTGAAATAGTATTGGCTCTATGAACGAGTTCGGATGCAGTTAAAGCAACGACACTTTTAAAGGAGTTCAAATTGTCTTACGTCTTTAATGCCGTTGAAGTAATTTGAGAAGTTTACACAAGTGTTAATATAATGATAACATTTTTGAAGGAGTTATAACTGTTTGACGAGAATGATTTTTGATTATTTATTGCGACACGTTCCCCAAGTAAAGGAGTTGGGAGTTTTCTCCCGAAAAATGAGTTGTCGATTTTACAGGAAGTTCAATAAACAAGATTTGTTTTCCAGGGATATAGTTTTCTGTCTCCCGGAAAAGAAGTTTCTAATGTTTCTACTCTCAAACTTTCCTTTGAAAAGGAGTTGGGAATTTAGAAATTTTCCGATAGATAATAATGATGTTCTGCTGTTTCTATTTTCCCAGTTCCCACTCTGAACTTTGAAATGAAACCTATTTACCTCTGAAAAGGATTAAGTCCTGTTAATAAAGGTAACCTAATTTCAAGTCGCCCCGTAAAGAAGTTTCTATTGTTTTCTACTTTCCCATTTTTCAAGTAAGTGGAAATTTTGGAGTTCCCCGCCTGCCAGTTCCGACTCTGGACTGTCTCTCAAAAAGGAGTTATGGGTTTTAAGGGCGGTCCTACAAATAAGTTTTGATTCTCAGGGGTATTCTATATATTCCTGTCGCTTGGAAAGGGAAGTTTTTTGTACTCTCCGTTTTCCCATGGAGGAGTTGAAAGTTCTGGAGTTCACGGTCCGCCAGTGCCCACTTTGGCCAAACTCTTTTAAACTTGCTAAAAAGATCATGTGAAATAATGCAAAAATTAAAGCTTATTTAGATTTACAAGTGATGTGGTTGTTTGAAACATAAAACAATACATAAAATTCGGTTCCATGTTGAAGTTAAGCCAAACTTGATTTAAGCACCGCTGCCTACTTTAAGTATTAAAGTTTACTGCTAAGCACATGAATCGTGAGTGCTAGAACAAGATCTTGAGAGGTTATGAAGGCGTTTCTTTAGGTACCTATAATGTGTTCGATACATATAATGATATTTTAACGGGGTACTAAGAATGTGTTAATTCGACAAAATGACACGTAAACGGGTAAAGGTAAAGATTCGCCTTATCGGACACTCAATTTTGATGAATATTTTTTTAATAAAAGAAGACACTATCAGTATATTGGGAAAAGTAATATTAACTTTAGGAGATCTGTAGTTTTGGAAAAAATAAGATTGGTAAGATTGCTAAGATTGAACTTAAGATATGCCTTTGTCGTGTTTTTGATCTCACATGATAACTGTATGCTAAATGAACTAAATGCAAAAGCAAAAAAATAGGCCTTAGTATGAATTATTCAAAAACAAAAATTATGACAAATGCACATGATCACGCCACAATAAATTTAGAAGACAAGAAAATCGAACAAGTACCTAAATGAATACTTGGGACAACTTGTAAAAATCAGCAAAGAAAATCAAACTGCAGAGATAAGACGACGCGACGTATCAGGCTGGCTTGGGTAGTATATCCAAAAGAACAAAAAACTCCAATGTGTACTACCGGTCTTCACCTACTGCTCCCAAACATGGACATTCATAAAAGCAAATATGGATAAAATTGCCAAAGCGCAGAGATCAATGGAGAGACAAATGTTGCATATAACATTAGAAGACAAAAAAAAGCAACGAGTGAACTAGAAACATGACTGAAGTAACAGACGTCAGGGAACAAGCAGCACGACAAAAGTGGAAATTTGCAGCACATAACATCAGACAAAAAGACGGAACAAACAGATAATCCACTGGAGACCGTGGAATTATAAAAGGGGAAGAGGAAGACCACAAATGAGATGGGCAGATGATCTGAAGAAGCAAGCATTTTGGATCTAAATGAATGAACATCACAAATGATAGGGAAGAATGGAGGCATCATGGAGAGGCCAATATCCATAAATGGACTGATTAAGGCTACATAGATAAACATAACTAAAGTAACAGATGTCAGGGAACAAGCAGCATGACAAAAGTGGAAATTTGCAGCACATAACATCAGACAAAAAGACGAAAGGTGGAACAAACAGATAATCCACTGGAGGCCTTGAAGTTATAAAAGAGAGGACCACAAATGAGATGAGCACATGATCTGAAGAAGCATGTTGGATATAAATAGATCAACATCGCAAATGATAGGGAAGAATGGAGACATCATGGAGAGGCCCATGTCCAGAAATGAACTGATTAAGGCTACATAGATAAACATAACTAAAGTAACAGATGTCAGGGAACAAGCAGCATGACAAAAGTGGAAAAATGCAGCACATAACATCAGACAAAAAGACGAAAGGTGGAACAAACAGATAATCCACTGGAGGCCTTGGAGTTATAAAAGAGAGGACCACAAATGAGATGAGCACATGATCTGAAGAAGCATGTTGGATATAAATAGATCAACATCGCAAATGATAGGGAAGAATGGAGACATCATGGAGAGGTCTACGTCCAGAAATGGACTGATTAAGGCTATATAGATAAACATGACTAAAGTAACAGATGTCAGGAAACAAGCAGCATGACAAAAGTGGAAAAATGCAGCACATAATATCAGACAAAAAGACGAAAGGTGGAACAAACAGATAATCCACTGGAGGCCTTGGAGTTATAAAAGAGAGGACCACAAATGAGATGAGCACATGATCTGAAGAAGCATGTTGGATATAAATAGATCAACATCGCAAATGATAGGGAAGAATGGAGACATCATGGAGAGGTCTACGTCCAGAAATGGACTGATTAAGGCTATATAGATAAACATGACTAAAGTAACAGATGTCAGGAAACAAGCAGCATGACAAAAGTGGAAAAATGCAGCACATAACATCAGACAAAAAGACGAAAGGTGGAACAAACAGATAATCCACTGGAGACCGTGGGATTATAAAAGGAAAAGAGGAAGACCACAAATAAGAAGGACAGATGATCTGAAGACGTATGTTGGATCTAAATGGATGAACATAGCAAATGATAGGGAAAAATGGAGACATCATGGAGAGGCCAATGTCCAGAAATGGACTGATTAAGGCTATATAGATAAACATGACTAAAGTAACAGATGTCAGGAAACAAGCAGCATGACAAAAGTGGAAAAATGCAGCACATAACATCAGACAAAAAGACGAAAGGTGGAACAAACAGATAATCCACTGGAGGCCTTGGAGTTATAAAAGAGAGGACCACAAATGAGATGAGCACATGATCTGAAGAAGCATGTTGGATATAAATAGATCAACATCGCAAATGATAGGGAAGAATGGAGACATCATGGAGAGGTCTACGTCCAGAAATGGACTGATTAAGGCTATATAGATAAACATGACTAAAGTAACAGATGTCAGGAAACAAGCAGCATGACAAAAGTGGAAAAATGCAGCACATAACATCAGACAAAAAGACGAAAGGTGGAACAAATAGATAATCCACTGGAGGCCTTGGAGTTATAAAAGAGAGGACCACAAATGAGATGAGCACATGATCTGAAGAAGCATGTTGGATATAAATAGATCAACATCGCAAATGATAGGGAAGAATGGAGACATCATGGAGAGGTCTATGTCCAGAAATGGACTGATTAAGGCTATATAGATAAACATGACTAAAGTAACAGATGTCAGGAAACAAGCAGCATGACAAAAGTGGAAAAATGCAGCACATAACATCAGACAAAAAGACGAAAGGTGGAACAAACAGATAATCCACTGGAGGCCTTGGAGTTATAAAAGAGAGGACCACAAATGAGATGAGCACATGATCTGAAGAAGCATGTTGGATATAAATAGATCAACATCGCAAATGATAGGGAAGAATGGAGACATCATGGAGAGGTCTACGTCCAGAAATGGACTGATTAAGGCTATATAGATAAACATGACTAAAGTAACAGATGTCAGGAAACAAGCAGCATGACAAAAGTGGAAAAATGCAGCACATAACATCAGACAAAAAGACGAAAGGTGGAACAAACAGATAATCCACTGGAGACCGTGGGATTATAAAAGGAAAAGAGGAAGACCACAAATAAGAAGGACAGATGATCTGAAGACGTATGTTGGATCTAAATGGATGAACATAGCAAATGATAGGGAAAAATGGAGACATCATGGAGAGGCCAATGTCCAGAAATGGACTGATTAAGGCTATATAGATAAACATGACTAAAGTAACAGATGTCAGGAAACAAGCAGCATGACAAAAGTGGAAAAATGCAGCACATAACATCAGACAAAAAGACGAAAGGTGGAACAAACAGATAATCCACTGGAGGCCTTGGAGTTATAAAAGAGAGGACCACAAATGAGATGAGCACATGATCTGAAGAAGCATGTTGGATATAAATAGATCAACATCGCAAATGATAGGGAAGAATGGAGACATCATGGAGAGGTCTACGTCCAGAAATGGACTGATTAAGGCTATATAGATAAACATGACTAAAGTAACAGATGTCAGGAAACAAGCAGCATGACAAAAGTGGAAAAATGCAGCACATAACATCAGACAAAAAGACGAAAGGTGGAACAAACAGATAATCCACTGGAGACCGTGGGATTATAAAAGGAAAAGAGGAAGACCACAAATAAGAAGGACAGATGATCTGAAGACGTATGTTGGATCTAAATGGATGAACATAGCAAATGATAGGGAAAAATGGAGACATCATGGAGAGGCCAATGTCCAGAAATGGACTGATTAAGGCTATATAGATAAACATGACTAAAGTAACAGATGTCAGGAAACAAGCAGCATGACAAAAGTGGAAAAATGCAGCACATAACATCAGACAAAAAGACGAAAGGTGGAACAAACAGATAATCCACTGGAGGCCTTGGAGTTATAAAAGAGAGGACCACAAATGAGATGAGCACATGATCTGAAGAAGCATGTTGGATATAAATAGATCAACATCGCAAATGATAGGGAAGAATGGAGACATCATGGAGAGGTCTACGTCCAGAAATGGACTGATTAAGGCTATATAGATAAACATGACTAAAGTAACAGATGTCAGGAAACAAGCAGCATGACAAAAGTGGAAAAATGCAGCACATAACATCAGACAAAAAGACGAAAGGTGGAACAAATAGATAATCCACTGGAGGCCTTGGAGTTATAAAAGAGAGGACCACAAATGAGATGAGCACATGATCTGAAGAAGCATGTTGGATATAAATAGATCAACATCGCAAATGATAGGGAAGAATGGAGACATCATGGAGAGGTCTATGTCCAGAAATGGACTGATTAAGGCTATATAGATAAACATGACTAAAGTAACAGATGTCAGGAAACAAGCAGCATGACAAAAGTGGAAAAATGCAGCACATAACATCAGACAAAAAGACGAAAGGTGGAACAAACAGATAATCCACTGGAGGCCTTGGAGTTATAAAAGAGAGGACCACAAATGAGATGAGCACATGATCTGAAGAAGCATGTTGGATATAAATAGATCAACATCGCAAATGATAGGGAAGAATGGAGACATCATGGAGAGGTCTACGTCCAGAAATGGACTGATTAAGGCTATATAGATAAACATGACTAAAGTAACAGATGTCAGGAAACAAGCAGCATGACAAAAGTGGAAAAATGCAGCACATAACATCAGACAAAAAGACGAAAGGTGGAACAAACAGATAATCCACTGGAGACCGTGGGATTATAAAAGGAAAAGAGGAAGACCACAAATAAGAAGGACAGATGATCTGAAGACGTATGTTGGATCTAAATGGATGAACATAGCAAATGATAGGGAAAAATGGAGACATCATGGAGAGGCCAATGTCCAGAAATGGACTGATTAAGGCTGTATAGATAAACATGACTGAAGTAACAGAAGTCAGGGAACAAGCAGCATGACAAAAGTGGAAATTTGCGGCACATAACATCAGACAAAAAGACGAAAGGTGGAACAAACAGGTAATCCACTGGAGACCGTGGAATTATAAAAGGGGAAGACGAAGACCACAAATGAGATGGGCAGATGACCTGAAGAAGCATGTTGGAACTAATAGACCGTGGGCCCATGACACCAAAAGTGTCGATAATCTATGTTCGTATGCCCTTTTAGGGACATACGCAGACAGCCCGGGAAACCGGGAAAAAGTAACTCCGAGCGTCTGTGACCAGTCCTAGCACCTGTTATGACCTCCACTTCTTGTTGATGCTGGCATAAATCGAGATGCCCTCTCCGGAATCTTATGGAAATGTCGGAATATGGTCAATGGGTCGAAAGGAGTCGTTCCACCAAAGGGCATACTTTCCTCGATCATCGTCTATCAGCGGTGTCTATCACCGTATCGCCAGATCTAAATGGATTAGTGATGCCCACGATATTCTCGTTTGCGAGAGTCTCGTCTCGTCTCGTTTTCGAGACGAGACTCGAGACGATACTTTAAATTTTCCTTGCGAGACAAGACGAGACTTTCAGAATCTCGAACAAGAGTCTCGCAAAAGTCTCAAAGCATCGCAAATAAAAATAGCAAATCTTAATTAACTATTCTAATTATCACGAGTGTTATTGAAACATATTTTTTTTAAGCCGCATAATAGCGAACAGCCTGTGTTTACAATATCTATTACGCAATGTTTATCTTTTTGAGCTCTCCGAGATATTGTCAAGTGTACTACTATACTAGAATTATTGCCTAGGACAAACGAAAGAAATTTGGTGATTACGTGATATTATGTTGGTGATGTGAAATAATATGGGCCTTCGTGTCGCTTACTGATTCAGTATTAGTTTACTTTTAGTAATCGTAGTAATCCAGAACCAGAAGAATTCATGGATAGATTCAGAAGACTCATTATTAACTAATAGAAGCAGTGATGATAATTTTAAACCTTAAAAACAGGAGCAAGAAGTGGATACTGCTAGTGAAACTTAACAGTTAACGAATCAGTTACTAGTCCAAGTAGTAGTTTCAGCAGGTAAATAATTGTACATTAAGTTAGTTTTTAGTGGATTGTTTAAGTTAGTGAATTGTGGTAACTTGGCGCACAGTCGCGACTTTCTAGAGTTGATTTGAGAAATATGAGAGTCTTTTGCGAGACTCTCGCGCGAGACTTGAGACGAGACGAGACTTTTATTGCGAGACGAGACACGAGACGAGACTTTCCACTTTTTTGCGAGACAAGACGAGATTTTTCAAAGTCTCGTCTCGTCTCGTGCGCAACACTAAAATGGAAGAAAATCGCAAATGATAGGGAAGAATGGAGGCATCATGGAGAGGCCTATGTCCAAAAATGGACGGATTAAGGCTGTATATATAGATAGATCGCAAAATGTATGAAATACTGAAAATTGTATAGAGGACACTTTAAAGATGTTGCAGAAAAGAAATCAGTGCACCTCGATAATTTCAGTAAGAGATACAGTTCTGCGAGTGTGTTACATAGAGGAAAGTGGTAATTCACACTTTCCGAGTTGTGATTTTTTTTATGCGAGAAAGGAAGTTTCCCATCGTTTTCCATGTCTTTCGATTGACTAATGACGATTTTTTGGTGAGTTTTTAAATTTCAATCCCATAACCTCTTTCGCAAAATGGCAATTTCAAAAGGGCATATCTTTTAAACGAATCATCTCCTAAACTAATAATTGCCATTTTCGTACTAGTTATTCAAAGTACTTTCTAGTAAAATAAGGGAAACTTCAAAATTCAGTGTCCGACAAAACGAACCTCAGCTCGTAAGCGTCCACGAGGATCACCTCAAAACTTTCTATAAATACTGTACAAGTCACGCTTTTCTGTTTTTCGTACCGGCGTCCGCCGCCGTCTAACAAAGGAGCCTCAGATTCAAAACTAATCTCTACGAGTATTCACTCGATTTTCATTCTGTCCCTCAACTTCATTTACCTTGTCGCTCCATGTTTCCGACGTTCGCCGTTCCCGACAAGATCTACACCGGACGCGCTTTATACTTAAATCTCACTGCCGAAATGGCCGAAACGTCGCGACTCGACACGTCTACGCCCGCGAACTGCAACTGACGCTCGAGGGCTTCGGCACCGGCCGAGGGGGGGACTTTAAATAGCGGCCCCGGCGTCGGATGGCGACGCCACAACGTCCCGACGCCGCGTCGGGGTCGTCGTCACCGAACTTCCCCGCGGTCAGTGTCGTACGTCGTCGATAGAGTACGATGAATGAGGTACGGGAAATTTAATTATTTTAAGATTATTTAAAATTATCTTCTTCTTCGCGGGTCTCGCTTGGATCGCTCGGTCGCCGAGAGGTATGAACGCCGAAAAAACGAACGACCGTAACGACACGAACGACCCAAATATTACTCAGGTTTATAGATAGGAAACTGCATGTAAAAAAAAAACATAACGCTGTTATGGCCGGGAGCGAACTATTTTCTCCTTCTTCCCCATTACCGGGCAATTCAAATGAAATATTTTTTCTCCCAGACCCCCTCCCCAAATTATTATTATACTTTTACCCAATGCAAGACAATACTTAAATGAACTATTTTCTATTTCGGCTATTTAAGCTATTAAATGCTATTTAAGGCTCGAAAGGGAAGGAGGGGGTTCGGAAAAAATCATGAAATATCACTAGGGAGGGGGGGGGGGGTATTTGAGCTGATAACACACACACGTGATTACAGGTTTTCTTTATTATTTTTATGCCAGTCATATCAGAAACCACCACAGCAACCTTAACGTCTGTGTGGACATTTTTATCACGGTGTTCAATTTTCCTGAATTAAATTAGATTAATTCTGAATTTTTTTAAGATACTTTATACCAAAAAAATAATCGTGATTTTGGGTAGGGGGGAGGGGTAGTCTAAAACCTTACCACGGATCACCGTGGGGGAGGGGGAGGGTTAAAACGTTGTTAAAAAAGATCACGTGATTAATGGATGACCCCTTACGTCATGCTTTTTTCACATATTTATTCGGTCCCCTAGTAGTGCAGTGATTTAAGAAAACTATGCTTCTTCTTTTGGTCACTCACGGAGTGATCAATTTTTCTTAAAAGAGGAAAATTTGAGCATTTTTTTAAATAGGTACTGTTAGTTACTAATTGCATAACAAAGAAAGTTCATTGGTTAAAGTTGGATTGTAAGTTTTAATTTCTAATGAGCTACCAAAAGCAATTACTCCATAATAGAGTTATTCATAGTTCAATTTAATTAAACTAACTGTGCAATCTAAAAATTAGTCACATATATATGGATTTCAAAAATTTTGTTACTTTGATCTATTTTTGAAGTAAGTACCGTTAGCTACTGAAGCATCTAACAAAGAAAGTTCATTGGTTAAAATCGGTTTAAGTTTTAATTATTAGATGAGCTAGCAAAAGCAATTACTCCATAATTGAGTTATTCATAGTTCAATTTAATTAAATTAAATTTGCAATCTAAAAATTAATTACATCTATATGAATTTCAAAAATGTAGTTATTTCGATCTATTTTTGAAGTAAGTACGGTAAGCTACTGAAGTATCTAAGAAAGAAAGTTCATTGGTGAAAATCGATTTGTAAATATTAATTATTAAATGAGCTAACAAAAGCAATTGCTCCATAATAGATTTATTCATAGTTCAATTTAATTAAATTAACTTTGCAATCTAAAAATTAGTTACATATATATGGATTTCAAAAATTTAGTTATTTCGAGATATTTTTGAAGTAAGTACTGTTAGCTACTGAAGTATCTAAGAAAGAAAGTTCATTGGTTAAAATCGGTTTGTAAGTATTTATTATTAAATGAGCTAACAAAAGCAATTGCTCCATAATAGAGTTATTCATAGTTCAAACTAACTAAATTAACTTTGCAATCTAAAAATTAGTTACATATACTTGGATTTCAAAAATTTAGTTATTTCGAGATATTTTTCAAACAAGCACCGTTAGCTAGTGTAGTATCTAACAAAGAAAGTTTATTAGTTAAATTGGTTTGTAAGTTTTAATTATTTAATGAGCTAATAAAGCAATTACAATTACTAAAATTTACTACAGGATCTAATACAACAGGTAGTAGTCTCCAAAAACGAGGAGGAGTCTACTAAGCAAGAGGAAAGGTTTCTATAAAGAAATGCCGCTTGTTATACGAGGGACTGGATCTTCTAAAAAAAAAACTATAAAATTTTTTCCAAAAAAATTGTGGCGTGAATGTCACCATTTTAATTTTTCCAAAAATTGCATTTTCCTTCTTTTATTATAAATTCGCCGGTTGTTTTGAACGCAAAAGAGGATAAGCTGAAAAGTGCACTCGATCTTACAAAAAGAGGAGTTTACTAATATTGAGGTAAGATTTTGTAGAAATAGGCATGGTTTCTTCAAAAGGGGCGAGGTTTCCTAATCCGAGTAAGAACTAAAAATTATCAAATTTTAGAACTATATAACCTTTATAGTTGGTACTTTCACAACAATCACAAATTAGAGTAGAATTCAAGACCAACACAAATTAAATTTAATCGAAGTATACGCATACAGACTCCTCTTTGAAACACAAAAACATATATTCAAAATGATCTCTTTTCTAGCTTTCATCGTAACCCGACGATGATTTAAAACTCGCTCCGACGACGCGTAACGAAAGATTGGTATTAGGGGTGGAACGAGGGGTCCGAGCCACCCCTTGCAAATAACTGGGTTAAAACTAAATGAGTCATCTGTGCATGCATTACAAAGTGACACAAAGCTTTGTATCCGACCGCTTTCGCGATAAGAGAGACTGCAAGTTAGGGAATTACAAAATCCATACTGAAGAGGTTATTCATTGAACAATCTAAGGGTTGACGTAAGGACTACAACGGCAAATTATGTATGAGAATGGAATGAACGTATAGTTAAGATTTATTTGTTTCACGTACCTGTGTTTTGGGAAAAAATTAATAGTTATTTATGGTACTAGTGTGTTATGTTGAAAATGAGTCACGCGAGAAGATTTATACCACGAGGCCATCAGACCGAGTGGTATAAATTCTCAAGTGACTTAGGAAACATAACACGCGAGTGGCATACAATGTTTTATCCAACAAGTGGAAGAAATCGATTTTTTTTTAATGAGATAATAATTAGTAAGCTTTGTAATCAAATCAAAGCTACTTGCGTCTCAGCACCCTAATATAAATGTCAGAATTACGACAGTGACTTTTTTACGTTCTGCTTAAAGTAGGTTGTTTGTTTGGTTGCCACGGGCAATAAATAAATAAATAGAATACTATTTTAAATATGAACGTGAGTTATAATCCATAACTCACTAGTGAGTTATGGATTATAACACACTAGTGTGTTAATTGATAGTTTTCTTGCCTAATATGACATTAATAATGACAGTCGTAACTGCCATGTGTCGGATAGAAGATTTTTTATTGAACTTTACAAATATTAATTTTTTTTTTTTGGATTACGAAAGTTTCTGTTAATCGATGTTAACTCTGGAGTTATAGAAATCCAAGTTAACTGTAGAATTATAAATCAAAATCAAAGTGAGTTAATAATAACACTAGGGAAGCATAGCAGACAGTAGAAAAAAAATGGCGATGTGTAACATCTTAATATATAATACTAATAATTAGTAGGTATAATAATAAGGTAACACGCTTCTACGTCATATTAGTTAAAACGTTTTTCAACCCTTATTTTTGAAAAGGGTTGAGTTCAAAGTGCTTGGATGATCTACAAATAGTACGCGAGTACCAACTTTGAACCGCCATATCTCATTTAATTTTTATGATCCGAAAATTTCATTTTAATATTTTCATTAATATTTTCTGTAAAAACAAACCTACAATTTTCGTTGAAAAAATTCATAGTCAATAAATAGTTCTTGGTTTATTTAAAAAAAATGTATTACTTTCTCATATGAGGTACTGATGAGAGAGTATTGCAACCGGGTCGATTTTTCGAAATTGAGTTATTAGCATTTTTGAGGTCCCCTGAGTCCAAAAGACATGTTTTTGGGAAACCGTCTGTATGTAAATAACCACAAACGGTCAAAACTTTGTATTTAGACTTTGTATCATACCAGAACGTGAAAATAAGTTTTTCATTAAAATCGGCCAGGATAAAAGGGTAGTTTATTCTTGTCATTTTTCGGTTTTTTGAATTTTTCTCGAAATTCGCTACCAGAATTTTTTTGAAACTTTGAATATTTATTGTACGATTAAATAGGTATAAAAAAGATTTCTAACGATTTTGGCTAAATCTTCTGTGAAGAGCACTTCATAGTTGTCAATTTTCGGTTTTTTCATTTTTTTTTTTCGAAATCCACTAGACGAATGTTTTTTTAAACTTTGAATATTTATTCTACTATTGAATATGTATAAAAAAGTTTTCTAACGTTTTTGGCTAAATCTTCTGTGAAGGATACTTTATACTTGTCGATTTTTGGTTTTTTGTATTATTCTCGGAATTCGTTCAAAGAATTCTTTTTAATCTTTAAAAATTTATTGTGCAATTAAATATGTATAAAAAGGTTTGTAACGTTTTCGGCTAAATGTTCTGTGAAGAGCACTTTATACTTCTGGTATTTCGGTTTTTGAATTTTTCTCAAAATTTGCTACAAGAAATTTAGAATACTACCATTGAATTAGTATAAAATAAACTTTTCTATCGTTCTTTGCAAAATCTTCTGTGAAAGGCACTTTATATCATTCTTAAATTTTTTTTAATTTTTCCCGAAATTTGCTTCAAGAATTTTTATAAAATTTTGAATAGACTCCATTTCACATAAGAAGAACCGTGGGCAAGAGTTACACGGAACAACATATTACGTCGGCTATGTTCGGTTTCCATAGTTTCATGTAATTCGTGTATAAGCAGTGGCGGGAGGGTGAAGGTTTAGCGTAGGCGCGTTGGTGGTGTGTTTTTCGGCATTGTCGCTTGTAGCCCGGCGTTCGCGTATCTAACGTAACGTAACGGTCGTTCATTTTATTATTATTACAGTTTTGTACGTTGTACATTGTGTATTTTGACTAAAGCGAAATGATTTAGATTAAATTATTCTTGTTGTTTACACAACATAGGCAACTAACAATACACGAATTAATATTAACCCCTAATACGATTACTACTCGGGCCGCTACTGTCCAGATGCCGATCGGGCGACTTCGTGACGGAGATGCGGCCTGCATGGAACTCAAGGTCACGGTTCTTCTTATGTGAAATGGAGTCTACCTATTCTACATTAGATATAATATATAAAAAAGTTTTGTAACGTCTTTGGCAAAATCTACTGTGAGGAGTACTTTATAGGTATACTTGTCGTTTTTCGGTTTCTTGCTTAAATTAACCCCTATATATGAGAAAGTACTCTGATGAACACATCACGATTTTTTTCTTTAGAAATCATAAAAATGCAATATTTACTTTAATCAATTATTTTTTTCTAAAATAAGTATTCCAAACCGGTCAAATCACTTGAATCAATCAGGTAAATTGTAAGTGGGTTACGATTAATTTCAATTAAGGTGGTAATGTCGAGGGTTTCATTGTTAATTAAAAAAAAAGAAGTGACTTTATTTTTGTTATTACTCAGTCAATTTTTATGCAAAAGACTTTTACCAGCGCTCATTAGAAACGTTTTTTAAGTACTTTAAAAAAGGTCTCGTGAGTTTTCTCCAAAAATTTCACAATTTCCAAGTTATTTAAGGTTGAATGTTCCAAATTTCGGGTTTCTCGAAAAATGACCGTCCATCAAGGAGGTTGACAGAAGTCATTAAAAAACTAATCTCTTTGTTTTTTATTACCCACATTTTTCTCCTTAATAATTTTTTTGACAAAATGAAAACTTTTTTAGTAATTCCTGAAAAATAGTTAAAAACGGTTTTTTTTTTCAGTGAAAACTATAATTTCAATCGTGAATAACTCGGAAAGTGTCTACTTTCCAAAAACACTTAGAACAAAAATTGCTCAGAAGTGGTTTCAGAATTTTGATTAAAAAAATGTTTCACCCCCCTAGAAGGGTGGCTTCCACCCCTAGGGTAAAAGTCCGCTTCGGCACACAGTAGATTTTGAAGAAGGTTATTAATACATACTACCTAAATCAGAATTTTCAAGAAAATCGATGTTGATTCCCAAAATTGCAGGGGAAATGTCCCATGAGTGGACCATTAGGGGAATTTTCCATTCAGGAAATACGCCATTCGGTCAATTTCACACGGGAAATTTTCCTTCGGACAATTTTCCTAGACACGAAGCACATAACCTCTAAATAATTCATGTGGATTTTGTGGGCAAACATGGACGCTTAGTTACCGGTTCGATCTTCCTGCAGTTAATTTACTAAAATGAATATGAATATATGAATTGCGAAACGTGTAATTTTTGGAACATTCCCTCGGGGTGCCACTAGCGTTCCCCGAAATTTCCCTTATCGAACTTTTGCGACAATTGTGCCGGACTTCCAATCCTTATCGAATCCTTGAATTTCGTTAAAATCCACAAATAGCAACAATCGATCCTCGAAGCGGCCGACCAAAATGTTTTGGAACTGACCTGGCGTGACCCGCCGTACACACACATACACGTGTTATCGATCGCGGAAAGTGGGAAAGCTTTGAAAATCGCGAAAACACGCAATATAAATATAACAATCATATGAAACGTTTCTGGTTTTTAATAGGAACACGAGAAAAAAATTCGAAGGGGATCTTATTAATAGTTTCGACGGTGTTCTCATATCGTATGTCCAGATCTTGGTACGAAGTGCCATTGCTGCTGAACAGTAAAACCAAAGGACTAGTTGCTAATTATAGAAAGTGAGAGTGTGTGCGTATCTGTGTGTGAGAGAGGGAGGAAGAATGAAAAGTGAGAGGGAGAGAAAGAGAGAGTGACACTACATACTTCGACGATAGGATACGAAATTATAACTTACATATCGTTCCGGGACGCTACCATCGTGTGCGGGAGATCCGTCGTCGTTTTTCGCGCGTTATACCCGACGTAAAAAAAGGAAAGCGGGGAAAAGCGGTAAAACAAAAAACGTTCGCGCGTACGTCCGCTGTTTTTCTGTCAGCTGAAAGACGACGCCATGACCGCCACAGAGCGCCGAGACGGAAAATAATCAATAAACGACGTGTACGATAGCGAAAGTTGAGAACAGTCGCGTAGCAACCCCTCGAACCCCATCTCTCTTGCAGGGGTGGCATTGTCTCTTTCCCGTTTATTGCCGGCGAAGCGGGCAACTTTTTGAATGCAGCACAACGTGCATAGCTTAAACCGCTTCCTTTTGGGGAAACAGCTTCCCTAAAAGTGTCACCAAGTAGCCCAGTAGAATTAGATGAAAAAGGCTTAAAATTTATCGTAATTCAGAACAGGTTGGCATGTGGAAAAACGTTTTGTATTTGTGACAAGGAAAAGCTCTTTCAAGTGGATTCCATTTTCGTGACGTCATTTTTTAAATAATGTTTGTTTATGAAAAAATAGGTAAAAATTGAGGTTTTTTTCAGCTATCTTTAAGGTAACTTTAGATAAAGGATTTAAATTTTTACCATTTGTGACTTGTTGAAAAGCGGTTAATTTCAGACCAGGTAGATTAAATTTGGTTAATAATTTGTTTAAATAATTGCAAAAAAGTTGCTAAATTTTGCAAATTTTGAAATATTTTTAATTTCGTGAAAAAAGCACGTAGAAGCTTGAAATTATCAGATTTTGTGTCTTTTAGTACCCTTAACTCACCATAATTTTTTTTGCAAAAATATTAATTTGTTTATGAAAAAAAAAACATTTTTTGAAAAAAAGGGTGTTAAATGTAAAATTCAATTTGAACCTTTTTTCGTCGGTCTAGAGGGTTCATCCGCGGCTCTATTTCTTCATCAAGAGTAAAGTTTTCAATATTGAAATTGAAGGTATTTAATTTTTTCCATTTTCACCTTCAAAATGGCGTCGGAATATGAGTAAATTTTTTTACGTCGGTTTTATTTATTTATTTATGCAAAAAAATATATCTATATGCAAAGTTAAATTTTGAAAAGATAGCAATTTTCCACGTATTTTCAAAAAAAAAACGTCTATGTAGCTCCACTAGGACCTGAGATAATTTTTTTTTCTTCAAAAATTCGCCAATTGTTTATTTATAATTATTAAGAGCTAAAATTGTAAATGGAAGTAAGAGGATACTTGTATTACTTGATAGTAATACTGATTATATGACTACTAACGAAAAATGTTGCATTTTCTAAACTACAACATATTAATAGAATCCGTAATAACGAAAACTGCGATGAGATCACAGTAATTTGGATCAAGCAGTATTAATTAATTATAAGTTTGCTCCAGTCACTTTTTGTGATGTAGAAAGATCTTTTTCGATGTATATATAAACACTATTTAAACGACCGCAGATTTTAACAATGGAGAATTTGGAAAAATATATTGTTAGATACTATGATAATAATAATAAAAATAATAATAAGCTGAAGATGAAAATATTATAAGTTGACATTGATTGTTTTAATTACCACGTTTGATTTTTAGTGTAAATTATTTGTAAATAAATGCATATTTTGATGTATATTTTACATCTTTGATAGTGCATATTTTCCAGTCCCTGATTATATTAATTTATTTAATAATATGTATTAATATATTTAGTTTATTCTATGCTAAGCATGATTATAGAATTTAACGCGGATTTAGCTACTTATATTTTTACACCGTTGCCAAATTTCCTTAGTCTTATGAATCTTTTTGGGATCTTTCTAAAGCAAGAAATAGTGAGAGAGAAGTTCTGTTTTTGATTGATTGCGCTCTTTAGGAAAGTAAATTTCTTTAGGAAATTTGAGTAAAATGAATGAGAAAATGGACAATTTATCGGGAATCTTAAAATGTACCTATATTTACATAATATATACTACACAAAGTTTAAATATTTTTATAAAGACTTTCAAACAAGCACTGTTAAAATAAAGAAAATATCTTATAAAAAATACATTTCATATTCTTTAGATGTTTTCACTTCTCCTATTATTGAATTTATAATGCCACCGATATTTGGTTTGTTTTTTTAAACTTTTAATCTTAATATTAACATTAAAACGTTAAAAAGTTATTCTGGAACTGGTTTTTGTCTTAATAGTTCAAATGTGCTTTCGCACAAACACCTCGAACAAAATAATGAAGGGAGTTTGACATAAGTTTCGGTTCAAATGAGATTTTATCTTTATTAATTTGATGTCACACATTATATCCCATGGAGAATGTATGAAAGAATGGACTTCTACACTAAGATACACTAAGATTCCATGGAGAAATTAAACAATCTCCCTGCCTACAGATGAATTCCGTATGTAATATATTGTTTCAAAGCAATATTATTTATTCAAAAAGGAGAACTTAAAGGCATAAATTGTATAATTTTTTTTTCAAAACGGCTGTCAAAAGGTTTTAATATTTGCCCTCAATTAGAACTAATTTGTCTTATTTTATACATACGTTGAGGGCAGAAAAAATTCCTTATAATTCATTTAATTAGTTCAATCTAATTAAAATTTAATACTGAAACCAACACTCACCTTATCCTCGGCTTCTTCCGCCCTTCCCTCTGCCTCCAAGACCCTCTGCTCCAACTCGGAAAGCTGAAACAAAAGAAAGAAATAAATAACGTCAATGAACATTGTTACGAATTTATTGAGAGTTGTTGAACAAAACTGGAAAGCGTTAACAGTTAGGGCAAATAACTGAGTAAATTAGCTGAAGTAATGCGAAGTTGAGTGTGAATTGTACAACGCTAACAAACCCCATTAGAACATTTAAAATGTAATGTTACAAGCTGAAAAGCACAGATTTGTCGTTTCGGATTAGTTATTCCGGGAATGATAAACCTAAACCGCTGAAAAGTAAAGGACTTTTAATTTCAGTTAGCTTCTAGTACAAATGTTTTAACATAAACGATATATTTGTTAATTTGTCATACTATCACAATAGGTGTCTCCTTACTTTTTACAAATTGACCAATTTGGGAACAGCATCATTATGTTTTTCAAAAATTTAAAAAATATCTGCCATGTATGATGTAGCTACTGAAGGTACCTTCAATTGAACTGCTCTACTAATATTTTAGAAATCCAACAAAATGGTGACTGTCTTCCTACACCATAAGTCTAAATGGATGGCGAAAACACCTGCGCCACCACCATAAATCATGGCGAATTCACCATAACTTGAAATACAACTTAAAATCAAAATTTCACAGCCTGCAGGAACATCAGGATTTCGAAACAGGAACAGTAATTCCTCCATCCAATATGACCTTCGCCATCTTGCGACGGAACAAGGAAGTGCGAGTCCGGCGTCCGACTACGAGATGGGGCCTCGAAAGATGAAAAGCGCTAAAAGAGTTCGATAGGTAGCGCTGTGCACGACAAGTAGGGTGGTTATTTCGATTAACCGATATTCAACAGTAAAGTGCAACTTTTAGAACGTGTAAAACGTTTGAAAATTTTAGAGGAAATGGCGGATATTTTAAACAATTTCCTCGAATTTAGCTAATTTTTATTTGTATCCTGCATTTACAAAGTATATTAAGTGTGAATTTAATTGAATTATTGTTTTTGAAAGTAGTTTCTAATTGAAACACAAATTTCCATGACGTACTATTGGCAATTTGATGTTTTTCCAATTAACACTTCCTATCACCTTGGTTTGGTTAATTCAATTTTTGTATAAAATTTTATGAAGTTTTCATAAAATTGAGCATGAGTAAACACAGTTTGCAAATGGATACCAGCATAAGGTGAAATAATGACTTCTTTAAATAAACAGAGAGATACAAAGTTCTGTAAGATTTTAAGGGTAGGTCACCCCCAATCAACCCCTTACAACGTTTGAATACAATTTTTCCCCTTGAATTGCGATAATATCGTTACCACACTATTTTTCAAAATTCGGAGTTCCTGCAGAGATACCACTCACTTATAAATTGTAATTTACAGCAAATTTCACTATTCGCTACACCAACTACTTTCAAAAATATCACACGTTTTCCCGCACTTATACATTCGGTTCCTGGACAATTCCCGGACCGCTCCCGGATTATCCCCGAAACGTAAAGGCAGGTGCTGTGTCGCATTGACGCCATTATACGGCGACACCTGCCTTAATTCGCGTTTAATAGAATTTTAGCTGTTCCGTAAAGGCCTGTCATTGCGGGACCGACGCAAAAATTGCGATAAACTAATTTACTTCCACGTAATGGAAATTTTGACAGGCGACGTGTCGACGCGTTCCAATTCCGATATTTAAGACAGATTAGAATACAATTAGGCACGTAGGAATGGTTATTCAATTGGAATTTAAAAAAAAAAACAGGTGTGTAGCATTATTGTCATTATTATTCCATAATAAACTGTAAATACTGATTAAGGATTGGAGAATATGCACTATAAAATGTGCCAATATGCATGCAATATGAACTAAAAAAATGCCTAAATGTGCAATATGCACTTATGAATGGTATAATACGCAAATATTAATTTGAGGACATTAAACACATCCAAGGAATATATACACATTTTTAGTATTGTAATGCGAAAAGTAAACAGCGCGAGACGTGTTTACTCGTATCGGAACTGAGCGGCTACCTCAAAAGGAATTGCCGCGACGCTTAATTGAATTCTATAAAAAAAGACAGCTCCATGAATACTCCCGGATTATTATTTAAGGAAAGTAATTTATGACTCTCTGGACCTTTCTACATAATAAAAGATATTTCGAGTAATTACACGAATACTCCAGAAGGTTCCGGATTACATTTGAGATGTGTACATAAGCGGGCTTGTGGTCGGAGATTATTATTAGACGGAAGCCGCGAGAGTAAATAGTAAACGAGCGAATAAGCGAAAGACCAACCAGTGAAATAAAATAACGATTAAGAGTGTGATATAAATTAATTAGTTGTGTGTTATATAAATTAGTTTAGTAATAGTGTAAATAAATTAAGTAGTGTCTAGTCTAGTTTACAATTAGTATTAGTGTAAATAAATTAGAAAATAAACGTTACAGTATTATTAATTAGGTACTTAATTATTACAATATACAATCATGTATTTTTTTAAGTTGTGTCTACGGTCCGAAAATATATGTTTATTGGGTGGAACAGTTCGTTCTACATCCCAAGATGTGATTGGTGCATTTTTAAAACTAGGTGTTAAATTAATGCGGGGCTTACATTAATGCCTTCACAAAAATTGCCATTTATTACATTAATTATGAATTTCAGTGGAGCAAGGCCTTAACTTTTGTTTAAAATTTCGATTAATTTTTTCCCATTTAGCGTAATGTCTTTTTAATTTTTTTTTCTGAATATCTATGCTATCATTTAAAGATAATTATGATTTCAGTTATTTCAGCATATCAATTATTTCAAAATTAGATTTTATAAAAGACAACTGATATTTTTATTCCAGAATCTGAAAATTGTGATACACTTTTCTGTGGCAAGAATGGTGGTTGAATCAAATTGTGTTACGACACTTTTAATATCTTCATAGTTGTCGGCAATACATATAGCAGATCTAGGACCCATCCTGTTAAGACAGGTTCTGTGAGCAACGGAATTTCTTGATGTTACTAATTCTAATTAAACTATTTATATCTGGAAATTCTAATCTAACTTTTTAAGAAGCGACCATATTTAAGCCATGAGCTAAACAAGTACAACGTTTTAAATTCGGGAAAAAATTTGTTAAGACTTTTATTGGACTTTAACATATATGAAAGTGCATCATTTACCACTAATAAAATTTTTTCAGGAGGTACTTTGTCTGGTAGAAAGAAATTAGCTAAGGGCTCATTAATCAATCTGGCTATGATTACATGATTGGTTGTGTCTAAATTACCTACATTAATCAAATGTCCTTCAGAATGATCTGAACCCTTTAAAGTTCCAACACTCAAATTAGTAACCTGACGACCCTTTGTGTGGACGATTTCATTAACAGAGACATAAGGGTTTTGATTTTTCAATTCCCTTATGATGCCCTCGGTTCTTCTTCTTTATGTGCCGTCTTCAATGAAGGTTGGCGATCACGTCGGCAAATGCGTGTCTATCTTGCGCGATTCTGAGGACCTGCTCGAAATTTAGGCCGGTCCAGTTCCTGATGTTCCGCATCCAGGAGAGCCGCTTTCTTCCTAAGCCTCGTTTCCCTTCCAGCTTTCCCTCAATTATTAGCTGAGGCAACTCGTATTTTTCGTGCCTGAGTAGGTGGCCTAAATATGTAGTTTTCCTTATTTTTATTATATGCAGCAGCTCCCGCTCACCACCAATTCTCTGAAGTACTTCATCGTTCGTAATTTTCGCTGTCCAAGGAATCCTCAGCATCCTCCTGTAGCACCAAAGTTCGAACGCTTCCAGTTTGTTTATCATGCCAGCTTTCAACGTCCATGACTCAACGCCGTACAGTAGAATAGACCAGACGTAACATTTTACCAGTCTCAGACGCAGATTCAGGTCCAAGTACAGATCAGAGAGGAGTCGTTTATATCGTAGAAATCCCTGACGTGCTTGCTCGATTCTAGCCCTTATTTCGTTATCAGGGTTTGTGTCCCTTTCAATCCAGGAACCCAAATACTTAAAGCGGTCTACCAATTCTAGGACTTCACCGTTGATCTGGAATGGAATCGGGATATTCTGATTTTTGCTAATTACCATGGTCTTCGTTTTCTTAACGTTGATCTTCATACCATAGTCCGAGCATGCCCTTTGTACGCTATCTATAATATTCTGAAGCCCAATGTCAGTATCGGCCATGAGCACCGTATCGTCAGCATATCTTGTGCTGTTAATGGTTTCCCCATTTACTTTTATCCCATCTGAAATATTTTCCTGAAAAGACGTTGAAAAGGCTTGGTGATAATATACATCCTTGACGCACCCCTTTACGAATTACATCTTCGGTTACATCTTCGTAAATCTCGTTGACGTATTTCTTGAGCAGACTTGAGGAACTAAGTGCGTTAATGGGCTTATCATCAACTTTGCAAAGTTTCCAAAAATTTTATACATATCAATTAAAATAAAAAAAAACACAAATTTTTGGAAAAACCTTCTTGTGAAGTTGAAAGGGTTGTCTCCAAAAGTTGCCGCCATTTACTGGAATTTTACGAAAGCTTGTACTGATGATACGTAGTTTTCAAATGTGGCACTATTTGAAATTTCTTCTAGCACGTAATCTACAGTAAATCAAATACCATTTAATTACCGCACTGCAACAAAAACTATACTAAACTTTCAGTTATTGTTAAATTATTCATCATTATTAAATACATATTTAATTTATTATTTAACAAAAAATATATTTTAGATATCAATTTACCTTTTCATTGCAGAGGATGCAAAAACACTTTCTTCATCAATAATTTTCAATGCCCCGGAATCACCAATCCAATTTTTCAGAAGAGATGACTTTCGTATTATCTTTTTCTTAAACTTAAGATTTCTTCATAACTAATTTTCTAAGAG
Organism: Cryptocephalus moraei; assembly: GCA_946251905.1. Taxonomy (NCBI): domain Eukaryota; kingdom Metazoa; phylum Arthropoda; class Insecta; order Coleoptera; family Chrysomelidae; genus Cryptocephalus; species Cryptocephalus moraei. The sequence continues at coordinate 11,267,842 of OX276455.1, forward strand.
TCTAACATAATCATAAACAAAAATAATAGGAATATTATTAGGTACCTGAATTACACAATGTTCATACCGGATAAGTGGTGTAATTTCGTTTTCACTACATAAACCATTAAAAAATTTAAAAAAAATGGAAATTTCAAAATTACTCAAATATTCCATGAGTAAAGCACAGTTAACTCCGCACAGATTTTATGCTTCGTACACATTACCTTTCCTCTTTCCTCACAAACTCCCCAACTGTCTCCTCACACACAAACATACTCCCTGCTCCGCCACACAACAAGACAAATAAGTTTACACGGCGTTTTCCAACTTTCATTTTCATTTGCTCTAAAGCTTCCTATTACCGTTGGAATTCCCGGGTAAGTTATTCGCCGCCGGATGCCAACGTTGTAACGTATACTTTGATATTTGATATTACACAGTACAGAGAGGCAGACGAGTTCAAACAAAACTTCCCGGAGAGAGAGAGAAAGAGAGAGGGAGAGAGCGAGGAGAGGCCTCAGAACGCTCAAAACCAAATATTCAATTAGCAGAAAGCAAACATCCCTTCCCGTAACTTTGGCAACGATAAATAAGCGAGAGTGGAGTACAAGCGGAATATGATACATCGAAAAAGTAACGAACCCAAAACATGTTCAGGGAGAGTATCGGGCGGGCCTCGTGACAACTCCAATTCCGCTGAAGTTGAAAGTGTGACCCGATTCGGGCTTGGAAAAATTTAGGGCGCTGTAATTCCGGTCAATATTTACTGGGTGAGATGTACAAAAATATTATTCCAGCGAATGACGTTGGAAGGAGGAAAAACGAAGAAATATTGCAACTTCCAAAAGCAGAAGATGAAGCAATGAAAAAAAAATGACGATGTGTAACATCGTCAGATTTTCTGTGACCAATTGTAATTTTTAGATGCACAATTTTATTTCAGAGAGGAGAATTTTAAATTTTAGTGACTAATAATTATTATACACTATATTTTTATTTTTAATTATTACACTTTAATTAATTACACTTTAATTATTATACACTATAGTTTCCACTTGGTTCACCCGACGGCATTCAACAACCTGGAAATCCCGTCCGAAATAACTTGCAACGGACTATAAGTGAGTTGAGAAGATGCCTCTTTGCGCCGCCCATGCCCATCCAGATCATTCTGAGGATCAGAGGGGGTATAAAGACGGGTCTACCTTCGAGAGTCAAACATTCAGAATACTTCCGAGAGAAATAAATAAATAAGTTATGGTGTGTGTAATGTAAATTAAAGGAAGTTGTGTATAAACAAATTAAAGACGGTAAGAAGTGATAAGTAAGATTAATTGTGTAGGACCTCATTTATTGTTATTATAAGTATGAGTAACGTAACGTCGACATTAAAAGCTGATAATCGACATCAATTAACGGCCGTCCTTCCGTCCTATCGCTTCTTCTAATGGAACGAAAAAAAGAAGGAAGAAGAGAACAAATTCCGCATCCATTCCGGTCCCATTTTTTTCATCGGATCCAATCCGGGTCCCGTCGATGGATGCAATTTATCGGGTGCGCAAGTGACATCCGTCCGGGCACGTGTAGTCTCTAAATCTTTACACGAATAGGATCCGGCGAGGAATATCCTGAATATATATTTGCGAACGAGTGAAATACGGAGACAGTTTTGAGGCAAAATGCAAAATAAACAATGGGAATGGGAAAGCGATGATAAAAATAAAATATATTTTCGCGCGGGACGAGGGCAATATCTACGGCGTCCGGAGAAATAGTGGATTTTGATGGGATGGTCATGAAAATGGTGGGCGTCATTAGGGAAGTGCGCAACTTTCCGATGGTGGATCGATTATGATGCAAAAATCGAAAAAATGGAACTATATATATAGTCGATACAAAATATTGAGCACATTAATTCATAATACTTACTCTCATACAAAATACCATTAAATATATGAATATATATAGTATCTAGCTATTTCAATGGAATAAATTTAATGTTTATAAAATTCATTTTTATGTGTATTTATTACCTTAATATTATATTTTTATTAAGAAAATAAACAAAGAAAAAAATAAAAAAACAAAAAAATAGATATACTTACATAAGTTTTCAATTAAATTTAATAAATTAACGACTTCGGTATTCGATTTATTGAAAAGTTATTTATTCAATTTTGCCATATAAACTGACGTTTATTGACGTCAAATCGAACCTATAAAGTCATTGTTTATTTTGCTTATTTAGGCAGCTGATTAAAATGTTTTAATCAGCTGCCTATTCGATTTTGCCGTATAAAGTGACGTTTTATATATTTAAAATTGTTTTCGTCGTTGTCAAGGTTGCGGCACTGAAGTTGTCATCTGTCATATTTTCTCTTCAAAATTGGACTTACTCCGCTAAACGTCAGTTTATATATGGTAAAATTGAATAAAACGTTGTAATACACTCGCGGATACAATGAACGTTTAACTCGAGATATTAACTCGATAGGTTTAAACCTATCGCTCATTAAACGTTCATTTTATTCGCTTGTATAATAAATAACTATTATTATACAAGCGGATAAAATGAATATTTCATCGCGATATTAACGCGCTTGCGGCTGCGCCGCGCGCGCGTTTAAACCTATCGCTCATTAAACGTTCATTTTATTCGCGAGTGTATTACAACGTTTTATTCAATTTTGCCATATATAAACTGACGTTTAGCGGAGTAAGTCCAATTTTGAAGAGAAAATTTGACAAGATGACAACTTCAGTGCCGCAACCTAGACAACGACGAAAACAATTTTAAACATATAAAACGTCACTTTATAAGGCAAAATTCAATAAATAACTATTAATCCGCTGCCTAAATAAACAAAATAAACAATGACTTTATAGGTTCGATTTGACGTCAATAAACGTCCGTTTATATGGCAAAATTGAATAAAAGTTATAAGTGGTTAATGTCCAAAAGTAATTACTTACAGATGCCATTTTGTATTTACCAAATACGTTTACATTAATTATAATGTAAATATATAACTAAGTATGGTGTGAAGAATAATAATAAGTACTTCGTAATACCAATAATGATAATGAGATAATGACATAAGTACCTAACTATTATTACATGGACGATTGCCAAATAGGCAACTTATCAAAGTTTTAAAACTAATTTAAGGTCTAACTATTTAGTTAGATAAGCTACATAATTACAAATGTCGAATTCAGAAAAATAACTATATATCGTGATTGAACCGTTGACTCTTTCAAATGAAACTAATTGTCAAATTTTTGACAATAACAGTTGATTACAGCACCGTTTACCTTTAACTAATTGGAAAAATTTGATAAATTACAATTGTCAAAGTATTAATATCCTTTCAACAATAACTATTTGAGAAAAAAGACAATTAAATGAAACTGTCGTGTTTAAGAATAACTGTGGGTTACATTGAGATGTAACTGTTTCTAACACAAACTAATTTAAATTACACATGTCAAATTTGTGACAATGACCAGTGACTAACTGTTTGAAAAACCTCACAGAACTTCAATTCTCAAAGAATTGGCAATAATTTAATCAAATTCAAGCATTAACTATTCAATTAACTAAATAAGCTACTTAACTTACAACGTTCAATTTTTTGTCAATAACAACTTAATGTATATAACAGTTTTCAATGTTTGAAAAAAAAAACTACACTTGTCAAGGGTTTAACAATCATTTAGTACTTGTTTTTTTTTTCAAAAAGAGGTAATTTATTAAGCATGTCAAATTTTTAAAATAAGTGTCAGTTATACTGAAATTCAAAAGAAGACTTTTAAACACAATTAATTTAATTACAACTGTCAAAATTTTAACAACAACCGCTTATTATTTTATAATAACTTTCAACCTTACATTTGTTAAGAAATTTACAAAAATTTTAATAATAACTGCTTGAAAAAGTGGTAACTCGATTATGATTGTTAAATTTGTAGGAATAACTATATCAGTTGCACTCATATTCAACCGTCATCTTTATTAAATAGGATTAATTAATTAACAAAGATTTTCAATTTAAAACTGTCAAATTTGTGGCAATGACCAGTGATTACTGCAACTTTTCATCTTTGACTGTTTGAAAAAACTCACTGAACTTAAGTTCTCAAAGAATTAACAATAATTTAGACTCGATTCTTTAGTTGATGGGGATACTTAATTACAACTGTCAAATTTTTAACAATAATTGACAGTTATAATCAGATTCCACTATTAACTTATTCAAATAGTATCATTTAATTAATTACATAAGCTATTTAACATACAACTTTGAAATTTCTGTCAATAACCGTATAATTTATATAACAGCTTATGACTGTTTAAAAAAATCACTAAAGTACACTTGTCAAGGGCTTAACAATAATTTAATACTTGATTTTAATCAAGTAATTTCAGTAATTCAATTAAGTATGTACAATTTTTAAAAAGTAGTGTCAGTTATATTGAAATTCAAGCAACGACGTTTAAACAAAACTAATTTAATTATAACTGTCACAGTTTTGACAAAAATCCCTGATTATAATTGCTTGAAGAATTGGTACTTTATTTACAACTGTCAAATCACTAAAAATAACTGTAAGTTACACTCATTCAACCGACAGTTTTTTCAAATAGGATTAATTAATTAAGTAACAAAGCTTAGGAGAATGTTCTCGGGGAGTTGAGACGGATAGTCAGGAACGTTCTTGATAATCCCCAAATATAAAAATAACTAATTCTTGATATATCACACTGCCGACGTTTCGTTCATTATTATGAACATAATCATGGTTTTAAAAATGTTATCAAGATAAAAATAAAAAATGTCATCGAGATAAAAATATGTAATTTTTTTTTATCTTGATGACATTTTTAGAGTCATGATTATGTTCATAATAACGAACGAAACGTCGGCAGTGTGATATATCAAGAATTAGTTATTTTTATATTTGGGGATTATCAAGAACGTTCCTGACTAAGTAACAAAGCTGTTTAATTTAAAACCGTTAAATTTCTGACAATAACTACTATCTCCATTAATTAGTGTTAATTTACCTCAAAATACAACTGACGAGTTTTTAACAATAACCGTCCGTACCGCCTGAACGAATCCCGCTGGTCCGACGATCGAATATTTCTCAATAAAGAGCATTTCCTTAATGAAGTTTCTCCCCCTTGCGGTATACATCATCTCCGATGGGGTGTCAGTAGTAATTGACTGCTAAACCACTTTCTTTATCAAACGTTTCCACTATCGCTTACGGCACTGTTTACTTTTATTGATACATCATCCGATAAAATGCTCTTTATTCGACATACGTAGAAACGGGGAGCTGAGAGAAAGAGAGAGAAACAGAGAGAGAAAGGGATCTCTAAGTGCAGGGGGTTAAACGGAATCGATCCCTTGATAAAACAAAATCTTATTTGAAGGAAAGGTATTGGCGGTAATGTTGTGGTAACCGTCGTTAAAAATAGGGGTGGAATTGGGTTAGATGAAAATGCAATTTTTATTATGTACTTCACTTATTAAAACTTTTAGGGGTTGTTACCCCTAAGAAAGTATTAGTTCTTCATGAACCTCCAGCTAAGTCAGTTCCATTTTTAAACACCCTTTCAAATATATACAACGTACTAATTGTTATTTCTGTCGCATCGATCACCGATACTCCAACATCATCAAATAGTTATATGAGAACGCCACAAAGATTTTAACGTCATTCATGTATTAGTTTGGTTAGGTAATTTTCGTTTTGGGTCGTTCCGTTTTATTTGGTGATGATATTTTGGGTTTCCGCTACATATCTCTTTATTCGTGGTAAACGTTAGTAGGGAATAAACTATACTTTATGAAGAAAGGTATAATTGATTTGTGAACTTTGAAGATCTTTCACTGATTACAACCGACAACGAGGATTGTATGGAATTGGAGACATTTCCAAGAGCTCCGAGGCATTTTCGTCAAAAGACCAACCATTTTCAGAAATGGTTAAACCAATAACTAGTCACCTTACTCACAGCACAACTCATCATTGGACAGGACACGGATTTGATATACTGCCCCATCTGTTCTAACAAGATAAAACAGTAACCTGATTGGGCGAGAATACTTGTCAATGGTACCAACTGTGTATAATTCTTGTTGCTATATGGACAATAATGCAGTGAAATCTATCTTGCACCTTAAATGGAACTGGGTAGGACATGTAGCTGGAATGAGAGGTGGACAAAGAGACTTGTGGAGTGGAGACCAAGACATGCGGCCTATGGAGGTAAAGAACTCCTCTTACTCGGTGGACAGATAATATGAAGAATAGCTGGAAATTGGATCAAAGTGGCACAAAATAGATGGGTAGAGTTAAGGGAGGCTATCGTTCAGCAGTGGAAGGGATAAGCTAAATGATGATGATGATGATGATGGTGATTGATTTGCACCATCACTCTCCTACATAATTATTAAACCGCTGCTAATTAACTTAAATTATTGATAATCGTTACCTTCCGTAGCATGTCCTCGAGAGAGTCCATGTCGGAGCTTCCGTTGTTGTTGTTGCTGCTCGGTTGAACCATGTGTAGAAGACAACCGACGGCCGCCGCTTCTGCCGCCCACAGGCCCCCCAACGTCTCTTGCGCGACCCGCTCACTTTTGAACGATTAATCACTCGACTTACGCATCTTCACAACGTTCACTAGATTCTTTAATTGCGGTACGTTTTTCGGGAATTTCGTTTCACTATAGACGTTAAGTCACTATAAATAACGCAAGAGACTAAACTGAGAAGGATAGAATCGAAAAATAGATGGCGCCCATTAGATGAAACTATTAGAAACTATAGTAAATCCACCGAGAAGAAAACTTCCACGAAACACAAACGTCGAAATTCAAAGCGCGCGACCAGCTAGCGAATAAGTACAGGGTCGCATTAAGAATGATCGCCTTGACTATAATTTATCTTTTACTAAGATTTTACTAAGGATGTTCATTTCTTTCTTCTCTGTATACATTTAAAATAATGTTTTTCTCCCCGCAGCTTAAGTATGTTCCAGGTCTCTTTTTGGGAGGCGAGCAGGGAAGGTGTCTTTCCATAATTGCAATAGATCACAGAAATATGTTTATACAAATTTATATCAAAAACCTGAATAACAATAGCGATACGTTAAAATAAACCATCAACTAAAAGTCCACTATCACCGTCAACGACTTACCTGAACGCTTGTAAACCGACAACCATAGATCAGACTTGTTAATGCTACTGAGCCGACTCTGGACATCAACAATTCCCGCCAAAAGTTTTATGACTTTTCCACCAATAGCAAACGACGTGTATTAGGTGTTGTCTAACTTTACTAACTTTTCTCGTTTCGTGGGTGTTTTCTTCTCAGTGGATTTACTGTAGACTCGGCGTTTTCGCAAGAGAGAATTATTTGTTAACCACGTCAATGTAGGTGATGGGCGCAGTGAAAAGGAGGAAGCGAATATGGTTGACGAATTGTGAGAGGCAACAAAACGGTTGTCCATATGCGTATCAATAATAAGGGTCAAAAGGCAGTAAAATTGAGAAAGTAACAAATTTAGTTTCTATTCATTACGCAACAAAAATAATTTTGTCCAAGTGCATCTTATCAAGTTTTATTGCGACACATTTAACTTGTTTGTCGCCTCATGATATATTTTAACCGTGAATTACTTTTTTTAAATTATCTTTATTAAAAAATAAAAGTGGCTGTCAACAAGATAATCATCCATAAAACGTTCAAAAATAGTGGAATATATCCGAAATCCGAAAAAACCTGTTGTGAGCGTGTCCTTTGAGTAAAACCACATAATCGACTTAAAATTGATCGAAAAATCAATAACGAGCCGAATGTTCAACGACCTAATAACAGAGATCCTCCCTCCCCCTCTACCCGGTATTTCGTCCTCTCTCCATCCCTCTCTCTTTTTTTTATAATGACCTGTCAAGACCGTTCGACCTTTCGATGTGTATCCTTCCATGTTTTTAATAAACCCACCCCCGACCACCCCCTCATCCCCTAACCTCCCGCCCGGCAAGTAATAAGTAGGGAAGAGTGTGAGGAGCGATCGTGTTCACGGCACTTTTCCGGAGTTAAAATATTGATTAGGAGCCGGTGCGGCGGGAGGGAGGCACTCTCGACCCACATTCTGTCATCAAGTTGCCTTTCCCTTCCTTGTTTTGACCCGTTTCGGGAGGGCGGCATGGGAATAGTCCGAAATGGTAGACACGGTGTCCTGTGATGTGTATTCTCCGGAGCATTTTCGATTGTTCCTTTGCTTATTGTCCGGGGCTTTCACTGCGATGTATGCGGCATTATGGTACCGATAATGCCCGAAGGTTCAACGATGAATACGTTCAACAAGTAACTCGGTCTTCATCGGTGTATGCATACGGAAGCTACGACTGTCCAGCAAGCAGAAAACATGTTAGGCGTATTTTGGCGATGATCAGGACAAGAGCTTTTGGTCCCATTTGGTCAAATCTGGGCAGTTATCAGTTAACCCAGCTGTTAATAAATGGATTTCAAACAAAAATGGAATGCTAATTGGTCTGTTTGAATGCTAATTGAGAATTTTCAAAATAATCTTTTGGGAAGAAAAGTTTTCCAAGTTTTTGGCTTAGCTGTCCTATCTCTTCTCCAGATGTTCTAGTGTCCCCAATATTTTCAGTTTTTGGAAGCGTAGCTTTCTTGTCGCGGGCTTCGTTCGAAGCGCTGGATCGGTGAGAGGTGTTAAAATTGAAAAAACGAACGATCCTGACGGCCAATTATCGCGCCGCGCTAGCTGTTTGGTGGCAACTCGTATACAATTGTTTGTAGTGTCGGTTGCCTGCTCCAGAGGTGGCGCTAGCTACCAATCGTTTCTGCACATGACGTATATATATTATATAAAGCTATGCTTTCCCTCTCGGTCATTCCCAGAGTGCCTCATTCTTTTGTGGGTTAAACACGCTTTGGAGGTCGAGATAATCGGGTACTTGTATCACGTTCTGTACTTTCAAGGCTACTTTCAGCTTCTTCCACTGTTTTCTCTTTGTCAATATCAGGAATTTTAAATGTGTCGAATAGTCTTTTTGCCTTTACTTTATGTTTAGTCGATACTATTTCATTAAGATCATTGAAGAAGGTTGATTTATGTACCTTACTACTACCTGTAGCATTCATGGCTCTCCGATAATTGAAGTAAGACCATTCTAGATTGCTCCACGTTTGATGGATTCGTTCCCCTCCTTTTATCTCATTGTCAGAAATTTTGTATCTTGCTCGGTAACTTCTCGATATATATCTGTAAAAATTGATATTTTGAATATAATAAATTTGATATGCGGTACACAGATATCTAATAATTCTAAATTTCCGAATCACTGCAACGATCTAAAAATGCTTTCATAGCCTCAGTATTCATAATATTAGGAATTTTTGATACCCCAATACCCTACTATACAATATGTACAGTGAGGTTTTGCGTTATTTCAGACTCACCCTGTATATGTACCCTCCTATTTTAGTAGACGTGAAAAAATACGTTTTTGGATTTTGATGGGGCTCGTATCAAATGACTCGAAATTGAATTAAAAATTTTATTGTTTCCAAATTTTCAAAAATATAATTCACATCAGGCGAGTGGATTTTGATGAGATTTGCTTTAAACGAATTGATTTATTTGAAATTGTTTGCAAATTAATAGAGTAAAATTTTTAAAAAAATATCGTTTTTAGCATAAAACAAATGGCAAAACTCCAAAGATACTCCTTTTGGGAAACTATAAAATTGTGGAATTAGGATTTTGTCATCTCATAATAACCCTTTATAATACTATATCAATATTAAAATATTTGTTTTTTCAAAATTTGATAGCGCTTGCATAAAACAACTCCGAACTAATTTTAAGAAAATCACATTTTTCAATATTTTCAAAAATTTAAGTGCTTGGATTGTGATGGAATTTGTCCTAAACGAGTCAAAATGGAATGCATTTTAATAGAGGAAGAAATGGTTAGAATTACAAAAAATGTATTGTGAAACTACACAATATATTTGATGGAATCACCATCATCTCTGGTTAAACCTTTTGATTCAGTTAAACCTTTTATAACGGTTTCCTCAGCAAAACATATGTTTTTGAATTTTGATGGGGTTTGTACCAAATGAGTCAAAATTTAATTAAAAAAATCGTTTCTCTTAAATTTTCAAAATTTTATTCCACTTTAGATACTTTGATTTTGATGGGATTTGTTAGAAATGGGTCCAAATTGAATGCATTTTAATAACGGAAAAAAGTGAATAAAACTGGTTAGAATTACCAAAATGACTTTTGTGAAACTACACAATACTGTAAGGGAAGCAGTCTGTCTTCGACGAATCGAATCGCGTTCTTGGACTTCCAGACCGTTCGACGAAAGTTATGTACCCTTCGGGAGCGACTAGAATATTCGAGAAGCGGCATGGGGCAGAGATAAAAGGGGACACCGCCGAACTGAGAGTAGTGGTCATAAACATCGGAACGCCTCGATTACCTGACCTGAGCGGCCGTGCGCGAAATATAAATAAACAAGTACAAATTAAGTACCCGGTGTTAGTTTTTAGTGAAAAATTAATTAGAATAGACACTGTAGTGTAAGTTATTTCGAACCAGTAAAACATTACAATATGTCTGGTGGAATTGCAATCTCGTCACCTTTTTACTTCCTAAAACACTTTCCACATCGTCTTTCACTACTTCACCTAAAACGAAATTCCCTTCCCTTCGATAAATCCTCTCGGAAAACCGAAAAATTGCAGTTTATTCCTCGAGACCTCATTTTAATTAAACAACCCTCCCTCCCCCACACCCCGCCGAACCTTTAAGTGAATAAATCTCCGAACAACCCTTTTTTTCTCGTTCACATCATGAATATTGAATTGAAAAGTTTTCGGCGTGCGAGAAACTTCTTCCGGCTTACTTCCCCCGTTCCCCCTTTTAGGGAGAATTTAAAGAAAATCCCGAGGAAAGCGACACCGACACTAAATTGCTTTTATTAATGATGTTTACTCAGTCGACTGTCGGGGAATTCTTTCCGGGGACTCTTCGGGAAATCGCTCCATAAACATCGAAGACCATGCAAGCACCCCGAATTACCTATTTATGGAATTGTAGTACGAGCGGCTCGAGAATGAACTAAAGTCGAAGTTCAACATGATGAATATATTATTTATACCCCCTAAATTAAATTTCGTATTGATCACATTAGGCGATTTGAATAAAAATCTTATAAATCCATAGCGATGCAATCAATATGTTACTATTATCTTACCTAATATAAATTGAAGGGTTACGTAGAATGTGGTACCTTTACAACCTTTACAATGTAATGTAATAAAATTATATTACTTATGTCGTTATGTGACTGCTCATTCTCGCATTGCTTTGGTCGGTCGGGCTTGAAATGCACCAAGCCGATTATAGGCCCCCCGTGGCGTTAGGGATCGTATCCGTCGGCCGTTCGCAGGTAGTCCGCACTACGAAACAATATAAATATTTTTTATTGATTGATTGATTATAATTCAATATTATGTTCCAGCGAATTTTGATTAACGCGAATATATTTTTATTAAGATCGTTGTTTCTTCCTCTACAAATTGATACCAAACTTTAATAATTTCCAAGAAAATCTAATTGGTTTGTGGTCTATATTCGGTGAAAATAATTATTACATTACGAGTATATTTCTCAACATATACGAAATTATAAATGCGTATCTACTCACTGATATAACGACGAAATTGTTACATATTTGAGAAAGAGAAATCTTGACCTGTAATCTTTGTCTTGATGAAAAGGGAACTTGTTATACCTCCTTAATGTTGTTTACCACATAAGTAGTGTAAAGGTTCAGGAATGTGCTCTGGTTTGATCACGTCTATGATATATCTAAACAGTGGTTTGATCCTTGAAACAAGTTTGTGATTGGTCGACCTTTATGATTGTATTAAATATTAGCAAAATATTATGGTCAACTATATAAAAGGTTTGTTTTAACTGATAGTTACGTGCCTTGGTACGATTATTGGTGCCTGGTTCTGTTTCTCAAATATGTAACAATTTCGTCTTTATATTAGTGAGTAGATACACATTTAAAACCATAAAACAATTTGATTTTGTTGGAAATATTTTGAGTTTGGTATCGATTTATAGAGGAAGAAACAACGATCTTAATAAAATCGCGTTAATCAAAATTAGCTGAAACATAATATTGAATTATAATAAATTTTATATTGTTTGGTAGTGCGGACTACCTGACCACTACCTGCGAACGGCCGACAGGTACGATCTCTAACGCCACGGGGTGTCTGTAATCCCGTTGGTGCATTTCGAGCACCACCGCTTTTGTCATATAGTATTTCTATATTCTTTTTAAATTTATGTAAAATAATCTTACAAAGTAAATTATACATTATAATCGTACACATTTTTTTCCTTTTAATTATTATAATTATACCAAGAAAGTATTTAAATGGAAGAGGTGAGTAAAGAAATATGCAATCCATTTTTATAATCTGATTATTAAAATGTATAATTTTTACTTTTTCATTAATTAATATTCTATTATCATTCTATATTTTCATTATTAACATCATATTTTTAAAATGATACAATCGGTTTATCGTAACTAAAATAAGAAATAAATATATTTGAACGAAACTTATCTAAGTATCTTGTAAATACGGCATCTACTTTCCCATATCTTGTTGTACCGACATTAGATTATTAGGCATATCTTTTCTGTTGGAAAGAATAGACCTGCGGAGAGCACCCTGCACGCTTATACTCCGCATATGTATATAACTATATTGTATACACTTATAACACACTGCTCACAGCGTAACAGATTTCATGCTGACGGCAAGTCGAAGATTTTACCCCGTCTAAAAACGATTATTTTTGTCAAGCGCGCTCGTATAAAACTTTTCACTTTTAACAATTCTGGAACCGGTTGATTAGCACGACGGAAGCAAATTAAACGCCGAGAAAGGTGTCGTCCTTCGCGTGGAAACCGTAACGTCTCCCTTCACCCCTTCCGACTGAGCTCGCCCGTTTCCCTCGTTCTCATATCTATCGGCTAAGGCGGCTGAATATTCAAGAAAATTAAGAGATAATAGCCGCTATTTACCCCCCATTGTTAGAAGTTAATCAAGCTGTTTAATTTTATCCCTCTTTCAGGGACTTCCTTCATGCAAATGGAATTAGATGAATACGGAGCAAACTTAATGAATATTATTGAGCCTCGTCCCTGAGCGCCGCGCTATTCGAATTAAATATCCCGTTTCAGGTGATGGAGGGAAGTTTTATCAGATTATTCCTTTATTTTTTCTTTATTTTTATTTTAAGTTTTCCTCACCCCAACTCGACGTCTACGGAGAAGGAACGAACGAAACATTAAACTGAACGCCTGTAAGTTATCCGTGTACACTTACCAAAAAGATCTAGATCCTGATTAACAGTATACTCGAATCTAGACTGGATAGTATTATAATCTGGAAAAACGTTCAGGTGTGACGTTTATCAACTCTAAGTACGCAAATCGCAAGATGTGATTGTGCTATTATCCTATTGTATAACCTAGGAAAAAATCTGGAATACAATATGCATCTAGAATGTGCTATGGCACTGTAGTACCGCTCGAGCCTAGAATAAGCTTTCACCAGGCAAGAACCTGGAGCATTCGTCTGCTATGGTACAAGCTAGAATATTGCAAATCTATAGTATCCCAGTAACCGAAGGTTGTCCAGCGACAAGAGTTCTACTATTCTAGTTGTATCCCAGTAGAATATTCTAGGTACTAGTGCACCGAGCATGTAAAATAAACATGTCCCTGGAGTATGGTAGATAGTACTTTAATCTCAAAAAGAGTTCAGATATGGCACTTGCTACAAGCTAGTTAGGATATTATAGATTGTTCTAGCAGAAGCATTTTGAATCTAGACGCCAACTGAAATATGCTAGGATATGGAAATTAACTATGACCTAAAATGTGACTATCATATGACAGTACTATATAACCTGGAGTCAGTTGGTGGCACCAGCTCAGTATAATGATAGAAACTTAGCATTCTAGGCTGTCCTAGTAGAAGTATTTAGTTACTAGTTGCTAGCTAAAAGAATTTAGAATACTCCCTAGATTTCATGAGCCAGTACTGTAATCTAGAGAAGAGCTCAGATAGGACACTAACCTAAAAATTTATTTTATATTAATGATTATTTAAATTGTTTATATAATTATATTGTTATACTTAAATAGCTTAGAGAGTGTAGTATTGAAGATAGTAAGGAAAATTACATTTTTTAGGTATTTAAAGAGTAACCTCAATTTTACATTAGCCTAAAATACACCCTGACAAGGTAGTGCTATGTAACCTGCAACGGCTTATTTCAAGATTAGAATATTGCTATTTCAGAGTATGCCAGTAGAAAGATAATTAAACTACTACTTTGAATACTACTCAATTGAGTACTACTAATTTGAGTACTATAGGACTATAGCAGGGGTAAATTGGTACCAGAAAGCTCAGGACACAGATCAGTGGAAGGAGCTAGGAAAGGCCTATGTTCAGGAGTGGACGAACGGCCACGGCCGAAAAAGAAGAGAAGAAGAATTTGAGTATTAATTGAAAGCTATAAAGTGTAAGAATCTGGAATACACACGTCCCTAGAATATTCCGGCTCTAACATAGAAAACAGTTAACCTGTGACACTTATTGGAAATTAGGTAGATACGTATAGTTTTAGACGGGAACCATGCCAGATGCCCTAGAGGAATGAACTGGAATGTGCTAGGATATCTAATTTACTTGGGTCTATAATGTAATATTGAGTGGATAATACTGTATAACCTAGAACATCTATCTAGATTATTTCAAAATAAGGATCTAGATACTATTTGGTAGCTAGAACGAGCTAGAATCCATATGTCCCTAGAATATACTACCTCTGACGGGACAGTTTTGTGATCTAGAAAAGAGCTAGGACTTATCGAAAACTAAGCATGCTTTTAAATAAACCGTACCATATTCTAGCGGAAGGATCTGAAATCTAGATGCTAACTAGATTGTGCTAGGATATTGAACATACTACGGCCTAGAATGTAACTTTAATAAGACAGTACCATACAACCTGGAACGTGTTAGGTACCACCGTAGCGTAAGTTTAGAATCTCATCAATATATATATATATATATATATATATATATATATATATATATATAAAGATAGATGTAGATACTAGTTTGCAGTTAGAAGGCACTGAAAACTAGAATGCATATGTCTCTGAAATATGCTAGCTCTGACGGGACAGCACTGTAATCTAGAAAACGGAGGAAGGGTTGACACTAGGTATAATTATATCAATATAAAAAAAGATAGATTAGATACTAGTTGGCAGTCAGAAGGTACTCAAATCTAGAATGCATATGTCTGAAATATGCTAGCTCTGACGGGACAGCACTGTAATCTAGGAAAGGGAAGAAGGGTTGACACTGGGTATAATTTGGGAGAGAACTGCATCAAAATGTTGAAACTGATTTTTAACTATGGAAACTGAAGCACAAGAGACAAATTTGCTTGTATATGAACTAATGTAATTTTAGAGAAAAGAGGATGGGGCAAAATGCACTGCTACATATGGAAGGATGCAAATTTGTAGTTTCATCACTTAATACTTCAACAAGAAAACTGGGCTTCTCGTCCAATACCGAAACCTATGAATATGTCACCTTTTCATGTTACAATAGAGGTTTTCTCGAGCACATACCGCCGCAGACACTTAAAACGCTATCGTCCCCTTCGGCGTATATATTAAGTTGACGTTTACCGCGAGATTATCAAAGTGCCACCCACGTGATCTACAATCCCATCGCCCCATACGCGGGAAGGGCCGAGGAGACTCTCCCCGTGGAAAAAAAATGGTGAATCGTCCCCCGGGGGCCGTAACCTCGTTCGAGTTACCTCGTAAATTGAACCGAAATTTAAAAGTGTTTCGCCCGCTGCGCGCGGACACAATCTCCCGGAAAATGTTTACTGACCAATATTGACAAATACTTTTCACCCCTTTAGTCGAAAATTCCTTAATTAAATTCCGCCAAGTGGAAAGTTAATCTTCCCTCGGATAAGCGTCGAAGTTTTCGACGGGGCATTTTGCGCAAACAGAGAGTTTGATATCTGACCGGAACTTAGTTCGGACGAATTACCACTCGTAATTTAATTTCTTGTATCGAGTCGGCGAGTATTCGATCTCGATTGTTTAAGGGAACAATGTCGGATGTTGTTTGTTTGTTTGTTTTCTGTACGGTCTCTTTACCTTTGACGAATGACGCGAAGGAGAATCGAACAAATAATAACGATGAAATGGTCGCATGTGCGATACAAACACGAAACGTAAAGTTTACTTAGGCAACCTGTGTCCACTAAAAGAAGGTTAATTCATAGTACACACTACTTGTGCCATGGCAATTTTCATTTATACATATTGAGTCCAAATTTGAATTTAACAACAATCATAATGCTCTTCAAATCCATATTCTCTGCAACGTATTAAAATTACATGATTTCTCATGACGCAATGATCAAACTTACCGCAACACATAAATAGAGAAATATGATGCGTTTCTACGTTTTGACGTAGCAGTTCAAGCAAAGTTCATTTCAGCATATTACTCTCCTGTGATTTTTTAACAGGCCGTGAACATAGCAACTGCAACACAGAAATATGCGAACCATGATGCAGCCATACTTCTTCCAAGACGCAATATTGACTCATATCATGCTCAATGTTCCACACGTCACATTTACTTTCTGTGACTTCTTAAGGCAACGAACAAAGCAACTGCAACAAACAAGTAATATGCAATACATTGCACATCTACTTTGGCCGTAAGAAATATGTTTTAACCCACACTGTTTGTGGTCTCCTAATATTCTATGATTTCTTATGAAGCCATGAACAAAGTAAATGCAACAAAAAACGAATGATGTATGATATGCTTATACTTTTGTCATAAATATAATGTTGCTCCAATCCATATTTTTTTGCATCATATTGACATTCTATGATTATGTATGACGCCATGAACGAACTAAGCGTAACAAAGAAATAATAGAAATATGATGAGTTTCTACGTTTGGCGTAGGTAAAATTTTGCTAGAGTCCCAGCAATGGTCTTTGCAGTATATTACTAACTATAATTTCTCGCGACATCATGAATAACTGGAACTTAGAAATAAGTGCAATCTTACAAGTGAGTTCTTGAGGCAATGAACAAAGTAACTACAACAAAGAAACAAGCGAAGTACGTATACTTTGGTAGTAAGATGCCATGAACACAGTAACTACAACATAGAAATAACAGATATACGTAAATATTGTGTCTTTTTCTAAGATACAATATTGATTCATATCATGCTCAATGTTCCACACACCACGTTTACTTTCTGTAAGTTCTTAAGGCAATGAACAAAGCAACTGCAACAAAGAAAAAATAATATGCAATACGTTGCTCATCTACTTTGGCAGCAGGAAATATAATGTTCTAATCGATACTATTTGTGCCTTACTAATATTCTATGATTTCCCCTGAAGCCTTGAACAAAGTAAATGCAACAAAAAAACTAATATATGATACGCTTATACTTTCATCATAAACATAATGTTGCTTCAATCCATATTTTTTGCATCATATTGACATTCTATGATTATGTATGACGCCATGAACGAACTAAGCGTAACAAAGAAATAATAGAAATATGATGAGTTTCTACGTTTGGCGTAGGTAAAATTTTGCTAGAGTCCCAGCAATGTTATTTGCAGTATATTATGAACTATAATTCCTCGCGAGATCATGAATAAGTGGAACATAGAAATAAGTGCAATCTAACAAGTGAGTTCATGAGACAATGAACAAAGTAACTATAACGAAGAAATAAGTGGAGTACGTATACTTTGGCATATAATATTCTATGAGCTCTCAATGAAATCTTGAACGAAGTAACTGCAACAAAGAACTAATGAAATCTAACGAACAAAGTAACTGCAACAAGAAACTATTCGAAAATCGATGAGTGATTATTCTATCTAGCATGTTCACTGTCTGTGAGTTCTCGAGACAATGAACAAAGTAACTGCAACAAAGACAAACACTGCGGAACCTTTGGCCGAAGGCGATGTAATGCTTTAATCCATACTCTTGGCTTATAAAGCTTTGAACATAGTGACTGCAACAAAGAACTAATGAAATTTTGCATTAATCCTTTGCACCGTATATGATTTCTTATGAAGCCATGAACAAACCTACTGCAACAAAGAAGTAAGCGAAATGTGATGCGTTTCTACGTTTGAGTTAGTAATGTATTTGCATTAATTTTCTGTAATTTTGATGAAGCTATGAACAAAGTAACAGCAATATAGAAGTCAAATATAGAATACATATTAACGTCACAGAAGTACCTTGATTTAAAGCAGTTATTTGAGAATTGTTGATTAACTTGAACGAAGTAACTGCAACAAAGAACTAATAAGATGTAATGAACAAAGTAACTGCAACTAGAAAATATTCGAAGATCTATGAGTGATTGTTCTATATAGCATGTTCACTTTCTGTGTGAGTTCTCGAGACAATGAACAAAGTAACTGCGACAAAGACAAACACAGCGGAACGCTTTGGCCGAAGGCGATGTAATGCTTTAATCCATACTCTTGGCTTATTAAGGTTTGAACATAGTGATTGCAACAAAGAACTAATGAAATTTTGCCCGAAGCATAATTTTGCACCAATCCATTGCAACGTATATGATTTCTTATGAAGCTATGAACAAACTAACTGCAACAAAGGAAAAAGCGAAATGTGATGCGTTTCTACGATTGAGTTAGTAATGTATTTGAATTAATTTTCTGTAATTTTGATGAAGCTATGAACAAAGTAACAGCAATATAGAAGTCAAACAACAAGGTTAGCATACAGAATACATATTAACGTCACAGAAGTAACTTGATTTAAAGCAGCAGTTATTTGAGAATTGTTGATTAACTTGAACGAAGTAACTGCAACAAAGAACTAATGAGATGTAACGAACAAAGTAAGTGCAACAAGAAACTATTCGAAAATCGATGAGTGATTATTCTATCTAGCATGTTCACTTTCTGTGAGTTCTCGAGACAATGAACAAAGTAACTGCAACAAAGACAAACACTGCGGAACGCTTTGGCGGAACGCGATGTAATGCTTTAATCCATACTCCTTGCTTATTAAGCTTTGAACATAGTGACTGCAAAGTTGACTATCAAAGAACTAATGAAATTTTGTCTCAAGCATAATTTTGCATCAATCCTTTGCACCGTATATGATTTCTTATGAAGCCATGAACAAAACTACTGCAACGAAGAAGTAAGCGAAATGTGATACGTTTCCACGTTTGAGATAGCAATGTTTCTGCATTAATTCATGTGATTTTGATGAAGCAATGAACAAAGTAACAGCAATATAGAACGTTAAACCAACACGGTTAGCATATACAATACATATTAACGTCACAGAAGTAGCTTGATTTAGAGCAGTTATTTGAGAATTGTTGATTGAGTTAAGCTTCGCGTCCACCAATCAAAAAACAACACTTTTCAAATTAATCCAAAAAGATTTTAATCATTGTAACATTGCCTTTCATGCCTTCTTAGGTTAAAGTACCATTAAAGTAGTAATTAACATCTTATGAAATACCTACTCGAGTCATTTACCAAAATAACAGTTGTCAAATCAAAATGGAATTATAAGTCATGTCATTTTTACCCAAAAAATTGACCATCTTCTAGCTGACACCTTGTCTAATCTCCGAAACGAGGATACACTTCTACAACATAACGCTTGTCACCATTAAACGCCCCTTTGCGCTGCCCATGCTTATCGAAATTCTCAAGCAATATTCTAAACGAACGAGGGAGTTTCTATTAAAGGAATAAAGATGGACCCATCCCTGACAAAATAAATAAATATTTGAAATGTTCCTAAAGCGGTGTAGACTTTATTCCCTTTTGACGTATAAGTAAATAAATGCCTTAGTAAATTATGAATGTTTAAGGATTCAAAGGAAGTGTTTAGAATTCCGTCTGTTAGTAACATGGGCAGAAATTGTCTTAAAATATTGCTAATAGCATATTTATAATTTATAGCATTCATGGAATTTCTTTAAAAACAGAGTATCTCTGAGGCGTTAAGAGTATTCGGGAAAGTATGGCGAAAAAGTCAGTAAGTTTCGTAATTGAATGTAATGAAAAACTATTTGAATGATTAAATATTTTGGAAAGTAGAGCAAAAAACTCAGTAAGCTTCGTAATTGAATGTACTGAAAAACTGTATGATTTGTTGGTAAACTTGAATTTTAATTATGAGGAATATAATGGCCCTACAACCCCCTACTTATTAACATACACGGTTTTTTCGGTCTGCATTACATTATTTTTGGAATTGGCAATCAACCCATCTCACCAAAATAACGATTAGAAGCTCATATGATTCCTTTAACTTTGACACAATTTTTAATATCTTAAGGAAATCCTTAATACGCCCAAAATTTTACCATTTGCAGTAGTACCGTTTGGTAGACCGACAGGTACATTTTGACTATAATTTTAAACGTAAGTAACATCAGAAGTACTAGCACGAACGATTTCCCATCTCAGCAAGTCCCTCGGTTATGCTCGTCCGGCTCGCTCAACGATTTACCTCATACGGTAACATGTCGAACGAGCTATCGCACTCGTCGGAAAAATCGCGGAAAACAATCGAAATCCCGACAACGACATGTACCACATTCGCATGCACGCAACCGCACACACACCGAGACCGGAGGCAGCGAGGAGAGCTCGAAGCTTCGAAGCCAGCTGCCGAAACACTGAAAGCTCGAAATCGCGAACGAAAGCTCTCCGGGCCTACGCGCGAAATTCGGTGACATGCGCCCCGGAGAAGTGTCGACTGTCCCGTTTTCATCCCCTATCGGGACACACGTATATTGCGGCACAAGACAAACAAATTCCGGCTAAAAACCGTTCGTAATTACTTAAAAATACGTAATTTACTCGCTACCCGAACGCGGCGGAAGGGCTCGGGAAGTTCTGAACTGTGATCACGTGACGAAAATTGGAAACTAATATGCTGGGTGATCAAGAATGACTGAGTTGGCAATCCTACCTGGAGGATTTTTTTGCCTAAGGGTTTGCAAAGCTACAACCAAATATGTTTATTTGACAAAAATTTGACATAACAATCAGCGATAAGATTGTAGGTTATGTGAATAAAAATTAACGCTTAAAAAATGAAACTCGAAATACAGAACAATGATTTAATTAAACAGCTAAAGGTAATGCTCAAAATGCCCCCCATTTTGATCCAGACATAAATTAACTCTTCTTTTTAGGCTCTCGAAGATATTCACCAGCATATTGGGGGTAATGTTTGCCCCTTCCTGAACTATTGCCTCTTGCAGCTCTTCTTCAGTATGAAATATGTTCCTAAAGACATGGTCCTTCAAGAGCCCAAATAACGAAAAATCTAATGGAGTGAGATCTGGTGACCTGTTTGGCCAAATACCCAGACTAATTACTTTGTCGCCAAAATTCTCTCTTAAATATCCCATAGTAGCACAAGCCGTATGTGCCCTTGCAGAGTCTTGTTGGAAATATCCAATTTGACGCTCTTCGTCTGTTAATTGGTTTATAAAAGGCCTCAAAAGGTGTTGGATATATCTCTCCGAATTGACGGTAAAATTAAAATATATTGGCCCATATATCCGCGTCTTTGAGACTGCCAACCAAACACCAACTTTAACCGGGTGCAAATGTGTCTCTCTGATAGCGTAAGGTTTTTCACCTGACCAAATTCTGTAATTTTGTTTATTCACATAGCCGTTGAGATGAAACCAGGCTTCGTCGGAAAAGAAGGTATTGTCAAAGCAATAATTTTATAGCTGTCATGCAGAGTGCAGAGATTTTCGGTGTAGCGTTGCAAACCCTTAAGGTACAATCAGAGTGCGAGCGACCGGCGACGCGACGCGATAGCGATGAGACAGCGACGTTCGGCTGTCGCTAAGCTCGTCGTTGCCACGTCGCATCGCTGGTCGCTATCACTCTGAACGTTTGCAATTGGTTACACAATATTGTTCCGTTCTGCGGCGTCGCTCGTCGCATCGCTATCGCGTCGCGTCGCCGGTCGCTCGCACTCTGATCGTACCTTTATGCAAAAAAATCCTCCAGGTAGGATTGCCAACTTAAACAGTATTTCTTGATCACTCTGTATATAACCAAACGTAACACTTACAATTTTTACAGGACATGGAAACATAACATAATCGTCTAATATACATTGATAATTTGATAATATATTTGATAATATAGAAAACGTATTTCCATTTTTGACAATATTATTATTCATATCTTCGATAGTGGCGAGTGACGACGATGTTGACAATCTACTTATTACATTACTCATGTTTTCATTCTCGTTTCATACATCAATCTATACGAATGAGTCAATATTGCGTTTCCATTATCACTCTTAGTAAATATGATTGTAATAGAACAACGATACCTATTCGATACACCAACATTATTTATTAATTAGGCGGTTAGAAATGGTTTTTCATTGAACTGAATATATAAAATATTACTACAATTTATTTCACAGAAATCATTAACCAGTAACTCGCAAGAGATCGACTGTACTGTAAAGTTTATTATAATTTATTTACACACTGTCTTAACACTACTTAATTTATCTAGACTATTTCCTAACTAATTAATTTATATCACACTCTTAACTGCTAATTTATTTATACGCTTTCGCTTGTCCGTTTATCGCACTGTTTTCACTCGCGGCTTCTCATCTAATCTGTCTCTCCGACCGCAAGCCCGTCATTATATAGATATCTCAATTTTATTCGGGAACCTTCAGGCGTATTCTTTCCTAATAATGTTTGTTCTAGAAACGACCCGAACGTAATAAATCACTTTTTTTTTAAATAAATATTCGCGATTATTCTCCAAGAGTTTTTATGGCCCAATTAAGTAGAACTGTCTCCGCTTTGAAGAGGCCGCCTAGGTCCGATAAGGAGTACGCTTACGCTGGTTGTTTACATTTCGCGTTACAGTACATATTGTGACTTCATAACAAAATTCTTTGTTTCCAGGATAGACATCTCGAGCGACCTCTGGATGCAAGACTTGGAGAACGTGAATATATCCTACTTGATAGGGAGACGATGTTTGGAGAGTATCGAATATCTCATTTCCTGTAAAGTCTCATGGGAAAGCTAAATTCATTTCGGTTTCAAATTACATATTCTAATTCGTACTTTACAGTGGACAATGCATTGTCCATGCAACTGTATGATTTCAATGCAATAAGGTGCTTAAAAGCTCACTAGTTCCTTTTTTTTTTTTGGAATTATTGCGATGACTCATCGACATCAATCGCATGACGCGATTCTCAACATTTAGTTAGTGATATTTCGTGAAAAAAAAAATTCAGCTGACTAACTAGCTTTTACTAAAGTAGAAAGAACAGAAAAACCACAATTGATGTAATGTAATAATGAAGTAACTAGCTAACAAAATTGAAGATGACTAATTTAGCTTCATTCACTAACTGATCAGCTTTACCAACTAGATAATTACTCATTAACTGACGCCACAAGGTAAATTAAAACTGATTGAAAATCTCACACTGTCGAACACACTAATTTAATAATGCATGGCGACGACTAGTCTAACAGATTAGGCTAACGAAAACAATAACTAAAAAGAAAAAGAAATGGACACAATGCAACAACTAAGTGGCCAATGAACTCATTTGAAGATACCATAGTTTATCTTCCATTATCGATTAGTTTTTACCAACATTATCATCTAGCCTAATTACTGACTAGCTAACGTTACAAACTAAACTGCAGTGATAAAATATCTCAGTTACTGACGAACCATTTTAGTAACTCATCGAAAGAACTAACCGACTAGGTTAGTTACCTCTTTCTAAAGTATAAAATAGGGAAATAATTTGTTATGTAACAACTAAATGATTAGCTAACCAGATTGATGATGGACTCGTTTAGCTCCACTTCCTGACTAGCTCTTACCAACTAGATAATTACCGATGAACTGATTCCACAAGCTAAATTGCATCTGACCGAAAATCTCACGCTGTCAAGCAAACTAATTTAAACTCTTGGCGATGACTACGCTAACTAACAGATTAGGTTTACTAAGCAATAACTACGAAAAAAATAAATGGATGCAATGAGCTACCTAAGTGACCAGCGAACTTACTTGAATATTGACTAGTTTAGCTTCAGATATTGATTAGTTATTACCAACTTTACCAACTAGCTAATTGCTAACTAGCTAACGTCACAAGCTAAACTGCACTGATCAAGTGTCTCGGTGCTTGACGAACCATTTTAATAACTTGTGAAAATAACTAACTGACTAAGCTAATTACCTGTTTCTATAGTACAAAATAGGGAAATAATTTGTTATGTAACAACTAAATGATAAGCTCACCAGATTGATGATGGACTAGTTTAGCTCTATTTATTATCCTTTACCAAATAGATATTTACTGATTAACTGATGCAATAAACGTACAATTGATCGAATAACTCATTCTCTGACAAACTGTTTTGTTATTAACTCATTCTAATGACTAATAAACTAGGCTGACCAGCTCGTGCTTAAGTAGAAGGTACGAAGATAAATACATAAATGGATCTGATGTAATAACTGCAGTAACCAGCTGACTAGATCGACTGGTTTAGTTTCAGTTACTAACTATTTGGCTTTAGCCTCTCTCGCAAATAGATGAAATATCGACATTTACCACAAAAATTAATAATACAACCAATAAACCAAGCCTAATCTATAATTATTGTATGACTGCTATAGCGTGTAGTGCAAACAAAATTATTGACTTTAGTATAAGAGCATTTTGAAAATGTTGAAAACAGCAAACTCAAAATCAATTCTTTTAAAAAGCACAATTGGCAAATAATTGTAAAATGGAAATTACAAATAATGAAAGTGTTTGTCTGGATAAGACAAGTTAGTTCTCAAAACATAAATAGACGATAAATTGTACGTTGTTATTGTGTGACAATTATCTTATCGATTTCCCCAATTAATAAATTGATCTTTTTGTGTAAATTCATGTGAGCAGTAACCGAAAAATTGCGTCAACAAATAATTGGTTATGGAGATTGATTGTCACATGAATGTAATGGAAAAGATTGATGTAATCCAATGTTAAGTTGTAACATTCCTCTTAATAAATTGGAAAATATCGACATTGAAAATGTCCAAATATTCCAAGAATATCAGATCCAAATAACTACTGGAGCCATGAAGAGAAACTCCCAAATTACAATTAATTAACCTCAGTTGCCTCAGAACGTCTTTCTTCAAATTGATTTGCGCCACAACCAATTTTCAAACAGTGTTGATTTCTAAACACAAGTCTGTCAGAAGTCAAGATCAATTATTGACATTGTGTAACAATCGATTAATTTGTTCAACGACAATTACTTATTTACTTACTCTGCTTGCCTAATTATAATTCTTATTGAATTTAAACTTTTTCGACCCATTTCCCATATTTTTTCGACGTAGACTTCGCGATCCTCGGCGTGAAGTTAGCTGCAATTCCATCGTTACGATTGCATCAGATCAAGGTATTTAAACGTAGACAACGAGTTGATCAAGTAATTCGTAGTGACGATGGTCGTTTGGATGTAACCTGGCCAAATATCTTGTTTCTTTGTCATCAGAGCCGATATGAACAAGATGGGGGACCATCGCTTCAGGGCATGTTTTATTCATGTTTAAATGCGTATTCTCTAGTCTCTACTTATAACTCAGTAAAGAAAACTCGTAGAAAGATAGCTTATGTGAAGTATTGCAGCTACTTGCTCCAGAATGTACAAAAGATAACTGGTTTGAAGTATTGCCGCTACTTGCTTCACAACGTATAAATTACTGTACTACATCGACACATTTCATTCCAGTACTCCAAAATCCATAACGATAACGTATGTAAATGATTACAAAGCAGCGCGGACTAATTTCGCAAAGTTATCAAGTCAGAGTTGATGACGGCGTGCGGTGATAATGAGGATGATGCTGTATTGATTAATGATTACACAGAAGTAATTAGATTTTGCGAGAAACTTGAACTAATTCCTCCGGTGATGCGGGGAAGAGGCGTTTGAATACAAAGTACATGTTTATTAAGTGAATATACACGATAATGCCGTGTATCGCGCGGATAAACGGGGCTTTCGAGAGGGTTACGAGCTAAGTAGTTAATATTTATAATACAAATTATCTATTATATTAACATAAGTAAGGTACATCCATGTAGTAATTTAGATCGCTAAGACGGTAAAGTCGAGGAGTAACTTTCTGGTACCTGCCGCGTTTTGTCGCCTTCTAAGAGATTAAGTCACTTAAGAACTCAGTAAAGTTTTTAATTAATTCAATTAAACCGACACTGATCTTTAACAAACTGATAAGTGCCGAGTAGAAAATGGCTCAACACCGGATAACAAATATCATCAAGAGTACACACACACACACCCTTCGTTTTTCCGAAACTCCCTAAAACGTCAATCAGTACCATTACCTCCAACGCAATCTAACATCTCCTATTAGTCTCTGACTAACGTAACACGATTTGCCAACATAAACAAAAGCGTTGCCGTTAATTTTCATTTTCACTTTCAGCTCTAATCGCTAACGATACTTTCCAACCACAGATAATTGACGAACTCCCCCCCATCCCCCTAACAACCCCCCAATGAAAAGAAAATCCTCCCCCTAACCAACCGCTCCGGGCACCTTTCTTACTTCGTATTCAGGGCCGGACTAAGGAAGAGTGGAAAATTCTTCATCGCATAAAATCAGTATCGATGATGTTCGATCAATGAAGAAAGCTGTACTTCTCAAATAGTAAATTTACACAAAGGGAGTAGTTTAGATTTAAACGAAAGATTGAACCGGTCAAGATTTCAGTTGAAATAAAAGCAAATTCTTAGCCTTCTAACTCGCTTTTGGTTTTTTGCGGTATTTCAGTGGATTTAAACTATTTTTTTGGAAAATTTAAAATTGAGGTTGAAATTTTTTGAGCGAAATTTAAATTTTGAAGTGTCCAGAAAATTCCGAAAAATTGTGAAAATTCAATGAAACAATGTTTACTCGAACGAAACTTATAAATATTTTCAGCTCTACTTTTACAATTAATTTTTTCAGATTTTGAAATATCTCTGAATAAGGTCGAAATATTTAAAATCCACATTTTTACCGATTTTCAACATTGCACAACATGCAACACCAAACTACATTTTTATATTTCTCATATAATTTAGATTGATTAATGATTGAGTTAATTGATAAAAAATGTTTTTCGTGAGTGATTGTATTTTTTTGATAAACGAATCTGCATTTGCACTAATCGAAAAATTGGTGCAAATATTTCTAGCTTTTCAGTAATACATGATAGTAATGATGAATATTGATTCTATGTTGTGATACACTTTTTCTGTGACTGTTATGTCATAAATATTATAACTATTTCAGGGGAAAATAACGAAAATATTTACTAACAAGGACTCTTTCTTTAATTTTGTCAAAAATACTGCCCAGAAATTACCAAAGAAAGTTTATTTTTTTGCTAAAAGAAGATATTTTTTTGCTCTATTTTTTTTATACTTGTAATAAGATGCATGGAAACATAAAAATGCAATGTTTTGGTCGTGTAAAGAAAAAATGAAAAATTGCCAAAAATGAGTTTTTTGATTATTTCAGTCAAAATCTGAAAAAAAAACAAGGTAAAACTTCAGTTACAAATACATTAAATAGATATTATTCAAAAAATTGGCAATGCATCCATCGAGCCATTTCTGGTACTTTATCTAACATATTCGGCAATAGAAAAATATTAAAATTTACAAAAAAAATTTGGAGAGAATTTCGAAAACATTTCGAAAAACCTAAAAGGACAAGTGTGAAGATCCCTTCAGAGAAGATTTAGTTAAAGATGTTACTAAACTTTATTATACATATCAGATTGTACAATAATATAATACAATATGGTATAATACAATAATGGAAAAAAGATTGGAGTGGATTTTGAGAACAATTCAAAAAATCTAAGACAAATGTAAAGTACATTTTAGAGAAGATTTAGTTAAAAGTGTAGTAGTAATAATAAAAATAATAACGGACAATAATAACTAATAACGCTTTATTATATACATATTAAGTAGAATATATGTCCAAAGTTCGAAAATCAATTTGGGAATACAAAAAATTCTTGGAGAGGATTTTGAGGAGATTAAAAAACCGAAAAATGACAAAAGGAAAAATACCCTCCCCCCAAATTTTAATAAAAAGCTCATTATGGAGTTATGTACGATACAAAGTCTAATACAAAGTTTGAACCGTTTGAAATTTTTAATTTTCGAGAAAAACGTAGCACAAAGACTTCAAAACATGCTTTTTTGATTCGGGGTTTCTTAAATTTACAATATAAACAATACAAAATACAAATACTACTCATATAAGAGTGCTTCATATGACAAAGTAAAAACGCCTATTTGCGAATTTTTTAACGATTTTTGGAAAATTTCGAAAGTACACATTTAAATTTTGCGCTAAAAATGAAAAACATCTCGGTGGTGCGTGTGTGAAATACCTTTAACCTCGACCCCTAAAGGGCACATTTATCCCTTACTTGCAAATACAAAAACCAATAACTCAAGAATGTAATTCAATTTCTGGGATTTAATGTATGTAATTAAACGACCTTTAGTCTTATGTCTTATGTCAAGTTTTCATTCATGCTACACTATACTTGAATTTGTAACTAAAAAAAGCTATGACATGATTCTGGGTAACATTTTTTAACAAAATGCCTTTCCATCAATAGTGTCGTTGAAACGAAAGAAGTACCACAAGTTTTAAATTTCACACCGTCATGTGGAAATGCCTTTTTGCGCCGTCCATGCTTAATTTGGTAATAATACCACGTACGCTGGGGATGAAAGGGTACATGAACAATGTTTTCCGAATAATAGGATAAATTAATAAGTAGTTAATATATGTAACATAAGTGAAGTTAAGTAAGTAACTTGAATCAACGTAAAATGATATAAAAATAATAAATAATCATAAAAAAATTTATGATCTATGTTTATTAAACGTAATTACGAGGTGTTACACTATCACAGTTATAGTCAAAAATACACCCATTCCCACCCTGTACTTTATCCGGTACGGCCTACCTGTTGTATGTTAATTCGAAATCCTCCTTTGTTTCCGCAAACTGCCAACTTTGGTTCGAGGCAAAACTTCCAAAGCTGCGCATTTATTTGTTTCCCCGTCTCTTTCTTTCTTTTCACCCACCCCCCCCCCTCTCTCTCCCACACTCTCGGCGAGAGAGGGTGATAGATATTAAAATTTAATTTTCTCATTCGAAGTTTACACTTCGCCGGGTAAGAGGGCGAACTTTCGAACGGAGAGTCTCGGATATTTTACATCGAACTCTTAATTGAACTAAGCAAATGCTGTTTGCGTGTTAAGAAGTTTTTTTTGTTTTTGGGTAATTTCGTTAGGGGGCGTCGTCGACCCGTTATTATTTCGAAAGTGAAGTTACTACAAAGTTATAACACACAAAAGCCATTAATTTGGTAAAATATCGGTCTCGTATAATTGGCAATAACGATACTAACGTCACTAAGATTTGTAGTATACCAATACAACGTTCTCTTGAGAAAATGATCAAGAGAACTTTTGACAGAAACAGTCAGTTCCGCCAAAACAAATAAATACACAAATATTTGATCTGTGATTCAAAATGCAACTCGACTACTTAACGGTCCAATAAACAATAACTAATACAAGATTGGTGCCGTATATACCATCAAATTTGAACATCGATTTGTATTACCAAAGGGTCCCAGAGGCTCCCTACTCAGAATCTCTTCGATCTGCTTGCCGAAATTATAATTCCGAGTCATCCGCGAGTCCTTCGATGAGATGTAAGTTGCACGAGGCGCAGGATTTGGGGAGAACTTTCCTTACCGTACCGCGACTGATCAAGATATAATAATAAGATATAATATAATAGTAGTTTTTGTACTTTTGAATGTACAAGTTACCTAATACAAGTATTTAGGGTAACTGTGTTTCCAGTTAGGGGCGGAATTAAATTAATTAAATTAAAAATGAATCAAAAAATATGTATTCATATCTGTAGTTGATTATTTGTTGCAAATATTGATTCAAAAATACGAATTTTGATAAAATTCGATTGGTTAATTCAGAAAATAAAACATTTTTTTTTTGTTTTTACCAGATTATGCACTTTTACGTTACGGTATTCATAACTGTTGAAGCACTTCTTTGAACTAGTTTCAGAGGTATTAAGTCAAGAGTGAAGTGTAACGAAATTTAGCATATAACGCAGAACTATGAAAAATCATTAAAAAATTACTGAAACTCCAAAATTGAAGAGACGCCTTA
Source organism: Cryptocephalus moraei (assembly GCA_946251905.1). Classification (NCBI taxonomy): domain Eukaryota; kingdom Metazoa; phylum Arthropoda; class Insecta; order Coleoptera; family Chrysomelidae; genus Cryptocephalus; species Cryptocephalus moraei. The sequence goes on from OX276455.1 coordinate 11,298,433, forward strand.
CTGTTGTTGATTGTTTTACTATTGTGATTTTTAAGTTTGAAACTCAAACATGAATTTGTTTCAAAGTTATGACGCTAGAGATAAAATCTGATAAAATTTGATCCACTTCTATGGATTAGTTTCAAAGATGTGAAGTTAAGTTTGAATGGGAATACATTGACTCAAAGTTCAGATTCGAACAGTAGTATAAAGTTAATAAAACTCTAATGAATATGAAACTCCCCAAGCTTATTTACTAATGGGGAAATAAACTATCAATTTAGTTGGAACTCTCACCTACATTACTGTTAAAGTTCATGAAGCTGAATTTCAAGTTTCACCAACATTTGTTCAAAGAAAATTATGGGAAAGTTTCCGTTCAAAATTTTACAAAATGTGTTTAATGTTGACATTTAAATATTCACAAAAAGTTTTAAAACTCCAATTTTGATGTTTGTTTTAAAGTTTTGTTGCAATTTTTTGCAATAATATGAATAAAAATCACGAAGTCTAAGGCTATCATACAGGCTGGTTGCAAAAATACGAACTTGGATCTGAGAACTTGCAAAGATCTGCTTATAAGATGTTGAATTTTAAAAATTCACAAAAAATTCATCGAAACTACAATTTAATTGAAACTCCTCAAAGTTATTTAGTACGATTTTGTTGAAGTTCCGACGCAATTTGAAGTTAATGTCTGAATTCGTTCCAGTAGTCTGTAATTTGAATCATTTAATTTTTTGGCAAATTTGAGATCACACTAGATCATCACGAAATCATACATTTAAGTGCCGAGGTAATTACGAAAACGTCTACATATGGAAGAAATGTACTCGTAGTTGTGATACCTTTCAAAATCTCTTTTGATCTTATGACAATGTCCAAATTCCAAACCCCGTCTCCCCTGCCAGTGCTATCCGCTTTATAGGGAACAACGCGGAGGAAAGCGATAATCTGATTTATTCTCCAAACAGAATGTGCTGTCGGCACTGATTTCCTATTGTGCTGCTGGAAATTCGGATTCTCCTTATTTTTCGCTCTTTTATACATCGGTCAAGATACCCCTCTTCATGGGGAAATTGTCGCCGTCGTAATAAGGGTAAATTGATGGTCGGAGTGAAGTGGATTTTTATAGCCGACGTACGTCCAATGTTTCTTTTCGTAGCCGGCCGAATATTGCGCTTGTTACTAATGTTTTATGGTGGGATTGTGACGAGTTAAGGGGACACTTTCGGGATATTTCCGAACGGACAATGATGCGTATTGTAACGTGTTACAATTTGATCATTGCGAACTTTATATTTGCACATCTACAAATTTATCTTATACAAAATGTTAGTGTGTTATGCAAAAACAGTGTGAGCATGAACATGCTTAATTTTAGGGAAAAAATAATGACAATTCATATATAACTTTAATTTGCGCCTTATAAGCGATATAACTTTATTATTAAGTTTAGTTAAGAAAGTTCGTTTTGAGCAACTGAAGTCAAATGATTTCCTTTACGACACTACTAAATAAAACAACAAGAAAAGGTAATAATGGCCTAAATATCTGACTTAGTGACAGTTTGATTAATACACCTCGACTAGGCAATTAATATTGTATTACAACTTTAGCTGGAAGGGAGTTCTTTGGCTCAACTATCGAGAACAGCTAGTAACTTATTGACAGCGAATTTACTAGTTGAAGTTAGATATGAACGTTCCTTCAAGCAAGCTACCTAAATACTTGTAAAAGAATCATCTCTATCATTAATTGAGTTCCTTAAAAATGACTATGTCTAATGATAGAAATGTCGGTACAACAAGATATGGGACAACAATAGATGCCGTATTTACAATATATGTACTTAGATAAGTTACATTCAAATTTGTTAATTTCTTATTTTAGTTACCATAAACCGATTGTACTATTTTTAGAATATTATGTTATTAATGAAAATATAGAAATAGATAATGCTGATAGTAGTGTTAATAATCTATCAGATTTTTTCCCTTATAATCACTTTTCACCTACAGACGGCCAGTCAAAAAGCATGTTCATTTATTTATGTATTCAACCAGATGAATAAAACGTGAGTTGCAGTATAACACCTCAATTCCGCTGAACCTAAGAACAAAGCCTTCCTCTTCGTATCAATTAAATAAAGCACAAGCCGTACCTGGCATGAGTTGCAATGCCTCGTATAGTTTAAAAAAAGAAAGATAAATAAAAATTATAGATGACCCGGTGAACTTCGTATCACCTACTTACTTATATTTTTGAAAAATATGGTCAAAACTTGATACAAAATTTTTATCTACATTAAATTAGATGCAACACAGTTATACACATAATCAATTTAAGGCTTTCTGATGTACTATATTTTTTGTTTTTTTTTGCGGTGCGAAAATATATAAATATATAGATTATGGTTTTAGGACTTGCGAACACGCGACGTATAATTTCCCATGCGCGAAACGGGGAAACTCCAAGTTGATTCCGCAAACTGTCCTTGTATCTACAATTGTATATTATCTTTTTAAACCTTTAATAAATAATTTATCAAAAACTACCTTGAACCTGGGCATGAAATTTTCTTGTACAATATGCGTTGCACCAATCGACGTCATTTGAAAGCAGTTAGCAAAGCAGGATTGGTCGGCACAATAATCTAATTCCGGGTTGTAGTGGAATGCTACTGGTTCCAGGTTTACAGGAACACTGCGTCTGCGGAATCGCTCTATTTCATTGTGTCGTGCTCGCTGCTGTTGTATTTGATGTGCCCGAAGTCGTTCTATTCTAAGCCTATCTACTTCATAATTACTCATTGTTGAACGCAATTCTGTCATACCAATACGAATGTTATCATTATCTGTCTCTCGCTGGCGGTCAGTGCGATTTGCACGTGAGGTAGCTCGTCGCACATTTGATTGACTTCGACGACCTAAGTCAGGTCGTCTTCCTCTTGGCATTTTAAAATCAGTATAGTTCTCTCGCACTGAGAAACTGATGATAGATTTTAATAATCGTCTTGTTATTTATTTATTTGACAACCAACTGACACTATACTTTAATTTGTTTGATTACAAATGTCAAATTACAATACGTTACTTTTTTAGTACTTCAGTTGCTTATTATTTATGTTTCTCGCCGCTTAAACCTTCCCTGAACTTCCACAAATATTTCAAGACAAAAATTAGCAAAATTAGCCAAACGAACAGCAATTCATGTTTATATATATAGAGATGTTTCAATCTAGAGACTTTTACGGTTTGCTTCATTTTTCTTATTATTCTCATTCCCTATCTATACCCTTAGCTTTGTATTGTAATTATCGGTAATGCATGTTGATACACTCTAATACATACTTTTCTCTTTAGTTAAGTGGCATTTTTGTTATATTAAGAACTTTCAATTAGAATTTTTTTAATTTTTTTTGTGCATAATAAGCAATTTTTTCAGATGTTTTTACAGCCCTGTTCATACCAAAAAATACGTATTTTTCTTGTAACTGTAATATTTTTGAGGGAAAATCCCCCAGGCACTGAACATTGCTTTCACAAAAAGCGTGGCAAACGAAAACTCACCGCGGCCACTTAAGATTCCATATTCCGGCCGCAAATCGCGAGCAGCACGTGCCGACGACGGCGTCCGAAATTCCGTTCGGCCCCTCTTCGGTGAAGCTTTTGAAAAATCGCCGGGGATATTCGTGAAATCGCCGGAGGAAACCTCAGAGCGACAACATTATCGGGAGTGTGTGTAAGAGGAGAAATGTGACCGTGGAAGGATTTCAAATATTTGAGATATCAATTGGGTTTGCGGAGACCGGCGGAATTTCAATGAGCCGTACGCCACTTTTTCCCCCCTTTCCCCCCTTCTCCTCGCACGGTTAAAAATCGAAAATCGAACGCCGGCCCCGGACGCCGGATTAATTTATTAAATTTTTATTTAAATGCGCCACGCAACATTTTGTATTCATTCGATTAATTCCGAGAGACAATTCTGATCGACTTTTGACCGGTTTGATTGCAAATTATCAGCGGTGATTGCAAAATTCTTCCCTTTGTAACAGATTCCGTGAAGTTGGCATAGGTACAAAGTATGCACAAAAACAAAAACAAAATCTGACATGGTTCTAGAGTTCTTAACAAATATAGAAATAGTTCTGCTAATTAAGGGTAAACAAATTATAATCCAATTTTCGTATGCCAACTTCACGCGCCATATAAGTTGTTTCAAACGAATGAGTTCTAGGCAGTTCTGGCATCACTGCGATGAGTTCTAGAGTTCTATGAAAAATTTAAACGAAGTTCCTTTAATTAGAGGAAAATAATGACGAAAATATACGGCAGCCGAAATCAACACCAGAAAGAACATAATCCATAAGTTATGTGGCACCACTTGGGGTGAAAACGCATCCACATTTAGAACTTCAGCGCTCAGGTTGGTCTACTTCGTTGCTAAATACTGCTCTCCAGTTGAGCTGAACAGCTGTCATGTAAAGACAGTTGACACTAAACTAAATGAGATCATGAGGGTGATTAATGGTTGTCTAAAAAGCACTCCTGTCCCATGGTTGCCCGTCCTGAGTCATATTGCTCCCCACCCCCACATTGTTAGACAGGAGAACCTTCTAAAGGAGTACAAAAAAATACCATTTTTTTATTGGTACGCTATTTTGCCTATTTAAAACATGCTTTGGCGTGCGTAAATCGGGTTTTTTCGCACGCGGGTGTTTTAAAGTCGCCATGGAAACGTATCAACAACGGCCATATCAACCAATAACAGAGCGTTTTTGGCCGTAGCGGGACGAGCCCATTGGTGGCACGACGTGCGACGGGCCGTCACGAAGCGTCCCGAGTGTCATTAAAATTAATCATATTGGGTATGCATTTGGTTTTGGTATAAAAAATGGTACCAATGAAAAAAAATCGCGTAAAGTATTCGTGGATAACTGCTCTTTCAAGCACTTGCTCTATTTCGAGCACTCCGCGTGTTTGAATGAGTTCAATATCCACTCATACTTTAATATACTATTAAATCACCTTCTGCCAGTACATGAGGATGTAATTGAGATTACCATACAGAGACTAAATCTAGGTCTCCTCCACTCCTCTTAACTCTTTGAGACAGAAATTAATTCGAAAATTGTGTAAGTGAAACACAAATGTTTAATATAAGAAATAAGACTTAAATACACAAAAAAATATACAGGATTATCCTGCAGGACGTGGTTACTAATACTAACCACAAGGAACTAAATAATAATAAAGTTACCAAGCTCACATTGTAATAAATTAATAATTAAATTAAACAAACGTCACTAAAGAGAATCTAAAATTGTGGTGATAGCCAAGTAGAGCAAGAGTGATGCATAGGCAACACCTTAAACACTGTGGTTACCACATAATACCCTTAGGAAAATAGGGGGATATTAGTAGTGTGGATTACACTGATAGCCAGTGGCCCTCAAAGGGTTGACAGAACAACTCTTCATATTCTTCTCACTTCAGATTTTAGGTACTTTGACTGTTACGATACCAATTTTTTCTCGGTCCTCCGATATCTCTTCATCTAAGAACTCTGGAACTACGTCACGACTCTACGAAAAAACTATTTTTTGTTTGTTTTTGTGCATACTTTGTATGCCAACTTCATGGACGTTTTGAAACGTTTCGGAATTTACGTTCTCCCCTCGGAAAATTTATTTGCCTTATCTCATGTGTTCGCCACATTTATTAACCCCGAGGAGAAAATATCTTTTAATCTCCTTTCTTTCTTAATCGATCTCTCACGTAGAACACTTCGAGGGGAACTTTTCAATTAGAATCGAGGGTTATCTAATGTCCTACGCAAACTGCATTTTCTTCTCGTTTTTTCCATTTTCCCCTTTTTCACATTAATGAACGGATACGTGGGGTGCTGTTACTTTATTTGTCCCTTTTCCCTTTTGATTATGTATTTCTGCTATCGTTTCGAGTTGCTCGCCTTAGACAAACTGCAAAACTTTCGCTGATTATTTGCGCAAATATTTAGACATATAACTCAAACTCAAGCCAAACCAAAGGGAATTTTCTGGACGTGTTCAGGACGGAAGCTATAAGCGTGCAAATGTTTCCAGGTATATCGAGAAGTGCATTAACAATCCTTATTTTCAATTACACACTTATAAACCTGGATATCAGAGTATAATAATGTATAGCTTAGAAAACGGATTAACCAAATTTATTTAATTTTACTTAAACACGTGAGGTATTTTCAAAACGTTATAAATGTTACAATTCGATACATTAGTAATGACAAATAACCTTTTTATTCTTCTCCTACCAATTGTACCAAAAACATTTACACCATAATTCCTATAATCCTTAAATAATTCCCTTTCCGCAGCTAATTTGGTATTTGGAATGGGAGCCGTTACTCCTTCAAAACTACCAAACAAAGTATCATTTGAAATGAACCTAAAATTCAGCCCTATTAATGGACCCAGTCACGAATAAAGATAATTTTGAACTCTGTCAATAATGTGAATACTTACATATATAATTATTGTTTAACTGTGAGGAGAATTTCTTACAAGCATTAAGAGAAAATGGGTAACTTTAAATTACCTCCTTCAATGCTATAATTTTGTCCTCCCTAATGAACAGAGGTATAATAGGTCCGGTAGGACCTTTAATACGTTGTTTTGCAACTTTCGTAACATCGTTGTAAGTATATTAAGGCATTAAGGCAGAAATATCATCATATCATATCAACTTGGACTAAATATTCATCGAAACTTCAATTTTGATGAAACTTTTCAAAGTTATTAACTACGCTGTGGTTAAAAATACTGACGCAGTTTTAAGTTATTATCTTCATTTGTTTTAATACCACACAGTTGGTTTTGAAATGTTACAAAAGTATGCTTAGAAAATACTGAAATTTAAGAACTTCATGGAAACTCAAATTATTGTTATAAAATTTCTCAAAGTTATTTCATTCGCAATTATGAATGTACCGAAGAAACTGATGTTATTATGTGAAATTGTCTCAATATCATAAACTGAGATTTAAAATATTACAAAAATGTGCTTATGTAATGCTGGAATTTTTAATTTCCCAAAAAATTATCGAAATTCTAATTTTTATGAAACTTCTCAAAGCAATTTGGTATGGAATTTTTAAAGTGCCGACGAGGTTTGAAGTTATTATCTCTCAATTGTTTTGATAATGTGCACCTGGCTTTTAAATGTTACGAAAGTGTGAATATATAACATTGTACTTCAAAAATCCACAAAAAATTAATCGAAATTACGATTTTCATGAAAGTTTTCAATGTTATTTACTACGCTATGGTTAAAGGTACTAACGAAGTTTCAAGTTTTGTATCAAAATATTACACTTGGTTTTGAAATGTTACAAAAGTATGCTTAGAAAATGCTGAAAATTAAAAACTTCACAGAAACTCAGGTTTTCATGGAACTCCTCAAAGTTATTTAGTACGCTACAATGAAAGTACAAACGACGTTTGGAGCTATCACTCCAACTTATTTCAATATTATCAACGTGAATATATAACGTTGTTCGTATTACTCTACTTTGAAGTAATGCGCCTGTAGATTACAATAGATAGTATCTTATAATAAAATGAGATTGTTTAATGGTTAATAATATCCCGTAGCACCCTTTCAATAATAGTCCAGGACCCATCTGTTTTGACGGGGATGTAAGAGGTAACTGCAATATTTTTACATGAATACCTCGGGAATAATGCCTAGAATAAGGATTTAATTATCCTCCAAATCGCAGAGGTCGGGAACATTGTTTAAAATGTAACAGTTTTTCTCGACTTGTTTTGCTTCTAACTTTTTAAATATTGAATTTAGAAGAAAGTTGAAGAGAGAAAAAAGATGCAGAATCGCTTTTTACATCATTTGGCAGAAGTTAGAAACTCAACATTTTATTAGCGGTTTTGCAAAATAGCAATAAACAAAAAAATCGGCCCAAAAGTATTTTTTTTATTTATTATTTTAGGTACTTCAAAATGGAGTTAGGACTTCCATATCACAGGTAGAAAATCTTGAAGTTATAATAGAAGAATCTTGTAAATTTCGTTTCGATCGGTTTATTACATTTTGCACAATAATTTTGCAATCCAGAAAAATCGAAAAATATCCAAAATTTTCAAAATTGTTGAATTTTTTTTCCACCATTCGATTTTAACAAAACTGGCTGAACATATATCAGAGGGAACAAGCATGTGCTTTTTTCAGAATTAAAAAATATTTATTAGAACGGTCACACTACTTGTTTAAATTTGGTGTCGTTTTTTTGCTTATAAACAAATAGATTATCTCGGCGAATTTTTTGTTAAATGAAATTCTGAAAACATAGCCGGGAAGTACACGGAAATGCGCTTCTTTTTATACATAATAAATTGCTATTTTGTTCATTAGTTTCTGAAATATAACTCCTCAAATTTGATTAGTGTTTAATAAAATGGTTAATAATGATTAATACTCATATCTTAAGAAATAATTGTTTCTCGCAGTAACCAGTAGGTATAATATGTTTGTTGAAGTTTACATTAAAAAGATTAAAATTTAGATTAAAAAAATTACTCCCTTCGAATTTTGACAAATTTTGACACCAACTTTAAACAATGACTGTGACCGTTCTAATAAATATTTTTTAATTCTGAAATAAGCACATGAAAGCTTGTTCCCACTTACATATGTTCAGCCAGTTTTGTTAAAATCGAATAGTGGATAAAAATGTTAAACAATTTTGAAAGTTTTCAATATTTTTCGATTTTTCTGGATTGCAAAATTATTGTGCAAAATCTAATAAACCGATCGAAACGAAATTTACAGGATTCTTATATTATAACTATAAGATTTTCTACCTGTGATATGGAAGTCCTAACTACAATTTAAAATGCCTAAAATAATAAATTAAAAAAACACTTTTTTGGGCCGATATTTTTTTGGTTTATTGCTATTTCGCAAAACCGCTAATAAATTTTTGAATTTCTAACCTATGCCATATTATTGAAAAAACGATTCTGTAACTTTTTTCTCTGTTCAGCTTTCATCTAAATTCAATATTTAAAAAGTTAGAAGTAAAACAAGTCGGGAAAACACGCGTTTTATCCATTTTTTTTTAATTGTTGCATTTTAAACAATGTTCCCGACCTCTACGCTTTGGAGGATAAGTCAATCCATATTCTAGGCACTATTCCCGAGGTATTCATGTAACATTGCGGTTACCTCTTACGTCCATAAAGCAAATTTCTAACAGATGGGTCTTGGATTATAATGCTTTATTAATGTGTTTTAAAAATAATTATAAATAATGATTTAATAAAAACAACTTTAAAAATTACTAAATTTATCATTTTTTGGTGTGGTTTGGCATGACCCTTATTTCCAATCAACTGACAGTCCAAGGCAATCAATCACACCGTAATAAATCAGGTCCTAACTTGTAAAGAAGAAAAGATGAAATCTAAACGACCTTACGACCTAAAGAGAGGCATGCGCACGTCCATCCGTCACCGCCCTTACGGCCGTCACTTTCAATTACCTAATTTGTCACGTCCCCCAAGATTTATCAAAATTAGAATATCCCAGTCGTTCCTATGAACTATCAGGGAGCGACCTCGCCGCAGTAGACCGTCGTTCCACGCGTATCCACCCCAAGAGTACACTTTCGTGCGCCTTAAGAAATCATAAAGAGATTTAGGGATTTCGCTGGCTACGTAAGCGCACCGAAGTACTCTCCGACGAGTTTCCCGGAAGGAAAACGGCTTATCGAAAATAATAAACTGCAGGAAAAATAAACACCCGAGTGGCGTTTCGAGAGGGACTACGTAAAAATTACGTCGAGTAAGGGCCCGCGTAAAATTTACATACCGGAGGAGCGTATCAGGAACGGTACTCGGGCTTCACGAATAAAACTTTATTTCACATATTATGATGCTCGTAAATAGCTTTTGCCAGAACAGAGACGTGTCAACTAAAGTCTGTCAAAATAACCCATGGAGTAATAAAACGATTATTTCGCCGGGGACCAGAGGCGTTCTTAAAGAAATGAACGAAAATCAATAAATGAGTTATAATGGTACACACACACACACACACGCACACGCACATAATTTTTCCAGTTACCGACTATGGCGTATTTATTCCTATTCCCCGAGCGTACGCCCGAAAGTGGTTATTCCCGGTATTATTACAATGGCCCGACACACGTGTTTCGGGCGAGTCACTCAAAATACGAAACGATTCCGTAAGGCAGCGTGTAAGACATTATAAAACTCCCAAAATTTAGAGGATGCCACCTTGTATCGGTTTTGCATTTATAATGAGATTTTATTACTCCACATGTTATTTTGACAGATTATAGGCGATAAGTTCAATAATGTGTATCTTTGACATGCCCGAATTACAATTACACAGTCATAATGCGTGAATAATATCTAATACCAGAAATACGTAACAATTGAAAAAAAAAAATAGTAATATTAGGTTGCCTTTAATCGTTTATTTATTTATGGCTTGGAGATAAATTGTATTTAATAAACAAGATAACGCGAATTTGTACAGATATATATAAGTGGAGTGACCCGAGGATACAAATCAATGGTACATGCATTAACAACAATTGAACATATCTATTCCAGAAGATAATGAGCATCGGAATTCGTACTGCAACTCAATAAGAACTTTACATGACAATTTTAAACCGTAAGTACCTAATTGTATTAATCGGCAGTTCACGTCATTTTTTTATTTAAATCCAATACTCGTTATCGATACTTCAAACGACTTATACGCCGTTCTATTATTTTTATTGCGACTGAACCCCAATTAATCACATTATGTTCCCAATATAAATTTTCAATTCAATTTGTTGTGACATCAGTATTTGTGGTCATTGTTGTTTACGCAACAACTTTTCATTATTGGCACAAGGACAATTTACTTACAGAAAGTGCTAGGATGTAGATATATTTCAAGGATGGCAAATGCTAGAATGTAACTTTGACTGGACTATAACTCGCGACATCCATCAGATGTGAAACATGCTAGGGATTAACTTACACCCAGACTAGACTCTTGCTACCTTCAACAACTCTTCATTATTAGCACAAGAACAATTTACTTACAGAACGTGCTAAGATATATGCATATGCTAAAATGTAACTTTGCCTGGACTATAACCCGCAACACAAATCAAACGTAGAACATACTAGATATTAACTCACACAGAGGTTAGAATCTTGTTATCTTCAACAACTTTTCATCATTGACACAAGAACAATTTACTTACAGAACATGCTAGGATATAAACATAACTCAAGCCTGGCATATGTTAGAATGTAGCTTTGACTGGACTATAACTCGCAAAATCCATCAGACGTGAAGAAACAAGCTATATATTAACTCGTTATTCTAGAATGTTGTACCACATGCTAGTGTGCTAGAATCTGGAATTCATATGATGTGTTAGCAACACGACTAGTTGAAGTAAAAGACTTTCTGTGAATGACCTAAAATTCTATATGGCGTTCCTTAAAAACATTGCAAGACCTTTCCTAAGAGTAATCTAGGAGTGCAAAGCGTTTCAAATAACAAATATGACCTACAGGATATTTTGAAGATATGTCTAAAATCTCCTATGTTTCTCAAAACGGTTTTAAGATCTATTGTGGACAATCCAGCTTCCTGAAACAGTTCATAGTTTTGAAAGGAACTACAAGACGTCTTGAAATTCAATCTAGAATCTTCTATATTCTTTATAAGAGCGTTAAAACAGTTTTTCCTTAGAAATTTGTAGTTCTGACATTGTTCTAATACCAAATATATGACATTTTGAAACTGAATCTAAAACTTTAAAACTTTCTTAGGTGTGATGAAACGTTTTTCTTTAATACGCTGAAATTCTAAAATTGCATAAAATTTCAAAAGATTCTACAAAGTTTTAAATCTGAATATAGAATCTGCTGTGTTCCATATAAGCTCTGCGAGACCTTTTTCTGAATAATCTATGACTACAAAATGTTTCAATCGTCATATCTCATCTACAAAACGTTATCTAGATCTCCTCTGAGTTAAGTGGATATCTAATATGCTTGTTTGAGTTAAAATGCTATATATCTGGATGAGCTAAAACCCTATATCGGTTAAAAAGTTATGATCAAATCTTTTGAAGAAAAATTTAGAAACTTCTATGTTCCTTGTAAAGTTTATGAGACGTTTTTTAATGTATAAGACGTATACCGTCGAATCTAGAATCTGATATGTTCCATACAAAGTCTTGGAGATATGTGTTTGGATAATCTATGATTACAGAACAACTTAATCCTCAGATATTACCAATAAGACGGTTTCAGATTAACTTTAGAATCTACTATATCCTTTATGAACTCTAAAGGAAATTTCCAGAGAATTCTAAGGAAATGATCTCGACATCAGACCATTTTATATCTACAAGATATTACAAGATTAAATACAAAAGTTACAAGATTAGAATGGAATGTAAATTATTCTACGTGTCTTAAATGGTTTGCAACAACCTTTTCTAGTTAATTCAAGACTATAAAAGTTCAAATACAACACGTAAAACGTTTTGAAGGTATATCTATAATCCTCTATTGTTAAAGGATTCATATCTTATATGAGTTATTAACATATCATCTAGATAATCTAGGATTTTGAAAAGGTTCAAAGTTCTTAGGAAATGTATCAGGCGGTTTGAAGTTCAATTTAGAATCTTATATTACTTAAGAGTCTTAAGATATCCTTTTCTCGGTAGTTAACAATTACGACATTGTTCAAAGTCAAAATACGACCTTGTAAAACTAAACCTAGGATATTTAAAGAATCCTTATAATTATCAATTTTCGATAGTATATGGCTTTTTGACTTTTCAGATATAATCTATAATACGCTTTGAAATTAAATTTGTAATCTTCTATATTTCCTATGGACGTTGAATTTTTTATGGGAGATCTCTGGAAGATCCTAGCACAAGGATCTAGGCAAGGGTTACTATATTATAGATTGTGATTGAATCTAAAAATTTATTTGTAGCTAATGTAGGTAATTTTTGAGAACGAAAAGATGAAACAACTGAAGATGGAAGGGGCGAAGAAACCAAATTTGTAATTTCTACTAAATTATTGTACCTTAATTGATTTATATAAAGGTTATAGAATAAGTTGAACACGAGCTTATGTAATTGCGGTATAAAGAGTGTGAGTCAAACTGAAAGTAGAAAGAAGGATGAATCAAGCAAACTGTGATAACTAACATAGAAGTCATACAAGAGATATCAAGGTCTTGTTATATAGGAGGTGTTGCAATAAGTGATACTGAGATCTTCAAAAGTTAGAATCTCATTTGAAGCAATTCGAATATAGATAGATCTTCTGAAGGAAACTTACTAGTTGGTTGGCGTGTTCTGTCGTTATTAAATAGTCTTTCCCATATCCTTTCCACACAATTGCTAGTTCCTCTTCTGTCTCTATGTATTCATTTCTATCCTTTCCTATTCTTGCTGTACGGTGTTTTTGGAAGCATAGCTTTCTTATCGCGGGCTTCGCTCGAAGCGCTGGATCGGTGAGGGATATTAACATCGAAAACACGAGCGATTCGGATGGCCAATTATCGCGCCGTGCTAGCTGTCTGGTCGCAACTGTTGTTACAATTGTTCGTATTGTTAGTTGCCTACTCCAGGGGTGGCAACTGCGGGCTGGATTGGTGAGTGGCGGTATATATATTATATAAAGCTATGCTTCCCCTCTCGAGCATTGCCAAAGTCTCCGATTCCGTTTTTGATGTATATTAGATATTACTTTGATTTTCTTATGTAATCCGAAACTGTCACTTATCTTGTAACTGTTCTATTTCGCTGCACATTCTGTCCGTCTGTAACTATAAGAGCTAAACTCATACAAGAGAAATCCAGGTCATGCTATACAGGAGGCGTTGCAGTAAGTGTACTTTTTAAAACTGAGACCTTAAAAAGTTAGAATCTCATTTAAAGCACGTTCGAAGGTTTTTAACAGTGTTCAACATTTCGTTTGCAGGACTTTCATAATGATAGAACTAGCGAACGCGACGACCATTTACATCTCATCAGTCCTCCTACTAATATGCGGCTGCATCTACTGGTACTTCTCCGCAACTTTCAAGTATTGGAAGAGTAGAAACATACCGCAATTAAATCCGATCGTTCCCTTCGGCGACACGCTCAACCTGTTCCTCGGGAAATGGACGTTCGGGCAATTCTTCTCCGAGAACTACCTCGAGTTTAAACGGAGAGGACTGAAGCACGGCGGCGTGTACTGCCTATGGACGCCGGTGTACGTCCCCGTCGATCCGGAGATCATAAAGAGGATCATCATATCCGACGCGGAGAATTTCCCCAATCACGGCTTCTACCTGAACCCGAAGGACGATCCCCTGTCCGGCCACATCTTCAACATGGAGGACGGGCCGTGGAGGACGCTAAGATCGAAGATGCCCCAAGCCTTCACCTCGGCCAAAATGAGGAAAATGTTCTTGATGATAGCGGAAATCTCGGATACCTTCCATAAAGTGTTGGACCGTCTCGCCGAGGAAGAGCGTCCGATCGACATCAAATTAGAACTATCCCAATTCACCGCGGACGTCATGTCGGCTTGCATGTTCGGAATGGAGAGTGACATTCTGAAAGGCAAAAATAAGGACCTCTTGGAACACGGAAGGAGCTTCTTCGATTACCAATGGAACCTGTACAAGAACACCTTGGTCTTGACGATCCCGAGGAACATCCTAAAGATGTTCAATTTCAGGATATTCAGAAAACAAACCGAAAACTACATCATGGATATGTTCGCCAACATCCACAAGTACAGAAAAGACAACAACGTAGTCAAGCACGACATGGCCCAAAATCTAATGAAGTTGATGGAAGAAGACGAACAGGAGAAAGATTTCAACGGAAAAACTCCCATGAAACCGTTGGACATGAAGGAGTTCGCGGCGCAAATGTTCGTGTTCTTCTGTGCCGGCTTCGAGACGTCTTCCAGCGCGCAGACTTTCGCCATCTACGAGCTCGCCAGGAACCCGGAATGCCAGACCAAACTGAGGAAGGAGATCAAGGAGACTCTGGCCAAACACGACAATCAACTCACCTACGATGCAGTGATGGAAATGAAATATCTCGAGGCAGTTGTCGATGGTAAAGCGTGACGGTATAAGCAAGACGGGTTCTGGTATACGAGTTAATGAAGGTCCGTTTGCAGATTTCGGAGACATCCGGGACAACCAAAATCTGAAAAACGGGCCTTTACATGGGGATTCGGTGCCAGAACCCGTGTCGCTTAACTACTATATTCCTTCGTCTTTCTTCCAGAAACGTTAAGGAAGTACCCAGTGTTCCCCATTATCGCCCGAAGCTGTAGACAAGATTACAAAATACCCGGAACAGACACCACATTGGAAAAAGGCACCCTGTTAATTGTATCGAACATGGGAATCCAACGGGACCCGGAATATTACCCCGACCCCGAGAAGTTCATACCGGATCGATTCCTTCCGGAGAATAAGCACACGAGACCTTTCGTCTCTAATTTACCGTTTGGAGAAGGGCCAAGAATTTGTGTCGGTAAGAGATACGTCCACATAATTTACAATATACATATTTTAAACGTTTTTTTTTTAGGGAAGCGTTTCGGTCTTTTGGAGACAAAAGTTGGCTTGATCACGATGGTAAGGAATTACGAGATAACCTTGAACGAAAAGACGAAGGAAGGCCTCTCATTCCCCGCTTGGGAGTTGATACTGAGGAAAAGTGGCGACGTGTGGGTCAACCTGAAGAAAATTCGAGATTAAGCGGAGTCACTGTCTTTGACTCACATGTAAAAATGTTAGTCTTCTAATAAAAATATTGTTAATGCACAACGCAGAAATGTATATCATATTATTACATTGAATCGTTAATGATAATATATAATATTAATAATATTAAACGTGAAATACATCTTATAAATATATACATGGATTGTAAGTTATGTAAGGTAAATAATTTTATAATAATTAAAAGTTGTGAGCTTACATCATTTCAATACAGTCATAGTTTTTGAAGTGAAACTTTTATATCCTCGTCCGGCAGATATTTTTCGTAAGAGTAATATCAAAGCTTACGGGTAGGGGGTTTGCGATGCCAATGTTGTCGATTTAACTGTATTAAATTTCTATCTTCGCCGCGAGATGATGCAAGAATTCAATAAGAAATTCGATGGTGTCATTTTACTGTAATAAGAATGTGGCAATGATTCTAAATTTCTTGGAATTATGGCAAAGATGAGATAAATATGAGTTTAGCCCATAGAAATATAATAAAGAATGCCAATAGGTACAACTGAGATTCGGCTAAATTCTCCACATAACGAACAAGCACCTGCTACTTGTACATGCGCAGAAGGTGTTTTCGTGCCACATCGTTGCAAGTTTTTTTTGTTGTTGGTATTTTTCAAATTAAGTTCGGGCAGGTAATTGAAAAAAAAATTTGGCAACGCCGCCTGAGAAGTACATGCGGAATAACAAGAAACTACACAGCGTTATAGAAGTCGGCTTTTATGAGTTATTGATCCCTTTTTGCTTTAATGTTTTTTAATTCGTTAGAAAATTTCTCTTTAGTTTCGAATTTAAATTTAGAAAAAAATGAAGTGCAACAACTTAATCATATCAAATTTTACGAAAGCTAAGTCAAAGACCCTTAGTCCTCCCCTGATGACAGCACCGTGAAATATCCCGCATAATACGCTATTTACTGCGCAAACTCAGAAGTGGGTCAATCTGTCCTATGAGGTGCTAAATTGTTCAGAACTGATTGCCAATCTAGAGTTTCGTCCCAACTACATCTCATGACTTTCTAAAATGACATTCAATTTTATGTAAATTTGAGCTGTAAGTGTAATACAGATTGCCCTCGCTGTAGATTTTAGAAAGCTTGAAAGCTAGAAAACAAAATTTTCGTCAAAACGCTAGAAGACCTTATATCAAACGACACGTTTGAACGTGCAACTCATTTGTCGAAACATCTGGTTGGGCATCTTGAACTATTAAAAGTAAAAACACACTCAAAGCATTAACAACGTGATTAGAGAGACACTTTCGTCACCGAAAAAACCGAAAAGCAATCATCGTTTCTTCGCGTTAGAGTCACGTCACGATGACAAAGAGCGACTTTATCGCCGCAGTCTGGAGAGATGTAACGGCCACTCTTTATCTATGACGCTCCATTGAAAAATGCCCCAGTTAAAAGGTTTAATATCCGAGGAGGTTGCAGGAGACACCGATTAAAAGTTACGATCCAGATACGGCCTAATGATTCACCGCACTTAACGGACTCCCCGCTCCCGGAGTCAGGCTGCCGCCGTCCCCGAGAAAGTGACAATTCCTCGTTTAAGAGATTCCCACTCTGTTCGGGGGATTACGATGGGCCCGGATAAAAAACAGCCTTTAAACTTTCGAGGCCGTTAAGAACGTTGTCAGGCAGCTTCGTTCGCGATAAAATACGCCGTGGTTGACACCCATGACGCCACACCAATTTCACAACATATCGGCGGTTAAACGTAACTGTTTCCAAATTTTAGACTAGTCTAAGGTGGATAACTAATAAAGATAACAATAAGGAGATATCTACACTGACGGAAACATCAATGCTAGGTATATCCCTAAGAACCAAGATACCCAATACAGCTATAAACAGCATACAAGAATAACAGATGCTATATAGTATTTGCTAAGAAAACTTAAATGGGACTGAGCTGGGCATATTGCCAGAAGAACAGACGATAGATGGACCAAGCGAATACTAGAATGGCGGCCACGACAGAATGCTCTTAGAAGCAGGAGCAGACCTCGGATAAGATGGTCAGACGACTTGAAGATTTAAAGGAAATTGGACCCAAGTGGCACAGGACCGAGAAGGGCGTAAGGATTTGAGGGAGGCCTACGTTTAGCAGTGGACACTTCAGGCTGGTTGATGACGATGATGATGATGATGAAGGTGAATAATAGATTATTAGATTAGGTAATGAATTACGCATATAAAAATTTATCTTTAAACGAAGCATAGTAAACTCCACATGGGATCTGTCAAAAAAATAGTTTACCTGTAACCGTCATGACGCTAATTTTTGTTGAAATGTCTCAAAAATATCATCAGAAATAAGAATTTCATTATACCTCAGTTCAAAAATGGTGACAGGAAAAAGAAGATGACAGTATTGGATTTCATATTGAATCTCGCATCAGAAGTTCATGAAATACAGTTGGAGCAAAATTCAAATTCACTTCGTCTTTCCCAAAATACCAAAAAATAGAATCGTTACAAAAACGATATATGGAATAAGTTCATGACGCTACGTTTGGTTTACTAAGAACTTAAAGAGAACATGATTGAATGTCATATTGAATTTCGTTTCAGAAGGTCATGAAATATAGTTTGGACGAAACTCGAATTAAACTCATTTTTCCCAAAAATCCCAAAAAATTGGAATAGTTGCAATAACTACGTGGCGTGCTTGTTCATTTTTCAATACTCTACAACTTCTGTTAAGACACTTTTCTTCTACGATCAATACTAAAAATGTATAGGCGAAAAACATGAAAAAATTCTAGTTTTCCATCAAAACTCGAAAACTGTATTACTTTGTTTATAACATATTTGTGGACGAAACCCATATGCTTCCAATGTTACATTCTGCTACGTCACGTTTTTCTAAAAATCACGAATTAGCAACGAGTCGAATTCTCATTCGTTAATCTAACTAATTCTGAGTAACACATGCAGCGCTACGTCATACACTCTATCCCATTTAGTTTAGTCAGGAAAACGATCCGATATTGTGCTCGCGAAGAGTTAACTGTTTGTTTACTTATGGGTACGTGTAGAAACTTTTATCTGGAGAACCGCGACACTCCGTCGCCAAAGTTCTATGTCAAAAACTACGATAGATAGACGTTTGAGATTTTGAGAGATTGATGGGATACCATGTGAGCAAAAGTCGTGTAAATTTGAACGCGATTCTTCAGTTAGTTTAGTCGGTATCAATCTGTGCATTAATTGCAAACTTGAAAATCTGTCTCGCTTTGGCCGGAAACCATTTACGACCGATTTCCGGTCGGATAAATTCTTAGAAGAGAAGACGAGAGGCCTACGTGACCTACGTCATCAGGTAGTGGGAGATTGATAGTTGCTAAGTGGGGAATTTAGAAGGCTCTGATAGGTCCGAAGTCTAGAGAGCCGGAGAGTTGACACTCAGTTATTGGTCAGGACGTCACTTCCGGTTAATGGAAAGGGTCAGTTGCGAGCGAGTGAGTTTGAGAACTAGGACTAAGCTCCGAAACTCGAAAGGGTTTGGATGGCTGAGCCCTTGTGGCTCAGCCATCTATTTTTGTTTGGTATTAGTTTGGACATTGGTTTTGGGTAAATCAAATTAGTTCGGATCTGTTGTATTGACAAACTTTTGAGAAGTGAACCCCTAAATTTGAGGGGCCCCATTGTTCAATTTGAGTCAACGATAAATCTGTGCGTTGGATTCGAGTGCCGGTCCGTGAGAGATACTGATCGTGAGTGAATTGGTTTGCGTAGTACGTGAAGGTCGAACCAATTGAGCTAGTGTGGAAGAGTTCGCTATCGAGGAGACTCGGAGGCTGACTCAGTATCCTATCCCGAGTGTTGTAACTTGAGCGAAGTGACAGGTAAATCTTGTGTTGGTAATCTGAACACTTTAAGTAAGTCAATTAGTCAAAAATCCGGTTAATTAAGTTTCAGTTTTAGGTTTATGTCATTTTGTGTAGTTAGTAAAATTATCTTCGCTATTTAATTGTGAACCCGAATATGTAAATTAAGTGTATGTGTAAATAGGAACGATATTTCGATGTTTTTTATTGGACGTACCTAATTAAACGGCTATATTCATAAATTTGAGTTTTTCTTTCGACCACACCCGAGATATTCTTTGGCTAGCCGGCGGTTTGGTGTGATTAATAAGTAAGTAAAAACATACGTAACAATTCAAAAATTTTTTCTGTTTGGTTTGATCGAACTAACGACAGTATCGTTGAATACGAGCGCTCACATCATCTAATAACATTCTGTTACATGAATGCCACATAGGCGACTCCGATACCTTCCATTTTGATTTCTGCAAAGCAAGTTACGGTCGAATTAACAAACTATTCTATTTCACCCCTTAGAAAGACCTTTCTGCGTGGTGAACAATACATGACAAAATCAAAAACAAAATGAATAGTTTGAATACCAGGGCAACGAGTCAAAAACTCGGCGGTCAAACACGAAAATAAAAACAAGATTTTAAATATGATGACAGTCTATTAGATCATCAAACTTTTTTAGGAAACGCTCAAGTGTTAAATTTTCTTAAAAGTCTTAAATTTTGGATAAGAGGACGATAATTACTTTGTACATGAACTTTACGACCTTACAACCCAGATTCTTGTATCTAATTTATCCAACCCAAAAAATTGTTTTCAGCATCTTCTTTTCCTGAAATATCTTACTCCCATTGAACCAGTTTCAATACATCGGCGTTCAGTCTTCGTGATTCAAGCACAAATACCCGAAATAATGTTCAAAATTTAAAAAGAAATTCAAAAAGACTTTAAAAAAGCAAAGTTTAACTCCTACTTCCCATTTCAAAGACTAAAAATGGAAATCTGTTAACATCACCCAAGACTTCATCCAGCGCAACCCGCGATAAGCAACCTCTCCATTTCCCGTAATAAAAACACAGCGTATCGCATTTTTTTTAATTCCGCCCTATGTTCAACAGAAGGAAAAAAAACCTAAACGTAATTAAATCTCGATCTCATATTTCACCTCTTCGCTGATAAGCGGGCCGTTGTAACTTTTAGCAACGTTGAAACGAAAGCATGCAAAGAAGCATATGTACGTTTCGGCGTAGGCGCGTGAGACTATCAGCTGATCTTTCCAACCCTCCGGGTGGAAATTAATTACGGTCATAAATCTTGTCGATTAATTTATTTCCATTTACGTGTACATAATGCACGGCAGCGGCGTTGAAAAGAAAACCTCTGTAGAGGCAGGCAATCGCCTCGTATAAATCGTGTTTTTGTCGTGTTTTTTTCTCCTCCATTCTCGATCGGATCGTCGGGGTGAAAACAGCCCCTATATCGCGGCATTTTTATAAAAATTTCAGGAGCGCGGGGATGCTTGTATCTGCCGTTCTCGTGAATGTGATGGAAGTACAAATGAATATACATTCGGCGCCGAACGTGGCCGTATTCAGAGTAGTGGCACAGGAGCAATTTAAAATAATCTGAGATTATTGGGGGGCGCTCTAAACGGCGCGCTTTGCACTAAACAAGTCTCCTTGTTCCTTCTTTTAAAATAGGCTAAAGCCTGTTCCTTCATCGGTTTTATATCGTCACACTATCTTTTCCTTGGGCACCAAGTACTACCTGCCGTCAGATGATTCATCCCTTACTATTCCCACTTCAGCTACTAGTAAACAATATTCTCATAAACTAATAGGGTCGAGTGTGCAATGGTACTAGGGGTGGCACGTACCTACCCGAGATCCTAGGAAACGCGATACACTAGTACTGATCGTGCAATGGTACCAGAGAATGGCGTGCAAGGTACCCGTCTACATACCAGTGGCAATTACCCCAAGGACGTTCAATGAGTACTAAGGGAAAGGCACACGCAGTATTCTGCCCTAAAAGTGGCACTGTACTAACAGTAACAAACTGATGTTTGAAATATTAAATAGAGGCAACTACTATTATTACTCTTACTTGACTTAGTTAAATCACAGTAGAAACATGAAAGGCTCAGTGATAAACTCACCAATATAGTGACTTCTTCCAATTGCCTTGCTCAATATTACTGAATTTTCGCACAGGAGAACGGCTAAACTAATCACACAATACAACACAAACTCTTATGAAGGGTGACCGAAGACTAAAACACACAGGTGAGCCTGTTTAAAATCATAACGTTTCCCTTTAGCTTTTCGTTCAAGACGAACCACTCTCTTGACTTGTATAAGAATTAGAAAGCAACTTCAGTCGCTTAGCTCACATAGCCCCTAACGAAGTGTTACAATTCATATGTTTTACTGTGTTGTTTGTCCAGGCTTCACTTCCTTCTGCTAAAACAGGCTAAATTTTGTTCTATATGTTGTCACACCCTCTTTTCTTGGGTGCCCAGTACTCCTTCTGCCGTCAGGTGATTTATCCCTTGCTACTGGCACAAGTATGTTAGTTGCCATTCTGTTGAAGTGTTGGTTCCATCTTAATGTCCATCTGTTAATAGTTTCTATTATACCACGCTTACTTATATCTGCATTTCGCTCTCTGTCCCATAACATTTCCCCCGAAATCCTCTTACCATCCTTGTTGTCTCAAGAAGTCTTCTTATTTTTGACGTATCTGCTCTCATTTGCGCTGTATATTGGGTCTTATTGTTGTTTTGCATATTCATGTTTTTGTGGTACGGTCAATATGAGTGTTACTCAGTTGATTGGGCATTCAGCTAATGTCACTTGTTACCGGACTTCTACTACTTCACTATAGCCTGACACTGAAATTTAAGTTGTTGGATTATTTGTCTATCAATTTCTATCTTCATCTCCGGGATTCGTAAGACGTGGTCATACATTTTGTTTTTTCTGTGGAATTTTCGAAGTTATATTTCCTTCCTGTTGTGTTAAAAATGTGTGTAAGTCTCTGAAGTTCATCTTCATTTTCTGCGAAGAGTACTGCTTCAACATACAACTCAAAATTCGTTTCCGTAATTTAATTTCGAGACAATAAGTCCAAGCAAAGGAGTTTCGCACTAGTTCGTTTACGCCCAAAATTGGGAAGACCAAATTTCATAGCTTTTTTTAGAAAAGATAGAAAAGGATTTTCAAAGGAAATAAATGGATAGAGGGAAAGAGACTGCATATTTTTATGGACAAACTTGCACTTTTTCAGTAGTTCATATCTTAGAAAGTAAATGCATCACGAATGAAATTCTTCCAGGTTTGTCTTGCTGAAACTGAAATTTTGAAAATTGAATTTTGGGGCATTTTTGGAAAAATGCAAATCCTTCCGTTTTCAATCAATCAACCCGTATTTAAATTCGCCAGCTTTTATCACAGATATTAAATATCGGTAAAAGGGAATCAACCTGAAATATCCACTGGAAAAACGTTATGCGCGGATGCGTATAACGTATATGCTTTCGTGTTGTTTCAAATAAAACTTCATGAAATTTTATACTAGCATGAATTAATTATAAACCCCCCGAAGTTATTTTGCGGTCGGCAACCCTCGGCTCGGGGCCATTTCGCTTTTTGTCCGCTCTGCACGTATCAACGTCCGGAAATTGTTTACGTTATGCGCGATAGAAAATTTAATTATAATGAATTAAAATAAGTTTCGAGATCGACGGCAAAAACTCGTCCAGAATGTAAGAGCAAAAACGCCGGAGTTCGAGGTAGAGTAATTCGAATTAATTACTCTGTCCAGAATTAAAATTAGACAGAACCTCAAATTTCAGTTCGGTCTGCAACGTTGGGAAGGTAATTTCCAGTAAGTTTAGATGACAGATTTGGCACAATTTGTAATAATGATTACCTCGATTGAGAAGTTAATCAATCGTTTGATCTGGTTTTAAAATGTTAAAATGTATTTTTGGTCAAATTGACACTTCCTTCAAATTGTCCTTTAATTTCAATAGCATCTTAACTCGCCAAATCAAAACTTTAGACATGTGCGAAATTTGCGGGCAAATATTTGAAAAATGCGAATTTCTTAGTGAAATTGGATATTGATATTTAAAGTAAGTATAATTAATAATTAAATAAAAGGATATTTACAATCAGTTTTGAAAATTTGAAATAAGGTCCAAATTAGCATATTTTTATAGTTGTTGCAACAGAAAACATCAAAAGTACAATTACTTGGATTTCAATTAAATATAATTAATAATTTAATTAAAGGATATTTATAATAAATTTTGAAACTTTGGAATAGGGTCTAAATTAGTATATTTTTACAGTTGTTACAATACAAATTATTAAAGGTTAACTACATGAACTTAAATTAAATATAATTAATAATTCAATAAAAAGATATTTAAAATAAATTTTCAGATTTTGGAATAAGGTGTAAATTAACATATTTTTACAGTTGTTGTAACCGAAATCACCAAAAGTAGATACAATTACTTGAATTTAAATTAAATTTAATTAATTGTTCAATTAAAGGACAATTAAATAAGTTTTGAAATTTTGGAATAGAGCCTAAATTAGCATATTTTTAGAGTTGTCGCAACAAAAACTATCAAAAGTATAGTTACTTATATTAGAATAAAATATAATTAATAATTCAATTAAAGGACACTTATATAGGTATAAGTTTTGCAACTTTGGAATAAGGCCTAAATTGTCATATTTTTATAGTTGTTGCAACAAAAATCATCACAAGTATAATTACTTGAATTTCAATTAAATATAATTAATAATTTCATCCAAAGATATTTATAATAACATTTGAAACTTTGGAATAAGGTCTAAATTAGCATATTTTTACAGTTGTTACAACAGAAATTATCAAAGGTTAATTACCTGACTTTAAATTAAATATAATTAATAATTCAATTAAAAGATATTTAAAATAAGTTTTTAGACTTTGGAATAAGGTGTAAATTAGCATATTTCTACAGTTGTTGCAACCGAAATCATCAAAAGTAGGTACAATTAATTGAATTTAAAATAAATTTAATTAATAGTTCAATTAAAGGACAATTATAATAAGTTTTCAAATTTTGGGATAGAGTCTAAATTAGCATATTTTTAGAGTTGTCGCAACAAAAACTATCAAAAGTACAGTTAATTGTATTAAAATTAAATATAATTAATAATTCAATTAAAGGACATTTATAGGGACATTTAAATAGGTTTTGCAACTTTGGAATAAGGCCTAAATTATCATCTTTTTATAGTTGTTGCAACAAAAACCATCACAAGTACAATAATTACTTGAATTTCTTTGAAAAGATATTTATAATAACATTTGAAACTTTGGAATAAGGTCTAAATTAGTATATTTTTACAGTTGTTACAACAGAAATTATCAAAGGTTAATTACCTGAGTTTAAATTAAATATAGTTAATAATTCAATTAAAAGATATTTAAAATAAATTTTTAGACTTTGGAATAAGGTGTAAATTAGCATATTTTTACAGCCGTTGCATTCAAAATCATCAAAAGTAGGTACAATTACTTGGATTTAAATTAAATTTAATTAATAACTCGATTAAAGGACAATTATAATAAGTATTGAAATTTTGGAATAGAGCCTAAATTAGCATATTTTTAGAGTTGTCGCAACAAAAACTATCAAAAGTACAGTTACTTATATTAGAATAAAATATTATTAATAATTCAATTAAAGGACACTTATAAGGACATTTATAGGTATAAGGTTTGCAACTTTGGAATAATGCCTAAATTGTCATATTTTTATAGTTGTTGCAACAAAAATCATCACAAGTACAATTAATTGAATTTCAATTAAATATAATTAATATTCCATCAAAAGATATTTATAATAACATTTGAAACTTTTGAATAAGGTCTAAATTAGTATATTTTTACAGTTGTTACAACAGAAATTATCAAAGGTTAATTACCTGAGTTTAAATTAAATATAATTAATAATTCAATTAAAAGATATTTAAAATAAATTTTTAGACTTTGGAATAAGGTGTAAATTAGCATATTTTTACAGCTGTTGCAACCGAAATCATAAAAAGTAGGTACAATTACTTGAAATTTAAAATAAATTTAATTAGTTATTTATATTAGGATTAAATATAATTAATAATTCAATTAAAGGATACTTATAAGGACATTTATATAAGTTTTGCAACTTTGGAATAAGGCCTAAATTGTCATATTTTTATAGTTGTTGCAACAAAAATCATCACAAGTACAATTACTTGAACTTCAATTAAATATAATTAATAATTCCATCAAAAGATATTTATAATAACATTTGAAACTTTGGAATAAGGTCTAAATTAGCATATTTTTACAGTTGTTACAACAGAAATTATCAAAGGTTAATTACCTGACTTTAAATTAAATATAATTAATACTTCAATTAAAAGATATTTAAAATAAGTTTTTAGACTTTGGAATAAGGTGTAAATTAGCATATTTCTACAGTTGTTGCAACCGAAATCATCAAAAGTAGGTACAGTTAATTGAATTTAAAATAAATTTAATTAACAGTTCAATTAAAGGACAATTATAATAAGTTTTCAAATTTTGGGATAGAGTCTAAATTAGCATATTTTTAGAGTTGTCGCAACAAAAACTATCAAAAGTACAGTTAATTGTATTAAAATTAAATATAATTAATAATTCAATTAAAGGACATTTATAGGGACATTTAAATAGGTTTTGCAACGTTGGAATAAGGCCTAAATTATCTTCTTTTTATAGTTGTTGCAACAAAAACCATCACAAGTACAATTACTCGAATTTAAATTAAATATAATTAATAACTCAATTAAAAGATATTTGCAATAATTTTTAAAACTTTGTAATAAGGTTTAAATTAGCATATTTTTACAGTTGTTGCGACAGAAACCAACAAAAGTACTTTAAAAAACTAAATACAAGAGTAATTTACTTGAATGTAAATTGAATTTAATTAATAATTCATTTAAAGGGCATTATAATAAGTTTTGAAAGTTTGGAATAGAATCTAAATTATCATATTTTTACAGTTGTTGCAGCACAAACCATTAACAGTACAATTACTTGAATTTAAATTAAATATAATTAATAGTCCAATTAAAGGATATTTATAATAAGTTTTACGTGCCCAAAATGTCCTTTATTCGCTCTTTTTCAAATTTGCAAGAGTGACACACACTGCCCAATTTCATTGGTTCAAGTAACGGTTTGATTTTTGATATTTAATCAAATGACTTCGTTGATTATATTTCATTATTTTGTCTAATTGTTTATTGTAAAAAAAACATTGATAATTATGTAACCTGGACGCACAATCGTCTCACTGTAATTTTTGATGATGTAGCAAATATGATTCAGTCATATTTGACTAAGAGAATTAATTATGTGAATATTAAATAAGATTATCCTGTAATAAATGGAAATATTTTTTGCATTCCTGCTATTGGAAAATAAACTGTTATTACTTTTTTTCCGGAAGAAGTCCCTATTCAAAGATGAGGAGATGAAATATACGTAGAAGTCTGAAAATCATTGAGGAGGAATTATTATGCTTGCACATGTTTCGAATCTCTAGGGTTCATCTTCAGCAAAACGTTGCTTGTAAGAAACGAATCAATAATGTGTTTATCATATTTACCCCCTTTTACCATATCTTATTTGTAGTTGTCTTATCCTATAATTAATCCATCAGCATGTAAGAAATTAATTAAAATGTAACCTTAAAACTATAAAACATAATTATTAAAACCAAATATTAAAACTGAAGTGTTACCTACATGATGGACCGAGATTACCGTGGAAAATCTTTCACAAAAGTAAAATTCATTAAAAGAAACTAACCCAAGAATCAACATCCAATTGTATTATTATTATTATTTATAAATAGTACTCACATTTCCCGATTTTCGTACGTCGCTAATGTCGCTCGATTAAAATGCCTCCCCCCATCGGCCTCACTTGCCGCATTCGGATGTGGTACTTCGCCCCCCCTTCTCCCTTCTCCCGTGTGACTCGATGTCAACTTCAATTTGCAGTCCGAACACGCGTAATGAAAATCATATTTCACCGGTTTCAATTTCGAAAGCACGGATCCGGATGTTAGCGAAATTAGGGGATGCTTGAAAAAATGTCTCGCGAGAATAATTCAAGATTATTGTTCCTTCACTTTTATTCTAATGAAAATTCTTTCGCCGCCTCATTGTTCCACGCTCGCTCCGCGCGTTATATCTTTTAATGACGTTTTTGGGGGGGCGTTAGGAGCAATGAATATGCTGGGAGGGCGGTATTATTAAAAGTTGGAGAGGGGGGGGCGGGGGTTGTTTTTAACTTTAATTTAATTCAGTTAAATCTTGAACTAGTTCGAGTAGAGATTTCTCGTTTCTGTGGTAAGGGTTTGTAGGGCCGGTAAAACCCGAATTTACTCTTGGGAGATGTTCTTTATTGATGCGCCTTCATTTGCATGTCGAACAAGACTCCTCTGCTCTAGTGTAGAGGATACGGTTCTCGGTACCTTGCTATCGTCAGCAATAACATATGTAGTATATATGTATGTTAATTAATTAATAAACAACTATTTAAGCGTTCATCACACTTTTTCACCATTACATCACAGCAATTCTGATTGAGTCTCCTTGTGACTTGTTGATCCAATTATATCGTGATGTGCCTCCCCTTCTTTTGTAGGCCAATCAATAGAGATTCTTTTGTGTGACAAAAATACTAACACCGACATCACACAACAGACAGTCCGTATTCTCTATTATCTATAACTATTTTTAATCAACAACAGCATTTTCTGTTAGTTTTTGACGTGATAAACGTCTTATAAATCGATGTGCGGGCTACCTACACTTTCCTGAAAACATTGTAACGGTACGCCAGACCCATGCGTGCGAGCTAGAGTGAGAGCGAAAACAATAGACAGAGATTAGCGGTTGCCTCGCAATCTCTCTTCCACTACAGCTTTACTTGGCGATCGGCTCTGTTCACGATGGAAGGGGCACGCGCTACGCGCGTTCTGGCTGCACTGCTTCCACTCCGTTGGCGTTGACGGCGACAGCACGTTAGATAAACTTATCTGAATATTTACTGTGCATACCATTGCTTATTACGATTACAATAACAATTGCGGCAATAAGGTAATTAATTATTGCATTCTAAGAGTTTGATTAGTTATATAATCTCATATACTTGTTCTTGGATCATTAAAACAAAGTGGCAACGGTCAACGTGTGCAGTAATAATGAAAACAATTATCCTGCGTAGCAATTCATGGCAAGTTCAAGATTAATGTTTAACTTCACACATGTCATAACAATGTGTCTAAAATGACAAGTTGGACTGGCCAACCGCAGTACGAAAAAATCTTCTATAATATAAAACAGCAATGATAATTTTGTGATAATAATTCAATGCAATGCATAAACGTATGCAATTTTTCATCAATGTTTTCTTATGACGTTATTACGTAAAATTATCGTCCGTAAACTGACTTTACAGACAACTAAATTTTTTGCTTATAAAATCAAAACTAAAGAAGCATCTTGACGCTCAGAATGGAAAGATATGAAATGTAGAATACTGCACCACTTATAGCATTTTTCTTAGGTTACACAGATATATTTTCTAAAGAAAGTGCTCACTATTGTATTTACTTAACATCTGCAGATATAGATGCGTTCCTCCATTAACCTTGTTATTAAACTTTGTAAAACATTAATAATGATGGTGAGTAGAAAACATAATAAACTATTATTAGGGACTATATTTTATGTCATTACATAGTCAATTTTCGGTCAGTAATTTTCACATTAAAGGGTAATGCAGAAATCCTCTATTTATTGGAGTATAGACCAGGTTGCCATTCTAACATATTGTGAATAGGAGATGTGTCTCCTGCTCTCCACACGCATCCCAACCATCTAGCCCTTTTCCTTGCATTCCCTTTATAATTCCTCGATCGTCAGTTCTACACCAGTATATTCATCTTTTTCTAATTTTTTTAATCCAAATATTGTTCTCATTATTTTCTTCTCGTGTACTAATATTCGCTCCTCTTGCTTTTTGGTCCTTGTTATTCTCAGTAAATCCTCATGATTTACGTTTCTACTGGAAATCTTCCAATTTTTAAGTTTTTGGAAAAGCTCCCAATCACTCATTCCTCTTATTTCCCGTTAGAACTCCATACGGGGAACTTCTTCAGAACTACTCCCTAAAACGCTTTGCGATGCTTTGAGGCACTGCGGAGTTTCGCCTGAAAAACGTCTCCAAAGTTGGCGTCAGCCAATCAACGCTCCTGTTTCATTTTCACATGGCCAATAGAGGTTGAAAGGCTCAGAATCAGAAGACGCCACACCGTTTTTTAACAAGAAGGGAGTATCAGCCGGTTTATCAATCCGGAAATGGACACTAATTTACATACAAATTCCAAATAGCTGGTGCTGAAGTGACAGGCGCAAACGAAGAAGGCCAAAAAGCTCCTGGATGCAAGGAATTAGAAAATCTGAAAGCAGAAGATTGGAGTGATCAGCAAGTGTGGAGAATGACAACTGGAAGGCGTAGAATAACGCTGTAGAACCGGATATTAAAAACAGTATAGTTAGAGGTTCAAGGGTATTTTCAAGCTGATTGAAAGAGAATGATACGTCGATTTAAACTTTGTTGTGAGATGAGCCAGAACAACCATTAGAACCCCCAAAATACATTCCTGGCACAGCTTCGTTATCTATTCATAGAACATCTACAACAGCCCCTTTCGTTCCAGGGAAAAATGAAGAGAACACTTACGTATCGAAGTCGAATAAAACTCCTTCGGCGGAATCCATTTTAATGACATTGTACGCAGCGCAATAATTGTTCAAGCCGTGCCCCATCTGTACGAAATCTGTCCCCGTAATAAACTAAAGTGTTTTAAGGACACGAAAAAGATGAGAAGCGGCGCATTTACGACTGCAACTCCGTGTGTCATTGGCGACGTCCCTATAAAACCGGGAAGCGGAGCTTTCCGTCTCCCGTCTCGTTTCCACGGTTCCCGGGAACGTTTTACGTCGGAGGATTAGACCCGGTCGGATGCTTCGCCGGGATGAGAGAAAAAGAGACGGAGAGAGATAGGGAAAAGGGAAGGAGCCAGAACGAGAAACAACGGGATTAAGACCGTTTTAAAACGGTCAGCTTTTGTTTAGAATCGCAACGATAAGCCGAGATCGTTCGAAGACATTTTGCTCAAAATGTAAACTAATCGATACGGGAACGGGAAACTAACACGGGAACGGGAGGAGCTCCGCATTAGTTTTATTTCGGACGTTTAATACAGATGGCTGGAATGGGGGACCAATTTTACTAAATGCAAAACAGTCTGAGGACGAAGTACTTTACTCAGGTGTTGAGAAAGAGCCGTGAAAAAGAGATGGAGAGGAAAACTTATTCTCTTCACTTTGTACTTATGTATCGTTTAAAGAAGTTGTCGCTACCCAATATCTCTTCTTGGTTGCTTTGCACTTTACAAAATTTATGTCCTAGAGGCATAACGCTATTATCTACGTGCTCAAAAAAGAAAGTAAAGAGCAATTGCGCCAAAGGGATTTTATTGTTTCAACCGTTTATTGGACTTCTAACGATGATAAAAATTGAGATTAAAAAGGTTATTCCATATACCTCAAGAACCAAGACTCTTGTGCTGACTCTGTTCTTACAAAAGATAACTTTTTTGTAGAAAATTGAAATTCCTATCGTCTTTTAAAGAAAATAAAGTTCGAGTGACAACTATCAAAACTCGTTTTTTTTTACTTTTATTAATTATATTTGCATACATCTTCATTTTGCGAAAACTTATTAAACATATATTTTTACATAAAAAAATTGGATCTAAATAGTACATAGAGAGTACATAATAGTACACAGTCTCTTTAAGAGACGATATGATAGTTTTTGGATTAATTTGAGCAGTTCAACATATACATTGTCACGAACTGGAGCAGTATATGGACGAAATAATTAAGTCTGGGACGAACGTGTACTTTCTCATTTCGATCACCCAAAGGAATGTGAAGTTTTCCTTTAATTAAGGTAGAATTAATTAGATTTGAGAATACAATTAAGGTGCGTTGTTATAGTTACATACCACCCACTATAATCCACTTGTTGTGAGTTGGTCATAAAATAAACATCACTGGTTTGTTCAACCTGTGTTACCTTAGCTACCATCCCCCAAACCGAACACACTTAAGAACCCATTAGGCCCTTAAGCGTGACAATATTCATCTACAGAGAAACCTCATCTAAATAGCACAGGATGGACGAAAAATCCTGATTTCATAATTGTTATTTTAAATAACACAATATTTCAGCTCATATAGACACTAGAGTTAAAAACTTCAACACCATACAATTTTTGAAATTTACTTAAAATTGTGATAATAGCAGTCTCTGAAGACACCTTTGATTCATTTAAACCATATTATCCAGAAAATTTTAAATTTCCTATTTACCTCTCAACTATGAATTTAAGGATCTAGACATGCTACTGCGAAAAACGATAATCAAGTAATTTCATGAATTCCGTTTAGACGGGCACAATCAATCAGAGCGTGCAATGACACGCCAACTTCCACTAGAAAGCAAAATTAGAAGTGATATATCTCCCCATTCCCGATCTAATTAGTCTAATGGTATCGTGAAACAATCCTCGTTCGACGTCAGATCACTAAATTCGGTCCTAAAGCCGCCTTAAATGAAAAAAATGCGATTGTGATGATGAAATAAAAAGCCAGAAACAATGTCATAAAGTTTAGCACTTACCTGCTCCGTCGAGAAATGACTCTGTGTTGTTAAATGCTATGGTCTGTATTAACATATAGATCAGAAACTTTGTCAATGAAGATAAAGAATTACTGGATATTATCAAGAAAAGAAAGGTAGCTTACTTGAGACATATTTTAAGAGGATCCAAATTTAAAATACCTAGAGATTCTAATCGACAAAGTAGAAGGTAAGAGAGGGCCAGGTCGGAAACAGCATTCATGGCTCAGAGATGTTAGGAACTGGTGTGCTGTGATGATGTTGCGACAGTATCCAGAAAAACGAAAGAACATTCACTACATATCAAACCAATAGACTTCTATACTGGTATGTTCCCTTTATGAGGAACAACATTGAAGACATGACTGCTAACACCATTTAATAATGTCACACGCCTGAGGGCCTAGGGCCCAACGGGAGTGCTCTGGTTGGGGGTGTAGCTAGGTAGAGACTGAAAAGAAGACATGGCAAAACGGACAATATTTACTCAAACATTAAATATTACAGGGGAGAGAACATTGACAAAGGGCAAAAATAATAATTGGAGGGTGAAAAGAGAATATAAAAGTGGAAGAAGTGTTTGGTTACTGTGGTGTAACGAAGAGCAGTAGGCGCGAGGCTCCTCCAATCAGCGACATGTCGAGCATGACGGATTCTCGGACGGGCAGCGTGACGGGGTGTTAGAAGACTGATCCCGATCGATCTGATCGATCCGTATAAATACTTTCTGTTTGTTGACAAACGTGCCCGCCGCCTATCCGCGAGTCACGTATCGTCCTTCGGTTTTAGGTCACCTCCGTGCCGATTTAGCTTGGGTGGTGACCTAGTTGCGCTAATTGGGACCGTATCGCGACAATAATATTGTAACAACAAAGAAGATACCGATCGAATGAAAATAGTCTCTACTATTATACATATTTAAGAGAGGAGAACGAAAACAACCTCAGAACTATAGGGGGAATAAATCTGATAAATACTACATTAAAATTACTGAGTAAAGTCCTTAAGCACAACATTGAAAACAAAGTAAATAACACTGAAATAACACCGAAGAACAGCAAGGCTTTAGAAAAACAGAAGTACAGGCAACATTTATAATAACACAACTAGTAGAGTAATCAATCGAATATAACAAACCAACGTATCTATGCTGCGTTGACCTGAGAATGCTTTAGACGGAGTAAGAAGGACTGACATCCTAAAAATATTAGAAGACTAAGACATACACCCCAATATAATCGAACTGATTAAAGATATTAGCGACAACAACTCAATAAAGGTCTTAACTTCAGAGGGAACAACAGATCCGATAATTATAAAATATTCAAATAGACAAGGAGACTTACTCAGCCCATTACTGTTCAATCCTACCATGGAGTAGATTATCCACAACGTGAAAAAGAAAGAAGGTTACCGATTGGGGCTACATAAAATAACAACAGTGTGCTATGCATATGATGCAGTTCTTATAGCGGACAACGAGGACGACTTGCAAAGACAGCTTCATACTTTCAATATTGTATCGAAACAGGATGATTTAAGTGATGAAGTAAAGAACTAAGACGATGTAAACTGGAATTAGACAGCAAAATATTAGAACAAATCGTGACATTTAGTCAGCGAGTAGAGCGAATAGTGAGTCAGTTAGAGTAGATGTGACAAGCAGTAGGAATATTATTAAAGAAGTGATAACACAGGCAAACAAAGCAGCGAGAATGAGTTGATGTCTTTATGGAGCAATATGGAAGAACAAATATATGACGGTGGAAAGCAAGACGAAGATATACAAAAGAGTGGTGAGGCCGATTCTAACATGTGCAACAGAAACGAGAGCCGATACTAGAAGAACAAAACAAAAAATAAATACCATTGAAATGAAAGTACTCAGAACAATAAAAGGTGTCTCACTAAGGGACAGCCAAAGAAATAAAACTGTACGAGGGCAATGTAGTCTACAAAGCAGTAGCCGATTTGTGAAAACTAGGCAAAAGCAATGAAACCAACATGTACACAGAATGGGTATGGGGAGATTATCAAAAATATGTTGGGACAACAAACCCCAAATGGCAAAAGTCCCCAAGGAAGGCCACACAAACGATGCGAGGAGACCAGGCAAACAACCACTACAGAAATTGAATGAAGGCGGACAAACAAGAGCAATCCTAGTCAATTGAGAAAGAAGAAGGCTTCTATAATATTATACAACATGAACAGTGTCCCGTCTACACGCTGCATTGCGTATGGCACCTAAAGGAGAAGAACAATCATGTTTCTAACAACTGCAAAACAGCCCACACCTCCGGGACGCGTTCCCGGGCCCAATTGAAATTATGGATATCGTCTGGGCGAATTAGACAAATGCGACGTTCGTGGGCGCGCCCGTGATTTGAATTGGAGATAGTTGGGGAGTCTGATAAATCGTAGTTCTCTCGCGCGCTGCGTCCCGCCGCTGATCGATACATCTCAAGATTATGGATCGCCCTGCTGAGACCCTCCTGAATAATGGCGGAAATTACAATGGGAATCGACACGGGAACACTACGTACCAACTATTTGTTACGGCGGAAATATTGCGGCCGATAGATATGCACTTTCGCGTCGTTCACAGGCGAACGTCGAGAACAACGCGAAAGGGGTTATTCGTTATTTTGATGTAGTTGACAGCCACTACCGTCGACGCCGATGGATAAATAGCTCTGCGTCCTTTTGTGATGAATGGGGAAATGTAACGGCGAATAACGAGCGATAAGGTTATCCCATATTCCTACACTCGTTCCCATTGGGAGACAACAGATGTCGAAATAATATTTGTTGCATCATTGTTGTAAGAACAACTGTGTAAATTCAACTATACTATAAAATGGCGTGAAATGAATACTAACCAGCGCCGCCGCCAAATGTTCGGAATCTTAATAAACCATGTTTACTTGGTAGCAGTGGCGGACGTCCGTTAATTTGGGCATATATATCCCGCTAAATCTCCATATGACCACCTATGGTAGTTAACGCAATATGTTCATGTTATTAAAAACACTCAAAAGTTAAATAGGAAACATTTTTAAAGCATTTTGAAAATATTTGCTCATAGCAGAGACAAACTAAAGAGATTCTAACTAATCCTAAAGGCAGCAGTTTCATAACTGGGCAGTTACAAATCGTACAAGTGTTAATATCCTTCAGGTAAGTCTTCATTACAGTTAAAGTTTGATTTTGTTCAGGACGTATTAGGTTTATTTGGTATAAAGCAAGTTACACCATAAAGCGCGCTTAGTTAACTAATCATACATCTCTATCATCAGTTAGTTTAGTAGTTACCTGATAATGTTCATATTTTTAAAAAACATCTAAAGGTTATATAGGAAACTATTTAGTTAAGTAACTATGTCTCCATCTAACCATCAGTAAATCTGGTGACTAACTAATATGTTTCAAACTTTTAAAAACACTCAAAGGTTATGTTCAAGTATCTAACAGGCAATACTTCTCAATTACCTTGAGAATTAATAATTATAGAACATCAAGGGTGTCTAACTAATCACAAATTCAGCAGTTTAACAGCGACATAGTTAAGAGTTATAAATGTCTAAAAGCTAAGGTTAAAACTTTGACAACATATTTTAGCTCGTCTTTTCTTTATTTGCGTGCAAAACGAGTCAAAATTATAAACAGAATTCACTTAACTATTCATAAAGCGAAAAGTTAATTAATTAATAAACTAGAAAAAGGGACATTCAGATTTGACATGTATTACTAAATCAGATTCCAAAAATTTATTAGCTAGGCTAAATAGATTCTAAATAATGTCCTTTAGCTACAGTACTACTACAGTACGAATTCACTCTAGTGAAAGTGAATTATTTAAACTGTTAACAAACCAGATAGTTACATTAAGCCTCGCCTAATTAGTTTCTAAATAGTGTACTCCAGTTAAAGTACTACTACAGTATGAAATCACTCTAGTGAAGGTGAGTTATTAAACTTATTGATAAACAAGATAGTTGCATTAGCTATTAGGCTTAATGTAAGATTTAATAGCTAGACTAAATAGTTTTAGTTTAGCTAAAGAAGTCTACTTCAGATAAAGTACTAATACAATACAAATTGACTCTAGTCAAGGTGAGCTATTTAAACTATTGGTAAGCCAGATAGTTACATTGGATATTAGGCTGACTGTAAGGTATAATAGTGAGGCTAAATAGTTTAACCAAAGAAGTCTCCTCCAGCTAAAATACCTACTGTCATAATACGAGTTAACTCTAGTTAAGACGAGCTACTTAAAGTATATTATATATCATATGTTAAACTAGTTATATTCACTAACCAGACAATTACATTAGCTATTAGGCTATTATTAGCTGTCATGTGGTTTACCAGTCTGACTTTGACATGTCGCAAAAGAAATAGTTTGACCCTTGCGCAAAAATTAATTAGAAGTTTACGTTGTTCTTTTCATAATATTGGTAATGAATTTATATAGACATACGTATATTAATTATTAAATTATAATTAATGCATGTTCATGCTTGCACTGCTTTTAAGACATTTTGGTGTTAATGCAAATTTTTCAGTAAGTGGTATCATTACTTTTCCCTGTTCAAGTTTAACTACAACTTTGTCAATTTTTCCAATGTTAATCTTCACAAAAACTACTTTCTGTAATAATCAATTTAGCATGTCAAAACTACAATTATTATACGTTTAAAGTTGCAGTACAGTCGAGTAAAATTCCACTGAACCACACGAATTTAATAAAGAATTCAATAAACTTAGTCTAGTAGTGATAGTAGTAGTGCAGTATAGTGAAGTGCTAGTACAGATTATCACCTATTTTAAACCCAAATAATTCTATCGACAGCTCTCCCCAGAGAAACTATCCGAACATGTAATTGAACCCGTTTTGACTTCCGAATAAATACCGAAGGGCAATTAGCGCAATTCCCTTCCCTTATTATCGCTCCCTCGATGAATTCCGGCAAGTTTTCCACCTTTTCTTTCTCCTCGACTTATCTGGCAGCCTCCGGACATAAGTAAAACGTCAGCGGGACTAAGTGGAGGAATCCATCTTGTGTCTTATAGAAAAGAAGGGGGCCCCAGGTGTTTGAGTTCCACTTCCTAGATGTATATGACGTCACTTTGATCTCGTAAAAGCCGTCATCATTCAACGCCTTTCCTCGTCCTCTCTCTCTCTCTCTCTCTCCTTCTCTTTGAGAACCAGACGAATATTCGTCACTATAGTCTTTAGCTTTATTACAATTTATCGGACCTTACATGGCTACCTATTCGTAAGTGCCTAGCTTACCTGTGATAATAAACTTATCTAAACCGTAATGTCTAATTAATATTAATCGAATTTGATTTGATATAACACCGCGGCGTAGGTAAACGACCCCACAATTACCTAAAAAGCAAGATTTACTTAAAATAAATGCATATATTTCGGTTACTCACTTTTGTAAGGATGTTGAGATCGATGGAAATTAATTCGTATATGTTAAATTCGAACTTCTGAACGGAAAACTGGTACAAGAAGAGGTCAATCTACAAGAAACGTTGCTTCGCTATGTTTACAATTAACCTTATCATCTTACCATATCGTAAATGCGCATCTGTTTTGAAGTTAATTTCTTTTCATGAATCAAGTTTGTTGCGGCCTTTATCTAAAATTAGTGATTAAAAATTATCACTAAAAATAGTGATATGAAATATCGGTGATTAGTGAACTCCGGAACTTTAGATGAAACGTCGTGGAAGGATCTAATCCGGTACTCGTTGTACGAAAAATACATTTTTTGGTACTACAGCTTGAGTAGTTATATTTTTGAATCTCAAAGTCATCCCCGAACACTTTTTGGTACTTTCGAGCTTAAATGTGTTTTTCCAGCAATTTCCAAGTACCTACTTAACGTTCCAAATGATTTTCCAAAGAAATCCAATACAAATACCTACTAATCTGTTTTGGAGACTTAGTTAGGTAGAATTAACTAAAATCAACAAATATTTTGATCCACTGTGTATTATTAATTTAGTTTGTAGGTATTCATCTATTTTCAACTAATATTTTATTTGAACAGTTTTTGGGTCAGTTCCATTCTTCTCGTTTTAGGGGAAAATTAAGCCAAATGACACCACTTGAATGTTGAATGTAATTAATGAAGAATTAAAGTATTTGCTATCTTTTTGGGGGTAATTTAGGTCAAATTATCAAATTAGGTCAGTGTCAACGAAGTAAACCAAAATGTATACACATTTCGTATCTTTGTGTTTTAGTTACTTATATGGTTTTCTTTTTACCTTGGAGCGATTTGAACCAAATAAGGACGGCTTAAATAAAATATTGTAATTTAGTTAATTTGGCTCTTTGTAGGGAGCAGTTTAGTTCAGATTAAGACAGTTTCTATTGAAATAAACCAAATTGCATATGTATTTCGCTTCCTCTTGGTTTAATTCAAATCCTATATTTTGAATCACAATTTAAGTTCTTAGTTCCCTTGTCACTATTTAGTCCGTTAATACTTAGTTCATTGTTTTAACGGAATTAAGACACCTTAAGTGTAAGAAATCAAAAAGTACGAATACAAATTCGATTAAACGGTGGTTTAGTTGAGTTCGTTTGTTCCCTTTTTGAAGACAATTTAAGCTAAATGAAAAGGTTATTAACTCAATAATTATTTCTATAAATAATAATTCAACACTTTCAACAATTTTAACTTTAATTTGTTTTGTTATCAAAATG
Organism: Cryptocephalus moraei; assembly: GCA_946251905.1. Lineage (NCBI taxonomy): Eukaryota > Metazoa > Arthropoda > Insecta > Coleoptera > Chrysomelidae > Cryptocephalus > Cryptocephalus moraei. The sequence goes on from OX276455.1 coordinate 11,337,718, forward strand.
ATATTACGATGATTACGCGAATTATACAACAAATTATATAAGTTTTAAACGATAATGTCCGATAAAAGTATCTTGAAAGTAGTGTCTTTTAACAATGTCCAACTTTAGTGATTTTAGTAAGGTGTTTGCTTACTTCTACAAAATATTATACTCTACGCTCTGTACTGTGAAATAACAATAAACTGCGTTTTGTTTAATCCAGTTATATGAATAATTACTATTAATTTAATATAGTAATCACTATATTTTTTCATTTCATTATAAACCTCACCAATTTAACACAATCTCAAACTCTGTCGATAATATATAATTTAAATATATATTTATAATTTAATTTAATATAATTAATTTAATATAACCTTAAACGCTGTCCATAAGAACGATCCCTGTAAACTGCGCAACGATTTTAGTAAACTGTATGCTAACTTGTACAAAATATTATACCCACGCTGTGTACTGTGAAATAGCAACAATGTGCGCTTTGTTTAATCCAGCTATATGAATAATTATTATTTCACGCTGCCGCTATCGTAAATCGCTCTTATATGCATAGATACGTAGCATGAAAATGGCACATAACATTCGTGTATTATTTTTCCTTGACGACGGAATGTAAATACTGTCATTTACATTCCTAGGAAAATCAAAAGAGTAAATCAAGTTGATTTATCCCTAGTTACGCATATGTCAGACTGACATATGTAAGTCTGACGTATGTCAGTCAACTTATGTCAGAGTGACGTACGTCCAAACTATATCAAGCATTTCATTTTTTGAGGAATTATGAGGAAATTTTCAATGGCAGCGTGAAAAATCTAATAAGCCACACGGAATGTATCGACTGTTAACATCCTCGGCAAGTGACAAGCCTCGGCTTCGCCTCGGCTCGTACACACTTGCCTCGAATGGTAAAACGTCTTTACATTCCTTGTGGCTTAATATTAATTAGGCATTCCAAACCACGTGATATCCAATATGGCGGCTGGGGGCAAACAAAGTTTGACAGTTTGACAGCGCCATAAGAGAGTGTTCATGGTTGTGTTGTTTGTTGGTGAAAAGGTGATTTTTAGAAAGTTTTATCGGTTTTGTTAGTGCTTATATACTTTTTAAGATGCAGAGTGAATATTTAAAGACATTATTGTGGGAAAATCGCCATGTTGGCGAACGGTAAGCTCTAAAATACTTACTAAAGTTTTGTGTTTGCATTTCTATATATATTTTTTGCAGTTATCTAAAGAAGCTGAAGTTAATCAATAATGTGGATCCATTTACATTGAAAGTTGAAGATTTGGACGATTTGGACTAGTCTATTCACGGAGTTCCGCCTGTCACCTGTCACCAACATGCATGCCAACATGGATATCGTTTCATATTTAGTTTTAACCCATAGTTACTACAGCAAAGCACAAATGAAAGCATACAAGAGCATCTTTGTTCGATAAAACAGTACTGTACACTTCAAAAATATGAAAACAACTTAACTCACTCTCAAAAACATAAAATGGAACACTTTTCAATCAATAGTCACAGATGACATAACCAAATTGTTTGCCCCCAACGACCATATTGGATTTACTTTTGACAGGTCGTTGGTCTAATCCATAGACATAATACTGTATAGACTACGGATCGGTATAAGGCGCGATGTGCCGAGTGGGAGCGAGAGGCAAATAAATAAGGCGACTTGTCTCTCACTCTAAATGAGCGAAGTTGACAACTCCGTAACCATGACGATCTAACCTCTTGCCTTGTCAGTTACGTCACGTCCTTTTATTTAGGAGGTCGCGGGTTCTAAACTCCAAGAAAACGAACTTTTTCTTCTCAATTCCACTATTTTCCCGCTATATTTACAGTTTTATTCCATTTCTTATATTTTCTCAATAGTTTTCGAAGATAAGCGATAACAAATTCTTGATTATGTTGACACATGATTGACATGAGGCTGTAGAAGTTAGATCGTCATGGTTACGGAGTTGTCAACTCCGCTTATTTAGAGTGAGAGACAAGTCGCCTTATTTATTTGCCTCTCGCTCCCACTCAGCACATCGCGCCTTATACCGATCCGTAGTCTATACAGTATTATGTCTATGGTCTAATCACTATATTGTTTTATTTTATTATAAACGTCATCGATTTAACATAACCTCAAACTCTGTCGATAAGAACGATCACTGTAAACTGCGCAACGTGACAATTATACCATAACCTCTAAATATGTCGGTAACGAAGATTTCCATTCATATATCTATTAAACGTCGTGATCGTAACCTAAACTCAAATTAGTAATGAAAATTTCTGTAAACCAACTTTGAAACTATTTTGACAATGAAGATTTGTGTAAACTATGTGAAACTGTGTAAATAAATGCCCATTTTAGGTTTTACAGCGTCTTAATGCCCGTTTATTCTGAAAATTTTATTTTAACGCCTAATCTTCCGGAGTTCAGTAATTAGCAACATTAACCTCACCTCGTTTGATACTTCGGTCGTCAGTTGTATCGAGACGAAAATTACTCCAAAAATCCAAATGAGATCCACAATACTCCAAACATTTAGGCCCAACCTTAATCGGCCATAATCACTAAAGCCTTCACTAAATAAAGATAACGTCGTCTGGAGGGTCCACATCGACAAATGTGATATAGTGAACACCAGTGGAGTTCCCAAACAAGCATTCAAATCGACGAACGTCTCGTACAGATTATTGTAATAATCGGAATATCTCTGGCATTCCAATTTTAACTTCTCCGGCTCGTCATTACTGTCGATAATGGCACGTTTGAAATGCGAATTTACTATCGCGATTCTCAGTTTGGTTTCGTACATTAACGCCGTAACGAATGCGAGTCGGACCAGAACAGAGAATAGAAAAAGAATAGAAAACGCACATCTGGATGGTCCGCTCCAAAACAGGATCACTAGGATCAAATGGGGAATAACTAGCAAGAAAAATATATTGCTGGACGTCATAGCGAAACGGTCATAAGTCGGTCCGCCGAACGAGTGATCAATAGATTTCAAAACTGTGACGATTCTCATCACTCTTTTCCTCTGTATAAACGTAACGACGTATATGGGGTTGAACAACTTCATGCAGTAACGCACAAATATAAGGACCTGCTCGCTGGACAAATGATCTCGAGCGTCACTATAAGGACACATTATCACTATGAAAACCTGAAGGGTTAACAAAAGTAACGAGGCGAATACGAGGAAAATTACATCTGAAAAGTGTACACCGTTATTTTCCCTATGGTTACCAAAAAACGAATGGTAACTTATAGGCACGAAACCTAAAACGTAACTAAAAAAGTAACAACCTTTAAACGAGTTGCAGAAACTGTTACTCATAGTTCACACCACTTAACTCCGACAAGGAATGAATTGAAATATTAGATAAACATAGGTAGTGTTTGTCGAAAACACATTACGTACATTACAAAATGTTTTTCCCCAATACACATGTTTAATTATTTAAAGGCAAATAAGTAATACTTAACGATGAGTATGTTATAAATATGAACTAATATGTATCATTAGGTTTAAAGCGATGTTTTTCCAATCAACACTAATGTGAAACTACTCCTAACGAGTAAATGGATATATCGCATTTACTACCTAATGACATTATATTACCGTATTACATATGGGGTCGAATCGTTGACAGTAAATAAAAGAACGCAGACCTCCATTTTTAATCACTATGAATGAATATATATTTATTGTGTGTAGTGTTGTTCTCAATAGTGCTAGAACTACACTATTACTAAGAAAACCACACTCCCATAAATCACATCATGTAAGGATCAAATTCTGAATAATAAGCGAGAAACTGTGATAATGCAACATGAATCACTAGATTTTGAAAGATTATTCTATTTAACATTATTGTGCGCAATGCAGTTCTGTGCAATTACGATCAGTCACTATGAATACATGCATTCATTGCAGCAACTGTACAATGACAGAATTGTGAACAATACACAAGAGAATGTAGTGATCCACAGGCAATAATCACTAGGTTTTGAGAAACATTTTTCTAAATGATACCTTTTAAATGTGGTACGGTGCGATTACCCAGATCCATGTATATAAATGTATTGTGTATAGTGTCATTTTCTTGATAGAACGATACTATTTCTAAGAAAACCACAAACAGGCTTTTCGATTCTCTATAGCACTTTACCGTACTGTCACGCTTAGGGGCGTTCGAGAAAATATAAACGCCGAATCGTGAACAGACAAAATTTACTACAACAATTGTGGAATGAGAAGCCTGCAAAGGAACGGAGAAAACTACAAACACAAAAGCATGCTGATCAAACGTTAAAACAAAATAATCTTGACAGCATTTCCTTGGGGTGTAAGGGAGGGTCCAAAGCTTATTTCTAATGCAGTCAAATGTCGTCATAACTTAAGATTTGTGAAGGTTGATGTCATAAAACACAACTGCGTAACTAATAGCTCCAAGTATAACCTAAAATCGATTTACAAGAAGTCAATCGTAAAACTCCACGTGACATACTTACACCTTTCACCACATTATAATCTATTTGAAACATTTCAAAGATATTGAACCGAAGTTTTTGAAATACGAATTGATAGGAAATGGATCCGACCTACAAAAACGTACAGTAAAATTGGTGTAGTACGAAATCCCGACGATCAAAATCCCGTCAATCAGAATCCCGACATATTGCAATTAAAGGCGGAAACAGACTATCCTCACGGCACGTGAGTTCACGTGCTGTCACGTTAACTCACGTCACTTTGACGTAACCTCAGTCTGGTTCTAATACATTTAAATACCATGTGAAATATTACTCCGCACTTTTTATCCGTGACGTGAGTTAACGTGACAGCACGTGAGCTCACGTGACGTGACGATAGTCTGTTTCCGCCTTAAGACATATAGCCCAGTCTGTGTAGTCATTTTTTGACGTTTTACGAAATTAGACAGTTTTACGACAGTACCGGATGAGAGTGGTCAAACGTTGTAGGCTCTGATTAGTTGATCATGCCTATATAGTTTTAAACATTCAAAAAGTGTGCAATAACAAATGGGAGGGGTCCAAAGTTAGCAAAAACAAGTTTTTTGATTCTACACGCCAAAGTATGCATTTTGTGGAGAAAAGTTTCAAATATAAGTTGTAGAGAATTGAAAAACCTATAACTTGAGCTATAGCACGATTAATTTTGTCAAACATGCAATGTCAATGTCAATGCACACTTTTTAAATGTTTAAAACTATATAGGCATGATCAACTAATCAGAGCCTACAACATTTGACCACTCCCGTCCGGTACTGGATTAATGTCGTGAAAAATCTACACAGACTGGGCTAATATTAAAATAGCAATATACCAAATTCCCGACAAGCCAAATTCCTTGTCAATACAGGAGCGACAAGTTTCTATCATTTATGGTAGTATTTTGCCATAAAGTCTTCCCAATGAATTTAGCACACAGCACATTAAGCTACTAAAAAGAAACGAATTACAAACTGAAATTACCAATCAGTTTATATTGGGTCGCCGCCCGTGTATTTAAATAGGCATCCGCACACAACGCTACTAGTTACTAACTGGTTTGCAACGCATCAGTGATCAGTCAATCGGAACTCGACATGCACAGTTCCTAGTCGACTATACCTCTATAGTTCGCACAATTTCTACTATCACCCATCCTGTAGATATTGTTAATAAATCCAGTAAGCTATTCTTCTGGTACGTCTGCTCCTCCCAAAAACTGATTAAAAATGTAGTCCAGCATCTTAAATAGTATATCGGGAGCATGTTTAATAAGTTCAACAGCAATTCCATTTGGGCTAGGTGCTTTACCGGATATCATTTCTCTGCATGTCTTCTTCACATCATCTCCTGAGATTTCATCTTCTTCCTCCAATAGTATGTTTTCATTACTCGTCATATTGTTATTTGTTTGGAGTTGAGGTTTACTTTCTGTTAATAATCTCTGGTAATATCTAATCCATTCAGAGATTTGTATTTGCATGCTTAGATATGTATGCTTTGTAAGACAGGTCCCCGACAGACTCTCTTTACACCACAATTTCTTCTTCCCAGGAGTACTTGGTTCACTTAGTTTTTTCATATACAGGGTCCTCTATCTTAATGTTACAAAAAATCTAATCCATCAATAATAAAATAATAAGAATCCCTTACGGTGTTACCGCTGTGTGCTACATCTCTCTTTATTATGTGTTCTCAAACTTTTTATTATTCTCCATGCCTCTTTAGATTTAGTTGATCCCAAAGAACGATCAATTTTTTTCACAGGGTTTTTGCCAACTTTCTGATTTAGACTTGTTTTTCTTTTCTTTTCACTTCAGCATTCACTTTCCTTCCTTAAAAGAGGAACTGAAAACGTGATTAATAATTTAACTTTGTTAACAATCCATGATGATCTATACTAGGGAAATTCGAACAATGGGACCACTCACAAGAAATAAGATGTAGAATAGAAAAAGCAAGAGATGCCTACATCAAAATGTCTAAGATCTTCAAAAGCCGTAACCTCAAATCAGATATCAAAGTAAAACTCCTGCGATGCTATGTGTTCTCCATATTGTACTATGGCATGTAATCTTGGACATTAACCGAAGCAACACAAAAGCCTTCGAGATGTGGCTATACAGAAGGATCCTTAGAATATCATGGGTAGATAGAGTGACCAACGAAAAAATACTGGAAAGAATGGGGAAGGAAAAAGAGGTGATGAAAACGATTAAGAGAAGGATACTGGAATATCTCGGACATATAATGAGAAATGACAAAAAATACAAACTCTTAAAATCCATCCTCCAAGGAAAAGTGTTTGGAAAGAGAGGGCCCGGAAGAAGAAGGATATCATGGCTCAAGAACCTAAGGACATGGTATTCAAAAACAACCACAGAACAGCTGTTTAAAGCAGCAGTCAACAAGGTCATCATAGCCAGGATGGTCGCCAATATTCGAAACGAATAGGCACTAGAAGAAAAAGAAGATAGTAATTGCTCTTAGTGTTCTTACAAACAGTAATTTACAAATTGTTTTCTTTTGTGACAATATTATAAAAATTTTAGCTATTCTTCTTTTAGAAATAAATATTTGTACAGTTTTATTTTTTACTGATTTTGTCGGGATTTTGACTTGTCAGGATATTGATCGACACCCACGTAAAATATAGTGTTTACCACTATAAAAACATATTCACCATGTTATATACGTATCTCCTCCTGATTTTCAAGGGAATGTTACTGAGCAAATCCACGGTGATTTTACCCTAAAACAACCCAAAATCAAAATCGTACTTCTCGCCGTCGACAACCTTCACCTGATCGATTACCGACGACGTGGTGTACAAGCAGATCATCATCTGCGACACCATCACGCCGGCCAAGAGGAAATTGACCAGGATCGTCACCGGCGGCCAAGCGCGAGTAACGTCCATGAAAACGTAATAAATGATGAACAGGGCCCTCAGGAAGAAATAAGAAACGGACGTCAGGAACGGTACCTGCAGGCAACCGTTCAGCGAACGGCAGGTCTCGTAAAACTTCGTCTGCAGATCGGAGCACTTTACTATGCAACCCGTGAAAGCCTTCAAATCCTCGCCATCGACCAGTTTATCAGTCACATCCTTCAAATATTTATTCATCAGCTTTATCCTGTGCCCCGTTTCCGAAATCAAGGACACGTAGAAACCCATAATGATCAAATCCAGCAGTAGAAAATAAACCGTCACCAGATAGCACACGAGGTAATCCTTGAAAAAAACAGCCCCCATGCAACCGTTGATCAAATGCATCACAACAGGGCCGAAGAACTGCATGTTGCAAGTTAATCGTCGTAAAACGCTCTCCTTCCTCACAGTCCCCAACTCTTCATCGATCTTCTGCAACGTCTCGAACACTTCCGATATTCTTCTTCCATTAAACGCCGCTGATATATGATACACTACCAAAACAACTTTGATGTAGTGATGTACATACGAGACGACATTATGCGCGTTTATGTTACTGCTTATAAAGTGACAACGCGTATACTCGGTAATTATCACGATAGTTGACACAATGATCCATACACCAGAAAGTATCCACTGGAGTGCACGTAAAAGATGAATGTCTATTTTGGGGTGAAAAAATAATTTAACGGATGGCGACAAGCCAAACGCATACGTGAAATAATAGATGAATCGCATTGAAGTGAACAGGGCCATTTTGGGCACAAAGGGTAAGTGCGCTCACTATATGAAACCGATTACGATACTAGTTCTGCTGACGTGGAAGACGTTCTGGATTACTTCATGAAATTTTAATACCCGATTGATACTGAAAAGGAGTACTTTTTCGTGTTGGAATGGTTGGGGTCTAAGTGAAACGTTAATATTTCATAAGTAAACAATTTTACGGAAAATGTATCGATGACATGAAAACATACAAAATAATCCTAATATAAACAACAGAGTGTGTCTAAAAGCAAGCCTAATAATTTCCCAAATAATTAATGTTCCAAAAAAAAAAAAATGGAAATTTTGATTTCCAAGGTTTCTAATAAGGATGCATTTTTAGAATGGTGACAAAGTTACTTTTATCTACTTGACAGGCACACGTGGCCTTTTGAAAATTACTCACGATTGCAAAATTAATAAACAAAAACTTTCAGAACGATTTCATTGAAATTTGGACTGAAAAAACCTGAAAATGCTGAAGTGCTCGAACTCCTTTTTAAAGTGAAAACTTTTATATGCTGGAAAATCTTCAAGTTGCCGTCAGCATGAATGCTGTTACGTTGTGAGTCATCAAATATCCAAACGCGTGTTATAAGGATATGTTATATGCGGTGTATGCATGCAGGGTGTTCACTCTACACAGGTCTACTCTTTCTAAGAGAAAAGAGTAGTTTAACCATATATGTATATTGCCAACCTAATATATACACGGAACACATAAATTGCGATGTGCTGGAACTATATTAAGTTGGTAGTATTGGAAGTATTCTGACGTCATCGAAATGACGTGCATCGGGATTTGTTTTGAAAAGAGTACAGGTAGGCTTGATTCAAATTCATTCAAATGTGTTGACCTCTTATTTTAGTTACCATTAACCGATTGTATCATTTTTAGAATATGATGTTAATAATGAAAATATAGAAATAAATAATGCTGATAAGGTTAATAAATAATAATCAATCAGATTTTAATAATGCATAGATTATAAATTAATTAAAAAATAAATATGATATATTGTAATAATCAAATTATAAAAATCAATTGCGTATTTCTTTACCCACCTCTTCCAGTAGGTATATAAACTGTCTTGTTATAATAATTAAAGAAAAAATATCTGTATATGACTAAAATATTCATAATTTTAAAACATTATTCAAATTTATATTTTATTATTATTCTAAATAAATTTAAAAAGGATATAAAAATAGCGCAACATTTCCGCTTTTCCTTAAATATATTATTTTATTGCTATTTTTGCTGATAAAAAAGAAGTGTATGTATTTTCAGCGGTGGGGCATGTATGTATCGGTTAGGTAACTTCCAAACGAAGCGAATAAATCAACATGTTAACTTCAAAGCCCCAATGTTGACCTTTTATGTCAATGCATTTACGATTCGTTTATTTAAACGTTCGACTATCGACAAAACTTCACTCGGAAGGGAATTTGTAATCATCGGAAACCGCTCATTCAAAGTACATATTTTGGAAAGATTGAAAAAGTTAATACGGACTTTATTTCTGGAGGAATAGCATAAAATAAAGAGGATCGTCTTTTGGAACACATTGGAACACGAATTAAATTTGTTTTGAATTCAAAAAAATTACGGGGAAATTGAAAGAAAATGTACTTTTTGAGGATATTAGGCTTTGTTTTTTTAAAAAAGGATAAAAATGAACTTTGTTTCTGGAAAATGCTGTCAGGTTCGTGTTTTGGAGAAACAAATTTGTTTTCAATTAAAACAAATTTGGGACACTTTCAAAGAAACTGTAATTTTTGAGAAAAGCTGAAACTTCGTTTCAGAAAAATACTAAACTTCTCTTTTTTTGGGATAAAAAGAGATGTTTAAATTACGCTTTGTTTTTTTTTAAGAAGGTAAAAATGAATTTTGTTTCTGGAAAAGGCAAAAATCAGTTTGGTTTTTTGGAGAACAATGGAAAACAGAAAATTTGTTTTCATTTTCAGAACATTTGGGGCACGTTCAGAGAAACTGTAATTTTTGAGAAAAGCTGAAACTTTGTTTCAGGAAAATAGTAAGTTATTTTTTGAGAGAAAAGAGATATTAAAATTAGGCTTTATTTACCTAATAAGGTTGTAATGAACTTTGGTTCTGGAAAATTTTAAAATAAGGTTCGTTTTCTGGAGAACAACGGAGGACAGAAACAAACAAATTTGTTTTCAATTACAGAAAATTTGGGGCACGTGCAAAGAAACTGCAATTTTTGAGTAAAGCTGAAACTTCGTTTCAGAAAAATACTAAACTTCTCCTTTTTTTTTGGGAAAAAAGAGATGTTTAAATTACGCTTTGTTTTCTTAAGAAGGTAAAAATGAATTTTGTTTCTGAAAAAAGCAAAAATCAATTTCGTTTTTTGGAGAACAATGGGAAACTGAGAATTTGTTTTCAATTTCAGAAAATTTGGGGCACGTTCAGAGAAGCTGAAAGTTTTGAGGAAAGCTGAAACTTTGTTTCAGGAAAATAGTAAGTTCTCTTTTTTTTTTGAGAAAAAAGAGATGTCAAAATTAGGCTTTATTTACCTACAAAGGTTGAAATGAACTTTGGTTCTGGAACATGTTAAAATCAGGTTCGGCCTGGAGAACAATGGAAAACAGAAACAAACAAATTTGTTTACAATTACAGAAAATTTGGGGCACGTGCAAAGAAACTGTAAATTTTCAGTAAAGCTGAAACTTCGTTTCTGAAAAATATTAAATTTCTGTTTTTTTTGGGAAAAAAGATGTTTAAATTACGCTTTGTTTTCTTACGAAGGTAAAAATGAATTTTGTTTCTGGAAAAGGCAAAAATCAGTTTTGGTTTTTTGGAAAACAATGGAAAACAGAAAATTGGTTTTCAATTTCAAAAAATTTGGGGCACGTTCAGAGAAACTGAAATTTTTGAGGAAAGTCAAACTTTGTTCCAGGAAAATATTAAGTTCTTTTTTGAGAGAAAAGAGATGTTAAAATTAGGCTTTATTTACCTAAAAAGGTTGATATGAACTTTGGTTCTGGAAAATGTTAAAATCAGGTTCGTTTTCTAGAGAACAATGAAGAACAGAAACAAACAAATTTGTTTTCAATCACAGAAAATTTGGGGCACGTGCAAAGAAACTGCAATTTTTGAGTAAAGCTGAAACTTCGTTTCAGAAAAATACTAAACTTCTCCTTTTTTTTTGGAAAAAAAGAAATGTTTAAATTACGATTTGTTTTCCTAAGAAGGTAAAAAGGAATTTTGTTTCTGGAAAAGGCAAAAACCACTTTCATTTTTTGGAGAACAATGGAAAACAGAAAATTTGTTTTCAATTTCAGAAAATTTGGGGCACGTTCAGAGAAACTGAAAGTTTTGAGGAAAGCTGAAACTTTGTTCCACGAAAATAGTTGGTTCTCCTTTTTTGAGACAATAGAGATGTTAAAATTAGGCTTTATTTACCTACAAAGGTTGAAATGAACTTTGGTTCTGGAAAATGTTAAAATCAGGTTCGTTTTCTGGAGAACAGTGAAGAACAGAAACAAATTTGTTTTCAATTAAAGTAAATTTGGTGCACGTGCAAAGAAACTGCAATTTTTGAGTAAAGCTGAAACTTCGATTCAGAAAAATACTAAACTTCTCATTTTTTTGGGAAAAAAGAGATGTTTAAATTAGCCTTTGTTTTCTTAAGAAGGTAAAAATGAATTTTGTTTCTGGAAAAGGCAAAAATCAGTTTCGTTTTTTGGAGAACAATGGAAAATCAGAAAATTGGTTTTCAATTTCAGAAAATTTGGGGCACGTTCAGAAAAACTGAAATTTTTGAGGAAAGTGAAACTTTGTTTCAGGAAAATAGTAAGTTCTTTTTTGAGAGAAAAGAGATGTTAAAAGTAGGCTTTATTTACCTAAAAAGGTTGAAATGAACTTTGGTTCTAGAAAATGTTAAAATCAAGTTCGTTTTCTGGAGAACAATGGAGAACACACACAAACAAATTTGTTTTCAATCACAGTAAATTTGGTGCACGTGCAGAGAAACTAAATTTTGAGTAAAGCTGAAACTTCGTTTCAGAAAAATACTAAACTTCTCCTTTTTTGGGAAAATGAGATGTTTAAATTAGGCTTTGTTTTCTTAAGAAGGTAAAAATAAATTTTGTTTCCGGAAAAGGCAAAAATCAGTTTGGTTTTTTGGAGAACAATGGAAAACAGAAAATTTGTTTTCAATTTCAGAAAATTTGGGGCACGTTTAGAGAAACTGAAAGTTTTCAGGAAAGCTGAAATTTTGTTTCAGGAAAATAGTAAGTTCTCCTTTTTTGAGAAAAAAAGAGATGTCAAAATTAGGCTTTATTTACCTGAAAAGGTTGAAATGAACTTTGGTTCTGGAAAATGTTAAAATCAGGTTCGGCCTGGAGAACAATGGAGAACAGAAACAAACAAATTTGTTTTCAATTACAGAAAATTTGAGGCACGTGCAAAGAAACTGTAATTTTTGAGAAAGCTGAAACTTTGTTTCAGGAAAATAATAAGTTTTGCTTTTTTGAAATAAAAAGACGTTTAAATTCGGCGTTTGTTTACTTAAAAAGGTAAAAATTTATGAAAAACTCTAAAATCATATCAGATAAAATCAAAAAACAGATTTATTTTGAATTACAAAAAACTTTGGGCTCGTTCACAGAAACTGTGCTTTTTAGGGAGGTTTAAACTTTGTTTCAGGGAAAAGTTTGTTACTTTTTTTTATAAAAAGAAGTTTGTATTAAGCCTAACTTTCTGGAAAAGGTTCAAATGAACTTAATTTCTAAAAGAGCCTGAAATCTGGTTTATTTTCAGAACAATGGCGAAATGAATTCCCTAAAATTTGGGGTACATTTAAAGGAGCTGTGCTTTTTGGGGAAGTTTAAACTTTGTTTCAGAAAAAGTTGAAGTTACTTTTGTATTGGGCCTCGCTTTCTGAAAATGGTTCAGATGAACTCAATTTCTGAAAGAGCCTGAAATCTGGTTTGTGTTCAGGAGAAGTTTAAATTCGGCGTTTGTTTACTTAAGAAGGTAAAAATGATCTTCGTTTATGAAAAAGGCTAAAATCAGATCAGATAAAATAAGAAAACAGATTTGTTTTGAATTACAGAAAATTTGGGGCACGTTCACAGAAACTGTGCTTTTTAGGGAGGTTTTAACTTTGTTTCAGGAAAAAGTTACTTTTTTCTTGATAAAAAGAAGTTTGTATTAAGCCTAGCTTTCTAAAAAAGGTTCAAATGAACTTAATTTCTAAAAGAGCCTGAAATCTGGTTTGTTTTCAGAACAATGGCGAAAATTAAACTTCGTTTTGAATCCCCTAAAATTTGGGGTACATTCAAACGAGCTGCGCTTTTTGGAGAAGTTTAAACTTAGTTAGTTACTTTTGTATTAGGCCTCGCTTTCTGGAACAGGTTCAGATGAACTCAATTTCTGAAATACCCTGAAATCTGGTTTGTGTTCAGGAGAATAATAGCCAAATTGAAATTTATTTTGAATTCCAGAAAAGCTGGGGCAGATTCAAACAAGCTGAGCTTTTTTTCAACCTCAAGAAAAAGATAACTGAAGTTATTTTCGGATTGGACAAAAAAAAGAGAAGTTGATGGAAAAGTTTAGAATACACTTTTTTTAGAAAGGGTTAAAATCAGGATGGTTTTTGGAAGAACCATGAAGAACAAAACAAACAAATTTGTCATGAATTCTAGAAAACTTGGAGCAGATTCAAAGAAGCTATACTTTTTAGGGGAAGTTGAAACTTTGGGAAAGTAGTGAAATTGTCTTTTTGAGAAAAAGAAGACATTTAAATTAGGCCCTGCTTTTTGAAAACAACGTTGGAACGAATGTTCCTTCTAGAACACTCGCAAAGATCAAAATTTAATTCTCATTTTAGAATACTTGAAGCAGATTGAAAGAAGCTGTCTTTTGTTCTTTACAAAAAAAGGGAAACCTTCGTGTTTTTTTTTTGTTAATCTTTGTAAATTTAACTGAATTTAATCTAACATTTAGATGTAAATTAAAAAAAATTACATCTCAGGAAGTGGTTGTTGCGATAAGGAAATGTAGCAAAGCTTTTAAGTTAAAACAGGAGTTAAAGAGCAAAGCTAAGTTTTAAAAATCCTCTGAATTAAATGTAGCCGAACACCAAGTTGAACTTCTTGATCTTATTTAATAATTTCTATATAAAACCTCATATCAACTAATTATGACGGATTAATTGACTAATTGGTAGATCCATGCAATGCCATCGAAAATGCGCCTGTATGCAAAATTTCCGTTGGATTGGACATTGGAAAGTATTGATTATAAGATTACGTTCGGATAAACATACAAACAAGTGAAGCTAATGTAAACGTAGCAAGAGAAGTTAAATAAGCATGCAAGCAAACCTGCTTGTTTAATAAGCCTTCAAGTACAGCTTTCTTAATTGGTACATAACGAAATAATCATTATGGAGGCATTAAAGCAAAAATGAGAAAAAAATAATTCAAAACAGATAGCGCCTGTATTATGTTTTTTTTTTGTATTACAAGTATATTTGTATTTAGAAACTAAGAAAAATACTACCTACCACTTGTAAGCTTTAAATTATATACACTTAGGCACTGCTTGATTGAAGATAAGAAATAAATGTTTCGTATGAATAGTTTTGAATATCGGTCTCAGATTTTGTCTGAGATTTGGCTGTTAATAAGCCAACCCCATTTCCAAGCTCTAAGAAAACTTATATATCTTTCGACACTTTTAATAATAAGGAAAAACGAAGAACGAACTTCTTCCCATCGCGCCAATTATTACATTTCCCTTGAACTAGCTAGAAGACTAAATCCGAGTTCGAATCGTCTAGAACTCCTACACAAATCAACACTAAATCATTGAGCTCGGAAATTTCGCGTAGTTTACGGGCCCGGGAACTATCCCTGTAAAATCCCTCTCGTTTTACCGTTGAACTTTTACGAGGCAGTTAGGCGACGTATATTTCACGATACTCCTCGATAGCGGCAGGAGAGCAAAGCTTATCATCGATATATTAAAGGGCCGGACGACTTTTGTTACAATTTCAGTGCAGTACGAGGAGCATTTTTCAAACTACTCGAAACGTCATTAATAAATCACTTGTAAGTTGGCAGCTCATGAATATTAGTTATATACAGCATTGCAGCGATATATATACCCCTTTAGCGAAATAATGAATGATGAATGGACGTGGCGTGTTATGGATTGTGAGTCGGTAATGAAATACTAGAGTGTGACGAGCTGGAAGTAGACGGAGCCGACCGCTAATGTTATTAATTGATGGAGCTCTTTCAGGCAACACTTGTATATGACCGTAGGATGCGGAAATCGTTACGAAACCACAGCCATCTCGCTTCACTTACCGGTAAGACTGTGATATCAGACAATCAATTCAAAACATGCTATTTTCAAACTTAGAGTTCGAATCCACAAGATTACAAACGTCCAAGGCAATTATTCCAAATTTAGAAATATGAGCCAAAAGTCAAGCCACAAAACAGCATTTCTCATGATGTCATGAGCAATCATGATGATGATTGCATATGATGACGAAGCTCCGTCACTCATTTTGTTCATTGTTGTCCAATTGTCTTTTTCACTCCTAACGGTTTTCAATGTCTCGCTCCCTGAATAGTGTTCAAATAATTAAGTGAGTAACTGGATCTTGCGAATTTAATTCTTGTGGCTAAATAAATCTATGGCTGTGTTGAGTTTTACCGGTTTCTGTCCATCGCCCTCTGAGCTAGAACCCCCAACAGCGCACCTTTAAGTGCCCCTAAGCGTGACACTATAAACATCTAACTCAAATTTGTCTTCTTGTTTAACTAAATTCTAATATCTAAAAATGGCGCAGTGTCCACCAGACTACTTTCTGATATTTTGTTATAAATATTCGATAGTAGAATAAACAGTTAATATTTAAAAACAATTCTTCAGGTTGATTTTAAGAAAACTTCGAAAAATGAGAAATGAGAAATGTAAATTACCCTCCAGTGAATGTTTAACAAAAAAAGTTCTTAAAAATTATTATACACTTTCGACGGTGGAATAATTATTAAAAGTTTTACAAAACTCATGGAGTAAATTTTGGGAAAATTTCCATAAACAAAAAAATCTCAAGAATAAAAACCTTTTATATAGGACGATTTTAATGAAAAGCTTATTGGGAGAGCCTAGTTTCTACCCAAAATCTAAATTTTAAATGGGAATCGTTTGTGCTTTTTACTTTTGAAGAAAAACTTAACGCAGACAATACATACACAAACAGTTGCGCAAAAACACGTTTTTTAGAGCTCAAGGGACGTTAAAATGTCTGTAAATGCCAATAACTCAATTTCGGAAAATCGACTTGATTACTACTCATATTACATGAGAACGTAAAAGTGGAACTGAACCATTCTTCTCTAATTCTAAAGTGAAAGTAATGTTATGTGTGGAGTTTAAAAACACAACTAATAACAACTCTTCCTCGGGTCCAATATATCAAACCATGACATCGTCAACAAAATAATCTTGTGAAAATTAAATTTTTCAAATTTCTCAAATTTGATCCCTCGGCAAGACCAGAAATTTGGGAATAAAGCGAGTTGTTAAAAAGAAAAAAAATTGTTTTCAAACTCTGTCTAACAGGAGACAAATATTCAAACAATGGAACTTCATCATGTCAGAATAAGATCTCGCACTAACCCTACGTATTTGTCTGAAGGCATATTCGGAAGTAGATTTACCACATCAACAGAAACAAATGTGGACAAAGCGGGAATCTTAAGTATCTTTCCTTTCATCTTGTTGATCAAAACCAAAAGAATTTTTCAAAGAAAGAGGATTGACAAAGTCAGAAGACACTTTAATTATCTCGTTCGACCGACTTAAGAGACGATATGGGGGAAACCCCCTAAGGAACCGTGGATTTTTAGAAGTGCATATAAACGTGACGTGATAGGGTATGCGTTCCTAAACACTAAATCGAATTCTTTCATCTTTCTTTTGAGCGGATTTAAGTGCCATCTTATCGTTTCCTGCCGTTGAAAGAAAGCTATCACATGAGACCCATGGAGAGGATTTATTAATTACCATTGAAATCTCACTCCTGATGATGTTGATTACCTGAGGAGGTAAATTAGACTGAATTTACTCTTTCATACTCAGCGGTTAATAGAGAAACAACAAATCTCATCACTACGGGATTGTTTAAATCCTTATTAGGTAAACTCCGCCGAACAAACTAGTAACGTGAGATATGAACGCGCGGACAAGGTCAGGTAAACTGACGTCGTAAGTAAATAGAATTGGGTATAATATTATTAGATTTTGTTATTTCAATTTTAGGTTGTGACTCTCGACTTGCCCACTACGATTGACGGGCCTGGAGTGCATAACGGTTATGTACGTATTATCGAATTCGTTAGCCGTGGGATTCGGAGCACTGGCGGCGCCACCATTGCAAAATCAACACGCGGGCAACTGTCTCGCCTCAGACGGTATTTACTCAAACTTAATTAGATTCGTCCGATTAGCAATTCGAGCAAACTATCCGTTCGAGGAGCAAGAGACATCACTCGGTCGAACGGAGCCGTGTACTCCAGAAGTTTCCTTAACAGGCGCCTAGGGAAAGTGAGCAGTCCTTCAGGGATATTTATTCTCCGTGTGCACCGGTGTGCGACCGGAAAGAAGGAAAGGCACGGAAAGAGCCGACGTGATTTTCCACTTCACACACACATACACACACATGCTCGTCGTCATTAGAGGTCTAATTGTAATCTATTCGGATTGCAGATGGGGGGGCGGTCTGATGTCCGATGGGCGTTATGCGTATGAATAAAGCTGCAATATTATGTCGACAGAATGAAGAGAAACGGCGAGAGAACCTAAAAAGCTGCGACGCGGCGGACGAGTAATTTTTAAGTAGCGGTCACTAACTTAATTAACCACTCACGCGAAATGTGTACCTGTGTAGTCAAGGAAAAAAACGATACCAATGCTTCTTCACTGCCATTAGAGCACTCTGGATGTTCGTTACGCTATGGACGTTTTTTATGATTACCTCCACCAGTTTCACATAGTGCAAGAACATAGTATTTCCCTATTAGAGACAAAAATATTGGGATCTCTTGAAGGCGCTTAGTTCGTTCCTGTCTTTGTTCAACGCATTCCTATTGGATTTTGCATTTGTGATATTTCATTTAAGGTACTAGTACCGGAAAAATTTTTGGAAACATATTATTTTGTTTTTTGCATATTTACATACCTTATACCTTCAAGAAATACCTAAAATTTTATAAAGAAATTTGAAAAAATTAAAAAGTTATGGTATTTTCAGCGCACCCGCGTTTTTGACTCTTTTACTACGGTTACCAAGTCGTTCATTTCAATTTATTTGTAATTTAATGTAATTTTGGAATAGGGGTAGTTTCACCCACTTCGACGTGTGGTAGGTGGGTGGGGTATACGGTAGTGATTTTGTGGAGGCAATTGCTATGGGCGCATACACTTTCGTCCGGCCGCATAACTAAAAGTTGAAAGAACGCTTACCTGAAAATGTAGTTTCGTCCGCTACTTAATATCGGGAATGGGACACATTTTCGTCTGATTATCGAGAAGCACTGATGAGATTACGAAACATATTAAAATTGTTGGAAATGGTGAAATAATAAGGAAATAAAAAAAAGGTTTCGAAACGCAAGGGGGCAAGGATCAAACATGTACTCACTGAGCCTAATATAGGCATCATCAGAATTTGCTGTAGAATGTGAATTTTTTATTGTAATTGCGTGGAATGGGTTTTCCAAATTAGGGTTAAGATTACCTGTACTACCCTCCGGCGAAAGTGTATAGTTGAAAATTAAGACACCGGACGAAAGTGTATTACAAAATTTATTCAAAAAGGGGTTACCGACGAAACTATATTTACCGATTGCTATCTACCCTGTGAATATCATCCTGACACTCGATTCGCAAAGTCCTTCTTTTAAATTTATTAATGTAATTTTGGAATAGGGGTAATTTCACCAACTTCGACAGATGGTAAGTGAATGAGGTATCCGCTATTAGTTTTGTGGAGGCATTTGCTATCTATCCTGCAAATATCATCCCTGCACTCGATTTGTAAGTCGTTCATTTATATTTATTATTGTGATTTTGGAATAGGGGTAGTTTCAATCACTTCGACGGGGGGTAACTGAGTAGAGTATTCGGTATTAATTTTGTGGAGGCAGTTGCTACTAAGTCTGTAAATACCATCTACAAACCAGGGATAACTGATTAACCATTTATAAGTATTAAAACTGGATTTTTAAAAAAATATTTCAAAAGTAAACCGTAACAAAAATTTAAACGTGTTTTTCTCGAAATTGCCTATTTCCCATCGGCACAGACTCATTCTCCGCAACCACTCGATGGATTTTTTTCATTATTTGTGAGTTTTACTTGTTTTGATGTCTGACAACTAAATTAAACAGAAAAGTGAAGAAAATGACAGGAAAAAAATTTGGCTAAGGAATAAAGTTAAAAAAACGTGATTTTTTTGTATAGCCGCCATTTTTTTAATTTATTTTTTACACAAAGGTGGTGAATTAAGATATAATCAACTTTCCTTTTTAACATGCTCTTTTCTATTTAGTTACAGAGGAGCCATTTTCAAGATTAACTCTATGCCATAGGATAACATAATTTTGAAGAAGGCAAATTTAGCACTCCCTATGAAATGATTTTAGTAAAAGTAAATTAAAATAAAGCATTTTTAGTGAAAAGTAGTTAATATGTGTAAAAAAATTTGTAAAGTTTCATGATAAAGTAAGCGAGAATATTATTTAAATATGTGTCGATTTCAGCTACTTTTTCTGATATTTTTAAAGCTTTCTGAATCAATATCTTTGCTTTCCTCACACTTCTATTAATTGCAGGTAACTTCCTTTTGTGTGTATTCAACGCTATACCAAGTCCAAAAACTAAAGCAATCCGTAGTCCTATGGAACGTAGTTTGTTAGACCGAAATGTATCAATCAGTAATTAATTACACATCAATTTAGCATACCTATATGAAACAATTTAACAAGTCGACGTTTAGCTGAATCGAAAAACTTGGACTTGGACAACTTTGTAATTTTTTACGATAATCCGCCATTATAAATTTAACTTACGTTTATAAATTTATCTATTTTTCATTTAATGCTCAAGTAACATTAGTTGCACCAGTTATTAAATAAAATAGTAAAAGTACTAAGTATAAATTGTCACACTTGGGGCCTAAACAGGTTCCTAGGTGTGCTTGGTTTGTAGGCAGAAGCTCAGAAGCTGGTGTAGATCGAACAGACCAACATTTCCTTGGTGTACTGAGAAAGTCTTTTACAGTGGAACGTTAAAGCTAAAAGTAATGACCTATTTCTGCAGTCAAATATGCAGTCATGATAGCCTAATAGAACGGCTATATTACTGGTACTGTTCAGTTAACTTATTAGAACAGTCATATTGACTTACTACGTTACCGTCTTGTTATCTGTAATACTAATAATCCCATTATCAGAGATCCTAATTATATTAACTCTCCCGATGCTTCCCCCTCTGACAGATCTGCTCGATTTAACCCTGTACACATACGCATTTCGATAAATCGGCGAACTTAAATTTTGATCGGCGCTTCGATAACTTCACGAGCACCGGTACGCTCCGCAGCACTTTAGGGCCGGGCATGATGTATAAATAAGGGGAACACAATCGAGGGGTCGAGAGGGGGTGTAGCCGGGGAGACGCGTCCATCCATCTCCGTAATCAGTCCCCCATGGCTGCGGCTCTCCCGTATTCCCGATAAATCCAACGTAAGGTCGGGACGTCACAATCACTGTTTGTCAATGCTCCACTTACCACTGACTCATTGTTTGCGGTCTTCTGCTCGATCGTTCGGTGCAATGCGCGCCATGCATCAAAGCTGGAGGGGACGTGGGAGCCAGGTTATACGGGGTGGCCAATCAATTATTTTTTTATATGGGCTTTGTGTTCCGAGGTATGAGCTTCTACAGTTATAAGTCACTTAGGTGTAACTTCTAAACAATTATACCAATTTGACAAAACTTTGGTGGCCTATCGGTCATATATAGACGCCCCCTGTTTATTCTACTACTTGCTGTTTTGTATTACAACTGGCTATCTCAATTTCGGATCATTACTACCTGAAAACCAATTTTTATGCCCACATTTCGACCACCTTGTTGTCGCGATCTATGGCGCCTCCACCATATGTCACGACCATGGGTATAACCACAGACAACACAACGGCGTTCTTATAGGAAAGTATCATTTGTTTCTTCTTCTTCAGCCACGTCTCGTCCATTCCTGGACACATGCCTTTCCTAGTTCCTTCCACTGATCCTTGCCTTGCTATTTTCTTTATATTTTCTACAAGCCGTAGTGGAGGTCTGCCTATACTCCGTCTTGTTTCTCTTGAGTCAAATGCCTTGTGAAAATCAATTGAAGCTGTATGAATTGGCACGTTATACTCCACAGACTTTTCAGTGTTCTCACCGCCTGTAAGTGATCGCATTTTGAAAACTAGCCTGTTCTACAGGTTGATAGGAGTCGAACTTTGAAGTTAGGCTGTTGGTTATAACCTTTGTGAAGAGTTTGTCAAGTATGTAAACATGATTTGTTCACGTGCTAACAAAGGCAATGGACGCGGTACAAATATGGCTGCCACTGACGAATTGTGATGGGCAACAAAACAGTTGTCCATGGGCGTATCAATAATAGAAGAGCGGGAAGCAGTCACGTCTCGAATAGAACCACCAACCTAAATGTGTTGCACTTGACCGACTACTGCTCCAACTATTTACTAAATTTCGAAATATTTTACTTCTAAAGCTACATTCTACGGACATACATGCGAGAAAAAAATTTCTGTAAATGTCAATACCATTGAAACGCGTTGTTTAAGTCGGGATAACTCCACAATAATGAAGTTGTAATAATTAACACCTAATGACTTAAATTTGAAACTACTTTAACTGTCAAA
Source organism: Cryptocephalus moraei (assembly GCA_946251905.1). Lineage (NCBI taxonomy): Eukaryota > Metazoa > Arthropoda > Insecta > Coleoptera > Chrysomelidae > Cryptocephalus > Cryptocephalus moraei. Next base: position 11,359,928 of record OX276455.1, read on the forward strand.
CTGACATTTGGAAATTTTAATCTCCTATTTTACCGAAATAGTTCGAAAAGGCAACGAACTATACCCACGAGTCAACTTCATTTTTGTCTCTTCCGTCTCGAGTAGATCCCATAATGACTCAATAAACTTTTAATGACACACTTTAAAATTTTACAAACCCCCTCCAGAGCAGATGCTAACTGATTAGATATTGTAAAGTTTAAAATTGCAGCAGTTTTATGGGAGAATTTCGAGAGGTTACGAGCACGTATGAGGGCCGAATTATTACCTTAATTTGTTTTCGTAATGAGTTTACGACTTGTATTATTCAAGAGGTTATATCAGCCGCAGGTAATAATACTTAATACAACCGGCGTTTTCGGAAGCGAGCTCGCCTGGAAACTTTATTGTGTACTTAGAGCGCGTTTATGGAGGACACTTTTGAATTTTCGAAATAGAGTCAATGTTACAATGTGGCACTTCACCTCGAACGATGGTGATAACGTGACGATTTTTATTTCAATCAGAAGTAATGTTGTTTTTTTTTTGATAGTGTGACAAGACATGTACGGTTGCATGGAAGAATTCTTTTGTGAATGTCACAAATGGAAAGGTATTTTTTTCGGACCGAACGTTTTATGTAAATTTTTAGTATTAAGCTGTTACTCTTAATGGGACAAGCCACGGAAATATGTCATAAAGGCACGGAATACCGCAGGGAGTAGGGTGGGTAGCACATAATCTAGAGTAAAAGTGTAGATAAGACTTGTAAGTTACAAGTTGTCACTGTCGCACGAATGACACTATTAATATTTAAGCGGAGGTGTAAGCGCGCTCAACAAAAATCTAAACAAATAGTGAAAAATAATAGATATGTATTAAATTTGAATGAGGCTCGTTTTATTTCGTTCTCTTTTATGTGATTTGAGGATCAAATAACCGTTTGTTACTTTCTTCACTTTGAGAAAATGGAATAGCCGACATAAGTTTCTTTTCTTCTTTGTCAGTAGTAGTTTAATTTGGTACCTTTAGGGAGATATATTACCACATTTTAACATAGATTCTACACTTAAATACCACATGTGATCTATTGTGACCGTAATAATGGAATTCGAGGTCCTGGTTGGCTCGCCGCTGCGGCTAACTTCACGCCGAGGACCGTGAAATTAGATGCAGCGACATTAAGTTGACTCAGGTATGATTGGCATGGTCGGAAATATCGTAGAAAAGCGTCGCAAGAATTCTTATTCGTTCGCACGAAGTATCGTAAATAATTACTGAGCTTTGGTGTGGGGCACTTTTTCAACGCGCCTTGTACATCGGTATTTTGTTTTATGTCCCAAGTAGCATTGTAAGGACTACATTCGTTATCTGCCCTTTACCATTGTTAACGGAACTGGTCGAAATATAACTCGAACTTTGTCCAAATGCGAGGCGAAGTTGGTCGGCGACGGCGTTATCGAATCCGAAACTTTACACCTGAGTAATTTGCGAGTTACTACCCCGAAACAGATCACATTTAATCCCCGCAAAGTTAGTATAACGGGAACGGTCGCGCGGGAGGGGCGCAGGGTCCGGAGTTGAGCGTCTAGATAAGGCGACCTGTCAAAGATTTATCAGCTAGACAAGGGCTGCGTCGGGTCCTTCACCCCTTCGCGCCCACCCCCCTCCTCTAGCTCACCCCACTCGACTACATTTATATTCATTAACCGGTAATGCCGTAACAATGCGGTTGACCGTGGGGTCCATTCCGATAATTCCCTTAGATATTACGGACGGGTTTTGCGCCCGTTGCTAACAATTAGTTACACTTTAAAGGATTTCGAACAGTTCGATTCGGGCGGATCGTAATACGAGGCCCGCGGTCGCCCGTTTTGAATACTTATCAGACGTTAACGGGGCGTCGAGGTGGGACGATCTGTTCGTGGAATTTTCCGATTAAATTCAGTTAGATGCGTTTGCGCTTCGATCTGGATTATTATTACTGTTGCTCTGTTTTATTAGTTAATTGACACCACTTTATGAATTTGTCGACTTGAAGGATTTCTTATTTTGAAAAATGGTTCTCTATACGACGTTTAGCCAATACAAACAATTGTAACACGAGTTGCCACCAAACAGCTAGCACGGCGCGATCATTGGCCGTCCGTCTCGTTTTCGATGTTAATACCTCTCACCGATCCAGCGCTTCGAGCGAAGCCCGCTATAACAAAGCTATGCTTCCAATAATAAAATAGTAATAATAATAAAGACAAGTATTTAGGTATGGTATATAGACGAAATACACGAAATGCCAAAGAAAGCACCCCAGCAGGTATCAATCCCAAGACCTACCACATCTGAAACGATAAAAGTAGAAAAGATTTGGGGTGAAATGAGAGAAAAGAACAAAAAAGAAACGAAAAGCAGATGGAAAGAAAAAAGATACACGCCAAATACTCAGAGAAACAGAAAAGGAAACCATGGGAATGGCTTAGATATGGAGAACTAAAAGTGGAAACAGAGTCACTCATCAACAATCGATAGCAACCAACTACCTAAGAACCAAAATCCTAAAAACCGGTACAAACCCTGCCTGTAGATTGTGTCGGACACAAATTGAGACCATCCATCATGTGATATCAAGTAGTTCGATTCTGGTAAAGAAAGAATATGTGGGACACCACAATGCAATTGCCTCTCAACTGCACTGGAGTATCTGCAAACAATATAACATCAAATTTCAGATAGAAGGTATGAGCACAAGCCAGATACTGTAGTGAGAAAGGATGAGATAGCCTTGTTGTGGGATACATAAATTCAAACAGATCATTTAATTAAGGCAAATAAACCAGACTTAATCCCGAATGATAAAACTAAGACAATGTGCCCACGAATAGACGTTGCGATCCATTCAGATTTTAACATCGCTCAGAAAGAGGCACAAAAGCGCCTCAAATATAAAGACCTTCAAATAGAAATCTAAAGAATGTGGAGTCTGAAGACCAAGATTATCCCGGTAGTTATAGGAGCAACTGCAATCATATCCCATAACACATATTCGGCCATAAAGGACATTCCATGAAAACACCACCTCTTGAGTCTGCAAAAAGCTGTGCTGCTGAAAACAACGCACATTTTGTGAAAAGTTCTTTGAATACAATAAGCAGAAAAGTTTCAGAAGAACCGAAAATCATTACACTACAAGAAATCATCCTAGGTGCACGGTGTGCACTCGATGACTTGTGCACGAAGAAATAATGCCACAAGGAATAATCTTCTTAAAATCCCGAAAATAATAATAATACTGTTTGTACTCAAAATTCCATGCGTATTTCCTTATACAAGGTGTTTCAAAATGATTGCCATCTAGTTGGCGTTGGAATTTCTGTGCATGTAATTTTTGATGTGCCGCGCTCTATTGATTTGAACCCATCTAATTCTGACAAAAAGTGACATTTCGAACATTTATTGTGAAACTGGCAATCAGTACTGCTAGTAAATAACGGCCCTATTCAGGGCCAAAACAAAGACTAAAATAGACAAATACTCAGAATTCGTTTCCTTTTGACAGAGAAAAACCAGAAGTTAAAAAAGGTTAAGTAGGTTATTTTGAGGTTATGTATAGCTAGTAGAAATTCCTATTTTAGGAAGGCGGGTTTTTTTATTTTACATGGGAATTCCACAGCCAACTAGATGACAATTATTTTGAAACACGTTGTACATCTGTTCCATTTTAAAAAACTTGTTATAATAACTGACAGAAAAAATATCTGTACCTATATGATTGAAATATTTATAATTTTGAAAAATTATTTAAATTCATATTTTATGATTATTTTAAACAAATTTAAAAAGCATATAAAAAGCACAATGAAACTAAGCAGTCACATAATTATAATTAATTTTAAATGTATTTTGAAATTCAGCAAAATTTTATATTTTCCTCAATATAAAAAATAATTTCTATGTAAGCATATTTGTATAAGTTTTCACTTCTATCGGTACTCTCCCAAGTGCAACATTTTCGATTTATATTGTTTCCGGGAATCATCTTGGAAACAACATTTTCCTGCTTATTTACGCGCAGGAAAATTGAATTTTCCGGACTAGTACTAAAAAGACTTTACAAGACGAAAAATGAAACTTTTTCGATGCTGTTTACTTTGTAACTATAGTTGCCAACAAAATTGACAAATTTGATTTTAGTGGAATTTTTTAAGAAAAATTCTAAAATTTGTAAATTTCGTCTCTTTTTACTATTTCCGGAAAAATTTAATACAAAATAAGTCAGCAAAAGCCCTTACTTGACTCGGAGGTTTAAAGTACTCGGCACAAAGCGCCTCGTATTTCAATTTAGCTCGTCTTCGGTAACGTGAGATTTTCTTGACTTTTATGTAAATAACTATTAATTGTCTATTTGGAACTGTTATTGCTTATGTTTGTCAAATATCATGCACAAATATGAGGACAATTTTCGTGCACATTTGCCTTCCTAAACCCAAATCTGACATCTCAAACGACAGGTCAAGGCACCACATTCGTGAATCCGCTCGACGGCAGTTTCGCCCGCCATTCCGTCATCCGCGACGGGCACCAAAAGCACGGGGCCACACATCGAATAGACGTGCCCCTCATAAATAATTCCCCAGCTCGCTCCCGTAAAATCCCCCCCGCAACGATATTATTTTGCATTACTTAACCGTATCGAGGCCATTAGAGCAAAGGTGCGGCGCGAAGGTGTGAATGTTTTTGTAAAAACATTACGACGCTTGTTATGTTCTCGTCGACGATTCCCCGGGGACATAAATAATAAATTCATCTGCGAGAAAGGGGGGTATAGGGGGAGAGATCTCGGGGAAAAGAAGCGGAGAGATGTGCCTCTGGAAACGCACTTTGCATACATTCGAGACGCCTCGTCGAAACCTAATATGTGCTTGATGTGTTTCCTTTTGTCGGGCCAGAACTGACGCGCACACGCGACGTGTCACTTATATGCCATTTTTTCGTTGGAGTGGCTGTGCGGGAGAATCTTTCCCAGGAAATGGAAACTAAAAGCGTAATCGATAGAGATAGCTTCCCTCGGGGCGCACTCCTTAATCTAAAATTAATTCGCGATGCATTAAAGTTCTTTTCGTTATCGTTCGAGATCGAAAAGGGGGAGTCCTACGCAGCGATTTCATCCCTGGGACGAACGAGGGTAGCTATACTTTACGCCTACACATAGTAATGATCTTCGCAGGAATTATGTAAACTTTTCGGAGTACAAATGGGGACAATATGGAAAATGTCACTTACCGATCACGCGTCGGGGTACAAACAAGCAGACTCTTACCTGAAAATAAAATAAAAATAATTAAATGAACGACCGGTTGAGTTGATGTGGTGCAAACGGGAAATGAGAAATTCAGTGGTAAATCTGGACAAAGAACAAACATAATTTCTAACGAAAATTACACCCCTTTTACAAAAAAAAACACTTAATTCCACAGTATTTCAAAGGGGCTGTAACCGACATACATTTTCAAGTGGCTGTGCCGCTATGGCTGCGAGTTAATTTACATCTTCGCCGCCAAAAAGGAGGTCAAAGCAATATTATGCATAAAAGTACGCAACCCGATACATGTATTTTGGAATAAGTATCTAGATTGATTTAATATTGGACTCCTGTAATAATAAATCACAGGGTAAACAAAAAATAATTGAAATAAAAAATCACGAAGGTACTATTGTCACACCCAAACAAGATATAATAAAAGCAACAGAGAACTTTTATGCGAAGCTATTAGCCTAGTCAAATAAAAAAAGTATGAACTAATTCGTTTCATCAGGATGAGACCATTTTGACGTGATATACGTCTTATAAATCGATGTGCCGGCTACCTGCCGGTTCACAAAACATTGTAACATCACGGCAGATCCATGCGTGCGAGTTAGAGTGAGAGCGACAACAATAGACAGAGATCGACCTTGGCGGTTGCCTTGCGACGCATCTATTTCTTTTACACGACAGCGTCCGAGTGAAAGCTCGATTTGGCGATCGGCTCGATTCGCGAGCGCGATAGATATGATTGTACTGTTTCTACTCCGTCGTCAGCGACGACGGCGACAGCAGCCGGCACACTATTATTTATAAAGTTATCTGAATATTTACTGTGCACAATATTACTTATTACAAATTAAAGCGTTGAGAAATGCTAATAGTACCTCAAATTAGAAAAATCGACAAGATTACAATACTTCTCGTACTTGAGCGCCTTACATGAGAAAGTAATAAGATTATTAATTGAGATATATGGAGCTCTAGTACTATAAAACGCGCGTTTCGTAACATTTTTTTACTATAGCGGGAAAGGCAAATGAGATTTTGCTGTCTATTGCAACTATAGCGCTCATCTTTTGGAAAGCTCATATTAAAAAAAAATAGTTTGACGACTTCTGTTATGTTGTAATAATTATCAATTATGCCCGTTTTTTAGGGTTTTTGGTAATAACTTTTGTATTTATTGACCGATTTTAATTCAGCAAGTCTCAATTCGTTTCTTTTTTTATTTCACATAAACCGTCTGTACATCGACTTTCCCTACGAGCTATAGTTTTTCCAAGGCTATAGAAAAATCACGTCTACGATTTTATTGTCTGAATGAAACAATAGAGAATATTTTTCCTTGAATCTCATGACGAAGGCCTTTTTCTAATATCGTATACGAGTCATTTTTGCAACCAAACGTTTCTAAGAAGGCCAATTTCTTGAATTACAATTGCACCGACCTATTAATGTGATTATCGAAACAAACCCCAATTCCAATCGGACGAGAGGCGAAAACGCCCTTGGTAAAAAAATTTTTCCGTCTTCCTCGCAATGCCACTCCCACTCTCGGCGATTATAGTTGAGGGATCGCTGTAAATTTATCTAGTCTTGTTTTGAGAGACGTGTGTTCCGCCCTGATTGATGAGCTTTGGGGGAGAAGGGAATTGCCGGTATTTTGGGAGCGCTTCGATTATTTCGTGTTTTCCCGCTATTCCAGAAAAATAAATAATCTCGTCCCGCTTTATTCCCGGGAATTTTCCGCCCGATTCGCGATCACGTTGACAGATGAATAATAGTTCGACGATACGCCACCCGCGTTCCCTTTCCGAATTGCCGAAAGGTTTCATAACGAAAAAGAGAAAAAGAGAGAAACATCCGAAGTCGCTTTGTTCCGCTATTGGTACTCGACTTATATGGATCACTGTGCGAAAGAGAGAGAGAGACACAGAGAGACAGAGAGAGAGAGAGAGAGAGAGAGAGAGAGAGAGAGAGAGAGAGAGAGAGAGAGAAATGGTGATTTTTACAACAATTACGTGTGTACAACGAGCCGAAGGTTATGTGATTTCTAAATATAAACTAGGGATAAGCTCTACATGAAGAAAAAATAAATGAGAATTGCATGTTGGAACTTAAACTCTCTATTCGAAATACCATGAAATAATTCCCGAAATTAAAGACAATAAAAGAGATATACGTGCACTTTCCGAAACGAAAAAGAAGACTAGAAGAATAAGAAAACTAAATAATTAAAAAATTGATGTCTATGTACTTATCCGTCATATCACAAATCTTAAAATTACCAAAATTTTGTAAGAGTTATGTATAATTTTGTGAAATAAAAATTTAATTTCATATAACTCACGTTCAAGTTATTAATAATCAAAATGGGGGCGCTGGCGACATATGGCACTAGTGTCCCTATATACCTACTGATTCAAAAAACCGAAAACGCCATCTTACCCCACGAATTTTGTATAATTTTGTAGTCATTCAAAGGTTTGTCAAATTTTTGTTAATACCAAAGATGGCCAACTATATTGAGACGTAGCAAAAGACCAAGGAGCAACATCAGAGTTTGGAATAGTAATAAAACAGAAATATCGAAAATATAGAATACGTCAACGACCAAATCCTGAGAGTAAAGATGATGTTTGATCATCTCTTGTACATTATATCAATATACGCACCTCATATTAACAAACCTGAAGAAAATGTCAATAAACTTCTACGGAAACCTACAATCAGATTTGGACAAAATGCCGCAAAACAAAAAGACAATACTATTAGGAGATCTTAATGCTACAATATAAAGAAGTTGTAACTAATACAAATGGCGAAATGTTGACAGAATTTTGTGCATAGAATAATTAACACTACTTTCCTCATACACAACAAGACAAATACACCTTCTACAATCATCGAAATAATAAATCCAAAATCGATTACACCATTACCAACCGCATGTTCCTACCCCAACAAATAGTAGACATAAGAGTTGTGCCCTCAGCTAACATTGGAACGGACCACAAATGAATGCTAGGAAAACTTCGAATAGCAATGCCATTAATCAAAAGAAAGCCAACAATGAAAACCGAAAAATTCAACTGAGTAACAAAGAGCTAACTAAGAACATAAGACATAACAGACATAAGAGAAAAGTGCCAAACAGACGACGTTGTCAGATGGATAGGAAGACAAAGAAAATAAGGGAACCAACCGAATGAATAACGACAGAATAGCCAAGATAGTACAAAATAACGCACCACACGAAAGAAGACCTGTAGGACGACCACCAAAACGATAAGCGAGACAGTTGGCAATCAACTTCACAAGAACTGCCAATACAAGAACACCGGAACTAAACAGGCGACACTCTTCCTCTGATTCTACTTTTAATGGGTAAACAAGCTTCTTTATTCGTTCTTTTCGCCTCAGTCTGGGGCTTACTGAGAACCGGAAATCCAGCTTTCATCTCTTTGGAGATCTGATGAAAAATTGATGGGTTGGTTGGGTTTGGATGGTGTCTGGCATAATTTTTTTAGTGAAGTGTGCATCACGAAGAAAGCAACCCATCAAATTTTATTTGGTTTCTTATCACACTTTGGGACCCAATTAGGGGTGACTTTGACACTATACCCCCATTAAACGCCGCACTTCAAAGCTGCCAGACTTGCATATTTTGGTAATTCGCGTGAAGGGCAATCTATGTTTAAAATTTGAACTGGTTTCCTATGAGACACTTTTTTGAGCTCGGCTTACGGCCTATTATGTTTGATGTTAGTTTGTGATTAATTTTTGTTATAGTTTCTGTGTCGCTGTACAGCTCTTTTATTATTCGTGTCATGTCTCCGGATATATTGGACTGTATCAGTATGTTCAGTATGTCTGACAGATGGATTCTGTTAAAAGCTTTAGTTAAATCCATACAGGCCTTAAAACAGCCTATACAGCCTTCCTAAAAGAGGAAGACCCAATAAACTATGCAAAGGACGAAATGGCAGTACCGATACGCAACACACCATACATCTACAGTTTAATCACTAGTCCCGTTTCGACGGGATACGTTTCAACGTTTACCCGCGGCCGTAATTCGCACCCTCCAGAATCCTCCCCCATTCCTCCGCCCGAAATCCACAGGATTTCGCTCGACTCTCGGCGTCCAATTTCCACACCCTTTGAAGCCACCCGGGCGCGCCGAAAGTTTTTCGCCCATTTCTCCCGCGACGCATTCCTCATAATATCACTCTTGTTCGAGGCGACCCTTCCGGAAACTTCAAAGGGGCCCCGAGCCGCAGGACATGCGACGGAGTCCCTCTGAGAAATCCCCGGCACCCTAAAACCGCACGCCCCATTTACTCCATAACCCATCTGTTAATTACGGGAAGGAGCCGCCTGCCGAGAGGACGCCATCTTACACAAAGGGCGTCGCGGGACAAGTTTAAAGAGGTAAGGACGCGCGTTACTTAGCAGGAGCAGGGACTTGCAGGTACACGGCAATATCATTAAAAGAATCTCATATAAACATATATTTAATCTACTTTGCGTTACAAATGATCTCATTATTGCATCAAAAGTAGTGTAATAATATTCATATTATTACACTACTTTTGGTAACTTTTTAGTTTTGTTAAGTTGGTATGTCAACCTCTCACAGAGACGTGTGCAGCCGTCAAGGTTAAATTATTAGTATTTCAGTAAACATAACCTTTAAAATTTACATGAAAAATGTATTATTTGGTATTATTTTATGTTATTATAGTACAAAATGCATTACACGTTACAAAAGACGGTATGACCTAAATGACGAACAACTAATTAGGAGCTAATGTACAATTAGTGAAAACTTTAACTACGACATTACTGTGGCTTGGGCATTTATGCTAATGCCAGAGACATTTTGGGTGATTAAAGTTAGTATTTCCCTGAATATTTCGTACGAAACTGGTCTCATTTGTGATTGAATTTATATTGTATAGTTCTAATTTTACGGGGTTCTGGTACGGACATTGGTTGTGCATTGACGGAAGTAGAAGTGGATGTCGATGATCTCAGCATATCCGCCACATCTCTTTTCCTTTTTAACGAAGTGTCAATGTACCCCTCTGCTATTGCTCAAGACTTCCAGGTCCATGGTTTTAATAGTAATTAAATCTACTACATTATTGGTCAAGTTTGATGCATTGGACCTACGGAAACAGTGCCCTGTATACTGATTCGGATTAGCAAGATTCAGAAATGTAGCAATTATGCGTGGCACTTGGCTAATCTTACTAATCCCTATAGGGCTAGTGATGCATCGGCCGTTTCGGTATGTGAGAAAAAAGCGTTTTGAAGCTACACCGATTGGTCGAAGGCTGACATATTTCTTAATAAGATGAAGCCCGTAAGTAATAAGTATATCCCGTTATGAGTATAAACTGAACGAAAACAATACAAGTAGGTAACAAATGAAACATGACTTTTAAAAAAACAAACTTACTTTAATTGACAAATAATAAAGATCGTCGCCTTGACTTAAAAACTGATTTATTTCAGCAATATCCAAAATTCTTAATTTTTTAGGCTAATGTCCTTAAGACTGCCGTTTGAGAAAAGCATGCAATCGTGAAAACTTCGATATATATGCGTTCTTATAAGCATTTAGACATGCTCTTAGCATGCTATAGTACGATGTCCAGAGCGTCGAAGACTTTTTTGTCTTGCTTTTCTCCTGAAAATACGCTGTACAGGTCAATTCTACCTTTTTGTCTTCCATTTCTCGCACGTAAGTAAGAGCGTAGTTATTGAATTCGTCCTAGGGCTACTAGATTTTCAAATTCAAATATGAAACGTCCATGTCAGTGACGTCAGTGTGACCAACCCAAGCAAAATTCCCTAGTGTAATACCAGAACTTGAACAGCCAAAATTTAATGAATTAATAAAGCAAAGTAGATAAAATAGTACATTACACACGTTTAATAAGACGTATTGTCACACTCGTTTTATTAAAGCACTCGTGTGACAATACTCCGTCTTATTAAACTAGTACAATAATATACTATTACACACTACACACACTACACCAATTACGAAAAGACACAACTACAACCCCGATAACAACCCCATTATTCACTACCTATGAAACAATTTCACAAAGACAACATATCGATAGGTACCAGTCCTCTGTCGGAACAAGACACATTGTCTTCGAAGGGGATTTCGAATTACCCCCCTTTTGTAATAAAGATAAATGGCGACGTGCACCGGCAAATTTCTACTTCATTTTTTCTCTTGCAGCTTCGATCAATCAACGATCCCTCAGGAGACCGTCTTGCACGTGTCGACTCTAATCACTTAGCGGTATAGATTGAGCTCCCTCCGTCGCTACACAGTTCCTTTACCTTTCCCGGAGGATAATAAGGAAACTTTGTTGTATGTCTTATACGTCGCATACGCTTTTGAGTTGGTTGAGTGTGGTTTTGACGTTTTCGTGTTTCAGAACACACTTCAATTGCTTATTTGGAACCTTTCCTGCGACGTTTTAAGTTTTGATAGGGCGATGATATCCTAATTTGATACGTGGGGGAATATTTAAAGTTTTCAGGAAATCATAATTTTCTAATTGAAGCCATTCTTGTCACATCTCTGTTTGAAAATGGGAGAGTAAATCTGGCAACTTCTGATTTGGAACATTCCTGTGATATTTAAGGTTTTCAGTAAGTGAGGATACCTTAATTTTATATGTGGGGAGTTTGGCGAGTATACTTTGCCGTGATATTTTTGAATTGCAGGAAGCAAGAAAAGATTAATTTCATCTTTGGAAAATTTCCTGCAATTTCCCAAACTTTAAAAAAAAATAGAGAATTTTATTTTTTATTTGTACTTAAATAACCTTGCGACAACTTAAGTTTACAAAATACAAGAACTCCTTATTTAGGGTATTTTCTGTGGCATTTTAAGTTTATAGGGAGCAAGGATCGCAGTATATATGGGAGTTTATTATAAGATTTTCAGTTTTCATAATGTAAAAGAAAACTTCCTATTGGAGATTTTTCCTGAAACGTTTTAAATTTTTAGAAAGAGAAGGTCACCCTTATTTGAATGTGGAGGGGGGGAGTTGCTATGATATTAAGATTTCAGAAAGCAGGGATACGTTCATTTTGGAAACTTTCCTGTAATTTCTGAAGTTCTCAGAAAAAAAGAAAATACAAATTTTCTATTCTACTATTTTTCGTTTCATAATTTTCAATTGTTGCGACATTTTCATACTTCAGAATTCAAAACGGAACTTTACTTTCGTACTGGAAAAACTTTTCCTATCTTTTAAAATTTCAGGAAGGGAAAAATACGGTAATTTTAGAAGTGGATGGATTGATGTGATCATTTATGATTTCAGAAAAACTTTGGGAGTTTGTTGTGATATTTTTTAAATTCAGGAAGCAACAAGAAAAATTATTTCATATTTGAAAATTTTCCGGCAACTTCTCAAACTTTCCCAAAAAATTAGGAAAATTTTATTTTTTCTTTGTAAATAACCTTATGACAACTTAAGTTTACAAAATACAAGAACTCCCTATTTAGGATATTTTCTGTGGCACTTTAAGTTTTCAGGGAGCAAGGATCGCCGTATATATGCATGGGAGTTCAATATAAGATTTTTCAGTTTTCAGAATGTAAAAGAAAACTTTAATTTCCTAATAGAGATTTTTCCTGAAACGTTTTAAATTTTCAAAAAGAGAAGAATATCGTCATTTGATGTGGGGGGGGGGTGTTGCTGTCATATTAAGATTTCAGAAAGCAGGGAAATGTTCATTTTGGAAACTTTCCTAAATTTCTGAAGTTCTCAGATAAAAATAAGAAAATTCTAATTTTCTATTCTACTATTTTTCGTTTTATAATTTTCCATTGTTGCGACATTTTCATTCTTCAAAATTCAAAACGGAACTTCACTTTCGTACTGGAAAAACTTTTCCTATGTTTTAAAATTTCAGAAAGGGAAAAAACGTTAATTTTATAAGTGGATGGATTGATGTGATCTTTTATGATTTCAGAAAGACTTTGGGAGTATGCTGTGATATTTTTTAAATTCAGGAAGCAACAAAAAAAAAATTTCATATTTGAAAATTTTCCGGCAACTTCCAAAACTTTCCCAAAAAATTAGGAAAATTTTATTTTTTCTTTGTAAATAACCTTATGACAACTTAAGTTTACAAAATACAAGAACTCCCTACTTAGGATATTTTCTGTGGCACTTTAAGTTTTCAGGAAGCAAGGATCGCCGTATATATGCATGGGAGTTTATTATAAGATTTTTCAGTTTTCAGAATGTAAAAGAAAACTTTAATTTCCTAATGGAGATTTTTCCTGAAACGTTTTAAATTTTCAAAAAGAGAAGGATATCGTCATTTGATGTGGGAGGGGAGGGGTTGCTGTGATATTAATATTTCAGAAAGCAGGGATACGTTCATTTTGGAAACTTTCCTGTAATTTCTGAAGTTCTCAGAAAAAAAGAAAATACTAATTTTCTATTCTACTATTTCTCGTTTTATAATTTTCCATTGTTGCGACATTTTCATTCTTCAGAATTCAAAACGGAACTTTACTTTCGGACTAGAAAAACTTTTACTGTTTTAAAATTTCAGAAAGGGAAAAATACGTTAATTTTATAAGTGGATGGATTGATGTGATCTTTTATGATTTCAGAAAGACTTTGGGAGTTTGCTGATATTTTTTAAATTCAGGAAGCAACAAAAAAAATTTCATATTTGAAAATTTTCCGGCAACTTCCCAAACTTTCCCAAAAAATTAGGAAAATTTTATTTTTTCTTTGTAAATAACATAACAACTTAAGTTTACAAAATACAAGAACTCCCTATTTAGGATATTTTCTGTGGTACTTTAAGTTTTCAGGGAGCAAGGATCGCCGTATATATGCATGGAAGTTCATTATAAGACTCTTCAGTTTTCAGAATGTAAAATGATCTATGTGCGTGAAAAACAAAAATTGTAACTGAAGTTATTTTAGTTAAATTCTTGTTGTAATCACCTTAGTTCAGCATTACAATGTGGATATTTCAGTTGAAATTACTTCTAATACCCGTGGAACAATTATGTGTGCATCCACCAAAACTGCTACTCCTTCGCCAAAATCACAGAAGCTTATTTTATAGGTCTTCTCTTCCGCTAAAAACCATTTTATAGCGCACCTCCAATAACGTAGCACGGAACGCTAAAGCGACAAGGGACACCAAATAAAATAACGATTTTACCAACTTTCTCATCGCCTCCATCACTTTGCATCCGGATTCTTTCTAAACTTTGTTTCATCGTGTAATTCTCTCGTTGCTCATCTCCCGGAGATGGACGAGCGGACGGCATGGCATGCGCACCCTTTCCCTATACTTTCTCTTTATTATATTCGACCAGGACTTTACTGCCGAAATTAAACAATGAATCTCCAAAAGTTCTGTTCGCTTGATCGATGTCGGCCATTTACTGGAAGAGCCTTCTTTCTCTTTTCTAATGAGTTATCGGGAGTTATAATGGAGGAGGGTGGATTAGAAACGGCCGCGTTTACGTTGATACAATAATGAACTTGCATTGTTTGAACTTAGATTTAATGGCCGTCGATCTTTGTTCGATTCATCTTTAGATGTAATTATGGTGCGCAACTCGGGAGCTCCATTAAAGCGAGCCGGGGGTAGGCAACACGCGGCCTTTTCCAGGATAAACTCAGATTCGACTTTCAGAATACGGCAACAACACTATTGTAAAGAGTGAAAAATGCACAATTCGAGATCCTGACTTTTGAAAAAGAAATTCTCTTAATAATCTCAGCTGAAACATTGTGATTTTCCAAGTTTCTAAAACTACCGAAACAACACTTCAAACGTCGTGTCGGGAGCATTGTTTGCCGTTTGCCGTTCGGGGCGATTAAGAGCAATTACTCGAAGAGATTATCTTCAAACTATTTCAAATTTCAGCCACAATTGCGCCCTAATACAATTAGTGTAGGCGGCGTAGGCCAGGATTACGACTATCCACAAAGTTATTTCCGACTAATAATAGATCTATATCAACAGTTTGCTTTGTGTTACGAGATACAATGCAGGCCAGGGGTTTGGGTTCGTAAACGATGTAAATGTGCCTGATGATATTTTGGGCGTAGAGGCACTTTAAGCGGTGGCGCTCCGTCTGATAGTTGCAGAAGTTGATGGGTACAGTTTACGAGGGTGCGAGCCGTGATATACCAAAACGAATAAATTATTACGTTTTGAATGCCCCCACCGAAATACATGATACAGAATACGATTTAATTACGAAAGATATAATTTAAATTAGTCGCTTAATCTGATGTAGGTAAAATGTATGAGACTGAGGTTCAACTTTGTTAAATATGTAGATCTGTTCGGTATCACAATATCCTCGTCCTAATTATTGATGACTTAATCTGTTACAAATACTTTCACGCACACCCGTGCCGCGGGAGATAATATCGCGATCTAATTACCTAAATTAAAAACTTCCTCAATTGAAAGCTAGAAAATCGACATAAAACATTAAAATTAGACCTTAATTACGGAAATTTTTACATACGGATAATTTATTAATTTCCGTTCATTTCCTTAAGAGCGCCTCTGGTTACCGGCGAAATAATCTTTTTATTACTCCACGGGTTATTTTGACAGACTATAACAAACTGAAATAAAGAAATAAGCGAAATGTAGGTACTTTGCGACATAATTTTCTGCCATGAACAAAGACTGAAGCACAATCACCAATCAAAGTACAATACTGTTCGAATTTTCAAAATATCTCAAAAATATCTCCCAAATCTCAAAACTCAATCATATCATTTTATCGAAATTTTACGAAACATAAAATATTCCAAAATATCAGGTTACTTCAAAAAGATAGTCTACAGGGATGTCACTATGTAGACCATACAGAACTGTTAGTTCAGATTGAGAAAGAGAGAGAGACAATCGTTACATTTCCCGTCTCGTCCGTTCGGTTTTCAAGAGTTCACGCAACGTGCGATAAGAAATCTAGCTTCAAAACAAAGTTATCAAAGTCACATTTTAAGACGCTGGAGGTATGAAATAAAATCTGGCATAAAAGCCATTATTTCTTTCTCAAAGAAAACGTGGATTGGCCTCCTATTAGCAAACACCCTGTAGACAGTGCTTTCTTAAATTAGTGGGTGAAGTCGTTCAATCAACACATACAGGGTGATTCGTGTAGTAGGAACGACTCCATCGATAATTATGTAAGTAGCGAATAACGACACAACAGAATTGTTCAACGAACCTAACAAAATTGTAGCACAGAGTTATTACAGCATAAGAAATTTTCAATGTTCACCACTACGTGCCATCCCTTCCAACCCCTACACCGGTTAAACCGCACGTTTAACGTGTGCAGCGAATACTCCATCGATCGAGGCGCGAAAGCACTTTCATCACAGCTTCGGCACATAATGAAGAACCCAACTGATAATTTAATACCCCGATTCGACCTCCCCGCGCTGGCGTTATCTTCGCCCATAAAGTTACCCTTCTTCGCCTTACATTTCTATTTGACAGTTCATCAAGTTCGAGATGTGAGTGTGTGTGTGTGTGGCCGTCGAGTAACTCGAAACCACTCAATTTCCACATGCAAATTAGGAACGTGTGGCTGGAGCGATGAAATTTACAACGAATGCGAACTGTTACGTTATCGCGGAAAGACGGGGGAACGGAGGGCCGCAGTAAATTAAAATCGAGGCGATTTCATGAGTGGGGCACTTTACTCGTCTTCGGCGCCCTAAAATACACTTACTCTTCCAGTTTTACGGGATAGATTGATAGAGAGTATTTGCGCTGGTGGAATGTTGATTGAGAAACATTTCGGTAGTATTGTGCTAGGGAAATTCGTTTAGATGTGTCGATAAATATTCACCGGGAAACTTTGATGGTTAACACTTTGTTATTTTGTATATTTCGCCAATAACTCTTATGTTTAGAAGAGGCAGTTCTTGATTTTTAATTAACTGTTAAGATACAGTTCCTCACCTCTGAGAGAGGAAACAACCAAAAACAACAGCAATGAAAAATAATTACGAATGATATACCACGTCCAAAAGTTGGTGAAGTTAAATCAAAATTATGTAATTTCAATACATATTTGTAAACGCCGCCGTTGAGTTAAAATACACTTGAAAAACTTTTTCGAATTCTCACAATTTATGGTGCTGCATGCATAAAAAGTTGGCGGCCCGCATCTTGCGGCCGGCAAAACAAAGTACCAGGTAATTTGTGTCTTTTTTGTGCCTTTTTTGTACCGCAAGAAAGAATTTTGTAGCTCTCACCATCGACGAGCTACAAAAAAAACTGCCAGCTTAATCTTAACCCAAAGGCCATTGCAATAGCGAGTGGATTTACAAAAAAAAAGATTTTCAGCTAGAAATTTGTGTCTTGAAGAGTACTAAAAGGACATGGGGTCAGAATTTTAATGGCCAAGTTGGCTCAAGTGGGCTAGATGGGGCTGCGAATGGGCTAAGATGTGGAAGAAATGTGCTCTTCTGTCTCCGATTCGTTTTGGAATGAAATTTGGAGAACATAGTCCTATTTTCAAATTGGTCAATTTTCGGCCGAATTGGCTAATGGACAAAACGTGTCGTCCAGATCTCAAGAACCCACGACTTTAATGGAAAAATGTTGCATCTCTGAATCTTTTGGTGTTCTGAGGCCTCGGTAATGGCCTAGACCCTGGAGACAAAGGCCCAGTTCCAGTTCCAGTCAAAATACTGACACTCCAGTGAAGACCAAAAGATTCCGAGATGCAACATTTTCCTCTAAAGTCGGGGGTTCTAGAATTTGTAACTACAGTGGCCGGCACTGGAGTGTCGTTATTTTGACTGGAAGTGGCCCAAGGGATCTTGGAGCGTCCCCTGGGCGTTTGGTTCGAGAGTCTGGGCCATTACCAGAGCCCCAGAATACCAAAAGATTCCAAGATGCAACATTTTCCACTAAAGTCGGGGGTTCTCGAATTTGTAACCAAAGTGGCCGGCACTAGAGAGTCGGTATTTTGCCTGTAACGGGCCAAAGGGGTCTTGGGGCGTCCTGAGGCCCCAGAACACAAAAACATGCCAAGATGCCACATTCTCCACTAAAGTCGGGTGTTCTCGAATTTGTAACTACAGCGGCCGGCACTGGAGAGTCGGTATTTTGACTGGAACTCGTCGTAGGGGTCTTGGGCAGTCTCCTGGGCCTTTGTGTCCAAGGTCTAGGCCATTACGAGGCCTCAGAACACCGAAAGGTTCCGAGATGCAACATTTTCCACTAAAGTCGCGGGTTCTTGAATTCTGGACGACACGTTTTGTCAATTAGCCAATTCGGCCGAAAATTGACCAATTTGAAAATAGGACTATGTTCTCCAAATTTCATTCCAAAACGAATCGGAGACAGAAGAGCACATTTTTTCCACATCTTGGCCGATTCGCAGCCCCATCTAGCCCACTTAAGCCAACTTGGTCAAAAATTGACCAAATGAAAATTCTGACCCCATGTCCTTTTAGTACTCTTCAAGACACAAATTTCTAGCTGAAAATCTTTTTTTTTTTTGTCAATCCACTCGCACGCTATAGCAATGGCCGCTGGGTTAAGTTTAAGCTGGCAGTTTTTTTTTTTTTGTAGCTCGTCGATGGTGACAGCTACAAAATTCTTTCTTGCGGTACAAAAAAGGGACAAAAAAGACACAAATTACCTGGTGTTTTGTTTTACCGGCCGCTAGATGCGGGTCGCCAACTTTTTATACATTGATGCTGCCACAGAAATCTAGAATTTCTATAGAATTGTTTTAACGTCTTATTTTGGGAAAAAAGTCGAAATTCCTGAATTTTTTTAATTTCATCGGTGTTACTTCTTGGTACCTAAAATTTTCGATATCCCACAAATTTCTGAATACAGAATTTTGAATTATATAGCTTTTCATATTTTTATAGGTTTTCTATAGTTTTTGAAAATGTTACTAAAACATATCTATTGTTACTCTGACATACAAAATTAGGAAAGACATGACCGGAAGTCTCCCTAACACTAAGAATTTATGCTGCTGCAATAGAATTCTAGATTTTGTTGGTTCCAGTTCTTGTTTCCTGAAAAAACTTAAATATATTCGGAATCTTTGGAATTATTTGAAATTTAGGGCACTTTATGATTTTGAGAGAGAAAAATCGTTTGAATGTGTCGATAAATATTTACCGGGAGACTTTGATGGTTAACACTGTTATATGTTTAGAAGAGGTAGTTCCTGATTTTTCATTAACTGTTAAGATAACGTTTCTCATCTCTGAAAGAGGAAACAACCAAAAACAACAGCAATGAAAAATAATTACGAATATCATACCACGTCCAAAAGTTGTTGAAGTTGTATCAAAATTATGAAAGATATGTAAATTCAATGTTTGTGAACGCCGTCGAGTTAAACGACACTTGGAAGACTTTTTGAAATCTCAAAATTAATGGTGCTGCGACAGAAATCAAGAATTTCTATAGAATTGTTGTAATGTCTTATTTTGGGGAAAAAGGAGAAATTTCTGGATTTTTTAAATTTCATTGGTGTTCCTTCTTGTGACGTAAAATTTTCGATATTCCAAAAATTTCTAGATACAAAATCCTGAATTATATAGTTTTTTTTTTTATTTAAGTTTTTGAAAATATAACTAAAACATACCATTGTTACTCTGACACATAAAATTACGAAAGATATGATTGGAAGTTTTCTTAACACGAAGAATTTATGCTGCTGCAATAGAATTCTAGATTTTGTCGGTTTCAGTAATTGTTTCCTGAAAAAACTTAAATGTGTTCGGGATCTTTGGAATTCTGTGAAATTTAGAAACTGTTTTTGATGCGTACTCTGATTTTTTGTTATTATTGTGAAAGATATTTTAATTTGATATCTGTGAAAGTGGAGTTTTGAAGTCTTTGAAATTTTATGAATTTATGCCACTGCATGTTGTGCAAACTTCCTATATCCTGAAAGATTATCGGTATCTCTTAATTCACTGAATTTTAGTATACGTGGCTTTTTACAATTATTTAAACTGCTCCGAAAGATATTATGACCTTTGTAATTTTGATATGCAAAATTTCTAGATACATACAACAATTCAATATCTTTAAACGGCATTAAGGCAGTTGGAAATTTTCTTAACAATTCAAGAATTTATGCTGCTGCAATAGAATTCTCTTTTGTCGCTTTCAGGTTTCATGTACAGAAAGATTTTCGATATTTCCGAAATTTCTGAATTCATGAATTCAGGATTGTGGCATTATATGAATTTTGGGACTGTTCCGAAAACATTCTAACTTATGTTATTTCAATAGGCAAAATTAGGAAAACAATTGCAGTTTGATATCCGTACATACCGTTAATTTAAAATACTTAAAAGATTATTTTAAGAATTTAATGGTGCTGAAATTGAATTCCAAAACTTGTTGTTTAACTTGTTATTTGGTGAAATATTTTAGATAATTCCGGAATTTCCCCACTTTGTTATTTTTGCATCAAGAAATAAGTTAAATAAGTCAACAAGCTAAAACTATTGGGAGTCCCAAGTCTCAAGATCAAACGTTAGGAGGAAGTATTTCGATAATGTTGGAATTTTTTGAATGCAGTAAAAGTTAGGTTAGTGGGATCTTGTAACTTTTGAGACTTTTACCAAAATATACTCCGACATCTCTTATTTTGCCAATCACATTTAGGAAAGATACTTTCATCCAATATTTGTGAAAGCCATTCAGTTTGACAGTTGTTAAAATGTCAAACTGAACTGAAAAAAGTTAATTTTTAAGACCATAAGCTGTTGTAGTAATAAAGACTGAGAGCTGTTCTGATAGAATTCTAGTTTTAGATTCTTAGGTTTTAACTTACTTACTAAATTCAGTAAATTTTAAGATCAATAAATTTTCGCTGATCGGTAATGCAAGGGTCGATTTTTGCTCATTTTGAATTTCATTCACAAATTTCATTTTGTGTTTTTCAAACCAAAAATTCGTGACTTAAGTTTTTTTCATAGGATTTCACCATTTTCAGGGAAGTTGTTATGAAGGAAAATCTTTTTTACGGTTCACCTCTACTCGGGGTTATGAAGACACTACAAAACTGCCAATAAGGTACACTAGTACTGTACACTATTATTATTATTATTGGTATATTATATATAAATTATTGTAGTATTGTACGATATAGACTTGTAAGACTTATTGGAAAATGTTACAGCTAAATTGTACGAATGTATCACCGCCAAACAAACGGATCCAGTGTTCCATAGCTGCAGAGCGAACTTTTGGCGAAGCCAGCGGAGAGAGAAAGATACATGGAGAGAGATAACATTTCGAGCATCCAACCGTTTGTAAAAACGGTCCTGCTCGAGGCAGTAATTCTGCGGGGGAGAGAGAGAGAGAGCCCATAAGTATAAGGGCCGCAGACCATCCATTACACGTGATAACAGCCGCCGATATATGAAAGTAGTTGTAGGCTGCGTGCCCGTTATATTGTTACCCTCTCGCAGTATAACGTTCTGTCCATTACTGAAGACGTTACACAAAAGGAAATGACAGAGAATTTCGGCTGTAAATCTTTCCAATCTAACTTGGTGTGCGGAAAATTATATTATTTCTTGGGGGCCGGGTATATAAGCTTTACGGCGGTAAGTTGCCCAAAAGGCCGACTTAAGAGTTACGCATTTTTCGCGTGGGCGCCAATGAACGTCACAGAATAGGCGAGCCAATTTCTAAACGTAATTTCCCAGAAGAAAAATTCACAATGTCACAAATAAATCTATTCTTTGCTTATAATCAATTCTGGGTAAAATGAATTTAACCATCTACCCTTATTAAATTATTCAAATTCAAAACCGCCCTTTAAGGCTAATGAACGAAAACTTGAATTATTTTATCATGCAATTTTACATGTTTGTACGACAAAATTAACCTTCTGATCCACATGACAAAGGAAACCCCAAAGAGGATAAACGTTACGGCGTTATGATATTATAGCAAATCCGTTTTCGATGTGAACTGCACCCTTATTTACATTACAGTGTAAAGCTTATCTTGTTTGTGCAGTGCAGAGGCACTTCATAATTATTCGGTATGACAAGTAAGTTTCCCGAAAAACAGCAGTATTAATGTTATGGAAATGGAGATGAGGAACGAGTAATTCAAAGAGTAGTTTGAAGATATGGAATGTAATGGAATAATTGATTCATTTTTATAATTCATATTGTCATTTCTACAGTACGCTAATCAAATATGTAAAAATTACGACCCTTTGACCACCAATCATAATTGCATCTACGAAATCTTCTATTAGGACTCATAATGATGACGTCAGCATAAATAGTGACATGTAAGTTAAATTTTTTATTAATTGCTAATTAATAAATAATTACTACTTAATAAGGATCGATAATTAAAATTATCTGTCTAATTCAAAATATAGCCTGGAAAAAAAAATTAGTCGGGGTGCAGCAGGTAGTAACTTCACAGAGTTGAGGAGCTTTCCTCGGAGGAAAGGTTTCTATACCATTGGTGATTGTTGCGGTGATTTCTTTCTTTATCTTTAATAAGGAAATTCATCTCTCTTATCTTTGATATATGTAATCAAAAAGCCAGCTAGTGACAGCGAGACACAATCGAATACGAGCCTGAATTGAGGCTAGTATAAAAAGGAAAATAAGTAGTAAAATAAAATTAACTGATTAATTGTTAGGTAGTAATAATTATTGTTTATTTAATTTCCTTGTAATTCAAAATATAGTCTGAAAAATAACGAGAATTAGTTAAGATATTTCTGAAAACAGTTCTAAGGACGAGAAAGGAAGGTCAACAAGTCCTGGAAGAATTTTTTTGGGAAACTCGTATATTGTAAAAATTTATTTTTCTAATTCGAAATATAGCCTTAAACAGGTTTTAAAACATAGGTTAATTGCATAATGCCAATTAATCAGACAATTAGACAATTTACTATACCCTAAAAAACACAAAAGGGTGATAAGAAATACGGAATACTTATGATGAAAATTGAGATGCTGTCTGAGATTTATGTGGAAAGATATGCAAAAAATACAGTATATTTAAATTTTAAAGTAAAAAGCTAAGGAACAAGTGATATTGGATCATTTGATGAAAAATCAAAATTTGATTTCTTCTGGACTGAAACTAAATACCTACCATTGACAGAGTGGAACGGAAGACAAGTGTATGTAATATTATGTACCTACTATTAAGGCCGTTTCTTGTAGGCAGTTGATAGCGTTACCTCTCATAATGGATCACACTTCATTGAAACAATAATAGAAAAGATGCGATCATGAGATATAATTAGGACGATTTATTAAAATCGACCGGTTTTCGTTTTTAATAAATTTATGGATCAATGAACGATTTCGATCATTGCATAAGCATTTAAACCCTTTGCAACCAGCCAATCCCAGTCAATTTCCAGTCCGTTTTTCACAATTCCCGATATATCCCAGAAAATAAACGAATTGCAAAGGATTTGCATCCAGTTAATTCCATTCCACGTTCATGAATAATTTACCGACCTGTACCGTTCCCAACGAAAAATGATTAAGACCCTCCCCCACTCTTTTCCCCCCAAATTCACCTGCTCCGATACCCGATGCAATTTTACGCCTGAATTCCTTCTAATGTCCGCTAGAAATATGCTTTTAGTTAACGAGAAAACGAGATTAAAACAATTAGGGCGTTCTTTCTCCTCCATCTCCCCGCTTAACTGTGCTTTTTTTTTCCAGGCCTGAAAGCTTGTTACGGGGAGGCTTTTCCGGTAATTTGCTTTCGAATTTACCTACTTTCCTAATTATGAAGTTTGTAATTGACAAGACGTATAAATAAGCTAAGTTGATTAGTAACGTTACAGCGTTACCTAGCTACTCTACATACTGGGTGATCAAGAATGACTGTTTAAGTTGGCAATCCTACCTGGAGGATTTTTTTGCCTAAGGGTTTGCAACGCTACAACCATATGTTTATTTGACAAAAATATGACATAACAATCAGCGATAAGATTGTAGGTTATGTGAATAAAAATTAACGCTTAAAAAATGAAACTCGAACTACAGAACAATGATTTAATTAAACAGCTAAAGGTAATGCTCAAAATGCCCCCCATTTTGGTCCAGACATAAATTAACTCTTCTTTTTAGGCTCTTGAAGATATTCACCAGCATACTGGGAGTAATGTTTGCCACTTCCTGAACTATTGCCTCTTGCAGCTCTTCTTCAGTATGCAATATGTTCCTAAAGACATTGTCCTTCAAGAGCCCAAATAACGAAAAATCTAATGGAGTGAGATCTGCTGACCTGCTTTGCCACATGCCCTGACTATTTACTCTGTCGCCAAAATTCTCTCTTAAATATCCCATAGTAGCACATGCCGTATGTGCCCTTGCAGAGTCTTATGGGAAATATCCAATTTGACGCTCTTCGTCTGTTAATTGGTTTATTAAAGGCCTCAAAAGGTGTTGGATATATCTCTCCGAATTGACGGTAACATTAAAAATATCGGCCCATACACCCGCGTCCTTGAGACTGCCAACCAAACACCAACTTTAATACGGGTGCAAATGTGTCTCTCTGATAGCGTAAAGATTTTCACCTGACCAAATTCTGTAATTTTGTTTATTTACATAGCCGTTGGGATGAAACCAGGCTGCGTCGGAAAAGGTTTTTGTCAAAGATATCATTATTATTTAATGTCATTGAACCAAATGCAAAATAAAACTCTCTGCGGGTGATCAAGAGGGGTTAATGACTGGACGATTGAGATTTTGTAAGGGTTGTACTTTAATTTCTTTTTAAGCACAGTGGAGCAACTTCCATATGATAAACCTGTAAAACCGTGAATTAGAACAACATGGAAAAGTGGAAGTCTTATGGGTAAGAATGAAAATTGGTTGAATAGGAGGCATAAGGACCAAACCTGTTTGAAGGGAGAGCTTTCTTAAGGATTTGGGTGGACTTCTTTGCGTTCGAGTTCTGATATCCTCGACAACTTCCTCGTTTAGAGTAGAAGGTCTACCAGTTGATTTTTGTTTGCTTACGCTCCCTGTGTTTAAATAACGTTCAACTACTCGCATGCAATGTTGCTGAAAGACAGCAAAAGTGACCAAAATCTCCGGAAACAACTCCTGAAATTGCTGGTATGTCGCATCGAGAGAATACTGCCAACCAGTAATTGGGTTATAAATCCCGCTTCGAAAGTACGCCATTCCAATGAAAATTTCCGTGTTGTAACGTGAAAACCATTTTAAATAAATGGTTTTTGATCACGTTGTAGATACTAGGTACTCCAGATTTTTGAAGTTAATTCTGAGCTTTTAAGAACCTTTTCATTAAGCAACTAAATTATTTTGGTACATCTGATGACACATTATCCTCAAAAACGTCTGACTGCATCCAGTGAGCGTTGACGTCGTGTCGACGCTACACTCAATTAAGGCCCGTTGTAATTTCCCGAAAATTTTTACTGCCGGCAATGTTCACGGTAGTTTGGAGTAAGAACAACACAGGCCTTGCGTAATTGTCTCGCTTGATCCGCACAATCAGAGTAATGAAGCAGTTAATAACCGTGTGGGCTCCATCCTACGTTGGAGGACCGGATTCAGATCGTTTCAACACATCTACCGAACGCACGCTTAAACGTAATGGAGATGAGTACCATTTTGTATTTCAAATTGGTCACTTAATAAAAAGCATAAAATAAAACTTAAGATAAAAGCATCGCTTGTACTTCAGATTCAGATCAGTAAGCTGTATTTTAGAAACTTTTTTTTAGTTTAGGTTAAACTTTATCAACTATATTTTAAATTAGCCAATAAATACCTTTATAGAAGGCAGTAGGTATATATATTTAAAATCAGGCAGTCATGTTTAAGATGTTTGACGTTATTATTTCCAATTTTTTAGTTGTACTTTAAAGATGATCGATTGTATTTTTGACCATTTGTATGACCATTGTTTTTTAAATTAGTCACTTTTACTTTGAAAAGCATTACTTTCAGATTAGTCAGTTGCAATTCGGAAAATATTATTTCTAACTTTCATTAGTCAGTTGCACTTTAGAGACTATCGATTGTGTTCAAATTAGCCAAATGTATTTCAGAAGGCACTCTGTATTTAAACTTAGTCAGTCATGTTTAAAAAGATTCACGGTATTTTAAAATTATTAATTAAATCCCACTGAGTATTATGTGCTTGCATTTTATATTATTTAGTTGCACTTTGATGAAGATCGATTTTATTTCAAATACTCAATTACATTTCATCCTTTGTATCCAAGATTAATACGATGGTATTTAAGAAAGTGTCCCTCGAATGTCATGTTAGTCATTAGAAAGCATTATTGGCAGTTCAGATTAATCAGCTATATTTGAGAACGTATTACAAACTTATCAGATTATTCAGTTGTATTTCTAATCTATATAACCAAATGTATTTGAGCAGGTATTACCTGTACGTAAAAGTTTCTTCTATTTTCCAGATTAGGAATTTGAATTCCACTGAGTATCGCTTGTATTCAAATTACTCAGTTGCATTTTGTAGATAATCGATTTTACTTAAGATAATCAACTATATTTCAGATACCATGATATGTATCTGAGATTAATTGGTTGTAATTAGGCACTTGTTTCAAAAAGTTACTTGTAATTCAGACTAAAAAACTAATAAAAAATCGTTAAGTTGTTTTTCAGAAAACACATTTTAAAATATTGATTAGCGATAGTATCATAAATTAGCCAATGACTGTTCAGAACGCATCACTTGTACTTATCAGTCGGTTATGTTTAATAAGTTTCAGGCTAGTTCCAATTATTTTAATGCTGAGATAGCATTTGTAACAAGCGTCGACAAAACAACAGTATTCGAATATACAGTGGTTATTTCAGCAGACCAAGCGATCCAACTCTGGTGTTGTGAAATAGCAATTTCTAAGACATGCAGGCATATTTTGCAGGTTGGATTATATGCATTATTTAAAAAAAAAACATGGTGGTTTACAATAAACCACAAATAAATATAAATTTAACCAAATAAAGAAATAATAATATTACACTTTAATAATTAAAAAATAATAATGGTTTTGTTAACGATCCAATAAGCGTATATTTTTAAAGTATCGAGAGAAAGGATTAGTCCCCTTCATTAATCTCCAAAATTAATATTTTTAATAAACTACCTCTTGTATGACCATCCTTGTATTAATAAACTCTTTAACAGCAATTTTATGTTGATTTATAAATCACCCGTTAACTCTATGATTATCTCTACTTTGACAAACCACCATAGTTGCACTAATATTTTTGATCTTAAAATATTACCTTTCTTACCATAATTGGAGGGTAACTAATTTTATTTATTTACGTAACTAGAATTGCTTCAAATGAAAAATTTCGATTTTTTTCCTAAATTATTATTACTATTTGCTAGCTCATTCTTTTTCACGGCAATCTTAACTCGTCTATTCCTAGATAAAATTTTATTATCCTTCAAACTGAAAATAATAGACACTTTTTCTTTAAACAGAAACACTAACCTGAATTATTCCTTGATAAATTTATTAATTTCCCCCATAACGTAATTTATTTACTAATTGTAATTTATCTTCGAATTACACTAATTCTGTAGTAAAAATTAGTATAAAAAGAAAAGGAACCCAATGAAAAAAATTTTTAACGAAAATTCCAATAAGGATAATTTCACCAATTAATAAAATTATTAATAATTCAGTAACTAATTTACCCTCCCCGCCTAATGTTTCTTTTTTTTTAACTCTAGATCACTTCTACGACTATGCTTAAGTATTCTTAGCAATACATTATTACCAAAATGTTAAATTAGCTTTTAATATATAATGTTTGGCATAACGCTAATTATAGATGATTAATTTAAACGTTACATGCTAACGGAGCATTACTGCTCCGTTATTTATTTGTTTAAATATCAATAGTATCCATATGGGCTTTAAGGACACCTCTGCAGATATGGCTTTAAATTTATATTTAACCTAACTTAAGTGACACAAGATCGAGTCAAATGTTTTAGAGTGGTTGTTTTTTGTCACAACGTTTCTTAAAATTCAATTACCACACCAAAATTTGTCAGAAGTCGAAGTATTATGATTTTTAGAAACTAATTTACTGTAAATATAAGATCTATTTCAAATGGTTTCAACAGGACAATTCGAACTATAGCTGGTATGAATCTTACTTTTGTTAGTTTAGATGATTTTGAAAAAGTACGTAATGGGAAAATCTTATTGGAATACTACAAGTGTGTCAATTTTACCACACAAAAATGGGAAATCGAGTTTTCCAAAAATAAACATCTTCCACACACCGAGACGTTGTTCAGCGTCGTCACCACCATCCCTAAAAAAAAGAGCCAGTCATATTTCCAACGGTAGTCAATTAACCCATATTTAACCGAAACAACATTCGGCCCTCATTAAATTTAATAAAGTCGAAGGGCGAAGATTTACGCCGGTCCCGCGGAATAGGTCTCATAACGACAATCAGGGAAAATAACGTTAATCCTGCTCTGCGGCTTTTCCATCTTTCATTTCTCCCGAAGCGAAGAAACGGCCCCGCCATAACTCGGGCTGTTACCAACTCCGGCGTATTTACTTATTTATGCGATTCCGTATGACAGTCGTCGTGCCCATTATTCCCAAATGCCGACCTAACTTGACTAATTTCCTTCACGTGAAACGGGGCACGAGGAGAGAGAGAGAGACAGAGAGAGCGAGAGAGAGAGAGAAAAAGAGGAGAGAGAAATGGGAATAAGCAAGGAAATCGTCGCGAATGCTCCGGGATCCGAAACTGCTGCCTGCCTACGATTTGTGTCTCTCTCTCTGTCTTTCTCTAGCACTCCCCTTCTTTCAGGAAACTTTATGTCGTGTCCCTGTGCGGTTAAAGGCAACTTTAATTGCGCTTCCAGTTCGTTTTCACTTCTCCATTGCCTTGCCCGATACTTGCGAGGAAAGTAAAAGAAAAATGGAGACATTGCAGGTATACAGGAAGTCCTGCAGAGATGACGACGGTATTTTGACATTTACGCAAGCGCGGTGGTGTCTTGAAGTGAGGAAAATAATTTCGGAATATGCGTACGAAAAATACTATAATATGGTTTATCTACTTTGCGTTCCTAATGATCTCATTATTGCATCAAAAGAATAATATTCATATTATTACACTAGTATTGGTAACTTTTTAGTTTTGTTAAGTTGGTACGTCAAGCTCCCACAGAAACGTGTGCAGCCGTCAAGGTTAAAGTATTAGTAAACATAACCTTTAAAATCTACATGAAAAATGTGTTATTCTAGTACAAAATGCATTACAAGTTACAAAAGACGGTATGAGCCAAATGACGAACAACTAATCAGTAGCTAATGTACTATTAGTGAAAACTTTAACTACGAAATTACTGTGGCTTGGGCATTTATGCTAATGCCAGAGACATTTTGGGCGATTAAAGTTAGTATTTCCCTGAATATTTCGTACGAAACTGGTCTCATTTGTGATTGAATTGATATTGTTTATAATTCCAATTTTAGGGGGTTTTGGCTCGGACATTGGTTGCTGTACATTGACGGAAGTAGAAGTAGATGTCGATGATCTCAGCATATCCGCCACATCTCTTTTCCTTTTTAACGAAGTGTCAATGTACCCCTCTGCTATTGCTCAAGACTTCCAGGCCCCATGGTTTTTTATAGTAATTAAATCTGCTCCATTATTGGCCAAGTTTGATGCACTGGACCTACGGAAGCAGTGCCCCGTGTACTGATCCGGATTAGCAAGATTCAGAAACGTAGCAATTATGCGTGGCACTTGGCTAATCTTATTAATCCCTATAGGACTAGTGATGCATCGGCCGTTTTTAAATAAAAAAGCGTTTTGAAGCTATACCGATTGGTCGAAGGCTGACATATTTCTTAATAAGATGAAGCCCGTAAGTAATAAGTATATCCCATTATGAGTATAACCTGAACGAAAACAATACAAGCAGGTAACAAATGAAACATGATTTTTAAAAAAACAAACTTACCTACTTTAATTGCCAAATAATGAAGATCGTCGCCTTGACTTAAAAACTGATTTATTTCAGCAATATCCAAAATTTTTGATTATTTTGGCTGATATCCTTGAGACTGCCGTTTGAAAAAAGCATATGCAATCGTGAAAACTTCGATATATCTGCATTCTTGTAAGCATTTAGATATGCTATCAGCATGCTATAATACGATGTCCAGAGCATCGAAGACTTTTTTGTCTTGCTTTTCTCCTGAAAATACGCTGTACAGGTCAGTTCTACAGTTGTGTCTTCCATTTCTCGCACGTTAAGTAAGAGCGTAGTTATTGAATTTGTCCTAGGGTTACTAGATTTTCAAATTCAAATAAGAATCGTCCATGTCAGTGACGTCAGTGTGACCAACCCAAGCAAAATTCCCTAGTGTAATATCAGAACTTGAACAGCCAAAATTTAATGAATTAATTAAGCAAAGTAGATGAAATAGTATATTAGACACGTTTAATAAGACGTGTTGTCACACTCGCTCTATTAAAGCACTCGTGTGACAATATACTCCGTTTTATTAAACTGTATAATAATATACTATAGTGCATCAGTTTTAGAAAACTATCGCGGATGTATAGTATGCCCTATCTCCTATAAGGTTGACGTTTCGACACATAAGCATGCGGAGTTGTGTTTCAAGGTAAGCTATACCTTAATGCATACCATCATATACATCTCCCTACTATCTCAGATCTATAAGCTTTTTATCACAATCATTAACAATAGACTAACAGATAAAATGGATAGATATCGACCAGTAGAACAAGATGGTTCCCTAAAGGGGTACAGTACGTCAGATCACTTGCTCACAATGAAAATATTAATAGCAAAAGCAAATTCATACAATCTTCCTCTATTCCTCGTTCGATAGCGTTAAGTTATGGGCAATAGAACAAGCCATGAACGATAGTAGAATATATTCAGGTTAATAGATAGTATCAGGTCAGTAAGAAATCTGAGTTTATCATTTTTCGAAAATTTTCAACCACTGACCAGTGAAAGTCTCATCCTTCATAGAAAAAGACATCTTTCAGGGCTCTACTTCACAGAGCCTTTTTCCTTCCACTTTCACAATAGAATTACCTCAAAGAAATCAATAGCATTGAACAGGTAGCTAGTAATAATGGGTAACCACTATATTAAGATATGAAAATCTTAGTTTTTCTCGCAAAAATTTGATCTTCTTACTTTTACTTACTTACTCTTTACTTACTTCTTACTCCAT
Organism: Cryptocephalus moraei; assembly: GCA_946251905.1. Taxonomy (NCBI): domain Eukaryota; kingdom Metazoa; phylum Arthropoda; class Insecta; order Coleoptera; family Chrysomelidae; genus Cryptocephalus; species Cryptocephalus moraei. Next base: position 11,391,547 of record OX276455.1, read on the forward strand.
AGCAAACTTATTTAAATAACGGGATATTTGCATTTCTTTTAGCACAAATAAGACATTAGGTTCCATTTTAGTCAGTAGTAAAGATAATTTAGATAGATTCTGGAGTGTATCAATTGATTGTAACGTCATGAATATCGGCTAGACTATACAGAACCTTTTTAGACGAGAAATAATGATTATTAAAAACTCATTTTTAGGTCTATTAACACCTATTCTTCCGTGAATCATACATTAAACGAAAAACATACTTTTCATAAATCCTTTTATGAATGCGTCACAATTGATAAAATTGTCATAAATTTGCGATAAACTTAAAATTCAACGTATTAACATAACAACGTACAATATCTTGAAGGTTCATAACGTCCATCAATATTTCTCGAAGTATCTTAATTAATTGAGTTAGCGTTTCCAAAAGTTGGTAGGTATAACCCTAGATTCTTGAACATTTCTGAACTTCGTGTCCAAATCGTCAAAGAATCCTGCAAGGTTCCAAATAATTTTTGGAGGTAACTATTATTTATTCTGGAAATGTAGAGAAATCCCTAAAATTGTTAGAAAATTGAAAGAGAAAACGGTGGATTTTTTTTTAGGGGAAATGTAGGATCATGGAACACTTGTGAAAGTGAAATGAGTGGTATAATTACTCAAGAAATTTTCCTTCCAAAACACACAAATATTTAAAGCTCCTAAAATGGTTTCTACAAAGGGAATTTTAAAAGGTCTTTCAGATACCTACTAGAACATTTCTTGCAGAATTTCTGAAAAAATTCTGAATTTCTAAGAATCCTAAGACAGTTTTGTAGGATTTTAAACTGTTTCTTGGCAAATGTGTAATTTAACCTAAAAATATCTAACCTAATACTTTGATTAACCCTGAAAATCCTGGGCGACTTCGCCAAAATTTCATAAACTTATAACATGTCTTTTAGGGCTCGTAAATAATACAGAAATTTACTTTAAGAACCTATAAATTCCTTAATGATTTCAAGGTGCAAAATAACTTTTGGATGCATCATTTTTATTTACTCACGATTACCAAATTGTTATTAGAAATTATACTTTGGAAGAAATCCACTTTTAAAAATTAAATCTTTACAATCTTTTGTTCCTCTCAATCTCAATCAATCAATTCTCAATCATTTGATGACTACACACATTGGGACATTTGATTAAGTCGTTAACATTTGATCGGGTTGCTATGTTGATATGGGTACTTTTATATATCTAAGTAACTGTCAAATGGTATTAAATATCAAATTGTACGATAAATAGTTTTTAAATAAAAAAATGAACGAAAAACGATCTTTTATTCGTCAAAAAATATAAAGAAACAAAAACTCCTTTTATACCAAAGTTAATTAAACCCTCAGCTAAATGAAACTGTTATGATATTCACATTTACAACGTTTTATCCAAACAGCGACTTTGAATTTCGTTATTTTCCCTATAAAACAGCATGAAAATTACCCTCCACGAAACAATTTTACAGTTTTTAGTTTCGCTTATGAACTTTCCACAGCTTTTCCAAAGAGATTAATAAATGTTTACGAGGCCATATCGTCTGCAACGCGTCCGCGGCCATATCCTAGATTTTTTCACAATTAGTGCATTTTAATTAAATAACACACCGATGGAGCAGTTTTTCAGCACGAACCCCGGACTCATGTCGGGAACGTACGGTTTTATTACGGGCATAAAATACACAACACGGACATTCTGGAAATGTAATGGCCGACATTAAAAACCGATTACAGTATGCGACTGTCATCGTTTTAAAATACATATGTGCATGCAACGGAAAAAACTATCCATTGGAAAGATTGTAAAACAATTAATAAATAGTTATGAACTTGCACATGTACTTGTAATCGGTTCCCACTTTTACTTGAACATTACAATTTTGTAATGCGAACTGTATGTATGTAATGTTCATTCATAAGGTTTCTATGGCTTTTGGAACTTATGCTCCACTGCAATGATGGCATTCTATTATGGTCATATCTCAGACACATGTTTTGTAATTACTTGAATCTTTCCATACCTTGCAATGAGTGACTTATTTCAAATTACCCACAAAATTTCATTGAACTTAAATTTTCAAAAAATGTTCTATGGTTTTTGGGCGTTATGTTTCACTTTACTAATGGCATTCTGGTCATAACTCGGAAAAACGTTATTGTAATCACTTTCCACGTCTTATAATAAAAGTAAAATTTTATCTCGATTGAATTTTCAAAAAATTATGAATGATTCCTGGAACATATGCTTTATTTCGTTGATGACGTTCTGGTCTGTCATACGGTCATAACTCAGAAATGTGTAATTATAATCAATTGAATTTCACATATTACAGTAAAACTTATTTTAAAAGTGTTACATAATTTCGTTGATGACGTTCTGGTTTGACATATGGTCATAACTCGGAAATGGTCAATATTTAAAACTTTTCAGAATTTAAATGAAATTTCAAACGTCTTACAAAGTTTCATCAATATTGTATTTTCTATGACTCGTGGAAAAAGTGCTTCACTGTACTAATGACACTCTGGTAGAAATCTGGTCACATCTTAGAAATATGTTATTGCAATTAATTGAAAATTTCCACGTCTTGCAATGAAACTTATTTTAAACGTCCTTTGTAGCTTCACTGGGGTTAATTTTTTAAAAAAACATCCTATGGCTTTTCCAACTTACAATTTACTTTACTGATAGCGTTGACATATGGTCCTAACTTACAAACTTGTTCTTGCAATTTACTGAAATGAATTGAAACTTGCCACATCTTAAAATGAAATTTCGATTTCATCGAGGTTCAATTTTTATAAAATGTTCTATGGCTTTTGGAACTGACGATTTACTTTATTGATAGCGTTGACATATGGTCATAGTCATAACTCACAAACGTGTTTTTGTAATTTATTGAAATCATTTGAACCTTTCCACATCTTAAAATGAATTTCGATTTCATCGAGGTTCAATTTTCATAAAATGTTCTATGGCTTTTAGAACATTATGCTACATCTCACTGATGGCGTTCAGTTATGGTCATATCTCAGAAATATGTTTTGTAACTACATGGAACTCCACTGCTTATACTGAAACTTATTTCAAACGGCCCACAAAATTTCATCGAGGTTCAAATGTCATAAAATGTCCTATGGCTTTTGGAACTTATGCTTCACCTCACTAATGGAAATTTAGCCAGGCATACGCACGGTCATAACTCAGAATACGCGTTATTGTAATCACTTGCAACTTTCCATGTTTTACAATGGAACTATTTTAAATGTCTTCACGAAATTTCATCAAGATTAAATTTTCTACAAGTCGTGCAACGTTGTGTTTCACCTCAGTTATGCCACTCTGGTTGGAGATATGGTCATAACTCAGAAATGTGTTATTTTAATTACTTGAAACCTTGAGACTTTCCATATCTTGCAACGAAACATGTTTTAAACGTGCTAGGAAATCTTATTGAAATTTAACTTTTCAAAAATGTTTCTGTTACTAGTGGAACGTGTGCTTCAAATATTGGTGACGTTTTGGCCGAACATAACGCAAAGAGGACCAGAGAGAAAACTTAAATCGAGTATACTATGGTGTTTCATAGAATTGAAGTTTCTACAAGTGCTTTACTTTTCCGTTTCATCCAAATTGGATTTTGATTAATTCCCAATTCCGTCGAAAACTCAAATGTGGTCTGATGGGAGACAAAATTATTTAGACACATTTGGGCAATGTCAGGCCTTGTAACTAAAACCGTTACCGTCCTGCTGAAACCAATTGTGAGTAAACCGTGTGGGTGTATTATGTACTGCGTACCGGCGAAAAGCGTAACACACACACCACTTAGATTTCCGCTGTGCGTCTGGAAATTCTGTTTCCACTGCGTTTGGTTTCAAGCGCCGTCGTTTCTATTTAATTTTCCGTGTGGGTTTCGTGGATGGCTACGTTACCAATTTGGCTGTGTGATTCAATGTATGCACATAATTTGTCGATTATGCGGTAGTTTGCGATTAAATCGTTTCGATAGTTCGGTATATTCGAGTGTAATGCACTAACTGGTAACGGTTAAATCTAGTAACGTGTTGTATTAAGGACGCCATTGCAGGAAAAACGTCGACGTACATCGACGGCGTCCACGATTTTGAAGATATGTAATTCACAGGCGGAAGAGATACGCGCCATACAAAATCGAACTCGCCATTATTGCTTCGTGTTCCCGATAATACCCAGTCATTTCGTACTTTCGCACAAAATACCGTGGTTTATGGCGAGAGGGTTGACGTATTTACATAGTCGAAATAACTCTGGGAATAAACAGTCAACGATATATACATACGAGTGTCGGGGGACGCAAAAAAATGAAACACATGTTGCCAGAAAGGCGTATGGTTATATTATGGAATAGTGTAGTGTCGCATAAATTTTGACGGAAGTCGAGACGTACGCACGCATCCTCTGCGAGCAGAATGTAAAGAATCGCATAAAGAGGGATTCTTGATTTTATTTGGATTAACATACACACTTGTATGTTGTGTATGTACGGAGTACGGGCAAGCAGCAGTAAAACTGCTTGCTTAATAATTTATGGCAGGTATTACTCTTTGAACAAAAAATAGCTTTTTTAAAAATTGGTTACGGTAAGTTCAAGAAGATGATGCTTTTTAAGCGAAAACGTTTATCTCTTGTAAATCGCTTACCATATTTCACGAAACTTACTCCCTTCATTAAGACAGTATTGTTAAACGCAAAGCTGTACATCCCCTTTCAATATCTGCATTTATCCAACGAAATTTCTTGTAAACGTAGTAAAATCGGCACTTATCGATTATTTTCCCTCTTTTATCTGTTTTATCTACTACTGACAATTAGAAAACATATAAACCATGTCAAAATTAGAAATAAAAATTGATTGAATGATTAAAAACAAAAATTTAAAAGAACTACGACCTCAGTTACACCCAAAAATTAAATCTAAAACCAAATATAAAACTATTATTATTATTATTTTATTGCCAATAAAAATTACATAAATACATTATATGTTGGATTTTTTACGTAATACATGCTACAGACTACACTGCTTTTTGTTAATTACAGTATATGTATATTATGTATCTACAGGGGATTATAGAATAATCCGTGAGTAGTTTGGCTTATTTAAAACACTGTAGTATATACTAAGATTGTTTATATGTAGGTATATACCTATATACCTAATATGTATATACATAACACATATTACTATACCAAAAAAACCTAAAACTACCTAATATTGTATAATTTAAGCTCCTTTGATATACAAAAATCGTTTTCTCTTTATATATTACTTTACTCATTATGAATTCTCTATTAATATAAGTCTAATTTGACTCTCAGAGTTTAAGTTTACCTTCATCCAATTTTTTAGCTTGTTTTTCATTACTTTAGTGGTTGTTTTCAATTTCTCGAATTTGAACATTTCTAGATATTTTATAGTCTTTATATTAAAGTTCTAAGCTTCTATTACAAGCCATAATTGTCAATTTCTCGAATTTGAGTTATCGTTATCAGCATTACTAGACCTTTTAAGATTCCCTGAATTCAAGTTCTAAATTCCTATTAAAAGTTGTAATTCTCAATTTTTTGAATTTCAGTTATCCACATTTCAAGACATTTTAAGATCCCCTGAATCCAAGACCTAAGCGTCTATTAGAAGTCATAATTCTCAAATTTTCGAATTTGAGCATTTTCAGTAATTTTAAGGACTCCCGCATCCAAGTTCTAAGCTTATATGCCAAGTCCTAATTCATAATTTTCGAGTTTAAGTTATAAACATTTCTACATATTATAGGATACCCTGAGTCTAACTTTTAAGCTTCTATGAGAAGTCATAATTGTTAAATTTACTAAATTGAGTCATCAGCCTTTCTAGATCAAGACCCCGAAGCTTCTAATAGACGTCATGATTCTCAATTTCCCGTATTTTGAGTTATTAGCATTTCTAGACATTTTAGGGTCTCCGAGTCCAAGTCCTAAGTTTCTGTGGGAAAATTGCGAAATTTTCGAATTTGAGTTTTCAGCTTTTCTAAACGTTTTGGGGTCCTTGTATTCAAGTTCCAAGCTTCTACTACAAGTTATAATTCACAAATTTGCGAATTTGAGTTAGAACCATTGCTAGACGTTATAGGGTTACCTGAATGCAAGTTGTAATCTTCTATTAAAAGTTATATTTGTCAGTTTTTTAAATTTGAGTTATCAGCTTTCCTGAACATTTTAAGGTTCCCTCAATCCAAGTACGAAGCCAATTTTTCATTTTATTGAATATGAATGTTCAGCATTCCTGAACATGTTAAGGTCTCCTGAGTTAAAGTCCTAAGTTTCTATGAGAAGTCGTAATTGTCAAATCTTCGAATTCGAATTATCAGATTTTCTGAAAATGTTAAGGTCTTCGTATTCAAGTCCTAAGCTTCTATTACAAGTGATAATTGTCAATTTTTCGAATTTGAGATATGAGCATTACTGTACTATTTAGGGTTCCCTGAATCAAAGTTCTAAGTTTCTAATAAAAGCCGTATTTGTCAATTTTATTAATTTGAGCTATCAGCATACCTAGACAATTTAAGGTCCCTTGAATCCACGTACTAAGCTTCTCTTAGAAGTCGTAATTGTCACATTTCCCAACTTGAGCATTTCTTGACATTTTAAAGGCTCCAGAATCCAGGTTCTAAGCTTTTAAATAGTCATATTTGTCAATTTTTTGAAATCTGACGTTTTAAGGTCCGCCAAATACAAGCTCTACACTGTATTCGAACTCATAATTCTCAATTTTTCGAATTTGACTTATTAGCATTTATAGATATTATAAAATCCTCTGAATCCGAGTTCTAAGTTTCTAATCGAAGTCGCAATTCTCAATTTTTCGAATCTGAGTCGACGGCTTTTCTAGACACTTTAAGGCCCCCGACTTTGCGCCCTAAGCTTAAACGTCACAATTCTCAATTTTCGAATTTGAGTTATTAGCATTTCTAGACACTTTACGGTGTCCCGAGTCCAAGCCCTAAGCTTCTATGAGAAGTCGTAATTGTCAAGTATTCAAATTTGAGTTATCAGCTTTTCTAAACGTTTTGAGGTCTTTATATTTAAATTACTTGGTGCTTTATTCAATATTTTACACGATAAAAATCTATTATTTCTTCTACCAATTTCATTATTAGTTTTAGGTAAATTGATACTGCCGTATCTAGTCCTACTATTATTATTGAAATAAGCATCTCCAAGCATTGGATAATGAGTTGCAATTGCTTCAAGGAAAAAACTGATCTTATATTTAATGGTTTAGTTACATTTGATTTATTAAAGATTATCGTGATAATTTTTTTAAGTTTTATTAATATACTTACATGTGTTTCATATGCACTTCTTTTTAACGAAACATGAAGATCCATGGATGATATTTAATGTTTCACTGTGAACTTGAAACATTACAGAAATTGGGCACTTTTGAATACCGTAACGGTGCCTGGCAATTGCGTTGTTTTAAATGACGTTAAAAATTAGGGAGAAAAGAAGTTTGCACATTTGGAACGTTTATTACGTTACGTTACTTAAGGAACTGTTAAACGAATTCGATACAGAATAACGCAACGACGTCATCTTCCCACAGTGACTACCAATATGCGGTAAGTTATTAACGTTCCCGTTATTTCCAAGCACTTGCGCGCAAGCGCAGAGATCTATTTAACAAAATCTCTATAAATAGTCAGGTACGTTACATCATAAAAAATTAGGTATTTTCAAATTGTTTCAAAACTGGCTAAATGGGAGATTATATGCCTATAAATCTTAGGTTAACATTTAAAAAAAATTAAAAACATTCAAGCAAAAAAAGTCATTTTTTGCAGAAAAAGGACTGCAGAACGGACCCGTGTTTATATGCGGAGTGACGTCACAATGAGCGGTCGTTTCGCTGGTCATCGCACATTTACTGCTTTTTATACCTGTAATACTTGGTGCTGGACCTATTACACGATTTTTTATGATTATAAAATTTGCCTGACGGTTCGTCCCTATGAATTTAAACATATTTCGTTTAATTTAAGATATATGGCAAATACTTAATTATAAATATTTTACCAACCCCTGTAAACCCTACCGGACGATACCAGAAAAAGTCCCTCTGCAGATACCTCCTAAAATTCTTGACCCAAAAATTCCCTCCGTCCCCTTCTACGTGTCCGTCCCCGACACAAAAGCATGCTCCAGCGATGTACATCAAGGGGGTTAATTAGAACCGTAGGACACGAATACTTACTGAATAAATTAGTATACGACGTACGTACGAATAGCGTTAAATTAGTCCCGGATTAAGCGTCCGGTTCTATTCCGGGAGATTATGGAATTTAGATTGGAACGTACATAATACAGGAAGATTTTACCGAGGCCGCTTCAAAAAGTTTATGCTCCGCCGAAGGAACGTGACGCTTCGAGTTCGACGAGCGACGGAGAGGGCGACTATGTGGAATTTTTATGTTGAAACGTATTTATGTCTCGGTATTTCGTTAAAGTCTCGAACGGGCGAGGCGAGTTATTTTTACTGGAAAGTTACATCATTTTTCATAAATACAAAACTACAAATCAATGTAGTTTTCTCTAGAAAGAAATCCAAGCGGATTTGAAGTCATGGGCGTCATGTCTGCCGTTTTAGGGTATGTTTTCGAAAAGGGCGCTTCTATCGGCCCGTGTAGAAACCCGAAATCTCTACTTTATATTACAGGCGGACACTGTTCCAAATTTATTCAGTTTTCCACATTGCCGCACACGATGAGTTAACCGAGAGAGAAATGGCGTGTATCTCCTTCCCGTAAGATCCTTATATTTATTTTTGCCCAGGTTATATTCGAATTTCGCGATGGCCCCTCGCATAAACCGGCCCCGGGAAAGAAAAGACGGTAAAAAGAAAAATCCCCATTATGCAAAGGAGGAGGGATCGTGATCGTTACGATATTAAAAACACATGCGTGCTCTATTTTTCTTTAGTTACGTTCTTTCCGGATTTGATGCGGAACGTGGGAAAATGTCGATATTCGTTATTGAGCGCCGGCTGCGCCAAATTACAAACCAGAAATCGCAATTGGATCGACTTTTTACGATATGGGCCTATTTTTAGGGTACGTTTACGAAGATAATGACACTTGGACGTTTTGTTCGAGGAACTTCGGCGAGGGGGTTTGAATAATTCCGTAGGGAGTATTAAGGGAATCGCGACAAATATAAATTGGCGGAAAATCTACACTTGGAAACGTTCTTTTCAACGTTTGAAGTCGGAAATCTTAATACCAAAACGTCGTGACAGACTTCCCGGGTCATTACAAGATTCTACAAGGCAAGTTAGTCTTTGGATAACAATCTTTTATTGATGGAAATGCTCTCAACTAAAAATATTTCGAAATTTATTAACAGGTTTTCATTAATATCCTCTGTTTTCTTATCATACGTAAAGCGACTGGTTTCGATCATATGATCATTACCAAGTTTTTCAATAACATACTGTGTTTTCTTATCACATGTAAGGCGACTGGTTTCGATCAGATGATCATTATAAAATCTTCCATCAATATACTGTTTTATCACATGCAATGCGACTGGTTTCGATCGTATGATCATTATCAAGTCTTCCAATAATATACTGTATTTTCTTATCACATCTAAGGCGACCGGTTTCGATCAGATGATCATTATTAAATCTTCCATCAATATACTGTTTTATCACATGTAAGGCGACTGCTTTCGATCATATGATCATTATCAAGCCTTCCAATAATATACTGTGTTTTCTAATTACATGTAAGGCGACTGGTTTCGATCATATGATCATTATCGAGTCTTTCAATGACATACTGTGTTTTCTTATCACATGTAAGGCGACTGGTTTCGATCAGATGATGATTATTAATTCTTTCATCAATACACTGCTTTATTACATGTAAAGCGACTGGTTTCGATCATATGATCATCATCAAGTCTTCCAATAACATACTGTGTTTTCTTGTCACATGTAAGGCGACTGGCTTCGATCAGATGATCACTATTAAATCTACCATCAATATACTGTTTTATCACATGTAAGGCGACTGTTTTCGATCATATGATCATTATCAAGTCTTCCAATAACATACTGTGTTTTCTTATCACATCTATAGCGACTGGTTTCGATCAGACGATCATTATTAAATCTTCCATCAATGTACTGTTTTATCACATGTGTAAGGCGACTGGTTTCGATCATGTGATCATCATCAAGTCTTCCAATAACATACTGTGTTTTCTTATCACATGTAAGACGAATGGCTTCGATCAGATGATCACTATTAAATCTTCCATCAATATACTGTTTTATCACATGTAAGGCGACTGGGTTCGATCATATGATCATTATCAAGTCTTTCAATAACATCCTGTGTTTTCTTATCACAATTATTGCGACTGGTTTCGATCAGATGATCATTATTAAATCTTCCATCAATATACTGTTTTATCACATGTAAGGCGACTGGTTTCGATCATATGATCATAATCAAGCCTTCCAATAATATACTGTGTTTTCTTATCACATGTAAGGCGACTGGTTTCGATCAGATGATCTTTATAAAATCTTCCATCAATATACTGTTTTATCACATGCAATGCGACTGGTTTCGATCGTATGATCATTATCAAGTCTTCCAATAATATACTGTATTTTCTTATCACATCTAAGGCGACCGGTTTCGATCAGATGATCATTATTAAATCTTCCATCAATATACTGTTTTATCACATGTAAGGCGACTGCTTTCGATCATATGATCATTATCAAGCCTTCCAATAATATACTGTGTTTTCTAATTACATGTAAGGCGACTGGTTTCGATCATATGATCATTATCGAGTCTTTCAATGACATACTGTGTTTTCTTATCACATGTAAGGCGACTGGTTTCGATCAGATGATGATTATTAATTCTTTCATCAATACACTGCTTTATTACATGTAAAGCGACTGGTTTCGATCATATGATCATCATCAAGTCTTCCAATAACATACTGTGTTTTCTTGTCACATGTAAGGCGACTGGCTTCGATCAGATGATCACTATTAAATCTACCATCAATATACTGTTTTATCACATGTAAGGCGACTGTTTTCGATCATATGATCATTATCAAGTCTTCCAATAACATACTGTGTTTTCTTATCACATCTATAGCGACTGGTTTCGATCAGACGATCATTATTAAATCTTCCATCAATGTACTGTTTTATCACATGTGTAAGGCGACTGGTTTCGATCATGTGATCATCATCAAGTCTTCCAATAACATACTGTGTTTTCTTATCACATGTAAGACGAATGGCTTCGATCAGATGATCACTATTAAATCTTCCATCAATATACTGTTTTATCACATGTAAGGCGACTGGGTTCGATCATATGATCATTATCAAGTCTTTCAATAACATCCTGTGTTTTCTTATCACAATTATTGCGACTGGTTTCGATCAGATGATCATTATTAAATCTTCCATCAATATACTGTTTTATCACATGTAAGGCGACTGGTTTCGATCATATGATCATAATCAAGCCTTCCAATAATATACTGTGTTTTCTTATCACATGTAAGGCGACTGGTTTCGATCAGATGATCTTTATAAAATCTTCCATCAATATACTGTTTTATCACATGCAATGCGACTGGTTTCGATCGTATGATCATTATCAAGTCTTCCAATAATATACTGTATTTTCTTATCACATCTAAGGCGACCGGTTTCGATCAGATGATCATTATTAAATCTTCCATCAATATACTGTTTTATCACATGTAAGGCGACTGCTTTCGATCATATGATCATTATCAAGCCTTCCAATAATATACTGTGTTTTCTAATTACATGTAAGGCGACTGGTTTCGATCATATGATCATTATCGAGTCTTTCAATGACATACTGTGTTTTCTTATCACATGTAAGGCGACTGGTTTCGATCAGATGATGATTATTAATTCTTTCATCAATACACTGCTTTATTACATGTAAAGCGACTGGTTTCGATCATATGATCATCATCAAGTCTTCCAATAACATACTGTGTTTTCTTGTCACATGTAAGGCGACTGGCTTCGATCAGATGATCACTATTAAATCTACCATCAATATACTGTTTTATCACATGTAAGGCGACTGTTTTCGATCATATGATCATTATCAAGTCTTCCAATAACATACTGTGTTTTCTTATCACATCTATAGCGACTGGTTTCGATCAGACGATCATTATTAAATCTTCCATCAATGTACTGTTTTATCACATGTGTAAGGCGACTGGTTTCGATCATGTGATCATCATCAAGTCTTCCAATAACATACTGTGTTTTCTTATCACATGTAAGACGAATGGCTTCGATCAGATGATCACTATTAAATCTTCCATCAATATACTGTTTTATCACATGTAAGGCGACTGGGTTCGATCATATGATCATTATCAAGTCTTTCAATAACATCCTGTGTTTTCTTATCACAATTATTGCGACTGGTTTCGATCAGATGATCATTATTAAATCTTCCATCAATATACTGTTTTATCACATGTAAGGCGACTGGTTTCGATCATATGATCATAATCAAGCCTTCCAATAATATACTGTGTTTTCTTATCACATGTAAGGCGACTGGTTTCGAACATATGATCATTATCAAGTCTTCCAATAATATACTGTATTTTCTTATCACATCTAAGGCGACTGGTTTCGATCACACGATCATTATTAAATCTTCCATCAACATACTGTTTTATCACATGTAAGGCGACTGGTTTAGATCATATGATCATGATCAAATCTTTCAAAAATATACTGTTTTCTTATCACATGTAAGGCGACTGGTGTCGATCAGATGATCATTATTAAATCTTCCATCAATATATTGTTTTATCACATGTAAAGCGACTGGTTTCGATCATAAGATCATTATCAAGTCTTCCAATAATATACCGTATTTTCTTATCACATCTAAGGCGACTGGTTCGATCAGACGATCATTATTAAATCTTCCATCGATGTACTGTTTTATCACATGTAAGGCGACTGCTTTCGATCATATGATCATTATCAAGCCTTCCACTAATATACTGTGTTTTCTAATTACATGTAAGGCGACTGGTTTCGATCATATGATTGTTCGTGATGATTGTCATATGAGGATACAATTTTTAAAATGTTTGACTGATAACAATAAAGTAATATTCCAATTGCTCCAAAGCAATATTAAATATTTTAGAACTTTAAAAGCTTTGAAATAAAATTTTCAAAGTAGTTATTGTTCCTTTAAGAACTGTTCGAAGTTCCTGAAATTCCATAAAAGCCACTCAAGATTTACAATTGTTTTAAGTTTGCAAATGAATCAGGACATATCTTGCAAGAAATATTCCAGAATCTGGAAGGTTCTTTTTGACTCCGTTGATATTCCAGATACTTTTAGAGAACCCTTACAATCATTAATAATCAAAAAATATTCAATAACCTTGAAATCGTTTATTAAGGTCATTTATTAAGTTCTAAGGAAAATTTCTGGATTAATTGTAGGTCCATAAAAAAAATGTTGTAAGATCTTAAGTCACTACTAAATTTTCACCAATTTTCTTCTAACTGAAAAAAAAATCCTGAAATTTTACGAAAGTCCTTCAGATAGTGACGTTTTTTAACAAGTTTTTCGAATGAATTGTTGTATGAATAATGAATATTGTAATCCCCAAAAAAGAAGTTTGTGGGTGATACTTCCAATAGTTTCCAGGTCCTTTTAGAAATAATTTAGAAATTAACAATTCCAAAAATCTATCATATTCAGGAATATTTTCAGAAATCCTGCAAATAATACTCTGGAAGGCACTTTAACAACCGTCGATATTTTAAGCACTTTTAAATAACACTCTGTACTATTTACAATCCGAGGAAAACTTCAGGACCTTGAAATCCTTCGTAAGTAATACATTTTTCAGGAAAATCTCTGAATTAGATAAAGTACTTTCAAGTAATGTTCCAAGACCCTGTATTCTACTAAAGTCCAATAATATTTCTTGCAAAACTTCCAAAAAATTTTTAGGATTTTTGAACCCTTTCAGGACACATTATAATTACTTCCAAAACAAATTCTTCTAAATCAATCTTTCGGTATATTTTAGAATTCTAGCAATTTTCAGATAAAACTACCTAATTAATTATGATATTTCCTATATGACCTTAAAATCCTTTGCAATATTACATGTTTCGAAGGAAAATTTTCAAAATAATTAATATTATTTTCAGAAATGCACCTGAAATTCTACAAAAATCCTTCAGGACTTTAGACGTTTTTCGAAAAGTTTGAGAACGGATCAAAACTCTTGAGAAATATTCAGGAAAATTCAGGAATTAACAATTCTCAGAATCTATGACATTCAGGATGGATTTCAGGAAACCTTTACGGGATGTTGCGTGATATAAAAGACAGAGCTATTTTAATAGCGAGGCAATGGACCTTAATCCTACCCTTTCCACAATCGGATTAAAATTTTGACGGCCGTGGGAAATTTCCATCGCCCTTCAACACTGCTCCACATTTAATGAAGCTAAAGCTCTCTGCGTTGAGCCAGAGGATATTTGACGTTTGATTGGTTTACCAATCCGCTGGAATATGCTTGTGAAAAGCACATCCAAAACTTCAGTGACAAGCAACAAAAAGTACCTTTGATCAAATTTAAATCGACAGATGTCTGTTATTGAATATCGAAGTTTTTTACGGGTAAAGTCAATGATATGGACACCGATAACACTGAGAATTATCGCTACGTTGTCGTCGTCCACAATGTCAATTACATTGTATAGGTATCACGTTCAATTGTTTATCGATTCCCCGGGGATATCAAGCATAGCTAGCCAGTTTATGCCCGGGTGGTTTCCACAGCTATTAATTCATAGCATTGGTCCATTGAATATTCCCGGGAATTACTCAGTTCGTATTTCATCAACGGATTGCGTCGTTAGGAATAGATAAGAGAACCAGATCTACATTGTTTTGTGCAGAGGCGCCGCCGCCTCCATTTACGGAATATCGAAACTCCTTCAAGAAATGTGTTAAATTAACAAAATATTGAATTCTGCAGAAAAATGAGGTATAAATGTTGTTCTAATTTTATAGAATTTTTAATAGAAACTGAAAATATTTCAAGTCTTCAAAAATTCGGATGTCGAAGTACTGATAAATCTCATAGCTAAAGATGACAAATTAATATGGAAATTACCTATCGTGTCAGTAGCGTTCTATCGGTTTTCTTATTTTAAGTACCCATTAAAAAATATCTGGATCTCCATTTTTGGACTTAATGAAACTAATAAAATAACAAAATCCGCCTTTATCTACTCTAAACATTTAAAAAGAAAAGTGATTTTGAGTGTAAGTAGGTGCAACCAAATAGAAAAAAAATGCCATATACATAATATTTTTCAACTTATTTTTACAAAATGTATTAATGTGACCGTTACACAACTGTTATATATTATTCATCATTTAAATCAAGTCTTAAGCCTCTTAAAATAAAAGTAAATTAATTCATAATACGAATAAATAATTCGTTGTAGGTATAACTGATTGATTTCAGTTTTTACAAATAACTGAAATGCCCACATTTTCAAAATAGTTTATTTCTTCAAAAGACAGCTTCGATTGACTTTAACCACCCCGATTTAAATGTTTTTAAGTTGGCAAGCTACACATTTTCTGAAGAAATTCTCGCTAAATAACTATACTCGTATAGTATGCGAATTAATTTTCAAATAAGAAAAGATGAGTTATAAAATATGATTTTAACAAAATTCAGTTCAATAATGATATGTTACTTGTAGCATATTATTGGATCTAGTTATATTAATCGTGTGTAGTTACCCCCACGGTCGCGACATATGGCGGAGGCGCCATCGAGCGCGACAGGAATGTGTGCATAAAAATTAGTTTATCAGGTAACAAGATTTAAGGCTAAAACTGTGATTATGCCCGACACCGAATAGAATTGTTTTCAAAAGAACAATGATTTTATAGAGCCGAACAAACATTTTAATTTCAATTTGTTATAACTCAACGTGTCTCTTGAGACTTATTGAAAGTGACACGCAAAATGTCTTCAAGGCGTCTTACGATATATTCAAAGATGTCTTGCACATCACAGCGTGCCGCACGTTCTTTCCCACATCGGCCGGAGCTAGTCCCTCTCTGCCGACATCTAACATGGCCTACTACCCCTAAGAAAGGGAGCATTCTGGACCGAGAACGGCTACGAAAAGCGCATTTATTGTGAGGAAACCTCGCAAAAGTTTAATGAATTTCCAAAACAATCCCCTCTGGCGGCGGGGGGCGCGCCCCTGGCGTTTCAGGCACGACCGCTCAAACGGGAAATGTACACCTTTGGAAAACATAATCAAGTTGGCGTATGCACGACCTCGTCCGACGCATCTAATACGGTATGCAATAAACCGAGGAATGTGTACTAAACACCATTTAACCCTCGTATAACACGTATGCACGACTGGAGAGGACCTCTCTAATAGATAAAACGCTGCCAGGGCAAAGATTTACAGACATTATCTCCGGAAGAAGTTGGAAGAGTCCCCGGCTCGTCGATCGATGTCTGCGCATTTGTTACACTTTTACCGGAGTGGAAAGTGTAAAATTTGTAACTTTGTTTTCAATTAATTTGTACTAAGTGCTTAGCGGTTTTGTGAAGAATTTAGAGCTTCAGATGCCGAGCGATGAGTGTTACGAATTGCAAAATTGAGAACTCATTACATTATGTGTAGGAAATCAATAAATAACGCACTATATGTACGCACACAAGGTTACACTTTGTGAATAACGTAATACAATCAGTCGAGAAAATTTGATTCAAATCGCAGCATGATGTAAGGTGTCGTTTTAAGATATCGTTAAGACGGATAATATCATAGTGGTACTATGTATATTTATTTTCTGGCTTTATAATTAGCACACTACAATAATTATACTTCAATTTAGGTGCCATGTTAATAATAATTCATGTAAAATCAGAAATTTATTGACGACATACCCACTAACGATTTAGACACTTAAATTCAAAATTCCGAATCGGATTATTTTTTGATAAAGATTGATTTTGAAATTTCAATTGTTCATATCTGAGAAACTAGAGGGAATACAGTGATATAAACTGTGGGATAATCAGAAACATGCCAGTTGTCCACTTAGGCACTTAAATTCAAAACTTCAAATTGCTATTTGTTTAATTGTTTTGAAATTTCAATGATTCATATATTGAGCAGTAAAGGTAATACTATTACAATAAAACAAACTGGAATAATCAGAGACATGCCAGTTTTCCACTGAGGGGAAAAAACTCCAAATTGAAATATTTTTTTGAAACAAGGAAGACTCTCTTTATTGATTTTGAAAGTTCGGGTATTTATATCCAAGAAAATAAAGGGAATATTACGATGAAACCCACTGTGAAACAATTTAAGACATGTCAGTTATGCAATTAGACATTGAAATTCAAAATGTCAACTTTTAATATTTTTTGAACTAAGAAAAACACTTTTTATTGGAATTGAAATTTCAATTGATCGTATTTCAGAAGGAAACGGAAAATTGCATTGAAATAAAATGTGGAATAATCAGAGAAATGACAGTTACACATTTAGACATTGAAATTCAAAATTTCAAATTGAAATATTTTTGAAATAAGAAAGACTCTCTTTAATGATTTTGAAAATTCAGGTCTTTATATCCAAGAAAATAAATGGAATATTACAATGAAACCAACTGTGAAATAATTAAAGACATGCCAGTTATGCAATTAAACATTGAAATTCAAAATGTCAAATTTGAATAGTTTTTGAAGTAAGAAAAACACTTTTTATTGGTATTGAAATTTCAATTGTTCGTATTTCAGAAGGAAACTGAAAATTGCAATGAAATAAAATGTGGAATAATCAGAGAAATGACAGTTACACATTTAGACACCGAAATTCAAAATTTCCAATTGAAATATTTTTTTGAAATAAGAAAGGCTCCCTTTACTGATTCTGACAATTCAAGTCTTTAAATCCATGAAAGTAAAAGGAATATTACGATGAAACCAACTGTGAAATAATTACAGATATGCCAGTAATGCAATTAGACATTGAAATTCAAAATGTTAAATTTTAATATTTTTTGAACTACTTAAGAGAAACACTCTTTATTGGTATTGAAATTTCACTTGTTCGTATTTCAGAAGGAAACGGAAAATTGCAAAGAAGTAAAATATGAAATAATCATAGAAATGACAGTTGCGCATTTAGACATTGAAATTCAAAATTTCGAATTGAAACATTTTTTTGAAATAAGAAAGACTCTCTTTATTGATTTTGAAAGTTCGGGTATTTATATCCAAGAAAATAAAGGGAATATTACGATGAAACCCACTGTGAAACAATTTAAGACATGTCAGTTATGCAATTAGACATTGAAATTCAAAATGTCAACTTTTAATATTTTTTGAACTAAGAAAAACACTTTTTATTGGAATTGAAATTTCAATTGATCGTATTTCAGAAGGAAACGGAAAATTGCATTGAAATAAAATGTGGAATAATCAGAGAAATGACAGTTACACATTTAGACATTGAAATTCAAAATTTCAAATTGAAATATTTTTGAAATAAGAAAGACTCTCTTTAATGATTTTGAAAATTCAGGTCTTTATATCCCAGAAAGTGAAGGAAATATTACGATGAAACCAACTGTGAAATAATTAAAGACATGCCAGTTATGCAATTAAACATTGAAATTCAAAATGTCAAATTTGAATAGTTTTTGAAGTAAGAAAAACACTTTTTATTGGTATTGAAATTTCAATTGTTCGTATTTCAGAAGGAAACTGAAAATTGCAATGAAATAAAATGTGGAATAATCAGAGAAATGACAGTTACACATTTAGACACCGAAATTCAAAATTTCCAATTGAAATATTTTTTTGAAATAAGAAAGGCTCCCTTTACTGATTCTGACAATTCAAGTCTTTAAATCCATGAAAGTAAAAGGAATATTACGATGAAACCAACTGTGAAATAATTACAGATATGCCAGTAATGCAATTAGACATTGAAATTCAAAATGTTAAATTTTAATATTTTTTGAACTACTTAAGAGAAACACTCTTTATTGGTATTGAAATTTCACTTGTTCGTATTTCAGAAGGAAACGGAAAATTGCAAAGAAGTAAAATATGAAATAATCATAGAAATGACAGTTGCGCATTTAGACATTGAAATTCAAAATTTCGAATTGAAACATTTTTTTGAAATAAGAAAGACTCTCTTTATTGATTTTGAAAGTTCGGGTATTTATATCCAAGAAAATAAAGGGAATATTACGATGAAACCCACTGTGAAACAATTTAAGACATGTCAGTTATGCAATTAGACATTGAAATTCAAAATGTCAACTTTTAATATTTTTTGAACTAAGAAAAACACTTTTTATTGGAATTGAAATTTCAATTGATCGTATTTCAGAAGGAAACGGAAAATTGCATTGAAATAAAATGTGGAATAATCAGAGAAATGACAGTTACACATTTAGACATTGAAATTCAAAATTTCAAATTGAAATATTTTTGAAATAAGAAAGACTCTCTTTAATGATTTTGAAAATTCAGGTCTTTATATCCCAGAAAGTGAAGGAAATATTACGATGAAACCAACTGTGAAATAATTAAAGACATGCCAGTTATGCAATTAAACATTGAAATTCAAAATGTCAAATTTGAATAGTTTTTGAAGTAAGAAAAACACTTTTTATTGGTACTGAAATTTCAATTGTTCGTATTTCAGAAGGAAACTGAAAATTGCAATGAAATAAAATGTGGAATAATCAGAGAAATGACAGTTACACATTTAGACACCGAAATTCAAAATTTCCAATTGAAATATTTTTTTGAAATAAGAAAGGCTCCCTTTACTGATTCTGACAATTCAAGTCTTTAAATCCATGAAAGTAAAAGGAATATTACGATGAAACCAACTGTGAAATAATTACAGATATGCCAGTAATGCAATTAGACATTGAAATTCAAAATGTTAAATTTTAATATTTTTTGAACTACTTAAGAGAAACACTCTTTATTGGTATTGAAATTTCACTTGTTCGTATTTCAGAAGGAAACGGAAAATTGCAAAGAAGTAAAATATGAAATAATCATAGAAATGACAGTTGCGCATTTAGACATTGAAATTCAAAATTTCGAATTGAAATATTTTTTTGAAACAAGGAAGACTCTCTTTATTGATTTTGAAAGTTGAGGTCTTTATATCCAAGAAAGTAAAGGGAATATTACGATCAAACCCACTGTGAAACAATTTAAGACATGTCAGTTATGCAATTAGACATTGAAATTCAAAATGTCAACTTTTAATATTTTTTTAACTAAGAAAAACACTTTTTATTGGAATTGAAATTTCAATTGATCGTATTTCAGAAGGAAACGGAAAATTGCATTGAAATAAAATGTGGAATAATCAGAGAAATGACAGTTACACATTTAGACATTGAAATTCAAAATTTCAAATTGAAATATTTTTGAAATAAGAAAGACTCTCTGTATTGATTTTGAAAGTTCAGGTCTTTATATCCAAGAAAATAAATGGAATATTACAATGAAACCAACTGTGAAATAATTAAAGACATGCCAGTTATGCAATTAAACATTGAAATTCAAAATGTCAAATTTGAATAGTTTTTGAAGTAAGAAAAACACTTTTTATTGGTATTGAAATTTCAATTGTTCGTATTTCAGAAGGAAACTGAAAATTGCAATGAAATAAAATGTGGAATAATCAGAGAAATGACAGTTACACATTTAGACATTGAAATTCAAAATTTCAAATTGAAATATTTTTGAAATAAGAAAGACTCTCTTTAATGATTTTGAAAATTCAGGTCTTTATATCCCAGAAAGTGAAGGAAATATTACGATGAAACCAACTGTGAAATAATTAAAGACATGCCAGTTATGCAATTAAACATTGAAATTCAAAATGTTAAATTTTAATATTTTTTGAATTACTTAAGAAAAACACTCTTTATTGGTATTGAAATTTCACTTGTTCGTATTTCAGAAGGAAACGGAAAATTGCAAAGAAGTAAAATATGAAATAATCATAGAAATGACAGTTGCGCATTTAGACATTGAAATTCAAAATTTCGAATTGAAACATTTTTTTGAAATAAGAAAGACTCTCTTTATTGATTTTGAAAGTTCGGGTATTTATATCCAAGAAAATAAAGGGAATATTACGATGAAACCCACTGTGAAACAATTTAAGACATGTCAGTTATGCAATTAGACATTGAAATTCAAAATGTCAACTTTTAATATTTTTTTAACTAAGAAAAACACTTTTTATTGGAATTGAAATTTCAATTGATCGTATTTCAGAAGGAAACGGAAAATTGCATTGAAATAAAATGTGGAATAATCAGAGAAATGACAGTTACACATTTAGACATTGAAATTCAAAATTTCAAATTGAAATATTTTTGAAATAAGAAAGACTCTCTTTAATGATTTTGAAAATTCAGGTCTTTATATCCCAGAAAGTGAAGGAAATATTACGATGAAACCAACTGTGAAATAATTAAAGACATGCCAGTTATGCAATTAAACATTGAAATTCATAATGTCAAATTTTAATATTTTTTGAACTAAGAAAAACACTCTTTATTGGTATTGAAATTTCAATTGTTCATATTTCAGAAGGAAACAGAAAATTGAAATGAAATAAAATGTGGAATAATCAGAGAAATGACAGTTACACATTTAGAAATTTTAAAAAAAAAATTTGAAATTAGAAAGACTGCCTTTACTGGTTCTGAAATTTCAATTCATCATATCTCAGAAAGGAAATGGACATTCCCATGAAACAAACTGTGGAATAATTAGGGACATGGTGTTTTATGATGACCAATTTAAAGAGCTTATTAATTTCTCTAGAAAAATTGCTGAACTTTCCTTCCATTTTATATAATTTCAAGCTATAATGAATTTACTAATTATATCAATTTGTCTTTACTTTCAACAAATTATTGGTGAAAATTTTGAAATCGAATTAAAAAACTACATAATGTATTTATTAATATAAAATAATTAATTTTTTGCAATTGCAAAATTAGGGCAATTAAATCGACCGAATCATAATTTCATCCCATCTACCACGTACCAACTCAACGTTCGTTGGTAGGAAACATCTCTTACGCAATGCTACGACGAGTATTATTTAAATTACCTAAGTTTGGATTGATGTCATCACGCCACGCTGTTGTATGAAATGCAACATAGTTAAATTGAGCTACGTGTGTGGAGCAAATTGTTTTAATTTCAATTAAACTTTAATGCGAGAGTTCTTCGTGCTCCCTGTACCTAAATATCCCGACAAATGCCGGGAAATTACGTTCATTTCTCAAACGCAGGAAAGAATTGTCGCAATGCAGGAACACGAATATTAATGAGGGACATCTTGAGAAATCCTTTACAAATTCACGAAATAAATAACGCGATAGGTATCTAAAAAATGACGCTTTTCCTCAGTCGACGTCGTCAACCGAGACTTTGTACGAAAATAACTTTTTAAAGAGTTAAGTGTGTTTCCTGAACGCCATCGCCGAGCCCCACTCAGAGGAAGCTCGTAATCCTTCTATATTTATAAGTTTAAATGGGAAAGGCGTTTTAAAGGAAATTCGATATGTTTTGTGAGTTATTAAGCGGAACGGGCCCTGTGCATTGGGTTTTAATATTACGGATTATTTTATTAAAAAAAGTTTCCTGGTGGAAAATGTGGGGAAAATGGGATGGAATCCACGAGCAGAAAATTGAGATATTTTCCGTAAAAGCGTAATTAGCTTAAAAAAATTTTTTGATATGTACCTGTTCCTCATGCGATTTTACATAAAATTTTCCAATTAAAAAAACGGGATAACATGCAGAAAATTCAATGAAAATTACTGAGACTGCAACAATGGGATGATTTTGTCGTGCCAAGAGTAAAAGAATTTCATGGGTTTTTAAATTTTTTATTTGACTGTTCTAAAGAATAGTCCGAAAAGTGAAGCAATTTTCCAAAAGGGTAGCTAATTTTCCGGCATACGAACTTGTATAGTTTATTTTCAGTTTTTTTATCCAAAAAAATCACAATATTTCAGAAACTGCTGTAGGTAATGATTTCAAGCTTAGCTACAGCTTCAAAACTACTTGGCTCCCAAAATTCTAAACTTTAATTTTTGACTTAAAACAACTACAGCTAACCTCTTGTGATTTTTTTAAAAATGGCGCAATTTTGAGTTTTTGAAATGAGTGTCAAAAACAGAAGGAAAAGGGAAGAATTTTCTAGTGGGAAAAATGCAACAATTTTCTGAAATCTCGATATACGTAATACCCGATACGAACTTCAAGATTGTTTTTAGTTTTTCTTTGAAAAGAAAAATTAGATATGCTGCTCTTGTCGTCCTATAAAAGTTAGTTCACATTTTATATTTCCCACGCTGACTTTAACATCTCACTATCACAAAACACCCAAATGCTATTTTACCAGAGTTTACAATCGAACCCAAAACAGTAAATATCTCAAAAAGTATACAAGAAATTTTATCCCTTTCGACCAGTCACCACGTTGCATTCGTGAAATTTATCATTTATCGTGCCAATCTGCGAAATGACGGAATAAACAACAACAAAAAAGAAACTGAGATGGGCGAAAGGGAGGGATTCAGCGAAATTACCATCACGATTTCAATAAAACCGGTGCAGCTTTCCGATAAGAAAAAAGTAAACCAACACTCCCGTAATAAAGGCGAAAATGCTTCCGTACTTTCGGTAAGGTGACGTGCGGGGAGATCAGCCGTGACATTTTACGATTTCTAATTTCGAGCCCTCCCCGAAAACCAACAACAGGAAGTTACCCTCGTGCAATTTTTGCCTCTTTTACTCGAGATTTCGATAAAGGCCGCGCTTTGTTAGCTGTGAACTCAACTTAGTCAGCATCAAATGAAACCTGAAAGTTTTAGGTGTCAAGGGATAAGGATAAGGAGGTCAGGCTGTCCTAGTGCGACTTCAATACATGACTTGGAGAGATATGTGAAGAAATGCCCTGTGGTAAGTTCTCATTTCTCTAGAAATCTTGAAAAAAAATTATATTTTTAGGTTGGAATTAAGCACAATTTCTTTTCGAGCCAAAATGAGCAAATGAACCACCTTTTAACCATCTTTTTACATGTAATTTTCACCGCTCTGTGGTAAACCCAAAATTTCAATACCAATAGTGCGCCAAAAACGTGAAAACCAAGAACGTTTATGATCTCATAATTTTCTAATATTTCAATGATATTAATTATGGCGCAAATGAACCCTGCATCGCAAAACTTATCACTTTCAAAACGAATTTCATATTCAAGGCGAGATTCAGGTCTAAATTTGGTGCGAAAAGACATCGAAAATGGACATGTTTTATGTGAAATATTTAGAGATTGTTAGGGGTAAATATTACCCCTAAATTTTCGGCAAATTTAACGTTATAAAAGATGGTGATATGGGAAATCATTTTTTGAATGTACAATAATTGGAGAAAACACAGGTGTAGAGTTACATCCAATGATATAAGCAGCTTTAAAACATGTCCCACTACTAACGTTAAGGTGGAGAGCGTTTTTCACAATAAAAACATGTAATTAACTGACCAAGTATTATTCTAACAGTATCCAGTATTTTAATAAAATTTTGGAAAATTTCATTTAACGAATTTCAAAACAAAAGGCACTTTCATGTAGTACATCATGAATCTTTTTTATGTGCTCTAAATGCCCAGGTAGGTTAAGAATCAAATGCTACATGCTACAATGCTACATGTCATGCTACAATTATCGCAACTTCGATTTTTTTAACTTTTCATAATTGTTAACTACAGTCATTTACAATATTTAGAACGTTTCAGCTCATTGCCGATTGAATTTTCTGAAATAAGAAGCGCTTCACCACGAATAACTCAAAACTTATGCTTAACTGAAACGCAAAATTTCATAAAAAAATACCGTAACTGCAAGTTAGCAAGTTACTACTTCAAACTCCACATAAATATTAACTGAAGTATAAGTAAGAAGTTAAGTTTCAATTTATCACCTATAAAACTTATCAGATAATGCGGGTATTTCGTTCGGCGCCTATGTTTCTGGCGATTTTCAAAATTTTTGTAAAATTATTACATATCACATTTTACAGTAACTTTAATATTTTAGTAAATCAAACTTTATTGGGTGTCTATGAGGTTCTAACTAACGGAAGTCGACTGTACTTAAACTATTTTTAAAAACTTGAATATCGCGCGAAAAAAAATGTTTTGCGGAGTTTCACAACCCTTAATAAAAATTTTACATTCTTCATGTTCTGGCCCATATTTCCAGCACCCCTGGAGGTAGACGCGATTTTTTTTCTATAGTAATAATTGTTTAGCATCCCCTTAATCTACTGGTAACGATAAATACAGTTTTGAATAAATATTCGTGGAATAAGTTGAATATTTACTGACGGGTAATTTTAACTAGGCAAGTTTATACCTTGAACCCGTATTACCACCCCTTGACGACGGTTGTTTTGTAGCAGAAAGTGATCTATTTTTCGAATTTTTAGAATTGAATTGAAGTATGACGAACTTTAATCAACACTTTCGATTGCTTATATTTCTATCACCCTCAAAGGTAGAGGGAGGAAATTTCTTCTACAAAAATAACTATTTAGAGCCGAATTGAACATATTCTGAGCGAATGATAGAATACATCGGAACTCATTAAAATGCAGACAACATATTGAAAGAATGAATGATGATAGGTTAGTTAGACAAGTACTAGTACACTGCAGATCAAGAGGAAGAAGAGACGTGGGTAGGCCCAGAAGAAGATGTAAAACATGAAGACAGGACAGGCTGCAAGCCTAATCCTTCAAGTTTCAGAAGAAGAAGAATTGTCGAATTGATAATTGCAGTCCATATTACCATCGCCTGACGGCCCTGACTGACTTTTTTGGTGTGACGTATCATTGAAGTATTTATCTACAAGATTTCAGAAAATGAAATGAAATATGAAAAATTGCAATAAAAATTTGAGATTATTCATATTTCACAACTCTCTTGTGAGAACGTCGGGTCTAGTTATATTAATCGGCTATGCCCAAAACCGACGTTCCTCTTGTAATCCATGGATTTCTACATTAAAAATGTATATTGTGACGCGAAATGTAAACATCAGTGTGAAGCGTGCTCCACCTTATCTGACGCAGGTGGCGCATTTCAAAGGGGACCATAAAAACTTTTCTCGAATAATCGGGAACGTCCAATTAGAGAAAGAATAAACCGTAAGGTTCCATTATTAGGGATATAAAATTACGAGCCGGTTCGGTGGCAGGCAGAGTAGACCAGGAGCCGCCGTGAGTGTGAAAAAATGCGATAGCGATAAGTGTACAGATGAATAGACGCGTTAAATATTTAACATAAATTAATCAGTTACGGAATAGGCTAAATAAATTAGGTAGTGTTAAGAACTGTATAAGTAAATTAGAATAAACGTTACAGTATATATAATTCGATTTATTAATTTTACTACACTTCTGCAGCGCAAAATCTTGTATTGCACGTCCTCGCAACTTTCGTCATTTTACACCGCGAACGTATCAACACTTCCCTGCACGAAATCCTCACGACATAACTAAAAATCAAAATCTGAACGGCATAAGTATCGTTCCTACTTCGGAGACGCGCCCTCGTGAAGATCTGACGAGGTGACGTTTTTGGAATCGCGTGCAGCGCCCGTTTTGAATATTTAAACGTATCTCTTCATCCCCCTTTCGCGGATCCCTTAACTGGATATTCCTGTTTTATACACCAATCCATCGGAAACGCGGCACCGATCGAAAATCCAGGACGCGAATCCGAATGCAAAAATCGACGCTCGCGGCGGGCGGGTGGTGGGGGGAGGGGTGGTGAGATCAAAAGACACAAGACCTTATCGACTTGCAGCTTTCGATGCGCATAAACATAAAAAAGTGTCGTGAAACGCTTCCATCCCACACCCACTTACGAGCAGATCGCACGACGAAGAAAAAAAAGCCGAAAACATGAATATTTGATCGGCCTTTTATTATTTATGAATTCGGGAATATATGTAACGCTCCCGATCTATCTCGTCCTGGAAAAAGGGAGGCCGTTTAACCCGCATCGTCCCTTATCTGGCTGGCGGATAGGGTCCGAGAGGAGAGGGATCAAACTTTTTAGAGAAGAAAAAAATACACTACGAGGCATAATCCCGCTGCAGGCATACGTCAAAAATTTATTGCCGTCTTCAGCCGTGCGACAAAAACACACACACACACACACACACACACACACACACACACACACACACACACACACACATACACGAAATATTAAGGAAATAAACGGTTACGTTCACGATTTATGGGGGGGAGATACCGTGGAACCGAGCGGAACGAGGGAGGAAAAGTTAAAAGCACGCTCGCTGATTCGGATGTGAGAACTTTTTCAAGTTTGAGTAATGTTGTTTATTGGGCAGAAAGTTCGGTAAGTGTTTTATTATCTTTTACTTAAATATCGACACTGATTTCACCCCGAGAGTAGGTAAATCCTGCCCTTTGAAATCGGCACATTTAAGGGATAACTTATATGGGGGAAGTCTTTGAGGTATTTTTACATTAAATCCGGCCCCAAAGACTAGCTCGCTACATTGTCGCCATTGATTAATATTACCGGGTGAGGAACCGAGGATTTGTCGGGCTGCAGAGGGTGCTTCCGCTTTTGGACCCTATCGTAGTGAGGAACAGAGGATTGGAGAATTGGGAGCGCTCGACCTATCGACGTGAACTCAGTTCCATGGAACATGGATCCTGAAATGGGGTAGTTTCCTCCAACTGAGACTGTTACACTGCTCTTAGTCAAGGTCTAAACAATGCCTCAAAAAAAATTTCACGCGTGTACCTTATCGGTCTTTCAGGCATGTTTTTCCCACGTGGAAAACTGGCCGCCATTTACATATCCGGCCTATGTGAACCGGCAGAATAGCCATTTGGTGTTGGGTTAATGTTTTTACAATTAGTTATGAACTCAAATGCCGTGTACCTTATCGACACTGTTTATGTAGCTAGCTCTCCGACTTTAGATCCTATTGAACTATACAGACCGATTCTACCGAGTCGCAGGATGCTATAAACATGAGAGCGAAAGAAAGGCCATATATTTCTCGTTGGCTAAACAGAGAACGAACTTTTGCGATATTGCTAGCTGGCGAAACATCACAGTCATCCGCTCCGCACACATCCGAAAGTGTAAAGTGATACGCGACCGCGATACAAGTTGACAGACAGGCTCTTCAATAGAAAAGCTCCATATATCTCGATATATACTTTCAAGTCGTTCAATTATCCCGGTACCATAAATACTATCACTACCCTTTCCTACCTTTTCTCTGAGCATGTCCCTGGTCCTGGTCGCCTGCGCCCTACTCCTGTGCAGCTCGAGCTGCAGCTGCAGGCACCTCTCCTGCCAGTTGACGCTCTCGCGGGACTCGCCCAGCTCCCTGCGTCCGGACGCCTCCAGGACGTCGAAGGCGGCGAGGGGTCCCGGGGGCGGCGGGAGCGGCACATCCCTCGCCCGCCTCGGCAGCAACCGGGGCGAGGAGGGAGTCGACTGGGATAACCTGCGGGCCAAGAAATTAATGGAAGATGTAATGTAATAGTGCTACGTTTCAACCCTTAGAAACCACCCCTTGCAGTACCTACCCGCTTATTTTTATACTATACTCTGATTTTTAATCTTGTGGACTTTTACAAACCGTCAAAAAGAGAGAGATGCCGATATTGTTACCACCCATTTCTTCAGCTATTGGTTTGTCGGTCAAGACGAGGATCGTATGATCGCCGTAATCCGAGCGATGTTGTGAAATGTACTCACATCAGCGCATCAGCGGTCCGGTAACGTAAATTTCAAACTATTTATAACTGCCAAATGATTAGAGTCAAGAAATTATACCGGCAACGTCGCACTTCGCATCGGCCGCCTACAATGCGGAGTTATTTGATGTGTCGGTTGTAAAAATCCACAACATTAAAAATCAGACTTTACCTGTTTCGTCGCATCTGGAGAGTTATGTGAAGTTATTCTCGTCTCAAGTTAGAGCAGAAAATCTAGTATATTGCCTTTTTGTTATTTTTCAGAATCTTCCCTTAATTCATAAGGGTAATTCAAAACTAAGCTTAGCGTGACCTCATGTTAGAGCAGAAAACTAGTATATTGCCTTCTTGTTATTTTTCAGAATCTTCCCTTAATTCAAAAGGGTAATTGACAACTAAGCTTAGCGTGACTTTCTATTTTTAATTAAATAAAAATAAAATACTAAGTAGAGCTTTTTTTATGTGAAGCCACCATTGAGGCAACGGAAGATACTGTTTAATTATTAGAGACATTGCATTGACACCTGTTGTCATTTCATGAATCACAGACTTATGAGTGGTACTTGTTAATAATTTTTGATTTACGGTTCCAACTGTGGAAAGTTATACAAAGCGGAGGCAAAGTTTTGAAAGATATGGAAATTGGTCGTACGCAAAATACTCAGTGGAACTTTTTTTATGTAAAGCCACCCTTGAGGCAACGGAAGATACAGTTTAATCATTAGAGGCATTGCATTTACACTATTGTCATTTCAAGAATCACAGACTCTTATGAGTGGTACTTGTCAATAATTTTTGATTTACGGTTCCAACTGTGAAAAGTTATACAAAGCGGAGGCAGTTTTGAAAGTTATGGAAATTGGTCGTAACCAAAATACTCAGTGGAGCTTCTTTTATGTGAAGCCACCCTTGAGGCAACGGAAGATACAGTTTAATCATTAGGGGTATTGCATTTATACATGTTGTCATTTCAGGAATCACAGACTCTTATGAGTGTAACTTGCCAATAATTTCGTTATTGTTAGATTTCTACATTGTCACAGTTCAAGAGGGTTCTTCGATGCGGCTCCGATATAATTCGTAATAGAACTCCTCCACAATGCTCAAGATTTCATCTCGATTTGAGGTAGAACCCCTAAACCCCAGCGTACTTACACAAGAGCGAGGAGTCGTAAATCAAGGATCAGAGGAGATACCAGATATCATCATCGAGGAAATTAAAGGAGCATTGTCAAAAATGAAAAACAATAAAGCTCCCGGAGAGGACGAGGTGGTTGCAGAGGCAATAAAAGCTGGAGGCCCTCTTTTATTAGAGAAGATACGAACGCTCTTCAACCTATGTCTGCATTCAGGCACTATCCCGGAGCAGTGGCAGGAAGCGACCACCATACTACTCCATAAAAAGGGAGACAAAACAAGCCTGGAAAATTACCGGCCAATAACTCTCCTCAGCCATCTATACAAACTGTTTACCAGAATCATAACGTCAAGGCTGGATAATAAACTCGAGCTTTACCAGCCAAGAGAACAAGCGGGTTTTCGATCCGGTTTTGGGACTAATGATCACTTGCAGAGTATTAAGACTCTCATCGAGAAAACCATTGAATACAATAGACCTCTAGTCCTCCTGTTTATAGACTTCCACAAGGCTTTTGACACGATCGAGTTGAAAGCTATACTAGACGCCTTGAAAGAATGTCGTGTTGACTATAGATAAAACTCATCTATAATATATACAAAAACGCTACTATGTCAGTTAGACTGCATAAAGCCAGCAACCGCATTGAAATCGGAAGAGGGGTGAGGCAAGGGGACACTATGTCTCCTAAAATATTTATCACTGTTTTAGAACATGCCTTCAAAAAGCTTAACTGGGATAAAAGGGGAATAAACATAGATGGTCAGAAATTTAGCCACTTCCGCTTCGCGGACGACATTGTCTTAACAACGGATGACTTGGGAGAGGCAAAACAAATGCTCCATGAATTAGAAGATGCATGCTCCGGGGTTGGTCTAAAAATGAACTTTTCTAAAACGAAAATCATGACAAACTTGTCATGAGCGAAGGTATAAACATCGACAACACAGAAATTGAATTGGTTGAAAAATATACATACTTGGGCCACGAAATTAGAATATCTAGAGACAATCAGACATGCGAGTTGAACAGAAGGATCAACCTCGGATGGGCGGCCTATGGAAAGTTAAGACACGTCTTTAAGAGCGAACTCCCCATCTGTCAAAAAAGAAAAGTGTTCGACCAATGCGTTCTGCCAGTGCTCATATATGGCGCGGAAACACTCACCTTAACGGTGACATCAGCGAGAAAACTCAAAGTAGCACAACGCAAAATGGAAAGGTCCATGCTTGGATTGAGTTTGAGGGACCACGTCACAAACCAGGACCTGCGGCGAAAAACCGGTGTGAAAGATATCGTCGAACGAATAACCACATTAAAATGGAATTGGGCAGGACACGTGGCCAGAATGAGTGACGATAGGTGGACAAAGAGGTTGCTGGAATGGAGGCCACGCACAGATAAGCGAAATAGAGGAAGACCACCTACACGTTGGACTGATGACCTAAAAAGAGTTGCAAACAACTGGATCCACGCAGGTCAAGATAGACGCGGATGGCAAGCCATGAGGGAGGCCTATGTCCAGCAGTGGACGATAAGGGCTGGTTGATGATGATGATGACAGTTCAAGATGTGACAGAAATCACTTTATTGCAAAGTCCATCTGGTACTTGAAAAAGAACCTTAAGGTATTAAATTTAGGAACCTTATTATTTATGATGGTGGCAACCTCAAATCGCTATCTTGACAAGAGAATTTTAGTCAATTACTTGGTGGATCGTCCTTTACAAAAATATGTTAGAAAGTAGGGGCCTGGGAAGAATGTAATTGTTAACCTGTAGGGTTGTAGCATATTCCCCCAGATACAGTATTACAAGAATGAGAATACAAGCAAACTGAAGGACTTACGATTTAACATAAAACAATTGCAGTTGTTTTTAAAACGTCATCAGGTTGTAAATGTTGTCCTAAGTTCCTTAAGTACTCCTCAACTTCCTTAATTAATGTGCCGGAACTTATTCTTAATAATTCTTTACATCGTAATTCTTTAAAATTGTCAGAACTTCTTTACAATCAGAGATGTAATGCCTTCTTTACTTAACTTCGTTAAAATTGTCGCACGGTCATTACAAATTTGATTTAGAAACTCCTATAAATGAGCTGTAACTTCTTATTTCAGTCGTCATATTTTTCTTAAGACCAATTGCAATTATTTTGAGAACGACATGACTAGGTACTCTACAACTGTCATAAGTTTTTTAGTAACTCTTTAATAAATGTGTCAGAGCTTATTACTAAAAAACGTTTACATATTTTCTTAGTACGAAATTATTTCTTTTTCGTGGTTTTAATTTCGCACTTTTCTAAATTCGAATTATTCTTTTGTCAATTTTCTTTTGGGTTCATTTGAACTTTCTAAAATTTTAAAATACACGCCTGGAAATCGAAATTTCCCCGGCGAAAATATCGAATCCCGGAATATATTAAAATAAGTTTCTGATAGTTACTTATGGGAATCGGAATGTCGTCGTCTTGTCTTGCAGAAAGGACAAACGTGACAGATTCGATCAGCGATGTTTTATGTTTATTTTCGCAGGATACGCTGACTACAGAAAGCATATTTTACTTTCAATGGGGGAGAAAATCCAAGAAAAGTGACTAAAGTCAGCCCCCCCGAGATGATAAAATATTGTTATTTT
Organism: Cryptocephalus moraei; assembly: GCA_946251905.1. Taxonomy (NCBI): domain Eukaryota; kingdom Metazoa; phylum Arthropoda; class Insecta; order Coleoptera; family Chrysomelidae; genus Cryptocephalus; species Cryptocephalus moraei. Next base: position 11,424,400 of record OX276455.1, read on the forward strand.
AACGAAACTTGGAGGAATAACGGCCTTCCGGAATGTGCACTGAAGATAAGAAATTGATATTTTTATGCGTTGGCGGTATTTTTTAAAATTATGGTTATCAAATTTCGTAAATATGGAATGGGGTTTATGCATGTATGTGTGTGTGCGTGTGTGTGTCTTTTGCGGCAATTGTTAGTTTAACTCTTGAAATTTATGGGGGGGAAATTCAACGAAAAAAGGCCGTGTAATTCCATGTGATTTATACGTGGTGATTTATCAATATTTGCCCTGTGTTATACATGCAAATAAATTTAATAAAACATTGGTTTCGTATAAAAGCATACTAAGCAGGTTAGAGGTGGAATCGGGTGAGGAGGAATATTTCAACGCGCCGCCACCTGGATATGTTTCTTTACGAATTCTAGTCTTGAAAGAAAATCGATTGAAATTTTGACATTTTTTAGAAAAATAATATTTTTCTCAAAAAACTCGAAAATTAAATGAGATATGTATGAATTCTAGAGTACAAAATGTTCAGTTTTTATTTCTCTTGGATATAAATTAACTGAGATATCACCATTTGAAATGTGGAATTGATTGATATGACCACATTCTTAACCTCAAAATTTTTAAAATCTAATCTAATGGTGGGAGGCAGTTCAACTTTACAAGACTTTTAGAATAAATATCACACTTAAAATATTTAGGCTGCGATACAACGTATGAATAGGATAAAGACATAAACAGTAAAATAAATAAATATCAACATACTGGGAAGAAACTATGTTAACATGAATGAATTCTTACACAAAATAAGTGAGTGGCTAGAGGCAAATGAACTGACTTTAAACTTGGATAAATTGGTATATATTACATTTGCTAATGGGGTTGATATGCAACCGGCAAATACTGTTATTCAAGTCAACAATTCCAGTTTAAAAAGGGGTCGATGATACAAAATACTTGGGTATAATTATAGACAAAAACGTTAAATGGACTGATCATACTATATATATAAAAAATTTGTTAAGATATTTAATTTTATTTTTAAGAAGCTAAGTAGGATACTGAGTACTGAAACACTAGTCAAACTGTACTATTGCCTTTTTTACAGCTTAGCCTCTTATGGTATCATAGCCTGGAGGTCGCCATACGCAAGTGCAATCGCTCCATTAGAAAGTGTACAAGAAAGAATTATAAAAATCATTTTTAAAGGAAAATTGAATATTGCCCAAGAAAAAAGATTATTATCTATAGGGCAAATATATAATCTTAAGGCACTGGTATTTGACTACAAAGAAATTCAAAGCAAATACTTAAATACTGATAGTGTCACTAGGCATAACTCGGTAATTTTACCCAAGGAAAAATATTTGAAAGTTGGAAAAAAGACACATATGTACAATGCAAATTATTCAATACTCTTCCCCTTGAGCTAACGATTTTGGCTGTAAGCACAAAATTGATAAAAAAGAAAATGAAAAGGTGGATACACAGCGTTGAGTGAATGGACAATTAATTCTAGTTAAAAGAGATAATAAAATGGTGAAGTCAGACTTATTGGAAATAATGAGAAGCACAAAAAATGTGAGAATCCCACATTTATCTTTGTTGAGAAAACATCTGAGGGAGTTTGGTTATAATCTTAGTTTTGGGATATTGGATATAAGATATCTTAAACATTTTAAAGAGTAAGTAAGTTTAAGTGAAACACAGCAAGAAACGCAGCTGAAATTTTACAAAGTAATGGCAGTTCCCATCCTATTATATGGCTGAGAATGCTGCGCACTGCGAAAAAAAGATTTCAAACGACTAGAAACATCAGAAATGCAATTCCTCACATCAGTAAAAGCTACACCAGAATTGATCGAATTAGGAACGAAACCATCAGAAATGAATTGAGACTAGAACTAACAACACAACAAGTAATGACATACAAAGAAAAATGGAGAGATCATGTATTAAGAATGCCAAATGAAAGACTTCCAAAGCAAGCCTTAGAATTCAAACCCGAAGGTAGAAGTGTGGGAACACCAAAGTCAGATGGTGAAGCTGGAAGAGGCAAGAATGTCTATCCTGGAAAGACAGACGACGACATATATTATTTATTACGATCCATTTTTTTTAATTGGTTTCGAATTATTATCAATGCAATGCGGCGATTTTTTAGAAAAACTGAGGAAATATTATATTGCATTTCTGTATTGAGGCGCCATTGATGAAATGGATGCTGAATATGAAATGACTGCTAGAAATGTCACTTCGAAAAATTGGCTGCTGGATTTTCGACTGCTAACTTTACACAGGTTACTTGTAATGCCTCCCTTACTTAAATCTAGAGACACCCCCAAAATCACCATCAAACCACCACATCGACTCGGAGGGTGGGGGGCGCATCCCTTACCTGGTGAGTTCGCCCAATCGCAGCAACGGATCCAGGCCCTGGCTCAACCTCTTCTTCGGGTTCTCCTCGGCCATCGCGAGCGTACGTCCCTAAGTCACCTCCATCGCGACCCTTTCCCGGAACCCGGTCACGGCGACGACGACGGGAACACGGGACGCGTCGACATCGGGAACACACGGGAAGAGTTCCCGGTTTTTACGGGCGAACGGGACGGAAGGTCCGCACACACACACAAACACGCGCGTTTAACACCGAGACGGATTTCAAAAGACGGATCTCCGGCGTCTTATGCTCGCTGCATATTGGTCATCGACCCCGACGAGCAGCCATTCTTCCTCCTGCTCAATAGCTTATTTTCATTCATCTCTGGTCGATTGATGGGCATTTTCATTTCGATCTCTCCCTCTCTCTCTCTCTTTCTCGTCGTAACAATCGATTAGAATAATTTCTTACTTTCGCCTCTACGCTTTTCACTTCTTCAAACTTAATACTGAACGCTTAAATCGATATACTATTTATGTAAATATATATGAACAACGATAACGATAACAATTGAATAGATTCAACAACACTTTTATATTACTTAGGGTATATTATGTAAAAAAGGTTAATACTTTTATCATTAGTTTAACGATAGAGGAGAAGACTTGTAGGACGACGATGGGTTTCAAACACCTGCAACAAAACAAATTCGAGTTATAAACAGTTCCATGCCATTTTCAACAGTTTAAAAATGTTTCTGGATATCTTAACACTAACTTAAATCAGGAAATTACCATAGATTACCTTAATCCCAAAATGCTTCATAATACAACTAGGGCTGTTTCAATTTGGCGCCTGATAGTCAACTCTTTCAAAATACCAAAAAAAATGTCATTACCTCAAAAGTTTAAACTTTGCACATTGCATAAGCTTGAAATGACCAATACCACAAGAATAAAGAAGGAACAGTAGATAGAGATTACTGTACAGTAAAAATTAAGCGACTCTGAATGACCTCGGTCCTTTTTCATTGTGTATCCTGGAATAGAAATTTAAACATTAGCTCTACTATAACTTAGTTTCATTGATCAGTAACTCGATAATCGTCTCAGCCAACTAAACAAACCTCTATTGTTTGAAAAGTGGACTTAAACACACATTTCTGGTAATTTTCAGGTAAATCTGAACTGAAATCTAAGCTTCACTTAGTGTTTTGTGTAAGTTTCAACCCTCCTAATCGCCAGTTCTAGTGCAACTTACGTTTATTCGAAAAAACTCGATAACTATCTAAAATAATCAAAGCAGACTTTGATAAACTGTTTATAAGAGTTTCAACAAAATTAAAGTTTGGTAAATTCTGTAAAATTCATAGTAACACGAGTTACACCTCAGTTTCATTCAGTATTCGTTAAATACTTCAGCTGGTTGAATGAAACACCTGAAGTTCATAAAGTGGAATTTGGTAAACATTTGCAGAGAGTTTCAGCAAAATTTGACGTTTTATGAAAGTTTCTATCTCTCAGAACCACGAATTCATATCCAGCCCAATGCACTCCAGTCTATCTTGAATGTATTACCCAATAACTCAATAACTGTTTTAGCTAATCGAGTAAGCCTACATAAGTTTAAAAAAACATACCTCAGTAAACAGTTTTGGAGGGAACCAGCAAAATCAGAGTTTCGGTAAAATTTCTAAAGTTTCAGCTAAATCTGAGTTTGAGTTAATATTTTGTGAAAAGGTGAAACGCTCCTAATGACGAGTACCAATGCAAAAAAAATATTTTTTAGGTTTATTTGATAACAACTTGATAACTACTTAAGTATTTTAATAAAACTAAGAACGTTTATAAATTAGACCATACTATACATTTCTTGAAACTATGAGCTAAAGATGAGATTCAGTTAATGTTTTATGAATATTTAGATCTCTCAGAATCGATAGTTCTGAGTTATGAGTTACGAAATTCAATAAAGCAGACTTTAATAACCTGCTTTGGAGAATTATATCTAAATGTCGTAAATTTTTTGGAATCCTTAATTACACAAGTACTAATTAGTCAATAAGTTGTTAGCTGTTGGAGTAATGAAACGAAACTTCTAAAGTTTATGAAGCAGATATCAGTAAGTCTTCTGGAGAGTTTCAGTTAAATCAGAATGTTTCAATTTCTCATAATTGCGAGTTCTAGTGCAACATAGATTCATTCGTTAATAACTAATTATTATTATTAACATTTCCATCAGGGTTTCAGTTAATTTCTTGAATTTTTATCATCACATTTATTCTATTTGCTTATTAGAAGAGAAATTTTTTTTAATTATTTTGTAAGAATCTTGTAGCCGCATTCAAGTTAAACGAGTTTAGTTAAGTTGGTTAAGTTAAGTTTAGTTAAAATGCCAAGCAATCTGCGGTAGTTCCACCTTTTTAGGGACACCCCGTATTATCAGCTGCAACCCTTTGCCAACTCTTTTAATTTTCACCAGTAGATTTATGCCCGGCACAAAAGGGGGAAAAGATATTTATGTGCGGGGTGCGGTTTTCACTGGCAACTGCTATTTCGTATGCTCTTTTTCGTTTTTTGGATTAATCTGGTTAGGCGGATACTACACAAAAATATGTCTGTACGTACGCGTGTAGAGTGAAAATTTAGATGCAACGCGACCGCAAGAGGCGAACGCTTAGTTCGGGCGACGAGTATTTACGATCGTATTTAATCGTATTATGTCGCAAGTAAATTTGTTATTTTTCGTTTACCCGTTAACGAGTAAGTCTCTACAAAAAGTTTTGCTAATCTTGAATTGACTCTAAAGGATACAGGTTGCGTAAGAAATTAGATAATGTAAAATGCACCTAAGCAAAGTAGTACGCCTAGTCTTTATGTTCTTCGAAAAAGTAATTTAACAAAGTTCTTTAGGAATGAATGAAACGCTGAAATACCAAGTTTCATGATAAAATAGTAAAAAAACAAAAATATTTTAATAAAATAGGGTCGATGACAAATTTTGAAAAACGAATGTGTCCTGTACCTCTGCATCCTTCACCTAATAAAAATCGTTATTCTTGAGAAAAACTGACGTATCAATGCAAAGTTTTATATTTCTCATATTCATTTAAATTTCGGCGCCAAAACGCCCATAGCTGTCATGGCGGCCGACGTGACGTCACGGCACAGTAAACGGATGTTTTATGAGTCCTGAATTCGTGTGTACAGTGCGAAACATAACCTATAGAGATTACATTTCCGTGCTTTCTTTGTTTTATAAAAGATAAGCGTACTTTCCTGATGTTAAATATTACATTATCTAATGTTCTATGCGACCTGTACACTTCATCGTACATTTAACTACTTCTTACAACATCCCAAAAGTAACAAAACCTTTTGTAAAGAATGACTTTTGGCAGGAAGTCCTGCAGTAAGGAACTGTAGAAAAATCAGAAAAAGAGATTCGAAGCGCAAAAATCATGTAAAAATCGATGTTTCATGATTGCCATTTTTGTATTTCCTTTTGAAATAGAGATATTATAAATTTATACGTTAATTTATACGTATGTAGTATCTAAACAACGTGTGCAACATTTGGGAAATGATAAACAAATTAATGTATATCGTATATTAAAATGTATATTGTTAAGCAAATCACATATCCCGTAAATATGTACTATTTCAATAACTGCTTTAATGCGCCATAATTCATGCTTAAATACACAAAATATGGTCAAATGATCACGTTTGTCATTTACGAAATGTATAAAATCCATAATAAATATATAGTACTTTCTGGTGATATCAACAATTTTAGTCGCAAATAAATGCAGAATATTTCGATTTTCCTAATTCCCTAAACGTTCGTTGCTACCGAATCTCCCGCCTTTTTGAATGTTAAACCCAAACTATATTTTAAAGCGAAATACAAAATGGCAGTCGAAATAAGATAATGGAAATTTACACAGGATCTAAAAATTTTTTCTGAGTCGCGTTTTCTGATTTTCCCAAGGTTGATCACTATAGAACTTGTTGTCTTTTTAAAGTAAAATTTTGAACAACGTTCCGAATTCAAGTACAAAATGGAAGACTTTTGCAAGTACTAGTTTTCCTTATGCCTGTCACAATTTTTATCACTTTTATGTAAGTCATATATGGCTTAAATGACATGAACATTTAAAAAAAATCTGGGAAAACTTGTTGGCATTTTCTCGAAACATTCCCTCGGAAAATCGCATCACATACAAACCACTGTTTTATATGTTATTTGCAGTATACACTTCCTTACTTCCAATTGGCAAACATAAAGACGTCATGGCAATTTTCAAAATCTCCGTACAAGTTTAGCGTTTATTTCCACCCTTTGGACCAGCAGAAACCTGCCATCTCTTAAGAACCATTTTAGTGCGAGAACTTTCATTTTTTCAAATGGCACACACAAGAAGTAAACAGTGAACAAAAAAACCACATGACATGCCAGGCTGAAAGGTAGATTTATGGGTAGGATATAGTGTTGTAACAGACACGATGTGTCAAAAAATGTATACGAGGTGATAAAAAAATACAAAGGTCAAAATTTCTAACTTTTTGCATATAACTTTTATGTAAATTTCTCAAAGATATGTTTCATGCAAAAGTCGTTCGCCTCTATAAGGGCAACAAAAAACCTAAGTAACATTTTTCTCTCAGACACGAAATAAAAATTTTTGGATTTTTTTTTTTAACTTTTTCTGTACATTTCTCGAAAAAATATTTTATACAAAAGTCGTTCGCCTCTATAAGATCAGCAAAAAACCTAAGTAACATTTTTCTTTCAGACGCGAAATTAAAGTTTTTTGATTTTTTTTTTAATAACAAGCCGCCATTTCGAAACCGCTGGACCAATTTGGCCCATTAACGCACTCGACCGAGATTTTCGGCCAACTGATTTTTGTACCAAATTTCGTTGTGATTCTTTAAAAAATGCGACCTGTAGCTTGCCGACAAATTTCATTATATCCGATAAACTTTTGAGAAATGATTAAGTATGATCTCTAGATACCAAAAAACTGAAAATCGTATTTTAATTCCTCTTTTTTCGAATTTGTTAACGAATGCAATACTAGATAAATCAACCAAAAGGAAGTTGTGTAACACCTTCAAATCTACCACTTCTCAAAAAGGCAGACAGTATCTTTTGATGCAGCTATCTTTAGAAATAACTTATACATGAGAAAGGTGTCAAAAAGGTGTTGTTAAGAAAGGTGTATAAGAGGGCATGTCTCAATTGCACTTATGTCGGAGGGCATCCACCCAACATGAAACATCGACGAAAACCGATTTTATCCGAAAACGAAATTATCATCCAGGATCCTCCTGAATGTGTAGCGAGGCCGATGGACTGCGGCGTATCCGACGTGATAAAAATCGAGGACCGGGCACACGTAAGTAAGCCCTATCTAAACGGTCCATCTTCATTGTCGGTCGTTATATTGTATGCAAATTTATTAAGGTAAAAGGCATAGATCGTCATCGGGAATGTGACGTGAGCCCTACTAACTTACTATTAATTAAACGGCCTTTGTCTCGGCCTGAATTATCGTTATTATGCGATTCGAATCGGCCGTCTCCGCTATGGGTTCGGTCGATTGCGGCTTGTATCGCTCCCGCTACGCGGATGAAACCCGCGATTTCAATTGGGAACGCGATCCAATCACGGACTTATCGATTCCGATTGTTTTCTAAGGTAACACCGCATAAACATATTCACCACCACGACATCTAACGATATACGGGTAGATTCGAGATAAACAGAGTGCTTCTCAAGTTGATGCTTTCCTTTTGACCACATTGAGAAGGTGCAAATACAAGCAACTTTTCCAAATAAACTTTATACGTAATCGCAAAAATTAAAAAGATATGAATGATCATTTAAATTTTTTCAATACGGATCTGGGCTCAAAACGTCTAAGAAACTGTTAAGAAATAACCATTATTTTATGGTTCACTGGTACAAAACTGACACCAACGCAGCGAACAAAAAAAAAGCCAAATAGTGCCAAATATTCGACATAAAACAAAAATCCAGTAATAATAAGCAGGGCCGTACTAAAAAGATTTTTTAACTTCCTTATTTTTGCGATGATATAAAAAGTTTATTTGCCAAAATTGCTTGTATTTGCTTGTTCTACAAGTGATTACAATGAAAGCATCCAGCTAGACAAATGAACAAAAAAGAATATTTAGACGGTTTGCATAAAAACATGCTTATTCGGCATTTCAGCTATTTTCGCGCCAAAATTTTTCAAAAAATTCTATATCGCAGGAAAATCAATTATTTCATAAGATCACAATTAATACAAGAAATAAACTTTTTACGTAATCGCAAAAATTAAAAAGATATGAGTGATCATTTCAGCTTTTTCCAATACGGATCTGGGCTCAAAATGCCTAAGAAACAGTTCGAAATTACCATTATTTTTTGGTTCATTAATAAAAAATTGACAACGATACAGACAGCCAAAAAAAAGCCAAATAGTGTCAAGTAAAAATAAAATAAAATAAAAACAATAAAATAATAGTAAAACAAAAAATAATTAACAATAAAGCAGGACAGTACTAAATTTTTTTATATTTCTTATTTTTGGGATTATATAGACAGTTTATTTGAAAAAGTTGCTCGTATTTGTCCTACAAGTGGTTAAAATGAGACGATCAAGTTTGGAAACACCCTGTATTGAAAACTAAAATGCATTAACAAAATTTCCAAGACTTGAACAGACCTTTTTATCGACACAGGCTAATTGGAAGTAAATATTCGAAATTTGGATTTTTTTGAAATTTTTGAGAGGTTTTGAATTACGAGAATATGTCTGCATTTGATTTGCAAGTTGGGCAAAGATTGAGCAAGTCAACAAGCTTAAACTTTTTTGAACAACATTGCTAAAAATAAGTGTGTCTCAAGTATTTTGTGTCCCTAAATCCGAAAGTAAAAATACTCAAAAATGGACAAAGTGCGTTTTTGACATTTTTAACCACATTTCACCAGCTAGGCAAATGTATAAAAAGAAAATTTAGACTGTTTGCATAAAAAGAGGCTTCATCAGCATTTCAGCTATTTTCGCGCCAAAATTTTTCAAAAAATTCTATATCGCAGGGAAATTCAATTACTTCTTAAAATCACAATTATACAGGATAAGTCAACCAGTCAGATAAGACAACTACAACAACTAATAGTAATATCACTGCACTGAGTCTTAAAAACATGTTTAGTTTGAGCAGAAAAGAAAAATCATATAAAAGTAAAAGCACAACAAACAAAAAAGTCACAAATAAAAATAATAAAAATTATTGAATACGGACATGGGCGATTCCACGTCAAATGTCGTGAGGTTGGCGGGTCATAATTTTTTTCCACAACCAAAACTATTTCATCCTATTGTAGATTTGACTACAAGTATTAACCCAAATTTTCAGCCAAAAATGTTCCTCCTAGCGTTTTTTACGGCCAATTTTCAGTCTTCTTGCGTTTTCCATTTTTGACGCCAAATTTTCTCCAAAACGTTACCGGAAACACATCGCACGCTGGAAATATTTGGGAGTATATGCAATCGATGTAAAATTTTCCAAGGAATCCATTCCCGCTCCCAGAATTATTGTTCTAAGATTTTTGCATTTTCGGGAAATCCCAAAGAAAAAAATTTTTTAACTCGTTCTAACTCGCGTGAATCAATTTTTGGATTTTTTTGCAGGAGCGTACAATTTTTGTTATTTAGTGTACTTTTGGGGACTTTTAACTTTCCCGTGTGTATTTTGGTTTTAAGTGCCAAAAGACGCGAAAAATGGTAAAAAATGGACATATCAGCCTAAAACGGTGAATTAAGCATGAGAAAAGAGTGGCAAAAGTTGGAAATATTCGTGTGGGCCTCAAGCTCAAGTCCCACCGATGAACTTGGATCATCCTCATTGAATACCAGACCATCTGGAGGTCCAACATTGTGAAATTCGTGCAAAAAGGTCAAAAAGAGCAAAAAGGAACCCATTTTTCCAAACAATCATGAATTTGAACGAAGGCGATGATATAGAGTGCTGAATCTCTGAATCTCGTAGAGATTTCAGAGATTTCGGTTTCTCTGAAAGATTAATCGATAAAGACTCGATAATGAGACGAAATTCAATATGGCGGATACAATATGGCGGCCCAAACCATGTAAAAAATTGGGTTTTCGAAAAATTAACCGATTCGCACCAAATTCAGTATATAGGAGTTTGTAGGGTCTCTGATCACCAATATGATATTAGATTAACAAAATGCCAAGATGGCGCCCCACCAGTGCGCATGCGCTTTTGGGAAAACCGGTGTAATTTCGACTCATTGAAGTGGAATTTGGTATTCGAAGGTTTTCGAGATCGCTGATCACAAATATGACGCCAGATTTATGAAATTCCAAGACATCGTGGAATCTTTATCAGAAATGTTTGGAACCTTAACGAAAATATTTTGTTAACATTCAATTTTTGCACGAATTTCACAATATTGGACCTCCAGATGGTCTGGTATTCAACGAGGATGATCCAAATTCATCGGTGGGACTTGAGCTTGAGTTCCACACGAATATTTCCAACTTTTGCCACTCCTTTCTCATGCTTAATTCACCGTTTTAGGCTGATTTGTCCATTTTTTGCCATTTTTCGCGTCTTTTGGCACTTAAAACCAAAATACACACGAAAAAGTTAAAAGTTCCCAAAAGTACACAAAAAAACTAAAATTCTGCGCTCCTACAAAAAAATCCAAAAATTGATTCACGCGAGATAGAACGAGTTAAAAAAAAATTATTTTTTTGGGATATCTCGAAAATGGAAAAATCTTAGAACATTTCTGGGAATGGGAATGGATTCCTTGGAAAATTTTACATCGATTACATATACTCCCAAATATTTCCAGCGTGCGATGTGTTTCCGGTAACGTTTTGGAGAAAATTTGGCGCCAAAAATGGAAACCGCGGGAAGACAGAAAATTGGCCGTAAAAAACGCTAGGAGTAACATTTATGGCTGAAAATTTTGATTAATAGTTGTAATCGAATCTAGAATAGGATGAAATAGTTTTGGTTGTGGAAAAAAATTATGACCCGCCAACCTCACGACAGTTGACGTGGAATCACCCACATACAAATAACTTAAAAAATGAAGAAAAACCATGTATAATTATAAAAAATCTAGAAGTCTAATTTGGCTAAAAACGATCGGTCGATATTTCTACTAACATCCTAAGCCATTTTACAATTACTTTGTTAATTTATGTAAAAAAATTACACGAGACTTTGGCATTATAAAACATTCTAAAGATGTGTACTTGGTAAATTAAGTAAAAGTCATAAAGCTTATTTTTATATTACGAAACGTATTTCTTTAATTCACGGAAGAATTTGGAATGTCATAAAATGCAATCGTAATTCTTATTATTTATATTCTCAAAAAGTAATTTGTAATTTCAGAAAACTCAGTTCATAATTTAATTTGGCACATTTTTTAATTCCACAACCTGGAATTTGGCAATTTTTTAAACGCTTTTGGAAATTTTCAAAGCATATACTGCACTTCCACAATGCAACATTTGGTAATTCTACAAAAACATATTTTGTATTGCCACAAAAGGTATTTTTTCTGAATTCCAGAAGATTCTTGTTGTGAATTCACAAACTTGCCAACATAGGCAAAACCTAACAGTGCGTAATTCATTCAGGCTAAAGCGTAGAAATAACAAAAGAAAATCTAAAAGGCGATAATAAAACAAAATCTAATTTACCAAATTGAAGAAATAAAGAGAAGAGCCCCCCGTCTCGCAAATGGGAATCTGCGCCAAAGGCTCTTTTTCAGAAATTGTCATTCGTGATTTTCATTAAACTTCAGAATTTCAATCGACCTAACTATCCGAGCCCGGCGCGTCGCACTTCGTACGTTTCCCCAAAAAACAAATTCCCGAATTAAAAGCTCAGCCCATTAGAATAATTCCGCTCGATAATCCCGAATATCCAGGCGAGAGGAGCCGTGAAAATAAAAGGGCCCAAAATCTGGGCCCTTCTAAACGGGCCTTTCGTCGAAAGATATTCACTCTCCACTCAGCCGATATGGCAATTTCAATATAAGACGCCGAGGGCGTTAAATATGTGCCCTTATGCCAGACGGAAAAGAGGGCCATTGTAATGGAGGAATTCGGAGAACGTGCCTAAAAGGCGATGCCGTCGCAGGCGAAGGTGTTTTGTTGGCAAATATTTTGAAATTGAAAGGGCGACGGGTGAAAAGAGGAGCCCTTCGGGCGAACAAAGGATTTCGACAACAAATTCGCGGAGCATTAATTTTCGAAATGGGATCACTGAATCGGTTTTTGGATCCATCCAAATTCGACTTAATTAGATTTGTGTCCCGATAGAGTCGTTGATTTTCACGGTGAACGGTCATATCATTCGTTATTAATCTAGATGGATGTTTGCAAATATTGCATCGCTGACCGCGAATGGGAGAGTCTGGGGAATCGGTATTGATCCGGCCAGATCGACGAGATGCATGAAAAACTGCCCAGAAGGCTTTTCCTGATTCCAACCCTTTGCACAATTTGCTTGTCTATCTGAGCTACAACTTTCCAAACGCCCTTGTGCCCCCCAGACCCTGGGCGTGACAATATGTCTATTTTTTTATTTTCAATTAAAACCTTTTTTAACCATAAAAAATCCCTGCAACAGATTATTACAACTAAACTGGTCTTTTAACATCTTAAGCACCATAGGCCCTAGGCGTGACAATATTTATGTTTGAAAATATCCAATTAAAACATATTTGAACAGAAAAATCCTTCTAGCAGATGATTTACTACATCTCAACTGGTCTTTTAGGATTTTAAGCGTCCTAGGCCCTAGGCGTGACAATATTTTTTGAGAATTTCCAATTAAAACACTTTTGAACCAGCGAAAACCCTCCAGTAGATGATTTTAATATGTTGTATTTTAATATTTTACAAAATTTAAATTGGTTATGAATTGAAAGAGTACGAAAACGTGAAAAACACCAAAGTTGTCCAAACTGGTTAAAACTTCATAGGTGTGTAAAAAACCGAAAAATCAATAACTTTTTCAAATAACACTTTTCAAAATATGGTCAAACGACCTAACTTTTCATACCTTTTTTGAAAAAATGTCAAATTTGACAGGCGTAGCCGATCGATATATAGCATTACGTTCAAAGCAAAACTGTTCAAGAACGCTATATTTGCGAAAACGGCGAGAATAAGCGGTTAGAAATTTGCAAATAACTTGCAAATAATTTGGATTTTCCATCCCGAGGGGATAGAAAACGGGATGAAATTCATATGACAAGGCCAGAATAGCTATAAACTCTACACTTGACACGTTTACAGCTTGGGTTCCAAGATGGTTTAGAAAAAACCTATAATTTCCCTTTTCGGTGAAGGGTATCAATTTGGGTTCTTCTCGAGTACTTAGATACTTCAAACTCTTCGCGGTTATATCATAGGTTCCCAAGAGGCTCGGAAAAATTAAAAAAATCCCCAAATTTCACTTGAAAAGTGGGTGAAATTTATGCAATATTTACCAAAAGGCTAGAAAATTTGGGTCTTCACATGGTTCACAAAAATCTGATAATCCCAAATTCTATTTCTATGGTGGCGGGTGAGTTTCGGTCGAATTGCTATATGCAGTTATAAATTAGTATTAGCTATAAATTAGCGAGTTAGCTACGGTCGCTGCCGCTTCTCGCATCTCAACCTCCAATAATTTATATTTTGCCAGTCTCCATCTTGAAGTCCTCTGGCTGCCATGGACTCTTCTATGTCGGCTTTCCAGCTCATGGGTAGTCTTCCTCTTTTGCGTTTTTCTTGGGGTACCCATTGCCACACTATCTTAGGCCATCTGTCTTCATCCATCCTTTGAAGATGGCCGTACCATATAAGTCTTTTTTGTTCTATAGTGTCTATGATGGTCTGTTCCACTTTCATGATTTCTCGTATTTTGTCATTTCTAATATGGTCCAGTCTAGATGTTCTCGCACTTCTTCGCCAGAAATCCATTTCGAGGGATAGGAGTTTTTGGCGGTCTTTTTTGTTGAGTTCCCATGTTTCGGAATCATACGTACATATACACTGGACAATTGTTTTGTAGAGCATGGTCTTGGTTTTGGCACTAATACTTTTGCTCCGAAGCATAGAATTCAGTTGACGGATTGCATTTCTCCCTTGTCCTACTTTATTCAGTATATCTTCAGTGCTTTTTCCTGAGGAAGAGATGGTAACGCCCAGATATTTGAAAGATGAACATAGTTTTATTATTTCGTTTCCCATCTGCATATCGCTTTTGTTATTTTCATCACCTACTATCAAGTATTCTGTTTTTTGCATGTTTATAACAAGACCCCATTTTCATATTCATCCTTTAATTTTCTAAGCATGTAAGTTAAATCATCCTGGTCTTGGTAAATTAGTAAGCAGTTTAAAAAAAATTACCTCAAGTAGCTAGTCTAGCGCAAAACGTATTTGAGCTGTACGAAGAAAAAACGTGACGAAAGTGATGATATCCGGGAAGAATGTTTTCCATTCCGACCCAGTTCCCCGGCCCCCTCCTACCCCCACTCGTAATATGCGACATACCGCGAACACTGTCGAGCAATAAAGATTGCCATTGCAGAGACTCCAATATCAGATATATTTTATAGTATGTGCCAAATATCAGGAAGGAATTTTTCATATAGAATTCTCTCGTAAAGCAGAATTTATTCGCTATAAAAATGTGCACGGACATCGTCGCTCCCGACGGCGAAACTTACCCCTTTACGGTTATTACGTTTTTAACGTTTAAATTCAAATCGAATAACGTCCGTAACGATCGCGAGCGTATAACGGGAGAAGTGCGAATTGGAATCGTTCGAGACTGCTGAATCGCACATGGACCAGACAAAATGTTTTTCTAATAATCGAAACAAGAAATCTGAACGTTTTTGTATGTAGCACCGTCGACGTTATCCACTTTATTTAAGTGTGAAATAATTTAAAAAAATCTTGATTGCAGGAAGAAGATAAGAGAGGAAAGTACACATATTGTCACGTACAAAGGACTATATGTGAGCCGTGCAATTAATTCATTAGGCCCAGGCAAAGCAATTTTCACTAATTCATCACACATCATTCTAAGCGTTTTTTTCTACATTGTTGCATGAATTTAGTAGAGGAGTTCTCTCTTGCGATTTGCCTGTACATTGCATTCGTTGCTTTCGGTGCACCTAAATCTGAATTAATATTAACTTTTTATAGGAGTGGCAACATCGGCAGGTGTGCTTTCGACGTGACATTTGTTTGACAATGTAGACAATAAGTCTATAATACGTAAAATGGGTGGGACATACTTTATATTTTTTTTTATTGGTACGCTATTTTGCCTATTTAAAACATGCTTTGGCGTGCGTAAATCGAGCTTTATCGCACCCGCGTGTTTTAAAGTCGCCATGGAAACGTATCAACAACGGCCATCTCAACTAATAACAGAGCGTCTTTGGCCGTAGCGGGACGAGCCTATTGGTCGCACGACGGGCCGTCACGAAGTGTCACGAGTGTCGTTCAAATTAATCATATTGGGTATGCACTTGGTTTTGGTATAAAAAATGGTAGCAATAAAAAAAAATAGCGTAAAGTATTCGTGGATAACTGCTCTTTCAAACACTTGCTCTATTTCGAGCACTCCGGCTACGCCGTCGTGCTCGAAAACCCGCTCGTGTTTGAAAGAGCTCAATATCCACTCATACTTTAATATACTATTAATAAAGCTACAAGTATTTAGTGTAATCAACTAACTAGTGTAACTAGTATAATTAACGAGAATATAGATCTTCTTCATCTTCTTCTCAGCCCGTGTTCTTCCACTCCTGGATGTAGACCTCTTCCAAATCTTTCCACGCTCTTCTATCCCTAGCAGTCTGAATCCAATTCCTTCCTGCAACATTTTGGATATCGTCTCTGGGGTCTACAGATGCTCCGATTGGTCTCTCTTGAGCGCCATATTATTATCTTATGTGCCCATCTTTGGTCATCCTGCCTTGCTATATGACCAGCCCATCTCCATTTCAGTTGTGCCACAAGCCTTAGTACATCCGTCACTTTAGTTCTTCCACGAATTTCCTCATTGCGAACTTTATCCCTTAAAGTGATTCCTATCATAGCCCTCTCCATTGTTCGTTGGGTGGTTTGCAGCTTATTGGCAAATTTGCGGGTAATTGCCATTGTCTCTAATTTGCCAAAAGCTGCCCAGGAGAGGCCTATTCTTCTTGTGATTTCAGAAGATTGATTTTCTTTGCCAAGCTGAATTTTATGGCTAAAGTAAATATATTCTGAGACAACTTCCAGGGGTTGGTCTTTAACAGTTACCTGGATGTCTTCTGTACTCATGATCTTTGTTTTGTTTAAGTTCATTTCAAGTCAAATTTGTAGCGATGTTCGATGAAGTTCCTGAAGCATGGTTTTAAGCTCTTCGCCTGTGTTGGCAATGACCACAATATCGTCGCCAAATCGTAGATGGTTTAGACGCACTCCATCAATATTAATTCCGTTCTCTTGTCTGTTAAGTTTTTTGGGGACATCCTCCAAGGCAAGGGTAAAAAGTTTTGGTGAGATGGTGTCTCCCTGCCTTACTCCTCTTTTGATTGGAATCTTGTCTGTTTTTAAATCATCATCTATTTTTACATGAATGGAAGCATTATTATAGATTTGTTTGATAAGACTGGAATATCTAGAGTCGATCCTTGCGTTGTCTAGGGATTCCAGAATTGCCCAGGTTTCGGCAGAGCCAGAGCCTTCTGGTAGTCGACAAAGGCTAAATGGAGTGCTATATTATACTCTGTGGCTTTTTCAATAAGGGTACGAAGTGTCTGTAAGTGGTCGATAGTACTAAACCCTCACTGAATCCCGCTTGTTTGACTGGTTGGTATGAGTCCATCTTGTTTGTCAACCGGTTGGTTATTATTTTTGTAGGCAGTTTATATAAGTGTGATAGTAAGCTGATACGTCGATAATTATCTATGTTGTTTCTGTCTCCTTTCTTGTATAACAGGATGACTTCTGCATTTTGCCACTTAGTTGGGATTTTTCCTTCTGTTAAACATTCTCTAGGCAATAATCTTACATGCTCCTTCAGCGTATCGCCTCCTATTTTAATCATTTCACTCGTGATTTGATCTTCGCCTGGAGAAAATAGATGTTACTGTAAAAAAGCGTGGGGTGCTTGATATATGCTGTAAAAAATATTTCATCATGCACTTGGAAACATTAATTTCGTTATTGCAATGAATAGAAACTATTTTTTTTACTTTCTCAATTGTGCAGCCTCAGTGTTGACCCGAATCACTGATATATCGACAACTATTTTGTTGCTTATCCCAATTCGTCGGCGGCGGCCATATTTGCTTCCCCCTTCGCACCGCGCCCATCACCTATGTTACCATGTAAGCAAATACTAATACTTTCTTATGAGTACGGCGGGTCTAGTTATACTGGGTGATCAAAAATGACTGTTTGAGTTGGCAATTCTACCTGGAGGATTTTTTTGCCTAAGGGTTGGCAACGCTACAACCAGATATGTTTATTTGACAAAAATTTGACATAACAATCAGCGATAAGATTGCAGGTTATGTGAATAAAAATGAACGCTTAAAGAATGAAACTCTAAATACAGAACAATGATTTAATTAAACAGCTAAAGGTAATGCTCAAAATGCCCACCATTTTGGTCCAGACATAAATTAACTCTTCTTTTCAGGCTCTCGAAGTAATTCACCAGCATATTGGGGGTAATGTTTGCCACTTCCTGAACTATTGCCTCTTGCAGCTCTTCTTCAGTATGCAATATGTTCCTAAAGACATTGTCCTTCAAGAGCCCAAATAACGAAAAATCTAATGGAGTGAGATCTGATAACCTGCTTGGCCAAATGCCCTGACTAATTACTCTGTCGCCAAAATTCTCTCTTAAATATCCCATAGTAGCACGAGCCGTATGTGCCCTTGCAGAGTGTTGTTAGAAATATCCAATTTGACGCTCTTCGTCTGTTAATTGGTTTATAAAAGGCCTCAAAAGGTGTTGGATATCTCTCTCCGAATTGACGGTAAAATTTAAAAATATCGGCCCATACACCCGCGTCTTTGAGACTGCCAACCAACTTTAACCGGGTGCAAATGTGTCTCTCTGTGGCATAAGGATTTTCACCTGACCAAATTCTGTAATTTTGTTTATTTACATAGCTGTTGAGATGAAACCAGGCTTCGTCGGAAAAGAAGGTATTGTCAAGGATATCATTATTTAATATGTCATTGAACCAATTGCAAAATAAAACTCTCTGCGGGTGATCAGGAGGGGTTAATGACTGGACGATGGAAATTTTGTAAGGGTGGTACTTTAATTTCTTTTTAAGCACAGTGGAGCAACTTCCATATGATAAACCTGTAAAACCGTGAATTAGAACAACATGGAAAAGTGGAAGTCATGGGTAAGAATGAAAATGGGTTGAATAGGAGGCATAAGGACTAAACCTGTTTGAAGGGAGAGCTTTCTTAAGGATTTGGGAGAACTTCTTTGCGTTCGAGTTCTGATATCCTCGACAACTTCCTCGTTTAAAGTAGAAGGTCTACCAGTTGATTTTTGTTTGCTTACGCTCCCTCTGTTTAAATAACGTTCAACCACTCGCATGCAATGTTGCTGAAAGACAGCAAAAGTGACCAAAGTCTCCGGAAACAACTCCTGAAATTGCTGGTATGTCGCTTCGAGAGAGTACTGCCAACCAGTAATTGGGTTATAAATCCCGCTTCGAAAGTACGCCATTCCAATGAAAATTTCGTGTTGTAACGTGAAAACCATTTTAAATAAATAAATTTGAAAAGAATACCAGAAATTTGAATTTGAAATAGCAAATTCAAATTACCAGTTGTACCATTTAAAAATGAAATTCAGCATTGCCAACTCAAACAGTCATTCTTGATCACGTTGTACTAATAGCCTGTGAATCGAACTTAGGTAAGGTGTCGTTGTAAAGAGCATAAAATGCTGTTATGGTGTAATTGATGGTCAGCTTTGTATAGATTCCATTGTAATTTACTACGAACTCTCAACTTCCTATTAGGGTAACGTTCATTATTAGCACAATTTAGCCTCATTCAATTTTATAAAATGCGTGGGGCAGAAAGGGACGAAACGAGAAAATAGGACTTTTCCACCCTTCGATTCCATTAGAATTATGGAGTGACCCGAGGCACTTTCGAATGAATTATCAAGGGGAAGGTAATCTGGAGAGCGGCCGGTTCATCAGCGACCGGAGATGAAGATCGTCGCCCGATCCGGAAATAGTTGCAATCTATCGAACGACGGCCGATCCCCGTCCCGCGTGAGACGTAACATTTATCAACCTTCTCGTCGTCGCGAGAAGGCGAAATTTTCACAACCCCCGCACCCGTAATTAACCGACTTAACGAAACTTTTGCGCGAAAGCTCCCGAACGACAAGCATTTTCAGCATTAGTAGCTCAGGGAGATAAAAATTTAACAGGTCTGTGAAATATCCAAGTACCTGAGATGCATTTTAGGTAATATTGACCTATAGGAAGAGAAAATTTTGCAATGATAGGCGATAATAGCGAAAATTTGAATTTTTTGCACTTAATTGTTACTAAATAAAACATATCACCGAATCTCGTCCGGGAAAGTGGTAAAATCTCTTCCTATATGTCAATATGTGGTAAAAGTAACGCTCGCGTCGTACATAAGACTACATCAGAAGTGGGATCAGGACTGCGCGGTTCTTACAGTAGGTTCGTCGGGAACAGATCGACGACGACGCAGAACATATCTAAAACGCTTTTCATATACCTGGATATTTCATATTTTTTATTATTTCCCTGGTCTATAATTGAAAACATCGTAATCAGCTTCTCTGGAACAATTTAAATTTTCTTCAGATCGACTCGGCCCGCCCCACCACCCCTCCTCCGAAGGGGTGGGGGGCGGGGAACCCCCGAAACTCGTAAAGCGTCACTCGATTTTTCTCCATTAAAATTTGAATAAGTGAAATCTGTTCGGCGGGGGAGATTTTCCTCGGGAAACTTAATTTCTTTAATTATCGTCTCCGGCAATAATTTTCTTTAATGGTCAGCGACTGCTAGTAATGACTCGATTCAGAGTTTGTAATTAGACATTTTTTTATGGGGAATTTAGGACCGTCTGGAATATAATATCCAGGCCACAAGCTGATGGTGGAATTTAGGGGTAGGAGGGAGCCAGTGAATCATTATTACACGAAGAAATATGACGAATTTCGTTCGTTGCATCGGGAGGTTTTGACATTCAAATATTATCGCAAATAAAGGTGGGATTTATAAGCCGAAATAGGCAAAATATTAAAGCAAAAAATGCAAAAATATATCCCATGTAGGCAAAAATACAGCTTTTTTCTAAATCGGTTTAAATATGACTATTAGGTATAACTATTCACTGCTTACAGTGTTCCTGTCAAGCCTTGGAGACCAGAGGGGACGAAGCCTAATCATCGTAATTGGTCCATCCAGCAGAAAAATTATAAGCCAAAATAGGCAAAATAATTTGACAAATAGGCAAAATAGGCTAAAATGAATTCCAAAACAAAGGGTCGACATATCTGCCCGGTAAAACACTGCAGATGAATTTTTACAGCAATGCTAGGAGATGTTTGAGAAAATTTAAGTTTTCAACGGATATGTAAATGTTAGCAGGAAAATTAGTATATTAAAAGTGTTTGAAAGAGCAGTTATCCACGAATACTTTACGCGATTTTTTTTTATTGGTACCTACCTTTGAAATCATAAATAGTGTAGAATTACCCAAATACCCAATATAATTAATTTGAACGACACTCGGGACGCTTTGTGCCGGCCCGTCGCACGTCGTATCACCAACCAGGTCGCCCCGCTACGGCCAAAAACGCTCTGTAATTGGTTGATTTCGTCGTTGTTGACACGTTTCCATGGCGACTTTAAAACACGCGCGTGCGATAAAGCCCGATTTACGCACGCCAAAGCATGGTTTAAATAGGCAAAATAGCGTACCAATAAAAAAAATGTTTAAATTGCCTTAAAATAACTATAAGTTCAGTTATAGTTGAGGCGACCCATCGCAGATACAGTTTCAACTTTAAAAAAGTCTTAATAAACACTCATGAGAAACGTGCAAAACTTACGCAAATGCTGCAAGTAGCTCTGCTAATAAAACCACTTTATAGTCAAGCATATCAAAACAAAAATTTGGACAAGTTTCAAACTCCAAATCAAAAATGATTGGCACAGATTTTGTTAACTTCGTTAGCAAACTAAATAAAGCGTTTGACAGCAATTTTGAAAATTTGGCTACAAAAAATCGTATTGCCGAAAAATTTGCTAAATAATTTATAAAAATGTATAGGTACATGCATCCTTGCCCCAATTTTCTTACAGTGTACAAAATTAGTATATGCAACAGAGTTAAGCTATAGTATATCTATCTATCTATCTATATAGTATCTAAAATATAGAAATTTTCAAAATATGAACAAAATGGACCCCAATTTGCATATAAATTAGTTTATGGGCGTCGATCAGGGATGGTAACTTTATTCAATGTAAAAATATTTCGATATTTAGCTTCATAATAAAGAAATTTTAATGTTCTTTACTTTCCAACATTATATTCTACAATTTCTAAATTATGAACGTTACACAGTATCATTGATGAAAGAACTGAACAGCAACAGACCAAGATGAGGCCCTTTGAGGCATATCAAATGGCATTTTGATCTGCCTGAAGAGGAATCTCTTTACCCTTAGATTTTTTGAAATTGAATTGAAATTTTGAAAATTTGGCAAAAAAATATAGTTTTGCCGAAAAGTTTGTTGAAAAATGTAAAAAAATCGTATATATGCACCATTTCCCCGATTTTCCTAGAGTGTACATAATTAATTTATTTATTAGGAGTTAAGCGATACTCAACTTTAGAATGTATAAATAGTAATTTTAAATATACATATTAACAAAAATAAAATGATTGTTTAACGGCGTTTATATCATCTTTTAATTGAGAATAACTCTTTGGCACCATTAATTTAGTACATATTAAGGAATTGAAGCAACAATCAATATTTCGTAGGTTGGACATGTGATTTTGTAATATAAATATATTCTGATAAGGTCTTTATAACATCTATATGTGCGCGTTTGTATTTTTAACAAGCCGTACCCGGCATGCGTCGCAATGCCACGTAAAGTTTAAAGAAAAAAGATAAATAAAAATTATTGATGACCCGGTGAAATTCCTATCATCTACATATATTTTTGAAAAATAATGTCAAAATAATACAAAATTTTTATCTACATTAAATTAAATGCAACACAGTTATACACATAATCAATTTAAGGCTTTCGGATCTACTATATTTTCCGTCTTTTTTTTTTGCGGTGCGTAAATTTATAAAGATGATGGTTTTACGACTCGCGAACACGCGACGTATAATTGTCCATGCGCGAAACCGGGAAACTCCAAGTTTATTCCGCAAACTGTCCTTGTATTAGCAATTGTATATTATCTTTTTAAATTTTTAATAAATAGTTTATAAAAAACTACCCTGAAATTAGGTATGAAATTTCCCTGTACAATATGCGTTGCACCATACGACGTCATTTAAAAGCAATTATTATCCGTTGGGATGTTGGCCAAGAAAAATTTAGAGTCATTTCCCACCCCAGAAACTAAAGAAGGTAATGGATCTGGTGCTGGGAACAATTACGGCAATTTTACTTTACCACCAGCACAACATAATCCAGTAGCTTCACCGCTGCATTTTAACGCTTTACAATATTGACAAACTATTGTCATTTTTCCAATCGTTACGGATTCTTCGGCACAATAATCTATTTCCGGGTCGTAGTGGAATGCTACTCGTTCCATATTTAAAGGAACACTGCGTCTGCGGAATCGCTCTATTTCATGATGTCTTGAAGTGCGCTCCATGTTTTGGGCATTTGTTGCTCGTAGTACGTGCATGACCATCTTGGTGTTTATTCTGCCATGTCTTTTTCAGATTGTCTAAGTAGATTTTTGTTTGTTTGTTATTTTTACCTTTAGTTCGATTCGTCGGTAATTCTGTTCGGTCTGTTGTTTGGGTTTCTTCACTTTCGGTTTTGGGTCTTGTATTTGTACCTCATAGACTTATTTCTTGGGTGTTTTATTCGTTTGACGTCAGGTACAGTCGAATTGTCTTGTAGTTTTCCTCGATCCTTTTGAAATAGTGTGATCTAATATAATTGCGCTGATCGTCAAACCCAAGTTCATGGAACGCCTCGTTGTTCTCTTGGGCTTTCCCCCATAGTGCTTCTAAGTGATCAATCCTTTTTTGTAAGTATTCCTTGGTTTTTCTTGCACTTCCGTTTTTCTTGCAATTATTTTGTAGTTATATGATTTCTTGGGCTATTTTTTTTTGTTCTTGAATCAACTCATCTGCTTGTTATATCTTGTCGTAGTTGAAATTGTGAAATTTTTAACTTAATTCTCTGGAAAAGGTGGTTGTGACTTACTCTGGACTTTGGTTGTCTTCTTGACTTCCCGACGTTGTGTTGGTGTCGAAGTTCTTGAAGTTTTGGAGTTGTAATCACTGGCGGCTTTTCCTCCAGCTGCAGTGACTGGATATGTCCGTCGTTTCAAATTTGTAGAATTTGTAGACTTGGTGTCCTGGTGAAGTTGCTTTGACTTACTCAGGACTCTTCTTGGTTTCTTGACTTCCCGCTTTTGTGTTGGCGTCGTGTAGACTTTGTAGAGTCGGTGCCCTGTCGATCTAAATGCTGTTGTATAAGACGTGCCCGAACTCGTTCGATTCCATTATATACTGTTAAACGTAATTCTGTCATACCAATACGAATGTTATCTGTCTCTCACCGGTCGTCAGTCGTCAGTGCCATTTGGACGTGAGAGCTCGTCTCGTTGCACATTTGATTAACTTCGACGACCTAAGTCCATCTTCTCCTTAGCATTTTAAAATCAATAAAGTTCTCGCGCACTGACAAACTGATGATAGATTGTAATAATCGTCTTGACATATATTTATTTGACAACCAACTGACACTATACTTTCATTTGTTTGATTATAAATGTCAAATTACAAAACGCACTTTTTCAGTATTTCCCTTACTTATTATTTATGTTTCTCACAATAAAAACCTTCCCTGAACTTCCACAAATATTTCAAGATCAAAATCACCAAAATCCGTCCAGCCGTTCTCGAGTTAAAGGTAGACTAACGAACAGCAATCCATTTTTATATATATAGAGATAAAATTTTTAACTAATACATGACAGTTATGACTGTCATTATTAATGTCATTTTAGAGAAGTAAACTACCCAATAACACACTAGTGTGTTATAATCCATAACTCACTAATGAGTTATGGATTATAAGTCACGTTCATATTTAAAGTAGTATTCTATTTATTTACTTATTTATTTATTTATTGCCCTTGGCAACCAAACAAACAACATACTGTAACATTTAATTTCTAATTTATTTACATTGATCGTACACTAATTTATTTAACACACTCAACTACTTGTTCACTAGACTAGACACTACTTAATTTATTTGTACTGCTCCGCTTTCGGATCGTATGTCGCGTTCACGTCTGCTTCTCTACTTCTAACTAACTCCCTCGATCACAAGCCCCCTTATATATACACCCCCAACCATGATCGAGAACCTTCTCGTACATTCTAGAAGGTACGATTGTTCCTTTAATAATGTCTACGCAGGAAATGCCCAGAAGGTCACAAATTACTTTTCGTAAACAACAATCCGAAAAAATTCATGCAGCTGTCTTTTACGCGTCGTAGTAATTCTTTTGAAGTAACCGCTTCACTCGGAGCGAGTAAACATGTGTCGCATTGTTTACTTCTCGCATTACAATACTTTAACCAAAATGTAAAAAAGTCACTGTCAAGTCATTCTGACATTTATAGGGTACTGAGACGCAAGTAGCTTTGATTTGATCACAAAGCTTATTATTATCTCATAAAAAAAGATTTCTTCCACTTGTTGGATAAAACATTGTATGCCACTCGCGTGTTATGTTTCCTAAGTCACTTGAGAATTTATAAAATTATATATCTTCTAGCGTGACTTATTTTCAACATAACACACTAGTACCATAATAGTAGTTTAAAGTACAAGTTGTAGAAGACGTCTTATTCCAAGCCCGAGTTATAGAACGGACGAGGACTTGAAATGTCTTCTGCAACGAGTACTTTACAACATTTTCTATGTTCCGGCTTCCATTTCATTTTTATTTATGTTTGAATAATTTAAAATTTCTTATCTGGGGAATTTTTTTATCGTGACATTTAAGTTGGTATTACTGCTGTTTCCTAGACATCTGTCAATTTTCACACCATTTTCAAATTTAATTTAATGGATTTAAAGAATATCTTGTTACCAACCCAACAAAAAAGATACCAAAAACAATGCTTTACTAATAAGCCTCATTAAAGCACTGTTTTCGGCCAGTTTAGTGCTAGAATAGCTGTCATTTTAGTGCCGGAACATAGAAATAACTATTATTTAGACTTTAACACTCTTTAAGTTAGGTACCTGCATTCATGCAGTGCAAGATATTGAATAACAACGCCTCATGAATTACCTGTGAAACGCAGAAAGGTAATTAATTTTTCAATTAAAAAAATGTAAAGTAAGAACCTGTCGTATCGCGTAAACATTTCTAGAGCCGGTCCTCAATTAGTATCCCAGGATACGGAATGAAAAGACACCGAGGTCATTCAGCGTCGCTTAATTTTTCCTGTACAATAAACGCTGTCATAACCTTCTGCTCTTCTTTATTCTCGTGTTTCTACCCTTTACACCTAATTTAAGTTCCTGCGCCTCTCAAGTTTGCAAAGCCGGCTCCGATCCGAACTAATTTTAATTTTCTCATCATCTCACTCGTAAACCAATCGTGGCCTTTCATCGACACTTCGCGACATCAAACGATATACGAAGGAAAATACGAACTCATTTAACTGCGTCGAGTGGGAAGGGCGGGGAGGAAAGTTCCCCGGGACTCGCAAATCCACTTTACGCACTCACTACATGAACCCGATTTTCCCGATCGATGCCAAACTCAATATAACTTTTGCATATGTACGGAGATATCAAATTTAAAATGTATAAAGCTTTTCGTTTTCTGCCAACTTTGCGAGCTAATTTTAATATATCGCCGTCGAGACGGGGTGGAAGTTAAAATTATGGCGAAAGTATGAGTTTATAAAACGTGGACCCGCTTGATCGCTTGATTAAAATTGTAACGGGGGGTTCGCTCGTGAATTTTAAATTTCAAAAATGTGATTTTAATGGGCGTCTGTTGAATGATAATTCCGAAGATGTGATGATGAAGCAATACCTAAATTTGAATTCTATAAAGCGGGCGTGATTTACAAATGATTTTTTTTTATTGGTACGCTATTTTGCCTATTTAAAACATGCTTTGGCGTGCGTAAATCGAGCTTTATCGCACCCGCGTGTTTTAAAGTCGCCATGGAAACGTATCAACAACGGCCATCTCAACCAATAACAGAGCGTCTTTGGCCGTAGCGGGACGAGCCTATTGGTCGCACGACGGGCGACGGGCCGTCACGAAGTGTCACGAGTGTCGTTCAAATTAATCATATTGGGTATGCACTTGGTTTTGGTATAAAAAATGGTACCAATAAAAAAAAATAGCGTAAAGTATTCGTGGATAACTGCTCTTTCAAACACTTGCTCAATTTCGAGCAGAAGAACTCAATATCCACTCATACTTTAATATACTAATACATATGCAAAATTCTGTCCTAAGTGTCCAGATTTATGTCTCTAAAAAACAGTGAAATGGCCACAAAAGCACTCCAGGAAGTCTAAAGGGACAATACGACCAGTCGGGATAACGGCTTTACGATATTATGATGTACCTCGGGCGCCAGATTTTAAGATCTGAATGCTCCCAGTGGCTGACAGGAAAATGCCAAGATGCCCGTCAAAATAAAACGAAGAATTAAGAAAATATTTCAAAAAGTGATATTTACAAGGTTACATGTGAAAGATGGCAAAAGCGTTTGCTTGCAGGTTCGATATTAAATTGAATATATCAGACTGAGGTACGCTAAATAAGGCTGAAGGCTCAAAATTTCGATATCAGGAGACATTAGTTATGAAGGAGTTAAAAATATTGTGATAGTAATTTTAAAAAACAAAACTTAATTTCTAATGTCGTATCAAACAATAAATTTAAGAACTATGTACACATTTTAAGTTAATTACAAATGTGAACTTAGCCACACCACAAATTCAAAAGAATGAAAAATCATCTCAGTAAAATTTCAATTTATTCAGTAAAAATTTACCAAAAATTATATTTACCGTTATCAGTTGATCATGATCAACTTTATTACTAAACTTGATCATCACTATTTCCTGCCTTGTAGTAGGCCGAAACAAATTTAAATTCATCCTTTATCGAAGGGATAGAAAAGGAAGAGTCGAAGGGCACTGCCCAAGTAGCTAGAAACTATTTGATGAGGTTACAGCTTGGGTTCCAAGTTGGCTCAGAAATATTTGACAATCCCAAATTTCACTTTTTGAGTTGGGTACATGGGTACTTCGATTGGTTTTTAGTGTAAGTACCTTGTTTTTATGTCCTGGGGCTAAACGAAATGAGGGAGAAGCCAATAAAGATTACTCTCCTTTTCCTTGCATTATTCTTCTTCTTCAGGTGCCATCCCAGTTCGAAGTTTGGCAATTATCATTGGAATGAGTACTTTTGAGGCCGTCCTTCTGAATAGTTCTACGGAGGTACATTGGTACCAATCTCTTAAATTTCGCAACCAGCAGAAGCGTCTTCTCCCAACACTTCTTTTGCCCTGGATCTTCCCTTAAATAGTCGTAATAGTTCATATTTCGGACCTCTCACCACATGACCTAGATATTCAAGCACATGGCGCTTTATAGTCATAAGAATTTCTCGTTCTTCGTAGGACTTCCACATTTGTAACTTTATCAAACCATGGGATCCTCAGTCTCCTTCCACAGCTCAAATGCCTCAAATTTATTGATGTTGATCTTGTTCAAGGTCCATGCCTCAACCCCATAAAACAGCACAGAGAAATCCTAGCACTTAACCAACCTCATCTTAGGGTTTAGGTTTATATTGTGAGTACTTAGTATAGATTTCATATTTACAAATGCTGTGCGTGCCTTTCCAATTCTTGTTCTGATTTCCTCTGTGCTGTCATCGTTGTTGTTATTGACTATCATTCCTAAATAGTTGTACTTGTATACACGCTCAATCATGGTATCATGGATATACATATTACCATTTGTTCGTTCGCTGTTTGATATAATCATGAATTTTGTTTTTTGAGCATTTATACTGTAAGTACCATAGTCTTCACTAGCCGTAACTATGGTATTCAATATGTTTTGAAGATCCTCCACACTTCCACATGTTATGTAAAGGCTTCCCATTTATTTTTATTCCTTTTTCCTCATTTCCAAAGCTTTTTTCATAATTGTTTCAGAGTAAATATTAAACAGTGTTGGTGATGGCACACAACCTGTTACTTGTAATGTTTGATCGAAATTCAACGTTAAAAACTGGAATGGGTATCATGACAATGCGAGCAACAACTTATTGAATATGAAACATTGGTGGGTGTATCGATAATACTTAGTAATCATACGTACACACGCACGCACACGCGATTGATTATCGAAATCCTTCGAGGTAGGCGCCGATTTTTCCATTGTGCCTTTTATAGAAACCTGCTCTTCGTCGGAGAAAAAATCGCAACAGAGCGACACATACACACGCACACTCAATGTAGGTCAATTACGAGAGAGAGACAAATCACCGGCCGTCGAGGGGATCCGAAAACGACCCAGACCGCTCGTCAACGCTTCGCTCATAACATCCATAAACAAATAATAAATAAAACGTTTGAAACGAGACATACTCACCGATTTATCGGAATGGATTAGGATGGGACCGGGACCGGGACGCACGTCGACATCTTGCCCGACCGTTCGAGAACGTTCGCGCACCCACCTCTCGTCGGTTTTCAGTTAGAAGACGCCTGAAAACGGACCATTTGTTTAAAAGTTACACCACCCCGAACTGGACCCTCCATGCTGATTTTTAAACTGACACGCGCCTGCGCCGACGATCAGCTGTGTTGACGGCGATCGCGTCAAGGTTTCCGGACGTGGGACACTCGATCCGCTCTGCCAATCGGACGAGTCGCTGGTAACTCGGACCGTTCACGTGAACAAATCGATACGTATCATTGGAGGTGATCGATCCTGAACTGCAGTTAAGCGTCCCGTGCCGGTGTTCCGTGACGTGCGAGACGACACGTTCCAGGCTTAGTGAAGATAAAAACCAGTTTCTAGAGAAATCTACGTCACTTGCATGTGTTTTGACAGCACAATTGTTGTTAAAAGTGTCAATTACGTCTGGATCGAATTGTATACGAGCACCCGAACGCTCCACTCTCGAAAACCACCCCTTCGGACATTCTACTGCAGTGGAAACGTTCCCATCCCATCGCGCGAGCAAGTAGGTTGGGCCCCCCCGATGAACCCCTTAACGGGCGAACCGAACCAGCAGAACCACCCCTCGGTCTTCTCGTTCGACCCCTACCCGCCCAGCTATCAGGTGAACTGGAACCAGTCGAACCCGTTCGCGGGCGACCCGCGCTTCGTCTCGCCGGAGGCGACGGGCGCTTTCCTGACGTTCGCTCCGAACCTGCCGACCCAGCAGGTGGTCGTGCCGCAGAACGATGGGTTGCAGCAGCCGCAGCCGGCCGGGCCGTTCGAGGTCTCGGAACCTCAGAGCACGTTCCTGTTCGGGAATTCGAAGCCGTCACAAGACGTCGTCCACTTCCCGTTCCAGATCAATCCCGCCTTCGGACAGAGGAATTTCGGGTACAAGAGGAAGACCGACTCGCCGCCGTAAGTGCCACGATTAAACATACCAAGTCTGACCAGACCGTTCCTTTTACTGCCTTCTCAAAAAATTATTTATCTTCTTACTAGTATCTTCTTCCAGGTACATGTTAAATAACAAGGCCAACAAAACACATCCCTGTCATACTCCTCGTTCGATGTTCACCAGATCCATTACTAAATTACCATACTTACTATATTTTCCTACAATTCCATCCACTACTCCCTATCCTACCGTAGCGTTAAAATCGCCCATTATAAGGATCATTTCATTTCTTTTGGTGTATGATAAAAGGTCTTTATAGAAGTAACTTAATTTCCTATACCTATACCATAAATAAATCTATTTCAGGTTGCAGCCGTCTAAGCAACACATCACCGAGGAAAAAATGGCTGAGCACATGTCGAAGCTCCACATCAGCTCGGAGACGGCCGCCTCAAAAGAAACGGAATCGGGCAGGATACAACGGCTGTACCTGTGCGAAGAGATGCGGAAGCTGCAGTCTGACTCAATCATACCGCAGAGTCTGTTGGTGAAAATGGAGCAACCGTGTAAAGCGTTAGTACTGTGGCAGCCGCCGACAAGCCTTATCCCGCCCGTAGCTAACAACGATGATGAGAACGAAAATAATAACGGTGAAAGCGTTCCTGACAGCAACCTTCGTCGAAACGTTATGGAGTCTGAAATGGAGAATGAGATAGTTTTGAATAATATGGATATGGATAATTGTTAGTAGGGGAGGATTTCATGTGCATAAAGACTGATCTAATAGGTAATTTTTCTTGATTTTATAATTTGATACTTACTTTGTAAGCAGACTAGTTGTAGTGGGGTAGAGGCAACCTTTGCACCTGGGTCGCATCAGCTGCAACTTTATTTTCCAAATTTGTTTTGTAGGCTATTGACTAATTTCAAACGCTTATAACTTTTATAAACCACCATTTTAATGGAAATTGCATAATTGCATAATTTCTAAGCAGGCTCAGAAAAAGGTTCGTCAAAAATTTGTAAGAAAAATAATTTGCACTTTAAAATATGTCACTTTGACAGAAAATTGAATTCTCTACAAAACATCTTGTATAAAATATTTACTAAAAACGCATAGTTTTTGAGTTAGAGCCAAAAAACCGAAAAATGGACAAATTTGCCTCGATCTCAAAAACGCAAGGTTCTATTTGGTACCACTCTTCGATTTTATCATTTAATCAATTGACCATATGAAACAGTAAAATTCCTTGAACGCTTTAGGTCCTTTTACCCATGTTTTTTTCTGACAGTCAATAGCCTATTAAACTGACAAGTTCCACCAAAAATGTGACAAAACTTGTAACCTGTCATGAAATTTTTCCTCCTCACTGAATACTAACTCTTCTAACCTTTACATTTTTAGAATAATGATGTATCACTGCCACAAGAGAAGTACCGAGTTAGGGGTAATCCATCGCATAACTCGTGGCAACACCTCTGAAATTATATCGATCTAAGGCCAGTTAACATCACTTCAGGACTGACGTAAACAAAATAATGGAAGCCTTGGATTAAGGTCAAATTGTTAAGAGTTGGAATGGTTCTACATTTCTTCGCATATATCATTTTTGTAAATAATTTTGAAATGTATTAGGGACAAGTGTACTCCCTCCTCTACTTGCGATTCATGGTCATGTAATTAGAAACGGTCGAAAATCCTGCACTTTGCGTACTCAAATCAGTAAATTGCAGGATTTTATTCATGAATGAAGTAGTATGTGTAATATCGAAATTGATTTGCAATTAAATTAATTGTTCAAAAGTAAATCGGAATAATGGGCTTAAGTGAGTTTCTGATGAAGTCTTTAGATTTTGTATCTTTTATGTTATAGCAGTGATTGCTTCTAGTTAATTGGCCGCAAGTGGTAAAAATAATTTGTAAGAATTACACATTCGAATCTTTAATGTTTTTTTGTTATATATTGTGCTATTTTGTCAAATATACGTAATTAATACTTCCAGTAAGTTTTGTTCGGTTTTCGTGTCATTTTGAGAACGTTATCATTTTTGAATTGGCATTGAATTCAAAGATACATTCATAACAAAATATGTTAGGGATCAATAGTGTAAAGTTTAGATCCTTTACCCTTCACAATGGGTGTCCTTTTTGATGAATTTCATCCTTATTAAATCATGAAAACGATGTATTTTAAAGAAACATAGAATATTAACACAGTGCTTTTTTAACCCGGATTGTTATACATTTATGCATTTCTAAATTTTTGACTATGATCTTAGTTTTCTAGATTTTTAGCATTCTTTTGTATAAATAAATGTGATTTTGGGAAATATGATAGATAGTGTTCAGTATATAGTTCTTAGATTTAACTTGATTTACTCGAAATAAAATATTAAGGAAAATGGTTTTGGCTTTCCTTTCAACGTTAAGACTGTGCCGTTGCTGTCCTTTGCATAAATTTACCCCACCAGTTCCTATTGGAGGTGTTTCAGGCTTAAATTTGAAAATATTTGTTTAATGGGAAATTAGTATAAATCAAATAAATACAACAAATGAACTATTATATTTAGACGCACAACTGGACTTTCCGTTTATAGTTTGTTAGTTTATTGAATTATTCAAAAACAGAATTCTGTTTTCTACAGTGTTGTAAGACATTGCAACACCTCCCAAAGAAAATTAATTTTGTTATTATATGGGTGTTTTTTTTTTTAAATTTTACCTCATAGTAGGCTGTGGATAGTGTTTGTGAATGCGCCTTACTAAAAAATGTCAAAATTGGCATAACCTCACTTTTTTAGACAGCTTGGCTCTATTAATTAGGCATTCCAAACCACGTGATATCCAATATGGCGGCTGGGGGCAAACAAAGTTTGACAGTTTGACAGCGCCATAAGAGAGTGTTCATTGTTGTGTTGTTTGTTGGTGAAAAGGTGATTTTTAGAAAGTTTTATCTGTTTTGTTAGTGCTTATATGCTTTTTAAGATGCAGGGTGAATATTTAAAGACATTATTGTTGGAAAATCGCCATGTTGGCGAACGGTAAGCTCGAACATACTTGCTAAATTTTGTGTTTGTATTTCTATATATATTTTTTGCAGTTATCTAAAGAAGCTGAAGTTAATAAATACTGTGGATCCTTTTACATTGAAAGTTGAAGATTTGGACTATTCTATTCACGGAGTTCCGCCTGTCACCTGTCACCAACATGGATATCGTTTCATATTTAGTTTTAACCCATAGTTACTACAGCAAAGCACAAATGAAAGCATACAAGAGCATCTTTGTTCGATAAAACAGTACTGTACACTTTAAAAATATGAAAACAACTTAACTCACTCTCAAAAACATAAAATGGAACACTTTTCAATCAATAGTCACAGATGACATAACCAAGTTGTTTGCCCCCAACGGCCATATTGGATTTACTTTTGACAGGTCGTTGGAATGCCTAATTAGGTGTAGATGAGTGAGCTGTCTTTTTCAAGACACTAGTAACTGATTGGAGCAGTTTCAATTTTTATTAAAAAAGTGAGGTTATGTAAATTTTGACATTTTTTAGTAAGGCGCATTCACAAACACTATCCATAGCCTACTATGAGGTGAAATTTAAAAAAAACACCCGATATAATGACAATGACTAAAATTTATGTGATAGTCATGACTAGAGACCGGATAGTTAGGCAATTTAAAATGAGTAAAAAGGCATAAAATTGACCAAGAAAGGCATCAGTGCTTTTCAAAAAAGGCACTAACATTTATCAAAAAAGGCATTGTTGAAAAATGTAATAAAAAATGCAATGTAATACGAACATGTATAAATTGATTCTATTAGTACATATTTACAATAAAAACACAAATAATTTACGCAATTAGTTCACAAGAGCGGATTTCTTGTCGACTCCCAAGATACGATCAAATATTTTTCGATGTTTTCTGGTAACAAATTGTGTCTTTTTTCAGATAATATCTCCTTGTAACGAGAAAATGAACGTTCTACGCCACATGATGTAACTGGAGCAAATTTGAGGGCAGACGATTCTTTAATTCCAAGCTCCGATCTTGATTCACCACCCTCATGGATTTTCGCAATATCAATTATTGTCTGAAAACCAGGATTTTTTAAAATTACAGAATTAAGTTTTGCTGCAATTTTTTCCCCTGTGCTGCCACAGACTTTCTCAATTCTCTCTTTGGTTGTATTAAAAATCGCTACCGATTCCATTAGACTAAGCCTGTTTCCCTCCAAACTTTGAATCGCCTCCGGTAAATGTGAATAGTGGGTTCGGATAAAAATCAATCCACTTTTGACTTCAGCATTTTTGAATGCAGTTTGTGATTTTGCTATGGCTTGAGCTGCTGACGCATCAAAACTGCATACCACCTTGAATATCATTTACAGAATTATTCTAAATAATTTAAAAACATTTGTTTAATGAATACCTCTTTGATCTCCTCAAAATGCGTAGCATAAAACAAGCAGGCCGAAATCCAAGAACCCCATCTAGTCACTACAGGTTCTGGTGGCAGCGCTAAGTGGGGCAACTTTTGCTTATACACGGCCACACGTAAAGGAGCTTTTAAAAAAATCTGAAAGTTGAATTGTTTTTTAAATACAATAATATATTAATACATTATATATTAGAATAAAAAAAGGATGTCTTACTTTTTTTGTGGACGAAATTAACTGGTTGACGACAGCAAGTTCTTCGCGAATACATTCGCAAACGCGATGCAATGCATGCGCTAAGCATGTCAAATGGATCATGTTGTTATAAAATATTTTTAAAACGTTACCCGCTTTTACCATATAAGGAGCCGCATCTGTTACTAATAGAAGGATTTTTCCTTTCTCCACTCCTGTAGGATATAATAGCCCTAAAAAACAATATGAAAGATACATATGTTATTTTTATCATTTTAAAACTTACTCATGCTATCATCGAAAAAGTTAGCAATTGTTTTGTGATTGGTTTCCTGCAATACTTTTGAGGCTAATAGATGTGGAATTCCAATTTGATTTTCATTCAGTTTGCATACAATTATATTTGCTATATAACGCCCTTTACAATCAGTTGTTTCATCCACTGAAACCCATATATAATTGTCCCCGATGTCTTGTCGAATATTTTCTAACTTCTGCAAAAATACATTTATCGATATACAGTGTTAAAAGTATGTTTATAGTGTTATAGAATGTACTTTATATACAGTGGCATATCTAAGAAAAATTAAAATAGTATTAACTTACCGACTGGTAGCATATATCAACATAATTTCTACGTAAAGTAGATTCGTCCGGAATACTTTCCTTTGCCATGGTTTGTAAAAATTCTTTGAGTACTGGATTATTTAATTTTTGCAATGGAATAGAAGCAGCAATGAAAGCTTCGCATAATTTTAAGGAAAACGTTGACTTCGATGGGCCTGGTTTATTGTTGCACTCATTTAAAACTGTCTTCAGAAGTGGCTGTTTACTGCCGCTAAGTTTCTGGTTTTTTAAATGAATGCCACTACTTAAATGCTGATTGATGTGATATTTTTTTGTAACATGCAACTTAAAAAAAACATTTACAAATTAACATTTACATTGAAATCATACATCTGATGTATAAAAGACAAACAAACATATCTTTTTAAACATAATAAAAATAATACTTACAGTCTTGGAGCATATTTTGCAAAATATGCAATTTCCATCAATGACTAAATTTTCATCGATTTTAACCCACTTATTTAACTGAAAACCCTTCATTGGTGGCATATTTCAGTCCGGATAAAACACTGCACAGATTATCGACACTCGAACTGCACACGAGAGGAATTCAAAACAAGCAATGAACCGTAGAGTGTAGCTAACAAGAAAATTTTAACAAAATTCTCGTCGCTTATTTCTAGGAATAACCGCTCATTATTTCCCAGTAACATATGGATACTAACGAGGGTTAAAATTACCTGTCCCGGGTTCCCAGTAAACAACTTTCAAATAAAAAGTCGTAAAATTGTATGGAAAAATAGACACATACATTAAATTTTAACAAAAGGCATAAATGTTTTAAAAAAGGCCAAATTTCGAAAAATCGCAAAAAAGGCAAAAAAGGCAGGCAAAAGGCATTTGCCTAACTATCCGGTCTCTAGTCATGACAATGAAGTGTTGACAATTCTATTACAATTGACATTACAGTTACTTAACTGTAACTGTTGACTATTACAGTTGACAATTGAGCTTGTGAAGTTAGTTTAGTCAGTAATTAACTGCTTTGTCAAGTTAGCAAGCAAATATAAACTAGCTAGTCTATACATTGGTAGTCAGTCTATTTATTACATTTTTATTACAATAACTTGTATATAATTTATTACAAAATTAATTGTTATAAACCTAGTCACTTACTAAGCAAAGCTAAACTGGTCAATCTCCATGTTGATTAGCTAGTCATTCAAATGATTTCTGAAGTTTGACTGAATTGAAGTGTTTAATCTGTGATGAGGCATTTTTGAAGTTGTGTCAAAGAAATCTAAATTATGTCGTGATGAGCAGGATTTATACACAAAAACATTCTTTTCATATTAAATTTTATTAAACAATGCTTGTACTTGTAAACCTACATAACTGAGATTTAAAGGTGTACGTACAAAAATAATTACTTTTCCAAAGGAACCATTAAACATCCTTCTTACTATCCGGTGTCATCTCCTCTTGCGATTCCGCATCTTCCGATTCCTCCTTAATGACGTTCTCGTCTTGTTCCTGTAAATATTTAGGTAACCAAAAACAGGCATTGACTAGTCTCAACAGTATATAAGCGACGAAAGCGAGAGCTAGATAAGAACCAGAAGAATAGAACATTTTCCAAATATCTACGACGACCTTTTGGTAACGCATTTTAATTCCGATAGAAGATTTTTATAAATCTCGTGGACTTTTTGCAAAAATCTGATCAATCAAATATCACACCGTACGTTGAGGACGTGTATATTAAAACCATAACTATAGAAACGGAAGTCACTGTCAACTTAGTCTTGGGATCAATATAACTATTTCCTATATTTATCTATAGTGCTATGTAAGGTTCATCTGACTCATAGATAAAATCGCAAAAGCTTGTATTACTAAAAACACCTTTTCCTCTCTGGAACAAAGATTACCTCGTCTGCGACGCTCGCCTGCCTGAATTTCTCCATGAACGTCGATACATCCTCGACGTCCTCTATGCATCCCATGCTATTCTGCCTCTGTTTCAGCTCGATGCTCTCCTGCATTCTCCTGAGGCCGTCCTCGATGACGTGAAGATTGTTCTGGAACTGCTGCCTACCTTTCGAGAAACTCTTCCAGAACCACAGGCAGACGAAGAAGCAGATGGTCATCCATATGCCGAAACCGACTTTTAGTGAATCCGTCTCTGATTTGTCGTCTTTCATTTTGCAAAACGGACGTGTTCCTTTCGGAAACACGTTTTATAATAGAATGGCGGTTCTATTAGGCGACGTGGTGGAGACCACCACCGTCGATATTTATTAAAAATTTAAAGGGGGTGTTATAAGTAACCTTATCGGATAAACTGGGACAAGAGGTCAAGTTTGGAATGTACCTATTAAGTACTTAGTTTCGTTTTGCGATGATTTAACGATGTACACCTTTATCATTAGCTGAAGGTTGAAATAAATCAATTGGTGAAGTAGCAATGTTTTAAACCTGCTCATTTAAATCGTCAATTGACACGAAAAAGAATTGTATATAAATGTTTATTTCCAACAAAATAAATAGTGTTTCTTCAGTAAATATGCAGTTTTCATTTTACAATGATATCAGAAATCACATAATTGTTTTATTTACTAAATCGATATGAACATCACGAAAAAAAAAACAATCGCATCACATCCTATACCTTCCCAAATTTCACCAGTTGTTTAAAATAATACAGAAAATCACTGGGGCACGTTATTGAAACTCTCTTTCCTTACTCAAGCGACTGAAGAAACTGGGAACAGTATAAATAAAGCATTTCAAATTAATCAATAACTAATATGTAGTTTTAGACGTAACTCTTAAGGCATTCAAAGCAACTTACAATCATTAAACCATTTAGTGAAAAATACGACAGCAAAGTGAAAAATCTCTATTAATTTGAAATTTATATAGAAAGATTTTAGTCTTAAAAATAAATTATTAAGTATCTATATTTTAAGTATCGTTGTTATTATGGAATGTTTTGCAGACAGTCCCTTATTTGAGTCCAGGTTTGCAGACCCTATAACGGTAAAAAAATATAACAAAAATTCGAATAGATTATAGACACCCTGACCTTTTTTGCAGTCTTGAGTTGTAGAAAGGCGTAGCTACCGAGAGTATCTCTAAGATCGAGTATTTTTTGCTTTTGGAACCTCTCAATATCAAGTAAGGCCTTTGAAGTGAAGTCACTGGGAAAATAAATATGTTTTATGAGGACAGAGGAATTTTCTGACACGACGATACATTCCAAAGATATACCCCACATTGGGCACGATTGATGAAATAATCATTGAAAGATGTCTAAAGAGAATTAAGGGCTGAAGTTTGAACGATTGATAGGTTGGTCCCATAGAAATTTAATAAACTCTAGAATGGCAATAGGTACATTCAAAATTCAGTTAAATGACTCCACAAAGCGAACACATACCTACTACTTGTACATGCGCAGAACGTCTGTTTTTGCCACACCATTGGAAGTTTTTTTTATTGGTATGAATGGAGCTCGCTTATTCATATCAGATTCACGAACGAGAAGTCAAAAACCCTTAGTTCTGCCCTGGTGACATGGTGAAATATCCCACTTTATATATATTTTAGTATACATACTTAATAATAGTTATTGCGCAAACTCGGAAGTATGTCAATTGGAGTGCCAAATTGTTCAAAACTGATTAGCGTTCTAGAGTTTATTACATTTCTGTGGTTAGTCCTTATGGAATTGCTTTGAAGCAGCTCTGTTGACAGATGGCGCTGAATATACTAATGCATGTTACAGTTTCTTTTGTGACACCCAGCACAACAGAACCTCCTCCCCATAACAACCCCATAAGACCTTCCTCACATCTTACCT
Source organism: Cryptocephalus moraei (assembly GCA_946251905.1). Classification (NCBI taxonomy): domain Eukaryota; kingdom Metazoa; phylum Arthropoda; class Insecta; order Coleoptera; family Chrysomelidae; genus Cryptocephalus; species Cryptocephalus moraei. Next base: position 11,463,849 of record OX276455.1, read on the forward strand.
CAAAGTTTCTTTGGCATTATTAACCGTTGACGCTCCCTCTTGAATTTGCTTATCCAACAAATTCACCTTAAACTCCTTAACCTCCTCCGTGTCGACAGCACCAAACAGCCTCGACATCAGCCCCGTCTTCCCCTGTTGCACCCTGATCCTCTCGACGTTCTTACTGGCGACGCTCTCCTCGGCGTCCTCCAGCTCCAGCTGGAGCACCTCGTGGTTCTTGCAGACGTTCTGCAATGAGTACGCGAAGAAGAGGTACTCCTTCAATTGGTCCGCCAGGAGCTCCTCGTCCTCCAGACTGGCGTCGATGCTGGACGCGAGCGAATCGAGGTAATGCCCGGTCTTCTGTAGGGCGTCGCCCATCTCTTTCTCTATGACGCTCCACTCGCTGAACACACGGCCGTAGTTCGCGTGGAGCTTATGCACCGTGTACTGCCTCTCAGCCACGCGACATCTCGATTTCAGGAGGTTGTTCAGGTTCGTGGAGAGAGTAAGGCCGTACTCTTTTATCGACTCGAACTGAGCGTCGGGTTTCTTCAGGCGGACCGAGACGCTGATGCTTTTCAGTTTGTTTTCGACCAGCTGAAGATAACCTTTAAGTAAGTTAAAGTTAAACTTGAAAATTATGACCAAACTAATTGTAAAAGATTGACTTTCTTAACGAACGACGTTTCGCATAATGAGTGTTTCGTCTGTGGAGTATGATTTTGAAACGAATTACGCTCGTTATGCGAAGTTAGACTATATGTAACTACACCACAATACAATGGATCTTTCCATTCTTACCATTTGCTTTGTAACTCTCCCTCCAACTCTCCTCGTGCTGCAAGAAGTCCAAGAAGTGAGCGTCCCATGTGAGAACCGGATGGGAAGATACCCTCAGCAGGAAATTCTCGAGGCCGACTCGTCGACGATCGACGAAATTCGGATCGAAGGTGTCGTTCGAGATCTTTTGCCATCCGAACATGACCCTCTTCTCCGGTAAGGGCGGCAGGACTACGTAAGGGTAGGTCACTTCCAGGTAGTCCCGCAATTGCTCGAACTCCGTGTAGCGTCTCCATACCGTCGTTAGCTTGCCGAGCTTCGAGTGGAATTCGGGATCGGTAACTCTGAAAAATATGAAATGGGATGAATTCCGGATGACTCTGAAAAATATTAAGGGGGATGGGATAAATTGTGGAGCAAATATACGGCTTACAATAAACGTAGATGAACGGGATACATGTTTGGTAACGTGGAGTATGTAATGGAATAAGAAAACAAGTCATGACCTGATCATAACCTTCAATGATTCATTAACTAGATGATGTTAATTAAGGTGGATTAATATTATAACACTTACTTGATTTCGATTAAATATACTGTGTAGAAATCCCTGAGGTTCAACGAGACATTTACACGTTTTTCCGATTCAGATACAGATATTTCTAGATGATTTAAAATGGTATCCTGCAAAATACATCGTGAATAAATACATATTACGTGGACGAAGTTTGTATTCGCACATACAGAAGCAGCTACATTCTGAGTTACGACTTAGGAAAAGGTATGTCCAAGTTTACTTCGGCCCTAATCAAAAATAATGAACTCTACTTCATTTTTAGCTTTACAAAGTAGGTACAAAAGTATTTTTTTTAACAAAAGGACATAAATGTACTTACTATCTTTTCAGGTTTAGAAGGTGGTGTAACACTTCCGAGTACTTGGTTTTTGGTGTCTTCTTCCATGATGACTACTATCACATTCTTATCACAAAAATCACATGACCAGAATATTGTTAACGCCTGCAACTGAACAAAAAATCGTTCTAATACCGCCCATCCTTGATTAGCTTCAAATCATTCGGTACTTTGGTGCAGATTTCCGAAATTGAAATGAATGGAAATGACTACGATCCGGCTAACAATTTCTTTGAAAACTAATTTAAATTAGATGTGTGTTACCTTCCATAATACGTTCAGGTACTATTAATTGTTGATATTTATTGTTTGTTAATCCATGTATTAATTAAATAACTGTCAAAACAAATTCAATATATTAACTGTCAATGTCAAAATTTGGATAAAAATGGAGGATCGGAGATGGCGCGCTAGTCGTGATGAACGCTTTAGATGAACGAACATTTGCGTGCCGATATTGATTTCACAAAATTAAATCGAGTTACAGAGTAATGAAAACGATACTGATAGCTTTGTTCAAGCTTTTCTAACAATTTTTGATAGTTTGACTTGTATCAAACTGATGCCAATTTATAACGAAATGATTCACAATGGGGAATCCCATAAACTGATCTGCATATAGTGTTGCCAATCTACGTGAACCACCTGCACTAAACAATACGGATTCTGCAATTTATTGTTATTATTACTCTAATCAACAAAAGAATACACTACTGCCTACGTACGCTGACGAATTAGAATTTCCCGTTGCAACAAATGTTTTCGAGATGGCAGTAATGGCAGTCGCTGACCGTGAGATTTCATGATTTCATGGTCCGATATATGACGTCAATGCCTATTCTGCAGTCGCGTCGCGTGACGGTCGCGTGGTGAAGTGACACAGAAGAAACCAAAGGCTGTGTAGGCTGCACCCCCCTGTATCAAGATCACTGCAGATATACGAAAATATACCGGGAGATCGGTTAAATCGGTCATAATTTTCGTGGGTGTCTCAAACGAGAGAGTGGAGTTTTCTTGGAATGGACAGAGTAAACTTCTTCCCTAAAGCCTATTGTTTAGAGGTGGGTAAGTCCAGTTTAACCTTTCCAAAATCATCTCGCAAATCATTAATTTTTGAGGTAGGGAAATTCGGTAAGCCGGGAAATTCTCCCGAGGCACTTTTTCTAATTATAAATCACTCGATTATCGATCCTTGTGAGTTATTTGCAGGAAACATTATTTATATAATCTAGGAAATGCGTCTAATTACTATTTAAACAAACCACAGGCGATTAAATATTAGCGTAGATCATCACCACATTTATGAAATAGTGCGATCTGTTCTGAGGACTTGATAAATAAATAAAAATATAATAGTAACTTTTTTTCTTAATATAGGAATTTTATTAAAATTCTATAAATCAGTACTAGCGACTCCTGCTTGTAATTACCTTATCTACATTATTTGTTTAAGCTTATCGTGGTAAATTGAAATTCTGGGTACAGAACCGTTTCTATGAGAGATGTGGAATTTTCCACATTTTGACTAATTTTTCAGTAAGCATACTTGCTCATATTTAATAAAAGAAGCCATCAAGTTAAATGTTGCATCCATTTAAGATTCCAATAATTGTGCAATGAATTTCATATTCCTAGAATCTAAACAATACGAGTTTGCATACAACAGAACCTTCTAGATTCTAGATAGGTAGGTACCATGTCTAGCATAAATGCTAGACATATGGTACCTATATGGTATATGTCTAGCAGGAAGCTAACATCACGTTATCCATGAATTTGAGAATTTTCTTACTCTTAAATAAGTTCTAGAATCTAGAGAATCTGGGGATTTTCGGAAAATGCCCTTTCAACACTAATTAATTATTATATAATGATCGCACAGATCTCGAGGTTTTGTTGTTGGGCAGGTAAAATTCCAGAAGTAATTTTTTGGGTAGAATTATGTCATATATCTCGTAATTGGCCATTTCCGTCAGGTTTTTGAGATATTTGAGGTAGGTGAATGCTCAAAAATTAGCGTTTTTGATTACGTTTGAGGTATTGCGCAGGATGCCAAAATTTTTATTAGGTCCGCTGTATCATTTAGGCTTCCTTTTAAAGGTATTATTTTAAACTTTGGTATGAAGTTAGCCACATATACATATATTTTATAGGCCAGAAGATAACAAAAATTTATTTCAAAATTTCTACTAAAAATGTTCTCAAATTGTTTATTCAAAGGTGAATGCTCATGTGGTTATTGGGCCATCAATAAAAGGAATAACCTCAAAAGCAGCCCAAAATTTTTTTTATATCTAATCTCAAAAATAACACTTCTATTATGCAGACATCCTGTCACAAATAGATTTGATTTTGAAATTGAATAAAATTTGTTACGAAATACACACAAGTTCAATTCGTGAGCAACTCAAGGTAAATCGTTGTTTCATAAACAATTGACACACTCCATTATGAGTTTAAGAGGTTACGATAATAACATGTCGTTTTGCGTGAATTTTTCGTTTAATCGTCACTTCCTTCGTCGGAAGGAATATGCCGATAAGCATGGGCGGCGCAAAGAGACTTTTTTACAATTTCGTAACAATACGGAACGTGAAACTTCCCGGTGGCGCCCCCTAGGCAGGTGGGATGGAACTCACTGCGTCGTGCTTAGAGTTTAACGGTTAACGCATTTCATCCCTCATTGAATCTCCTCTTATAAGTAAACTTGATTAAATAGCTCTATTGAGACAACCGAGTTGTATAGCTTTCTCGTCCTACTTTTGGTCAGTAGTTGTCACGGCAAGGGATTTATCCCGAAACAGAGATTTTTTTTAAAATGGATATTGCATTTGATTCGAAATAGTGAAATATGTAAGGATCTTCATCGACGATTTTAAAGATGCGAAATGTACCTTGCTCACCCCTTGAAGAGTACTCCTTATTCATTATTCATATAGTGAATAATGGTGTTTCGTCACTAGCGAGGCGATGCGAATAATGCCGGGAGTTTCGCATTTTCTACGTGATTTTCCATTTGTTCTAGAATTGTTTTTACACATTTTTGACAAAAAGTGTTAAAAATTATGTAATAAGAAAAATACCGAGACACTTCTGTGCAAGTTCCGCATCATCCCATTGTTTGAGTACCTTTAGTTGCATGACATTTGTAATACCGCTTTAGGCCGGTTCTGTGCTTTCAGATAAGAACCATCTGATAACGATTACAAATTATTTTTTCTCTTACGTTTAGTTCAATTACATGACTCGTGCGTTAAACACGTCGATATCCCACGTGTGATGTAATTCCGTGTGAATAAAGTATTCGATAATAGCCATTATTATAACTTTACTGATATTGCCATGAAAACTCTGGTAAGATTATATCAAAAGTTTTTTATTTATAACGTTTCGTCGTTACCTAACACATCCAACATCATTTTAATATGTAGGTACGTCTACATGTACGTATAAAAATAATAATTTAGCTAATTGAATTGAAATTAACCTCTGACATTGAGAGAGATATGTAAGTACAATAATCGAGTTGTTGATAATAGGTATTAGAATGTTTAGCAGATAGTACGAGCACAATTAAGTTTGCAGCTAGTGTTGTGAACAATTAGTAGAAACGTAGGATGTCCGCCTGGTGCTCAACGTGGTGTCATTGTAGTTGAAGTCGTGTAGTCATTGTAGTAGAAAATTCCGATTTTCCTATCACTTATATCACTAATTTCTAGTATTTTTCTCAAGATTGGTGATTCGTAACGTTTCAACAAAAAATACAGTTATCACCATTGACGACAGAAACGAGAGTACTTTCAGTTATGCCAGTTAAATTTCACTAAATGCATGTTAGTACCAATCGCCCTTCCATTTCTTCAGTACAATTGGGTTTTGTACGCCTGCAGGTGGTCATAAATATATAAGTATAGTATTGCCATTCCTAATGTAAGAAGCCACAGAAAATTATTACCACATAAACGAATTTGTGTAATAATTTTAGTCGCTTTGGGAACACTATGTACCTACTTCATTTTAGGATAAATGTTCTAAAGGCTTGTTACCTTTTTTGGCAGCTACCTGAATTATATAACAATATTACATTAATCTTATTTGTAATACACATAAGTACACTTATATATGGTACGTGTGTTATACACGTAAAGATTCATGTGGCTGACCTTATCTGTATAGGTCACGATAAGATGTCACTAATTCGTATCATCATTGACGTATGTACGTAAATATCGGCGTAAACATTGTATTTTCACCTTAAAAAGAGATGTTTTTCTACTAAAACCAGAAGTTGCAAGTTGTCTCTGGAATAATTGTAATTTAAGTACATTTTCGAGACATTTATTCCAGAAAATTATCGCAACCGACAGTATTATTATATAAGCTACTGTCTGCTAATCTTCTCAGTACTTATATTCCTAAGTAATTTATGAATTTCCGTACCTCTTATCAACAGATTTTTTACACTCTCATATTTATTTTATGTATGCGTGCCGTGAATATTTTTAGATTGTTGCTCGAGCTTAATGACGTTGAGTAGGTACGTGAGGTGTCCTCAGATGTTCTCTCAGGATGTTTTTGTTTTGAGACTTTGAGACGCTTTAATTGTCATTTGCGCAACGTACCTCAGAGGGAAACGGCAGTCTTTTCTGTCTTATTTCCAAAGTTTTGTCTCATTGTTCTAAAATCTGTTATGTCTGAAGCTCTGCCTTTCTTCATATTTCCAAGTTCTGTCTTTTATACAATATTACTTTCTTTGTGCTCAAGAGCTGATTTTTCTCTTAAGTTTTCTTTCGTTTTGTTCCATCGCCTTCTCTTTTCCACCAAGATATGACTTTCTGTTCTGTCTCGTGCCTTACTTTCTGTCTTTTTCCCTTCAAGTCATAGATTTTTTTCTTCAAATGTTTTATCACTTATCTCCAAAATTTGAATATGCGCTGAAATGTCACGATATTTTTCCAAATTTTGTCTTTTGTCCCCAAGTTCTGTTCTTTCCCCCCAACACGATTCTTTTAGATTTTTAATTTCGTTTGCGATCCCTCATTTTTACTATTTTTGTCTTTTTACCAAAGTTTTGTCTGGTCTTTTTTCTCCAGATTGCATCCTTATTTAATCTTGCTTTTACATGTTCCTGTTTGTGCCATGAAGATTTTGTCCTTCTCCGCAAGTTTGCCATTCCTCCGTATGTGTTTTGTTACCTATCCTCAAGATGTGGTGCCATATTAAAGAAGATTCGTCTTTTATCCCAAAGTATTCTTCTTCCCATTTCTTCTCCCAATCCCGCTTTTTCCGATTTTTGGCTTTTGCCTCCAAAATTCTGTTGGTGCCACTGAAAGTATATCTTTTCTACCGAATTTTGTCTTTTTTGTTTTTGTCTTCTTCCCCAAGTTCTGTCTTTCCTTCAGATAAGTTCCTTATTTAAAGTTGATTTTCACAATACGTGTGTTTCCCAAAAGTTTATCATAAGTCCTTCATATTTCTATCATATTAACTCCATAATCTGAAGATCCACTAAAGTGTTATCGAAAACCTGCCTTTTCTTCCATATTTTGTCATTTATCTTCAAGACCTGTTTGTTTCCTCCCAACGCGTTCACTTTACATTTCACCTTCCGTTTATTGTACTGATTTATCCTTTTTCCAACTTGTATAATTTCTCCAAAGTTGTATGTAGCGTTTCTGTGAAAAGTTAGATGTAAAGAAAACTGTAACTAACTGTCTGTAATATATGCATTCGTATATCTATATATAGCGCTCAATAGCAATATAGTAAAAGAATCTTGTAAGACCAAAAAATCTTCCCCTTTCTCCCTTTGGAGTTTGGAGACGTGTCTCCCCTCCCCTTATTTGATTTTGTAACAATTTGTACCTGTCTTATCATGAAGTCGGTGAACTGTTTATGAAAACCAGGCTCACTATGAGTCACTATGTACCAAGTAATTGGCAGTTAAAGAAAGAATTATTTATAAACTTCAATTTCGTTTTCTAGAATGGCATTTTATGGCTGATACGTCACCTGCAGTAATATGTGTCGAATGTTTCAACAATGCATCATTAAGATTCTTTCTTAATGAAATACGAAATGGTTTAATACATGTTGACTTAAAACATCATTTCCACTAATTGTACAAATTTCCCATGCAGAGAATACACCGGCAATTTTAGTCGATAACGATTCTAACCTAATTGGGTTTGCAACATAATCGTACCTATTAAGATTTAATGTGGACACGTGGTGGACACTTACTTTCCTTACTGCTATCCATATTTACAGTCTAATTTGGCAGTTTATCCACGTTTACATAACACAACGATTATTGTCACCCGCGATTCTGTAATACTAAAAAGCCGTTGTACGAAAATAATATTTTTCTACGCACACTAATCCGTGCTGCGAACTATTTTTACACGTTGTCGCATGTGACCCAGTCAAATAGAATGCGCCATAATATCAGAGGTACACTTTCCAAAAATTTTCGAAATCTTTTTTTCTGAAATCTAACATGGTCACGAGCGGCGGTACCAATGCGGCGTACCATTCGGTGGAGGTCGGTTAGATTTTGGGAAGCTGTCCCGCCGTCCGTTTCTCATTCCCGTCGTTTTTCAGGGTGGCGGATTTCTGAAGAGAGCCAATGAACAACAGTTACGCGACATATTCGACAAGTACGCCTCGATCGAGAAGAATGGCGAGAAGTTCATGTCGGCCGAGGACTTCGTCATAAAGTACCTGAGGATCCTAGACGAGAAAAATTACAACGTCGACACGCTGAGGCTGCTGGCCGCCATCGTAGACACCAGCAAGGATGGCCTCATCTCGTATCCGGAGTTCCAGGCGTTCGAGGGGTTGCTCTGTTTTCCGGACGCCCTGTATAAGACAGCTTTCCAGTTGTTCGACACTAACGGAAATGGAATGGTTAGTTTTCGTAAGTATCGGAATTTTGGTTGTGCTCGTGTTCGTTTGACCTTTACGCATCCTTTTCCGTGTTGAATGTCAAAAAATTGGGAGTTTGAGGAGTTTCGTCAACGAAGCGCCTCAATCCCAAATTATTACTTTTGGTTTGCATTTAGTCTGTAAATAAGTATTTTAATATTACCTGCAAATGGCTGTCAATTCCAATGAGATTAATCTATCTTAGAGAATGTTGGTTATATAGTACAATGTGTTTCAAAATGATTGTCATCTAGTCGGCTGTGGAATTCTTATGTAAAATAAAAAAAAAACGCCTTGCGAAAATAGGAGTTTCTACTAGCTATACATAACCTCAAAATAACCTACCTAACCTCTTTTAACTTCTGGTTTTTCTCTGTCAAAAGAAAACTAATTCTGAGTATTTGTCTATTTGTAGTATTTGTTTTGGCCCTGAAAAGGACCGTTAATTACCGGCAGTACTGATTGCCAGTTTCACAATAAATGTTCAAAGTGTCACTTGTTGTCAGAATTAGATAGGTTCAAATCAATAGAGCGCGGCACATCAAAAATTACATGCATAGAAATTCCAACGCCAACTAGATAACAATCATTTTGAAACACATTGTAATAAATACTATTCACTATTTAAATCAATTAAAACCTTTCTGGGATAATTTTTTCACAAGTTTTGTTTTATATTATTGTGTCATACAAAACTAGGGCTAAGTCTTATGACATTATTCTGAATAATGGGAAAATGGCGCTCATCAGCTATAAAGAAAACTGTAATTGTCGGTAACCTCTTCAGGCAATTCCATTGGATCTAGCTTACTCTTGTTTTAACAATCCACTTTACAATGTTTACATCAAATAATTAAATTCAGTATACATTTTGACGCCATTTTACCTCATTTTCACTAAACAATCGTTACACTACGGAAACCTCACACTTGACTAATCTCTCCTGTATTTTGTAGAGGAATTCGTTGAGGTGATGACGAAGACGGAACTGCACAAAAAGATTCCGTTCAATATGAACTCGCCCTTCGTCCAGTTGTATTTCGGTAAAGATAAGCAACGCTTAGTGTCGTATAACGAGTTCAGCCAGTTCCTGCACGACTTCCACGAAGAGTATGCTATTGAAGGTTTTAGAAGGGCCGATACAGCCGGCACGGGTTTTATTTCTCTTTTGGATTTTCAGGAAATTATGATCAGCATCAAGAGCCACTTACTCACTAAGCAAGTGCAGTCACATCTTATAGAGGTAAGCGCAATTCCCAGTATTGATTTCAAAAGCTTTGCTAGATCCAATAAGGTAGCAATTACTGGTTTCATATCGTCTAGTTTACTATAAACATAATTTATGGTAAATGCTAAGGCATCATCACATCCACCGCCTTTCTGGAAACTACATTGAAACTACATTTTTACTTGTAGACCGCCCAACAGTCTCAGAGTGGCAGTCGTATAAGTTTCCCTTACTTTATCGCGTTCAATTCGTTATTGAACAACATGGAGCTGGTGAAGCGCATATACTTGAACGTGACGAACGGCCACAGGACGCAGGAGGTCAGCAAGGAGGAGTTCATGCATTCCGCGCAGGCTATGTCCCAGATGACGCCGCTAGAGGTCGACATCCTCTTCCAGTTGTGCGACGTGCTACATCAGTCGGGGTAATTATCAAGTCCGTTCCTGAATATCGAAGCAGTTTTGTCCCTCGAGTGGTTTTAAAGGAATTTATCGTGAAAGTGTGTTTTTTTATTCTGCTGCTCTCTAACGGAACACAGATTTATGTGCAACGAAGACAACAACAGTTGGGATAGGTTCGTGTCATTGATTTATTGCTTTTAATAAAGTTTCAGCGTAAGCTGGAAGGACCAGCTTTGATGAATCTGTTTAATCTACCCACGCTTAGATATGGCCACGCTAGTCTCAAAAGGGCGCCAAAATCGGAACGAAAAACGATCTTTATAACTAAAACTAAAAATTATAAATCCTTGGATTGGTTCGAAATTACCCAAAAACCCAAAACTGCCCCGATTCTGCTTGCTTGTCACTAGGGTATACGACTCCCTATCGTAAGGTAGCATAAATTCTTTGAGTTGAGTCTTAATGAGTGTAACACATGTCTAGCAAAAGTATACTAGACTCCGATTGAGCTAAGATGAGCAACGTACAACGAATTTTGTAGTGATCATGGCAACCAAACTGCCAACGAGTTTAAGAATCAGCACATGTGTTCTTAACTCGATCTGAGTCTATGCTGACATGTATTATTCTTCTATTCACGCCCTCTCCATGTGAAGGTTGGGTATCCAAATGGCAATTGTGGTTTTGGAAACTGCAGCACGAAAGACTTCTATAGATGAGCGATCAAACCATCTCCTCAAGGCTTTCAGCCATGAGTTCTGGCGTCTTCATACTGACCTTTTATCCTCTATTATGAGTCGAAGGAATTACAGAATCTATTGGGCTTTGTAGGTCTTGTAAATTGTCTGCTATTTATCATGTATTGTAATGTAGAACAATAATTACTGGAGTTATATGCATTTTATAAGCACTATTCAAAAAGATTTCATGTCCACATATTTACTGTGACTCTACTGAATTTACGCTAGGAGGCCTCACACTTTAGTGACAAGCAGGCAGAATGGGCGCAGTTTGCCGGCATATTCTGGGTACTTTAGGCTATTCAAAGTTGTGTCAATTAATCGTAAAGTTAATTTGGTATGTATTTCAGGAGGATAGTCTACAACGATTTGTACGCCATAGCCCCCGAACAATACTTCAAACAGATTACGAACCGACTGGCCGAGATTCACGCTGTAACGGTAAGCGACTTGCTCATCAAAATAGCATATATGTAAAAATCTATCAAACCGTTCATTCCTCTTTCTAGAGTCCAGAGGACCGTGGTGTATTCATACAAATCCTAGAAAGCACTTACAGGTTCGCCTTAGGGTCAATCGCTGGAGGTAAGAATTTGAATTTTCCACAGCGAATTCCCCTCGTCATTTTCGTTAAGTATTCAATTTAAAACGTGCGTTTTCCAGCTGTGGGTGCGACCGCAGTGTACCCCATCGACTTAGTGAAGACCCGAATGCAAAACCAAAGGACTGGATCGTTCATCGGTGAACTCATGTATAGAAACAGTTGGGACTGTTTTAAGAAAGTTATAAGGCACGAGGGTGTGTTCGGGTTGTACAGAGGGCTCGTACCGCAACTGCTTGGAGTCGCCCCCGAGAAAGCTATAAAACTAACGGTATGAGATAGTTTAAGTCTTTTTTAAAAAATAGAAAAATTACTGAGGGACAAAGAAATTAGTCGCCTTATAAGGCATTGATGATCCTCTATTATGACCATGACTAGACATGGAAATCATGAATTTGTAACATTTAATACATTCTCATTTGTAAATTTATAAGTAAAATTTTTGATTTAAGGAGCTCAATTTGGTTTTCTGTCCCGTAATACAGAAATACCTACTAGAATCTCAGAATACCTACACTAGAAAATCATGTACATTTTGGTTTATTAATCTGAACTTTTCAGATGAACGATTTGGTGAGGGACAAATTGACAGACAAGAAGGGCAACATACAACCTTGGGCTGAAGTGCTGGCAGGCTGCTGTGTAAGTACCCTTAGATGCTTTCATGTAACTCAAAATGGATTACACAGTAACCAATATCGTCGAATGTAATGTAATTTCTGTTTGAAAGTTAGTACCTGCACAATTCAAAAACATTTATTTAACTTTGGTAACATTCTTGTGACTTACAACAAATTCTTTTTAAATTTTAGGCGGGCGGTTCACAAGTCATATTCACGAACCCCTTAGAGATAGTAAAAATCCGTCTGCAAGTGGCAGGAGAAATCGCAGGAGGTGCTAAAGTGAGAGCATGGACGGTGGTCAAAGACCTTGGATTATTCGGTCTTTATAAGGGCGCTCGGGCATGTTTCTTACGTGATATACCATTCAGGTATGCTTAGAACTGATGTTATCGTCGAAACATTCGTGACATTTAATGCAATGAAAGTTTTCATATCAAGAAACGAAAACACAAGTCTCAGACTAAAACCTTGAATTGCGACCTCGGCAATATAATCTGAATTCCTACATTTGGAAGGGAGTAAAGTCTACACCACTTTAAGGTTTAGTTTGGTTTAAGTTAGGTCCCTGGAAGATCTCCACCAAATACATACCTGCATATTGTAAAATTATTTTATGGCAGTATATTTTGACTATGTAGACTTATTCACAAATTGTTTAGAAGTTCTAAAACTGTTACTGGACGATGATTTTCCGACAATCTTTTGACAAACAAACTTGACCGAGTAAGATCTTACTATTAACTGCCGAACAAAGACATCTACTTTTCCTTTGCATTGCTTCTAACATTTTAACGATGTGATACCCGACCTTTGTCTACTATTTCACATAAATCACACCCTACATCTATCTTCCAAGACATTGTGTATATTGCACAAAACCCGGTAAATCCAAAACCTTCTAAGTAAGTAAATCTAGAAACCTTCCCTCAGTAATTATAGCAATTACCCTCATAATTATTACCACGTTTTCCTCGTTTCCAGCGGCATATATTTCCCGGTTTACGCTCACACGAAAGCAGCCATGGCCGACGAGAACGGTTACAACAACCCATGGACGTTGCTGGGTTCGGGTTTCATAGCAGGCGTGCCAGCAGCAGCGCTCGTCACCCCCGCTGACGTCATCAAGACTAGGTTGCAGGTGGTTGCGCGCGCGGGCCAGACGACCTACTCCGGCCTGTTCGATGCCGCGAGGAAGATCTACGCCGAAGAAGGTTTCGGCGCGTTCTGGAAAGGTTCTATTGGTATGTGGAAGTTCGTTCGGAATTCGAAAGGGAATTCGAATATAGGCAAATCTGCTCGTGCTCTTACATGATATATTCAATTGAATCAAGTTTCTTAGTCTGATTAGTTAGATCTTAGATATAACTAATATAGTTTTATTTACAGAGATAGTTAGATCTCATAGAGAACATAACGATGCAAAGACGTGAACGTAAATGTCTATGCATGTTCTATAGACTACAGAAAACCGTTCGTGAAGAGGGCGTGAATAGAAGAAAATTTCTTAAATCTTAAAATACTAATATTGTTTGTATTATTATGTCCTATTGTGGAACAAATGTGTATATGGTTTTTTTATTTTTTCAGCTCGCGTGCTGAGGTCCTCGCCACAGTTCGGTGTGACTTTGGTAACCTACGAACTGCTTCAAAGGTACCTCTACGTAGACTTTGGCGGAAGGTTAGTATCGATTTAGCACACTTTTATGTTTACCAACTCGTTGTCACAGTAGCGAAAAAATTAAATATGAAATATGTACTGAGCACTGACATTAACGTATGTTGCTTTTTCCAGTCGACCATCCGGTTCGGAAATGAAGAAAGTCTCCATGGCAGACGGGAGACCTCAGAACGCTGACCACATCGGCGGCTTCTCGGTATCTCTGCCGATATTCTCAGGGATAGAAAGTAAATTTGGGTTATGTCTACCAAAATTCGGTGTTCAGCAGTCGCAGTCGTAAAGTTTCGTTTTGTTGTATTTTTTTAGTCCGGTTAGGTTTCAAAAATGCTTCAGTACACCGTAATTGTTAAATTTGCGAGAATTTTATTGTACATAAACAAAAGTAGAATAGGCTGTGTATAATTGTGAAACTTTTTTTTTCTATCCAAAACTGTGATGTATCTTTTGTGTTTAACAGATTCATTGTGCACATATTTTACAACTGAGGGTTCAATTTATTTTTTACTGTTGTGCTGCATAAAGCAGAGTTGTTGTAACCTATTCTACTAAATAAATTACGCATATCTTTGCCTTCATTTCATTTCAGATTGTTTCACAAAATGTACCCACACAGGATAGCCCTTAAGTAACTTGGTAAGTATTAAGTAATGAAGAGCTGGCGGTTTTTTAGTATGGACATGCTTTTTGGCTGCACTGGATCTCAGTAGAAAGGGAAACATATAATCCCTCATTTCTTTCTCCCGCCTAACTCCATCCACTTAACTACAGAGATTCGAAATGTACTGTTGATCTAGCTTTTGTTACTAGTCTAAGTTTTGAACCAAAGCTTTTTAATCATGTTATACAGTGAAATCGCATGAGCGCAATAGCAGACACAGATAGAGAATACCGGTCTTTTGCACATTGGTACCTTTAACTTTAAAATATTGCACAAAAGTGAAATTAATGAGCTTACCCTACTTAGTGGATGCAGTATATCTGTCATAAAACTGTATAGAAATCACAGATATAGAAATAGAAAGCTCCAAAATTCTGTCATGAGGCGCTTTAAAAACATAGATTAAAAAGTGTTAGGTTAGATTTAAAAGTTAGGTTATTGTTTATTTAATAAGCATAGTTAATAAGTAAATAGATACTCCTGAGTTGTTCCTGCTTTGGCTGCCTTTTCAATTTCCATAGAATGGTATGTCTTTCTTTCTGCTACAAAACTCTACTAGAGAATTAATCCCATAATTTTCCAGGGGAAACATAAGAAACAGAAATCCGAAAAGAAAAGAAGGCACAAAGAGTCTTCTGATTCCAGCTCAGAAGAATGGGTAGAAAGGGAACCATCCAAAAGAGAAAAATCACCGAATCCTACAAGCACTCCACCGAAACGAGCAGAATGGATGGACCTGCCAACGTCGTTCCTATCTACTTCTACTTCAGAGCGACGACAAGAGAGGCGAGAGAGGGAACGACAGAAACGAGAGAAAGAAAGCTACAATCCCCGGGAGAACGCGAGAGAACTTAACCCGTACTGGAAAAGTGGCGGGGACGGTCTACCCAAGTTCAAGAAACCCGTGGATTCAGACGATAATTACCGACCTACCTCAGAAAGAAAACTGAATTGGAAAAAGAAGGATGACAAAAACGAGATAATCAACAAAGAGAGCATCGCTTCATCCACGGCGACATCTGAGGATTTAAACCAAATAGGGGCGAAATTAGTCAAAGCTGAAATTATGGGCGATTTAAAGTTGGTAAGCGAATTAAAACAAAAGCTGGAGAAAGCTAGAAGCTCACAAGTTACAACTCCGGACGATCACGTTTTACTGACTGTGACTGACAATCAGGGAAGGACTATACCTCTAAAATCACCCACAGAATATGGCGAGTCAAGTCGTAAGAAAAAGAAAGTAGAAACCCACAAAGAAGGACACAGAGTGCGGTACTTTGCTGACGACGACAAGTATTCCCTTAAGCAGATGTATGAAAGTGAGAAATACAACACCACAACGGATCACAATTGGGAATTTATAAATATGACTAAAAATATACGTAAGAATGAGGATCTAGAAGATATGTTCACAGATGAAATCAGAAAAAAGCCCGTCAATTCAGACACAAAGAATATAAGCAAAGCCATAAGCGAACAGGAAAAAAGAGAACGAAGCTTAGATAATTGCAGCAGATGCCTCCAATCTGACGCTATGCAGAAACACCTTATGATTACAATGCGCGACAATGTTTACCTCTCACTTCCACAACATGTACCCTTAACCAATGGTCATTGCCTAATAAGTCCGATCAGACACGTCACATGTTCCACCCAATTAGACGAAAATGAATGGGAAGAACTCTTGAATATACAGAAGTCTTTGATAGAAATGTTCAAGAAAAAAGGTGAAGACGTTATATTTTTCGAATGCGCGGTAGGACTCCACCGGTTCCCCCACATGTTCATAGAGTGCATCCCCGTCCCTCTGGAAGAGAGCAACAATGGGCCCATTTATTTTAAGAAGGCCATTGACGAATGTGAAGAGGAATGGGCACAAAATAAGAAACTCATCCCTCTGAAAGGCAAGGACGTTCGGAGGGCGGTACCCAAAGGCTTACCCTACTTTTTCGTCTCTTTCGGTACTTCTGATGGATATGCTCATGTCATCGAAGATGAGAGGATGTTCCCGAGGAACTTCGCTCAGGAAGTGATCGGCGGAATGTTAGATTTGCACCACAGTAAATGGAGGAAGCCCAAATGGGAGAAATTTGAAGAGCAGAGCAAGAGAGTGGCGGAATTTTCTCAGGAATGGAAATATTTTGAGGCTGAGTAGGAAATATGAGGGAAAATATTTTCCTCCTGTTATAAGAACGCCAAACTTTATTTCAATTTCACATTGAAATGTTTTATTATAAAGTTATCTTCATATCATTTTATCTGTCAACCAGGGAATAATTACAGACCTGGTAATGATATATGGTGTTTTTAATGTAAAAAGAGCAGGTTTTATATAAACAAGCGAATAAATTAATCAAACAATCATTTCTAGTTCTTTGGCATAATCGATCGCCTGTTCAGCTAACTCCATCGACGGGATGGGCTCGTACGTCTTTTTAACTTCAGGAACGAAATGGAAGAAATTGCCTTTGCCCAACTTCCAACTTTTGTTCTGGAACAACAATGGTTTAATTAGTACACAGGCTTATAACATTTTTGGTGATATTAAACTTATTTCAACCAAGGAATTTATGATAATTTTGAAGTATTTAAAGCAACCTGAAAGATAATTCCAATGGAACCTACAAGGTTTCTTTAGTAGCAACCTATGGATGGTATGATTGAGCCTTAAAGACCTGTGATAAACTCAGGTATGTGAAAGATTTGCTTCAAAATGTTTACTAACCACAGAAATAAATAATTTAAAGTAAATTACAATCTCCACATGCTTTCTAATGAAAATTAGTTTAAATCGCATGTTTGTTAGTGTATTGCATTGATTGCCTGTAATATTTATAATCCATGATCATTATAATAACAAACCTTAGCAAACTGCTTTGCCATCTCCTCATTAGGCAAATACAGCATCCTGGTCATATCCTTGAGTGAAATTTTCTCGTAGGCTTTCTCCAAACATGCCGCTATTTCGCCTCTAATTGTATCAAGGAGTATATCCATAAAGAAATTGTAACTCTTTGCTGGAACGTTTCCTTTCGCTAAAAATATCTTCAAGAAAATGAATTAGTTAAGCATACAAGGTTGCTAAGTTAATTCAAAACAATTTTTACGTAAACTCTTTGAAAGTGAATACTTCGTAATACCTTGTTGTAGCTTCCTTCCATTAAATACTGCTCGATGGATAGAGGATGCCTGATGTAAACATCGTTCTGAATCTGATCAGCCGGTAACAACTCAAGCTCTGTGTGAAATTCTGCGACTCGATTCTGCGATAGGAGAAACAGCAAATTCAGCCCCAACAATTGGTATTTAAAGGAAGATTCCGGCAGCAAGTTCTTGTAATCGAAATAATAACACTTCAACTGCGACATGTACCGCTCAAATGATGGGATATCATTGTCGGCGATGCTCCATTGTACTCCTATTTCCAGAACATCTCTGGCTAAGAGGAGCTCTTGCATCGAAGCTGTAGCGTTTGAAGTCGGCAGGAATATCAAGTTAGTAAGTTCCAACTGGAACAAAGAGGGTTCATCAGGGCAGGTTATGAAAAACGAGGTACAAACGAAATTGTTACCTTTAAATCAGACAGCAACTTCTCGCATTTACGTAAGTTCGGGCTGTTGGTGTTCCATTCTGATTTGAGTTGTTTGTAAAGTGCGGTGACTTCATTAAATTTAGACATTTCGATTTTTGTAATTACAGTTTTAAAGAAACCCAAAACAATACGAGAAATGAGTAGTCGTTTCTTTAACTGTCAAAAGTCAAAATCACGTCAAAATACTCTTTTGTAGAGTCATGGAACGTTCTGTGCATGGAACCATGAATATACGTTTTTTGCGTGAAATGAATAAAAGATACTCTGACCTCCGCGCCTGTATATAGGATTTGTTTAATAGAGAAGGGTTTGATTTATAATGTAGTATTTCACAAATACTAGGGATTCGCCATAATCGCCATACAGACGGAAAATGAAATCCAAGTAAAATTTTTTCTTTGGTTACAAACTATGGTTACAAATCAAGCTTGCTTTGCTTTGTGACTTCCTGCGTCTCATGTGTTCCGTGTGATGCCCAAGCTTGTCTAGCGGGATGTGAAAAGAAGATTACACATTTTGAGATTAAATTTATTACCCACAGGCCAAATTTCATTCCTAAAGCTTCTGTCCAGTGACCGGTGAGTCCAATGACTTATTTTGCTTCGAATACCTAAAGCCTAAAGGACATTCATTGTTTTAACCGCGCGTTATCCGGCTTTGTAGTGGCGGGTTATGGTTGAGGACGTCGCGCCTTTAAGTTTCTGAGCAATACATTGAAATTCGAAGATATAAGCATCGAGAATGTCGAAATTAGAAGATATCGAAAGTGGCGGTGCGATGGGCGACAACAGAGACACGGAGATCGTGAGTATTTGTCATGCTCATACTCAACTTTATAAATTGTCATCTAGGGATACCCTAATCCTAATGTATTCCCCAGTTTTCAAGTTAGTACCTTTTACAATGAATAACTGGAAATTTGGCTTCCAGTTACAACAATCTACGGCACAATAACGTTTAAATCGGTTCTTGTGAACGCTCAGACTGCTCCAGTATATTCATAATTCCTTTTCTTTGTCCAGATCCTGGGACAGAATGAATCCTCCTCTGACACCACTTCAAAGGGCGAAGATTTTGAAAGCAAAGTCGCATCAGATAGAGGGAAACGATTCGATTTCCTCCTCAAACAGACGGAGATCTTTTCCCACTTCATGAACCAACCGAAGACTCCTACCAAACCGAAAACCGGTCGTCCGAAGAAAGAGAAGATCATCGATCTTTCCGAGTAAGTCACTTTATTTGTACCCTACCTCGTCCATATTCGGAAGTTACGACACCTTACAGTATTTAAAACTCCATGTGATTTATTTTTAGTCATCGTCACCGCAAGACGGAGCAGGAAGAAGACGAAGAATTGTTGGCGGAGACGAATCAAAAGAGCAAGGTGACTGTCCGGTTCGATCAGTCGCCGTTCTACATAAAAAACGGAGAGATGCGTGATTACCAAGTCCGCGGTTTGAACTGGATGATCTCTCTATACGAGAATGGCATCAACGGTATCTTGGCGGACGAGATGGGTCTGGGCAAGACGCTGCAGACCATTTCGCTTTTGGGTTTCATGAAACATTACAAGAGCACCCCGGGACCGCACATCGTCATCGTTCCCAAATCGACACTTTCAAATTGGATGAATGAGTTTAGCAAGTGGTGTCCGAGTCTGAGGGCCGTCTGTCTTATCGGAGATCAAGAGGCGAGGGTAAGTACTCACCTTTAGAATATTGGACTCACAGAATTGTTTAAGAGCAGCTCTGTTGCTCCGAATAATGGGGAAATGTGGAGTGTCGCGTGCTATAGTGATCTCTGTTAGCTTTGACAAAAGCTGTAACTAACCACAGTATGCACTGGTATATAATAGTTATATTGTAACGTTTTTACTATCGACTAAAACTAAAACACTACGCGATTATCCTAATTAATTTATTTCTAACACTACACTTATAAACTTAACTTAACAATCACCTAATTCATATTCGTAGACGGAGATGTTTATTTATTTAACGCGCCCGATCTCTCGCTCGAATGTTTACGCACACCGATTCAACTCTGCCTGGCTCGGGTCCGACATTCCCTTTTTATAGCTAGCCTTTCGCTTGCGAGAACCTTCGAGATATTCGCTGGAACGTTCTCGAAGTTCTGAAGATCATTCTAGAATTCGCGGAACTTGTTATCGCATCGAACTCTCTCTCGACTGTTCCCGTCGTCCTTCCCGGAATTGCAATAAGGCGAACTTGTGTAGCTCCCGGCGTGTTTATGTCGCGGCCGGCGAGCCGTTTCGTTACACTGCCCCCGCCTTAAAGATGTTTCGTCCCGAAACGTGTCCCTGACAGGCCCATGTAGAAATCTGCAGTTGGTCCCCTGTCTGCAACGCGAGGTTTGGTGGAAATAACAAGCCACGGTCTTCTTGTGGGGACTCCTCTCAGGATTCCAACAACACACCAAAATGTCTACCCCGGTGAAGCGAAATAAGACCTCCAGCATATTCCTCACGACTCTCCAGTCCAAGGCGTCCAATCCGCAAGCCAGTTTCGGGATGGCTAACTTAGTTAGATCTTCGCTAAGTAGGGTATCCCTGAGGTCATGTAGTGCGTCCCACAGGTCCAAATAGGTGGGCTTGTGAAAGGACCTCCTCTTGGTAACCAGGTAGAAGAGCGGCCGTTGTGATCCATCTTCCTTAATCCTCAGCGCTCGCCCGACTGCCGGTCCCTGATGATGGAGTTCGTCCAGTTTGCCGAACCTCGACCGAAACTCCGCGGCAATTCCCCGGGACATCCGCAGGTCCTGGGCCACGCAATGAGCCAGCGCATATTCAGGCGGTGTTCCGAACAGATCCCGTTGTTCTTCCCTGGCCACACCGAATCTGGCCTTCCCGGTCCCACCATACGCAGCCATAAACTCTTCAAAGGAGGGCTCATCCTCTTGGGGCCGTAGTTGGCGCACCTGTTGATCTTGGTCGTGGTCTCCCTCGAAAGGCGCTAATCGATTGTAATGCACGACCCTGGGCTTCCCATTCGGGACTTTGCTGATCCGGTAGATGACATCATTTATCTTGGTCTTCACTGTATACGGCCCTTCCCAGGCTTTCTGAAGCTTTGGTGATAACCCTCGTCTTCTTTGCGGGTTGTACAGCCACACCAGGTCTCCTTCTTCATATATGCCGCTGTCCGCCCGGACGTCATAGTGATCCTTCATGCGGTCGCTGGCGACTTGGAGATTCGTCCGTACCATCTCGTGAATCTGGTCCATCTTTCTGCGCAGCTCGGTGACGTAGTCTTCCCCAGCCAGATCTTCTCCCGGTTTGCAACCGAAGCTCAGATCGCAGGGAAGCCTCATCTCTCGCCCGAACAGTACCCTTGCTGGTGTTTGGCCGGTGGACTCGTTGATGGCAGAACGGTAGGCCATCAGGAAAAAGGGGAGATGTTGATCCCAGTCTCGTTGGTGTTGAGACACTACCTTCGAGAGGTACTTGCCCATGGTGCGGTTCATCCTCTCCACCATTCCGTCAGACTGAGGGTGCAGCGCCGTCGTTCTAGTTTTGCGAATTCCCAATTTTTCGCAAACTCCCTGGAACAGCTCGCTCTCGAAGTTACGCCCCTGGTCGGAATGCAATTCCAACGGTACTCCGAAGCGGCTCACTAGCTCCTTCACCAAGACATCTGCGACAGTTGTTGCTGCTTGGTTGGGAATCGCGTAGGCCTCTACCCATTTCGTGAAGTAGTCCATTGCCACCAGGATGTACTTGTTGCCGCAATCGGTTTCAGGGAATGGCCCAGTAATGTCTAGGGCGATCCTCTCGAAAGGACTTCCCACATTGTACTGTCTCATCGGGGCTTTCGGCTTGCGGTGCGGTCCATTGCTGGCTGAGCAAACTGTACATTTCCTGCACCATTCACGAACAGCCTCAGAGCAGCCCACCCAATAGAAACGCTCGCGCACTTTCTGCAGGGTCTTCTTTACTCCCAGGTGGCCTCCAAATGTTCCGTCATGGAGGTGACGTAGCACTTCCGCCACCTTGATCTTGGGCACGATGAGTTGGAATCGTCTTTCTGCGCCATTATCGGATTCGAGCACCCTTTTGAGCAGTCCATCCTGTATCACCAGGGAGTCCCACTGTGCCCAGTATGATTTCAGGGTCCTAGAGGATGGGGCCACTTCCTGCCATTCCGGCCGACGTCCCTCTTCTTTCCACCTCAGGATCCGTTGGAGTTCAGGGTCGCCTTCCTGCGCTCGCCGCAGCCCGTCTGGTGACCAGTCCTCGTCGGTGACCGTCGTGCGGCAAGTAGAAGCCTCCTTTACCTCTGCACGACTGCAGTGGGAACATCCCTCCGGACACGGTCTTCTTGAAAGAGCGTCAGCATTACGGTGGCTGGTTCCTGCTCTATGTTCGATGTCGAAGTCGTATTCCTGAAGACGCTCAATCCACCGAGCTACCTGGCCTTCCGGGTTCTTGAATCGCAGGAGCCATCTGATCGCCGCGTGATCCGTTCTCAACAAGAACTTCCTCCCATATAGGTACTTGTAGAAATGTTCTACTGACTTCACAGCGGCTAACAGCTCCCTTCTGGTGACACAGTAGTTCCTTTCGGGCTTGGACAGGACTTTACTAAAGTAGCCAACGACCCGCTCTTGTCCATCTTGCAGTTGTGACAAAACCCCTCCGATCCCGTCGTTGCTTGCATCTGTATCCAAGATGAAGCGTCCCTCTTGGGTCGGAAACCCAAGAACAGGGGCCGTCGTCAGGCGTCTTTTCAGGGCGTCGAAGGCTACTTGGCATTCTTTTTCCCAAAGGAAGGCTCGTTTCTCCTCGGTTAGTCGTGTCAGCGGCTTTGCAATGTCAGAGAACATTCGGACGTAACGACGGTAGTAAGTGCAAAGCCCCAGGAAACTCCGCAATTGATGTTTGTCCTTCGGTGTTGGCCATTCCTGGACTGCTCGCACTTTTTCAGGATCCACCTCGACGCCGTTACTGCTGACCACGTGACCCAAATAGTGTACTCTTGTTCTTAACAGATGGCATTTCTTTGGGTTGAGCGTCAGGTTAGCCATTTGGAGTCTCTTGAAGACTTCCTCCAGGTTTGACAGGTGTTCGTCAAACGTCCTTCCTACGACGATTATGTCATCCAGGTACACGAGGCACGTTTTCCAGGAGAGCCCTCTGAGTATGTTCTCCATGAGCCTCTCGAAAGTAGCAGGCGCATTACACAACCCGAATGGCATTACGGTGAATTGCCACAGTCCAGATCCTACTGTGAAAGCCGTTTTCTCCTTGTCTGCAGGGTCCATTTCCACCTGCCAGTAGCCACTCTTCAGGTCTAGGGTGGAAAACAGCTTCGATCCAGCCAGAGTATCCAGGGTGTCGTCTATCCGGGGAAGAGGGTAGCTGTCTTTCTTCGTCACGTTGTTCAGTAGACGATAATCTACACAGAACCTGGTGTCTCCATCCTTCTTCTTTACCAGGACTACAGGAGATGCCCAAGGACTGCTAGATGGCTCGATGACTCCCTCTTTCTCCATGTCGTGGATGATCTTCTCCGCTACCTCCCGCTTCGCCTGCGGCAACCTCCTTGCTGATTGACGGATTGGTCTCGCGTCCCCCGTATTGATCTTGTGTCTAACAATATTCGTTCTCCCAGAAGGACCCTTGTCAGACACGAAAATCGATCGATATCGACGGAGTAGCTCAATAAGCCTCTTCTTCTCGGATCCAGCGAGAGAATCGCAGGCGCCCACTAGAGCTTCCTCCACTTTCGCGACTCTGCAGCCAGCGCTCGCCGTCACCTGGTGGATCAGTGACGTCACTGGTGAGCAGGTTCCCACTTTGGTCCCCTTGCGGATGGTAACTGGGTAGTCATTGATGTTGATGAGCCGGACTGGAATTTCTTCACCCAGCGTTACCAAGGTCTTCCCTACTAGAACGCCTCGACCCACCTCCACGTCGTGGTTCCAAGGTTCCACTACGGCAGGATTCCCTTTTCCGGTGACTCCTTGAAGTCGGGTCACCACTATCGATTCGCTCCTACCCGGCAGGATCGTGTCTTCTGTCAGCTTTATCTGATGGACCGTCTCACCCTTGGTGTGCAGGAATATTTCCTCTGGGCCGACCTGCATTACTTGTCGTTTCAGATTGAGTGCGAAGCCGTGGGTCTTCATGATGTCCATTCCCAAGATGGCGTCCTCTTCTATGTCGGCGATCAGGTATCGGTGTGGTGAGAATCGTGCAGTGCCGATCTTGATCTCGACGTCTATTTCTCCGTGGACGGCGGCAGCTTCGCCCGTAGCCGTTCGCAACCTCCACCTGGACTCCATCACTCTCTTTCCTCGCGTGTTCAGTAGGCCTGGCTTCAGGATCGTCTTGGATGCCCCGGTGTCGATCAGTAGAGTGTGCTTCCTGCCGTTAATTTCGCCATCCACGTACAGGCTGCCACCTTCACCTCTCAGGGTAGCTATCTTGATGAGGGGGTCTTGGAACGGGTATCGGGTCGGAGCTGCCCCCTTGGAGCCGACCCGCTTTAGTTTTCCGACGTCTGGGCCGTTGTTGGCTTCTCCACCCTAGGGCGCTTGCAGTCCCTTCGGATATGGCCAACCTCTCCACACCCCCAACATTTCGCCGGTTCCTTTCTGTCTCCCTTCAGCAGTCCCTTGAGGGCGTTGAGGACAACCTGCTCCAGGGCGTCCTCCTTCCGCTCGGCTTCCACGCATGCGTCGTCCCCGACCACCGCCCGAACGCGGCCACAGCTCCTTGACGCCTCCGTCGCAGCCTCGTATTCCAGGGCCATGGAGAGGGCATCCAATGTGCTCTTGGGACGCGACAGCCGTACCGCCCGCTGCATCTCCACATCCCTCAAGCCGTCGATGAAGGCCGAGACCGCGAGACTCTCCGTCATGGACTCCGCCGCTTCCGGGTAGGCGAATCTGACTAGTTTCGCGATGTCGGCTTCGAACTCCTGAAGGCTCTCTCCCTGCTTTTGTCGTCGGTTCTTCATTCGGGATTGGTAGACCTGCCCCAGGTGTGCGTGCCCGTACCGCCTCTCCAGCCTTTGGACGAGTAGGTCGAAGTTGTCCAGCTCCCCCTCTGGAACAGTCTGCAGCACGTCGAGGGCGTTTCCTCGGAGGGCGACCGTCAGAGCCACTGCCTTGTCCCTTGGCGCCCAGTTGTTGGCTTTCGCCGCTGCCTCGAACTGCCGGAGGTAGTTCTCCCAGGGTATTTCCCCGTCGAAGGTAGGCGGCTTCACTCGATGACTAGCAGTAGGAACTGCCTCGATCCTGGTTGCCTCCTCGATCCTGGTTACTTCCTCCGAGTCGCTAAACGGGTTACCTGAACTGGACATGTTTTGCCGACTGGGCTTGAAATGCATAGATTGTAATTGATTCCCCAATTCTCGCAGCTGGTTTTCCAGTTCCAATCGTTGGATTTTCTCGGTCTGAAGCGCGCTGTCAAGATTTCCAATTCGGCTATCCAGCTCACCATGGAGTTCTTCTAATTTGTTGTCCAACTCACCGTGGAGTTCTCCTAGTTTGTTATCTAACTCGCCGTGGAGTTTTCCCATTTCGCCATGGAGTTCTTTTATGTTGTTATCCAATTCACCATGAAGTTTTCCTATTTTGTTGTCTAGCTCACCATGAAGTTTTCCCATCTCCTTCATTTGGTTATCCAACTCGCCGTGGAGTTTTCCCATTTCGCCATGGAGTTCTTTCCTGTTGTTATCCAGCTCGTCGTGTAGTTTTCCCATTTCGCCATGGAGTTCTTTTTTTATGTTGTCAAGGAGACGCTCACCTTCTTCCTCGAAGCCGAAAGTTTCAGGGTCCTCTCCATTGTCGTTTAAATATTGCTCCAGGCGTTTCTGTAGCACTGCTTTCGACCCTGTCGTTTCGAGTTCTCTATCTTCTAACTCACGTTTGAGGTCCGTCACTTTTAAATCGCGTAATTTCTTCATTGTTTCTAATTTATTTCACAAATTTACCCCACACCTGACACCACTGTAACGTTTTTACTATCGACTAAAACTAAAACACTACGCGATTATCCTAATTAATTTATTTCTAACACTACACTTATAAACTTAACTTAACAATCACCTAATTCATATTCGTAGACGGAGATGTTTATTTATTTAACGCGCCCGATCTCTCGCTCGAATGTTTACGCACACCGATTCAACTCTGCCTGGCTCGGGTCCGACATTCCCTTTTTATAGCTAGCCTTTCGCTTGCGAGAACCTTCGAGATATTCGCTGGAACGTTCTCGAAGTTCTGAAGATCATTCTAGAATTCGCGGAACTTGTTATCGCATCGAACTCTCTCGACTGTTCCCGTCGTCCTTCCCGGAATTGCAATAAGGCGAACTTGTGTAGCTCCCGGCGTGTTTATGTCGCGGCCGGCGAGCCGTTTCGTTACACTATAGTACTGAGCTGTTTTAACAATGTCTATGTTGTTAGGGAAGAATTGATTTTATCTACCAACATCTTCCAATGATCATCAGAAAAAAAAACGGATGTCATGGAAAAGTGTTACTTTGTTTCAGTATGCTGTACTTATGTATAGTATAATGAGAGGGAAGACCAAAGACTCAATTTTTTTATTTGCGTGTTTTGTCTTGTAGTAACGAGTAACTCACTTCTAAAGTTACTAAATGGGGGATTTTGGGGGAAATCCCCAATTTTGTAAATTGCTACTTCGAACATTATATCATTTATACATTCCTCAAACTTATCCTTTCGTTACTTATTGCACCATACTTCTATTCACATAATTCACTTCTATAGTAACCTAATGGGGGGAATTTGAGAGAGATCAATGCATTTTTGATAATCAGTGTTACCAACAGCGCCATATGTAACATAAAATAACTCTTTCTTGTGGTAACCAAATGGGAGAAATTTGGAGAAAGCCCTCATTTAAAAACCACTGCCACTAATGTGTAAACGTGTGTTCACACTCAAAAACTCTTGAAACAGTATGTTGTTGAAAACCCTACCCATACTCCACGTTATACAAAATCAAAACTTGTGACCAATTTATTCCAGAGTGCTTTCATCAGGGACATCCTGATGCCTGGGGAATGGGACGTCTGTGTCACCTCTTACGAAATGTGCATCAAAGAGAAATCTGTCTTCAAGAAGTTCAACTGGAGATATATGGTGATCGATGAGGCGCACAGAATCAAAAATGAAAAATCCAAACTTTCAGAGATCCTGAGGGAGTTCAAGACCACCAACAGGCTGCTACTCACCGGTACTCCTCTGCAGAATAACTTGCATGAACTTTGGGCTTTGTTGAACTTTCTCCTGCCAGACGTTTTCAATTCTTCTGAAGATTTTGACGCTTGGTTTAATACCTATCAGTGTTTAGGGGACAATGAGTTAATTGAAAGGTATGTATAACTTTTCCTTTTTTAAATACAGAAAGTACTGGGTAAATGTGAGTGTTTCAAATATGTATTTTTCCCTTGTTCCCATTTAGATTGCATGCCGTTTTGAAGCCCTTCCTCCTCCGTCGTCTAAAATCTGAAGTCGAAAAACGTCTCAAACCTAAGAAGGAAGTTAAGGTGTACGTAGGGCTCAGCAAAATGCAGCGTGAGTGGTACACTAAAGTCCTAATGAAGGACATTGACATTGTGAACGGCGCCGGTAAAGTCGAAAAGATGCGTCTGCAGAATATCCTGATGCAGTTGAGGAAATGTACGAACCACCCATATCTGTTCGATGGAGCTGAACCCGGCCCACCTTATACGACAGACGAACATTTGGTGTACAATTGCGGAAAGATGGTGTTACTGGACAAGCTCTTGCCCAAGCTGAAAGAACAAGATTCCAGGGTGCTGATCTTTTCACAGATGACTCGTATGTTGGATATTTTGGAGGATTATTGTCATTGGAGGCAATATCAGTATTGCAGGTTGGATGGGCAGACACCTCATGAAGATCGTCAGAGGTAAATTACCATTAGATGAGCACATTAGCATATTATTTAAGAGGTTATTAAGTGCCTTTAATGCGTGTACTGTTCACTTGTGACGTATAATTTTTGTTTTAAGGCAAATAAACGAATTCAACGAAGACAATAGCCCGAAATTCATCTTTATGTTATCTACAAGAGCTGGAGGACTTGGGATTAACTTGGCTACTGCCGACGTCGTGATCATTTACGATTCCGATTGGAATCCCCAAATGGACCTGCAGGCCATGGACAGGGCTCACAGGATTGGGCAGAAGAAACAGGTGCGGGTGTTCAGGTAAGCTCGTAGTGAAAGTGAAATAATAATTATGTTTAATTTTCTCAACTCTTTTTAAGATTTATAACTGACAACACTGTGGAAGAGAAAATAGTGGAAAGGGCCGAAGTGAAATTAAGACTCGATAAGTTAGTCATCCAGCAGGGACGTTTGGCGGATTCGAAGGGACAAACTTTGAACAAAGACGAAATGCTGAATATGATCAGACATGGTGCGAATCACGTCTTCGCCTCGAAGGATTCTGAGATAACCGACGAAGATATTGATACCATTTTAACGAAAGGGGAAATGAAGGTATGTACCTATCGACCAGGGCACCATTATACATTGAAATAATGGTCGAAATTAGTGGTTTTCCAGATTTCGCATGTGAGCAGATTAATAAAACTAATGAACCTTATTTTGTAGGTTGTTGTAGTACATACAACTTTTTAATATCGCTTTTCTATGATTGATTATTTAAACCCATTTCCCAACTTGTGAGGTGTTGTATTTTAGTACATTTTGTACTCAAGATGCTTCTTAAGCACTTTCTACAAGAAAATATAATATGTATCTGCATTGTTTTGATCGACATAATTAACTTTTTTAATGAATGGACCATTGAACGTAATTAAAATCATTTGTAGACGGCCCAGCTCGCCCAGAAGATGGACGCCCTGGGCGAGTCCTCCCTGCGGAACTTCACGGTAGACACTCCGACCGAGTCCGTGTACCAGTTCGAGGGAGAGGATTACCGCGAGAAGCAGAAGACGATCGGCCTGAGTACGTGGATTGAGCCGCCGAAGCGAGAGCGGAAGGCGAACTACGCCGTCGACGCGTACTTCCGCGAGGCGCTGAGGGTGTCCGAACCGAAGGCGCCCAAGGCGCCGAGGCCCCCGAAGCAACCCATTGTCCAGGACTTTCAGTTCTTCCCGCCGAGGTTGTTCGAGCTGCTCGACCAGGAGATCTATTACTACAGGAAGTCGCTGGGTTACAAAGTACCAAAGAACCTCGAGTATGGCCCGGACGCCTCCAAACAGCAGAAGGAGGAGCAGAGGAAGATCGACGAGTCGGAACCGTTGACCGAGGAGGAGCAGCAGGAGAAGGAGACGTTACTGACGAAAGGTTTCACCAATTGGAGTAAGAGGGACTTCAATCAGTTCATCAAGGCCAACGAGAAATATGGGAGGGACGACATCGAGAACATCGCCAAGGAGGTCGAAGGGAAGACTCCCGAAGAGGTGATGGAGTACTCTGCCGTGTTCTGGGAGAGGTGTCACGAGTTGCAGGATATAGATCGGATCATGACTCAGATCGAAAGAGGTGAGAAAAGTTACGGTGCTTCGGTAGGATTTATTATCCCTAGGTTACAGTCAAATAACAAAAAGAATAAAGTAATTCGTTTCAGATTGAGACCTTTTTAAAATCAAAGTTTTGGTGAAGGGTGATGATGATTTTCAATCTTTTGAGATTTACATGTATTAAGTATATTATTATTCACTGTTAATTTCCTGTTACAAGGTGAGGCGAAGATCCAACGGCGGGCGAGCATCAAACGCGCCCTCGACGCGAAGATGGCGCGCTACCGAGCCCCCTTCCACCAGCTGAGGATCTCGTACGGAACGAACAAGGGCAAGAATTACATGGAGGACGAGGACCGTTTCCTCGTCTGCATGCTGCACAAGCTCGGCTTCGACAGAGAGAACGTGTACGAGGAGCTCCGTGCCGCCGTCAGGGCCTCCCCCCAGTTCCGATTCGATTGGTTCCTGAAGTCGCGCACCGCCGTCGAGTTGCAGAGGAGGTGCAACACGCTGATCACGTTGATCGAGAGAGAGAACGCGGAACTCGAGGAGAGGGAGAAGAACGAGAAGAAGAAGAAGGCGGGTAAGGCGAGCGGTGGGTTGGCCGCGACGGGCGGGGCGCAGGTGTCGACTAAATCGGGACAGAAGAGGAAGAACGACGGGTCCGGCGCCGGAGGCGTCGATAAGAAAAAGAAGAAGAAGTAAACGGTGTAAGAAAATTGTGTTGTATTAATTTATTATGTGGTTATGATAATTTTTGCATGTGACTTTGATAAAAGAAATTTCAGTCAAACACTTGCAACGTTTTAATTTTGCTGTTATTACTTTTTTACCAGTAGCCTTAGTACAAGTATTAAGCTACAGGGTAAATGTACTTGTGAGGAACGGCCTCTTATCGATTCTTGTTATTTTTAATTACTATTTCTTAAACGTCTAATTATTCCAAAACCAATTTTATACTTGTAACAAATTTAAGGGAGGTAACTTCAAAATATACCGTACGAATTTTAAGTGGTTATATATTTGGTAGTGACATTTCCATTTTCAAAACTGAATTTTGCCAAAGAATGTATATGTATGTAATGTATACATATATCTCGTATATGTTCAACGCTAACTCTACTTCGATTGATTGAAATGAATCTTACACTAGATAGCAGAGACCATCTCAGATGGTGGTAATGAACCTGTTATAAAACTAGGTAGGTATACTTCATAGATAATCTTCAGTTCCCGAATGCTCATCCACACATAGGGATCATTATGTCAGCCAGCCAAGTTACTATCAGTTTAGTTGATTGGTTAAACTTTGAGATCACTAGCTCGGAGGAACTTGTAAAGGCTATCCTGTAGCCCCTCTCTATTATTATAATTAAATTATCATATTAGCTGTTAGAAGACAAAGAAAATCACACCTACAACAGGGTGCTGTTATATGTCCTGTGGTACATATCCTAGTCGTGTTGTACGAATTATCAGAATAGCTCGTTTTCCGGTTTGTAAAGTTGGTTGAATTCCTGCCTATAGGGTTGCACATGTTTCAGGGGTAACGACACCAAAGTCTGTTTTATATCTCGCAGTATTTTACTATGGTAAAACACCTTGCGAGAGTTTTACTTGGAGATGTAGGAATACAATGCCGAATTTGTATTTCGCGCCGATTATTATGTCATGTTCCGTGTTGTTCTGTTCTGTGGGAAAGCGGAATGATGTTTACGTCCCATGAAAAAGTGAGGTTATGAGGACGTTGCCTGCCGATGTGACGACGAGTTTAATTTATTAAAGAAGGATGAGGAAATTTTGGTGTTTCTCTCAACGAGCGAACAATTCCTTATCCCTACAGAGAGTTATGGATTAATTTGTCCTGTATCTGTATAATCTGTCCAGAATTCGCCACAATTCTCCTCCAATTAATGGCAGGGGGGGGCGAACTCTCGCAAATGGCGCCACCTACCAAGGGAGTAGGAACTAGTGTTAGGAAATATTGATCAGAATGAGAAAGACCGCTACTTTCTCAGATTTAGTGTAGTTTCGAGATGCTTGTAGATGTCGCGACTCGCGGCCGATTCCACCGTGTGATTCACAGATTCACAGATCTATGACATTCGGGGGGGCGAACTCTCGCAACTGGCGCCACCTACCAAGGTAGTAGGAACTAGTGTTAGGAAATATTGATCAGAATGAGAAAGACCGCTACTTTCTCAGATTTAGTGTAGTTTCGAGATGCTTGTAGATGTCGCGACTCGCGGCCGATTCCACCGTGTGATTCACAGATTCACAGATCTATGACATTCGTGTCCGTGTCCGTGTGATTAACTTTTGCGTCTCTTTATTTATTAAATTATTAGTGTGATTATTGTGTTTATGTCCGTATGTCCTATTAGGAACATTTCTTTTATACTTTAGTGTATATAGCGTTTATTATATAGTGTTAAGTGACTTTAAAAGTGAGTGGCGACATGTCGTCGATTAGACACTGTTGTGTTCCTGGGTGTAACAGCAATGCAGGGTAAAGTAGAAGGCGTAATTAACGTACTCTGGATTTATCGTCTCGAAATTTTTAGACATATTATTCCAAGGGACCCCGTCATACGAAATGTATGGCTCCAGAGGATCGGCGATGCGACTCTTTTGGAGAAGGATGAAAGGTCCCTCAGGAACCTTTGAGTGTGCCATGCACATTTCGAGCCCGAGTGTGAATACCACGGGAGTGGTAGGATAAGACCGGGAGCACTTCCGACCCTGGGGTTGCCAGGTATGTTTATATTGTTGTGTATCCAATCTTTATTACATTGGAAATATTACTGTCTTGTTTTAGGATACAATAAGATGCCAAATGATACCTTCCTGCAGCCACCTGAAAAGCCAGGTCAGAGAAAAGCCCCGCCACTCCAGAAATGTTCAGACGTATGTTAACTCATTCCTTCATAATACTCATGAAACATCTAAGTAGCAATATTTTTTAGGAGGAATCAACATCATGAAGGGGAGCAGCACGATGTGTTCAGGGAGCAGCCCGGAGATGAGCGTGGCACGCCCCACAGGCATATATGGGAAGCGGCTGCCATTTCATGCTGCCGTTGAGGAAGGGCCCTGCGTAAAGGTGGGAAGGCTCAGCCCACAACCTGTCCCGTCAGGCATTCATGAGTATCCATTTGATTAATGACCATATATAATAATAGTAACATCAACAATTGAATGCAGCTTTGATGAGTTCAGTATCACAGTTTGGTATGTCAAACATTGCAATTACATTGAGATTGCAATATTTCCTGTGTTGTGTGCTGAAGGTATGCAGTTTAAAACCATGTCCTCGTCCATACCTTAACTTTTTAGATAATACATTTCCATACCCCCAACCAGGGCCCCCGCAACCATGTGTGCAACGCGTGCGGTGCACGCGGGCGCCTCTTAATAAGGGGCGCCAAAACCGAAGGTTTTTATAAAAGAATTATTTTTTTAATTTCTCAACAATTATTCTCAACGAGCAAAGCACCAAAGAAATCAATTTTTTTAATAGTCTTAGCGAAATTTATGTTTATCTCTATATATATAAAAATGAAATGCTGTTCGTTTGTCTGGGCTTGAACTAGAGAACGGCTGGACGGATTTTGCTAATTTTGATCTTGAAATATTTGTGGAAGTTCAGGGAAGGTTTTTCGGTAAGAAACATAAATAATAAGTAACAGAAATACTGAAAAAGGTACGTTTTGTAATTTTGGGGACAAATCGCCAAGGCAACCAATCATACTGTCAGTTGGTTGTCAAATTCTGTCATCAGTTTGTTAGTGCGCGAAAACTTTATTCATTTTAAAATGCCAGGGAGAAAACGATCTGATTTAGGTCGTCGGACGTCGGAGTAATTCAAATGTGCTACGAGCTACCTCACGTGCAAATCGCACTGACAATCAGCGAGAGGCAGATATTAATAATGTTCGTATTGGTATGAGAGAATTGTGTTTAAGAGTGAATTATTATGAAATAGAAAGGCTTAGAATGGAACGAGTTAGGGCAAATCAAACACAACAGCATTTAGATCGACATGACACCGAGTCTACAAATTCTACAAGTTCAAAAAAAACGGACGCATCGAGTCACTGCAGCCGGAAGAAAACCGCCAGTGATTTCAACTTTAAAAACTTCAAGAACTTCGACGCCAACACAAAATCGGGAAGTCAAGTAAGCAAGAAGAGTCCTGAGTAAGTCAAAGCAACTTCACCAGGACACCGAGTCTACAATTCTACAAATTCGAAACGACGGACACATCCAATCACTGCATTAAAAATTTAAAAAGATAATATACAATTGCAAATACAAGGACAGTTTGCGGAATCAACTTGTAATTTCCCGCTTTCGCGCATGGGCAATTATACGCCACGCATTCGCGAGTCGTGAAACCATCATCTTTATATATTTGCACACCGCAAAAAAAGACAAAAAATATAGTAGATCAGAAAGCCTCAAATTGATTATGTGTATAACTGTGTTGCATTTTATTTAATGCAGATAAAAATTTTGTATTACGTTATTTTGACCATATTTTTCAAAAATATATGTAGGTGATACGATGTTCACCGGGTCATCTATAATTTTTATTTATCTTGGTTTTTTTAAACTTTACGTGGCATTGCAACGCATGCGGGGTACGGCTTGCATTAGTATAATTACCTATTCCTTATTGTGACCAAAAACTTTATACAGTTAGCCGCCTGGTTATCCGGAATCGGGTTATCCGGAATTCTTTTTCAAGTAAGTACTTTGTCAGAAAACCAGGAAACGGAGAAGAAGCAGAAAGAATTTGGCTTATTTACTCAGTTCCGAAAAATTCAGTATTTTTCTTTCTGTTGTAAACTTTTCAGTAAGACTTTTACTAGTTTTTCTGATACCCAAGGTTTTTCTGATTGGCAACATTTGTCCTTAGCCATTATACGACATGAAACATCAATTTTACGTCCAAACGAATAAATGGATGAATTTGAAAAAAAAAATTGAAATTATCCACAACTGTGAACGATCATCACTTACGGGTTTTAGAAACTGAAAAAAAAATATTGGCATGACGTTCTGGAAAGAATTGTTGCAGTTGTTAAATTTTTATCCAGGCAGTGTCTAGCATTCCAAGGTTGTTCTAAAATTCTTTTTGAATATGATAATGGGAACTTCCTCAAAACTGTCGAGATTTGATCCTCTTTTGATCCTGTGATGAGAGAGCACATTAGTCAAATGCAAAATTCGCAATCAAATTCTTTAAGAATGACCCATTATTTAGGCTAACAGATGCAAAATGAAATTATTGAATTAATGTCTTCTAAAGTAAAAAATAATATTTTGGATATGGTTCGCAATTCCAAATATTATTCAATAATTTTAGACTGCACACCGGATGCAAGCCATACAGAACAAATAAGCCTCGTTGCGTTATGTCGTTCTAAATGATCCAAAAAAGGTCCAAATACAAGAGTGTTATAGTGTTCAACCCAATATTCGACTCTACAGGGGAAGGGCTATTTAATTTTGTAATGGGGCTATTAAAAAATTTAAATTTTTAAATATTAAAATAAATATTTTAGCTGAATTTTTACTGGGCGGCTTTAAAAAACTGGTGTAACAGCGGAACAATCTAATGACAACGATGTCAAAAGTCGTTAAGCAGCTGTTAACGCTGTATTGCGTTAGACAATAGCATTCTTTTATTTGTTTATTGTTTGGTTTGCGTTTTTAGCTTTGTAACTAATTTGAAGAAGAATAAAGTTTTAGTTTTGAACTCTGTGTTGTTTCATTACAAAATTAAAATAAAATGCTGTTTCAGTCAAATGCTTAAACAAAAAACTTAAAGATTTAAAAAATATATTATGTAACAACTAACAGCTCAAAGATCTTAAGAGGCCTCTTCACACATGAAAATCGCTTATTGATGTAACTTTTTTAAAAATGAATAGAAACGGATGCGGTTTTCGGTGAAATATTAAGAAGTTGTTCTAGAATTTCGCTTGCCTATGGATTTTTTTCTCACTTAAAAAAAACCGACCCAAGTACCCTTTAGAAAGGGTTTTAAAAATTTTAGTCGACATAGCGAAAACCTTAGTGATGTAAAACAGGTATATTCCAATTCTCAAAACGAAATACGTAATAATAAGGGAGTATTTCAATTAAGGGAAAGTGCATTCAAAATCATTCGATCCTTGCGTGAAACGACGGAGTTACGATGCACCGAGCGATATGTTGTGTTTGTCGGAGGCCCATAGTCGGGTAAGAAATCGGTAAATTTTATATTAGGCATTATGCGACAAGCGTGTCGCTCGCATATTTTGGAACATAGGACAATGTGAAACATGGTAGGTTTTGCTATACCACAGGATACGTGAAACCGTGTTTCACTACATTTTTATGGTCTCAAAGTATTTCAATATAAAAGAGAATAGTACGGAAAATGTTAAATTAAATGTGTTTTTATTCGCTCCCACCGTCATATATATAAAAATAATGTAGCTAATGTAATGTAGCTAGTAATTGATTTTTATTTTAAACTACACACTAGCGTTTTCAACAGTGCCGATGAATAGAGTGGATGAAATGAAGCTTAAACATTACATAATTTATGGAAATA
This sequence comes from Cryptocephalus moraei, assembly GCA_946251905.1. Classification (NCBI taxonomy): domain Eukaryota; kingdom Metazoa; phylum Arthropoda; class Insecta; order Coleoptera; family Chrysomelidae; genus Cryptocephalus; species Cryptocephalus moraei. Next base: position 11,500,091 of record OX276455.1, read on the forward strand.
ATAATTTTTATTGCAATGTTTTCCATCAGACATTTTTTTTATGGCGCGAAAAATTATTTGTAGGAGCTTATGTCGGCAGAGAAGGGATAGTGTCCTATCCGCCTTCTGATACAATTACGCGCACTAGAAGCAATTAATATGACATTCGGTCATATTTTTTATTTATTAACAACCAAGCACAAAAAATCATAATTTCCGCTATTATCACCTATTATTGCAAAAGTTTATATCCACTAATAACTTCAAACTAATCAATATTTGAAACATGAAACAACCATTAAAATTGCGTTTTAGAAAATGTGGATAAGATAAATATCTGTTTTGCTTATAAACTTGCAAAATAAAGAAGAAATAATAATTAATAATGATATTTGAAAGAATTCACTCAAAATTGTGTTCAATGCGCCAAAATATGAGTTTCATTGTACTACGTGAACCCTCTAAATTTCAGATCGTTCCATCGAATAGCTTAAATTTTATTCCATCTGTTTATCCTTTATCCAAAAACCATTTTTTTACAATAACGCGAGTCAGACAATAATAAAGATACACCAACTGTACACATATCATAAGAAAGAAAGAGAGCTGAACTATCGATATAAATAAAAACACGTAAAAAAATCGTTCTTTCTATTGCAAAACTATGGTACAAAAATATTAACATCAATAATTGTCAATATTTAAGAATACCTTTTTCCCTACTGCTCGAAAATAATTATTTTTTCATATTCATATTAATTTTTACACGAATTTTAAAAAATGAAATATTGTTCTAGGTCAATTTGGGACAAAGTTAGTATTTCTTTTAAATTCATAATTAATGTGTTTACAAGATATCTAACTAGCGCCATTTTAAAGTCAAAGATTCACAGTTTCACAGATCATCACTTGTCGGAGAATGTGGAGGGGGAACTTAAAAATTTATCACAAAATAAGAGAGCGCTTTCCAACTCGATCAATATTTTATATCTTTGTAATTTTATGTAACACAAGACAACATTCATATATTACATAATTGCATAATTGGTAAAAAAATAATATTGAAACTTCACTATACAAAATATTAATATTTCATTTCAGTTTTTACAATATTTATTTAACAAATACAAAATGTTTCTATACAAACAAAAGTGTCATATACTTAAAAAAAACAGTAACATGCAACTTAAGTTTTAATTATTATATATAAAAAATATTACCCAGGAGATAAGTTTTAAGGTAATATTAAATTTTTAAAATAAAAAAATTATAGGAAATTGAAATAGATTAGGTTACTTTTCGTATACAAGTTAATGACAATACATTTTTTATAAAAAGTAGTTATTGATGGAAGTGGAAATAATCTATTCTTAGGATAACGAAAAAAATCAGAGCAAAATATTGATGCTTTGGAGAAAGAAACTATGTTTGTTTAAACAAATTACACTGTTTATTTATTAAAAAATGATGAACCAATTACTGTATAGTTGTAATGTACTCAAAGAGTACATACCTACCAATTAAAAATTAAATATTAAATTCCGTTAACTCGATCTAAATATATAGAATTGTGATCGAGTTTGAAGAGGCTTTTCCCTATTTTGATGTCTTCAATTGTTAAGTTGCTCCATCACATTCCACAACTAGTGATGTTTTTTAAAAATGTGATCTTTTGACTGTAAAATGGCGCTTCTAAGATTTCTTAATAGTTACCAACAAATTAAAAAGGAATGCTAACTTTGGCCCAAATTGACCTAGAACAAATTTTCTTTTTTTTTTTGAAATTGGTTTAAAAATGCCAGCTTTCTGAACATGAAAAAACATTTCTTTTCGACCAATAGGAAAACAGTTACTCTTATAGATTGATAATTAACAATGGTAATATTTTTGTACAATAATTGTGCATTAAAAAAAGGGGATTGTCTTGGGTTTTGCTATTCATATCCATAGTTCAACTCTCTTTCTTTCTTGTGGTATCTGTACAGTCGGTATAACTTTATTATTGTCTAACTTATGTATTTGCAAAAAATGGTCTCTTGGATAAAGAAATGGAATAAAATTTAAACTATTCGATGGATCGATCTGAAATGTAGAGGGTTCACGTAGTATTTTAAGACTCACATTTCCGCGTATTTAACATAGTTTGAAGAGAATTCTGTAAAAATTCATTATTGATTTTTCTTTTTCTTTATTTTGCAACTTTCTAAGCAAAACATACTATATTTATCAATTTTTATGGTACGCAATTTTAGAGCTTGTTTCAAGTTGCAAATAATGATTACATAGAATTCTTATTGGTTATGGTTATGAAGTTTTGCAGTATTTGGTAGGTGATAACAACGAAAATTTGGATTCATTGCACTCAACAACTAAAAAATATGGCCGAATCTACGCAAAAAAGTGGTAGAATCTCTTTCTGTCGGTCAATATTGCCCCAAAACGCCTAAAATCTAAATTATAGAAAAATTTGGAGTTTTAATAAAAAAAAAGACACTTATTGCTTTTTTTTGCAAAAAAAATCTTCATCTCAAACCTAAAATCGACCTCTCCGTGCGATTTGATTATAAACATTTAGCAATGCAGTAATACATTATATTCCACACTTTATGCTCACCCTGTATATTTACTATATTATTTAATAAATTAAGTAAACACATTTAGGAGGTGTGTACTACTTACACCTCCCAATGGCTCTGCTGAAATACTCAACCCTCAACTCAATTCAGCAAAAAAAAAACAGGAACCGTAAGTACTTTCATTTTCTTTTAATAGGACAAAAATAATAAATTATTTTAAAATATGTGTGCCTTATAATCTAGTCAACATGTATCAGTTTTCACAATAATTTTGTATAGTCACCGAAAATTATAATCAAGGTGTCATTCGATTTATAATGTCATGAATAAAGTTAAAGGAAAGGTCCCAAAAGGGGCGCAAAGAATTTGCAACAGTTATAAAGAATGAAGTGGAAAAAGTGAGGCTTTTGTTTTTTTCCAATATCTCGAAAAATTTAAAACATTTTCGACAAGATCATCAAATTTACTGAAAAACAGTTCCGATTCCCGAAAGTGTACCTTCAATATTTATAATTTTTACAGAGCCCCGAAAATAGAGCCAAAACCCCTATAATTATTGAAGTAAAACCCTAAAATTTTTTTCACTCAGTGAAGTTATTCTAAATAAACTTACAAATAAATAACCGTTGCAAAAATTGCTACTATTTATGAAGTTCTGATTTTTAATAAACATCTGGATATCTGTTAACTTGGTTTTTCTTTAAGTTTAGTGAACTGTCAAACATTTATTTATGAAAATTATTGTTATGTAACATTTAGAAATGTTTTTGAACATGTCGGCAATTCGATGATCTAAATGAAGGGGGGAAGCGGCAGTTTATATTTAAAAATGCATACAGTAACGCCATTATACTACTCTACACTACACCTAATGACGCAACTTACAATATATTTCGTAAAAGAAGTGTATCTTTAAAACTGGAATCGACCTGTTCGAGCTATTTTCTTATATACATTCAATAGTAATGGTGTAATACATTGTAGCTGTAGCTAGCGCATTACGTATGCGCTCGACACAGCCTAAAATATCTAAATACTATCTGAAAGTAAAAAGATTCCGTAATTTCGTCCCTCGTCCGGACGCTGCTGTTTAACGAAGGCCTCGACAAGACAGACGTGTCTCGCAGCGCATGAAGAAAAGAAGACAGAATGTAGGGATGGAAGAACTGTACGTCTTGGATTAATCGTCGGATACGTAGCCGCCGGACTTCAAGTGCATGATTGGAGGGGTCTTAAGGCTCTTAATAAAGGTTGCTAATACTTATTTAACCACTCTATACTAAGTTCATAACAAAAACCCCCTCTCTTTAAAGGGCGCCAAAATATATTCGGCACGCGGGCGTCGATAACCCTTGCGGGGGCCCTGCCCCCAACATATTTAAGACTCTTTCTGAAAAATACCAAATCAATATTTAGCATGGTTCAAAATAAAGATATAATAAGAATATGCGCAAATAAGCAATTAAGTGATTGTTTTCAAAATATTTCTAAATTACAGACTTTTTAAAAGAGTTTTTGCTAAAAAACTACACAAGTAGCAATTTGAAAATGTCTTATCAAAAAGATATAAATTTTTCTCAAGTATAAAATAGCTAGGAACCTATTTCTTCTCGATAAAATCGAAATATGTATTAAAGGAAACAGTCATGAAATCAATATTAACTATTAATTACATTTTTCTTAAATTATCTTTAGGCACTGAACCACAAGGGGGAGAGGATGAAGTCCTCGCCACACCTCTACCTCTACTCTGTTGCAGACAGTTGTACAATGGAAAACGATTATTCCCTCATAACATGAGGCATTCTTGGTGTCTTAACTCATGTAACTTCTTTGGTACAACTTATAGTACTTTGAAGTAGACTTCACAGTCTTCCACTCTCTGAAAACACATATTATTCACCTTACATATTATGTAATTCCTAGCTTTTAAATATTGAAGTTATTGACTTCATGAACGGTCTCGATTTTCAGGACGTTAGTGAGATATCTGGATTATTTTTTAAATAGGGAGCAACACTATCAGCATTTCAATTTCTTGCCCTCCTACTAATTATATCATGCAATATAAATTAATGGAGGTACATGCATACACACAGTAAAGATCTGTATGGTGGGAATAATCATAATTAACAGATGAACTGTGTGGGCTTCACTGCCAACTTGCAATTATATAATAATGTAGCAAAAGTATGATATTTTTTTGAAGTTACTTGCAACTGTCCCTTTTTAATTCATTTCATTCCCTTGTACTTGAGTCTTTTTGAAATTTTCTTCGGTCTTTGTTTGCAATGATACCTCTCCACTGCGAGAACAGCAACAACTTCAAGAGGATCTGCACTAAGGTTTCGGAAAGTGCAACACACACGGGAGGAATCCCTTTCGATGCTTCTTGGAACACCTCACATTTGAACGATAGTGTCAGATTCTTACCGATGAAAGTAAGCAACCGACTTCGGTTACGATTTTGGCATGATTGTTGCAAACATTTATATAAATTCATTTTTCTTATGGTCCAATATATGCTTATTGTAATGTTAATATGTACCTTATTGTTGCCACATATTTGTTACATTACTTGTTATTATTTTTATTGTTATTATTCTTACGTATTATACTTTAGTAATATTTTGTAAACAAAGTTCTCTTCTCATTTCAATACCTATTGTGTTATTCTAAATCAGTTTCATAAGTTCCTTCTATAAATTGAACACCAAAAATGAGAAATGTCGATCGATTTATTGTAGTTCAATTGTAGAAGGAATTGTATGGAACTGATTTAGGATAATGCGTTCCTAAAAATAAAAAAATAATAATTTGGATCATTTCAAATTTCCCGCGTCCAAACCATTACAGGATACTACTACTGCATAAATAGTTTCTTTCGTCAAAATTCGCAATACTCCTCGCATAGATGTCGCTCTTCTGAGAGAAGAGATGCCCATCTAAACCCCTTATTAATCTATGATTAATGGATTCGCTGTTTTCAACAAGTTGACCTCCATCTATCGAGCGATGTCTACATATGTGAGTTGGCGGTGCCGTGTTAGAACTGTACTATTGGCGAATATCCCCATTTATCGAAGAATAGATACATATGAAGGTTTACGTAATGTTGAGGAGATGGCGCTGCCTTTTTTCAAGGTGCGAGCTGAAAGTGGAGTTCTGTTAAAAATTTATATTGAAGTAGCGCCATCTTACGAAAATAAAGCGAACCTCCATATGTAGCTATCACCCGATAGATGGCGAAAGAAAAGTCAAGTTCCATTAATGATTCGAATAAAACACGGAACTACAAATCCCATAGCTTAAGATCTATGCTTAAGACGGAAAGAAAAAATAGTAATGACGTTTACATTTCCATAACCTCAACCGCGGTTCGCAGCAAATCTAGTCAAAAATCTTGTTCCTATATTATCACTCTTGATGTGTTGTCTGATATTTGGACTGAAATTCTAATAATCGCGTGAAAACACGATCTCAAGAGAATGTCTTCGGACGAGACCGATCCGAGTGAGACTTCCGAGTATGGCTTACCTCTTAAAGAGGTCTACAAGCTAGCTTTCAACTTCTACAAAGGTAACGCCCTTTTTACAGTGAATACTCGACCTAACTTGTTGACCAAAGCTCGGTAGCGTTAAGAAATAACATTTTGATGAAGTATGACTACCCTTCGTAACATAATTCTCGTGCATTGAGTAATCACAGTATTTTATCCCCCATTTTTGTTTTGTCGCAGAGAAGGAAGGCAAAGCGGTTCACTTCAGCTATGAGGACAAGTTGCAGCTGGTCGCGTTCTCGCAGCAGGTCCTGCACGGTCCGTACCCGGAGGCGGCGAGCAAGCTGCCTCCGTTGGGCACGTTAGACGTCGTCGGGCGCGACAGGAGGTTGGCGTGGCAGAAACTGGGGCAGCTGTCCTCGGATCATGCGAGGGCCGGCTTCGTCGAGTTGCTGAGCAGGAAGTGCCCTTTGTTTTCCACATACATCGAGGCGCACAGGAGAGAGAAGAAAGAGCAGGAGAGGAGAGCGTAAGCGATGCGATTTTTTGAGTAGTCGAATGAAGTATGGTGCATTAATGAAGAGGCTCAGTAGGTGTTTTGTATGATGCAAACACTCCCTAATTCAAAATTTTGGTATTAACTTTAAATGAACGACTTGTATACGCGCGCCAGGAAGGTACGTAGCAACTGCCCTCTAAAAAAATAAATTCCTAGTCCACTCAATTCCATCTGTATAAGTGAGTGAAACTACCCCTATTAAAAAAATTTATTTTTAAATTTAACAACGAATTGATTTAAAATTTCTATTAGTAAAGAGGAAGAGTCGAAGAAGCTGCTCGAGGAAGAAGAAAGACTGAAGAAACTCGAAGAGGATAAGTGTCTCCAAGAGGAGCAACTGAAGCAAGAAGCTATCAAGAGGCAGATTCAGCAAGCTCTAAACGAGCAAACCTTCGAACAGTTCAAGAAGTATGCCGAACAACAGTACCCAGGTAAAAAAGAATTGAATAATGTCTCAAAATATTGGTTTGTTTTGTGGTTGCAATAATTATTTATTCCCAGGAGATCCAGAGAAACAGGGAAATTTAATAAAACAATTACAAGAGCAACATTACGTGCAATACATACAACAACTGGAAGCGGTGCAGAAGGATCCATTCAGGAGTAGGGAGGAAAATAGTGAAAAGAAAGAACCAGCAGATGTAGTAAGTGTAACTTTGTATGTTGGAAGGTTCTATGAATGTATAAGTTATGAAATTACAATTTGGCTCGTTGTGTAAGCAAAAACAGTCATACTTTTAAAAACTGAATTTAGTACTAAAACATCACAAAAGTATTCCTTAGTTACCATCACAGCAATTTTTTTCTTGTACATATAAACACTTAGATAAATTCATTTTTACGTTGCAGGCACCGCAACAAACTAAAATCTTCGAAGACCAATCGAAGGTGGAGCAGGAGGAAATCGAACAGGGTTTGGTGGCGGCGAGCATGTGGACCAGAACGGAGATCGATGCGTTCAAGCAGAGCGTGGCGCAAGGAGAGGGCGACGGCGTCGTACGGGTCGGCCACGGGGAGACGGTGACCGTCCGGGTACCGACACACCCGCACGGCTCGAGGTTGTTCTGGGAGTTCGCCACCGACCATTATGACATAGGTATACGGAGCTTTTCTATTGAAATGCTGGCCCGAAATCAACAAGAGCAAAAGAGAAACTAATAGGAGTTCGTTAGTATGACAAAAAGAACTTTTGCAACGTTGTCGATCGCAGTCCAAGTCCAGGACCCATTCCAAATATTCCCGTCAGAGACTATACAGCGAATGAAAACGTTCGTACGTGTGTTCCTCATACATATCATAATGCCAGCCGGTAGAATGTATGATGACTGTGATGTTTCGCGAGCTAGCAACGTCGCAAAAGTTCTTTCTCTGTTTAGCCAACGAGAAGTATATGGCCTTTCTTTCGCTCTTATGTTTATACCATACTGCGACTCTGTAGAAAAGGTCTGTATGTAGATTTCACACGTTCAGTATAATCAAAGACTAGTCCGTTATAGACTGTCAGCATAATGGTTTAGAACGCAGACGCAAAAGGAGGCTTGCTCTCGAGATTCGGGGTGTCGAGTCGAAACCGCCATCAATGGATGGTAGGGCTAAAATACAAGGTCTGATGTCGGAATATTTATTGGCAATAATAGAGCTTATTTGTTAACTGTAAGGACCACTATATCTTCTTTAATATCTTTTAATGTCTTTAAAGTATGAAAAAACAATGTTTCCATTTTATCACAATGAAAAGTACGATCCACCTATCATCCACTGACTCGGTCTCAATTTCCAAGGTTTCGGGGTGTACTTCGAGTTCGGCACGCCGACTACAGAAGAGGTGTCCGTCCACGTGTCGGAGAGCGACGACGAGGACGCCGAGGACCTCGAGGACGACGACGACGAGACGTTCGACGAGGAGACGATACGCACCAACGACCTGGAGTCGGGCTCCGTGTCGGCGAACGGTATCGCTAGGCCGCTCCTGCATGAGATCGTGCCCGTCTACAGGCGCGACTGTCAGAACGAGGTGTACGCCGGCTCACACCCGTACCCCGGCAGGGGCGTATACCTGCTCAAGTTCGATAATTCCTATTCGCTGTGGCGGTCAAAGACGCTCTACTACAGGGTGTACTATACGCATTGATAGTTGTCGGTGTCTGTGTTTATATTCTATCTCGATCGGGGATTGTCTGTGAGTAATGTGTGATAATTGGATAATAATACGCGACATTAGTAATGACGTAGGACATTTGGACCCATGGTACCATCGCCTTATCCCCCCATCATTGATAGTTTCTTCCCTTAAATTTAAATCTGCAACCTGCTGTCTAATACATAGGTATTCAGTGTTACACATATTTATTTGAAGTCGCCACAATTCATATTCTTCCTGATCATATATTCCACATTTTTATACCACCCCTTTAGGGTCTGTAAAGTGGGCAATGTTTTATTTTTATTTATTTATTTATACTCCTACAAACACACTGAAGAGTAAGAAGTACATGCAAGAGTAGCAAATGAACCTAATACTAACTTAAAACTAGAGAACAAAGGGAATATGATACTATAGAGGGGACAAGATAAGATCAGCATACAAAGCCATACATCCAAATTTACACTTAGTACAACACTTTTTAAACTTTTAGCACTGGTATGTAGTAAATCTATATCACATTTTTGCATTATCACATTACATTTATGCAGCATTGCATTTGTTGGTGAACAGTTATTCCAGGCTGAACCAGAGAATAACCGCGGTTTTCTTACTCTTAAGCTAATTCTAGGAACCAAGAAGATAATTTTGTTAATAAAGGAACTTCTTTTATATTTTTTGTTGTTAACGATATTCAAAATAAATGTTACTCTATTTAATGTTCGTCTTACACTTAACTTTACCGTATCAAATTCTAATAACATTCTGGAATAACAGCATAAAAGGATTGATACCATACTTTCTAAAATATAAATAACTCAAAAAAATTTTTTGCACTTTCATGGACTTTAGGTTGCGATTTCCACAAAGAAAAATTTTGTGTCAAAACAGTTACCATGGGTTATCATCCCCTCTCCAAATGCCTAGGTCACACTAATCTTGCATATTGAGTAAAGTGGAAATATGGCGACGATTGGGTTAGATTGTTTGTTTTTACAAAGGGGTAGGTAACTTTTGAAGGAAGGTGGAGGTGCGCTGTTAGAGTAGTGATAAACATAAACTTCAACATAAGAGAAACTGTATTTTCGACATTCAAAGAGGCTGCAGTTGTCTCACAGACAATCCACCGATAAATAGTTTTAAGATGTTCTATTTTGTTCCATGTGCTTTCATCGCTTCGAAATGTTTTTTAGTTTATGATCTATAAATAATCTATACTAGTGAGAGCATCACTATAATTCTGTACAATTTCGCTACTATTAAAAGAAACAGATTTATGCCAGTAGGACTTTTGTGTAGAACTGAAAGTAGTGTTTTTTTTATCGGTCGCATTAAAAACGAGCATCTTACCGAAGTGTTGGGCTTGAACATACAAGTGCTCTGCTTGTCACTTTAATATGACTCTAACTCTACCTGCCTTGTAGGCGTTTCTGTTTCCAAAGAAAAAAGGAGTATAGTGAAGATATAAAAGTAAAACGTTTTTACATTTATAATTGTGAAAAAAATACATTTATTTATTTATTTTAAACATGTAAGGCACTTTTTAACTTCGATAAAACCACAAATGTTTACATACGTTATTTGTGTAATACAACTGACAAAATGATTCAAAACGATGTCTAGATAAAATTTATTCTACCCACGCAGCGTTTGAATCCAAACAAAATACTCGTTAGTGTAACAAGTTTGAAACTCCTATTGGGAAAAATCCAGGCTTCGTATAGGTTTACCATTTCGGAAACCAACAAATATGTAGAAAATTGGGAGGTTTCCCGAAACAGTTCTTGGTTATGTGGGCAGTTTCCAGAGTTTCCCAGAAATGTGGAAAAACCCTTTTAACATTGGATACAGTATCAGTAGAACTCAATTTGTAACGGCCATGTTTTTAAAGTCACCAGTTCGAGTACTCTAGCATGAAAATCGCGTTTTAAAATGAGAGCTCTAGCAAACAAAATTGACATTAAACATTGAATTAACAAATTTGTTCGAACAGTTTTCATGTACTAGTTCGTGAGAGGGTGCACCAGTGTACAGGTAGACAGAACAAGATGTGATACAAAATGACTAACAACAAATATGGCCTAACACTATACAGCAGAAAAACCAAATACATGATAACAAAGAAAAATTGTAATATTCAAGATAATGCAATCTATCTTGAAGGCACTCAAATCAAATGCGTACAGACTTACTTACCTCGGGAGTATCATTAATGAGACATGGGACCCAAGTATTACAATTAAAAGCCAAATAGCCAAAGCAGGAGCAGCATTGATAAAAATGAAGGAAGTTCTCTGTATACACGACCCAAACGTTGATTTAAGAATCAGCACGTTTAACTATATCTTTCCTGTGCTTCTATATGGCGTCGAGGCCTGGACAACAACGGAAACTCTTTTGAAAAAATAGAGGCCATTGAGATGTGGGCACATAGGAGAATACTTAAAATTAGATAGATAGATAAAATAACAAACGAGGGAAACTATAATACTTGGGACACATCACGAGACACAAGAATACACATTAGTACTTCTAATAATACAAGATAAAAGAAGTGTGGGGTGTGGGGTAGAAGGACAATATATGTCATGGTTAAAGACTCTTAGAACGTGGTTTGGTAAATCGACATCGCAACTGTTTCGAGCTGCAGTGAATAAAGTAATGATTGTTAATCTACTGGCTAATATCACAACAATATGGCAACGATCGAATCGGTCAAGACACTTTGAGAAGAATAAAGATTCTCCGTGATATCTCCGACATTATTTAAGCGAGTTAATAAGCCAGAGCGAATTAATTAATATATGGCAGTGAGAGCGAACTAGTGTACCCGGTTGTGTTCGAGCAAGCTTTAAAAACACGTCCAATATACCATTATTGACTACCTTAACTCTATTCTAATACAATGAAACGCAGGTAAGAGTGCTCAGAAATGAAATAATAAAACTACCTTCCTAAAATGCGGGTCTCTGCACTTTCGCAGCGCGCAGCTTCCTGACGAGCACCGCTCCGACGTCCTGGCCGGCCGCCTTGCTCGGGCTCATCACGAGCCTCCTCCTCAGCCTCCGATTGAGGCACAGCTTCGTCGTCGAAGGCTCCGGCGGCGTCCTCTCCCTAGCGGCCGCCCCGAGCGGCCTGTCTTCGCAGTCGACCGGCGACCAGACGATCGGCTTCCTCCACGGGCCCCTCGCGACGATCGCCATCTCGTCCGGATCGATCGACTTCTTGGGAGTGCCTGACGAGCTGTTGATCTCGGTCAGGACGAGCCTCGACGGGGAGTCTCTCGCGGGGCCCTCCTCCTCCTCTTCCTCCATGTCATTCGACGGGAGAACGGACGGTGGGGTACTCACGGATCACCCTGGTTCGTCGGTCGATGGTCGGTCGTGTAACGTTACGCGAAAGCCTCGAATGCGGAAGTCGCCTTGTTTTGGTGGATTTTCCCGCTCAATTAACAAATGGTGAAAGGGAGGGGAGGACATAACCAAACATTTGTCTTCTTTTCTCATGGGGTGGATGAATCGAATATCTATGGACTTCTAAACTAAAACTAAACCTCCCTATTCTCCTGTGTATAACGACGCCATCCATATCAGTTTTTTGTTGAAAATTAAATATTTTGTAAAATATGTAACTATAACTAATCCATGTTAACTGCCATCTATCGGACGGTGGTGACATATAAAGGTTCACGTGGTATTAACGAGATGGCGATGCTACTATCGTGGCTAATCTGGAAAACGAGTGAAATTGGAATGAGGCAGCGCCATCTCACCGAATTCGAACAAACCGCCATATATAGCTATTTCCCGATAGATGGCGGTAAAAAGTCTAGGTTCATTGAGATTTCAAAAGCACTGCCATCTAGTAAATATTAATTGAACGTTCATATGTAGCCATCGACCGATAGATGGCGCCTAACAGATCTGAACTCGCGAATACGTCGATAATTCGAATTAAGGCCACGCCATCTCAGTATAATCAGGCGAACCTACATATGTATCCATCGTTCGATAGATGGAAATAGAAGCGTTTTCTAACTAACGCGGAACACGAAATTAGTAACGGAACAGCAAGAACGTCGTGGCAACCTGAAAATGATCGATTCGAAGCCTTCGGTTTGATCGATCGGAACAAAGTTCTGCCGGGAAATGGACGAATACTAGACGGAAATTAACACAACATTCCCAGACTATTCACAGGTTTACACTGATGTTTCAAAGTCTACCGGGCGAGTTGGCTTTGGAATCTACTCTTATTGATTGATACAACTCAATTACCACCTTCCTATCCTCTTATCGATCAATTCAGCAGAAACATACGCAATTCTAACAGCTATCAAAAGAGTACTACAACTTCAAAAGCATTAATCAATAATCAAGGCTCTCACCCAATGCCGACTGAATTACAGATACACCAGCTTAATTTAAAATACCTATAAAAAATCAACGGCAAATGTGCATCTAAATGAAAAAGGCAATAAGTTCATTAGAGGGAGGTGTCAGACAATGGGACACAATATCGCCCAAGCTCTTCACGGCAGTTCTTGAATACGCCTTTAAAAAACTGAATTGGGAAGAGACAAGGATGATAAATGCTCAGCAACCTTACATTCGCTGACGATATTGTCCTTAGTGGTGAAGATCTACACAAAGCCAAAGAAAGGCTTAACGGACTTGCACAAGAAACCAAACAAGTTGGACTGCAGATGAACGTAACCAAAACAATCTTTATGAAAAACTTTTTCAACGGTATAACAATCAAATTAGGAAACAATATGAAGTTATGAAGATACAAGAGATACAAAGAAAAATCGGTTTAGGTTGGGCTGCATACGACAAATTGAGGGACGTATTCAATAGCGAAATCCCAATGAGCCTTTAAAGGAAGGTGTGTAACGTGTACCCAATGTGTGTTTCCAGTTGTAACGTATTTTTTTATCGGGAAGTACTGTCTAAAACGTCCTGTAGACGTAGTGGTAATTGCAGTATTAATGGATCGCTTAGGAAAATTCCTGTAATTATCGATAATATGAAGTGTCGTGAAGATGGTGCGTCGCGTCTCGGAGTGCGTCGTCCCGCAACGTAACAAGCTACTTTGTTTTGTGATTTTGGGAAGCGTTTACTTTTTTCTGACATTGGAAACCCCTTGGGATATGTTGATTTAAAATTTGGACAAGAGCAATTTTCGTTGCCAAAACGTTCCAAAATTTTCAGGTAATATCACAGCTAGAGCGACGTTACGTGGGTGTACAACTTTAAACTGTCGTTTCGTCCGATCCCCTAATTAATTGCGACGTCTCGTGTGTGAGCTTTGTTGAACACTTCGAGATTTATCGGGACTCGAAAAATTTGGCGGCGATTGTTCCAAAGTCCCGGAAAATATTTTAGAAGCGTCAAAACGAAATCGCGCTAATCACCTTCCCCTTTGGACTTTTCCAAATATTTTCCAACCTCCGCGGCGGGAGAGAGAAGGGTTTCCCCGAGGAGAGCGTGGACGTGATCTCGTCGATTTCCCGAAGGAGCGTCGGGTACCGCTGTGCGAGAAAGAGAGAGACGGCGAGAGAGCGGTAAAAATAGCCGAGAGAAAACCGGGCCGTTAAAGATTGACCGACGGCGCGGACGAGTAGTAACCGTAGTAAAGTACACTTTAGCTTAGTAGAGTGGTCGCGATGGACTTAGTCATACCTGCGCACCGCCATACCTGCCCGTCTTCACCCGTTGTTTTAATATGGCGTTAACACGTTCGACGTGAGGCGCGCTCGTGACGGGCATTCCTGCGGGATCTCTCTATCTCTCTCCCGAAATCCTTTCGCGTTCCCTTTCCTTTTCGCGATTTGTGTGGAGTTTCGTGTGCGTCTGTGTGTGTGTCGCGAACGTGTGGTATGTAAGGTGTTCGCTCTCGAGGAGGACAACGTGTAGAGGAATGCCAAGAAGGTCAGTACTCGTACTTGATGATGTACTTAACGTGTGATAGCCGCGTACGTCCACGCTGAGGCGGCCAGCCTCCTTGGGATAATGCCCATTTAAATAATGGAACGTGTTGAACTTTCAACTCCCACGACATTGTACTGTTATATTTACTTATTCGGAACGTGGAAATGTTAATTGTGTTGAACTTGAACGGTGTAAAGAACGAAAAATGAGTTAATTGATGTGGCGACTGTTTTAAATGCGGGAAATTCGGCCCTTTAATCGGATCTCTTCAACTGTTATGATTTCTAACGTGCGTTGGTTACCTTATGTATACAATACATTCTCGAATACGCTTTATTTATATAAGTATAGCGCGAATGGTATTTCATAACACACAAGGGAAGCCCGTCTCTCCTGGAATTGTTTCCCTCCATGACTTGCATTAGTGATTAGTATTTCAATGAAATTTCACTACCTACGTTCTCTTCTTCGCGCTCGGTGGTCTCTACATTTCCTTCTAGTAAGACTCGAGTTCCTTTCAATTTCCTTACTTATTTTTACAATTCACATCATCTACATTATCACTATATACTACCACACTATAATGTCACCATGACCAGCTAACAATTTAAATGAGATATTACTAGTTACTAGGAAGTATCTATCTACTAATTTTAAGCAGCGATTCGACCAAAGTCGTGCCATTTTTCACGGCAAACTTACGTAAACGACTAGCAAATTTGATGAAATTCTATCATAAGCTGTTAACTCGCCGACATATCTCCGAGAATATGGCATTTAGAGAATTATTGTTTAGATAGAAAAGGAAGATCAGTTCATTAGCTATAAAAATGGTCATTATGACTTTTTCCGAAAACTCGACAGTTTTCGAGATAACGGCTCCGAAACAGCCGATAACAGCCCTTTACTTGTTGCTCCTGCTCTGAATCCAGGAGAGCAAATTCGAGAAATGGAGACAAAAGCGGGCGGACAAATTGTCCAATAACTCGAGTAAAAATGGATATTTTTTGATGATTCAAAATTCACGTGAAAGAGAAAACCCACAGCTAGGGTATCCTGGGTCTGGGGCATCGTTTTTATTTTTCTTGAATGTTGGAAACCTAGGCTAAATTTTTTCTGCTTCGATATATATCTCTCGACTTATAGAAAATTCATCCATATTTTAATAAATAATAGTAATTTAGTCGTGTCTTTCTTGATAATGGGTCGCCGAAACTTATCGAAGGAGCCCCTAAAGGTTGTTTCATTTTCTTTCTTTTACATCCCAATAAAAAGTAACTTCGAATATGTTGATTTTTTGACATTTCCGGAGTTTTGAAAGTTGGCTGAAAAAAATGTTGAAGTTGGCACAAAAAACGAAGAAACCATTGGAAAGGGGGCATTTCAAGCATTCCAGTGATGTGCATTGCGAACCGATACGATAATTCATAATTTTTTAATACCCGATTGATGCCACAAAAGTCAAAAAATCAACATATTAAAGGTACTTTTTATTGGGTTGCAAAAGAAAGAAAATGAAACAACCTTTATGGGCTCATTCGATAGGTTTTGGAGACCCACTATCAAGAAAGACCTGACTAAATTACTATTATTCATTAAAATATGGATGAATTTTCTAAAAGTCGAGAAACATATCGAAGAAAAAATTTAGCGTGGGTTTACAATATTCAAGAAAAATAAAAACGATGCCCGAGACCCAGTGTATCATAGCTATGGGTTTTCTCTTTCACGTGAATTTTGGATCATCAAAAAATATCCATTTGTACTCGAGTTATTGGACAATTTGTCCGCCCGCTTATGTCTCCATTTCTCGAATTTGACCTCCTTGATTCAGAACAGGTGCAACAAGTAATGGGCTCGTTTCGGGGCCGTTATCTCGAAAACTGTCGAG
The DNA here is from genome assembly GCA_946251905.1 of Cryptocephalus moraei. NCBI lineage: Eukaryota > Metazoa > Arthropoda > Insecta > Coleoptera > Chrysomelidae > Cryptocephalus > Cryptocephalus moraei. Next base: position 11,516,671 of record OX276455.1, read on the forward strand.
TTTTAGGAAGAAGTCATAAGGACCATTTTTGTAGCTAATGAACTGATCTTCCTTTTGTATCTAAACAAAAATTCTCTAAATGCCATATTCTCGGAGATATAGACTGAAAACGGATTTTTGGAAATTGAAGCCCATTTTTTACCATGTTCCGGGACCCGAAGAATTTACAACTTTCCGTATTTCGAAAGACCCAGTTCAGACCTACAATTGCCCCCGGTTTCATTCCTTTGCAGAATTTAACCTAGATTTTTTCCTTCATTTACTGGACTATTCGGTGGTCTTATATCGAAATTACGTCCTAACTATTAGCCCAATCGAATTAGCTTCAAAAAATGGGCTTTTTGACAGCAATTTTCCTTCGGAATTGTTTAGTGGGGGTCACTGGGAGTCTAAATTTAGATTGCCGGGGTACCAGACTCGTTGCGTCATCCGCCATCTTAAATTTAAGGGTGAACTTTTGTTTATTAAATAACTCGTTTATTTTCAATTTTACACGAAAAATAATTATTACAAAAGTTGTTTGAAATTAAATTTCCTACAATTTTGGTCTCTATCATTTTCTTCCTAGGATCGATATTTTTCTATTTATACCTGAGATGAGGTGGGGGTAAAATCTTACCATTGTATTGTCACGTTTATTGCCAATTTTATGAAAAAAATTGTCAGAACTAAAGTTGTTTGACATCACATTTCCTACAATTTTGGCATCTATAAATTTTTTCGTAGGATCGTTATTATTCGATTTATACCTGAGAAGAGGTGAGGGTGAACCTAATTTTATTGTATTATCGCGTTTATTATTGATGTTTTCGTATTAATTTTTTTTTCGATCCTACAAAAAAATTAAGTACCAAAATTGTGGGAAATTTGATGTCAAACAACTTTAGTCATAACAATTTTTCTCGTAAAATTGACAATAAACGTGACAATACGATGGTAAGATTTTACCCCCACAATCGAAAAATATCGATTCTACGGCAAAATTGATAAGGGCCAAAATTGTAGGAAATTTTATTTTAAACAACTTTGTTCATCACAATTTTTCGCGTAAAATTGACAATAAACGTGAAATGATAAGATTTCACCCCCTCCTTTTCTCTGGTATACATCGAAAAATATTGATCCTAGGAAAAAAATGATAGGAACCAGAATTGTAGAAAATTTTATTTTGAACAACTTTGTTTATTACAGTTTTACGCGTAAAATTGAAAATAAACGAGGTGCTCAATAAACAAAAATTCACCCCCCTTTTCGGGTATAAATCTAAAAATATCGATCCTAGGAAGAAAAAGATAGGGGCCAAAATTGTAGGAAATTTAATTTCAAACAACTTTTGTAATAACTATTTTTCGTGTAAAATTGAAAATAAACGAGTTATTTAATAAACAAAAGTTCACCCTTAAATTTAAGATGGCGAATGACGCAACGGGTCTGGTACCCCGGCAATCTAAATTTAGACTGCCAGTGACCCCCCCAAAATAATTTGATTTAGATTTAGATTAAAAAATTACTTCATGGAACATTAGGAATGTTCCAAACTTCCTAACTTTGTACTTCTCGTCGATATCAATATCAGGGTTCGTAGTTAGATGGAAAAATTTCATATACTGATATTAAGTTCGATGAGCTTGTACACAAGATATTCTCGAATATGTTATATTTACAAGTACCTACCGTGTGAATGGAATTCCTCAACCCATAAGGGTATTCCCGTTTCTCCTAGAATTGTTTCCCTTCAAGACTCACATTAGTACTTCATTGAAATTTCATTAGCTACGTTCTCTTCTTCGTGTTCGGTGGTTTTCATATTTCCATGAAGTTTGAGTTGAGTCCCTTATACCAATTTTCTTATTTATTTCTACAATTCCATTTGATGCAAAATGTTTCATTAATGCAAAATATGTACTAAGGTATTTTCCAAGTTAATATCATCCATATTATACAACGTGTTTCAAAATGATTGTCATCTAATCGGCTGTGGAATTCCCATGTAAAATAAAAATAAATCCCGCCTTGCGAAAATAGGAGTTTCTACTAGCTACACATAACCTCAAAATTACCTACTTAACCTTTTTTAACTTCTGGTTTTTCTCTGTCAAAAGAAACCAAATTCTGAGTATTTGTCTATTTGTAGTATTTCAGTATTTGTTTTGGCCCTGAAAAGAGCCGTTAATTACCAGCAGTATTGATTGCCAGTTTCACAATAAATGTTCGAAGTGACACTTGTCAGAATTAGATAAGTTCAAATCAGTAGAGCGCGGCACATCAAAAATTACATGCACAGAAATTCCAACGCCAACTAGATGACAATCATTTTGAAACACGTTGTACAACCAAAAACCAGAAGTTAAAAGAGGTTAAGTAGGTTATTTTGAGGTTATGTATCGCTAGTAGAAACTCCTATTTTCGCAAGGCGTTTTTTTTGAAACACGTTGTACTTCGAACCGTAATACAATCTGTACCATTGTGAACTATTACGAATATGAAAAAAAAAATATAAGTTTGTGAAACCTAAGCTGTCCAAGTTAATTTATATATCGATTTAACCATCAATTCTTTCTCTTTTTTACACCTTAGTACTCCCAAATCTTAGGGTAATTAAACTTGAACCATTAAGACATATTTATAACAATGAGGAAAATAACTGAGATTGTTAATACGTTACTTAATTTGAATTGGTGTGAATTTGTTGTTGTTGAATATTGTGAAAAAGGTCTTTTCGTGTGAGTAATTGATGAGTTGGAAAACTTGCCCGGAAAATTTAGCAAAACCCGAAAATGTTTCCTTTCATTTTTTTACCTTCATGAATTCACTGGAATATCTATAATTTCCGTTAACAACTACTATGCACTATCTACCAACGTTTTAGATAAAAATAGAGAAAATTGTTCTTTTATGATATCTGCTTCTGCAAACTATATCATTATTGTTGTTATAGTATTATTATTGACCCATTATTTCGGCTAACTCTTGTTGTCGATAACTAATGTTGTCAAACCATTTATATGAACATCTGTGGTTGTACTAGTTTTAACTGTGAATAGCTCCTTTCTCCACTTGCCACTCGTAAGTATTGGAAAAGAAAGCAAAACTCTTAGAATGCAGATATGATAAATTTTATTATCTCGATGGGACTTTCTTTTTTCTTCCATTAAGCCGAAACTAATACCATTCCGTTCGCTAGATCAATCGCGTTAATTTCTTCTGATTTCCCATCAGTTAACATTGTTTCCAATTCTTTACAAGATGCGTGGACTACTGTCATTTCGATCAATATTTCGTCTATCTTTCACTTTCAGTTCAATCTACTTTCCTTTTCAAGTAGTTGAGAGGAGTGTTGTCAGTTCTACACTTTATATTTAACGTTATAAAAATGAATATGTACCTTAATCTCTTTCGTAATTAATTCACCATGAAAGTTTAATTTCCGATCGTCATAACAATGTAATAATTCGCCTTATTAAATAATCCGATGGATCGGAAATCCTCGGGGAGTGTCCACGTTTAAATCACCATTCACTTTGTCAACAAATACACACGTTCCTAAGCAGCTTCCTGGCGAATATCTCATGTGAGGCGATTAGGGTGTATATGTACACGTTACTCAAGAATATCCGAATGAAGCTTTAAAAAACGGTGAGTAATTTAACGTTCCACCCCTCATAAACTTTCGAGTTACGAACGTGAAAAACGATTCAAATATAAATTCATTTAACCATATTAACTAATGGCGCGATTAACAATGGACGAAATAACTTTTTATTACTCGCCGCAACCTCCACTAAAAATAGTATTTTTAATGACATGGTGATAAAAGTGGGAACTGTGTTAGACATTATTTTTAAATAATTCTGAATTTTCAACATTTACTTCATTTGCTTTCCGCGTTTTATGGAACGAAGGAGAAGGTAGCGCGTTTTTGGAAAATTGGATTTTACTTTAAAAGCGTTGCGACTGAGCTCGACTGATTTGATATTTGGAAATAATTCAAAGTGGAAAAAATGTTATGTATACTCTATGCAAAACAAATCCCGATGCACGTCATTTTGATGACGTCAGAATCATCCAATACTACCAACTTAACATAGTTCCAGCACATCACAATTTATGTGTTCCGTGTATATTTTAGGTTGGCAATATATATGGTTATGTACATGTACATTACGAACCCACCACTGCGACATTTTACACGGAACATAAAAAATGGGCGACGGTACGTCAACCTAACCACATAAAACAGTGAAAATGTAGCGATGAGTAATCGTACGATGTTATATTCGCCGTTATAAGCAAACATTTCTAAGTACAAGTCATTTAAATTTAAGTGAAATGTCAATATAAGTTAGTAGTCGAGCATTTATACTCGAATCATGTAATTATATAACCTTGAACCAGGTACTTTCATCCCTGGTTAAATCGATGTAACATGTGATTAACTAATCATTCATTTGAACCTAATGTTTGGAGACTTTAAAGGTAGGTTCCCCTTGTTAAATTTAACCCCCTTTTCGGAGATCTCGTTAGGGATCTAACCAGCTAATTGTCTCAAAAACAATAAATATATATAAGAACGTATGATTTGGTGGTATTTAATTTTGCTTCATATAAATTTAAATGTTACCTTAACGTTTCTGGTCAGACGAGTTGGTCGCCGGGAAGATTAGAACTTGGTTGAATTTTGTTTGATGTAGATTAAAACGTTATCTCAACGTCTCTTGTCAAACGTGTTGTTTAAGGAGCTAATCTCTTTAAAAATTAAAACGTTAGTAATTTAAACGTTCATCCATTTTATAACAGTATACTGTTACCAAGATAATTTTGACACTTCTTTTAGTTGAAAAGCTTAATCCGTATTGGCATAGTACGTTATGGATGGTAATGTACTATATGGGAATGTATATACATTTGTAACTGCCACGTATTGTAAACCAAAATATTTATCTCGATTACCACTGTACCAAAGTGGTATTTTATTATGCACACTTTTCTCAGTGTATAATAACTACATACTATTGCCATTTTGCATGTCATCATTTCAAGAAAAAATGCACTTGTAAAAACCACTGTTTTGTAATGTGAATGTATAAAAATTTGTAAGTACCACATATCACAACTCAATATATTTATTTCGATTACCGTTAGTAAAGTGGTATTTTAATATCAACACTTTTCTCAGTGTATAATAACTACATCGTTAGTGACTTTACTACATCGCGCTCTTCAGTGCCATCTCTCGGTAGCCCAGTGCAACTCTTATAGTTCCCTACTCGGCTTACATAACCTTACTTTCAACTGATTTTGTTTGTGTTGTAAACAAATACCGCCGTCCTGTTGGTTCTGTTCTTGTATTGTTTACATGGATTACAGGTATTTACCCTTTTTTCAATTCCCTATAACTGCCTTAATCCCTGCCTCAGCAGCTGTACCTGGTGGGTGCTCCTCCACCTCGGTCACCTTTTACATATCCGTATTACTGCTATCGTTATCTACATTTCAGGTAGCATGTCGGATGGCTCCGGATGAGCTTACCTGGCCCTGGCGGCGTCGTTGCCGCCGGTGCCCCGTCGCCGTCTTCGTCGTCGTCGGCGGGCGCGCTCCGATCTGCCGCCGGCCGAGGGGACGTCGCCGCCTGTCGCCGCCTCCTGCTGCTGTCGCAGGCGGGCAGGCCGCAGGTGCGCTTCTCGAGGGACGAGCGCGGCCGCTCGGCGCTCCACTTGGCGGCGGCGGCCGGACACGCGGCCGTCGTCCGCCTCCTGCTCGACGTCGCCGCTCCGAGGGAGGCCGACTCGCCCGACGGAGACGGCAGGACGCCGATACAGCTCGCGGCCGCCGCCGGCCACGAGGACGTCCTCAGGGTGGCGGTCGCCAGGGGGGCGGATGTCGATAGGCAGGACACTGTGGTGAGTCGTGACTACGGCAAAAATGTCGCCGACCTCTTGTAATTGTATATTAACGTATTGTGAAGCTTACCATTTTAAAGGCAGGTTGCACTGTATTAATTGTACTGTATTTGAAGACTTCATCTTCTTGCAACCTTAGGATATCGAAGAGGACTCATTCCGTGTAATAATGGTACTGTAATACAATACAACTCCAATAATAGAGCGATGTTACAAAAGTGCAATAATACTGATAAACAATATTTCAGTCGACCTTAATATGATAGTGCTTACCATTTATCTTTATTTTAAAACAGAGATATTGTAGAGCGCGAATCTACATTGCAATGAAAAGACAACATACATCATCTTCTTGTAATATTAGTAGTGTAATATAATGCATTTACAATAATGGAGGGATATTTCAAAAGTGCACTAATACTGACAAACAATATTTCAGTCGACCTTAATAAAATAGTGCATCACATTTATCTCTGCTTTAAAACAGAATTATTGTAGAACGCGAATCTACATTGCAATTACAACAACATGCATACATACATAGACAATACTCCTCTCCTTGTACTAATAGTACTGTAATATAATACAATTACAATAATAGAGAAATTGCAAACATGCACCAATACTGAGAAACAATATTTAAATTTACCATAATACAATAGTGCTTAGCATTTATCTTTACCTATTGCAGAGCACTAATCTACATTACAATGACAAGACAACTTACATACATACTTACATAGACAAGATTCATCAACTTGCGATAATTGTACTGTAATATAATACAGTTACAATAATAGGGAGGATGAGGAAGTAGAATATCCTGATTTCTTCAACCACATTTCTAATAGAATTAACTTCTTTTCTTTAATTGGCTTAATTTATTTAATTTATTTTACTACACAACACACAACTAGCATACTACCTCCATCTCCATCTTTTGCTGAACTTTAATGATTATGTCCTACTCCATCCAAAGGTTACCAAAGGGTAAAATAATGCTTTACCATAATTATATATAAATGATGTTCAGCACTAACGTTATTAAAGTATACCTTGCCACAAAATGCAACTGTGCACGTTCAGATGTCAAAATAACCTCGACCTTATTACTGTTAGACATTATCAGACATTATTATACTTGCTGTACCTTTCTATTAAAGGCAAGATACAGCACTCAAGACAACACACTCAATAGGGTAGTTTTACATTGAATTATCCATTTCTTATAATACGTGGAATAAAGTTGAATAAATGTCTCACATTTTTTTTTTAATTAAGTGGATTAATTATATATACATAATACAGTGTGTAGTCAAAGTAATTTTATTTACAGGTATTCACATTTTAAAGTACCTACATCTTCTTAATGATATTCAAATGTACCATAAAATTCCTCACTTTACTTGCAAGAATTCCCAAATTTGGTCTGTGTACGCAATCCATTTGCAAATCTAATTATTGCACGCATTTCAATTTGCGACTTGCGAAAATACTCTTAGAACGTCAGAACTATATTAAACAATTATGTTTCAAAATGAGGTACTTGAACACGTTACTAAAGCGATGACTTCACCTGCAAATATGTATGAAAACAACAATAAATCGGATTAAAGGAGACATTTTCGAACGCGAAATTTTCTATAATTTAGTACCTACGCGATAAAAACAATAGAATTAATTATTTGGAACGTTACCAGATAAAATAAAATACAATAAACAAGAATTATAATAAATTACGTTTACGAGTAATAAAGTATTAAAGTCGTCTTTTTGGCTTCTGACACAAAATAGAGTTGTGAGTTATACTACAAATAAAAGTATATTGCAACCTGATTTTAAATTTTACGAGTTGGCAGGAAATAACGTGGATGACATAGATGACGAAATTATATTCGTGAATTGTGATAGATGGGGAAAACATCACTTTTAGCATTGCCGGAAGGGTTTAAATCATCATTTTGAAACTCTAGAGGAAATTATGGCTCCTATGGATATTTAATGAGGTTGCGCTATCGTACCGTAGTTGGCTTGCCCTAGTGGAGTCGACCACTAAACCGACTCTGACCAAATCCTTGTATAAATATTTTAAAGAAACCCTTTTGCAGAAGTGTACTAAATCTAACCGTTCGTTCGTTCGTTTCACAGCACGCGAACACCGCCTTGCACGAATGCTCGTGGAAGGGATTCAGCCGTTGCGTTCGGCTCCTGGCGTCTGCGGGAAGTGACCTCTCTAAAAGCAACCTGGGCGGTTTCACCCCCCTGCACTTATGTTGTCAGAACGGCCACAACCAGTCCTGCAGGGAACTGCTGCTCGCCGGTTGCGATCCGGACGTGCAGAACAACTACGGCGATACCGCTCTCCATACGGCTGCCAGGTAAGGGAGACAAACCAAATGTTATGAAATTGTTTTATTGATTTTACCACCGCTACATTTCCCAAAAGGTACGGGCACGCGGGCGTGACGAGGATCCTGATCTCCGCCCAGTGTCGAGTCTCCGAGCAGAACAAGAACGGCGATACGGCCCTGCACATCGCCTCGGCGATGGGTAGGCGAAAGCTGACGCGTATCCTCCTCGAGGCCGGCTGCGACAGGGAGATCCGCAACAAGCAGGGCGAGACGGCGCGAGACATCGCCCTCAGGAAAGATCTGGGCGAGATCGTCGAGATACTCGACGACTGCCGATCGCCGAAGGACAAGAAGGCCAAGGAGAAGAGCAAGAAGAGGTCGAAGAGTAGGGTGAGGTTCGAGCGAGGAGACGATACTGCCGGTAAGGTTGAGACATGGATGCGAGATTTACACGGAAGTGGTGCATGCGCGGTAGCTGTAGAGAAGGGACCGGTTTCTCATGATGAAAACTGTGGCTCGAATCTAATCTTCACGGATTCGACTAATCAAAAACGACCATTACTCGTCCGCTACTTCGCATGCGCCAGTTCCGTGTAAATCTTGTATCTCTGGATAGAGATTAAGTTGAAAAGACTTAAGCAAAAGCTAAAAAGATTTGTTTCATTATCCTTTTTAAACTCTTAACTTAAACTTGAATCTTTGAAAATTTATTTATTTTTCAGATTTAAGCCATAATGTAGAAAGGCCCAAGCACTGGTCCCCTTATGGTTGCCATTATTATCCAGACCCGGAAGCTTTCCCCCCTCCTCGATTGGATTCACTTCCTCCAGAACCGCTCAAAAGGGGAGAACAGTATTATTTGGACCTTGCCGGTAATAATAATTTAATTCTTCCAATTCCTCGGCTATTTTTCATTTTCAACATTAACATACATAACTTAAAAACTTCTAAAATTGCCAAATACTGATGCTCGTCTACATGGGTAAATCTGTTAAAAGGGCTTGATGAATCCCTAGTCCTTTGAATATGAAGTGGAATGTATGGAATTATTTTACGAATTTGTACCCCTAAAACAATTTAGTTACTGTTAAGAAATGTAGAGACTATATAATTGTTATAGGGCATGTGTAATAAAAATAAATAAATTAAACTGTAGGATAGCCATATAGGTAGCCTTCAGAATTGAAATTTCTATAAGTAACTGAAAACCTAATCAGAAGAAAAAATGAATTCAGTATAAAATCTTCCGCTTGACATTATCATATACAAAATATCATTTGAAAAATCAATTGTACATTAATTCGTAAATATAAGAATTTTAATTAAATGTGTTTCAAGTCCGTCTTCAATGTCGACTTCTTTACTTCAGTAGTTTCACCATAATTCAAATATTGTACCATTTTTGACTTTAATAGTAACAGTTCCTGTATTTTTGATCTTTTCTCAATTTGCTTCCTTGGGTACTAATGTATACATGCCCCAACCCATATTACGACACTAATAAATTGTTCTAAACGAAACATTCTTATCAGACAACTTACATCAATCTAGTAGTAGTCTCTAAAATGTCCTAAACCAAGTAGATACTTGTAAATCTTTCTGGTATGAAAATGGTCTGAAAAAGGCTGACTTGGAAGTTCCTCGAAGATCTAGATTAGATTTTGTCAAATGTCCTAGAATGTTCTGTTTCTTTTAGCAGTTAATACCATCCAGGATAAGGTTTGTTTTATCGGACCATGACCTAGATTACCAAGATTCAACCACTTTATTCAACCATTTCTACCTTTATTTTAGCTGTCAGAATGATTCCAATATGGCGGAAGTCGAAAAATATATCTTTTAAATCGTTTCTCGGGTCGTTTCTTCACATTTATAGAGTGAAATTTGAATGTTAGCGTGTAATTGGATAGTCAAAGTTTATTATAATCCCTAAAATTCATTAGACTTACTTATTGGAACATTGAAAGTAACCAATGTTAGTAAAAATTTTTTTGCAAAAATTACAATTTTCTAAAGTTAATATCACTTTTTCCAATATACTGATAGTGTCCTTTATCACTAAAAAATTCATCAAAACTGGGTGTGTCCGATGAGACGAACCTTTACCCTTAATCCAAATTATTGCCATTTAAATTTAAACCTTCTCGATCTCCAGGTAACATCCGGAAGGGTCCCGTAAGCATAGGATACACTTGTTATTGCGCACCCCTCTTCAGGCACCTGGAGGCACGACTCGAGCGCGACAAGCGGGAACTGCAACGCGCCCAGTTCAAGTTGGGTCAGAGGGTGGCCGGGCTCGAACAGAAACTGAGCAGGGAGCAAAGGGGGAGACGGTCCGAGAGAGTGTTCTCCAACAGCAAGCCGGTGGCGCCCGAGTGCACGTTGCCGAGGTCGAAGAGCTTGGAGATGCTCGACGAGATGAGCAGGCCTCCGCTCCAAATCACCAGGTGGGAAATTCTATGAAAACGTTAATGTTTTTGCTGAAGTACTGAACGGCAAAGCTGGTTAACATAACCTCATTTTTGTAGGTGCGCGTTTGGGGGCCGCTGGAGGCCCGAAAGGACCCTTTTATTCATATCGGAGTTCGCCACACTCTCGAGTTAAAGGCCCCCAGCGACCCCCAACAAGTTTATGCTTACAAACACATGCCGAACACCCCAAATACCAAAGACATAACCTTACATTTAAGTCGGTGCAAATTTACTACTACACTCCCGTCCATTACATTTTACATTGTCTTTTAATCATGTTTCTTGACTTAAACCATATATTCTTATGCCTTTCCCTTCATGGTAATAGTGAGTTTATCATTATGAAACATTTCATGACGAGTTTCGACTACTATCTGTATAATTTTTTTTCCATAGGAGCATGGACGAATTGGAGGGCGCGAACGTGAGCTGCGGCGAAGCAGCCCCCAGGCCCTCGGTGAAGGAGCTCGTCGCGAGGATCCAAAGCCGCACCGTCCAGAACAACGCGGACAACGACAACCACAGCGAGAGCAGCGACGACGACGATGAGCCCCCGCGATCGCAGTCGAACTTCGGCGCCGCCTCCCCGTCGAACGCGCCCCGCAGCCGGAGCGCCGTGTACAGTCCCACGAACGCGAAGTACGTCGAGCCGGAGCCGACAGCCTCAGTACTACGGTACGACGAGTATCCGCAGGTCGATCCCGATAAGCACGAGGTCAAGTTCGTGCAACATTCCACTTGTCCGACCTACTACGATCACCGTCTGGGCAACAAGCTCGCCCAGCTGGAGGTGTTCGACGGCGGCGAGAGGTACGAGGGGAAGGAGTGCCCGGGTCGGATCCTCCTGGTGCAGAACCAGGATCAGATAGATAAGGACACGAATAACGATTCCGGGTATTCGACGAAGATGTACGGCAGCTCGAAGGGCAACTCGCCTAGCCTCTGCGGACAGATCGATGGAGATTGCCTCGGTGCTTCTAGTTTGGTATAAGTTTGTAGATTCCGTTTGGACGTTTCGTCGTCGAAAATAGACTGCGATTGCATAGTTTTGTTTTTATGTGACTTTAAATGGATTTGAAAAGAGCAAACTGCGTGTGCCGATGAATCCTTTTGATTAACAATGAGGGCCAGCATTTTTTTCTAATTACTACTACTCCGTAGCTCTATGACTGCCTTGACTATTTGCCTCCATTCTTCTTTTTTCCTCTCAAAGTACCTATTCTCTGTGGATGTTGACTACCACATTGGCCCACATAACTCTATTTACTTCTAAACAAGGCCGTTGATGTCAATTTGGTCTGCATATATAGATTTCGCAGCCAAGGTATTCGTCTGCATCCCATTGGTCTTCGGCCTTCTATTTTCCCTATAGGATGATCTGAAGCAGGTGATATTTATCATTTCGCATGATGTATCCGAAATATTCCATCTTTCTGAGTTTGACAGTTGCCAGATATTTTAATTCTCTGATAAGCTGCAGAATGGTTTCATTTGTTACATGATGTATCCATGAGATCCTTCAATTCGACCCCTTATTTCTCGGGAGTGGTCCCAGTCCTTGTTCAAGGCGCAGCTGAGATATGTAAATATATGGCTGTTGTGAAAGCCACATTGTTAACAGTAAACTGTGGGTTTCCGCTACTTTTTTTTTACTTAAGTAACAGCTATAAGAACTCTGTCGTCATTCTTGCTGGTCCACTTCAACATTAGCTAGATCCTTGTTGATGTTACCTCTCCATCCTAGCCTAGGTTTTCCCAGTGGTCCTTTTCCTTCTGGTGCTTCCTGCCATATCCGTTTTATTAGTGGGTTGTATTAACGTCTTTGTATATGCCCTGCCCATCTTAATCTTTCGGACTTTATTTCCTGAATGATGTCAGGGCTTTGATATGTTTGCGCAAGTTTTAAGTCGCTTTTCATACTGGCCGGCTTCAGGTGCTCGGTATGGACCATATATCATTCGCAGGATTTTTCTTTCAAATCTTCTTAAAAGCTCTGTATCGCGAACTGTCAGGGTCCATGTTTCACTGGCGTAGGTTGCTACTGGTCGTATTACTGTTTGATAAGTTATGGTTTTTGCCTTTCTAGTGATAAATTTTGACTTTAGCATAGTTTGTATTGCAAATGTATATTTGCTATACATGTACAAATTTGCTTGTGTGATACGCTCTTTAATCCCTCCTGCAAGTTGTTGCCTGTCGTTATCACTGAGCACAGGTACTTGAAGGATCGCACATGCTCAAAATTGTAGACGTCCATTGAGAGACATGCATGTATGTGGTGTTTTCTTCATTTATTCGGAGTTTCTTTTTCTGCCTTTATAACGTTTTCCTTCACACTGACTGTTTTTCTAATGAGGAATGGATATAGCTCAGACCTTTGAAAGTAACATATATGCAGGACAGTAACAAGTAAAATCCTTTTCTGCACTTAAAGCCCTTCATTTTTAATGTTCCCCGTGTTTTTTTATTTGCTCTTTTCAATTCTAACATTTTGTATTCACGTTTTTGGTGTATATAAAGCGACATTTACACCGAAAAATTATTTTGCGCTGGAGCGCCGGATAGTGTTCGTTTTCAGTACAAAAAAAGACAAAAACAATAAGGGAGAGAAGAGACGAAAGGGTAATCAAAATTTTATTTAGTGCCTTCTAATTCGTCTGCTTATATATATTTTTTTACTTTAATTTTTTTGCGTTGTAAATCTCCCATTAATATTTTTTTATAAACTTTCCTTAAGGACGTGTAAAAGGTGATATTTTTCAGATGTTGAGATGTATGTATTTATTACACACCCATATTGTTTAGTTATAGTTGTTTATCATAAAAAGAGTACATATATATCATATGTTTATATGGTTATTTGAAAAAATCTATGTATGAAATTTTTTATCGATTTGGTTAATAATTCCTGTTGTTGAGAAAAAAATCTGTAAATATTATATAGAGAAATATATTTTGACTTGCTGTTTTATTTACATAAACCTTACAATTCGAAATTCAAATTGGCCCATTATATATTGATGCTGTTGCAGTGAAGCTTCTTGCCAGAGAAAAACTGACATAACGAAAAATCGTTAATTAACTTTGAAGCGTCTCCTCTCGAATTAAATGGTGGGAAAGGCAATTAAAATCTGAATGTAGTAAAGCCATGACCGAATTTCGATGTGGGAAAAACCGTTAGATCAATTGATGTTAGTTGAGACCATGTTTTCGAATTCATAACGCAACGCTTCATATAGTTTAAAAGGGAATGGCTATTATTTTATAGATTTCTGATTCAAACATATCGTTTAATAACTATTACCCTAAGTACTAGCTACATATTCACATCGAGGTTACATACCTCGAAATTTCACTACTGCCTCGGAACGATCCTCGCCTTGAACGGTACCGGTCCCGGGGTGACGCCGTCCCTCCATTCCGCCCTCGGCCGGCATCCCGGTACCGCGCTAAAGGTGAACCTCTGGAGCATGCCTGCGACGAAGAGGAATATGTTAGCTCTGGCGAGCGACTCCCCGAGGCACCTGTGCTTCCCGACGCCGAACGGGACGAAGTTGTCCGGCAGGGAGATCTTCCCTCGCTTGAGGTACCTCTCGGGCATGAATAGCTCGGGCCGCTCGAACCCGCACTCCGGAGACAGCATGCAGTCGTACAGGTTGCCGACGACGAGGACGTCCTGAAATTGCGGGAGGTCAGAGAATGGAAAAATCTTTAACTTGCAAGGGTGCAAGTTCAAGTGTGCAGGGTGTTCCCTCTCCGCCGGTCTTTTCTTTCCAACAGAAAAGATGTATATACATCATATATGTGGATAGAACAGAGCTAAAGGTATTACAAGACAAGCCCGTCGAGATAGTTGAGAAAGATACATTAGCAACATAGAGAACAATGTACATGACGTGCCAGAAAACGTATTGAAAATCCTAAAACACCTCAGCAAAGATAAAAAGATACAGCCAGTTTAGACGTTATCCCAGTAAGACAATGAATAGAACACTATGAGAAATTCTGGTATATGGTATAACTTAACAGCTGAAGAAAACGAGAAAAAAAATAACCATAAATATAACACATATATATGTAGACGACATCACACATTTCAGGAAGTAGAAGAAGCTTTAGGTAAAACGCTATCAATTTCCATAAAATGTACAGTACCATCAGAAGAACTCTATCAAAACATTGCCGACGACAAACACAATTAAAGTTATACTAAACTGCCAGTTCCCGGTCTATTATATGGAAGTGAAACTTGGATAATCAAGAAACTAGAACTAGACCATATAAAAACATTAATATTAGTAGGTAATGAATTGAATGTGGATTCAAATACAAACAAAGTAGCTAACCATCAAAGGAATTGGTACTCTCATGTCCAATGAATGCAAAAGAACCTCGCCTACCTCGAAGTGCACTAAATTATAGGCCAAAAGGAAGGTGTAGCATAGGGCGACCTAGGAAAAGATGGGCAGTTGAGTCGGAACAGGACAATAGGCCTACCAACCTTTGGAGTACACGACGACGATATAGATAGAAAAGAAGGAACAAAACAACCTGTGTCACATGAAATACGATAGTCGAATACGTGAAGCACAAAATTAAATTTAAATATGTCTAATAATAGAAATGTCGATAGAACAAGATATGGGACAACAATAGATGCCGTAGTTACTGATAACTTTCTTTTTTATTTGCTTAAAATATTTATCATTTAAAAAAAATTGTTGTTCGTACCTTGGGGATGCGGTAACCATTGATGTAGGTGTCTTCCAGGGCTCGATGTGGTACCGTGAAGGCTCTACCACCGAACATTCGTAGCGATTCTAACACGACGCATTCTACGTAAGGCATACTGGAAAGAAAAACCACCAAATAACGACTACTGGATCAATTGATCCGCAATTCATAGGAGAACGAAAATGACTCGACTGACATCCTATTAAACATGATACTATACCTTACAAAAATTGGTAACAAAGTTACGTTTTACTGTTCTGGTAAATTTACATGTGTAAGATATGTATGACAACTTGCATGAAGCTACCCTTGCGAGTTTACCAAGTGTGTACATCCTTATTAAATACGCAGAAAGTTAATACACGGAAATGTTCAACATTATAGCATAGCAAATTTTCACATTAATGTGGTTTTGATTTGAAACAGTTTCTATAACTAGTTTTCAAAAAAAAAGTTTTATTATAGCGTCAAAAAAATGAAAAACTTGCAGTTTTCAGAAGGTTTCAGGGAAGATTACAAAATCACTTTTGTATAGGCTTTGCGGTAAAGTTATTTCCCATAAGCCACAATAATGTTTTCTGCAAGCTTACAAAGAGTTATATTACCTTCTCCTGAATTCACTTGAAGTTGTAAAACTGTTAATGTAATATGTGAGTGTTTCAAGCTTGCATTGTTGCAAGTTTTACTCAAATCAACATTGAAACTTGTACTTTCAATGTAAGTTAATAGAAAATGTCTTGTTAATTGTTTATGCTTATTAGTGCGTACTGAAACAGAGCTATATAGTAGGTATATGAGTGGTACCAGATGTGAATGTATCTGCGATATTTATATAAGTATACCTATAATAATAATTTAATAATAATAATAGTAATTTAAGTATAATAAGTCATTTAAATATAAATGAAGTGTCAATATAAGTTAATTTTACTTTTCTCAATATACTGATAGATGTCACCTTCACCACCTTCACTGAAAAATATTCCCATCAGTCTATTATTATTTAATGAATATGTTGAAGAATTATGTTTTCCTACGATTTACTTGGGACAATTCCGTCATTTCAAAGAAGGCGTTCCTGTTACACCATTTATGATGGCAACTAACGAACTCAGATGTTCTGATATTCAAAGAGTTACTCCTCATTATTTATTATATATGGCAATGAAAATAATGAGGATTAGAGTACGAGATTCACTTACAATTGCAATCAAGCATGTTGGTAAGGTAAAGACACTAATATTAATTAGGTACTAAAGAACAGATTCAGGATGAAAATCACATTGAAGAATGCATTGAATCTAATTTAGCCTTTTTACGCTCGATTCCTAAAATACAATTGGGCATTGGCAAGAAAGAAAAAAAAATGTCTTTTTGCTTACTGCAACTTCTCTATAAATTGAAAAATTCATCAAAATTGGCTGTGTCCTATAAGACAAACCTTCACTGTTGGGAACTGGGTAAACTGGGTAGGATTTTCGTTTTGGTTCAACATCCCCTCCTACCTGGGCCTATCCTCGAGACTGGGCGTCCTCCCCTTCCCCACGACGGCGTCGATCTCCTCTTGCGCCCTCTCCTGCACCTCCGGATTCAAGATCAGGTACAGGAAACAGAAGTTGATGGTGTTGCTCGTCGTCTCCGAGCCGGCCATGAACATGTCCATGCAGGTCGCGAGCAGCTGCTCCTCGGTGAAGCTCTTCGGCAGCCGGTCGACGCTCCTCAGCGCGTTCAGGTAGACGTCCATCACGTCCCGCGGCCGGTCCGGATCGTGCGTCTGCTTGTGATGGTGGAGCTCGGTGTGCAGGAACTCCCATATCCTGAGGTGGGTCGCGACGTACAGGTTGTAGCCGGACGTCTCGGGCGCCAGATACTTGAGCACCGGGAAGTGGCTGAACGCGGTGCCGACCATCGAGATCGACCTGAAGAGCTCGTTGAGGATCGATTGCAGCTCGATCATCCTCTCGTCGTCGGCGGAGTACCTCGCGCCCGCCAACATCTTCCACAGCGTGTTCAGTATCGGCACGTTGAACAGCGTGCACAGGTCGACGACTCGCTCGCCGCCGTCCGACAGGTGGAGGATCAGTTCCTGCAGCTCCTCCTCGATCAACGTCGACATGTTCCTCGTGCCGAAACCGAACTCGCGCAGCTGACGCAGGAAGAAACGCCGCTGCTCTTGCCAGAAGTCCTCGTCGACCAGGAGGATACCTAAAGGACATCGCGTTAAGCCTGAACCTAAGCCTGAGATGCGAGATTTATACGGAACTTTGTGTACTGGTGCCCGACTCGGATTCACGAACATGAAGCCAAAAACCCTTAGTCCTGCTCTGATGGCGCGTTGAAATATCCCGCTTAATACGCTATTTACTGCGCAAACTCAGAAGTAGGTCAATTTTGCCGTATGGGGTGCCAAATTGCTCAGAACTGATTGGGGTTCTAGAGTTTATTATATTTCTGTGGGTTCGCGCCACAGTTTTCGTCAATGCATGCACCACTTCCGTGTAAACCTCGCATCTTTGACCTAAACGCAGATATACTCACCTCGCCTCTTTCCCCACGTCCTCATGTCGAAGAAGTCCCCGAAGGGTCTCCCCGCGAGCCCTTCCGACAAGAGGAACTCCCTGTTGGCCTGGTAGCCGTGCACCACGACTATGACCTCTTTGCCGACCTTCAGGCCGAGCACGGGGCCGTACCTCTTCGCCATGTCGGAGGTAGCGTATAGCAGATGACCTGTCCGTCTCTGGGCCAGCGCGATCTGGGGGGCGCTCCCCAGGAACGGCCACCACCTCGGACCCGGCGGGAAGTCTTTCGGTTTCCTCGTGGTCAGATACAACCACAGGCACATCGTGAAGGCGAAGAAGGATATCGCCAGCCACATGGTTTTGGAGATGCCTGCAGGTATAAAATAGATTGGGGATAAAGCGGTGGACACTGACATATGAATGGTGTGTGAAAAAGCATATCCCATGCGCGACTCTAACACATTCTAACCGTTAGCCTAGTACCAAAGACAAATACGTATTGTCTTTGCTAGTACATAGATACTTCTGTTGAGATGCTATGGAATTCAGATGATGAACTGCAGCTGAACAGAACTATTTACAAACATTGGCGTGCCAACAAGTCGCTACACTATAGTCAGACTATAAGATCAGACTCAGCGCTAGACTTTGCCAGTAGGTTCTCGTTATAACATGACTCGTTTCAATTAAGTGTCTCGTTTGAGCTCTTTTTTACAATACAGTACTGGTAGATTCAGAAAATTCGAGGTTCACATGAATTCCAGCGCACCTTAGCTACCAACTATACTATGTAGATCCTTCTGCTACGATACCCTCTAGAACGACAAGATTTATCCTTAGAACAATTATTCTAGTAATTCCTATACAATGTTTCATAGATCTCATGGATGCCATACTTAGATTTTAGTATGTTCCAGGCATGAGTGAATTTTATTCTGTATTGTAGTACATTTTATAGTTATCGATTTTAATATTCGAGAATATACCGTAAGTTCAGGTCTACAATATTTTATCAAGTTCTAATAAGTATCACATTTAGTGACGTGTCTTAATGACATAGCTTAAGTGCATAGAACGGCGTATTAACCATTCACAAATATTGTCAATTTTAGATTCTAGTGCATTCATTGTAACTAATTATATACTAACTAGTATCTAGATGCTTCTGCTTCGGAATAGTATAGATTAATGAACGATGTTAACCTTAGGATAAGCTTGTACACACGTTCTGCACTTGAGATGATTCTAGTAACATTCTAGCACATCCAAGGCTGAAGCCAATTCTATTTCCAGCACACTCTACTTACTGAATAGACTCGAGATCTTTCACTATGACGTTCTAGAATATGGCGCAGTTCATCTTAAAGCATGACTCGTTTCTAATAAGTGTTGCATTTAAACATTTTTGATAGATTACCGCAGTACTCTGCCGTCAGAGAGTCAGCATATTCTAGATAAAAATGAATTATAGATTCTACCATATACTCTAGCTACTAATAACTATATGTATAGTACTATCTAGATCCTTCTGCTAAGATACTTGGGAACAAGATTTAACCACGGAAAAAGCTCGTTACTCTTCAGATTTCAGCTAGATTTTGGTATTAGAATATTCTAGAATTTAGCTCAATTTTATATCGTAAAATATACCCGATTTTTAATGCTACTTAAGTATCGCACCCAGTAACGTATTTCCCTAAGGGTATATGGGAGAATCCCATTCCCAGAAGGGCGGCAATGCCCTACTTCATTTACCAAATCATCCTTTTATTTATTTAATATAGCCATAATATATTATTATTTAAACTACTTGAACTGTTTTCCATTTATTATTAATTTATCGTTGCCACTGCGATTGCGTAATAGCACTTTATTACTTTCAATGCACTACGAGAGTAGCGATAGATATGAAAACTTTCACATTCGGACGGAAGTGCATATGAGGAAAAATCGCCAAGAATGGATTTATTAACTCCGTTCAAACTTTCGCAGCATCTGACGTAATGGAAAAATTGAATCAAACAAAAATGCGATATATTGGGATACAAAAAAGTGCATTAATAAATAGATCTGAAGAACACTTAAGATATTTAATTAGAAGTTTATGTGCCGTTTTATAGCATATATAGGTATTGCATATACTAATTAATTAAAAGAAAAAAAGTGAAATTCGATATAACTCTGGATATAAATTAATTTGAATGATATTTAACATGAGATTAGAAGTTAAACACTGTTATTTATGTATAGAAGTTTTAGTGCAGTAATTGTTTTTAATAGAATGTATAAGACTGGGGATTTAAGGTATCAGCTAAGAGATTTTCGAAAAATCTAAAGAAAATTGTAATGCAAATTACAGGCAGTTGTAATAATAGGTAAAAACGTACAAAATCACTTACCTAACGCTTGATCTCAAATATGTCGCTCGCACTTTCGAAACGCGGAATGCGTTTATCCGTTGCACTAATGCAATCTTTGGTAATATATAGATTTTCTCCCACTGATCCCCCAGGAAGTCCATTTGGATAAAAGGTGGGCGAAAAGCCCCTTTCCGATCGGAAAAATCAGTAATTTTTACAACCAGCAACGAAAGACACGGAAAACATGCAGTAAATGTTTGATGCTTAAAAATCGATTGTAACGTATTAATCATCCTTCTCTTCCTAAAATTATGTCTTTGGCTATACTCAATTAATCTTCCATAGTTGTGGCTGAAGCAGTTTTCCAATAAAAAGCCGTAATAAATCTACACTTTTTCTTTTTGCTAATGCTAATTATTTATTAGCATATATTATTATCACTTTGCTGAAATATTACAGCAATATTTTAATATTGCAAGTGTAAGACTGATTTTATTTATCTATTACCTTCTACCTCTTTTACTTCCATTCCCCCTGCTTTTCAAATTTTTATTTATATTTCGCCTAGAGAAAACAACACGTGGTTCGCCTAATATGAGATAAGCTCGAAATTCCGTTCTTAAAGTGGAATATTATCGAAACACGACTCAAGTGTCGGGCCCATCCCTAAGAACGGGAAAAGGGAAGATTCTGAGTGCGTCACAGTTTTAAAAAGGCGTGTTAGTCTTATATCATCGCTCATGAGAGTTGGTGTTGTTAAGTACCTACGTGATATTTATCTAACTGTGCAAAAGACATTCGTATTGAGCAGATGGAAGAAGCCACTAATTGGTGAGTTTATCACTGAGCCATTCATTCTTCTACTGTTGATTAACTAACTAACTCTTTAATTAATTAACCATCGGTATTTAGAAATAAGAAATAATCGCAGTTGTCTCTATTTGGTATTCCAAACATTATTAGTCAGTCACCGTTAGCACGGTGCCGCCTTTTATCTCAAGGCAGGGTACTCGCGCGTCTCTCCCTTAGCACTCATTGCACGTTCTTGGGGTAATTGCCACTAGTAGGTGACGGGTACCTTGCGCGTCCCTCCCCTGGTACCATTGCACGATCAGTACTAGTGTGTATTGCGTTTTCCTAGGATCTCGGGTGGTACTTCGCGCGTCTCTCCCTTAGTACCACTGCACACTCGACCCTAGATGTTTATGATATTGGTGTTTCCTAGTAGATGGGGCGGGTACTTCGCGCCACTCTCCCTTAGTACCCCCTGCACGCCCAGTACTAGTGTGTTTGAGGTCTGGTGGGTATTTTGCGCGTTACTCCCCTAATACCCATTGCACAAGCCAGACGAAAATAGAGAGAAAAACGATGAACTATTATACTGTCTGATTTGATATTTGTTCTGATTATTTGATTCTACAATTTGACGAAGTCTAAAGTAATAGAATTTATTATTGTCTATATATTAACAGAGAGAATGAGTTGCTCAAAGTCGTTTTTATTTCTTTGTTCCAGAAGTGCAGTCGTCTCGAACTCAATTGATCTCAGACTCAGTTCTCGCCATCTAGCCCACACAGACAGTTTTTTTAACAAATTAAGTGCTTACATATTAATTTTTTTTTGTCTTAAGATTTTGTTACATTAATTACTTATACTTCATTTACTTTCATAGTTATTATTATTGTTATTATTAGGTGTCAATATTATGGTTTATATGGATTATTACCTACTATTATCATAATTTTTACGTTCTACAAATTAATTAAAAGAGGGAGTATGTAATACACAAGCATTATGTTGCTCCGAAATTTCAGCAGTTTGTTTGTCCTGGTTTTTAGATTACACATAGTACTTATTTATTCTTTTTTTAGTTGTGTGCGTACACATGTACCTAAGCATTAAAAAGTGTAATGAAATAAAATGTCCAATTCCATATAGTTACATTAGTTACGTTATAAAACCAAACATTATTTTAATACAAATTGAGTATCAAAAATAGAATGCGTCCCCCTTTTCCCACGTTTCCCCGTCGTAAAAATCTTTACGTCGCGGTTAATGATGATTGGATCTTTTGCGTGAATGTGGAGAAGAAAATCGATTCGTCGTTTCGTTGCCGCTTATTCTTGTTATTCAAGAGATTTATAATTAGAATTATTACACAGCCATTTGTACTATCTATACAGAGTTCGATAAATCCATTTGTGAGAATATTCAATGGAATAAAATGATTAGTAAAGGAACGTTACTGGGAAACTTCCGATTGTTAGTCACTCACGTTAAGGTTAATACTTTATTTAAAAGAGTGATGTCATTTCAACATTGAAAAGGAATTTTGTGTGAGTGTGTGAATACGTACAGTCTTGGACTGGCCCAACGGGAACATACAATAAAAAAATGGCGATGCGTCCATCGGGCTACTTTCTCATATTTTATTATGAATATTTAAAGTTTAAAAACAATTTGTTAGGCGGATTTGGAGAGAATTTCGAAAAACCGAAAAACGACAAGGGTAAAGTGCCCTTCAGAAACGTTTTACCCAACAGTGTTATTAAACTTTATTTTACACATTTAGTAGCAGACTAAATACTGAAAGTTTAGAGAAATATATTCAAGTTTATTTCGAGAAAGTTTCCAAAAACCGAAAAGCGACAAGTGTAAAGTGTCCTTCAGAGGAGATTCAGCCAAAAACATTATTAAACTTTATTACTATATACATTCGACACTAGAATAAATGTTGAAAGTTTAAAACAAATTTTTGAGAAAATCTCTAGAAACTGAAAAACAACATGAATAAATTTCCGCTTATCCCAGTCGATTTGAATGAAAATCTTATTGGGAGGTTCTGCTGAAAGACAAAGTCTGAATTCAAGGTTGAAACCATTTGCGATTTTTACTTTGGGAGAAAAACGTACCACGATATATACACAAACATTTTTTTCAAAAACATGTTTTTTGGACTCGGGGACCTTAATGCTAATAACTAAAATTCGAAAGGATTACAATGCTTCTCATATGGAATGCCTCATATCAGAAAGTTATAAGATAAAAATAAAAAAAGAGGGTTTTGGACAGAATTTTGAAAAGAATTAAATTTTATATTTATCAAAGTGTACTTGACCAACTATTGGAAAACGTAGTAACTTTACAACGCTTAAGTAGATTATTAGTACATACTTTTAAAACGTAAGTTAGGTACTGAAATGTTAACGTTGTATACAGAAAATGTGGTAAAGTTTTAGTTTCTAATCATGTTATTACTAAACATTTATAATGTATGCGTTGTTGTATCATATGATAGAGTGATATTAATTTTTATAATATGAAAACACCTGGAGAACCAAAGTTGCGCACAGTAAAGCGCGCATTAGACGATTAATATTATCTATATCTATATGTACACATAATAAAATCGTTAACAGATTTGGTTTCTGCATGTTAATCTCCAAAATGGCTGAACCAATTTGAATGTGGGTTTCAGTGTAGTATTGAGATAAGTTTGGAATGAAGGCCATTTCATGTTGCAAAATTCAAAACAAATGAAAATAGTTTATTGTTGACAGGCAACATCGATAGCGTCACAAGAGTGTAGGAAACTGATATGAAACTATCAGTCGACCACTATAGATTTACCATGTATAGACTGCAGAAGGAGCGAGAGGAAAATAAACAAGACACACGTTGCTTTCTAGCTTTAAATGAGCGGAGCTAACAACCCAGTAACCATGATGCTCTAACCTTTATACCCTCGTGTCAATAGAATCAAGAATTTGATATCTTCGAAAACTATTGGGGAAGTACAAGAAATGAAATACAACAAAATAAATATTGCGGGAAAAAGAATATTGAGTAGAAAAAGTTCGTTTTCTTGGAGTTTATAATCCACGACCGCCGAAATAAAAGTAAGCAACGTAACCCTCAAGGCTATATAGAGGTACCTACCACTCACATGAAAAATTGTGCGTCAAAAGTTTTTCTATTACCTGTCTAAGAGTAAAATTACCGTCAATATAGGAGCGACTGGCTCTGAAACCATTTCTTAATATAAGTTTCTATTCTGTTTTTTAGTATTTTGCCATAGGTTCTTCCCACTGAATTTAGTTCGTCTATAGTTCACACAATTTCTACAATCGCACTTCTTGTAGATATTGCTAATACATGCTGTAAGCCATTCTTCTGGTAGGTAGGTCTGCTCTTCCTAAACTAAAGGCTACTCAGGAATAATATACATTGTGAAATGTCCTCATAGTATATTAATATTGTGAAATAATTACTCTTTGAGACAGTTATTAGTTACAACGGTGAGAAATTGTTACGAGCGTAAAATTCACAATATTACTATTTGAAAGTTAACGTTAAGTTAGAACATATGTTAATTGATTCTTCGTTTAATTAGTCAAATGCTAGCACTGCTATTACCCTTGACATGTTATCATACTTCTATACGTTGAATAACATGATTATTACAGCTACAGCTACGATCGGTGTAGCTGATCTTCTTGGCTGGCGTGATCCGACCGGGTCCGACCCTGTCGAGTGTGTGTGTGTGTGTGTGTGGCGTGTGCTGCAACAAAACCTTCTCTCTTCCATTCAAATTCGTCAGTCGGTCGGTCTGCAGGTGAAGTAGGTCAGTTCATCGCGCACACTTTCAATTCGATTTTTTTTTCCGTGGGAGCCTCTCTGTCGTGCAACTCGTTCAGTTTTAGATTCAGTTCGAAGCAGTGATCACCATGAGCAACCAGCAATATTATCCCTTCAAGGTGAGTACGGATTCTTTGCCTGGCAGGCGTGGCGAAGTATAGTTAAGAGCTTGGGCGTTGGCTCTTGGATGATTTTAGAAAACTCAAAAAATGCCGTAAAAGCTGTTGCTGTCAGCGAGTTTATTGATGTAATTACAAGAAAACCATTCGGCTTCCACATATCTTCGTCGCCCGGCTTGTCCCTTAATTATTCTCTTCGAATTAACATAATCGACCGTAATATCAGCACCGATGATTCATGCGGTCAATTTATTCACCTAATTGGGCACCGAAATAATCAAGCTGGCCGTGTTTATCTTGGTGATTTGATAAAGTGTCGTAATTTATTAAGTAGGCACGTTACCACATCCACTAATTAAGACATGTCACAACCATTTCAAAGGAGAGGTTGGTTGGGAGTGCTCGCCACGTACACGTTAGGCAACCCCATATCCACGTTCCTAGGGGATTCACGGGCGAAGCAAAAGATAATAGCTTCATAGCTTCACTTATTTCTATTGTTGATCTTCTACGGTCTGCACACGTTAAGGAATCAAATTAAAGTGGTTTAAATAATTTTACTGTAGAAGCTGACCTTGACGTGAAAGAACCTTGACATCTGACATGGTTTAGGATGTAATGCAATGTTAAACACGAAGTCGTAAACAAGTGGATACATATCGACCTGACTAATAATAGCCTTGTATTCACCTTTGAATAACATTTAGAAGGCCCAACAATCTTCATAATGAGAAAACCATTCATGATTTCACCGTGATGTGGCTGGGTGATCGTGCACCGAAAATGCTGTGGCTCACCTTGTGGCCAATTCGTCCTTAACGAAGTAACGATTTTTCTTAAAAGTGACAAGCAATTTGTATTCAGAAATCCAATGTTATTGTTATAAGCCTCAAATTTCATTAGTAGCGTGAAGTTGAGTAACTTCATCACTCTGATCACTGATTGGTGATTGGTTCATTAAACGGAAAGTCGCCCCTAGACGAATTTATGAATTGAATTCCGGAAAGGTTTGAGGGTTGGATGATAGCGAAAAGCTTGTATTTTGGGAACCATGGTGAAGGTAGTAAGAAAAATTCTATTCAAAACAGCTTAGTGGGAAAGAAATAGGCGGAAACGAGCACGTTGGAAGAATATAGGGTGACCGAATATAGTTGAAAATGTGGTAGTAGTTAAAGGATAGTTGATACGGAATGGCACTTCTGTGATATACCCTTCGGGTAATTTGAGGTTGAATTCTTTTGAAAAATCCGTCAGAATTATCGATATTATCATAATATGGGAGGAGGCAAACTGGGCACCAAACGGACAGGTCGTTTTGAAGGACAGAGAAACTGGGCACCAAAAATTCAGATGCACCTTTTTCTTTGAGAAAATGGGGCACCAAGTGCAAGTATGGATCTTGACTATGAATAAATCACAACCAACTATAACATCAACAAATCGACAACAGTACTTAAACTAGACATAAAAAACATAGTTTACTTTAAAAGTAATTATTTACTTACATTGATTAAGTAATAAAAAGTTTAAACAGATTTCTTTTGACTATATTCATCACTAGCACTTCCTGATTTTACCATGTTGTTATGACATAATTTAACAGAAAAAAAAAAATTTATAGCTAAAATTCACATGTAAGAGAGCTGTACAATGTTACAGCAAACCATATGAGATTAGCACAAAAATTACATATAAATACAAAATTATGAAACGTAGAGCATAGGAATAGTTTATAACGTTATGATTGGATGTGTAAACATGTAATATAGAGATTCAAGAGCGAATGTTGTTGAGTACGAAAAACATTTTACTTGAAAAATACTTGAGGATTATTTTGGGTCAAGTTTTATTTGTCCTAAGTAACTTAAGTAAATTTTCCTTTTTCTTTCTTTAAGTAAAGAAAAATCTTAAGGAACGTTTTTGAATACCAACCCTGGATTCACCTTGGAATAACGTTTAGAAGTGCCAACAAATTTTTATACCTTCACAACATCAAAAGCATTATACCTACCACAATTTCACCATGATCTCCATTGTCTACACAGTGCACGCCGACGGTGTACCCGGCGGACCCGTTCGACCCGGTCGCCGACGCCGAGACCCTCAAGAAGGCGATGAAGGGTTTCGGCTGCGACGAGAAGGCCATCATCGAGATCCTCGCCCGCAGGGGCATCGTGCAGCGTCTCGAGATCGCCGAGACTTACAAGACCTCCTACGGCAAGGACCTCGTCTCGCAGCTGAAGAGCGAGCTCGGCGGCAAGCTCGAGGACGTGATGGTCGCGCTGATGACGCCCCTGCCGCAGTTCTACGCGAAGGAACTGCACGACGCCGTCGCCGGCCTCGGCACCGACGAGGAGGCGATCATCGAGATACTGTGCACCCTGTCCAACTACGGGATCAAGACCATCGCGCAGTTCTACGAACAAAGTAAGGATAAACGTGGCTCACCAATGTCCGCATTGGTAAAATATGAACGTCGCTGAGGTCGCTCAGTAGACTTGTGGGTCTGTAGTTCTGGGATAAGTTTCTGGTCCTTTCCAATGATTTTCGCCTTCTTCCATTCCTCTGGATCACATCTTTCCTTGAATGCTGAGCAGCATCTTGGTCCTGCTTTCGATGAATTACAATACTGATATACTAGGCTGGACGCAGCACAGTAATCTTGGCTTCTTAGTTTTCCCTTTTTGCATCTCTATGCAATCTGATATACTGTTTTCTATCTTCATGGTCTCCTGTTGTTAACCACCTGACACCTGAGGTATGCTTGTTTCTTTGGTTTGACTAGTGTCCAATTCCGCTGTACACCAATTCATGCTTTTTGGATTGCTTATTTCAGTTTCTCCCAGAGCTTTATGAACACAGATCTTTTGACCATATACTTCAGCTGGTCCTTCTTCAAACTTTTGTCTTCTAGTTGCCAGTTTTAACTTATATAATAATTTCAGTGCGATATTTGATTCCTTAATTATTTTTGGAAAACTTCCTTTGTAATGCTCTTGTAGGTAAGACAAATTTGCTTGTACTGATAGTTTCCAATTACTACTTTCCCGAAAAGTTAATTAATTAGAATGTTCTAGTTATCAAATCTGTTACAGTGACCCTTTACGTGTTATTTACTTATTCAGTAATGCATCATTTTAATATAAAAATCACTTCGATGTTCTAAATGACTTCAAATTTTAAGAAGTTCTTTTCTTGTTTTTACGGTTTTCGTTTAAAATTGAAATAGGCATTCCACTTTGGTTTGTTCCTTACAATAAAATACTTCTCAAGAAAAAAAATCTTAATTTAGAAGCGTCTTAAGTATAATTTAGAACAGAAAATGGTCTCATTGTGGTGTTGGGTGAATAAGCAACAGTGCATACTACTTAATAACAACTATTTTGTTTCAGTGTATGGAAAACCATTAGAAAAGGACCTCAAAGGCGACACATCCGGGCACTTCAAGAGACTTTGTGTATCACTAGTTCAAGTAAGTGCATCTTTACATGAATTCACATTTCATACCTTCCTCACCTTGAAAATTACTCATTTATGATTAACTAAGAGGAGTCATAAAAGTATATCAAGGATTAGCGTGAGATAACATTATTCCACAAGTAAAGTAAATCCTTTTGTGTTCAAGGCGAATCGTGACGAGAACCAAGGAGTGAACGAGCAACAGGCCGTAGCAGACGCCGAGGCTCTGATCGAAGCCGGTGAGGCGAAATGGGGAACAGAGGAGTCCATTTTCAACTCGATCCTGATCACCAGAAGCTACCAGCAGTTGAGGGCGACATTCGCTGAATACGAGAGATTGACCGGAAAGGACGTCGAGCAGGTGATCAAGAAGGAGTTCTCCGGAAGCGTCGAGAAGGGCCTCCTGGGAATCGGTAAGTTCAGACATTAAGGGCGGTATTCACGGTCGTTCATTAAATAGTGTTTCTTGGGAAATAATGATGACTTTACCAAGGGCGACTCTTGTTGAAATACTCAATGTATGTCAGAGTCACCGTAGCTTCCTTAGACGACCTTCAACGCTTCCTTTGTCCCTTAGTGTCATCTGTGGACCTAAAATTTGTTCATAAAAATCTTAAGTATTCACATAA
The DNA here is from genome assembly GCA_946251905.1 of Cryptocephalus moraei. NCBI lineage: Eukaryota > Metazoa > Arthropoda > Insecta > Coleoptera > Chrysomelidae > Cryptocephalus > Cryptocephalus moraei. The sequence goes on from OX276455.1 coordinate 11,545,851, forward strand.
CCTCGATCCTTATTGAAATGTTTCATTAAAAATTTGTTTTGTTTCATTCCACAGTAAAATGCGTGAAGAGCAAAGTGGGATTCTTCGCTGAACGCCTCCATGACGCCATGGCGGGCTTGGGGACCAACGATAAGACGCTGATCAGAATCATCGTTTCCCGATCTGAGATTGATCTAGCCGATATCAAACAAGCGTTCTTGGACAAATACGAGAAGACTTTAGAGGACTGGATCACTGTAAGTTCGACTTTTCATTATTTTGAGTCTATAGTGCCTTTGAATGATGAGAGGTGTCTTCTAGGGATCTTATCCACTAGTTTTAATAAGTCCTATACAATTCTGATGTGTTGTGAATGTTTGTAATTCGTAGATGTTTCTTAAACTTCCTCAAAAAAATGGTTTTTGTTAAAATTTTCTATAAATACTTTTTCACCAGAAGCACCTAGCATGTTAGATATTCTTTAGATTAATTTGGAATCCTCCTTTCGAACTTATTGCATGCAATAGCTTGTTGTGATATTAAAAAGACTCACTTCATTAACCATATTACTTCAATGTGGTGTTTACCCTGATTCCGTTACAGCCGGTGGTTCTGAATGCTTTACACTTACATTTTGTATGTGTAATAACATAAGGCACTGAAAATTTTAAACTGGATTAATTCGATCGCAGAAGTACCAAACATGTTTCAGCCGATACAGCAATTTGTTTTTGATTGCAAATTTGGTCAAGTAACTGTTTTATTTTATTCGCTGAAATTAATTTGGAACGACTGTGCGTATTCTGAAACACCAGCCAGTAAAACCTCACTTCTTTTTCAGGGTGACACCTCAGGGGATTACAAGAAGGTCCTCTTGGCCATTATCGACTAATAACTTCACAAAAACAGTTCTAACTCTATGTACATGTACTCTTCTATCCTCACAAGATAAAAACGAACCGATAAAAGGCTTCATTCAAACACATTTATATATATGTTTGCAGGACCAAGCTTCCAGCGAACTTAAGCTTGTGTTGCGAACTCTCGTCTGTTATGGCTAAGCAGAGCCGAGCTTCTGAGCATTCGTGGGCCCACAGTATATACGACGAACTGCCTTACAATGAATCAGGACTATTGTACTATGTGCTACTAATACACACTATTAATTGCAATTATTTTTGTATGTATGTTTATGAATAAGGTTGATAGGATGTTCAATAGACAAGTCATCAGGAGAAAGCTTTTATTCAAAAAGTACTTAAGGGTGAATATCTTTACACCAAACGAAATCTTACGAAACTAACAGCCTATTTCGGTAATGTCAATTAATTTAAAGAAATCGACATGACTTTTTTCATTGCACATCCAAAATATTGCATTTACATCGTAGTTTTAGTATTTAAGAGATGAAAATGTTTATGGGCCCTTTATTTTCGTTCTGTTTTAATGTTATTGTATTTTCAAGAATTTATTTATAAAATATATACAATGGAATTTGTTTATTCTTAAAAAGATTCAGAATGACATTACCACCATAAGACCTTGCTGAACTGAGAAACCCCGAGTCACTCATTTTTCCGGATGGGTGGTTTTCGGCAACGATTATAGACTACTACCAGGATTGCTCAGTTCGCAGAATCTGCCTGCCAAAAAATCTGTGACGTCACCACCGGTGCTGGACAGAAGATAGAGATTTATTCATTTTACTGTAGTAAACAGTAAGATTTATCATTGTAAACTGTACGGTTTGCGTACATACTCTACGTAATCCATATTTACGTACGATATCCACATCACGTTTTCCACAGATCAACACGTAAACGTACTTCAGCACTGGTGGTGACGTCACAAAACTGTCCAACATTGCTCAAATGTAAGTGAGCAATCCTGGTTAGTCTATAATTGTTGGGTTTTCGGTACATTTTCCAGTAAATTCCACGAATTAGACTTAAGCTGATTTATTTTACGAAATCTGAACAGTTCATGGATAAAATCAACACCTTAAGTAAATGATATATTCAGATTTTTGAGAACATTAATTTTTAATTGTCGTTACAAAACAAAAATCTTACATCTAATCACAGAACACGAAAGTTATCCACCCTACGTGATAAAATTATTTTCTAATTTCATTCTGAAATACATTAGTGAGATGTGAGTGAGACAAGACGCGGAATGCCCTGAAGAGAATAAATACTGTAATAAAAAAATAGGTCCAATTACAATAAACGATGAATTTAGTTAATGAAGGTGAGAGATTAAATGTCAGGAATACACCATTGTTCTATAAAGGTCGATAATTAGTTATCGACGAAATTAAATAATAAATTTTATACCGTTCGTTTCACTTGATAGTGATTACATCAACTGGTTAGAAAAGCGAAACCCTGTAACACTCGAAGTTTACCCTAAATGTTCAAATGTACCTAAATAATAAATTTTTACTGTCTTGTTGTCTACGGTTCTCACCAGACGATACGTTCAACAAGTGAAATTCTTTCCATTAATAACCTGAAATTAAAAAAAAAGGATATCAGTTGTAAACTATGACTAACTGAAATGTAGGGTGAAGGTAACTGTGGAAAGTCAATTATCACTCCAAGAATAGTTGTCTTCCATTTTTTTTAACAGACAAGTCTAATAAAATATGAAATGGAGTTGGAAGGAATGGAAAATGGAAGATTTTGACACAAGAGAAGCATTATCTGCATTAAATGTACTTGCACAACGATCCATTGACATTTCACCAAATCATAAGATATTTGCACTGTGCTGATAATTTGCAGCTTAGCCTTTAGGATAAAATATGGAAATATGGCCGCTAATGGATTTGTTATTGAAAATTGGAGTCCTGGACTATGATGAATCCATGATTAGATATTATGGGAAGCATTCGTGCAAGCAGTTTATATGAGGCCAGACCACAAGGTTTGGATACAAAAATATGGTGCCTCAATTCCGCCACTGGTTACTTCATAAACTTTGATATGTACCAGGGAAAAAATCCAAAAGCAAACACGGTTTATGAAAACCACTTTGGAAAATGTGGTGGTCCATTGATGCACATGCTTGATGAAATGTTGGGTGTTGGGTGTTGATTCGGTGTTGTACCGAAAGGAATTGGAAGACAAAAGACTACCAAATCCAGCATAACACTCAACGGAGTTTCGGACAATCTGAGATATGATCGTATTGACCACTTGCTAACCTATATTCCCATCAATAAACGAAGTCGTTGTGGGACTATGTTTACAATGTAATGTAATGTTTCATAGAAACTAGTTATGTTGCTCTAGCTTCTGTATGCCATAAACAGCTAGGCGTTACCTATATGTAAAAACGAACATATTAGTTTTTCTATTAAAATTTATAAATACATCAATAACAAACCATTTTTGATACATGTACATACAGACTTTTTTTATCATTTTTATATGTAAAAAATTAATCTCGCCTTTGAAGGGATAAAGTACTGCATACAAAACTGGGCGGGTGCGAGTTCGGTCCCGCTACCCTTTCACACAGCGGGGTTTCAATACGAGTTCGGACCCAGCCTACCTGCTCGCAGTGAGTCCGATTTCGGATTCGGATTACCAGTAGAATGAACCATTTTTCAAGTAGGCAAGGGAAAATAGGCAAGGAAACTGAATAAGTACAGTGAAATATTTTTGAAGGGGGCAAGGGGAAAGAGGCAAGGAAACTGATTTTGGGAATCATAGGGGGATGTTTCATAGGGCGAAAATATATCTTTCCTAGAAAACTTACGAAAAACCGACGACAGTACCCTTATTTTTCTGGAATTGATTGGTATGAATCGCACCTGTGTGGGTCCGAATCCTTGACTACCCGACCCCGGTGGGTCCGAACTCGCATCCTCCGACAAAACTACCACCCCATCTTAAGGATAAAATTCCCACCATGTCCCACCATTCGATCAACCTCACCTCTGTCATCGAATCCATTCGCCTGTCTGCCGACTCCCCCGCTCCCGCTATCCTGACCGCCGAATCTGGTGTTCGGCCTGGAACCGCCCCTGAAACTACCGCCGCCCCTTCCGCCACGGCTGCCCTTGTCGTCGGCGGACGATCCGCCCCTGCCCCTGCTCGAGAACCCTGAGCTGCTGCCCCTGTCGCCGCCGCCATCCCTGCCGCGGGGGCCGCTCGACGAGGAGCTCCTGCCGCCCCCGTCCCTTCCCCTGCCACCGCCGCTACCGCCTGAGCCGCCCCTGCCCCCGCGGCCGCCGCCGCCGCGCCTATCAGAGCCCCATCTGCCGCCGAAGCCGCCGCTCTTGCCGAAACTGCTGCCCCTGTTCGCTATGTCGGCCAGCTTCGGATTGATGACCTGACAAAGGAGTGGAACCAATGAATATCGAAAGTGATGGGGGTGCGTGAACGGTAAAATGTCGTTGGAATGCCTAATAGTCACAGATGACATAACCAAGTTGTTTGCCCACAACGGCCATATTGGATTTATTTTTGACAGGTCGTTGGAATGCCTAAATAGTAAAAATGTCAAGTGCGAAAAATGTTCCGGAAGATATGTATGTGTCATTAAGGTCTCTACAGCAATTTTGTAAAGACGAACAGTTACGCCATCAAAAACAGTGCAAAATTACCGACTTTTTTTTAAGTAAAAAGTAAGCTTATTGGAATAGAAGTTATAAAAAAAATTGTTTAACTCGAAGTTTCTTTAACTCGACTTTTTTTAAAGTCCCTTCAGATTCGACTTACGGGAGTTCCCCTGGATTTAGATTATTAAATGCTCATTCAGATACAAACCACCCAACGAATCCCAGAAACTGGAAAGTTATGATTGAGGTGCTTTTGAAGTTAGTTTCTATTATAGCCTCCTCTCTTACAGTTTAATCACCACAGAAGAAAAACGCATTTTGAGAAAGAAAACTGATCGCACTATCCCCTAAAACACTTGTGCGTTACCTGATTCGCCTCCTTGAGCACGGCGACCAGATCCCTCGCCTGCCTCGAGTTGGTCGGCGTGAAGAAGGCGTACGAAGTGCCCGTACTGTCGGAACGCGCGGTACGACCGATTCTATGGATGTAGTCTTCAGAGGAGTTCGGGTAGTCATAGTTTATCACATATTTAATGCCGTCCACATCTAAATCATAAATAGGGAAATGAATATAAGTTTTTCAAGGTCCCGCATGTACTCGAAGTTGTTACGCGAGAAAAGAACTCGGGAGATCGAAATGGAAATCTCCAAGTGAATTGAATTAGATCGAGCATTAAACACTATTATTAAATCATACGATGTACCTGATTATTTTCTAATCGGATTGTAATTGATGGAGCTGATCACTCGGTTGATCGCAATGAGTGGGAAGTCACTGAAGTCTATGAATTTTTGAAAGATTGTTGACGGATGGAAAGTTTTAATATCAACTCTAAAGGTACTGAAAAGCTACTAATAGATACAAAACGTGAGAGCTCATAATGTTACCAACTGGCAAATTTAAGACATAAATATATTGACCACTCAATTTTAAGTGTACTGTCAAAGTGACCATTGATCAACATTTCGAAAATAAAGCCATGGACGCTAACAAGTCTTGCAAATAGAAAATATTCAGGTAGTGGTAACATTAGACTAAAAACATTGACTGCCGCCAAACTAATATCTTGAATACCAATTGAATTTATTAGTCCATGTTACGAAAGTTATAAAACATGTATGTAAACAAAAGAAAAAAACCGAAAATACTAACCCATGTCTGATTAATCCACGCGGCGATCACGTGACGATTTTTAAACAATTCACATAACGTTTATACACAGACACATCTATAGTAGCAATGTTGGTGGTGACTGCTGCAGTGGTGTGTGCCTTGCCAAACACAAAAGTGCGCTTGCTGTAGCTATTTAGACATTACAAGCACTGCAGAAGGACCGACATGGAAGACATTTCGTTTTGATTTATTCATTTATTAGACAAATCAGGAACCTACCGTCTCCGAATGGACAGAGACGAACCTCCGCAGTTCCTGAATTGGCTCGGCTGTACATTGCAATCCCACGACGACTGTACAAAAACGCCGAGCCATTGTCAATCGGACCTAATTCGAGAAGTTCGACAGAAGGGGAGGGGAAGGGTTGAAAACGTTAAGCAAAGGCTGCTCTACGGAAACAACACCAATGACCACTTCGTTCCATTAAAATAATTCGATGACACCAATATCATGTACTCTACATTCGAGCAACGTTGGTGAATACGGCGATTAGGACGTTAAGGGTTGTGATTCCAAGTCTTTCTCGAAGTTAACATTTCAAAATTATCCTGCAACATTGTATTAGTACAGAGTTTACACACAATTAACTTGCTGGATCATTCTTCTGGATTCCAAATAGTATTCTAGAATTCCAAACGAAAGTCCTCATTTTCTTAAACCTTGACTAGTCCAAAGAGATTATTTGCAAGAAAATCCAGCATATTCAATGAAAACAACAAAGAAACTTTTAACGAGACCTGCAAACGACAACCATTAAAGCGTCATTAGCCCTAGCAAGTTTCGTCGAGCATCCTCTATTTCGGAACACAACCGTCGACGGGTAGGATAAATTTCATAAGGTCTCTTTAGGTGTTTGTGTGTGTCGATTATCTTCCATCGGTCCACTCTTCACCACCTCAATATCTGTGCTCTGCTACGCCCATTTTTAATGTCTCTCCCGTATGTCGGTATGGCGTAGAGAACCAGCCGCCAGAGGCACCGCAAGACACAGAATTGCATCCTGTTTAAAGAACACAACTAAGGCGTATTGATAGCACAAAGTTTTGTCATTTTGCTTCAATGCTATGTACGCTCATCCTGCATGTGCCTCTGAAACAAAAAAAGGATACCCAGACTGATTAGCGATTGGCCGTACAAAGTCTACGGAAACATATACAAATATATATGCATCAAATAAAAAATGAAAATGGGACAATTATTGCATGAGAGTACAATTGTATCAAGCACCGAACGAGAATTTAGAAGCAAATAATTTACTTACCACCGTTTCAAACATTTCAACACATATTTTGACTTCAAAATTGCAAAATTTTCAACAATCATGTACATTTTCCCACTTTTTAAATTGTGTAATAAAATGCACATGACAAGCTCACTTCCCAAATTCTCGTAAATAAAAGTATACAAAAAGATAAACTTCGACTGTAATTAAACAAAACTTCAACTCAAAAAAACCCCACTCTAATATCACTTTCCCTGAGAATGAACTGACTATGAGAAAAGTTAGAGCTCGGAATCGATCGTCCAACCGACTCCAAAGCATAAGAATTCTTATGACCAGTTCATCCTCATACTTGTAACACTCATACCGGGACAAAATACTTAAAAAACCAGTCTGGTTATATCCAAAAAAATGCTACTATAGTTACCCGTTGATTCAAAATACTTCTTGGAAGTAAATAAAAAAAGGTATACATGCCCATTTTGTGAACCAGGAACGGAACGTCCTCTTACCTAATCCCCTGGCAGCGACATCAGTAGCGACCAATATGCAAGACTTTCCAGTACGGAACTCATTCAAGACGTAATCTCGCTCCTGTTGGCTCTTGTCGCCATGCATACACACTGCCGGCCATCCGTAACGTCTGATCGCTCTAGTGATCGCCTCTACCTTCTTCTTAGTTTCGACAAAGATAATCACTTTAGTTCCCTGCTCAGAATTGTTACCGATCTCATTCAACAACTGACTCAATCTAAAAAATAGGAATGTATATAATTAGTCCAATGAAAATTGTCATAATAATTAGTGAATAGATGAGACTAGATTAGAAATAGATTAAAGAACATACCCTATATATACGTTTAAAACCACGTCTGGGCCAGTGTGGAGGAGGGTCCAAAGTTAGACAAAATATTCTTTATTTTTTAAGGTGTTTTGGAAAAAGTTTCTTGATAAAAGTTGTAGAGAATCGAAAATCTAACACAACTTGAGCCGTGATGTGTTTAATTATGTTAATTATTTATAGCAAAAATGTGGGGAAAAATGTTAAAAATGGCCATTTTTTGCACATCGATCATTTATTCCAAAAATAATGTTTTTATTGCTTTAAAAGGTACCTCTTGGAATTCTTAATTAAATTAACTTTTGTCAGAACTTCTTCAATTGCCCTTAATAACCCTGCTTAAAATTAGCTGTTTTTCCCCGCTATTCATTGGACGAAATGCAATAATAATTGTATTTAGATGAGACACTTGTAGGAAAAGTGAACACAACCACTTACTTATATTCTTTCTCATGTTCTTGACAAACATCGACGATCTGCAAAATGTTATGATTGGCAGAAAGCTGCAATGACCCAATATTGATCTGGACGTAATCTTTCAGGAAATCCTGCGCCAATTTGCGCACCTACGATCATGAACGTTAATTTTTCGTTCGAAACATTAAATTTGCAATCGTTATCACCTCCTTAGGCCATGTAGCCGACCACATCAACGTCTGTCTATCTGGACGGATTTGCTCCACGATTTTCCTGATCTGCGGCTCGAAACCCATATCCAACATACGATCCGCCTCATCCAGCACCAAGTAAGTGCACCTCTCCAGATTCGTCGTGCCCTTCTCTAAGAAATCGATAAGACGACCGGGAGTCGCGATGCAGATCTCGACACCTTTTTCGAGGTCTCTCGCTTGAGGCCCCTTCGGAGCACCACCAAAAATACAAGTGTTCCTGACGTAACTGGAACTCCCGAAATCCGAAGCAACCTTTAACATAGATATCATTATTGGGTTTTGCACGCCAAATAAGCAAAAGGTATTTGCAGCACATGAAGTACTAAAATCATAATCCCAGTTACCTGTTGGATCTGCTGAGCTAATTCTCGAGTCGGCGCCAGCACTAGTACAATAGGACCATCACCTCTCTCGATCGGCGGCTGATTGTTTATATGAACTATAGCAGGAAGGATGTAAGCTAGGGTCTTCCCCGAGCCGGTCTGCGCTATCCCAACCAGATCCATACCGCTCAGCGCTATCGGCCAGCCTTGAGCTTGAATAGGAGTTGGTTGATCGTAACCTTGCTTCATAACCTCTTTCATGACATAATCAGGGAATCCTGCCTCATTGAAATTCTGTATCGGATTCGGAGCCGAGGAGTCCACGGAGATTTCCTAGAAAAAAATAATTGTAAGCCATAGTACAACTATAACTGGGGACTATTTTCGTTGTAACAATCGCATCACTTCGATCGAGACAAAATTCACCAACCTTCGCCTGCCTGTACTGCTCGATCTCGTAAGGCGAACGGTTCGCGACGGCCGGATGCGGCACGTAGAAGTCTTTCTTGAAAGGTCTCAATGTCTTATTGTCCCACTGCGGTCTGTACAGCCTTTGGCCCTGTCTGCTGCCGAACCTACCGCCGCCGTTCTTGTAATCGCCGCCGCGGAATCCGCCATCGCCCGACGACCTGAAACTCGATCCGCCGCTGCTGCCCCTGAAGCCGCCCCTGCTGCTTCCGCCGTACGAGGGACCCCTGCCGCCGCCGCCGCCATCGCGGCCACGGAACGAACTGCTCTGCTTGCTGTATGACCTGCGAGGGCAAACAATGGGTTCATTTTCTGTAAGTTTGATGGGTTTTACAGAAGGTGAGGTTGAGTGATTTGCAATGTAATTTAAAATGTAACTTCTTCACTTCATGTATTGGGCCGCTGCCTGCTACCCAATACCCAATGCTTCAGTGGTCTGTCTACCTATACTCCTGCCTGTACTTCTACAATGCATGGCTTTTAATGATAGCCAATTATTATTCATTTTTTCCACATGATTTTTTCATGTCATTGTGTATTCTTAAGCTAAAAATCTTGAATTCATATCTATATCTGTCCAATCTTGTGTAACCTTTTATATGTCTAAGGAACTTCATTTCTTGTGCTTGTATTTTGATGGTTGTATGTCTTATGATACTCATTTGTTTTTTCTATTAACATTTTAAGGTTAATAGATGGTCAACCATGCTAAAGCATTTTGCAAATCCCAGAAGTTCTGGTATAACTTTATTAAATGATTCCATTGAGCTCCCAGCATAAAATTTTTAGGTCTCTTTGTTTCAAAATTGGGTTTGTAGCAACTCTTTATGCTATCTTGACCTTTTATGTGATTTTGAATTGCATCACAACTAATGAATTTTCACATGAACACACATTCCTTCTATAACCCCCTCTTCCACATTTGAAGAAATTTAGGCAATTTTCAAATATTAGCCGAATGTCGAGAATTGGTAGGTTCAAGTACCACTTAAGTGGTTAAAAGAATGGTTTATCCATCGGGCATGCTTGGCTGTTTGTCACAATTGTCAAATTTGTATAACTCTTTACTTGGGGAAAACTCCAGTGAGAGGCCCAAGTACTTCAAGTTCAGTTTTTATTAAAAGTACTAATTGGTATCTCTTGGTTTCAACATAGAAATTAACCAGTAACCACAGTTAATTAAAATCTTTAAATTATAGCTTGTTTGTTGACTCTTTTATGATAAACTCAAATGTTAAACAGAACACCTATTGCAAGGGCAGCGAGTCTGAGTCAGTCCCAGCTTTAACTGTTTGAATTAGAAACCACCTCAATGCTATTTATTGAGGTTACAATTAGAAAAGTATTGAATCATGATCGAGAAATCATGTTCCACATGATTCGAGGAACGGCTTTTCTGTTTGTGGCAAGTGTCAAATTTGCATTCCAGTGAGAAGCCCAAAGAATTAGCAAGTTTGTATTAAGAGCATTAATTAGTATCTCCTGGTTTCAATGCAGGCACCAGCAATCATTTTATTGTCTGTGAATAATAGATCGCTTTATTATGATAAACTCAAATTTCAAGCCCAACATGTATTGCAAGAGCAGTGAATTTGACATTTAGCAATTTCAAATCGGCTCACTTTCATTTTTATCAAGGTTAGAATTCCGTAACTCAAACATTTGGGCCATGTATATACCATGTAAACACCTACCATGATTGACATGGGCCAAGAGATTGTGGATTGTGATTCGTCATATTGAAATCATGACTTCAAAATACAAAAGAACACGATCTGTGAATCAATAAGCTCTGATTCTGAGATCAGTTGGTACCTTTTAACGCCACATGTAATTTACTGTTATACATATTATTTCTTTGTAAGGACATTAAAATGTCCATTTACTTAACTTAAGCACGAAATTTTAAAGCGCAAAATGGTAAACTCCTATTAAAATTGTGTATTGATTTTTCTTCGGTATCATGGGATTGTTAATAAAATAAGGTGATGTCAGACAGGAGCTTATTGCGAATTGCATCAATAAAATTCGTTAGTTTCGGATCTTTTCCAAAACAGATGTGAACTTGACATTACTGAAATGAAAGAATGGCTTTTAATGTCATATCACGACTTTTCAACCAAAATTGTTCACCTCAAACAGGGTTACAAATTTTACATGCAAAGGGCACACTTTTGGGGTTTTTCTCAATCAAGTTCTATTTAATTTCAAGTTTATCGCTAGAACGCCACTAATATCTGAGTGGGTAAAGACCTGATGAGTCATTCATGACCATTTCATCAGAAACAAAATGATCTTGAGCGAGCAATTACTTGAACCACTATTAGGGACATTGAACTTCCAAGGACCCAAGGTAACTCAGTTAACTACTGGATTTCAGCAGAACCTTTTATACCTTAAAATTGCTTGTTAGATACCTTGGGATATCTTATAACTGTTCTTATCAGATAGCTGAATGCAAAAACAAAAGTTTTAGAAAGTTAAGATCGCTCCATCAACAATTTCAAACGCATATACTCACATTTCTGGTTCCTCCACAACCGATCAAAGCGACCAGGGTATAAAGCAACACACAGCGGACGCGTGGATACTGGACCTGGAGCCCAAACGACAATTTGGATCAGTAAAACGATAATTGGACGGGATACATCTTTTCGAAATTATTGCGAATGACTGAATGTACTTACCGAAGGTTAAAGGATATTAAATTCGATTTAAAATAGGCACGATAAACTCCCCAAATCACACTTTGCTAGAAGCCACCGACAAAATGGCAGATAATAAGATGAAACACCAAGTGCTGCCAACGTCACCGGCACAGAACGCAAGGAAATGGCGATCGTCAGCGACATCTCATCGGAAGTGGTTGGTAACGCGAAATTTGTCAACAGAAGATAGCGATAATCCAAATCGAGGCGGGAAATTCAAGTTGAATAGATTGGAAAACCTTTTGCTCGTTGCGCTGAATGTGGATGTTCACTCATTTTGAGCAACAATTGCGCGGGTGACATAAATAAAATTTAATACTACAGCATCTCTAACGCTTTCCGGGAATCGTAAGGAGAGACTATCATTACATTAATAACAGACGAATAATTACCTCACTAATTACACCGTTTCGTAACGTCGTCTCTGAGGTAAGGCAGCATAAATAATCTTGCGCTTAAGAAGCACGATATATTTTACGCCTCTATCGAGTTACTTCTAATATGTCTCGTTTTCTTTTCGACGTAACTGTCTTAAGAAACGGAAGTCGACAAATCTGGTTAAGTAGGCATATGCGGTTATATTTATGCGTGTCACGTTATATCCTACCTAATCCCGCGTGTATACAATACGGATAATACAGGATGTCTCAACTGGCTTTCTATACCGTATAATTATATTCAGTTATACGGGTGTTGTTCTGCTGTTTAGTACAAAGGTATTTTTTTATCGATCATAATGTTGAAGAGTAGGAAAGTTATACATGTAGTTATTTTTTGAATAGGTACCTTGAAAATGGTTGTTAGGAGAAGAAATATTTTTGTTTTCGGTTCATCACTCGATCAAAAGGTACCACTTAAATTAATTAATGGTTTAAGACTTGTTTTTCTCGACATTATAATTGCTTGAAAACTTCTGACATTTTTTTCAAATTTTTGGGAACTTTAAGTTATTTGTAATTAAATCTTGAAATATAATTATAAACTCTATCGGCTTTTGACAATGATACTCTTTAATGAAGAATGAAGTTGTAGGTAATTACTTTGGTGTTTATTAAAGTTCAGTGGAAAGCTACTCTAACTTCTGTTAGAGTTTAAGGAGTTTTGATTCTTTCTGTAGCCGCACTAGTTGCTGAAAGTTGTCTGTCTTGGCTTTGATTCTCTAGTACAGGAAGTTTAAAAATTAAAGTTCTTTAGAACTCTTCTGAGAACTCTGTTCTCTTTTGAGAACTCTTGTTTTTGAGTTTTTTTCCAAAATCTCAGTTGAAAATTTCTAACTAATTTCCACGTTCACATAACTTTCAAACTTTCGATCTTGTGTGTGATCTTAGATCTTATGGCGGGCTCGTTGCATGGTATCCAGGAATAAGCTGTACAACTGAAAGGGGAGCGTAGTGCAGGGGACGATTATAGCACTTAACGTAGGGCAGAATAAAAATTTAGTGCCTTTAGAATGGTGAGAGGTAGGAGGAATTGGAGCCGATGTTGTCGGTTCGAGTAGGTTTTAATAACTTTTGGTAACAAAATCAATTTTATCGCAAAAAACGATGAAAAAGGACAATGAAAGTGTTATTTCCAAAAACTACTGGATTCAGTTTGAAAGCTGCGTATCCATAGATTAGTTGATTAGTTAAAATTTCAGTTTCTGGTTAATCGACAAGAATATTAGATTCTTGCTAAAAAGCCCGTATGCATGAATTTTTTCTGGATAATTGATAAGAATTTGAGAGAAGTACTGAAATATTGGAAACATTTATATCCATGATTGAGTTATTAGTTATAAGTTTAGGTTTTACCAAATTGACTGGAAGATAAATTCATATGTCAAACAGTATGTGGACTTCTGAATAGAGTGAGTAAAATAAATTTCCAATTTAAATATTTTGATTAAAGGTTCAATCAATATCTACTTGAATTAATAGCATTGAATTCATTAGATTTTTGGAATATTTGATAAATTTGACTCAAACGAAAGGTTTTTGAAACAGAGTTTTGACTAAAAGTTGGGTAGAAATCTGGAAAATTGATCAAGTTCGGCACATTTTAAGAAAAATTTCTGAATTTCGTTTAAAAATCTAGCAATGGATCAGTTGATCTTAGTTTTTTTTGAATTTCACTCAATAGACATTTGTGGTGCAAATTTTTAATATTGTAACGTCGCGTACGAATCAGAAATTTCGATTGTCTTTTAGATCGTTATAACTGACCAGCACACTTCACGCGCCAACTTAATATTGCGTGAACAGGAAATGATAACACGTAATTGTAACTTCGGATTTACTAAACTACTTAACTGCAACAACTTAAAATGCAACGGAATAGGTGAAGATAGATAATAATTCTCTCGTAGTTAGACGAAGAGTGTTTCTTAAAATTAAATTACTCAAAAATTAGAGACGAGAAACGCGATCTCCGCTTATTGGCCGGTTGCATTGCACTCCTCTTTACTCGTCGCTTATTGGTTGAAAATCACCCCGGTAAAGAGTAGAGGGCGTGCTGACCATTGCTGAAGATCCTCGCTTTCATCTCATATACATATGGTAAACACATGTTTTAGAAATCGCGTACCCTACTTCTTTGAAATGTAATACTCGATTACATTCCCGGGAGGGTCTTTGTTACCCTTACGGCTCATTGTGGACTTGACTTGTGTTTATAGCAAAAAAATCTCGAAGAAGTATTGGGTACTCGAGGTGACAGCAATATGGACCTCTGTAAATCATCATCGGTTCAGCAATAAATTAAAAATGTCACTTATCTGAGACGGAACAAATATTAAGTTGAAGATTTGGAAAATGAACTAAGTTCAGTACATTTTCCGGAAACCTACTAAACTTCGTTTAAAATTGAAACTAATTAAAATCATGGATAGGCTGCTTAATTAAAAACTCAGTGGTTTTTTGAATCTGACTTAAAGGACAGTTTTGTAGATCAAAGTTTTGATTGAAAGTTGGGTGGATAATTGCCGGTCAAATTCGCCTGATTAATAGATTTTACAGAATTGCCTACTTAAGAACAAATGGGTCACACTGTATATCTACAACTTTCCATTATCCCGTAAGGAACACGATCCAATGAATCTATATGGTTTCATGAGGAATTTGAAATTATTTCAGAGCATTTAGGACTCGAGTAGTTGGCAACCGTGGGGGAACTACACGAGGATACATCGCTCTCTATACTTTCCATCACTCTCATTTGTTTTTGATTTCGCGCGGCAGTAGGTTGAAGTGATAGACCGAAGACACGCGGGAATTATGAATCGGGACGTCGACATTATTATTTGTTGAACGAAAATTTCTATCAGTTACGCTCATTAGAATATATCAGATATCGTATATAATAAACATTTGTGGTACTTTCGTCCTTCAGCGTTAACGTATGTTTTATAAATAATGGACAAAAGGTTAGTATAGCACTTTAATTAGAAGTTGTATACGTTTTTGGCACTTTTAATTTCAAAATATGATAATTAATTTTACCTACTTAATTAAGGTCTAGAGATTACAAAAATTGGATGTAGTGAACATATGCTCCAATCTGTGTACATATGTACAGTGTGTCCCACTTAAAATTTAAAAAAAACTTACTCAAAGTTACTATGTAAGCTTACAGCCACTGTTGACAGTTTATGTTTCTCCATATTTTCTATTTGATGTTTGATCTATTTGACGATTAGATTTTAACAATGAAATAACAATACAATTTAAAGATGTGGAGAAAGAAAAGGAAATATTAAAGATTTAATAATTGGGTTCATCAAATTATACGTAATGTAATTTACGTCATAAAGGAACCATTTTTTAATTCATTTTGACTTATTTTTAAGTGCTTTACTTACAAAATGTAGTACCTAAACAATTTTATCCATCTAATTAATATCTACTGACTAAAAATTAGATGTAGTGAATATATGCACCAATTTGTGTACATATATACAGTATGTCCCACTAAAAATTGTAAAAAATATACTCAAAATAACAAATAACCATGAAAGCTTACAGCCACTGTTGAAAGTTTATGGTTTTCCAAATTTTCTATTTGATGTTTAACGTATTTGACGATTAGATTTGAGCAATGAAATAACCTAATTTAGTAAACATTTGGTATGAATTGTTGTAGGTAGGTACTGTTTTACTTTCAAAATGTTGTAATCAATTTTATCCATCTCATTAATGTGTACAGGCTACAAATTAGATGTAGTGAATATATGCACTAATCTGTGTACATATATACAGCGTGTCCCACTTAAAATTTTAAAAACTAACTCAAAGTTATCATGAAAGCTTACAGCCACTGTTGCAAGTTAGTTTCTCCATATGTTGCAAGTTAGTTTCTCCATTTTTTTGTATATAACTTTTATTCTATTCTGATCTACTTTATGTTTGAGTCACTCCTAAACTTTGAGTACCTACCTAGTTTTTCGCATAGTTTAGTTTAAATTGGATAAAAGCTGAGAAAAGCTATTATTGAAATACACCCTTGCGTGGGACACGGTGTATGTTTACAGAAATCGCACTTTAATCATCATTATATAATTTCCTATTTAGGAAAACAAGCTTCTCCAAGGTTACATCGATACTCACATTTAAATCGTTTAGTGGAATGCATCAAAAGTTATTCTATTTATAAAGACACGTACTTTAAAACGGTGTTATTTATGTACTTACATAGTAATCAGAAAAATAAACTGAACAAAATCAATCTAATTGCGACAGGAATTTAACAGTTTTTAGTGAAATTGTTTAGCTTATAAAAATTTCAATAAAAACCATGCCTAGAGCAGTACTAGAAATATGTTTTTCTAACTTGAAAATCGTATTTGTGAAATTATACGAGAATAATAAACGAGATTTTTCAGATTTTTGGGAAAATTACTGAATTTGTTTAAAAAAGCCATATTAATGGCCAGTTGCTTGGTTCTAATCTTAGTTTTCGAATAGAATGGATACTTAATCTACTGCACTGGGCACGAAAGACAGATTTATGGATTAAACTTTTGATAAACAAATGAACTATTGTAAAATTGACTAGAGGCTTTTCCAAAAACCACCGAATTTAGATTAAAAGTCGTATTCAGGGATCAATTGTTGAATGAAAGTCTTAGTTATTGAAAGATTGCCAAGATATTATCTTCTTGAACAAAGCCAATTTGTCGAAAAAACAAATTCGTGCCACAAGTGAATTTCTCTGGAAAATTGATTAGAATTAATGTAATATTTGAGAAAAATACTAAAATATTGAAAAAAAATTATATTCATAGATGAGTTTCTTGGTTAAACCTTAGTTTTTAGTAAACTCACTGGGATATTAGTTCATATGACACTCTTTATGTGGTTTTCTGAATAAAGTGACTGGAATTCATTATTTTTTTTACAAACTATTAAATTATATTTGAATGTCACGATTTTTGTTGAAGGTTAAATTTATTTTTGAATAATCAACTAGAATTCATTACATTTTTGGGATGTCCATTGAAAAAACAGATTTATGGATCCGATTGTTGATTAAAAGTTTGGTGGATTCTGGAAAATTAACTAAATCAGAAGATTTTCCGGAAAACTGCTGCATTTCGTTTAATAGCTCGATTCATGGATCAGTTGCCTAACTAAAATCTCAGCTTTTTGAATTCGACTCCAACGACAGATTAAATTTTTGGATATCAAATCTGGGAAATTGACTAACTGCAACAGATTTTTCGGAAAAGTGCTGAATTTCTTTAAAAGACTGATTCAAGGATCCGTTGGTTAGTTAAAAATTTAGTTTTTTAAAACGATTTAAAGTTTTTTGAATCTTACTGAAAAACAGATTTGTGGATAAGATTTTTGCTTAAACGTTGGGTCTGGATCTGGAAAATTGACTCATTTTTCGGAAAAATACTGAATTTCGTTCAAAACTTCGATGTTGCTTTTTAAAATCTCAGTTTTTTGAATTTGGCTTAAAAGGCAGTTTTATGTTTAATATTATAGATACCAAATTCTAGAGTTCATTTGACATTATCGAAACCTAACTGAATTTTGTTTAAATGCCCAATTCATGGACCTGTTGCTCATGTAAAATCTCAGTTCTTGGAGATCAACAATAATGTCGTTTTCTTAAACAAAAACCATAAAAATGTTCTTGGAAAATCGACTCAATTTTGCCTGATTTTTGGGGAAAAATAGGGAAATTGGTTTAAAATCAATCAACATATCAAGTACTGGACTGGACTAAAGGTCCAGATTCCGGAAAATTTACAGAAAAATTAGTTAACATGACAAACGACGCTAATTTCTGGAATAGAAACTATAGTTGGAAAATTAGGAAACTGTGGAACATAATTTTAATCACTTATTTTAGTATTTTTTTTTTGTATAAAATCATGTCACTAAAGAAAAGTGCAATGAAAGCATTTAAATTATAGTATTTTGTAGATATAATTGTTTATTGAGAAGTAATGGTGCATACAGAATTACATTTCTGGTTCATTGCAATATGGTGCATACAGTGCCGAAAACTGTTTAATGACACTTATTCAACTTAGTTATTATTGTAAAAATCCTCAAAAATTGCAGAAAACATAAATAATTTTCCGGTACATTTGCATTACAAAATCTTCTTTTTTATGTAACATCATCACATCACATTGATTTTATGTCTTCAACATACCCAAGAACCTCACCGATAGTTCATTACGACTCATAAGAACACATCTACATAACTCTTTGTGAAACTATTTCCCTGTTACATTTCTATTTCGTTCTACGGAAGTACCCCAATGTGATTACTTAATTTAAGGGCTAATTCCACCCCCGTAGCAATCACACATATCCGTTCTTCTGGTCCCCACCCCGTAGAAGGAAGAACAAAGAACTTCCCGAGCGTCGTTTCCATGGCGACAGCTCTATCGAAAATCGACGCACTTGTACATTAAAACGTACTACCCGCTTTGAAAACGTAAGATTGAAATGAACAAAACCGTTCACAGGGACACCAAAGGGATCGGTTCACAGTGTATAATAGCGTTGTTACATCTAAGGTGTTTTGTAATGAACAAATTGATATTCTCGTCGAGCGATCAATATTTTTTGATGGAATTCTTGTTGTAACTTTTTGAGAGGTGCAAGGGTGTAAGAACTTTAATCACAAAATAAGAGAAATAATTCGAAATTTCTGAAGTTCCTTTAAAAGTCTATTAATGGATCAGTTGCTCTTAACTTTTAGAATGAACTAAGTTTAGTACATTTATCAGAGAACTAGGTACTAAATCTCGTGTAAAATTAATTAGTCATGGATCAATTACTTAATTAAAATTTTTGTTTTTTTTTAAATCTGACTCAAATCCCAGATTTACAGATCAAAGTTTTGTTGATTAAAAGTTGGCTGGATACCTGGGAAATTCATTAGATGCAGCAGATTTTTAGGAAAATTACTGATTTTCGTTTAAAAGTCTGATTCATGAATCAGTTGCTTTATTACAAATTTCAGTTTTCTTTAATTTGACACAAAAGACAGATTTGTTTATAACATTTTTGGCTAAAAGTTGAGTTGATAATCGGAAAATTGATGAATATCAGCAGATTTGGCGGAAAATCTCTTGATTTTGTTTAAAAAAACCTTATTTATATATCAATTGCTTCATTAAACGTTTAGATCATTTTTTGAATTTATGAATTAGATTTTTGATTAAAAGTTGGATGGATAGCTAACTGCAAAATGATTAGGTTTGGCAAATTTTTCGGAAAATTTCTGAATTTCGTATAAAAGTCCGATTCATCAAACAATTCCTTACTTAAATTTTCGGTTTTTTGAATTTGTTTCAACAGTCAGATTAATGGATCAAATTTTTGCTTAGAAGTTGGGTGAAAACCTGGAAAATTGTTTAAGCTCAACAGAGAGTTTTCGAAAAACTGGCGAGTTTTGTGTAAATTTTGATTCTAGAATCGGTTGCCCTTAGTTTTTTTGAATTTTACTCAAAAGAGATTTATGCGGTCAAAATTTGACTTTTATGTGATTTTCGGAAAAAAAATTGACAATATTTCATCGTTTTTTAAGCAAATATTTAACCGCGAATTAACTTCAAGTTTCGTCTAGTTTTGCCAAATTCCACTGTGTTATTTAGCTAGTTCTTAATTATTTTAGATGATTTTTAATTACATTCACATTTGTGTGTGAAGTACACACTCTTCACGGCTTATTAATATGTCACCAAAAACTGTAGTAGCTATAATGTTTGGTTAATTAATGTAAACAATGTTAACAGATGTTTTCGGTTTATCACGCATGCGTCGACACCAGGTTATGATTGACGTAGCCACACGTAATAATTAATAAATATTTTTTTTATAATGTATCCGATTTCGAACTGATTTAAGGGAAGGTAGTGCTTTATTGTATGTTAAATTTATTGGAAAACTTCCAGCGCAATTGGATTACAATTTATTTAATAATTACTCCGTGCACCGTACAAACGTTAAAAAATCATAACTTTCGAATGAAACAAAATGTTTAAAAACCGCCAAAAGTGGTTTTTGAAATATTTAATAAAGTAGTTACTATGGGAAATTTTTTCAAACTTTTTGGTCCAATCGTTTAAGAGATTAAAAACATGACCGTTTGACGCAATATAACTTGGTTAATATAAGAAATCAATAAGGTACGTCTCTATCTCGAATATATCTATTGTCAAATGATAGCATTCCCGCCCGAATTCGTTTCAATATTATCCAAATTTTGAAACCGACGCAGACTAGTCGAAATATAAGGGTTCGTCGAGGCAGTGTTGCCAATGGACCCTAAAAATACCAGTTTCCACATAACAAAACACACCATGACATAATTTCTCTAAAGCAAATGACGGTACATATCGTTTGGTTTTGAGTTTGTTTGGGAAATTCTGAGTTTAGTCTAGACTTGCATATCAGTAACGAATCTATAAACGTGAAAAACTTGAAGTTTGCCGGTAAAATTGATTAAGTTCGGCAGATTTTTCGGAAAATCGTGAATTTCGTTTCAAATTAGATTCGTGAATCAGTTGTTTAATTATACTATCAGTTTTCTTTCATTTGACTCAAAGGACAAATTTATGGATCAAATTTTTAATTAAATTTGGGCGGATATTTGGAAAATTAAGTAATTTCAGTATATATTTTTCGGAAAACATTGAATTTCGTTTAATCCGAATGTCAGATTTGTTGCCTCCGCTTTCTGAGGTTTTGTTTAATTTTTTTTAGGTTTTTTTTTTTGTATTACGTTTCTGTTAATAATATGTAATTGGCTCTTAAAGAACTTAAATGCCAATAAATGACAAGTTTAACATAAGATGATTTTCAAGGTAAGTGTTTAGATCAGGTGATTTCAGTGAAGTGAGTGACTCAAGTGAGTCAAAAATTGACTCAAAAAACAGATTTATGGGTCAAGTTTTTAATTAATTTGGATAGATATTTGGAAAATTGAGTCATTTCAGTATATTTTTCGGAAAACTATTGAATTTCGTTTAATCCGTATGTCAGATTGTTGCGTTCGCTTTCTAAGGTTTTGTTTAATTTTTTCATTTTGTCGTATTACGTTGCTATTAATAAATAATATGTTTAAGCCTTCGCCTCTTAAAGGACTTAAATCACAATAAATGACACAAGTTTAACCTAAGATAATTTCCAAGTTAAGTGTTCAGTATCAGGTGATTTCAATTAGGTGAATGACTCAAGTGAGTCAATAAGTGTGACTCAAAAGACATATTTTTGATTAAATTTGGATGGATATGTGGAAAATTGTGTCATTTGAGGAGATTTTTCGGAAAACTGCTGAATTTAGTTGAATCCTTATTTCTGATTTGTTGCCTCCGCTTTCTAAGGTTTTGTTTAATTTTTTTTTTTATGTTTTTTTTGTATTACATTTCTGTTAATAATATGTAATTGGCTCTAAAAGAACTTAAATGCCAATAAATGACAAGTTTAACATAAGATGATTTTCAAGGTAAGTGTTTAGATCAGGTGATCTCAATGAAGTAAATGACTCAAGAGAGTAGATAATTGACTGAATAGACAGATTTATGGATCAAGTTTTCAATTAAATTTGGACGGACATTTGGAAAATTGAGTCATTTCAGTATATATTTTTCGGAAAACATTGAATTTCGTTTAATCTGCTTGTCAGATCTGTTGCCTTCGCTTTCTAAGGTTTTGTTTAATTTTTTTTATATTTTTTTTTGTATTAGGTTTCTGTTAATAATATGTAATTGGCTTTTAATGAACTTAAATGCCAATAAATGACAAGTTTAACATAAGATGATTTTCAAGGTAAGTGTTTAGATCAGGTGATTTCAATGAAGTGAATGACTCAAGAAAGTCAATAATTCTCAAAAGACAGATTTATGGATCAAGTTTTTAATTAAATTTGGATGGATATTTTGAAAATTGAGTCATTTCAGTATATTTTTCGGAAAACCATTGAATTTCGTTTAATCCGTATGTCAGATTGTTGCGTTCGCTTTCTAAGGTTTTGTTTAATTTTTTCATTTTGTCGTATTACGTTTCTATTAATGAATATGTTTAAGTCTTTGCTTCTTAAATCACAATAAATGACACAAGTTTTACGTAAGATAATTTCCAAGGTAAGTGTTTAGTATCAGGTGATTTCAATTAGGTGAATGACTCAAGTGAGTCAATAAGTGTGACTCAAGAGACATATTTTTGATTAAATTTGGATGGATATGTGGAAAATTGTGTCACTTGAGTAGATTTTTCGAAAACTGCTGAATTTAGTTGAATCCGTATTTCTGATTTTTTGCGTTCGTTTATTTATTTTTATTTTGCCGTATTACGTTTCTATTAATATGTAATTGTCTCTTAAAGTACTTAAGTCACAATATGACACGAATTTAACGTAAGGTAATTTCCAGGCTAAGAGTTCAGTATCAGGTGATTTCGAAGTGAATGACTCAAGTGAGTCGATAAGTGTGACTCAAAAGACAGATTTATGGACCATATTTTTGATTAAATTTGGATGGATATTTGGAAAATTGTCTCATTTGAGGAGATTTTTCGGAAAACTGCTGAATTAAGTTGAATCCGTATTTCTAATTTTTTGCGTTAATTTTTTTTATGTTGTCATATTACGTTTCTATTAACAATATTGTAACTTTATTCTAATTTATTTACACACTGTCTTAACACTACCTAATTTATCTAGACTATTTGCTAACTGATTAATTTGTGTCACACTCTTAACTGCTAATTTATTTATACAATTTCACTTGTCCGTTTATCGCACTGTTTTCACTCGCGGCTTCTCGTCGAGTCTGCCTCTTCGTCCGCAGCGTTCACTAGTATTTACTCGATGATTCTTCCCTAATTTGTTTGTTCTAGAAACGGCCCGAAAGTAATAGATCACTCCTTCTTTAAATGAATATTCGCGATTATTCTGGAACTGTTTTTATGACCCAATTAGCCGGAGAGGCCTCCCTTTGAGGTGGGCCGCCTCGTCCGATAAGGAGTACGCTTACGCTGGTTGTTTACGCTTACGCTGGTTGTCTATATTTCGCGTTACAATATGTAATTGTCTCTTAAAGTACTTAAATCGCAATAAATGACACCAATTTAACATAAGGTAATTTCCAAGCTGAGTGTTCAGTGTCTGGTGATTTCAATACAGCGAATGACCCAAGAATGACTCAAAACACAGATTTATGGTTTAAATTTGGATGAATATCTGGAAACTCGACCAAGTCCAACATCAATACGTCACTACGTCGTACACAGCATCTCCAATTCATATCCATATCGAGTAACGATCGGACGTTCCGCTCGCCCATCGCGTCCCCGGAAAACGGGATGATAACATTTCCCGCGCGCACCTTCCGCTCCAGAAGTTTTCTCCCGCCGAAACCTCCTCGTCCTGCGCAAGACCCATCCCTCTCCCTCTCTCTCCTCCCGTCCCTCCCGATTCCCGCTGCCGAAATAAGCTCAGCGCCGCGACCTGGAAACGATCGCGACCAGAACTAGGACCAAGGGAACGTACACATAGCACATACGTGTGTGTATATGTCACACATTTCCCGGTTTCCCGCGGCGCACGTCCCGACCTTTACGGGATAAGAGAGAGGGTGCCTCCGCCTGGACGTTCCCATGGACCGCCTATCATGAGCAACAAGATCCAGGACAGGTCCAGCAAAGGCGATGAACGTGTACAGAACGTGACCAAGTGCAGGGTTAGAATCGTAAGTTCGATGTGAGAGAGAGAGATGACACGGTTTTAACTATTCGCACCAATTTACACATTTCCTTAAGGAACATGTAAGTTCTGTAATGTGTAAAAGAAAAGTCGTTGTCGAACTAAAACAACACCCCCACGGAGGGGTGCGTTAACCACCACCCCCTCGCCCTTTAACGGAACTTAGTACACTTACACGCACTTGTACTTTATAGTTGTGGCAGGTCATGGTACTCGAGATCATATCGTTTCCTTCGGTACTTCCCACGTATGCGTGAAATTGTGATTGATCACGTTCACACGATGTATTTGTAGCATTCACATCGATTTCTCATTCAAACGATGGACACAACAGGTGACCTAGTTCCGGGAATCGGTTTAAATGCTTAAAAAAGCAGCAATCATCGCAATAAAAGAGCAATCAGGTACATTATTACGAAATCCAAGTTTATATTTAATTAATCCGGAAGTTTAATGCGCCTCCGTTACGCACATATTAATTAATTAAACTAGTTAAACAATGAATGTGTGCTACTGATGTGTACACCCCAATTTGCTATCATAGCTCTTCATTAGTCTTATAAGAAGCCATAAGCAAGTTAAAATTAGACTGTTCAAAACAGTGTTAATGACATTTATGGATTCTAAACATTATACTGATCCACAGCACAAGTCCATTTTTCGTCCAAGTGACATCATATTTGCGTTTTTTATTAACAATTCCTTAAGTCGTCCAAAATTAAGTCAATTCCTGGTCGGAAAGGGATGTTTATTGGACTTTTAATGGTACTTGCATTCCCATAATAGATCAAATTTTGGACGTCCACATAAGTCTATTTCTGATTCTACGGATGGTTTTTGTTAACAATTTCTTGTAATCTGCAAAATTAGTCCATTTCAAGCTGGAAAGGATATTTCTTGGACTTTTAATGAGTCTTTTGCAGTTACTTTTAAACCAAACGACAACGTTATATGGATGTCCATAAAATATTGAACTTGAACGTTTAGGAAGTTCATATAACGTCCATTTTTAATCAAAATAACATTATATGGCGTTTTCTGTTAACAATAACTGTTATTAACTATTGTAATTAAATTTATTTCTGATCGAAAAACGATGTTTATTGGACTGTTAATGGATCTTTGGGATAAATTTTATATACAACGTCATTTTTTAAAGTCCATAACACATCAAACTTGGACAATTAGTACGTTTACAAAACAACCATTTTTGATCATAGTAACATCCTATGGATATTTTATAGACGTGTTTGAAGTGAAACTTCTTTGCGCACGTTGTATACATTCGGGATGGGGTGTTGGTCGAGAAACCGCGTCACGCCTGATGAGAAATCCGAGGACAAAACGGTGTTGCCAGAATGCGCGTAAAGTGTACCTCTTTCATCGCGCCCGCTAACTGAGCCGATCGCCAAATCGAGGAGAAGTGTTTCACCCGCCAAGCAACGCTGAGACGTCACACTCACAATTACTATTACCGGGTGTCCGTGTTAATTTCAAGAAGCCGAGCGTATCTGAAAAAAATAATACGGTGTTACCCGATGTTTCCGCGCGCTACCAGCGGACTCAACGTGGCAACACCGGAGAGCATCCAGCTCGGCGAGTCGTGACGTACCGGGTGGACGGCCGGGTGGGGGGGGGGGGCAGTCCGATCAAGGCAGACGCGGTAGACGACGTATTGCGGCTTATAATCCGTGTAATCAACTATCAATTAACGGCGTTGTCTTTTGAGCGCTTAGATTCTTTCAGTAGAACCTATTTAACAACGGTTTGCACGGGAAAAATTCTGCGTTAATAAATATGTATTATTATTAATGTTGATTAATAACAAAAGCTTTTTATATATAAAAAATTGCGCTGTATTTAATTAAATAAACAAAAAAGTAGTGCTTCCAATTTAATTTATAATCGTTGTTAACTTGAACCGCACATAACTAAAGTAATAATTATTAGCGTTAAATTTGTTGTTAATAACTTTTCAACTAGTTATTCAAATTAGGTGAAATGGTTGTAGTTAGTGAGTTCTGACGTACTTCATAAGTGTACAAAAGATGGGCTCGATCAGTCGAGTAGTTTTTGCAAAATTCTATTTGTTTATCCCGTTTCTTGAAAGAAATCAACATTTTCTATGTCTAAGTCCCGTCCAGTTGGTTTTTCTAAATGGATCTTAACAAACTTGGGCTCATTCTCTTCGTAAAGACTAATGTTAACATTCTATGTAAAAAAACAATATTTTTTTGTTGTATTGTATTATCCAATTAATTCAGTCAAAATTAGTCCACTTCTGGTCGGAAAATGATGTTTATTGTACTTTTAATGAACATTTTGGGATTGTTTCTAGACCACACAACAAAGTTTTTGGAAAGTCCATAAAGCGATAAACGTCGATGGAGTTTTAGGATTTCTATAAATATCTACTTTTGATCCAAGTGACGTTCTATGGACGTATTTTGTAACACTTCGTGTGTCCTTAAGACGTCCAAAATTGTCCATTTCAGTTCGGAAAGTCAATGGATATTTTGAATTTATTTTTAGACAGCACAACGTTTTATGGACATCCATTAAACATCAAATTTAGACATTTCTAACATCTATAAAACATCAATTTTTGATACAAGTGATCCATCATATGAACAATTTTTCTAACAATTCTTTATAATTTCCAAAATTAGTCCATTTCCAATAGACTTTTAACGGATGTCTTGCGGTCAAACCACAAGACAAAGTTTTTTGGACGTCCATAAAGCATTAAACTTGGACTCCTTGGGCCAAGTGACATCCATTGGACCTTTTTTGGATATTCAGAACATATCGGACTTGGACCCCTTGGGTGTCGATTAAACATCTATTTTGGTTAAAGTTGTGGACATTAATGGACGTATTTCGTTAACAATTCCTTAAAACCTCTAAATTTAGTCTATTTCTGGTCGAAGAAGGATGTTTATTGGGCTCTTATCGGATTTTTTTAGCATAAATCAGCAAACTGGACTTATAGGACGTCCATAAAAGTCCACTTTTTGGAAGTTTTATGGGCGACTTATTGCTAACACTGTTTATCTCTTGCATATTTATATAACATTTATATCGTTATATTTTAATTCAAGTGTAATATAATTTAATTCAGTAAACAAAATAAGTCCATTTCGTGTGGGAAAAGGATAATTATTGGACTTTTAATGGACCCTTTGAGGTTATTTTTAAAGGGTGTAATATCGTTGCATAAACGTTCATAAAACAAAGAACTTAAACGTTCATGACGTTCATAAAACGTCCATTTTGGTTCAAGTTATATCCTATGAGTGAGCGTTTTTGTTAACAATTCCTTAAGACGCCCAAAATTAAGTCAATTTCTGATCGGAAAACGATCTTTATTGGGCCTTTAATGAACCTTTTACGATTATTTTTAGACCGTACAGTAATTTTAGATGTCATTAAAATCAATAAAATCTTTATTATTACCTTTTACAAATTTCAATCGCTCTTGTTACTGGTATTTATGATTTGTTATGATTAGTAAAAATAGTAGATTATAATTATGTTAAAGGGTAATATGGCAGTTTAATGTGTATATGAATGTATAGTTGCGATACACGAAAAATATGTCATAAATGCCAAAATACTGTTCCATAAAAATATTCTCGAAATAAGAATATGCCAAATACTCATTTTTGATATTGGCTTATGTATGTTAAAATATGTTTTTACCCTAAAGTAAAAAAAATACACATAATTAAACAAATACTATTTCAAAGGGCGTTCAACTGTTTCCAAAGAATTTATGAAAATACAAATTTAAAATTCGAAAAGTGACTCGTGAAGTAGTTTTATTACGAGGAAATGTAATCGGCGTATGCAACAGCTGTAACACTTATTTAATATATGAGCTCTTCTCTTTGCGCCTTTGTACCTATACATTGCACGATAATAAAATATACAACAGCTTTTGGGTTATTTTCGTACAGTACGCATACAAACAAACAAGACCACGCGACGTTACTCTTTCTTCCTGTATATGTTTCGCTTAAGCGTTCAAGCTTGTCTTGAATTAGATGGTTATAGATGAAATTTCAAAGCAATATTGCTATTTCTCCTCTCCTTACCTCTTAATCTTATCATGAGTATCAGAGTTACATAACAGAAATTTTGATGGTATTTAGCAATTGCATTTCATGGAACTCATCACGAATGTGACAGGTTATATATCAAAATTGATCGAAAAATGTAACTGAAATATTTTAATTAGTTGCTTAAAATTTAACACCGCTGAAACTTATGTGTTGTCAAAACTTCTTCCAATTTTAGCATCGCATTAGCTGGCACAACGCAACGAACATTAATTCTATAGAATTTTTAGCAGCCATCAATATAAGCGTCAAAATGAGCCTAAAATGGGGAAAGTTCCCTAAATTTGACAACACTGCAAAACCTCCACTCATCACACCCACACCATATTGCACATGCTAATTTATGTCATGTCACTTAACGTTTAGTACTATGAGCCATAGTACTAAACATACCACTATCCCATATTTACAATCCCAATATTTTCCAGAACGTTGTTTCTCTGTGTTCTCGATCTGAACGCTACGGAACAAATCAGTGGCATCGCGTCTCGGTAATAGCATTACCACAGTTCATAATTTCCAACCATTGTCCCTATTTCTTACTTTAATCATTGTATTAATGTATCCTCGTTTTGTTTCAGTACAAAATCACAAACATGCAAAGGTGTCCGTACATCCACGAAATGAAGGAACGTCTGCTCGGGGAACAAGTACCTTTGGAGACGGTCCCACAGAAGAAGGTACCGACGACGCCCACTTTGACGATGGACCAACAGCAACTTATACATCATCAGCAACCTGTAGCTACTGTAGTTAAGGTAAGTCGTCCGGCTGTTCGCGAGAGGAAATGTGTGTACTAGATATTTCCTTTTTCCTGCGTAATGCAACATTGCAGAGTGTAACTTTCCGTATTTCTCCAGTGTAATCCAGACGGTTACGGATCCCACACGTCACCGACCCATCGACGTGCCGATAGGGCTCCATTGATGCCAAAGGAACCGGAGGATGATTTCCATTACATCCACCAGAAGGTTTATCCGAAAAATGCCAAGTACGTATAACGCTAATTTGAACTTTAGTACCTATATTAGTTTAGATCAAAATTTTGAACTGTCAAACAAGGCAGAGATTGTGGAAGATTTTAATGTTCTATGAGGTTTTTTAAATACTACCACTACTGTAGGGTAGTTTTCCCATAATATTATATATGAGCGTAATATTATACATGAAATTGAAATTAATTGTTTTGGATATTACTTTGGGTCTGTAGGTGATCTGCTTCAGAGAACATTCGAATAAAAGTAATAAATTCTTCGTTTTTTTGAAAAATGTATAAATTTTTTCAAAAATTCCAGAAAAGTGCCTTCGCTTAAAAGAGAGTAAAATCTTGTAAGTTGTAAAATATACTGGAAGGTTAGTATTTACAAAAAACGTCGATTTTGAATAACATCTACAAGCAGAGTTCCTTCTTTATGAATTTCTTTGGATTCTGGTTTGAGCCTATATACAGCTTTTTTCTAAATTATAATAGCAAATATTCGAATACAAGTTATAAATTATGAGAGCGTCATATTTCTGAAAAACGATGATTTTGAGAAATATTTTACTAAAAGAATGCTGTCTTAATGGGTTTCTTTTTTAAACTCTACTTTGAGCCTTTGGGTAGTTTTACTCAAAATTCTAACACCAAACATTCAAATAAAAGTCATGAATTTTGCCGGTTTTGTATGTTTTTCTTTTAAGAAATTTTTAGTATACTTTACTAAAAGAAGCTTTCTTGGTGAATGTCCTCAGATTCTACTCCAGGCTCTTGGGTAATTCCCTTCAAAATTGTAATATTAAATATTTCAGTAAAAGTACTGAATTTAACGAGTTTTGCATGGCTCCTAAAAGGTAATTTTAAAAAATATTTGCCTCAAAACGTGTTTTCCATATAAAGTTCTTTAGGTTCTGCTTTCTAGTCTTTGAGTAATTTGGCTCAAAATTGTAACAACAAACATTCCAATAAAAGTAGTAAATTCTGCGAGGTTGGTATAGTTGCAAAATGTTGGTTTTAAGGAATATTTTCCTTAAAAAATGGTTTATATATCAATTTCTTTGGATTGTGCTTTGGGTTTTGGATAATTTGTTTCAAAATTGTATTATCGAAGGTACCAATAAAATACTTATTTATGCGAGTTTTGTACTTGTGAAAAATATTGATTTTAAAAAATATTTTCCGTAATGAGTATTTTCTATATTAATTTTTATGCATTTTATTTTAGATCTTTGGGTAATTTGGCTCAATTGTAATAACAAACATTCCAAAATGAATAATAAATTTTGGGAGTTTTGTATGTCGCCAAAACGTTAATTTTGAAATATATTTTACTAAAAAACGGCTTGTTTTGTGAATTTATCTAGACCCTACTTTGGGCCTTAGAGTAATTTGTCTTAAAATTGTATTATAGGATATACCAGTAAGGATACTAAACTATGGGAGTTTCATATTTCTGGAAAAATTTAGAAAATGTTTTATTTAAAAGTGTTGTTTATACGAATTTTTTTTGGCATTTTGAATTAAAATAAATATGATAGATCCTGTGAGCCTGGTATCTATTATTGTTGAGTTTGATCAATATTTTCCTAAAAAAGTACCTTCTTTATGAATTTCTTTGGATTCCACTTTGGATCCTTAGGAAATCATCTTCAAATTTGTAATACCAAACATTCCAATACAATTTTTGCGAGTTTTGTATTTCAGGAGAGTGGATTTGGAAATTACTTTCTAAATGCTGCATTCTTTATAAATTTCTAAGAATTCTTAAGCCTTAAGCCTTTTTAGGTAATCTCTCTCAAAAATTGTAATGTGGAACATTTCAACAAAAGTAATACACTTTGGGAGTTTTGAGAGAAAATTTCAAATTTTCTCGAAAAACAAAATTATTTCCGTTTGTCAGAAAGATAGCTTATTTGGTCTTGAATAACATATCTAAAATTTGCGAAAATTAAAGGCGGACTTTTTTAGATATTCGATTTAGAAAATTGAAGACTGTTCAGTTTTTCCTGTTTATCCAAAGGGAGTTTTCGAGCAATGTGAATTTTGAAAAATCCACGTGAAAGCTGGTAAAATTCTGCATATTTTAGAAAAAAATAGTTTCAATAGGATGATTTGTGCTAAAATACGGCGATTTGAAAAATATGTGAATTTTTGAACCACAAATAACATTGTTAAGAGGTCAATTTTGAGGATTACAGAGGACTACAAGCGTTTCTCAGAAAAAAAGGAAATTCTCGTTTAATTTGATATAAATTGGGTAAATTTGATTATGTGAACTTTGGGATAGTATTCTATTTAGAATTTCATGACACACGTGGTTCTCTCTTTTCCCAAAAACCGTTTTAAGCCCTGTGGCATCATGTCAAAATTGACCTCTCGACAGCGTTCTTTGGAATGTGGAAATTCACATATTTTTCAAATGATCGTCATTTTCACCCAAATCATCCTATAAAAATGTGCAGAATTTGATCAGATTTTCCATGGATTTATCAAAATCCTATTTTTTAGAATTTTTTTTAAGTTAAAATAGGAAACTGACAAATCTTTTTTTTTTTCAAAATTCAATATCTCAGAAATCCCGCCCTTAATTTCTGCCAAAAAAATTACCCGTTTGGCAAAAAACAGTTTATTCCGCCTTGGAATTAACGGCGGCCTTCTTGAAGTATTCAATTTTAGAAAAAAATAACTTTTTTGAGTTTTTCTGTTTACCTTAAAAAGTTTCGATGAGATGCTTTGGGTCAAAATGACAACCATGTGAGGAAGATGTGGAAGAATTTTTACATTTTACGTTGTGTAACAGGGTTTCAAAAACATTTTTCAGAAAAATGGAAAAACACGTGTCTTATGAAATTCGCAGTAGAATAATATTCCAAAGTTTCAAAAATTTGATTTCGAAGAAACCAACAAGATCAACTTTTCAAAAAGCTCCTTGGCCCCAAAGTATTCGTTTCAGTTTTATGTGTGTTAAAATGACAACCATCTCAAAAATATATGTTTCAAGAACCTTTTTCAGAAGAAAAGGAAATTTAATACAGTGTCTCATGAAATTCTCAGTAGAAATAATATCCTAAAGTTTCAAAATTTTTATTTTGAAGAAACCAACAAGATCAACTTTTCCAAGAGCTCCTTGGTCCCAAAGTATTCGTTCCAGTTTTATGTGTGTCAAAATGACAACTATTTAAGGAAGATATTAATTTTTACGTTGTCAACGGGTTAATTTTGAGATGGCGCCACAGATTTTGATTTTCAAAAACATTTTCCAGGAAATAAAAGGAAAAACACGTGTTTCGTGAAATTTGCAGTAGAATAATATCCCACAGTTTGAAATTTTTATTCCAAAGAAACCAACAATATCAACCCTTCCGACAGCCCATTGTCCCGGAACTATTCGTTCCAGTTCTTTGTCACGTCGACACACATTTCCCTGTTGCGCACGTTCCTCGTCGGAATTTCGTAAATTCCGTAAAACGCAAATTCCACTACCCCCAAAAAGTATATTCCACAACTACAAACAACCCCCCCCCGAATCTAAAATACGAAACATGTTTTCCCGTGCGTGCACCGCCGTATCCAGAATCCCCCTCCCGTTCTGAACGCGAGGGTGGCGAGAGGGAGTAGCCGGATCAATAAGTAGCCTTCAGAGCGGCTTCCTCGCTTCGAACGAGGCCTTTCACGTTGAATTGTCCACTCGAAAAAACGATAATTATGTATTTAAAAACGTGAAAGATGCCGGAAAAGCGCTGGGGCGCGAAAACTCCCGCACCAGTTAGGGCACGTCGTCGCGGGAAACGATGCGGCCCTTGAAACGAGAAAAGGGTGTCGTTTAGAAAAATGAAAGGAGCCGATTTTCCGATGATTACATTTCTCTGAACAATTTTTCTGTACAATTAATCCGACGATACTGTGATTCTCGCTGAAAACGTCGACGATCTGTAGGAACCAATCTATGAAGTTGACATAGCATGCAGAAATTGGGGACTTATCGATAAACATCAGAAGAACTAAAAATATGGGGACCAATAAAGTGGAAATAGGCCCAACTCAACTGGAATTAAACCAGCGAATGTTGGAAAGAATATAACGCTTCAATACGTAGGATGTTGGATTACCCTACATTTAGATCCAACCTTAGAAATCAGATGTCGAACAGGCAAGATACAATCATCAAAAACTCAAGCCCTTGCTATTCAATAACTCATTGAACTTGGCAATTCGTGACAGGTTCGCAAGATGTTATATATGGTCAATACACATACTGTAATATCAAAAATTACTTTGGTCAAAGGTGGTCATGGATTTTAAAATCATTCAATCATTTAACTTCTAAACAATTAGTGTAATTTAGTTTTCTTGTTAATAAAAACGATATTAGTATTTCATAACTTGTAGTTCATTACCATTTTACAGCTGAAATAAGTAGGTAACACATTTCTAAGTTATTGGTGATGTCAGTGTAGCTTGACAATGACAGAATTATTACAAAATGATGATTTAAGCTAAGACAACCGTTTTACATTCCATGGCAACTCTTGACCAAGACAATTTTTAATATCACGGTATATGGTTGTGAAAGTTAGACTTTGAATGCCAAAAATAAAATAGAGGCATTTGAAATGTGGTTATGCCGAAGAACACTTGAAATACCGTGGATCAGTAGGACTAGTAACGAGGAAGTTCTTTTAAGAATTGGACATCAACGAACTTTACTAAATACCACAAAAGGAACGTAAACTAGAATGTCTTGAACACAAACCAGAAGATCAAGATGAGAATTCTTTCTGGTAATTCTCAACGGTACAATCTTCTTCTTCGGAATATTTCCCATTACAAGTTTGTCGTTCTTGCCCTCCACAGTTCTCTCACCTCTCAGACTCCCATTCTGTCAACGCATGTACAATGTATGTTTCCCATCTTGGTGTCGGTCCTCTGTCCTCTGTCTTCTCCCTGGAAGTTCCCAAACTAGTATTGCTCTTTCTTCTATATCTACTCCCATCTTTCTATATTCTTCTATCTTCTTTCTTGTTATTGAGCATTTCACTCCCATTCGTTGCCATATTTCCTCAGTTCTTATCTTGTTGTTCCTTGTGACCAGTTCAGTTCGACTGTTCTTATTTTGCCTCTTATTGTCTTTGTCATTATTGGCCAAACTTCTGCGCCGTATAATTTTTTAGCTCTAGCTCTAGCTCTAACTTTTTTAGGCAATAAGATCCAAAGTCTTGTTATTTCAGCATTTTGGTTTGTATCGAAGTGATACAATTTTTTAGCTCATACATATAATAGGTTCTTTTAGTATATAGGTACGTATACACACACACATACATATATGAGTACGTATGCATATAATTAAACACGCTTTTGGATATACGATAACTCACAGCGTTACAGATTTTATGCTGACGGCTAGTTGAGGGTTTTACCCCATCTAAAAACGTTTATTTTTCTCAATCGTGCAAGTTTCAAGTTATACGTGTATGAATACATACGTATATAATTATAGACACGTTTGGATATACGATGACTAACAGCGTTACAGATTTCATGCTGACGGCAAGTTGAAGATTTTCCCCATCTGAAAACGTTTTTAGAAAGCTAGCTTTCTTTATGGGAGGTTCTTCTCTTGCTAAAACATACGGGTGAATACGCAAAATTTCCTACCGTCAGATGACCGATGTATACCTATACATATATTGCGACGTTCTTGCCACAGAGGTCAGCACTGGCTATAGTTTTTTGTCGGCATTATGTTTAGCACTGTATTTAGGTTGGCATTAACTTTTGAAATAAAAATGCAATGGCGAATGTTTTGAGAACGAGGTGCGTTGTCGTTTTTTTGTATTGTCAATTTTAGATATATTTTCTTATTCGATTTCTTATTAGTATATTGTAAATTATTAAACTGCATTACAACTATATAACATTACAAATTGAATTTATAGACTGAAATAATAATACCAAGATATACTTCAAGTAAAACGTTGGCGAGTCATTCATTTACATAAATTATTCATAACCTCACAATAATTTTTAACGGGCGGAAGAACTCTCGACAGGAGGGCGGATGTAATTTCGGCCGGTAATCCCCTTGGGTACCTGCCCAAAGTAAAGGACACTGCTAATCACAGATGCAAATTCGGCCGAGGGTAATGTTTATGGTAGGAATGTGGAATTTATTTTTATTAACATAACACATATTGATATTGTTGGAAATGGTGAAATAATAAGGAATTAAAAAAAGTTTAGAGACGCAAGAGGGCAAGGATCAAACATGTACTCACTGAACCTAATAGGCATCATCAGAATTTGCAAGGGAAACCTGTGTGGTTTCTAATTCGCCTCCTTCGGTAATGTATCAATGTATCCACTTATAAAATTTAACAATATTTTAAGCAAAGGAACGATATTAACAATATTTAATTTCATCCGGCCGAAATTACATATAAGATAAGAAGGACTCTTTAAACCCCCGGCCAAATTGACATCCTATGGTCAGGTAGCCGATGGGATTACCGGCCGAAATTACGCCCGCCGCGACAGGACCAGGTGTTTTACGATGGATTGATGCGAATTTTCGACGGGATGACCGAAAAGGTGGTGTTCTTGTACAGGTATTTTCGACGGTAAAGAAATTTAACAAGCCCGCGTATTGATGGTTGAATTAGGAATGAAAATAGGGGGATATATACGTCAAAACAATTTATTTGTTACTGCAAGACAAGAAGGCAAGGAAAATCTATGGGAAATCTCATCTTTATCACAAAAATATTAAAGAGCACGGAAAATGGGTAAGGGCAATGGAATATGCAAATTACGGGAAATCCCATCTTTATCACGAAATTATTAAAAGGGCTTGAACTTGAACCGTTCCTACCGATACACTTCCTACCTACCTGTCTTAAGCCGACCGTCGAAATTTCCTGTAAGATTATTTGACTCAATATTTGCCGTCGAAAGTTCGCCCGCCGTTTTTAACCTTCTATAAAGTCATCCAAAAAAAAAGTTAGCTTTCGACTGTCGGCACTCTCAGAGTGCAAAGTGTCTGTTTTTTTTAAGCGGGCAAGTTTCAATTTATGCGTGTATGAATATATATGTGTATTTAATTAAACACACGTTTGGATATACGATGACTCAAAGCGTTACAGATTTCGTGTTGACGGCAAGTTGAACATTGTTCCCATCTGAAAACGTTTTTTAAGCGGGCAAGTTTCAAGTTATACGTGTATGAATATACATGTTACAATTAAACACGCGTGTGGATATACGATTATTCACAGCGTTACAGATTTCATGCTGACGGCGAGTTGAAGATATTCCCACATCTAAAAACGTTTATTTTTCTCAAGCGCGCAAATTTCCAGTTTTCACTTCAATAACACTTCTTTGTGTGTCCCCTTAACGTTTCGCCTCGTTAGACCGCACCGGGAAATGTAGCGAATTAAAGAAAAGCGTGTAAAGCAAAGAATAGTAGATCTTTGTGTGTGTATGTACCTCCGTATACAGTGAGCGCGCGTATTCGTCGTTTTGGGGCGAGGTCGAGTGGAGTTTACCGGGTCAAAATCCCGGGGGTGGTAGAAGCATCCCCGGGAACCCGGGCCAATAGGAACGCTCCCGTACGGGCCATGTGATCCTCCGCAGCTTCCCTCTCTCGTCGCGGAAGTGGAGATCACCATCGCTACCGAGGCGAGGGGGATAATATCGGGCCAGATAGATTCGGGAACGTTCTGCGACGCGGACGGTCCTTCGTCGAGAGGCGCGATATCCGTGTTCCCGCAGGGAGGCGGCCGTTTTTCCCCTGTTTTCATCCCCCTTTCGATCCTCCCGAAAACGCAAGAAACGATGTGATATTACAACGAAACTAGTCGAGAGTGTCTGTGTGCGTGTGCGTGCGTTAATCGTCGCGTCTCACCCATATATCGGGTCGAAGATCCCAGTTAAACCGAATCAAAACTAACGTAAAGGAAAAACACCATGGTTAACGGTGAAGTCAAAGTTTCCATGGTCGAGGTGGAGTCGTCCGCGGACAACATGGCGACGCTTCCGGTGCGATCATCCCACGGAGACGACAAGAGTAACGCCAACAAGGGGATGGAACTGAAATACGTCCAACCGAAACCTAATAAGAGGTACGACGATTTTCCGAATTTCCCCGCGGTTTTCCGTCGATTTTCCGGAAACGAGACGAGGCGGAAAATCTGGGGCGTTAACCGTTAAAATCGTTACAAACGTTCTGTTGCGCCTCTCGCGAATTCCGACACTTCGGGATGGAATTTCGTCGAAAATGAAGGGAAGAGTACATCAAAGCTCGAGAAGATTAAATTGATAGT
The DNA here is from genome assembly GCA_946251905.1 of Cryptocephalus moraei. NCBI lineage: Eukaryota > Metazoa > Arthropoda > Insecta > Coleoptera > Chrysomelidae > Cryptocephalus > Cryptocephalus moraei. The sequence goes on from OX276455.1 coordinate 11,583,435, forward strand.
CGCTAAACTGATGGAAAACTGTACCATATATTTCGACCTATATTAAAGTACTTCACTTTTTGGTAGTAAGCCCATTTGCATTCTCTCATCTCAATTCAACAAAGAGACCCAGCCAGTAGCAATTGGAACACTCAATAAAATCTGAATTTACCGAGGGCATTCAAAAAGAGCCCGTTATCTCTATACAAAACACATGGGACTTATTTCTTTGCTTATTCAGAAACGCACTGGTATATTTTAAAATGCAGGTGTACGTATTTGTGCAGTCGCCCAAGTGAAATCGTATGTGTGAATGTATGGATATCTACAGACAAAGAATTAAAGGGTCCATTGGGTCGTAATTTTTTTTTTACCACAGCGGTATTTCGTTTGTGTCTTCTTCGTCTTCTATGGAGCAGGTGTTCTTCTTCTTCGGCATTTATACTCGAGAAGCAGTGGTGTGTGTATGTGTGTGCCATTTATTTATACTATTTGAAAGTGAATTCATTGTTAGAGTTATTATCCGTAATGTTACGCCCATGGACGACCAGGAGGCACCACTTAAAAAGCCATTAAGTGTTTTTGTTACCGTTCCAGTTCGGATTGGACAAAGTATACCAAAGTGGCAGCAATGATCTCCTCATACAATTTCCTACTCTCTTTTACTCTTGATTGAATTAACGGTTTCGGAGATAATCCCAATTTCTGATCCCACTCGCGCAGCAGTAAGCGCATTCGCCATTTCTTACACTCGCTTGGGTCTTCATTAATCCGCTGGAAAACGGATTTCTGTCACTTTTGTGAATACGCCTTAAGATCACCAGAGTAGATGTAATGAAATCTCCGACTATTTGATGACATGAACGACTGCATTCCATGAGATTTTTGATATTACTGAACCACGAAAAGGGTTAGATAATTTCTAAGCTCTCATTGCACTCGCGCAGCAGTACGCGCCTTCGCCATTTCTTCGACCCGCCTTAGTAGACATGATAAGGACTTCTTTAATCCGCTGGAAAACGTATTTCTGTCAACACCGTAGCTGTGATAAAATCTCCAGCTATTTGATAAATTTTTGGTATTGCGATATCTCGAAAAGTATTACATTTTCTTATCCTTCAAATGTTTTCAAGCTGTAGTACTTGAAACAACATTCCAGGACCATAATATTGATTTTTAGTGGTGTGTCTTGCTTTGAATAAACAAGACCTTTTAGATGCCCCAATAAACAAACCTAATGGATTTAGGTCAGGAGGTCTTATTAGCTATAAAACAAGTTCGCCCCTAAGTATCTGTTAAGTGGTGACGCACTAAATTATAAAGATATGGTGGAACACCATTATGCTTCAACCACATCTCGTGAAGCTCTACCTGGTATGGGTAATATTTGCTTGCCACTGTTTGAATTTTGTTATAAAAATTGTAAATGGATTTTACCAGTTATAGCCCAGGCTACATACTGAATAATTATAGTTTTCACGGCATAATGTTCTACAGATATCTGAAAGTTTTAAATGGTAGGGGGGACCTATAGAAAGATCACTGTATGACCATATACAGCTAGAATGTCCCTGTTTTTTTACAAACAATGGGTTAAGGTGTGAAAATCGATTTTTTCCTCATAGAATTTTCCGGTTACATTTTAGACAAAAGTGGTCAGCAGGAAAGTTGTAGAAAATAAAAAGACCGTCAATTTAGTTTTTTATAAATTAAAATCGATAAATAAACAATTGAGTTATTAGCAAAAAACCATCAAATCCTATGTTAACATTTTAGGTCTTTACGTATAATTAATGAAAATTTCGGCTCTTAATATTTATACATAATGAAGATATGATTTTTTTTTAAATGTTGCTATCTCGGCTTCTATTGGCTGTAGAGGTGGTTTTTTTACCACCTTTTCATTGCAATTTATTAAAAACGTGTGTAAAAATAAACAAAAAATTCAATTTTAATTCAATTTGTTTATAAGCAAAAAATTAGCCCCTTTTTTAAAATGATTTTTTTAACAACAATTTCATTAAAAATGAGTTGGTTTCCAAACTTAACTAACAGTTCTGCATTCAAGGAACGTATTCCACCTTATTAAATATCTGTAGGATTGCAGCCTAGGCAAGCTCAATTGTTTAAACAATGAGTCTTTGGGATAAACAAATAAGATATCTCGTAAACTAATAACCCGATCTGGCTGAAATTTTGCACACTTATAAAGACCCCTACGTGCATCACATTTCACTTATCACTATTATTGCAACAGTTATTAACATTTATAAAATAATGAAAAATTGATGGTTTTTTGCTAATAACTCAATTGTTTATTTATCGATTTTAATTTATAAAAAACCAAGTTAACAGTCTTTTTATTTTCTACAACTTTCCTACTGACCACTTTTCTCTAAAATGCAACCGGAAAATTCTATGAGGAAAAAATCGATTTTCCCACCTTAACCCATTGTTTATAAAAAAAAAACAGGGACATTCTAGCTGTGATCTCTCTATAGGTCCCCCCTACCATTTAAAACTTTCAGATATCTGTAGAACATTAAATCAACTTTTTTTTGGTAGCCTGGCCTATTAATCTTACACTCGATGTTACGATTTTTCGAAATTTATGACATACACTCCAATTTTTTTTCTAAACTTTAGACGTTTATTTTACCGTCGAATATGTATGAAAAAGATTAATAACATTTTTGGCTAAATCGATTCTGAAGGGCACTTTACTTCTATCGTTTTTCGCTTTTTCGAAATTTTCTCGAAATCCACTATAATATTGTAATGCGAGAAGTAAACAAAGCGACACATGTTTACTCCTTCAAAAGAATAACTACGACGCGTAGGACAGGTGCATGAACATTTGCTGCGTAGGCTTCTAGAATGTACTAGAATGTTCTCGATCAGGGTTGGGGGTGTATATATAAGGGGGTTTGTGATCGAGGGAGTTAGTTAGAAGTAGAGAAGCAGAAGTGAACGCGACATACGATCCGAATGCGGAGCAGTATAAATAAATTATGTAGTGTCTAGTCTAGTGTAAAAGTAGTTAAGTGTGTTAAATAAATTAGTGTTCAATTAATGTAAATAAATTATAAAATAAACGTTACATTGGTGTCAGAAGAGCGGATCATGAAGAAGTTACGCGAATTAAAAGTGGCCGAGTTAAAAAAAGAACTCGAGGAACGGGAATTGGAAACAGGAGGGAGGAAGACCGAACTCCAGGACCGACTCTCGGCATTTTTGAAAGAAAATGGCCAGGACCCGGAAGTTTTCGAGTTCGAAGACGATGACATCACGAAGCAAATCGCCGCCCAGAGGGAAGAAATCGCCGCCCAGAGGGAAGAAAGCGCCGCCCAGAGGGAAGACATCACTGCTCAAATCGCCGCCCAGAGGGAAGACATCACTGCTCAAATCGCCGCCCAGAGGGAAGAAAGCGCCGCCCAGAGGGAAGACATCACTGCTCAAATCGCCGCCCAGAGGGAAGAAATCGCTGCCCAGAGGGAAGAAATCGCCGATCAGAGGGAAGACATCACTGCTCAAATCGCCGCCCAGAGGGAAGAAATCGCTGCCCAGAGGGAAGAAATCGCCGATCAGAGGGAAGACATCACTGCTCAAATCGCCGCCCAGAGGGAAGACATCATTGCTCAAATCGCCGGCCAGAGGGAAGACATAATTACTCATATTACTGCTCAGATAACCGACCAGATGGAGGCTCAGCGTAAGGAGATTGAAGAAAAGATCAAGCATTTGGAAGAACGACTAGAACAAGTCAGTAGCGGCGAGGGGAAAGAAGGCGAAATTAAACAGAAGACGAAGCAGTTGGAAGAACGACTAAGGCGAGTCAGTAGCGGCGAGACGAAGGAAGAAATAAAGGCGGTCGTTCAACAGAACTCGATATGCACTAATCGAGTGACGCCCCCAACGTTCGATGGAAAAATTCCGTGGGCCAGCTACAAGAAGCAGTTTGAGGCAGCAGCGGAGGCTAATGCTTGGTCCCCTCACGAGAAAGCTGTTTCCCTAACGGTAGCCTTACGTGGAGAGGCGTTGGAAGTTCTTCAGACGCTATCCACCGAAGAAGCCGGGAATTACAATGAGCTGCTGAGGCGACTGGAAATGCGGTTCGGCCAAACACATCTGGAGCAAGTCCATCAATCCCAGATGTCCAATCGCCGTCAGAGATCGAACGAGACCCTGCAGGAGTTCGAAGCGGACGTAGCCAGACTAGTGAGGTTGGCGTATCCCACGGCACCGGAACAGATGATGGAGTGCCTCGCAGTGCAGACGTTCGTGAGCGGGCTGCGGGACCAGGAACTGCAGAGGGCCCTGAGACTAGCTCGACCGAAAACATTAATGGACGCGCTCGCCATCGCACTGGAGCATGATGCAGCCATGGAAGCCTCCCGCGGTCATGGCCGTGTTCGAGCGGTTACAGAGGAAGTAGACACTGAAAAGCTCGTGGAAAGGGTCCTACAGCAGATCATGGAGATGCTGTCGGCGAAGAAGAAGGTAGTTCGCTGTTGGAACTGTGGCGAAGTGGGCCATGTGAAGAGTTCTTGCAAGCGGCCCAGAACAGCGGCGCCGGCGAAGGCCCAGGAAAACTAATGCGGGTCGATAAGAAAGGGGGAACGTCGACCCGTAGCAGTGGAAACCCCCGGGCCAGTATAGCCTCGTTTTCCCACCAATTGGGGAGCGCGTACGTCGATGGCACTATCGACGGGAGATCCCACGCCATGCTTGTGGACACGGGAGCTACGAAGACGATCGTACGCTCGGAAGTTGTGAGGGACCGTAGGAAGATTAGGCCAAGTAGGTGGCAATTAAGAACTGCCACTGGGGAGAAGGCAGTAATACACGGTGAAGCGACGGTTAGCATGACGTTGGGACGAGTAAAGTTTGACCATCCTGTTCTCATAGCCGAAATTGAGGAAGATGTCATACTGGGGATGGACGTCATGAGGAATCATGGATTCCAGTTGGATTTCGGACACCGAGTGTTGAGGATCGGTCAAGAAGAATTACTGCTACACAATCGTGACAACTTTGTGTTAGACGTAATAATGGCAGAAGATGTGATTCTCCCGGAACGAAGCGAAACGATCACCTCTACCTGTCTGAGGGGTGTTGTGGAAGAGGGAATTCCAGCCGTGATCGAACCAGAAAACGATGACAATCGACTGGCTCGGGGGGTACTGGTAGGAAAGGCGCTCGTTACTCTCTCAAGTGAAGTGCCTGTGCGACTACTCAACATCAATCAGTACCCGGTCACCATCAAGAAGGGTACGAAGCTGGGCACATGTATAGCCGCTTCGGCCATCGTAAGGGGCGTTAGTGAGGAAGAAAGGTCCAGACACACTCCGCAGGACTTGAAACAAATTCTTTCCCAGACCAGTGCGTTTCTCTCGCCCACACAGAAACAAAAGGCCAATGAATTAATAAATAAGTACCAGGACATATTTACCACCGAGAATGGAAAGCTGGGAAAGACCAAGGTCGTGACACATAAAATTGACACGGGCGAGACACGACCGATTCGACAAACAGCAAGACGACTACCCTTGGCCAAACGAGAGGAAGCCGAGAAAATCATCAAGGACCTAGAGCGGGACGGGGTCATCGAGCCGTCAAGCAGTCCATGGGCCTCGCCGGTAGTACTGGTGAAGAAAAAGGATGGGACTACTCGATTCTGTGTAGACTACCGGCAGGTGAACAGTGTCACCAAAAAGGACAGCTACCCGCTACCACGTATCGACGACACACTCGATACCCTTGCTGGATCCACGATATTTTCGACCTTGGATTTAAAAAGCGGCTATTGGCAAGTCGAAATGAACCCTGCCGATAAGGAAAAGACGGCATTTACCTTCGGTAACGGCCTGTGGCATTTTACAGTCATGCCATTCGGACTTTGTAATGCCCCAGCGACGTTTGAGAGGCTGATGGAGAGCGTGCTAATGGGTCTGACGTGGAAAACGTGCCTAGTCTATTTGGACGATGTCATCGTGATGGGCAAGACCTTCGAGGGACATCTGAAAAACTTAGAGGACGTCTTCCAGAGACTGCGAGGTGCGGGGCTGAAACTGAACCCTAAGAAATGTCAGCTCTTCAGAAGGAAGGTCTCATACTTAGGGCACGTAGTGAGCAGAGAGGGCGTCGCCGTTGATCCGGATAAGACAAGTACGGTGAAGGAGTGGCCAATACCGGTAGATAAACACCAGTTGAGGAGTTTTCTGGGCCTCTGCACGTACTACCGACGATATGTCCGGATGTTCTCCGACGTCGCTAAGCCGTTGACAAGGCTCACGGAAGAAGGACGAAACTTCTGTTGGGATGAGGAATGCCAGTCTGCCTTCGACGAGCTGAAGAGGAAGTTGACCAGTGCCCCAGTGCTGAGTTTTCCTCTGCCAGAAGGACAGTTCATCCTGGACACCGACGCGAGCAATGTGGGAATTGGAAGTGTTCTGTCGCAGCGCCAGGAGGGACAAGAACGTGTCCTTGGATACTTCAGCAAGGTACTCTCCAAACCAGAAAGGAATTACTGCGTCACCCGGCGTGAATTATTGGCCATCGTCAAGTCCATCGAGCACTTCCATAAATATTTGTGTGGAAGGAGGTTTTTGGTCCGGACCGATCATGCTGCTCTTAAATGGCTCCTCCAGTTTAAGAATCCCGAAGGACAGATCGCTCGCTGGATCGAGAGGCTCCAGGAGTATGACTTTGTCATAGAACATCGGCCAGGACAGAGTCATGGAAACGCAGACGCACTCTCGAGAAGACCATGCCCTGATGAGTGTCCTCATTGTCATAGAGCTGAGGAAAAGTCCGAGAAAGTCTATCGAACGACCGTGGTCGCCGAGGAATGGACACCATCCTCGTTACGACAAGAGCAAGGAAAAGACCCGGTTCTCAAAGAAATCCTGGTTTGGAAAGAGGGAGGAGAGCGTCCTGAGTGGCAAAAGGTATCACCTGGCTCGCCAAAACTTAAGAGCTATTGGGCACAGTGGGACTCGCTAGTGGTTGAGGATGGGCTACTAAAACGCGTACTGGAGAGCCAAGACGGGACGGAGGAAAGACGGCAGTTGGTAATTCTGTGATATCTCGTGATAACTCGTTGTTGATGGGGTTAAAGGAAGAAATTTAACTCTTGCTAATTCCTTCGAAAAAACATAGTTTATTTTCTTTTCACACGTATTCGTTGACAGTCGAACAATACTCCGTCTTAACTATTCATTAACCCCGAAGAAACTATGACGATCCGAACGTACCACACAATTGCTTATTATGCATTCTATAATATTTTGTTATTAATACTCATCATTACACTTTTACACGAAATGTTGCAACAATTGTTTTAAACCTTAAGTGCTTAAGTTGCAACGTTATAAATCCAAATTGACCTGAACTTTGTACGTCCTATATATCATCACACCTCCCCCGGGAAAATAAAAAAAAAAATTTATACATTAAAATAATTTTTTTTTTCTTATTTTTCATAATATAACTTAACTCTATTTTTGTGAATTTCTACTAAATTATTATTTACCCTTATCACTACATTTGGAGACCTATCTTCTACCACAATGAATGGACCTTGATAAATTGGCTCCATTTTACTCCCAGCATCATTTTTTACTAAAACTTTATCCCCTACTGTTAAATTAACTACATGACATTTTTTATCATATTTTGTTTTTCTTCTTTCTTTTGATACACTTAAATTATTTCTAGCTTCACTACATGCCGTTTGTAACCTATATTTTAACTCTAATGGATAATTGTCAAAATTATACACTGGATCAATTTCTTCGGTTAAGTTCGAGGGTAATCTTGCGATTTTACCAAAGACCAGTTCATAGGGCGTATACTTGGTTTCTGTATGTACAGTATTATTATACGAGAAACACCAATACGGCACCCATGAACTCCATGCTTCTGAATATTTATTAATTTGCATGCGCAAATAGGCTCCGAGGTTTTTATGCGAGTTTTCTAAAGAACCCAAAGTTTCGTGATGGTAAGCTGTTGATTTTAACTGATTGATGTTCAAGAGTTTACAAGTTTCAATAAAGACATTTGACATGAATTCGGTTCCTCTATCCGTTACTATTTCTTTAGGTATTCCGTATCGCAAGATAAAATTATTTACAAGACATTTAGCGACTGTATTTGCCTCTTTATTATTAATAGGATAACATTCAACAAACTTACTTAATTCGCACTGAATGGTCAAAATATACTTGTTGTTATAAAAGTCTTCATCTAACGGTCCTACGAGATCTATATAGATTTTTTGAAAAGCTGATTTAGCAATAGGTGTTATTTTCATCGGTTCAATATGTGGTCTAGAAAATTTATATCGTTGACATTCATCACACTTTTTTACAAATGTTTCGACATCATATCTCAAACCTGGCCAAAAATATGTCTTTTTTATATTGTTAAACATTCTATTTACTCCTGCATGTCCTCCTGTCGGTAATATATGATAATCATTCAATACAATCTGCCTAGTCTCTAATTCTGAAATTAGTAGTTTATCTTTTACAATAGACAACTTTATATTATACTTCTTCAACATGTCGGGAAATGCTATAATTTCATTTATCGGATATAAGTCAATTTCCTTTCTTAGTACTGTGAATTCCGGAATATCGAACTTATCCCTAATTATTTTCAGGTCTCTCAACGTAGATCCTAAGTCTAACGATGATCGAGTGTCCTGATTTAAGTAAACAATTCGCGAATTTTGCTTACTAATTACATTCCCTATAACTACACTTTTACCGGTTTTTTGCATTTTTTCAAATTCAGAATTAGATACTGAACGCAATTGAAACGAATTTTTCGCGGGTTTCAACACTTCGACGATTTCTGGGTGATCAGTCCTTTCCTCGTTTTCCGTGTATAAGCCTTTTTTTGAATCGTTAATCTTACTTTGGCCTCTAGTGGTAACATAAACAACCTCGCTACTTGGTTTTACCATATTTTTTAATTCGTCTGCTGTTATCTCAATACGCGACAGTGCGTCTGCAACGACATTACTTTTTCCTTTAATATACCGTACCACAAAATCATATTCTTCCAGTGCTAACCTAAATTTTGTTAACCTACTTGACGGATTTGTCATTCCGAACAAATAAATTAATGGACGATGATCCGTCTGAACGATAAATTTTCTTCCATACAAATAAGGTCTAAAGTGTTTAATTGCCCAACATATACCTAATAATTCTTTTTCAATGGTGGGGTAGTTTTTTTCACTTTTATTTAGGGCTCTGCTGGCATACGCAATAGGATGATCGTTGTTATTACATAATACTCCTCCGACGCCAAGTCCTGAGGCATCCGTTTTTAAAATAAATGTATTATCAGCTGAAAAATCAGGAAATTGAAGAATAGGCGGGTTTTGAAGAGATTGTTTTAAAGTTTCAAATGAATTTTGACATTCTGGGGTCCACAGAAAATTTACCCCTTTTCTTGTCAAGTTATTTAATGGAGCTGCAATACTTGCAAAGTTTTTTACATATTTCCTATAATAATTTGCAAATGCAACAAATCTTTTTGTTTCATTGGAATCTTTTGGGATCGGATAATTTTTTATTGCTTCTAATTTAGAAGGGTCTGGTAAAACTCCTTGATTTGAAATTTGATGGCCTAAATATAGAATTTCTTTCTTCAAGAATTCGCATTTATTCGGATTTAGTTTTAAATTTACTTCCCTGAGTCTTTGAAATACCCTGGTTAAATTTTTATTATGATTTAATAAATTATTGCCAAAAACTATTAAATCGTCTAAATAAATAAAACATCTTTCATAATTTAAACCTGCCATTGCTATTGTCATAGCCCTTGAGAATGAACTTGGACTAATCTTCAATCCTTGTGGAAGTCTCGTCATCTGATATTGACCTCTATCTGTACTAAATGCTGTACAGGGACGACTAGCTTTATCTATTTCTATCTGATAATACCCTTGAGATAAATCTAAGTGAGAAAAATACATCGCTCCACCTAATGAATCTAAAATTTCTGTAATGCATGGTAATGGAAATTTATCATCCTCGATTTCTTTATTAAGTAAGCGATAATCTTGAACCAAACGAAATCTTTTAATTCCTCTTATTGTGGCTTTAGGAATGAGCAAAATAGGTGATGAAAATTTCGATTTTGTTTCTTCTATTATCCCATCTTTGAGCATTTTATCTATTTGTCTATGAACTTCTTCCTTCTGTGCATGCGGTAATCTATATGGTTTTACATAAACTGATTTATCAGGATTCTTCAATGTTATTCGTTCTTTATAAATATTAGTAACAGTTAATGGGTCATTTTCTAGATGAAAAATGTCACTATATTTAACACAAATTTTTTCTATTGAAGTTTTCTCTTCCTTTTGCAAATAATTTAAATTTAATGAATTTAACAACATTTCTGCTCGGCTTACTGGTTGATTATTACTACACTTTATTTCACCTATATCATAGTTATCAAGTTTTTCCCATTTTGGTTCAAAGTTTTTTAGTTGTACAGTTTCATCCCTAACATTTAATATTTTAATAGGTACCCTATTTTCACTATCTGATTTTACTAATGTTCCAGCGACAAAAACGCCTTCACATACTTGTTGAGGTAGAATTACACATTCTTCTTTTACAGATATCTTACAATATTTGATTGTTTCGCATCTGGCGGGTACTGTGATATTGAAACTATGTTCCGATAGAATTGGAACAACAATTTTTGAGTTGTTTAGCCAAAAAGAAACTTCAAATTTTTCGTAATCAATACAAGCAAAATATGTATTAAAGAAATCACAACCAAGTATACCTTGCACCGAAACGTCGAATTTGTCCATAAGCACAAATTTATGAATAACTTTTTGCTCGTTTATGTAAAATTCAATGTCAGCTGTTCCACTTGACCTCGTTGACCCAGTGATTCCGTTTATTTGTATTTTTTCCGTACTATTTACTATTTCATTCGTTAAATACTCTTTAAAAAATATACTTACTGATGACCCCGTATCTAAAAGAAAATTGAAACTATTTCCTTTATACCTAATTCTAACAAAATTTAATCCATTTGCTGAATAAATAAACTTTCTATTGGACTCGAAAAAACGGATCGTTAGTCACTGTCCCAGAATTACTAGAATTATACTGACTACTTACATTGTTTAATTCACTTGTCTCGTTTCCTATGAAGTGAATTCGTTCATTATGATCTTTGAATCGCTGATTAGTAAACTGATTCTGATTATTAAAATGACCTCTATAATTACCTCTATGATACCGACCTCTATGATTTCCTCTTGTATTGTTATGGTTATTATATGTACTTTGTCTACCTCTATTACCATGTCCAGTACCTCTATGGTGAGTATTGTAGCCATAATTATTATGACCAAATCTAGGATTTTGCGAATTACCCCTAAATGAATTGCGTCCTCTTATATGAAATGTATGAACTGTTGGTTGCTCTTCATCTTTTGCACCTTGAATCGCATCACTCAATTTTGTATAGTTCCTCGCTTTGACTATGGTTTTTAAATCATTATTCTGTAACCCATTTGCAAATGCATTTATCGCAATTTTTTCATTAACATTTCGCAAAATTTCCATCGAACTGTTATCTCCATTAGCTTGAGTAATCGTTAAATTTACTAACAATTCTTCGATTGATTTACCAAAATTCTCTATAGATTTTCCATTTTGTTTAGCATTAAATAACTGTTTTGACAATGTCGCGGCTGATTTTTTAGTTAGGAAATGTGTTTTTAAATCATCAATTAAATCTTTGTTGGATTCATAGGATCTTTTAAGCCTTATTTTTGCACTCTCCGTTAGTCGAGTTTTCAAAATGAATTTATTTAAAAATGTTTTACCATTATCATCTAACAATGAATCATATAATTCAATTGCATCTATAAGACTTTTCGTTACATTTTCGCTACCATCCATAATAGGTATCAAAGCTGTTGCAGTCTTCAAATTAAATTTTTCTGCCATTTTTAATTCATAAGAATTAACTGAACTTTCTGAATCTGTATCTACTGTTTGTTCTTTGCAATTTTGAATTCTGTTCTCTAAATTTTCTTTAATAGCTACTATATATTTTTGAATTGAATCTGCAATAGTTTGAATCTCTTGTTTTACCTTACTGTCTAAATGCAAAGTATTAACATGTTCTTTCAAATTCTTAAAATTCACTTCTAATTTTTTCAATTTATTTGACTTACGTTGTGTACTATTCAAATTTGTCCTTCTCGGTTCAGGATCTTTCTTCAAGTTCCTATGGAAAACTCTTAACTCTTCTAACAGGTATTTAAATTCGCTGATATCTTGCATAACCGTTTTACGTCCACTTCACTTTAATCACCATTTTTTTTTTCACTTTTACACTCACTTAGGCAATTTCCTGGCTCGCCGCAATTTCTCTGCGTATCTTCTTCTCCAGCCTCTTCTTACATCTAGTGTAACAAAACAGGATGATGACGCCCACTGCTAGCACGATGACGGTAATCTCCAAAGCTTCTTTTGCAGATATCCCAACTGATTTACTTAGTCCGGCATTGTTGGTTTGACCTCCGCTATTTCCAGCTTCCGCAATATTCACCTCTTCTCTCGATGAAGTCGAACCCATCTTACTCCATGTGATAGCTTTTACTTGGTATCGATAGGCAGGATCGCCATGTGATATCTCGTGATAACTCGTTGTTGATGGGGTTAAAGGAAGAAATTTAACTCTTGCTAATTCCTTCGAAAAAACATAGTTTATTTTCTTTTCACACGTATTCGTTGACAGTCGAACAATACTCCGTCTTAACTATTCATTAACCCCGAAGAAACTATGACGATCCGAACGTACCACACAATTGCTTATTATGCATTCTATAATATTTTGTTATTAATACTCATCATTACACTTTTACACGAAATGTTGCAACAATTGTTTTAAACCTTAAGTGCTTAAGTTGCAACGTTATAAATCCAAATTGACCTGAACTTTGTACGTCCTATATATCATCACAATTCCCTCCAGTAAAATCCCGGAGGTCTTGCGGCACCTTCACGACGGATCGTCTGGTGGACATTTAGGGATCAAGAAAACGCTGCAGAAGGTACGGGAGCGCTTCTACTGGATCAATTGTTCAGACGACGTGAAGAACTGGTGCAAGAAATGTACTACATGCTTTGCAAGTAATGGGCCACAAAGACGACCGAAAGCTCCCATGAAACAATATAACGTCGGAAGCCCCTTCGAAAGGATCGCTATTGATATAGCAGGACCCTTCCCTGAGACCGAAAAGGGGAATAAATACATCTTGGTCGTGATGGACTACTTTACGAAGTGGGTAGAAGCGTACGCTCTCCCTAATCAGGAGGCAGAGACAGTGGCCGATGTGCTAGTGAAGGAGACGATCTGCCGGTTTGGAGTACCCATGGAATTACACTCGGATCAAGGAAGAAACTTTGAGAGTGGCCTATTCCGGAGGATCTGTGAGAAGTTTGGGGTACGAAAAACAAGAACCACGGCCCTTCACCCTCAGTCTGACGGCATGGTAGAACGAATGAATCGCACCCTCAACCGCTATCTAGCGAAAATGGTCTCGTCACATCAAAGAGACTGGGACGAACACGTGCCGTTCTTCCTGATGGCCTACCGCTCGGCCGTTCATGAGTCGACAGGACAAACTCCAGCCAAAGTCCTGTTCGGGCGAGAACTTAAACTACCCTGTGATCTAATCTTTGGCGCTAGACCGGACGAGGACGTTTCGGGGGAAGATTACGTTTCCCGGATGCGGCAAAGGATGAACGAAATTCACGATCAAGTCCGGTACCAACTAAATATCGCCAGTGATCGCATCAAAGAGCGTTACGACATCAACGCTAAAGAGGGTGGCTACCAAATGGGAGACCGAGTTTGGCTGTACAACCCACAGAAGAAACGTGGTTTGTCCCCTAAGTTACAGACCAATTGGGAAGGTCCCTATGTTGTGAAGAAACGAATCAATGACGTGGTCTACCGGGTAAGCAAACTACCAAACGGCAAGCCGAGAGTGGTGCACTTTAATCGGTTGGCACCCTATGAGGGGTCGCACGATGAGGCGGAGGTTCCCCGAGTAAGAAACACATTGGCGCCGGAGAACGAACTTTCCTTCGAAGAATTTATGAGCGCCTACGGGGGTACCGGAAAAGCACGGTATGGGGTAACCTGTGAAAAACAACAGGATTTGTTCAGCGTACCTGAAGAATACTCGTTGGCCCATTGTGTGTCCGCCGACCTGGTAATGTCACGAGGTATCGCCACGGTTTTCAAGAAGAAGTACGGGCGCTCGGAACAACTCAGAGAGCAACTCCCGGAAATTGGCAAGGTTCTGGAACTACGTGACAACGTAAGACACATCTTTTATCTGGTTACGAAGGAGATCGGGTCTCTTAAACCATGTTATCACGATGTATGGCGAACCTTGCATAGGCTACGAGACCGACTGCTGGAGCTCGACATCAGGAAGCTAGCTGTCCCCAAGTTAGGTGCTGGACGAGATCAGCTGGACTGGAGGGTTGTCCGGAACATGCTGGAAGTAGTGTTGAAGAATACCGGAGTGGAAGTTTTAGTCTGCTGTTTTGGGCCTGCACCATGTCGACTCGGGAAGACGGTCCCCTGTTATTTTGACGCCACGTCTCGCTGTAAGCGGGGGGCTAACTGCAGGTTCCTGCATGGGCCTACCAGGGGTACGTTCCGAGACGAAACGTCTCTAAGGCGGGGGCAGTGTAATGCGAGAAGTAAACAAAGCGACACATGTTTACTCCTTCAAAAGAATAACTACGACGCGTAGGACAGATGCATGAACATTTGCTGCGTAGGCTTCTAGAATGTACTAGAATGTTCTCGATCAGGGTTGGGGGTGTATATATAAGGGGGTTTGTGATCGAGGGAGTTAGTTAGAAGTAGAGAAGCAGAAGTGAACGCGACATACGATCCGAATGCGGAGCAGTATAAATAAATTATGTAGTGTCTAGTCTAGTGTAAAAGTAGTTAAGTGTGTTAAATAAATTAGTGTTCAATTAATGTAAATAAATTATAAAATAAACGTTACAATATGTTTCTCTAAATTTTAAATGTGTATTCTATTGTCACATACGTACAATAAAGCTTAACAACATTTTTGGCTGAATTGTTTCTGAAGGGCACTTTACTCTAGTCGTTTTTCGCTTTTTCGAAATTTTCTCGAAATTCACTCCAATGTTTCTCTCTAAACCTTAAATATGTATTCTATTTTCAGATATGTATAATAAGGCTTAACAATATTTTGGCTAAATCGCTATTGAAGGGCACTTCACTTTTGTGCTTTTTAGGTTTTTCAAAATTTTCTCGAAATCCGCTCCAATGTTTTGCTCTAAACATTCAAATTTATTTTACTCTTCAATATGTACAACGACGTTTGGTAAAACTTTTGGCTAAATCGTTTCTGAAGGGTACTTTTATCGAATTTCTGTTTTTCGAAATTCACTCCAATGTGTTTTCTAAATTTTAAATATTTATTTTACTGTCAAATATGCGTAATAAAGTTTAACAATATTTTAGACTAAATCCATTGTAAATGTCTTACTCTTGTCGTTTCTCGGTTTTTCGAAATTCATCGAAATCCATTCTAAGGCATTTTCCTAAACTTTGAATATTTAGTTTCCTAATCAATATCTATAATAAGGTTTAATAAACTTTCGGCAAAATTGTCTTAGAAATGCACTTTACTATTGTCGTTTTTCGGTTTTTTTGAAATTTTCTCAAAATCAGCTTCATGAATTGTTTTTTGAATATTTGTATTTTAAAATATTTTTGTTTTTATATTTATTTTTCTTTTCCGGATGTGTAATCTTAATTTCTTAATAACAGTTTTGTTCAAAGCTGCTTTGAAAGACAGTTTACACTGTCTTATAGTTTTTTAAAGTTTTGTGTGATCGCCATTTTTTAAATTTATCATAGCAAATGAGATGTTAATTAAATATTATATACTTAACATTTTCATAAAACAGATAAGCAGTGTCATATATTGTTAGAAAACGCATCTAATCGCAATGAATTAGTGCGTACATACCTATATTCCTATTAAGGTAATATTATAACACATTAGACATTTTGAAACATGCTCTACTCCAAAACACCTGCTCAAGTGATTTTCTTTTCGCGCAATTATACTCGTTTAGATTCAATTTTTACGCTTACATCTAACAATACTAATTTCAAATCTAAATCCAATTTTCTAAAATAACATAA
This sequence comes from Cryptocephalus moraei, assembly GCA_946251905.1. Classification (NCBI taxonomy): domain Eukaryota; kingdom Metazoa; phylum Arthropoda; class Insecta; order Coleoptera; family Chrysomelidae; genus Cryptocephalus; species Cryptocephalus moraei. The sequence continues at coordinate 11,599,683 of OX276455.1, forward strand.
TATGACACCTACTCTTATATATCTCCATTACGACACTTTTCTTAATTTGTAATGGTAGGTAATAACGGAACGGATATGTATATAAAGATTTCATTAAAATCTAAGTCTTCCCACGCGGGTCCCCCATTAATGGGCCGTCTTTATTACTAAACACGTACGTATTTATGTAATTTAGATTTATTGTTCAGTTATGATAATTTTCTAGTGCATAGATGGTTATGATGGGGAAATTTATTAACAATCTTTTTGTCGTATGTACAACCAAAAAACAATCATTTTCCATTCGGTGGAAGCGAAGTTTTATTAAGAAAAAAAAAACAATTAAAGAATGAATTAGATTTAATAAGATTATTATATTATAATATAGGTATGATAAGATCTAATAATTTATTAATAGAATTAATAAGAATTAAATTGTTATAAAAAGTGGGACTATACATAACCTATCTCTTTGCTGTTCGGTCAACGCCACCTGTCTTTTAAACCTCGCGTTAGGCGTCTTGTTCATGTATCAGTATTGTCTTAGTGTATTGTATGAGGTACTATTAATTATCGTCACATTTTCTAATGTAGTACACGGACTAGTACCAGTCTACCCATTATAGTAACAACAGATGTTCGCCTTTTACATAACGTTTTTCTAACTTGTTCACCTTCCGTAATCGTCGACCCAGCAAAGAGGTTTATGTCTAAAAATCAAGGCTGTCATTTTTTAAGGAAAATTTATGTATGTAGGTGCATTCACGATACATCCAAGGAATCGACACGTCTTTCCAGCTTTTCCAATCATTATAAATAGATCGTATCGTAAGCGATAACGAACCGGCGTCCCATTTTCCCGCCGTGTTAAGTTTATTTATTTTCTCATCCTTCTCTCTATTAATAAAGTCGTACCCTACTACGATCCTCTGGATATGATCTCAGCGCCCGCACTGTGTGTGTGAGAGAGAATGAGTTTCGCTTTCCGGAAACAAAGTCCCTATGTTTTGGTGGGATATATTTAGAAAATCCCAGTCGTCCGCTTACCATCGAGCGTTTCTAATGTACAGATTTCTTTAACTGTGGATGTAGCGCTCGCTGGATGCGTAACTTTTCCTAATGGGGTATGTATGTAACAGCTGCTTCCATACCGTCAGCTGAGAAATATTCCAATGTACCTCTCTATAGGGTGTTAATCTGAAATACGTCCCTTACATATACGAGGGGATCAAAGGGAAGGGCCGCCCCAGTGAATCATCGAATTCGAACCAAATGCGAAAATTATCCTAAAAATACACATTTGGGTAGTTGTTTCGGGGAAAAATGCATTTACGAGGGAATTTCGTGATAGATTTATTATATTACTATTTCATTTATTTATCACTATATTACTATACAACTTTTTACACAAGTAATCACCGTTTTTGGGTGATGTATATATTCTGGAATATAATTATTTTTTATGTTTAAATTTCTAGGAAAGACGCCTTTACGAGGGAGCTTCGTGATAGATTCATTATATTACTATTTTATTTATTTATCACTATATTAACTAGCAGTGTTGTTAAAAATACTTTTAAAAATGTATTTAAATACAAACGCAAATACTTTTTACAAAATATATTTACTTGTATTTTAAATACTTCTCTGGACAATGTATTTAAATACAAATAACAAGTATTTCGTTTTTGTATTTAAACAGTATTTAAAGTTGTCAATTATTCTTAATTGCAGCAACGTTAAGCATATCTAACCCCAGGAACCTTAGAATTCCTATTATTTTCTTCGTGAAGTTGTTGAAATTATAGAATTTTTGAAATTTCTACATCAATTTAAGAAAATGGAATCTAATTTCTAATGGAAACTTTCTAATGAAGTTGTAAAATCTTTGTTTTATTGCCAGAAGTTGTGAAGTTTTCAATTATTTTCAAAATATCTAAGTTATTTGTATCGAAAAATCTCAAATACATAGGCTGACTTTTATACACTAAACCTAAGTTTATGGTTTTAACACTTAAAACAATCTCAAAAAGTGTTATTAATTATTTTCTTTGCTTCATGAAATCGTAAAATTTTTGCAATTTTCCGAAATTTACCAGCTACTTTGTAGACAAGTGTGTAGAAATTGAAGTGATACTTTAAAACACAACAGGCTAATGTAAGTTTCAAACTTCTAAAAAATATTCCCAAGGCAAAGATGTCGACACATTAGACACTTTACTTTTTAACTTGATCTAACGAAGTAGCTAATTAAAAACTTCATTAGTTACTTTTCCAACTTCATATATGGCAGTTCAAGTTATTTGTGTTGTATTAGAGTTGTCATAAGTTCTTTAGAAGCACCTTAACTTCTTTTGAAACAACAGCTTAAGTTTAAGATAACTGTGACTTCTTTAAAAATGTCGACAAGCTACTTAGTACCGTAAAAATTGTTTTACAATGTCACAACTTTTTTAAAAATTTTATGAATTGTACACCTTCGTTAAGATAATCGCAACTCCTTTAAAAGTGTCGTCGGATCATTATAACTGTAACAAATAGCTTCAAAGTAAGCATGTAAGTACATAAACCAAAATGTAAATACAAATGAACAGCCGGAAATATGCTTAAAAAATGTATAAAAATGCGCATTTATAGTTACTGTAACAAAATAAAATAAATGTAAGAGCATTTAAGGAATAATTTAGCAAATAATGGATCTTAACATTGCCCAAAAATGTATTTGAACTACTGTATTTAAAATGTCAGAAGAAATGTATTTTAAATACACAGTAAATACAAATTAAAGCTTATGTATTTAACTATGTATTTAAATACATAAAAAGTATTTAAAATACATTTCTAAATACATGTACTTAAATACTTAACAACACTGTTAACTAGACACTATATTACTATACAATTTTTTAACACGTAAGCAGCGTTTTTGGGCGAGATATACATTGTGGAATACAATTATTTTTGATGTTTTCTTAGGAAATTTTCTTAGGAAACGCTCGGACAGGTCAATTTCTATCCTAATAGATACGTTTTTTACATTAATATTCAAGCTTACAGGATGATATACGTATTTGCAGTAGCAGATAGGTATATGAGTTATTTTAAACTGATCACACTGTATATTTTTATATTTTTGATTTTGTTTTTGCACTGAATAATACCATTTGCGGTGGCCAAAATAGAGGATTAAATTTTTATAATTAAAATAGTATTTAGCTAATAAATAGCTATTTATATAGCGACTAAGTACAAGAACAAAAAATGGCGATGTGACTATCTTTCTCATATTTTATCATAAATAATTTGAGAAAAACTTACCACAGGCAACACATACATACACACATATATTTCTTTAAAAACATGTTTTTTTGATTCAGAGGAGCTTAAAACGTCTAGAAATGGCAATAACTCAAATTCTAAAAATTGACCCAAAGGGCCTCATATGAGAAAGTGAAAAAAATGTAGGTACTACTATTGTTTATGTATATAATTTTGTATAGTTGACTCATAAATTGTATATATCTTATAATGATAAACTTGTACCTATCAGTTTTCAATAGAAGTCTTAAGTGATTAAGCAAACTAGTAGCTTATATTTATATTAATTTAGACAGCTGATTTAAATTACGGCTACAATTTGAATACTTACTGAATTACTATCATTATCTGCCTTTACCCACTTAGCACCCATTTAATCAAGAAGTTAGGGCGCTTCATCCTTTTATTTCTTCTCAGGAATATTTCAGTATTGTAGTTGAGTGGTTGTTGGAATAAACTTAATTATTTTCTTTTGTTGCAACTGTATTGAAAGATTAACTTACCACTTTCAAAAGCATCTGGATAAAACATGTGCATAGTATATTAGGAAAAGAATTATTGTCTTTTAATTCAAGAGATCACAGAGTTTGGATGGCAGTTATGGAAGAAAATTATGTGATTTTTTAAAAAAAATTAAAAAAGAATATAGGCTATTGACATGTCGAAAATAACAGGGGTAAAAGGAACTAACGCGTGCAAGGTACCTTCTTGTTTCATATAGTCAGTTGACCTCTAAAGAAATAAAATCCAAAAGTGCTACTAAATTTAGCCATGCGTTTTTGAGAACGGGGTAAGTTTGTCCACTTTTCGCTTTTTCGGCTATAGCGCAAAAACTATGCATTTTTCGAAGATATGTGCCGTAAGATTTCTTGTAGAGAATTAAATTTCCTATAAAAATGATTTTTTTTAAATAAAAAAAAAATATTTTTTAATGAAATAAATTCAAAAAACAAAGTAAAAAAAATGGAAAAATTTCAAAAAAATGTTTTATTTTTTATTTTTTAACTATAACTTTTTTCTGAGATTTACAGAAGATTATTAGCCTTTCGACTGAAAATTTTAAAATTTTCTGAAACCAAATATTGTATCGTGAAAAAACCAAAAGTGGCAATAAACCCAAACTTCCCCTTTACCGACACAAGCGCACAAAGCAAAAATTCAAACTTTAATGGTGGAAAACTCCTCATTTTCGATTAAACACCTTCCAATATTTCATACCTCAAAATATTAGTCATATGCCAATAAAACAAAATTTGTAATAGACAGAAACCCACTTCACCAATGCAAGGACGTAAATAAAAATTTAAAATTTTTTGGTTTCAGGACTTTGAGAACATTTCAAGTTTTCGACTGAAATTTTAAAATTTTTCAAAAAAAAAGCTTACATCCCAACAAAAAACAAAAATTGCAACAAATTGAAGCTTATCGACAAAAGGGCACCAAGCAAAAAATTCAAATTTTGAAGGTGTGGCAGGAATAAGTAAACTCCCCATTTTCAATTAAAAGTCTTCCAGCGTTCATACCTCAGTAGATTAGGGTCTTATAAGCTTGTGAGAATGAAACAAATTCATCAATGCAAGAACATGAAACAAAATTTTAAAATTTCACTTTTCAGGATTTACAAAAAATATCAGATTTTCCACTAAAACTCTTTCAATTTTCAGTCACCAATTGTCGTAAAATTCCATTAAAAACCTTCTAACTATCCAAAATATTACCACCTGACGTCTCCAGGACGTCTCCCCGTTCAGCCCCCAATAACCTTCCAATTTTCTGACTTCCAGAACCTCCCTCTTCATAATCATGAGCTTCGTGTACGCGAAGCTGCTGGTCGTGGTCTGCGTGGCCTACGTGATATCGGACGCTGTCACCCATAACGTCCCCCTCTACTACTACGAGGGTTTCTTCACTTACCTGTACGGCGTCAGCATCCTCTTCCTCCTCTACGTGTTCTGCTTCCTCCTGCAGGAGAGCGCCTGCTGCAGCGACAGGCAGGTCGAAAAGCCGCCCAAGAACAAAGCCAAAGAGAAGGAGAAAGAGAGGAAGAAAGAGGAGAAGGAGAAGAAGAAAGAGGAGAAGGAGAGGCTGAAGAAGGAGAAGAAAGAGAAGGAGAAAAAGGAGAAGGATAAGAAAAATAAGAAGCAGGACAAGGTAAAATTGAAGCTCAATTTAGTCGATGTTGTGTTCGTGCCGGTCTGGTCTTATCTCAAAAATTTAAATTGGAGAGTTCAAATTTTACTCTACAGAAAACTTTTTTTATTTAACTCCTCCCTCTCCCAAACAAATAACGTACCATTTACTTATTGGAAATGGTGATCTTTGGCTTAATCTGGTTTGGTTTGTTAGACTCAATTATTTGCTTTAATTTTACACGTTTTTCTTGCCGCTTTTGACATTTATTTTGATGCATGTTACGCGTATACTATAGAGGGAGATATTTCCACGTAAGATGCGCGATCTGGTCCGCAGGGAGTCTGGATGCTCGGTCGATCAGGTGAGAGGAAATCTTCCCAGGAGCTCCTCTTTATAACATCGATATTAACACTCCACTTAACACCTAGACTTGAAATAACATTGCATGCACGTAGACGTTGATATTCCAAGCCCGAGCCGACGAGAGGTGATTCTACAGAGATTCTCTGTACAGTTGTATCGATTCCAAGGCCAACGTATCGGTTCATTAGTTTTGTATTGGCTTAGATGAGGTTTAGTTGGTTTGAAAATCATTTTAGAAGTGATACATTTAGTCGTCCTCCTTTTTGAACAAACACTTAGCGAAAAACCATTGCAGTAGTTGAGCAAGGTGATTTCTGTTACGCGAATTTCGAACATAACCTCACTTGAGGAGATGCGTATCGCCGCTGACGGAGCTCCTCAACATTCGTGTACGAAAGTGAGGTTATGTCCAAATTGTGTTCCCACTGCAAGCTTTACACACTACTCATTACAAATACTGTCTATACAACTCCTCTTTTGTTTAAATTCAAAGCAATAACTTAACGGATACACGTTCTGTGAAACGTGTAACTTCCTTAACTACTGTATATCATTTGTAATTTTGATATTGGGGAACCTTTCGTTTCGACACTTTTCATGAATCCCGTTGCACTGCAGAACTTAGACATAGACAGTGTGTTAATATAAGTTCTCAAAGTTGATACTAGATAAACTATAAGATGTTTAAGTAAATTTTTCATGGATAAAGTAACGTACTGTCACTCTTTCCATTTCACATTTGGCGTTTTATGTTATTGAATATTAATCACATTTGAAATGGTTACTATGCGGAAAACTATCTATGATTACCGAACACATAGAGTAACAAAATGGCGTAACCTCATTGCTATTAATTGCAATGGAGGACGTCCGATTTCTTACTGTTTTGTTTCATGTGTGTACAAAATCATGTGCAATTTAAATTGTCACTAACTTCTTTAGCTAAAGTTATTTACAAAATTATAATTAGTGTCATAATAATTAATATTATACTTATAAATATCTAAGCATTATAACACAATATCTTAGCTTTATACATAACTAATTTTAGCTAATAACTAACTAATTTTAGCAATAAACGTTTACGAAACTAGCCATTTTAGTTGGATACAAGCAATATTGCTTTATATTGCGTAGTTAATACTTACTTAGTTATTAACTGATCTACAAAGTCTGCAAGTTTAATTGGCAACAACTTGCATAGTCATAACTTTAGCTAATAACTAACTAATTTTAGCAATACACTTTTACGAAATTAATTTTAAATTTTTTAAATTTATATTGCGTAGTTAATGCTTACATTAGATATTAACACATCTACAAAATCTGCAATTGGCAACAAGCTGCATAGTTATAGATGTCTACCAAACTAATTAAAGCCTAATACATACAGTAGATATTGCTTTATATTTGATATTGTTTAATTAAGATATTTTAGTTATTAACTGATGATGATGATTTCAGTGAAAGTTGAATGGTGAATTAATTGACAAAAAACTTCCTTAATTAGAATCATCTAACAAACTAATTTATGCCATTAATATAAGAGATGTGTTAAATAGTAATATGTAAATACAATTTAGCATATATGTATAATAAATACATATTAGATGTATTAGTTAGCAATTTCTCTATTGAACTTTCAGTTACGATGTGATTGAAGCACATTTTTCTTCACATTATCTAACCTAACTGTTTATAACTATTTTAGAAATATACGTCTAATCTTGGTTAGTAGCTAACTAAGTTAGTAATCCTAACAATATATATTTATAAGAAACTGACCATTATCCTTAGACTCAAAAACGATATTGCTGTGTATTGTATGGTTGAAATACTTATTTCAGTTATTAACTCATTTACAGGATTTACATCTGTAATTTTAATTGGCAATAACTTACAATCTAACAATCTAATTAATGTGATTCCATACAAATTTGCTTTATTTTTTGCTTTTGATGTGATTCAATTACGATATTCCAGTTATTAATTGATCTACAAAATATATAAGTGTAAAATAAATTCCTAATTAAATAACAAACTAATTAATTCCATTCCATATGTTGGTTTATATTTGGTGTGCATTATGCAGGTTAATAATTAACCTGCAGAATTTAAAAATGATTTTTTCGGAAATTTGTGTATGATTGAGCTATTCTATCAAAAATTCTCCAACTTAGGAGGTCCAAAATTCGTTAAAAAATATTCAATGGTGACGTTTTTGGAGTACCAGTTAGGCAGAGAGGTGAAAGGTAAAAAATTTTGCCCAAAACGTTAAAATAGGTTACATATTGTTGTACCTTGTATGGCATCCAAAAAATTAATATAACCAAAACACTTAATAATCGGACCTCCGCCACTGCTATTAAGAAGGCATGTCAAATTTGGATAATTTGGCGGATGCGCCGTATCAATGTTATATACTTCATAATATATTGGATGATATATAAATCCTCGTAAAATTTCTCTTTCTAACAATCATCCTTACTAGACCATACTTACTATTGGCATGTCAATGACGTGAAGTCGAGGAAGACGTTTCAAGACGACTCGTCGCGCATAATATTGAACAAAATGTACAGTTTACGCTTCCTGTCGCTGTAGATATCAAATTAGTATAAAGACGAGTAATCGAAAAGTAGTATTTCTTCGGTGTTTCCCTCACTCTTGTTAATATTTTAAAGAGTTACTTTTCTATTTTGCAGCAGGACGATACAGAGCAACCGATATCGCTACAGTGGCAATTCGAATCGGTAAGGGAATTATGAAAAAAATTGAGTGTCAAGAAACCTTCCTTTTGTGATTTAATTGGACGATTGGCGGAAATATGCGACCAAATTTGTAACTTCTTAGGGATCTGAGAAACTTGGAAAATTTGAAAAATAGATTAACGAGGGAATTTCTTACGTTGATGATGAAAGTCGTTTCGTTTCGGAGGAAATTTAATATTTCTCAGAGTTTGTCGAAAGTTTTCAAATTTTCTCAAAAACTGTCTTAAAAAAATTAAAAAATCAAAGCGTTTATAAAACCGAAAAACCGTTGTGTGCACCTTACTTCGTATATCTAGTTGTAGTAGCTTGTAAAAGGATTCTCGACAATCTATTTTTTAATATTCCCTTATATTAAAAACGCGTAAAATGTATGTATCGTTCCATGGTCGTATGTTTCGGTTTTCGGTCATAGATTAATCATTGATTAGATTGTGTTTTCTGTTGTTTTTTTTAAAGAACTAAGTCTAATAAGTTGCTTAGCTGCAATTCTGCTATGTCTATTGTTCTGTGCAAGCTTTTGTTTTGTGACTTTCGCTTAACGCCCAAACAAAAAATATTAGATATACCTACTCTGTTCAAAACAAATCCCGATACACGTCATTTTGATCACGTCAGAATACTTCCAATACTACCAACTTAATATAGTTCCAGCACATCGCAATTTATGTGTTCCGTGTATATTTTAGGTTGACAATATACATAACCATATATATTGCCAACCTAAAATATACACGGAACACATAAATCGCGATGTGCTGGAACTATAGTTCAAGTTGGCAGTATGGGATGATTCTGACGTCATCATATGATTTGTTTTGAATAGAGTATACATAGATAGAACATTTAGGAAAAAACACATGGTACAGTTAAACCTCTCATCGACTACACGTTCTTTCTTCCTGGAGGGAAGAGGCCTGACGGAGTAATGACACTGTGGGACTCAGTAACTCTAAGGGTGGAAGAAGTTTACACGTCATATTCATATCGATTAGTTAACTGCCTTAAATTCCACTTAACTAAAAGAAAAGTCGATTTAACTCCAATTTCAACCTCAACAACTCAGCATCGAGTCGATCGGCAATCCTTACAACCCCCCCCCCCCAATTTCCGCCCCCTCATCATGTCCCGCTAACTCCACGAGACGGCCTTCCGATCTCGCCACCAAAGTCTATGATCTCCGCAGCAGGAGCAGCAGCAGCAGCAGCAGGCCCCGGCCCCCACCGCGCCGGCGCAGTCGCCCGTCGCCGCTGCGCAGAACCAACCGGTCGCCGCCCCGGCCGCTGCGCAGAACAATTCCGCGGACGTCGAGGCCGGAGCGAACGCAAAGTGCGCCAAGAGGAAAACGACGCAGAACGATCAGAGCCACGGCAGCTTCTTCCTGAGGATCGGGGCGATAGGTAGGAAACGGATCGAATGATGTCATGGGGCGGTCCATGGTTATGTTTTCTACTCGGGACTATCAGTTATTACTTCGTTATGACCGTTTTTAAACAAACATTGCGAGTTTTCTAGGTTTTTTGCTTTTAAAATTAAAATTACTGAAGCAATCTTGATGCTATAAACAAATTATAGAGTATTAAAATGGCCCTTTACAATGAACCAATAGTTTAAATATTACTCATGTGCGCAAAAGGCAGGCGCGATTAGTACTGTCTTGAATGAAGCTTACCCAAGTCACAACTGGTCCTAATGGGGATTTTCCTTGCTTATTAGAGTAAAACGTTTATATGTGTTTTGACAACTTCTTATAAGTATTCCCAGTCAAGAATTACCAAAGCACAATATGTTACGATATACCTCTCCTATGTTGTAGCCTTCGGCCTGGGCACGATGATCTACAATGGATTAGAATTTGGAGTATTCTTCGAAGTACCGTTCACATCACCATGTTACATGATTCTGCGCGGCGTGAATCCGGTGCTGCAGATGGTGTTCACCTTCATGCAGATGTATTTTATTTTCATGAACTCCAGGGTAAGTACTTAAAAGCACAGAAAATATTATACAAATGGCATGTTCCTTCGTTGATACCCAGTAGTTATACAAAGGCGGTTCTGGAATGGAACGTAAAGTTCCCCACACTTTCGTAGAAGAACTCATATAGAAACCATTCGCTTGCCACGCTTTTAAGAACGTGAGGTTATGTTCGAATTTCGTCCCAGAAACCGCGTTGTTTACCTACTACGCTCTACATTGAAATGTATTCAAACTGTAATTTTTTCTTTAAATGCATCAAAGCGTCACCAAATCGATTATTAATGTTTCCATTACAGTTGAATATCCATAGATTCAAAGTCATCGCCAGGTTCGGACTAATGCACGTCGTCGCCACGAATATCTGCGTGTGGATCAGAACGCTCGTCCTGGAATATCTGAAAGAGATCACCAATTACCACGTGAGGATGTTCAATACGACGCTGCCGACGGATGTGTCACCATTAGCAGGTTCGTACTCAGATTTCCATTTACGATTTTCTAGTTAGTACCATTTAAAAGCACCTCTCGCTTGCTTTGACCACAGCTACCATGTACATATTGCAGAAAGCATCAGGCAACATAACCTCCGTAACGCGAACACTGTTCTGGGTACCCATAAGGCGGTACCCGACCTTATAAAATCCACGGCTTCCAGCATTGCGACCACTGCCCCGACGACGGCCCATGTGTTCCTCCAGAGAGCGGCCGCCACAACCATGAACACGCTGAACAGATTCGCCATGACGACGCCCACCACGCCTCCACGTAAGTTTCCCCGGGTACGGGCGCTCATTAACATCTACTAACACTACTAACACCGTTAGACCTTTCGACGACGCTTTATAACCCGACGACTACCTGGAGGAGGTTCCAAACCTTCCCGACCACCGCCACCACGACGACGCTCGCTCCCACCACCACCACCCTGAGGACCACCGCGGCGAAGGTCTGGAGAGCCTTCACCACCATGATGTCGACGCCATCTACGACCGTCCACCCTTCCAGCACCTCGCCACCGAGGAGCTTTTATTACGGAGGGATCGACAGCTACGGCGGAAATAACTTAGCTAACGGTACTCTAACCGATTAACTCCGAGACCCAGCGAAGTTTCCGATTTTCACCTGTTCATTTTTCCGTTCCAGTGAACGAGGAGATTCAGCTGTCCCAGGAGATCGCCAATGTGATCAACGACACGGAACTGATGGACGGCATCATACCGCAAGCTTGGAGGGCTCTCAACGTGTCGGCTAATACTACAGACAGCTGCGGAAGGGTCAATATCATGGGAACGATCGTTCAAGACGCCGGACCGTACCTGTATCCGTTCATCATAGAGTATTCCCTGATCGGCGCAGCTGTTATATACGTTATGTGGAAGCATATTGGGAAGAATCCAAGGTAGGTAAAATAGGTTTAAATGGAGAACTCTTCTTATTTCTTTTTAAAGTTCGACTTACAGCTAGTTTTAAGCAGGAGGCTAGCTCTACCGACTCTTTAGCCTTTTGCATGATTCTTCAAAACTGTAATGTTGCCATACGGTCTTGGCTACAGGAAGACAAAATTGAGGCTTTCGTTTAAGTGGTCTGTTGGTGAATACTGAAATATGGAATCACCTCAAAACTCGGGACAGGCCTAGTGGGCCCAGAACGGTCATTTATTAACCCGAACAGTCCTGATGTAACCATACAGGCTGGCCTGTAATAGTTTGGTGAGCCAGGATTGGTCCTGAAGTAACCAGAAATAAGCCTGGTTTAACCTCACAAGCCTGGAATGATCCTCAAGTGCTCCTTTTGTAAACCTGGAGTTGCCTGGAGAGCCAGGAATGGTTCTCAAGTAACCAAAGACAGACTTGAATTAGCCCGTCAAATCTGAAATGGTCCTGAAGTGACCAGAAGAAACAAGAGGTAGTCCTGGATTACCCCGAAGAGCCAGGAATGGGCCTGCAGTAACCAGACTAGTCTGAATGTAATACCAGGAGTATGACTAAAATAGCTTGGAGTGTCAAGACTGGTCCTTAAATGCCCAAATTTAATAAAAGGTTTACCTACAATCGCCTGGAAAGCCAGGAATGTTCCTGATGTAGCCAGAGATAACCCTGAATCATCTTGACAAACCCAGAATGATCCTGAACACGACACTTACTGAGTACTGTTCAACCATGAAGAACAACAACAAATACAATTCAATCCAGCTTACAAATCTCTCTCTTCATTACAACCGGAGCGCTCTAAAACCTCCCCGAGAGTATTCTTTCGGTACCTACTTAAATTGCACTTCCAGAACATTCACAAAATTTACATCATACTAATATCAATTTTTAACTGGCCAATAGGCGAGAGTATGTACACAGAAAACGCAGAATATATGTGAGCCTCTCGAAACGGAAATGCAGCCTAATTTGCCTACAAATTTTATTAATGATGTGGATCAGACTTTCCAGGAAACTTTGCTAAAATCTGAGAATTCTAAGCAAATTTGCCAGGAATTTTGGGAACCTTTTCGAGTATTCAAAGCAACCTGAGATGGTTAGCAATAAATCTATAAGGTGTCTCTTTGTTGGTTCTGAAAGCCTGGGAATTTCTACTTTGCGATGAAAGCGTTCAACTTTATGACGTACAGTCCATTGGGCACAAGAACCCATTTTCATTAAATAAAAAGGAGATTTTCTTCATTTTTTACACTACTTGTAGGTAGGTTAGGCAATTTTCAACAGTGTTGAAAATTTAAGGACGTTTGGAACAATTAATGTAACTTGTGCTAAATTCAAGAAAACCTGCAAAGTATAGAGGGGTACACAACATACTTTTTAAACTTTATATATTATGAGGTTTCAGTTCTATCTGTGCGTTTGTGCTTTTAAGATCATTTTCACTAGACAGAATAGAAGAAAGGAGATCTTCAATTTCCTCTTAAGCCTGTATTATTTCAAGGTGACTTCCTCAGTTTGTAGAATCTGAGAAGTGCAAGGAAATGGGACAGGAATTTTGGGAACCTTGAGGCTGCCTGAATATTACAGGATCTACCCTTTACACTTCATACGACAGTTCTTCTACTACTGGGCCTTTTGATCGAAACCTGTTTCGTTTCAGTTAGTTAGAACATATCCTATTAAAGATTTCAGTTAAAGTCAATGATCAAATTATTGAGGTTAAAATTTTTGAGTTAAGAGCCTCCATATGTCCCTTCGAACTCGATTACTCCCGAACTGATTCGACTACATTGAACCACCCTTTTTCCAGATACGTGACGCAGGAGGACCTAGAGCACCGCCTCGAAGTGATGCTATCGCGCAGAGCCGTCGCCCTGGCGCACGCGCAGCAGGGTCGCGTCGACTGCGTCGGCGCCTCCAAGGGTCTCTTCTTCGGCCTCCTCCTGTTGGTCGGCTCCCTGATCTGCCTCATACTCTTCTTCGTGCTCGTCCATCACCGCGACTTCGGAATACTCGCCATCTACCTGGCGGACGTGTCCCATTGCGTGCTGATGGTGCTCAGCATCGTCGCGATCATCGTGGGATTCATAAGGTGTGTATAAAGTCATGGTGGTGAAGTACCTATATGTCAGGTAGTACTGATTAGCCTGTAGTCGAAGTTATGAAGGTGTAAATCCTGTGATTGTAAGAGACTAATTTCCAATACCTATAAGTTTTAACAACGTATACTGCATGGCGAGGTGACGCTTTCTCGTGCTGCTGCGTTGCGATGAAAGCCAAGCCGAGCTTTCATATCACACCAAGGAACTTTGACTGTCGCATTTTTTCCACCGAATTTATCCACCGACATTCTCATACAACGACGTCTTCTTTTCTTTTTTATTTCGACGCATCATCATCATCACACCCGCACACACTCATGCACGTCACTCACATCGATCCATACAGAATCCACGCTAAGGCTTCCCGGGTTTGCAGGGTCCAATCGTTGAAGTTCAAGACTGAGGAGCAGAGCGACTTAAACGACATACTGTTGCGCGTCTCCGCATTCGGTCTCTTCCTTTACGCGGTCTTCAGCGTGATCGCCGGACATCTGAACGCCTTCACGAGGGAGCCCAATCTCCTCGTCATGATCACCGGAGTGCTCGCAGTCGTACAGGTTGGCTATTGCGGGACGAACGAAAGAATTTGGGTCTTTGTGGGTTGTCTTGAGGGAAAACGAAGAAACGAAACTGGTTGTGGTATTGGTGTTGTACCCATTGCTTTGGTCACATGCCCTAGCATTGTGGTAAGGGTCCGTAGGGCCGGTTTAAGAAAACAAGACTCTTCTACTCTAGTATAGAGGATACCGTCCTTGGTACCTTTCTATATCGTCAGCAATAATAGTCGCGTCAAAGTAGGTTTTCACTGCGAATTTTCTGCGGAAAGGTCCGATCGGGTTAATTTTTTTGCAAAATCTTCATCGAGACATGACATTCACAGTTGACCAAAATCTAAATGCCGCTCGGCCCTCCCTCCTCCCAAATTCACCCCAATTGAAGGGAATTCTCGGCTTTTTCCAACAAGGTACTTAGGTACTTCATAAAATTGTCGTCTCAAGCGGGCCAAACCTTCGACTCGGGAGTTTTGAGGTGCCCTGAATTCATTTTTCGGGTGGATTCGCCTTTACGATTCTCAGGGCTGTGTGAATGGGCGTCTGGGGGTCCAAAATATGAGATGTACGAGGAAATGTGTGTGGCTGCCAAATTTGGTCAGTGGAGTTTTGAAGGGCGGGGATATCATTTCTCTCGGGAATTGAGCCTTGTTTGTGCAGCCCTGCGGCCGCATGGTTGCATGTCAGGGCAACATAAAAACACACCCTTACAAACCGTCAACATACCAACTTTGTATGAGGAAATTGAATTTTACGAGAATTTCAATTTGTGGCCCCTTGGGCCCCCTATCACCCACACCTAGCTTACTCAGAGAGTGACATGGACTCCAGTAGGCTAAGCAGTATACTCACTGGTCATTTCCTTTCATTTTATTTCATATCAATTTTACATGCTGATATCAAATCAAATCAAATTTCATATTCTGGCCCCCGGGACCCCTTTTTGCCACCCCTGGTTTAGGTCACAGGGTCGCAAGGTGCCTAAATATAATGTCGGTAGGCTTATGACACCAGAGTGTAGGTACCGATTCTGTGTGCTGAAATTCAGCCCCGCGTCATCATGATATTTGAGACCACACGGGCCCGTTTTTACACGGCCCTGATGGGTTGAAAGGGCTCAATTCCAGACAGAAATGATATCCCCGCCCTTCAAAACTCCCCTGACCAAATTTGGCAGCCAAACACATTTCCTTGTACATCTCATATTTTGGACCCCTAGACGCCCTTTCACACAGCCCTGAGAAGGTCGTAAAGGCGAACCGACCCGAAAAATTGATTCAGGGCACTTCAAAACCCCCGAGTGGAAGGTTTGGCCCGCTTGAGACGACAATTTTATGAAGTAAGTACCTTGTTGGAAAAAGCCGAGAATTCCCCCCAATTGGGTGAATTTGGGGGGAGGGAGGGCCGAGCGGCATCTACATTTTGGCCAACTTTGAATGTCATGTCTCAATGAAGATTATGCAAAAAAATCGGACTTTTCCGCAGAAAATTCTGTTTTTTAGTTTCTAGGCTTACTTTGACGCGACTATAATACGAGTAAAGTACAACGACTATTGATTTGTGGTGGTCTAATAACAAAGGGTAAATAAGAGAGAGGTACATGCAATGAAAAGATATATGTCTGTTAACCAATTAATAATTAACGTTAGTTAAGCGTTCATCACAGCATCATATTGCATCTTATCTTCCCATTTAAAATGCTAGTTGTTTAGAAATGGAGTGCACTGGATGACATGGCGCAATAGAACGTTGTATATAGATATATTAAATATACATATTTGTATTTGAGGCAATTTTTGGCACGATGTTTCTAAAGAAACATCTATATAAAAGTGTAAATGTCGGTTACGTGCATTAGTACCGATGCACAGCTTACCTTGCACATAATTGACCATCAGTTATCATTAACTTTTTTATCAGGATAGTTAAATAATTAACATTGACTCAGATTCGATCAGGATTTAATGCTATGATGAGGTAAACTCTTAGGCAAATACGCGCGAGTTCGATATTATATTCCCATTGCTAAAACCAATTATTCTCTGTCGCTATTAGGTGGTATTGCAGCTGCTGTTCATCGCGGACGTCTCCCGTCGTCGCGTCCACCTTCCGGAGCACGACCGCTCGAAGCCGGGCCGCCAGGTCGTCACGTTCCTCCTCATCTGCAACGTGACCATGTGGATCGTCTACACGTTCGAGATGCAGAAGGTCGAGGCGAACCCCGTCCAGCTCGAGTTCTACGGCTACCTCGCCTGGTCGCTCGTCCAGCGGTTCACGCTGCCGCTCTGCATCTTCCACAGGTTCCACTCGGCCGTCACACTCGCCGAGATATGGAAGACGAGCTACAAGGCGCGGCTCGAGTAGGGCCCCCTCCCCCGGACGGGATAAGCTTAAGGGATTTTGTTTTCGATGTTTCACAAAAGATGTTCTCGTAAAGGGTGGAAGAATTGTTGAGCAATACTCGAGTCGTTTCTTGTGTAGGTTAAATATATTGGTCCTGGAGATGTGTGGATTTTGAAGGATAATCGGAAAATTTGGGTCCCAAATTCAATTCCCAGTTCGAAACGTAATCAGGTTCGATTAATCGAGTCGATAACGCTGTAAACAATGTTCAGATAAATTAAAGACCAAGTAGGTGTTTAACACGTTATTGACGAGATAAACCACGAACCCTTCTTTACTCTTCCCCTTAAAACTTAACCTGTTTCATCAAGCTCAAAAACATTCTCTCAAATTTTCCAGCCACGACTTTCAAAATTTCACCTAACCCATCAAGAACTCTGAAAACACAAATATATTCCAGAAGATCTCAAAAACCACGACAGACTGTTCTTTTGTAAACGTTTACTCTTTCTGAATTTTTTTCGGAAAAGCCGATCAACACTTTAACTGACCCAGTAGATCGTTATTTTGAGAAATTTTGGAGTTTTAGAAGATGTAAAACGCTTGTGTGCACGTTCGTGAATGTGAGTGCGAAAGGAGATTAGACAGAACGGATGAGAAAGTGGAAATTGTTTTGCCCAATTTTAAATACAAACTGAAAACACGTAACTCAACTTTAAAACTAAATATAAAATAAAAACATAACATCTATGTCAACTGCTGTTTTATTTCTTGTAATTTTACGGAACTTTTCAGATTGAAGTGTGGTTTATATACTTCTTTGTGTTCTTGGGGCGTGTCAGGTGATCAAAAATCGACCAAACTAAGCTTTAATTCACGTTTACTACTAGAGGTCAAAAGTACATCCATTTCTTCCAGAGTCGGGAAGGTGAGTCTTTTACCCTCTACGAAATACAACAATCGAAAACATCCCCTCTCAGGTACCTCCTAGCTAGCTACAAGGGTATCATCTTCGGTGGTAGGTTTCACACATTGTCTACTTCTATGATCAAATTAAACCGAGTATATTCTACGCTTTATTTGCTAGGAATTAAATACATTACTGATCATTTTCAAAATCTGCTGGATTTTTAAGCATCAGACGGTGGTGCTCCTTCTCCGCTTGGTCGTAAACCAGATAAGCCAACGCCAGTGCTGCAAAACGAATAAGTATAACCGTTTAGATCACCAGCGATGTTCATCGACAATCAAAGCTTTTATCTTAATATCCATCGACTCACGTGGAACGACGTAAGGGATCTGAGCGACTGTCCTCCTGACCGTGTTCGGTATTCCTTTGGAGATCCATCCGTGGAACACGTTCTGCTCAAAATGGGAAATCTTGTATGTTACTATACCTCTCAGCTTGTATAGTTCGCCGAAACCCTTGCCCATTTCGGAGGAATGTACAACCCTTTCTGTTATGTAACACTGGAAACTGAAAGGAGATAAATTCGAATGAGTCTAAGAAGACGAAATGTACGGGAACACGGTGAGTAATTGTTTGTGACCAGGACCATTTTTTAAATAAAAAGGATTCACTTACTTTAGGAAAATTTGAAAATCGGATCTAGAAGGAACTTAACCTAATATGCACAGAACAACAACACAACGACAAATGCATGACAAATGCCACTGTCACTGTCAAAACTCACAAAACACGAATTTTTCCTAGTACTTTACAGAACTACCACAGTGTCCACAGTCACCACAGAAGAAACTGCGGTCGTTTTTCTACCGCTGTTGATTCATTCATTGATCTCATACTCACTATTTTCATGTTTATGTAATATAATTCCTAGGTATTTCCATTTCTCCACCCCTCGTATTTCTTCAGCATCAAGGGGAAGATTGTTGCGTTCACTGTTTCCGACAGCCAAGTATTCGCACTTACCCATGTTCATTTTCCTGCTTTCTCGTACTCTTCTTTAAGCTTTGGCTTTCTGATCATGTACTATAAATCTTCTTGATTTTCGGACACCCCTACTTGGTCCTTGGTCGTCCGTAAAATACAAGGTACTAAAAGTCCCATATTCTTACATGTATACGTCCACCCCTTGTAAGGCTTTGTCAAGGTAGATTTTACATAGGGTCGAACAAACCCATTATTTTTGCAATATATCGTTTTGTAAATGGACGGTTCTAGATATTTATCGTCTGTGACTATTACGGATCCGACCCGACATCTAGTAGCGGAAGCATCAAATACAGGCGCCAAATTCGAATTACTCGACGACGACAATAATCGAAAGCTACCATGATTCCCTATGGATCTATGGATCGTCCTTTACGAGGCAAGTCCGCCTCGCAGGACCATTGATACACGTTTAGTTAGCTTTGATTGCTTCGTTTCACGTGGTTCGTTTACTCCAGCAAATCGCCTATCGATTATAACCTCAGAAACTCAGTAACCCGCGACGCGACAGATGAGATTTCGCCCCCCGACACGATCAAAATCGTTCCTCGGTCCCGCGCCGATAAAGAGGTCGTCCAGCCGTTCCTCTGCGGTCCGTGGAAAGGGAATGGAGGTCACGGAGGATCAAAGTGCAAGGTGATACGCACGAGGAGGGAGAACCTTCTCGCCTTCTCTGGTTCCGGCTCCTCGCTCCCGCACGCAATACATCAGATTAGTTTCGTTAGTCTCCTGAAAGTGATAGTCTGTCGCTCTCTCTTTACTTCTCTCTATCTATGGCTGTGAGGAAGATTTGTCATTTACTAGCTGCTGTACACTTTTGGTTCGGCTGTTATTATGACTGGAATTATGTCAAGTTGCCCCTGGATAAAAATGACAATGGACAGTATCCTCTGTTAAGCGGCAAGTTGAGGTTTTTAACCTACTGGAACGCGGTAAGTTCATATTCTAATTAAATGTACTCATTGATCTTGACACGTCATGTTCAATGAGCTAAGCTGATTGATTTACTGTATAATCATTTTATTAACTGTTAAAATATAATCACTACACATAATCCATTTTAATATTAGGAGATATACGTATGTAGGTAGCTGAATAAAATGCTGTTAGTTTTACAAAAGTAGTTGGTAATTATTATTAGAAAATGTATAAATTGTCAATTAATGTAGATATACCTAATACTCCGTGAAAATTGCTTGCAAATGATATTGCAGGAAGTGACGAGCTGTATTATATTGAATTTCATCAAGTAACAAATTATGGAACAATTATAACGTTGAATATAACACTCGACTTTTTACAAAAAAATTCTAAGATTTGAGTAAGATAATAATAATCTATCAAAAAATAGGTATGTTTCTGAAGTCGTCTATATCGTATATGTATGCAAATCGTTTTATCCAAAATTATCTGTAATTATAAAATTAATAATAATAATGATAAATTGATAATAATAAGCAAAATGTATGTATGTCTGATCAGACTCTGATCAGAGTAGGTAGTACCAATACAAATACGAAATTTAGCACACGAATGTGCTAAAGGTGCTATAAAGGTCATTTAATTGCAAACTTTTGCATTAATTTGCAGTAAATTAACCTTGTGACAGAAATTCATAGAGTAAAAATTCTACGGAACACAAATTGTCGCATATTATTAACGGATATCAGCTTATGCATGTTCCGGACTTCTTATTCCGTGAATTTCTGTCACTAAAAGTAATTTGCGGTTCAAAAAGGAGACAATAGGGAGTTATTGGAAGTGTAATAAAGTGTAGCAGTAATACTGATAGCACTATTTTGACATATACGCATGCGCAGTGGCCCACTAAATACTGCTACCCGTAATTGTGATAGTGCTAGACTTTATTACTGAACAAATAAGGAGTGCACTATTACTGGAATTTTCCCGTATTTTGACACTTTTGACATTTGTCAGATGATCTGTCGTTTTTATAACTAACCGTTTTGGCGTTTTGCATTCTCTATGGTTTGTTTACGTCTTTGCTTTTTGGTTTTCAATTGTCGAAATTCTTTAACGAGTAGAATAGTTGTGAATTTGTTTAAAAAAAACAATGAGTGACAAAAAAGTTAGACTGAGGTTTACGTACGACGACGACCTGCTTCTTTAATTTTTGTCTGTCTTCACCTCAAACTCAAACAAATAACAACAATCGGGTCATCCGCCAACTGACAATTCGACGTTTAAAAGTAAGGTTAGAAATAAGGAAATAGCACAAAACCAAAAAGCATTTCCAATAACCCGTTTTTTTCGTCCGCGATAACGACACCGCACTATTAATATACGGCTGTTGTTATTACTGCTGTCACTATTTTGAAACTTCCAATAACTCCCTGTTAACTCTATGCGTTAACTACTCACAACAACAACAACAATTTGAGGTTAATTTACATTCCCGGCCCTGTCGTGATTATGATTACTTATAGCGTGTTCGGATGGTCGCTCTAGAGCACTCTGGGAGCAATCTGAGAGCATAAATTGCGTTCGGGTGGGAATTCTCTCTCAGAAGTTGGCGTTTGATTGGGCGAGAGATCAGCTCTCAGTGTTCCGAGATTACTTGACAGCTCCAGGGCAGATGAAATTGTCTCGTCCGAACACGCTATAAGATACCATAATCTGAAATTTTCATTCCAGTTTTAAAAATTAGAAAAGTCTCATATAACGTCTTTGGAAATTATGGCATCTTTGCTTAGGAAGTTTCTAGAATGTATAAAGGCTTATATGGGCTTTATAATAACTCTTAAACAGCTGAAGTTTATAGCTGAACTTATAAAAGATTATCTCGGCATTACAACAGCTGAAAATTTCATTTCAGTCTGTTATGAAGGTGTCTTGCAATCTCTAGTTTCATTGTTAAATTTGATAGGTCTTTGGGAGCTTCTGAAAACTATAAAAGTCCACGAAAACGCCATACAAACCTTAAAAATGCTGAAGTTTTCATTTCAGAATGTTGCAAAGGCGTCTAGATTTATTTTGGAAAATATGGACACTGCTTCGATGGCTTCTAGAACTCATTATCAAATTACAAACTTATTATAGAAAAATTATCGTGGCACTATAACTACCCTTATCATTGAAATTTTCATTGTATTACAAAGATGTGTTGCTGTCTATAGTATCTTTGTAAAATATGGCATGTCTTCGAGAGTTTCTGAAATATATGAAAGCCACAAAAGCACCATAAGAATCTTTAAAGTACTGAAGTTTTCATTCCAGACTGTTACAAAAGCATCTAGATTTATTTTGGTAAATATGCGACATTGGTTCAGGAGCTCCTAGAATTTATAAAAGATTATCTAGGAATTATAGCAACCCTTAAATATCTGTAAATTTCATTTTAGTTTGTTACGAAGCTGTTTTGCAGTTTCTAGCGCCTTTGTCAAATTTGACATGTCTTCCGGAGCTTCTGAAATCTATAAAAGCCCACGAATGCGCCATATGAACCTTAAAAATGCTTAAGTTTTCAAAGATGTCTAGACAAGTTGGAAAGTATAGCATTGCTTTAGGAGCTTCTAAAATTTATAAAAGATTATCTAGACAACATACCAACCCTTGAAATTGAAATTTTCATTCTAGCCTATTAAGGTATCTAGATGAAGTTTCTAGAGCCTTTGGAATATATGACCACTTCTGTTAAGAATTATTGTTATCAAAATGTTAGCAGGCATTTGCATATATTTTATTTTAATGAGTACGTTTTCATAGTTGTTGATTATAGTTTGTTATGACATCCCAAGAATCAATCAATCAATCAAGAAAATAATCCCCCAATATTCTATCAGCTTCAGGTATATCTAGTTTGTAAAATGCGTAGAAGCTTACATAGAACCCTTAGAAGCCTGAAATTTTCATATCTTTTTCAAAAATACGGCGTTGCTTCATAGCCACTATAATGTATAAAAGGTTAGTTAGGAACCTTAAAAACCCTTTGAAGTTTTTCATTTTAAGCGTCTAGACATGTTGGAACATTTTGCTTGAACAGGAGCTTTCAAAATTTATAAAAATTTGGTTACCTCAGTTTTGGAGTTATTTAGTTTAAATATCGTAAAAATTTCATTGGCGACTCACGTGGCATTTCTCCAGATTTTCCTCTCTTTAAATTTCCTGTCTCTTATGCTAAGTTCTGTTGACTAAAGTCATATTGATATTTTAATCTAATTTACGTTTAATTTGTTTTCCAGCTCTTGCAATGCTTTTTTTTCACTATATGCTTACTAAATGATGTTCTTGGAACAAACGAAGATATTCCGAAGAAGACCCCATGGATCAGGAAGTTCCGAGATATTGTGAGTTTTCATAATTATAAAACGGGATGGGCTACACATCGCCCATTTGGGTGACATAATCTGTAATAGATACTACGTATGCTACATAATAACACTACAATATTTTCAGTTACTGGCGAGTTTGGCCTTTCCGATTTCGATGTTTGTCGCTTTCACCTTCTGGGGCATATACCTGATTGATCGCGAGCTGATCCTCCCGAGGGTGCTGGACGCGGTATTCCCCACGTGGCTCAACCACCTGATGCACACCAACATAGCCTTGTTCATCGTCGCCGAATTGGCCATGTCGTTCCGACAGTATCCCAGCAGGAAACTCGGACTGACTCCCCTGCTGGCGGTCATGCTTACCTATCTAGTCTGGATCCACGTCATATATTACCAAACCGGATCGTGGGTCTATCCCATATTGAATGTGCTCGATCTGAAGATGAGGATCGTTTTCTTCCTCTCCACGTTCGGTTTGATCGTTCTGTTGTATATATTTGGGGAGCGATTGAATTCCTTAATATGGAAGGGGCAGGTGAACAAATTGAAGCTACGTAAGCAAAAGTAAGACATGTAATGTGATAATGTTT
Source organism: Cryptocephalus moraei (assembly GCA_946251905.1). Lineage (NCBI taxonomy): Eukaryota > Metazoa > Arthropoda > Insecta > Coleoptera > Chrysomelidae > Cryptocephalus > Cryptocephalus moraei. The sequence continues at coordinate 11,623,486 of OX276455.1, forward strand.
TTCCCAAATAAGCACGAAATGAACATACGTTTTGATTTATCATTAAAGTAGGTAATCTATCATAAGACCTATCATAGCCTCTGTCTTGTACTTCGGATTCTTGCTATCTATTGAAATAATTGCGATAGGAGTTTATATACCTTTACTTCATTTTGAACCAGTACAAAATACATTGTTATGTCGATTGATATGTACCAATCGATATAAAAAAGTACCTTTTTACATTTTTCTACTTAATAATTGTTTTCATATTGAAATAAATTTAAAATGATACTCGTTTTTACATCTCTTAAGAAACGAGGAAATATATTTAAGGGCGGGAGCGTTAGTTAGTATCCTTTTTGAAGTATGTAGAAAACAATTTAAACTGCGAACGAACGAATCATATATTTATTTCTTAGTCCCAGAATAGTAATATCTTTTTTCGCATTGATAATTTGAATATCAAGTTTGATAACACACATTTTATCTTGGTTTAAATTTGTTTTTCTCCAAACTTTATCAGCTTTAATTAAGTAGATTGAAATGTAAGTGAAGCAAGTTGAATTACAATGATATAATTGAATCGTTGGTACTTAAATTAACTTAAAGTTTCAAGTCATTATGCTACACTTAATACGTCTGGCACTATTTTCTTCGGTGCCATTTAGGGATACCTATAATCCTTACGCTCCAATGGGTGTGTAAAACGTTGCACTGACTAGTAGTTAAATAATGAGTAATTAGAAATTGAGCATGGTAGTTTCGAAAAAAATATCCATGTATTCATTATTCGGTATAACTAAGTTAGAATACAATGTTGTAAATAAACACTTGGTAGATACTTTAAAACGAATAGTTATTGTATTCAAAAATCAAAAAGCTGTTTAGTAAGAGGCATGTAGAGATTTCTGTTTGTTTCCTATTCCTGAACAAATTTTATATGGTATAGTCACATTTTGACTTGTCATTGGTGATAGAATTCAATGTTACGTAACACTTGTTAATTTTGTTTAAATAAAGAATTTTAGTACTAATGTGTTGGTTTTTAGCACAGTTTTTAGTCATTATTTCGATAAATAGATTGAGTTATATTTAAACTCGACCAATAAACCAATATATCTGTATTGTGTGTTGCCTGCGTTATTTGTTATGGTGGTGAAGTTAGCGGCGTCTGTCAAAAGTGCTCTCCAACTTCTGAGGTGTTGTATTTATTGTAATTATTTTAATTCCATAAGAATCATATCGCGCAATCTTTAGAGTTAATTAAACAGTTAAACCAGTGCAGTAAGTACAACGTAATGTGCTAATAACCATGAAATACGTCCAGTGATTTACCGTTAACCTGACGTGGCTTTACTATAACCTCAAACTTTTCCTTTTAACAGGTATTTCATAAATTAAACCAAACGTAAAAGTAGAACGAAATGAACGTGACGGAAAGGCGAAAAGTCAAGGAGGAGAACAGTTTTCGCGCTGACATGCCGAACGGTGAGTTACCACCGATAGTCTCCAGTAACACCCGAGGAGACAGGCAGAACATATTGCTCCTGTTTTTTCTGTACACATTGCAAGGGATTCCGTTGGGACTGTGTTCGGCGATCCCGATGATACTACAGAACAGAGGTGTTAGTTATAAACAACAGGTGAGGTTCTACCATTTATTTTAACTTAAACGAAGGTGTAAAACTGATTGTCATCGTGATCACGATCGAACCGGACAATTAAGGTACCCGACTTGTATTTTCCCAGGCGGAATTCAGCTTCGTCACCTGGCCGTTCAGCCTGAAACTAATCTGGGCCCCCCTCGTCGACTCGATCTACTCCACGCGGATAGGTCGTCGGAAAACGTGGCTCATCCCTACGCAGTACCTGATCGGGGCGTTCATGCTCCTGCTGTCGGGCCACGTGAACAGGTGGCTCGGCGACGACGGCGGCACCGAGCCGAACGTCGGCATCCTGACGTTGCTGTTCTTCGCTTTGAACTTCCTCGCCGCGACGCAGGACATAGCGGTCGACGGATGGGCGCTCACCATGCTGAGGAAGCAGAACGTCGGTCACGCGTCGACTTGTAACAGCGTCGGACAGACGACGGGCTTCTTCCTCAGCTACGTGCTGTTCATGGCGCTCGAGTCGCCGACGTTTTGTAATCAGTATTTGAGGAGCGTTCCCGGAGACGAAGGTTTGCTATGTTTACATTGCGTGATTGATTAACTAGGATAATTAACTTAATATATGATATCAAGATCCAGTGTAGAACAAAAGTCAGAGTAGGACATATGAGAACAGAAGACATAAACGTAAACACAGGTATTAGACAGGGCGATTCACTCAGCCCTTTCATGTGTAATTGGATTATAGATAAAATAATAGAAAATCTTCGTAGAATAGCTGGATACAAAATGGGAAACACATACTTAAATGTGGTCTGTTACGCTGAGGATGTTATATCCTTATTGCAGATTGGCGATATTCTCCAAAGGTTACTACATTCTTTTAACACTACAACAAAACAACTAAACATGCTGATCAGTATTAAGAAGACCAAATGTTACTTAGTTACATCCAAAGGACCGATAAGACAAGCTGGCTCGAATCTCGGCATGCCGGAAAGAAATTCTCTAGAAGAACAAATACCTTAACACCAAAAGCAAAATCAAAGTATATAAAACGGCCATAAGACCCATCATAACATATATGGCAAAAACAAGACCAGACACTAGCAGAACTCTACAAATGACGAGAACAGTCGAAATTAAAACATTAAGATGCATACAAGGCAAAACACTATATAGAAGGAAGACATCATAAAACAATGCGGAATACAGGACATAGGGAGGTGGGTGAGACAGAGACGAAGGTTTTGGAACAAACTTGTAAGAGGATGGAAGACAGCAGACTCGTTAAAAATGCATAAATGAATAACCCAGTACTACCAAAAATGATGGCGAGAATATTGAACCTCACCTTCCTGGGAAGACATGTTGGCAATAAACAGGCTACATGAATGTAGCCTATAAATATATGATTATCCATATTAGAAACAAGAAGAAGAGGAAAACTAAACGACAATGTAGAGACCATCGCTTGATTTTTTACAATTAATTGCACACATCTCTACAAAATTGTATATTTCGATTACGTTTCAGGTATTGTGACTCTACCGGGTTTCCTGTACTTCTGGGGTTGGGTGTTTCTCATGACGACTACTCTGGTCGCTCTGTTGAAACAAGAAACCGAACACCACGACACTAGTCACGTTGTGGTACACGATCGAGATATCAAGACGGCTTACACGTCCTTACTGGCGATTTTGAAGTTAAAACCCATCCAGATTCTGGTCGTAATACTTTTAACGAGTAAGGTAAAGATAATATAGTTCTATGAGCAATAGAAGAAATGCTTTTAATACAAGTTTGAGTTAGTTATGTTTGTCATGTATCTTCTTTAATTGACTATATTACAGCATGATTGATTTGTAAGTTTTTATAGTTTTTGAAATGTCTATTTTTATTTTTTCTAATGTATTTTAGATTGGTTTCTCATCGACCGATAGCGTCATGGGACTCAAACTGGTCGAAGCCGGCATACCGAAGGAACGGTTAGGTCTGCTGGCGATACCATTGATTCCATTGCAGTTGGTGATGCCTTTGTTTATTGCCAAATATACAACAGGTAAGGTTTAAGCACAGTATATGGATTATACAGTAGCGAAGTAGATTATACAATAGTGAAACTCTTGGTCTGTCTCTTTCATCTTTCTCCAAACATTTTGGTGACCTTATAGAGTAAAAGATTACTCTTTTATTCACCTGGGCCGGCTTTCGCCCAAGTGCGAAGAGGCAGTCAAAGACTCTCTGAGCCATATTACTTTAAATAAGTTGTATACTCATTTTGAATAACAATATTTCGTTTAATTAAACGAGAATTTCAATGTTATTATTATACATAACATTGATTAGTTAAAAAAATATCTAAATTCGTTTATATCTTTCTTCCTGAAGAAGCTGTTTGTTATCTTTAACTTATTTAAGGCAGCAAAGTCTCTGAGTAATTTTCCATTTTCGTTGCAGAACATGGAACTTGTTTGGTAATTAATAACTTTTACAGATTATAATTTATTTAATGGTAAGCTCAACTTAAAACAACGTCATACAGCATTACTCAAGTCATACTTATCTTTAATCCACAATAGACAGCTCTCTCTTCTCCTATTGCGTCTTTTCACTTTCCTCGGCTTCGCTTTGACGACGGTCCGACAAGTGTTGCACTTGTAAACCTTGAACACGAACCACGGACCGGCGTTGCTCCTTCTCGCCGTATTCGTAAGGTCGTCCATACCGAAATTTAAAATTTTAGTTTTGAAGAAAAACTTGTACACTATCACCGGAGGAAAAGTCGTCCCGTCTAATCGAAACACGAAATCGAAGATCGTTTTCTCGTATAGTTCGGCGTGCACGTGGTTCACGAGTTTTAAGTATTTTTCGGGTCTCTTGGATAGTGTCTTCAAGGTTTTCCTGAGGGTCTTGAACGTGTTTCGGTACTTGATCCTCAGGAAGAAGTTCTGTATGATTCTCGCCGATCTGGTACGAACCTCCCTGGATGGATCCGTGTGGTATTTGTTGCATATCCGTTTGATCGCCTCTATGGTATTCCAAGTGACGACGTGTGGAGAGAGGTCGTCGAATGGTCGTTCTGTCTCTTTGTATCTAATCGAGTGTGCGTAGAGATTTAGGTAAGGTTCATGGTTCAAAGATAATATTCGGAAAATATTATTTTGGCACATCGTTGACGAACTGTCATCGGTTTTTAAGGTATTTTGATGTAGCGCTTTCAATTCCAGGTCCCAAACCGCTCGATATTTACCTGAAATCCATACCGTACCGGCTCATGTTTGGATTCGTAGCCGCGTTTCTGGTGTGGATCACGCCGAAACTGGTCCATGACGCTTCGGAGGGTTTGCCGTTGCTGTACATTTTGCTCCTTGTCGTCTGTTACGCTCTTCATCAGGTGAGTTTTATCTTTCATGAGTGTCTTAACGAGAGGTCACACATCTTAAAACGATTTTAAAATGGGATTTTTCGAAAAATAGGAAATATGATTTGAGTCCCCAAAGCAAATAAGGAAAAGGTGTTATTGTCAATTTTAGAAGATAAGAGATTAAAAGGGAAATGAATAATAAGGTAATCAAGAAAAGTGGAAAATAAACCTGATCACACAGTAATTGATAGGGTATGGATAAAGAATAATTATATGCAGGTACTGTTGCTATGGGTTTACAACAAACCTTTACCACATCTATATCCACATAACCAGAGAATTCTCCTGAAAATCCACCTTTCCAAACCCCTTCTTTTAATCGATTTGTGTTACCCATTCCTACTTCAAAATTGTATTCATTTTCTAGGTATGCGTCTATTGCATGTTCGTGTCCATAATGGCCTTCTTCGCGAAAATCAGCGATTCGGCTGTAGGTGGGACGTACATGACGTTGCTGAATACGGTGACGAATCTCGGAGGTAACTGGCCGACGATGTTGGCGCTCTACTTCGTCGATCCGCTCACTTGGAGACGCTGCGAGGGAGGTGCGGAGAGTATGGACAACGCTTGCCGGACGCACGTCGAGAAAGAGGTGAGTAAAAGAGGATTTCATTTATTACACTAGATACTGTTCCCTAATAAAGCATATCTAACAATACGGGCACAATGCAGGTAATTATCGATGAAGGAGTTACAGTTAAGATTAAAATAGAGAACGGAGTACGCCAGGGTGATACCATATCTCCTAAACTCATCACAGTTATCACTTTGGCAATGGTAAATATTTCTAAACAACTGCACTGGGAAGGTCAGGGTATTAATATAGATGGTACATACCTGAATCACATATACCTTTGGTCATTCCATCAAAATAGGAAAACAAAACCAAATCTTCAAAATATCTAGAAGAACGGTATTGAGCTGGGCTGCCTTTGGAAGGCTTGGGTACATCCTTAAATCACAAGATAGAATCTTTGTCTGTCGACGTCTTTTTGATGCGTCTTTCTTCTCTTTTCAGCTTTGCATAAGTAAAGGTGGCAAATGTGTGACAACTATCGATGGATTTTACATCGAGACGATAATTTGTGCTGCCATCGGTTTCCTGTGGTTGATATGGGGTTCAAGGAAAATACAGTTTATCCAGTCGTTGGACGAAAATGCGTGGAAGCTTCCAAAGAAGAGTAAAAGGTAGTAGTTGGATGATAGGAATTTGTTAATTACATAAAGATATTTTTGTAATGTATCACATGTGAACTATCCAACTACGGCTGTATTTGGAAATAAACAATAACAGGTCTTCGGAATAAATGTTATTTTTTAAATGGAGTAAGACTTGTATGATGCTGGATATAATTATATCCGGCGATTCGGTATTACCTTTCAACTGTCTAACGTTTTGTTCTTGGAATTGTAAAAAATTAAATTTTGATGCACTAAACTGATGTAAACGACTTACTACATAGACATTTGGTGTGCCATACATCTAGTGACACCCTGTATAACCATGAAAATCTGATTATTAATAAACTGAAAATAACTGGCGTTCTTGGAAAATTACAACCAACAAATTTTGTATAGAGTATAGTTTGTATTTTGCGAGTTGACAATATAAAGGGTGTTCTGTCTAATAATTGTTTTGATAGATTTTTCTAATTAGCAAAACTTTCGTTTCGAAATATAAGGTTTACATTATGTACTGACACCATTTACAATTTCTCGTTCCTGATCTGCACAGAGGGTGGTGTGCATAACAGGGGTATTGGTGTAGCTCGATATGTTTGTGATAAACCTTGCGATTCTTTTTATTTCTTGTCCGTTATATTTAAATAGCGGTTTGGTGCCCTCATTTGAGTAGGATCTAAACTTGTTGAATCTCAATGGGAAGAAATAGTAGGAAGTCAACCACATGACCATTCTGGCCGCCGTCTAGGGGAGAGGGGTCCAAGTTTTTAAATAGATAGCAAGTTTCTCACCGACTGGCTCTGCATTGTGGTTGATGGAAAGTTTTGGGTACTTCCTTTTAGATGGCACCATATATATTTCTCCGAAAATATCTCACTAAACCTTCAATCGACGATATATCTGGAATAAAGGGCCGTAGGGCCGTGGGACTTGGACCATCGTCCTTAGGGCGACGTCCTCTATCGTTTGCACCTGAAATAGAAAAATGTCAAAATCGACATTTCCACTTTTTGCCAAAAATTAAACTCGAATTTCGTGGTGAAACTCGCAGGGCAGGTCGGCGAAGGGCTGCTGAGGCCCTTTACCGTGTCTCAGCGCGATTGGAATAGTAGTTTTTGAGTTATTACGGTTTTTCCGAAAACAATGACATACCTTCAATGGAAGATATCTCGGGAACGAAGACCTTTTTATAGCTACTTTATACCAAAAACAATAGCTAGGTAAAGATTTTCCAAAGAATGACAGCATGTATTTCAATTTTTTTTATTATCTTATTAGTAAATATCACAATGCTCACATTGAATTAAAACACTGATTTTTAAATCTTATAGTTTGTAATGTAACAATTAACCAAACGTAAGGACAGGTATGTATATGTGTAATACATTCATCCCTTACTTCGGTCTTGAAGAGCTTTGTTTATATGGCAAAATGCATGTAGCAAATCGATGTGCAATTTGCATTAGAAGTTCAACAAATTTGTTCCAATGTTTCCATCAATAAATTAAGACAGCTTCATAAATATGAATACTGAAATTTGATGACTATAATTATTGAACAAAAATTACATACAAGACTAAAATAAGCAGTGAATGTATTACGGTTGGCACGACGCTAGGAGCCCATTTAGGTCACTTTTTGAGCTTGAGGCTCGCTTAGCGTGTTCCTTGGTGCTTGTATACGCGGTATGTATAAAATAAACAAAAAAATCTAACAATAAATTTCTTAAAAACAAAAACAACAAAACACAATTAAAACGTGAAACAAATTAATAATACATTTCATGAATACTAGTTATAAATGCCACATGTTCGAGACCTTTAATAAACAAATAGCCAGAAAAATAATATTGAGTGATCTTTGGTTAACAAGCTATCAACTTTGCTCGGGTCATGCCTGCTTTTTGGTCGACTTTCCATCAAAAAATTATTTAAAAATCACACACTTCCTCTCTCTCTCCCTCTCTATCTCTCCAGAATCCACATGCGATACACTAGCCGACTAGCCATCCTTTTGTATACAAAATATATACTATTTACATATTATATTATCAGAGAGGATCTGAATAAAATCTAAACGCAATTCCATCGCGCATCGTTTCTACTTCCATCGCAGTCTTCGATCAGTGGGCGAACAGAGCCACAATTTTATTCATTATATCATAATGGGTATAGAAAGGTCTTGTCATGGTATGTTTGTGTGCTTACTGTTCCATGTATCTGTAATTTCGAACGTTACAATCTAGAAAGAGAGAAAATCAAATCTCGTATGCGTCGAGGGACTCGCCAAACAAACGGAAACGTTAACGGGCTCGAACGCAAGGACGAGACGGAATTTTAATTCGGCAATCCAGCTATTATCCAACGATTCAACTTAGCAACGGAATTACACGAAACAAAATCTCCGTTCGACGCGAGAGAGAACAAACTATACGACCCGCCGCGCGACTCTCCACTTTCGTATCGTCTTCAGTCGTTCGAAGTTAAGTCGACGTTTCGTAATTTTAGATTTCATTATCATCATCACCAGCATTGGGCGAATTCGGTTATATCACAGTGGATGCGACGATGAGCGTTGATAAAGATACGAGGTCGGCCTGCCGCTCGTCGTTGGTCACCTGGCCGCCAACTCGTCCTGTATGTGTATCTGGAAATGAGAAAAGATGGGAGAATCATGCCACTCCGAAGGCGATAATCGAACCTACTTCGCTCAAGATGGCCCAATTGTCGCTCTCCGTGTGTACGTTCAACCTCAGGATTTGGACCTTTCCGATGACGTCTTCCGGAGTCCCGGTAGCGATACCGACGTTATCGAACTTCCCTACAAAAATTAAAAAGAGGGTTTTAGTCTGAAATGATGAGATTCGGTCATTCTTCAAGTTTCTACTCTGATGGGATTCAATTACACTACTCATTATCGTTTGTATAATTCAAAACATCTTCAACTAAGTTTGTTTCAATTTGCTATCGCTATAGGAAACTGCTGAAAATATCGAGGGATTAGTGTGATATATTAAAGAAAAGAATAGAATGGAAAATAAGAGAATCTGAAGAACAAAATGGCTTCAGAGCAGGACGATGCTGCATAGATGGAATATTCACACTAAAGAACCTAATCAAAAAAAACCCATGGCATGCCAGGCTCAAAGGTAGATTTATTGGTAGGATATACTATAGGAATATAACACACGAGGTATGAAAAAATACAAACGTCAAAATTTTTAAATATTTGCAAATAACTTTTTCTCCGTACATTTCTCAAAGATATGTTTTATACAAAAGTTGTTCGCCTCTATAAGGGCAACAAAAAACCTAAGTAACATTTTTCTCTCAGACGCGAAATAAAAGAGCAATTTATTATGGAATGACAAATTGACTAAAATCACGAAGACTTTCATTTTCAAAACAACTGTACAAAGAATTGCTACATATGGTTCAGAAACCTAGGAAATGACAGAGACCGTAACAGACTCCTATGGAAATGGACTTCTGGAAAAGAAGTAGTGTATAAAAAGCGTATGGGAATGGATACTGGATGATGGATACTGCTGTAGTAAAACTCACAAAAACATTAAAAATAGAAGAAATTATATTCTAATTCATACATTTGTTCAGTAAATCCTTTCTGAAAGAAATATCCAGAAAATAGAAAATTCGCAACAAAATAGTATATTACCGTGAAGTAATTAAAATCATCTGGAAATTCACAATTGATCTTATGTTAAAGACATTCTTCTTGAAGATTTGAAGACTTCTTATAACGAAGAGTTTATCCGACCTGGATCAATGGATATAGACGGGAGGTTTTAGTTCGGGTAATCGCTGCGATATGCGAAATCCCACTCTACCAGATGCGATACGCGATCCATCCCAGAGTTGGCATTTACTTTGTCCCGCTTTTGACATGTCTTTAATCATATAAAGGATATCCCCTGTATATCATACTCCTCTCACGTTACGTTACGAACGTCTTCCCGTACGTTTCGACATTCTAAATTCCACTTAAATTTAGCCCTCCGCTTATTCTCAAAAATAGATTACGTTCCTGTACCCGCGGATGTATTATATAATTATAAGCAGTCTATTAATAACGCCGTCCATATTTCGCGAAATCTCTCTTTCGAGTTCCGCTTCCACCGAGAGATGAGGGCCGACCCTGAGCTGATGTTCGAATGCCTGATGCACATCAACGCCCACTATTATCCCGTGATCGGCATAACCGAATCGATGATGACAACGGCGAAATTCCTGAGCGAGAAGAAGGACACGCCTGACATCGCTCGAGACGCGGCGGTCTGCTTCACGAGGCTCGTCATCGAGCTGCTCAAACTGATCGTCTTCTACAGGTTCAAGGAGAAGAGGATGAGTAAGTCGATGTTAGCAAAATCCGGTTCGATCAACGGTTCACGTTATTATACATTGTGACTGATTAACTTAGACGCTTTACGTTGTCTACAACTTTATTGTTATGAATTACAACGATTTCTTCTATTATTACTCCAAAATTCATTTTCTTGATCTAGTTCTTCAATATTGTCTAACACACATGGCCCAAATAGAAATTTCTCGAATTACTTCAGGAAGCAGATTTGTTGTGAAAACTTTGGGTTCAATTCCAAACAATGGTGACACCTCTAAACTAGCATGTAACAATTTATTGTTCATCAACTGAATATTTAAGCTATTTCGCCATTCTTTGGCGTCACTATCAAGCATCCATGTTGTCAACATTGCTTTAATGGCTTCATTTGCTCATTCTATACTTCCCTGGCTTTAGCTACGATGAGGCTTTTCAATACTGGCCGTCCTGCAACTACGACTCCAATCACTTCATTTAAAAATTCTCGACCCTTGTCGCTGAAATAAAGAGTACTATTTGCAATTTCTGCCATTTTTGATCTAGGCAGCATCCAAAAATATGAAAAATGTCTTTTACATGTTCGTTCGGCTACATCGATGGCTGTGTTTGATTCTAAGGAACGCAGGTCAGGACAAGTGATCCTGGTAGAAAAGTATAATGTTCCGTTTGACTAAGGTTGCATGTCAATTAAATAAATCAATTGGTGCTTCATTGTTACACGGTGAAGTAAGGCGTTTTCGTTATGCCTTACAAATTCCCAAATTATTGAGTATTTTTTTGAAATTTCAGTTTTCATTCCATGACCCTTATTCCTTGGCATTCATCACGAGCATTGAATATTTCTTCAAATGCAAGAACATATAAACAATATTTCAATCTCTCTCATCATCATTGTTAGATGTTCTGTAGGTTTTATTATTCAGATCTATGATTCTATGGTACTAAAAGAGAGTTTTAGGACTAAAACCTAATAACTAAACAAATAGTAATAGAAAATTGAACAATATTCGTTGTGATATGCATACTGACTATGAAACAAGAGAATAGGTATAATGTATAATAGTTTTAGTTAATATAAATAATCAATAATATGCAAAATACTTAAAATCGTACGTTCATATGCATAGTAACTAAGAATTTCAGTTATTTACCTTGGTTGTTAGGCATATAACTGTATTTCTGACGTTACTAATAACATGTATACCTGCTTACGTTAGAAAATGTTATCGAATACAGAAATACCAGAAATACCAATAACTAATTATTTGCAAACGAAATTTTAAAACTTGGTGAAATCTTATCAAATGTTTATAGGTCAAAAGGTCCAAGCGTCCTACCTAAAAATGTTATACAAAGTACTATTTTCCAAACATTCAAATACATGGCTGCGGATATTTTGAAAACACTTTTGCGATGATGTTTACTACATACTACAGTGCAAGGCTTTAATGTGTTAATTAAATATACGGCAATGTAATTAAATTACTGCATCACATTGGCTAGATTCAGTTCAGAACTGCTGAAATAAGTATATTAATATTATTACAAGTATAGAAGTTCATTCGAATTAGTAATTGTATAATTATGAACGATTTGAAAAGTTCAAATTACATTTTTATACAAATATTAATTTATATTTCAGCTCAAAATCAACTCAGAACACGTTACATAATTTTGCTATGATATGACTATCTACTTAATAAGCCTCTCTAAAACCGTAAATTAAACTTTCAACATTATACACAAAGTGGTAATTACACTAATAACATTTTTAGGTAAAACATCATTTTGTATATTTTACTTTATACTACTTTATCAAACTTGTCGTTTCAAAGTAAAACTTGACAAACTTATGGAAACTTACTCTTACTAAACCTTGTGGTAACTTTGTTACATCCCCAATCTTAGTTTTCTGTGTTCAAATTATTTACAAGATCAATCAAATAGTATTTCATTGGCTTGAATGAGTTTGGAACAAGTTTTTCCTGAAAACGACTTCATTCAACTTTTCGCTTCAAAATAAAACTTCATCTTTTAACTCGAATCAACTCATTTTCCGTAGACATCAAGCAGGATTCAAATTTTACAGTCTTGACCATTACGCATCAAATCAAAACCTGTCATATTTACAAACAGAACTAATTTGTATTCCCAACAAAACTTAAGAAAACCTCTCACATTCTTCTCGTTACAGAATTGGCGTCAGCGTTCGTAGTTTTCATGACCCTAGCAACCCTAGCGACCGTCTATTACACGTTCGGCATCCAGTTTCCTGTACTGAAGCTGGAATACGTCTTGGGTGTTCTCACGTTTCTACTGGCAGTGAATGAAGTTTTCTTCGGGATATGGTTCATTATGCCATGTTACACCAAAGTGGAGTATTATTGAAGTCCATATTAACAAGATTAATTCCATGTGACGTGGGACAACCATCCATACTTCAAGTTATCTTTGAGAAAATTTACTAGCATCGGACTATAAGGATCATTCCAGGGATATTCCCCCAAGATTTGAGGAAGCGAAGCTCCCTCTTCACTCTAGACAATGTTACCCTGGCCTCAAAATAATGGATAAAAGTTGGTAGAACTACTGGAGGTGATATATATGAGGACAACCATGAGACAAATGAGGAACCAGCGTGGCATCAGGAACTAAACATAAATCCCTGTGGTTGTAAGGAGAAAAACAAGATGGGTTTTTAAACAATTTCAAGCAAGAAATCTATAGTACTTTTCCCACTAGTTAAATTGTAATCAACTAATATGTAAGGTACGTTAATACTGTTTTAAGTAAGTTCGACAGCTCTGGGTACTAAATGGTGCTGCCACCTTTACATTTCTCTCTGCGAATACAATAAACGAAATCGTAAGTGGTTCTATTGTTTTTAAGTTCTGAAGTGGAACCTGTCAAAACTTCAGAAACCAAATAAATTACAATACTAAAATTGACATATATGATGTGTATTGTAGAAGTGAAATAAATACGATTTCGCTATGAACTTCCAGTAAACACAATCACGATATTAAATAAATTAATGTTTGGCGACTCACCTATAATTATATACCCATCACTTGTTACATTGTAGGAATTACTGATCATTTTTCCAATTTTTGTGTTGACCGGTAGTACCTCCACCGTAGTGTTGTAGAATTTGTCTGAAGGATGCTCAGCATTGCCGCTTTTGAAATAAAACCTAAAAGAACATTACAACAATCCACTTAGAAATCAGCACAACTTTAATTAGATTTCATTACATCAATCAATTATACTTTACCTCTTCACAAAAATCGGATTTGTAAATTTAAAGATAAGTTGATCCCCGGGTTGCGGCATCAGTCCCCAGAAAAAGGTCTCCCCTAAATACGCCCTCTCCAACGTGTACTGTTTGTAGTGCTTGATGCCGGAGATGACCTCGGCGTCGGGGTTGCTATGAGGGAAAAAGAGAGCGATCTTGCCAAATTGCTTATCCTATAGAGCAGAAGAGAGAAAAGGATATACAGTACATAACGTTCAAATATACGTCAACCAATTTCATTGACTTCTTGCGCAATTTTTATAACAATATAACATTGCTTGATGTGTTTTGTATGTCAAGTTAACAGAAAAGTTTTACCACAAATGTGACGTGTTGCTTAATTTTCATGCAAGTTTTACCTTTAACGTACCTATGTGACTATTAACCGTTAATACCACTTTCTAATTCTAAGGAGTCAGAAATACCTTCAATTTTTGAACTTTGCCCTTCAGGGAGGAATGAGTCCCGATGTGTTGGAAGAGGGAGGGTTTATAGTGGAGCCATATCTTCCCTTTGTCGCGCTTGCAATGTTCCTGAAAAATATCAAAATTAACGAAATTGGATACGAATTGAATACATCAAAAAATTTATGAAACAAAGTTTAAACTTTCTTCGATTATTTATGTTACACAGCAGAGGAGAACAGCCGGTAAAAATTTGGAGAAATCAGAGGATAACATTCCAAATATTTACTTTCGCTTACATGAAACAAACGGAAGCACTAAATTGAAAATAGTAATCTACTCTTACGTTGCCTTTGTCCCAATTACAGTACTTGGTGGAAATCAAGTGATCTAGCAGCCAATCGACAGGCTTGTCGTTGTAAAACATTTGGAAGAATTGCACGAGATATGGTAGCTCCGCACTTTTAAACATTTTACCTAAAAAAGTAAACAACAATAAAAAAGTCATTTAACAACATAGTTGGTGGAAAAACTGAAACAATTGAATAGATAGATAGATCCAGAAAGTAGTTATTAAGCAGAAAACATTGAAGGTACAAGAAGGCCACATATTCTCTGGCTACTTGATTCTCTACGCTGATGGAAAACAGACTATGACACTTCTAAATCGTTTCTTTAGACTGACACTGGATTAGTATACCAGAGTTAGTTTCAAATTTTCTGGGAACGAACTAACGGGTAAGTCAAAATAACTTAATGTGAGTAGTACAACACAGCGGGTTCTACCCCCTAAAATCCGTACAAAACATTACTTTTCTACAATTGTATCATAGAGTATTACCTATCAAGCGCCTGAACATAGATACAGGCATGGGATTATGTGGAACACATTAATACGGTTACGGTCGCAACATAGAATACACAACATTTAAGTTGCTTAGGGATGTTCAGTGTATGGTTGGTACTATTCATATGAATAGAGATGAGGGAAAACTATTCAAATGGCCGGAGTCAACTTTCTGCCAAGCAAACGGCATATTAATTTTAGTTTTGATGCAATAGGTGTATCAGGTCAAAAATAGACTGTTATAGAAGATTGTCTAATAAAACGGAACTTTTAGGAAACTTATGAAAATGTAAAGGTAGAAAGGTTTCTGTAAGTTTCCGCAGAGAAAGAATTTTGTAGAACATTCTAGAAACTCACAGTAAGTACACTAGCGTGGAACTCTGCAAAATCTCCTTGGAAGTTGTAGAAATAATTAGAAGTATGTATATGGAACGTTCTAGAATATTGTGGAAATAAACAGAACTCGACTGGATGTTTTTGAAAATTGTGGAAGTGATCCACCCGGAACATTCACAGAATTTTCCCAAAATAACCGAAATTCACATGGAATAATCTGACATTACGTTTAGTCCCGACATTTTAAATAAATATCCCAGTGGTAATTACCTATAAATCCCAGAGTGCAAAAATCTAAAACGAACCAAGGTTCCTTCTTAGCGATCTTCTCTATGGCGAACTTTTTCATCTCGTTAACGTAAGACGGTTTCGCCAAGATGTCGTCCTCGAGTTGAACATAGAAAGTACCTGAAAGCACAATTAACGTTAATTTAAGCGTTTAAGAAGTTTTGTTCGTTTTAAGCAAATACGCAAATATTACCAGCGCCTTTAACAATGTGAATAATTGTGTCGTTAATTCTTCACGGTTTTCGGTGATTACATTTACAATTCATTTGTTGCATGAAATCGATTAAGGGGAACTAATAGCGTATCAGTAGGGGGTATTAGCGCTCGATCATTTGTATTGGTTCTCCATTAAAACATTTCAAATTGGACAATTGGAATAAACGCGTTTAATCAACTTTACAAAAAACAAACATCACGTTCGCTGTAAATGCGATCTTACCTTCGTACAGTTACATACAATTATAATTTCTTCAGATCTACAATGACTATGTCATAGATCCGAACATTATTATTATTATTATTATTATTATTATTATATTATAGATATCTATTATACATTTATTATTGATATTAGATGTTATATCTTATTTTAGATTCTGTATATATAGTCTCCCACGTCTTAAAACATTCTTTGGGGAGTACCCAGCTTTTGCTGAAAGGGTAGGGTGTGGAATATGTAATCAAATTCGAGGTATTTACATACATAAACATAATGCAATTTACATCTGTTTAACCTAATACAAATATTAAGAGATCACTGTTGAAATTTCGCTTCATTCCATTTACTGGACAACACCGGCAATACATATTCTACCACATACCATCCCTTAAATTCTTCTTTCATTATAAATTATAAAAATTCCATTCTCGATTCTAAACTTCTCAAGATGAGAAATCGGAAATTTGGCCAGCTTACCCTTCGATTGTGAGTAGGACATGAGAAAGGCGAAGTCGAGATTTTGCTTTGACCTCCACCTCACCCTCTCCGGTGGATCGTTGAGGGTTAACCTGAGTTTGTCCATGTTGGGATAGTAACCAGGCGAGGGAGACAGAACGTCTATTAGGCCGGACTCTATTTGGCTTGGAAATCTGGAAATTTCGTTAGAATTAATGCTAATCGTAACGACTGACACACTTGATGTTTTATTTCAAAAGAACAATGGCACTAAGGTGAAACGTTCTACTTGTGCAAAAGGATTCGAGCAGATACTACTTTCATTCGACAATATCACAGGACATTTCATAAGGTACAGAGGAACACACGAAAGTGATTCCTGGTGGAATGAACAGTTTTCCCAGTGTATTGTCTAAGGGAAACTGCTTTTCTCCTCAAGAAAATCGTTTCTCTTGTAACTACTTAAATAGTTTTATAACCTTCCACATGTTTATACATTACTACAGATGGACTGTTAAAATGTAGTCTATAGAACAAATGATTGAAGCTTACCTTAATTCAATTTCCTTCGCAGTTTGCAGAACAAATTCCAAATCAGTCTGAAAAGGAAAAGAAGTATATAGAATACTCAGGAAATATGTAGATTATTTAATACATGGTTATTTACACATTAATACCTATATATCATAAAAATTAAGTTAAAAGGTGTTGTTTTCTATAATTATGAGGGATCCAACCTCAAGGATGCTTCTACTTTGACTTAATCCATAAAAATCTGCACCTTAGAAATAGAAACATAAAATACAATTTAAACGGGATTGCTTGGAAAGTGTTTAAGAGGACCTTTAAGGAAATTTGTACTAAAGCAGGAATTTCCCTTTTAGGAAAATTTACATTTTAATTCAATCGGGATTGCTGGAAAAGTGGTTCAAAGGATTCAGGATTTCAGGAAACAATAAAGGACCCTTAAGGAAATTTGTATTAAGACAGGAAAACACCTTTCAGGGAAACTAAAATATTCAATTGAAATTGAATTCCTGAAAAAGTATTTCAAGTGATTCAGGATTTCAGGAAACCCAAGGAATGAAGGATCCTTAAAGAAAATTGCGCTGAAACACCAAAACACCTTTCAGAGAAATTTAAATTCAAACAGGATTGCTGGAAAATTGTATCAAAGGGATCAGGATTTCAAGAAACGGGACTATTAAAAGACCTTCAAGGAAATCTCAATTAAAAAATCTCTGGAACTTAAAAATCGATTCAAATTGGATTTCTGGAAAAGCGTGTCAAAGGGATTAGGAATTCAGGAAACAGGAGTATTCAATAATCTTTAAGGAAAATTTTACTAAAGAACCGAGATGTTTCAGGAAAAATAAAAGTAAAACAGAAACTGGATTGCTGTAAAAGTGTTTCAAAGGGTTGATGAATTCAAGAAACTGGTATATTAAAGGACCTTTAACGATAGTTCAATCAAAGAATTTTTGAAGCTAGAAAATCGATTCAAACTAGATTTTTGGAAAAGTGGTTAAAAGGGATCAAAATCCCAGGAAACACGAGTATTTAATAGTCTCGAAGGAAAATTGTATTAATGTACAAAACGTTTTAGGGGAACTAAAAGTACAGCTCAAACTAGATTGCTGAAGTATTTCAAAGGGTTCAGAATCAAGAAACGGGGATATTAAAGGACCTTTAAGGAAATTTCAACTAAGGCATCTGAACTCCTTTCATGGAAATTTAAAATTTAATTCAAACTGAACTTCTGGAAAGGATGGAAAAACGTGGGGGATACAGCAAACAGTACTAAAGCAATTTTGAATTAATTAATTTAATTAATTACAAATTGACACCAATAAAAGAAAATGTATTTGCTATAAAGTTGTACAGCAAATCACTTGTGCCACGTTTGTTTTTAAATATACTCTAATGTTTAAAACTAGAACAATAGCCAAAATGTCGCTTTGGGTAATTTGTTATAAACAGAAATAACCAAAAAAGTGACTTTTTTTAGTTTTATACTTTCATTATGAAAAATGTTGAATGAATCGCGACATTTGTAGGGAATTATAAATACCTTCATGGTATTTAACTTTATGGTAAAATGGTGTTTCATAGACCATGATTGGACCATTTTTAAAACTACAAACAGCAAGACTGAAGTGGCAATTTACCCAACAAAACGCCAGGTAAACACATGACAGGTGATATTGAACTCAGATAGAGACCTCAGATGAGATGGACGGACGACGTAAAGAGACACGCTGAACAGGCCTGGAAGAGAGTAGCGCGAAACAGAGATGGTTGGAAGGAAAAAGAGAAGGCCTACATCAAAAAAATGGATTGAAGAAGGTTAGAGGAAGAATATAATTTGGGAATAGGGGTAGTTTCAACCACTTCGATGGGTGGTAAGTGAGCGGGGTATTCGATATTGGTGTTGAAGAGGCAATTTATATCTACCCTGTAGATATTATCCCGGTACTTATGAATGGCAGGTCATTTATTTTGGAACAGGGGCAGTTTCAGCCCACTGCAACAGATGATAAAGGTGTAAGAGGTGACATACATAATTGCTGTCTACACGGTGCCTACCTCGGCGACGAATACGACGATCAGCGTATCGTTCGCCTCCTCGACGCTCATCCCGTCGACGAGGTTCTGCAACGTGTCCATCAGGTAGTTCTGCTTCTCCCTCTTGACCGTCGGCACGCCGAACACCATCGACACGCCGTTCCTGTTCCTCGACATCAGGTAGGCGAGCTTGAGGCTGTTCGGGTCGTCGAGCAGGTGCGGCAGGAATATCGCCGCCGAGGGCAGCCTCAGCGAGACGGGCGGGTCGAGGCCGCCGGCCGCCCTCAGGCCCGTCATGTTCCCGATGAGGCTCCTCAGCTCGGCCGATCTCTGGGCGGCGGCCGACCGCGACGACGCCCCGTTCCCGAGGCCCGTGGTGACGTTGTCGGCGGGCTCGAGGCGCTGCTGCTGCTGCTGCGCGAGCTGCTGTAGGTCGCTCTGCCTCGACCTGTAGATCGTGTCGAGGAACTGGATCTTCGCCTGCAGCTCGGCGAGACGCTGCACCAGCGACTGTTCCGATCGCACGTCTGCAAAACGGGCAAATGGGTACAATAACGGAAAATCGGGACATCACACAACTCTACCACAGTTTAGAAATATATATCCTGTAGCAGAATATAGTAGGTTTGTGCCGTAAGTGCTACTATAGTGATATCAAAAATTACCTTGGTCAAGGGTGGTCATGGATTTTGAAATGATTGTCTCGGCTCCCATCCTACATTTATGTCAATCATTTTTTGAGTGTCAAAATCTGTCAAGTCATTGTGCTACCGTTTTCTAATCCTACGCAGTTTTGAAATTATGGCTCTCACAACAAAGCACATAACATGACTGAAGCCTATTTTCGAATGGGTGTGCTAATAATAATAAATAGAACTTGGGAATACAGTAGGTAACACATATGTAAGTTATTATGATGTCAGTGTAGATTTACAATAACAGAATTATTTCAAAAGGATGATTTAAGCTCAGACAACCGTTTTACATTCCATGCTAACCCTTGACCAAGACAATTTTTGGTACCCATGGTAGGTACCAGTCAGTAGGTGTTAGTAGTAAAAGAGACTTGAAGATATATTTACACATCAGAATTTCAAAACAGATAAAAAATGTTCCAATAATTGGAGAAACCATTGTCACTATTATTAGTAGCTCATAGTAGGTTTATGCTGTAAGTGTTATTGCCAGTAGTAGGTGTTGGTAGTAAAGGAGATTTGAAGACACATTTACAGAACAGAACTTCTGATAAAATGTTAGAATAATTGCAGAAACCAATAGACAGTGGAAACATACGCTGGAAATGCGGTGGACTTATATTACATCTAAGACTTACATTTATTTAATAAATGCTGGAAAAACTGCACTATCCCCGATGAATGGAAAAAAGCAAAAAGTAATCTCGTTGTTCCAGAAGGGTGATAAAAATAATCCTTAAAACTACCGAGGAATTAGCCTAGCCAACACCGCTGATAAAATTTATGCCAGGTTACTAACTAATAGACTGAAAATCATAACAGAAGAACTTATAGAAGAACAAATGGGTTTCAGAAAAGGTAGATCGACAATAGATGGAATATTCCTAATAGAATAAATCATAGAAAAACACAGGGAATACAACAGAGAAACACATATATTATTATAAGCTTTATTGACATTGAGAAAGCTTTTGACAATGTAAACAGATGCAAATTATGGAATATTATGAAAGAACGGGATTATCCAAAAAAAGCAATACAAAGTTTATACATTGACACCAAAATTGCAATAGATAGTATGAGCGGAAAGTTAACTAGAAAAATATCACCAAACAAGAAAGTTAGACAAGGTTGCTGTATTTCGCCAACATTATTTAGCATACATATTTATAGATGTCATTGTGACAAAGTGGAAAACGAAGTGCCCTAAAGGTATATACTTAGACCAAAACACCACCCTAAACTCTATTTTGTATGCCGATGACTTAGTACTCTTAGCGGAAACAGAAGACGACCTACATACAGAAATATTATACTCTAGAAACAACCTGTCAAAAAATACGAGATGAAAATATCAGCAAGCAAAACGAAAACCATGGCTTTCTCAGGTAAATATTCAGTCAGGACAAAGATAGTCGTATATGATATAGTATTGGAACAGGTAAAACACTTTAAATATTTAGGTTGCGATATGTCTTATGACCGAAGCAAAGACATAGATGAAAAACGTAATAAATTCACACATATTTGCGGAACTATCAGCAGAACATTAAAGAATAAAACAAGAACAGATACACAAGTAAAATTTCACAGGACGATAGCTGTACCAACCCTCTTATGAGGCAGTGAAACATGGACAACAACAAAAAAGAAGAAAGTAGAATACAAGCACGAGAAATGAAATTTCTAAGAGGAGTGAGAGCCAACTCTTGAGGAGGTAACAAAAGCGATTAACAGGCTGAAAAATAACAAAGCACCGGATAACGACACAATATCAGCAGAGTGTCTCAAATATGGAGGAGAAACTCTCCTTAAGTATTTCCACACCCTCATACTCCAGACTTGGAAGGAAGAGAAAATACCAAACAGTCGGAAAAAGGGTATCATCGTGCTCCTACACAAAAAGGGCCACGAATTACAGTGCTCCAATCATCCGGGAATATCATGGATAAATACTGGATACAAGATAATAGCAATACGTAATACGTTTGCTTCACATTAGCTTTAAATTGGAAGCACGGGTAGGTATAAACCACATAAAGATTAATCGCAGCGTACAAGTTAAGTGTAATTACAGAAGAAAATTTAAATGATTTATGGCGATTGTCAAACTGACAAGTTTAAATCAGAATCTCCTGGTAAATGCAGCAAACATGGAAAAGTGAAACTCTATATGTCTCTTCGCCCCATCATACTGTGTAAACATGCTCTACACCAATTATTGTATTTCTGTCTGTTTGTGCTACAAATACAGTCTTTACAATGCCACTTGGGACACAAAGCACAATGCCGATGTACCTGGCGCATCAAAACGTGTTTTTTCGACACTCGCAAATTTGGTGCATATCGTATATTTATGTCTAGTATCTCAGTGGTCTCATTATAGTCGTAAACCGATAAAGAGCGCTTTTACAACCCTATTATGCAGATGCACGCTTCCAAATAGACTAAAGTGGGTATTAACGGTTCTTTCCTCTGTCCCAAGTAGGAATGGAAAGATAATACCACTTTGTCGTTACCATATTACGAAACGAACGTGCCTCCCTCACGACGACCTGCGAGATTATCCCCGTTTTTCCCCTCCCAGAAACATCTTCACTTTGCGACCGGATAGCTGTTTCCCCGTTTCATATTGAATTCCGGCGAGAGAGAAGAGATCGACCTTATGTCTAATGCATAAGTCGCAAGGGGGGCGTATACCGGCGCGTTCGCCCACATTTAGGCTGAAAACACACGGAGCGGTTTTAGCCAAGTCGGCTGTCGACTCGGTGCAAAACACACGCGACGTATCCGTAAGTTCCAAACTACAACTTGAAATTCCTTCGTTGCCAGATTGAGTTGCTTACCGTATTCTGCCGATGCAATGTGGGCTGCTTCTTCATACAGTGAAGATAATCTACTGTTTTTAATAACTGCACGTGTACTGTACAATAAAATGCGGAAAAAGAAGGACTGAAAGTTGTGGATACATCCACTAATTAGTGAGATTTTCGTTGATTAATTCTTCTATATCTAATGGGGAAGTTCCCATTTATATTACTCGCAACGCTGTGTCAATAAAACCGAACGCAAAGACGACGCCGTGTGTTTTGTAACACAGATGGTCCGTATACGACGCACCGCTTGGAGTAATAAAACCGCTTGTCGGTGCATGGTCCTGAGCAGGGTACGCTCGTCCGCCAAGCGGCGGCGGATCCCCGTGAGCCCCGTGTGTTTTGAAACACAGAGAGCCCATAAGCGATGAGTCGATTCGACGCCCCAGTCGACAACCGATACAGCGGAAACCGCTCCGTGTGTTTTAGGTCTTAAATTTGTCGACGTGCAACGCAGGTGCCGTAATAAAAAGGGAACGGTGAAATTCTCAAGAGCGAAGATGGGATAGGAAAAGAAATTGGAAATAACAAAGGCGATCTACTGTCACGTCCCTTTTTACTCGTCAAACATAACGGACTCGACATTTGGAAGTCGACGTTCGTACATTCGACACTTTTCGGCTTTGAGATTACATCTGCGCTATTTTCGATATACTCGTGATTTTCGCGAGGAGGTGAACTCCTCGAGACAAATTGATGATTGTCGATAATAGATACACTTGAAGCGTTACAAAGTGTTATTTATGAACATAATCACGACCCGCACGACACTCAATCAGATTTAACACGTCGACTGTATCACAAAAGTGTAATCAATTTATGCTAATGACTCATTTTGCTTTCGATTATGATCGATTCTTTACTAAAGGCTCCCTCATTATCTCGTGGTGTCAACTGCGTCCATCCAAAGTACGGTCTCGGAATACAGATTGTCTCGGGCGCCAGTTTTGAAAAATGTTCTCCTTGTAATACCTACTCCCATATTAACACCCAGAGGAGAATGATGTCTGAAAATACATACTTAGACTAGTTTCTTAAAACAATGTATAATTGTAATGTGATGACGCATTACCAATTACAAATTCAGAAATTTAGTACATTCATTAACTAATGATTTTTGTATTGTACCATATAAGGGCATAATTGAGCCGTGGGCAATAAGCGATTTTTTTACATTAATCAGAATTGTCTAGTTTCAGACGTCCGTCTAAATAGAATCGATAAACTGACCGCGAATTGAACCCGAAATACACGAGCAGCCGCGAATTAATAAGTAAGTTTATTAATCTAAATGAAAACGGCAACAGCTCGCGCCGACCGCTGATCTATTGATCAGCCATCAATCAGTCTCACTAAATTTATCACTTGACCTTCTGATCAGCCATCAATAGGTCTCACTAAATCCACGGCGTGATATTGCCCGTTCGACAGCCCTTCTGCCTTATAGTGACACCGTCTTACGCAAACACCCTATAATCTAATCAAATGGTAGAAAATACGTGAAAGTTTTGGTGTAGTTTTGAAATTTTGTTTATATATATTTTTTGGGTTGCTTTACACGAATATCAAGTTTGCCAACACGAATTTTGACGCGAAATGGGTTTTGTGAAGGATACTCTCTTAAAAAAAGGCATTTTTTGAGATTTTATTGAATAACTAAAAACATATTCATGTTAGGTTAATACTGGTTATATAACTATCGAAAAAGACTAAATTTCGCTACACTTTATTTCCCTTGAGTTTTTTTCTAGGGTCAACGGTTCATCTGCGATAAGGACGCCAAGTTAAGGGTTTCTTCAACAACGCGTCCTTTTCCTTGAAGGCCCGGGTTCTTCATCGGCATCTATAATATAAAGAGAGACAAATGAACATACATATTGTTGTTAATTTATTATTCCTTTAAACTACCTTGTCTAGTCTCCTTTCCTTCTTTCATTTGTTCAGTGACGAAGAAATCCAACTCCAATTCATAAAGAACTTCATCTTCATCTATATATAGACAAAAAAAAATGGAATTTTATTATTGGTAGTTGTTAATAATTACTTTAAACTGATACCTTGTACAATTTCCTCGTCTTCTTTCATTGGTTCGGTGACTAAGAAATTAAACTCTAATTCGTTCGGCATTTCCACCTCATCTTCCGGGTTTACAAGAAGGACTGCTGTATTATCGCAACTCTTTTCACAGTTGAAGCACAACGTACTGCAGCTAAGCCCTGCTTTTTTGCAGCCACAATTTGTTTGGCAATTTGTAGTGCACCTACATGAGACAAGCTTCAATAAATCTGGGGGAGCAGTTGGTAACAAGCTAGTCACAGGTGCAGGACCAGCTTTCGATTTTTTCCATCCCCACTCTTCGGGGTTTTTCTCGACACCCAACCATTGCTGGACCCGATAGTATACTCTTAGTGAGTGTTGTCGCGCTGCAGCAGCAGAAGGTGGCAGTGATGCAATGTTTGCTTTGAACTTGAAAGCAGATTTCATGTGGAAACATATCTTAAATAATTAAGCGAAGGCACAGTTTTACCACTGTATCCGTATAGTGAAACCAGAAAACGTTCACCAGCATCAGCAACCATATCCTGAGTAGCATTGGAGTCTTTAAATACTTTGATACGGTCAGCAAGATATGGGTTTTTTCTCAGGGTATGAAGGAACTTCAGTTTTCCTTGATTGTACAATGCCGAAGTTGTATCACAACCACTCATTGCTTGCAAGAACAGAATATTATCAGCGATTAATGTGTCACTTATGGCATCAGTGGGAGAGAATATAGCAGTAGAGACTTTGTTCTTCCTAGGTTTCATAAAGAAAACATTTGAGTGTTCGCAGAGACCAATTAAAATTACTAAGAGGTATATGTCCTCACCCACTATAATCACCTTCTCATTGATTGGAGCCAGTTGCAATGCTGTATTCACTATTAGGGGATCAGCATCTTCTTTCGGCTGTTTGCAAGAAATTCCTACCGAAGTAAATCTCGTAATGAGCATTAGTATGAACCGACTTTTGTTTCTCATGTTAGCAAGAAATCTCTCTTTTGCCATCGTTGGTATCATTGTATCATCAAACAGCATATCAGTTGAAGCCAGTTTCCTTGATCTGTTCATACGCTCTACACTTTTTGTACCACCGTCGAGGCCTTCAGGCTTCAGGGTACCCATCAAAAACAATTACTGCGTTTGATTGATATTTTTATTTGAGATAATATTCTGCGTACTTTTCACAAATAGAAAAAAATGTTTGATTCGTGGTCCATAGTACCCTATGTAAGAGAAACCCGCCATCTAGAACGTATTGAACTTGGTTTCCTCCTCTGCAGTTTGCAGAGCAGTGTTGCCAGATTCTTATTGCAGTGAGTTTCGCCAGCGGGTCTGAACTGTCCATCGGACAGCAAAACCATAATACATAACATAAAATATATATTTTATTTGCTCTTTCTTGCATTCTTAAAAAAAATCTTCATTTCTTGGACAAAAAACCAGTTTCCGGTGAAAAATCGTGTTGGCAAACATGAAATTCATGTACATCTGCCTATAAAACCTAGTGAAACCAATTATCAAAACTACACTTTGCCCTTTTTAATTACCATTTGATTAGACTAATAATTGTAATGTCATGACGCATTACCAATTATAAATTCAGAAATTTAGTACATTCATTAACTAATGATTTTTGTATTGTACCATATAAGGGCATAATTGAGCCGTGGGCAATACGCGATTTTTTTACATTAATCAGAATTGTCTAGTTTCAGACGTTCGTCTAAATAGAATCGATAAACTGACCGTAAATTGAACCCGAAATACACGAGCAGCCGCGAAATTAATAAGCAAGTTTATTAATCTCAATGAAAACGGCAACAGCTCGCGCCGACCGCTGATCTATTGATCAGCCATCAATCGGTCTCACTAAATTTATCACTTGACCTTCTGATCAGCCATCAATCGGTCTCACTAAATCCACGGCGTGATATTGCCCGTTCGACAGCCCTTCTGCCTTATAGTGACACCGTCTCCCGCAAACACCCTACGACTAATGCCACTTTGTTGGTTTTGTTCACTTTTGTCTTTTACTTTCTAACTTAATCATTTGTCTGCATTTGTGATTTATGTACATTTTTGTCGCGTCCCTTAATGAGCCCAATTATTCTCACCCTCCTTCTTAAAGTTTGCAATCATCAGCCATATAACGGCCCTGTAATTCATTGGCCGGTAAGATGAATTAGTTTTGGTTTGTTAAACATGGTATTCTGCCCCACCATTCGAGCTACAACCCCCAAAAGCACACCCGTAAGTGTAACTCTGTTCGGGCCTTAGGCGTGACAATATGCTACAGGCCACAAGTCATATTGCTAACGTTATAAAATATTTTCGAAATAATCACTTCGCTAAGGCCAAATTTCAAGAGGTAGAATATGTGCCAGGTCTCGTTATTCCACTTGAAGTAAGATGGAGTACGATGTGCGAAAGCTTTAAAATCATGTATATTGCACATTGGGTAGTTTTTCAAAATTTGGGATCATTGCAAAGAAAAGATTGATGGTGATATAAAAAAATAGTAACAAATTTGTACCAAAAGTGCTTTCATCAGTTCACCTTCGAAAAATTTCAAAAAAAATCACTAATTGTCTGAATTTTTTTTAACAAGGTATGGGCCCAAAAAACATACATTTTTGTTCGGAAATTGGTTGTACCTTGGTTGGTACCTTGTAATAATCTTTAATAATGTAATAATCTTTGTTTTAAGCGTACAAAACCGTAATCTGTCCAAGAGCCCTTTGGATATTTAGCACAACTTCAACACTTAAGATAAATACGCTGTTACAACGACCGGAGTATTTACAATACCTTCAACGTTAGAATTCCAAACTTAAAGTTCGTAGATGTAAACTTCAATAAAACTCTCTCGCTTGTCGTAACGGCAATCCGTTGGGCGCGTTCAAAAGAAAAATAGGTCTGCCTCGAAGTACGGAAAAGTATTTCAAGTCAAAAGGATAGCCTGACTATTTGTCGGCGCAAAGTTATTCACGGTTTACGTCAAAATAGAGGGAAAACCGAGAGCACGTTGTGTGAATCCAGGGTATTGTTTTCTTGTTTTATCGCGGAAAAAAGAGAAATAGGTCACGCCGCCCATAGTTTTGGTATATTAATCCCAAACGTAACGCGAGACGTGTATCAGGGGGGCAGATGCGTGACTGTTTCATAATTAATTTTTGCGTAATGTTGATATCGTTCCGGCGAGATGAAAACAACAATTCCAGACTTCTGGGATTATACTGGAAATAATACGCTTCGAATTGTACTCTTTTCGCTTTATTCCA
The DNA here is from genome assembly GCA_946251905.1 of Cryptocephalus moraei. Taxonomy (NCBI): domain Eukaryota; kingdom Metazoa; phylum Arthropoda; class Insecta; order Coleoptera; family Chrysomelidae; genus Cryptocephalus; species Cryptocephalus moraei. The sequence goes on from OX276455.1 coordinate 11,651,567, forward strand.
AGCGTGGAAAATCAACCCGGCGGGCGGTTTCATTCACCAACAGATTTAGTGTAATTGTTTTCCTAGAATTGGAATCGCCTGGATAGTTTCCAGAAAAATGTATTTCTTTAACGAGACCATAGCGCGGATACGTTATCGACCAAGAATTTTGTGATATCGTTTAATTATCAACAATAATAATTAGAGGTCGAAAATTGTACATTTTTGCAATCTTTTGTTTCTTCAAAACATCTTCAAAATGAAGGTTATCACAAAAGTTAATTCAATATTTTTGTTGCTTAGATAATTGTAAGTAGATGTAAAAATAGGCATAATTTGCATTTATAATGAGATTGTATTACTCCATCGGTTATTTTGACAGATTATAGCACTATTACTAATAGTCTAATCTCGAGATTCGAGACGAGATGACATGCCATTTTGTCATGTCATCATCATCATCATTGGGCGTCATCATTGTCATGACATGTCATGTCAGGAGCAGATATAAAATTCGAGACTCTTCGAGACGAGACCAAAAGTACATATCTCGCCTCGCATCGATATTTCAACTTTCAATACCGTCTCGAGATTCGAGACGAGATCTAATTTTGGTCTCGACCTCGTGTCCATCATTACTCCCAGCGGTTTAGGGGTCTCAAATTTGAACTATCGATATTCTTTAAAGTTACAAAAATGATACTTAGGTGTGCAGCCATTTTTAAAAAGATGCTGGCTTGATCTTCATAGTATATACCTCTTAAACATACTTTATTAGCACTTTATTGTGGATTGAAGGTTGAACCAATATTGTCAGAGTTAAAAACAAAAAAAATGGGAGTGTCTAATAATGTTAATAATAATAATAATAAGATTTTTGAAGAAAACACTAAAATGACCCATTTTTGTAGTTGTTTTTGGTCTCAATACCACTTATTCATAATGTCGAAAATATTAAAATACGGCGCTCCGATTCGCTCTTGGGTAAGTAATTACAGATACATACATACATACACACATACGTATGTTCATTAGTGCACAGAGCAAGCACAGCATGCTGCGTTTTGAAGCGAATTCACACGGATGAAAGGATAAATTTAAAAACCTTCCGCTACTTGGGTGAATTTTCTCTATTTACTCGGCAATACTGGTTTCATAACAAGACTGCTTACAAACGGGTCAACTTTCAGTTTTACATGCATTAAGGTTTTATGTACTTTACTCATTTCCTTTTTCAACATACGACACTTCTCACATATTAGCACATAACTACGTATTTAACATTATGTCATCAAGCCACCTTCAAGTCCATCAATTGATGCTCAAATTAACTAAAGCTTGGAATACAGTCAACTTCGCTTACAACGCACTCGCATTTAGCGGACTATCGGATTTAGCGAACTGTTTAGAAAGTGCCGAACTGATACCCTTTACTTTATTAAAAATAAGCATCGTATTTACCGTACTTGCTTTTAACGGATTGTCGGATTTAGCGGACGAAAATCTCTTAGGAAGTATACGTTATTGCCACGAATTTCGAAGAAATTGTCAGCGTTAGCATGACAAATCACAAACCGTTAGGACGGTTAAGGATCAATGAATTAACAGGATTTGCAAAACACGGATTTCCCCAAAAATATACCTGTTATATATGTGTACCTGCTGTGTAAATTATGAATAGATCCGAACCCGACTAATTTGTTTATTATCCTTAATTTAACTGAAACACCCCAAGATGACTGACCATCCCAATAAAAACAACGGTTAGCGTTCTCTGTAGGGGAAAAATTTTAAATTATCCGCGAAATAGAAGCCGGACAGAAACAAAGTGATATGTGTGATATAAATGAATGCAAGTATGTAGTACATATCCTTTATTAGTATGTACATATGTAGTATAGTAATACATATGTATTTTGTTTAATGTAGTCTCTTGTTATGTAATAAATACAATACACCATGTGTTGAATTTTGTAGTCCCCAATAATACTTCAGGTATTTATTCAATCGCTATATAGGACTGCCACATATCACATTATTATATATTATATACATATTTATGAGGTCAATACATTTTTCAATAAATATATATAATATGTATTTAACGTACTTCGCATTTATCGTACTTTTTTTAAGTTCCCTTGAGGTACGTTATAAACGGAGTTGACTGTATATGCAAAACGCACATTTAGTGCATATTTCACCGATTTTGTATATTTTGTGCATTTCGATTAACGCGAACGTTGGCGGAAAGCAATTAACCGGATTTAGATTAAAATCATTTATCCCATTTGCACAATAAAATAAATCTGGCTGAAATAACGAAATCGTGTAGTATAAAAAAACGTATTGTATGTCATCTCCTAATGTACACAACCGATAATTTATTTTTAGTGATATATCGAGGTAACCCTGGATTGGCATTTAGCGTTAGTTTCATCCAAATCGGTCGACAAACAAGTTATGTGAAAAGGTATGTCAAATAGCTCGTTTCTTGTAAAGTTCTATCTTCGTCGCGAGAGGACTTTGAAATTTTCCAATTTTGATTACGAAAAATAAGTGAAGCCTATGAAGAACCTACATACTCACCTGATATACAATATATAAGATACATCACCTAATATGGACCACAGAAACAGATCGCAAGGAGAGAAGAAAGACTACGGAGCATTCAAGTGAGCGAGCGAAGTCGCGACGGGTCACCAGAATATGCGTCTACTAAGAAAAATACAAAGCATTTCAACCAAGTTCCAAATTTAAATTTTCCAAGTTTCAGGCCCGTTTGCACCAACTTTTTTTTAAGTGTCAATTAACAAAGGGACATTTAAAATTTAATTGTAACTTAATTTTAAATCATTTGCACCCAACCATTTTCTCAGTACTATAACTAATGGTCATTTAGTTCTTTTACAATCCGGCAACGTCGTATCTTTCAAACAATTTTTGTGTTTCTTGCTTGGTAGAACACGGACACGGAGGTTCCAAACGTTTCAAAAACAGCATTTTGTGCTTTTTTGTTTGAATTTTGAATAACGTCAATCTTTTGATGGGTGATGCAGGCTGCAGTCGCTGCAGGCGGAGGTGCGTGTGCGTAGGGTATTGCGTTTGAGTTTTTTTGTTCCTGTGCGATGGAGCAAGAAGAAAATCAAGGCAACAAACGGAAGAGAGGGTTAAATTTTAGCCCCAGGGAGGTTAACCGTTTATTTACTATTGCTCTGAAATATAAAAATGTTATTGAAAACTTATTGCCACTGCTGGCATAAAATCTTAGTGTCAGGAGCAATTGGTTCATTGGAGACAGGCTATTATTTCTAAAAAATCAAAGTTGTTTAAGAATGCAACGTATAGCTGCAGTAATGTGTAATATCTACATACCTATCATCGGGGTACTCTAATTGATATTCAATTTGTGTCAGAAGTCGAAGAACTGTAGGTTTTGTTAACCGAAATCTCTTGAAAAAGTCCATTTCAGGCAACTCCTGATAGTGGTTAGGTCTAAGAAAAAATCGTCTGGGATATCCCATATCTACAAAATCAAGGACTTCTAAATTATCATCCAGAAAATCCTCCACCAGGATATTCTCCAAAATATCCAAATTTTCCATTGAAATGAAAGTATGGGTCCGATATCAAGGTGCTACTTATCACTTTAAAAAAAATTCTGACTCTTTTGGTGTCAACTCCAACTGTCAAAAGGAATGCAATTTAAGGTTAAAGTATGATTAAATACCATTTAAATGAGGAAATTTGGCCAGTTAGCAAATGAGAGGATAAGAGACCTTTAAGAGTCTCTTAATGTTGGTGCAACACACCGAAAACGCTAATGCCACGTTAAGGAGCCTTTAGCCTAATTGACACTTAAAAAAAAGTTGGTGCAAACGGGCGTCAGTCTAGCAAAAAGTTAAGGGAAATGTTCCTCTTACTTTTCGAAAACATGAAAACCTGAAAAAAAATCTTTCATTTCGATATAGTACGGGAGCTGGTGGTAAGCTGGGAACCTGATATCTGCATTTGTAGGAATTGGTCAGATTTAACGGGGATACCTAGCGGAGTACAAAAAAGGGTTTTCTTACAAGTTATCAGTTGCCATTCCCCCCGGGGGGAGGGAATGAAAAATTTGCGACCTGGACATATTTTTGCGCTTCTTAAACTTAGCCGAATAGCCAATGGAGATGCCAAGACCCCCCTTTGACCATTTTAAGAAGCTTATGGTGTGCCAATTCCGGAAAACGCGCCCGCAAAGTTGAAAAAAAAAATTGCGAATCGGACATATTTTTGCGCTTCTTAAACTTGGCCGAATTGTCAATGGGGATGCCAAGACCCCCTTTTGACCATTTTAAGAAGCTTATGGTGTGCCAATTCCGGAAAACGCGCCCGCAAAGTTGCAAAAAAAAATTGCGAATCGGACATATTTTCCCACTGCTAAAACTTACCCAAATGATCAATAGGGATGCCAAGACCCCCTTTTAACCATTTTAAGAAGCTTATGATGTGCCGGTTCCGGAAAACAGGCTCGGAAACTTGCAAAAAAAATTGCGAATCGGACATATTTTTGCGCTTCTTAAACTTGGCCGAATTGTCAATGGGGATGCCAAGACCCCCTTTTGACCATTTTAAGAAGCTTATGATGCACCGGGTCCGGAAAACGGACCCACAAAGTCGCTCCACGGGCCCCTTCGGTCGCTCTTAACTGAAACTGTATGGTATCCCTGGGGAGAACAGTTTCAGGTCAGTTCGGATTATCAAAGATTTTTTTCCGAGCATCTGGAGGTCCACTCTATTATGTACTTTTTAAATAGCTTTATCGGCTTATATAGTCCCATGCATTTTTTGATCCCAATCTGGTGAAAAGATTTAGATAATTTGAAGGGCGTGGTAGACACCGCGGCACGTACACTTTTCTGTCCTTTTCAAAACAATGGATACGAACACGAATTTGGTATTTTCATGTCCTTTTATCTAGAAAATATGTCTGAGAAATGGGCGGTTCTAAAATCCTTATAGACAATATCAACAAAGATTCTTAGGAAAACGCCAAAGAATTCCGAGACCCCTCAGAAGGGTACAGTTCAGATGAAGAAGAAGAAAAAGATGGAGACTGATTAAAAAATATTAAAAGACGGATTGTAAATATGTGTTGTACTTGTAAATACCTCATCATAATAATTTCAATGTAAAAAGACAATAAATAACTTTCATTCCTCTCACGAAATATGATGTGATTATATGAAATAAATTAAATCCTCAATCCCTGCCGTAAAGGAAAAGGCCTCTTTTCATTCGAGCATAAATATTGGACCGTCATTCCATACAGGGGGCCATTAACAGATCCGCCAAAAATTCAGACAAGTGGTGGATATTCATATCGCCAACAGTTTGAAATTCAGCCTCGATAAATGGTATTTGAAACCTGCAAACCCTGTCCAACATCCATGTTTCCTTTACTCCATAATGGTTCTGATCCCTCTGCTGTGTACACATTTTTGTAAGCCCCTTACAAGGGAATTGATGAACATTGGTGAAGAAGTTGGATCCTACTGTGATAACAAGCCAAAACCATGCAAAATCTCCTAATTTGAATAATCCTTCACACCGGGCCAAAAATCTCTGCTGAACTCCCCCTCTCTCCTGTCTGACTTCCTCAATTTCTCTGAAAATAGGCTACTTTAAACCATTAACGCACCATAGGACGGAAATGGACACTCGAAAATAAAATTGGCGTGCTCAGAGGATGTAAATGCATCTGGAGTGCACATTAGTTTTGGGTGTCAACCCTTCCTAAGAGCTGAAAATCTGATCTAAAGCAGGACAAATGACGAAAAACCCGATCCAATAATCGAGGTCATTGTCATGAATATAAGTGTATTCCATGTTTTCAGTGTGATTAGTAGGGTCAACAACCCCCCAGGATTGTAAAAGGGGGCAGAAGTGAGTGCATTTGAGGCAGGAAAAATGTTCGTAACTCGTAACTGATGGGGTTTTTCTACAAATGTCGGAGGTATCAATACGAATGTTCCAGGAATTTTTGGTCACAATTGTGGATTTTTTGGGGGTGGCCATTTTTGAAGAACGGAAACTCTTGTGCAAAAAATCTGATTCCTTGGACTCGCAGGACTTTTAGTTGTATACAATGTTACGAAAATGGCTATCACTTCTGCTTGACGGACGATTTTCCTGCCCGCGATGCGGCCCCACTTCTCCCCTCGTTTACACGTTTTTCAGTTATTGGTGGCGTTTTCCGGCATTCCGGCCCCCTTGGCTATGGTGTCCCCTCTGGAACATGCATCCCTCATATTCACCAGCAAAGTTGTGCATGGGCGCCATGATTTCAGAATAGTCTTTGTACCTCGCTTAATTTAAGATCCAAGTTGAAAGTCTCTTCAGATGGGTTGGTTGTGCTACTTTTTTACATTTTGAGCCGTTCTTAACGAGCCTAGGCCCACCTGAAGCTTCTTAAAATGGTCAAATGGGGGTCTTGGCATCCCCATTGACTATTTCGCAAAGTGTAAGAAAAACAAAAATATGTCCGATTCGCAATTTTTTTTGCAACTTTGCGGGCGCGTTTTCCGAAATTGGCACACCATAAGCTTCTTAAAATGGTCAAAAGGGGGTCTTGGCATCCTTATTGACAATTCGGCCAAGTTTAAGAAGCGCAAAAATATGTCCGGTTAGCCAATTTTTCAGTGCCCCCCCACGGGGGGAAAGGCAACTAAATACGCTATAAGGATCATACTTCCCGGTTATTGGCAAGATAGTCGTTAAATGTGTGCAGTTTTTGTGACCGTAAATATGGTGGTCACCCCATACCACTAGCTCCCGTACTAATAGACATGCTAAACTAACTACCCTTTTTTAAAAAAAAAATGTGACAACTCAAAAATGATTGAAATTTGGCTACAGAACTAAAAATTCTTCCTTTGACTCACCCCACGTTCGTCGCGAAATTAACAACTTTATTTTTTGACCTCAACAAAGGTTGGTGTGCCGAACCACTTCCTAATATTACATATATCTTTAAAACATTAGGAATAATTAACATTACGACAATTAACCTTGTATAGTTTACTGAAGTACTACGAAACAAGGCAACTTGAGAAACGGAAAATTAGGACAATTAAACATTTTGTTATCTACTTTAATTAGAGGTGGACTTGAGTCCCTCAAAAGTATTTAATTTACTTTGAAGTTGTGTGAGATTGTGATCATTACGCAGAGAAACAAGTTTTTAAAAGAGTTTTAATCATTTTTTTATCTATATAATTATAGGAAAAACATAATTATGGGGCACTTACCCTCATTAAATATTTTTTTATCAAAATACTTGAAACACGTCTTTTTTATTTATAAATACATTTTTTATTAATAAAAAGCATTAAACGAGTGTGTACTTGCTGCCAATAACGAAAAATACTTGATACACATAAAACGATTTTTTCAAATATGTATTAATCTGTGGATTAATTATCTGGGAAATATCTTATTTCCAGTTAAATTCAAAACGATAAGCAAGGATTTCAATATTGCCGAAAATGGATTTCAACCTTTAATTATACAATTAAAAATGTATAGTATACAAATACAATAATATAAAATGGATGAAATAATAAAAATGTTAAATACACAATAAATACGAAATAAGCCTATTTAATTAATTGTGTTGGTAAATACATTAAGAAGTATTAAAAATACAATTATGGAATCTGAAATGGACTTGTTTCAAGGCAAATATAACTTTTGAGGGTTGCTATTGAAATTAGTTCTGCTAATAAGGAAAAAAAAAGATTACTTTTTCTAAAAGTTCAACGCCCTGTATCTCAAAAAGATAAACGTTTCCGGATACATATTCACCAAGATTTTCTGCGTGTCTCGAGCCAAACAATACTCTTATAAAGTTTGCGACACTTGTTTTTCAACACTCTGTATATATATTTATAAGTATGTTGAAACTAGGAAGAGGCGTGTGTTATTTTTTAGGCATTCAGTACGCAATATGATTCAAACTAATTTTATATTATGGCGCACTTAAATATCAAACAGATATCAAGGTAATAAATTTTAATTACGGGCGATTCAATTTTCATATCGAAATTTTAAACATTTTTGAAAGATAAAACATGGTGTCTCATGGTAGGAGTAGGTATTCAGTTAGAATTTAAGATAGAATATGATCAAAATTTGATTACACCTCTTTGAATAATGATATTACGTTGGTCAGCATCTATTTTAAGCATAATGCTAACTTGACATCCTTTTCTCAAGAAGCTCTTCATTTTCTTCAAGCTCAGAAAATGGCATAAAATTGATAATCAAACTCTTCGTGCTATAATCCAAATGGCATAATTTGTAGCGTCAACATTAATTTTGTAGCGTGACTAGTTTCCGGTAAACAGTGGCTACTGCAACTATACTTTGTTCAAAACAAATCCCGATGCACGTCATTTTGATGACGTCACCAAACATCCAATACTACTATAGTAAATCCACTGAGAAGAAAACCTCCACGAAACGAGAAAAGGTAGTAAAGTTAGAAAACACCTAATACGCGTCGTTTGCTATTGGTGGAAAAGTCATAAAACTTTTGGCGGGAATTGTTGATGTACAGAGTCGGTTCAGTGAAATTAACAAGTTTATTTGTCTGATCTGTCATCTATGGTTGTCTATTTACAAGCGTTCAGGAAAGTCGTTGACGGTGATAGTGGACTTTTAGTTGATGGTTTATTTTAACGTATCGCTATTGTTATTCAGGTTTTTGATATAAATTTGTATAAACATATTTCTGTGATCTATTGCAATTATGGAAAGACACCTTCCCTGCTCGCCTCCCAAAAAGAGACCTAGAACATACTTAAGCTGCGGGGAGAAAACCATCATTTTACATGTATACAGAAAAGAAAGAAATGAACATCCTTAGTAAAATCTTAGTAAAAGATAAATTATAGTCGAGGCGATCATTCTTAATGCGACCCTGTACTTATTCACTAGCTGGTCGCGCGCTGTGAATTTCGACGTTTGTGTTTCATGGATGTCTTTTTCTCGGTGGATTTACTATAACTTAATATAGTCCCAGGACATCGCAATATATGTGTTCCGTGTATATTTTAGGTTGAGTTGAGAATACACATAACCATATATATTGTCAACCTAAAATATACACGGAACACATAAATTGCGAAGTCCTTTGACTGTATTACGTTGGTAGTATTGGATGATTCTGACGTCATCAAAAAGACGTGCATCGGGATTTGTTTTGAAAAGAGTATAGTCTTAACTTGAGTACGTATCTCTGGAACCACCGGAGATATGGAATTCTTCAAGGTTGCAGAATTTGTAACTATTTTATAGCTCCCATGAGAGCTACATTGTACTTCTCAAAATCTACCCTTTTCTCTCAAGAAGTCACCCTTCAAGCTCAGAAAATGGCTTAAAATTGATAATCATATTTTTCGTGCTATAGGTAATCCAAATAGCATAATTTGTAGCGTCAAAATTAGTTTTGTAGCATGACTGGTTTCCGGTAAACAGTGGCTACTATATTTTAGACCTCAACTTGCGTATCTTTGGAGACGTCGAATTCTTTGAGGTGGCAGAATTTGTAGCTATTTTGCAGCTCCTACAAGAGCTATATTTTTCTTCTCAAAACCCATACCTTTTTCTCCAAAACCCACCCTCCAAGCTCCAAAAATGGTCCAAAATTGATAATCGAAATAATTATAATAGATTAAACAAAATAATTCTCGTGGTATAACCCAAATAGCATAATGTGTAGCTAATTTCTAGCGTCATAATTAATTTTGTAACTGCTCGTTTACGAAAAATTGTGGCTAATGCAACTTACTTAAGTCTTAATCTGCAAGAGCCCACATCTATGGCCACCACAACCGCCCACTTGCGCTGGGGACCCGTGTTAGCCAGCAAGTCTTTGAGGGCGGTTATGGTGGACCTCCCCCTGCGGAAGCCAGCTGGGCCGGGGATAGGGCCCCCAAGTCCTCTATCTCTTCTTCTAGCCGATCTCGGACGACCGTCTCTAGAGCTTTGCCCAGCGTTGAGAGTAGACAAATCGGTAGGTAGGAGCCGGGGAGGCTAGGATCCCTCCCGTCCTTGGGGACCAGAACCGCACCCCGGTTTCCTAGTCATAGACAGGTAACTACCTCTCTCTTTTTGTCCCCCCAGCTCAAAATCTTATTCTCTCCTATATGCTCCCAGTGTGCTCACGCACGTATTGCTTGCCCCTGCCCCCCCCCCCCCGCTTGCCTTCTGCTTAATTTCTAACAGGGCCGTGTATACCCCCCCTGCCCGCTCACTTCCGCTGCCTGGCCACTTAGATAGGGCAATTCCTTGCTCAAGTCTCACAACCCCCTCCTCGAGTACTGGGCTTATGGCCTCTCCCTTATGCTTGCCAATAGATTATCACCATCGCCCTGCATGGGGTGCATGACTAGGTAGCACATAAATAGCTTGATTATCCTGAACCATCCGCGCGACCGGGCCGTCCGAACCCCTAATCCGGGCTCACCGGGAAGGGGGACGTAGGACGGCCCAGCACTGACTTCTATCAGGGGGGCTGCCAACTCCATCGGTGGTCCTCCCCTATCTTTTCCCTGCCCTCTTGTGGTACCTGTCTGGGGAACAGCCCTACTCAGGGATAATCCCAGCAGGTCGCCTCTCATGACTTCTATTACCCTGACTTAAGGACCCTTAACTCCGTCCGAGCCTAGGGGGAGCCTGCAGGGTACTCTGCTTCCCCCAGGTGAACATACCCTGGGCGGTGTTTATTGCCCGCTTCCGAGGTAGTGCGTGGCCACATTGGCCTAAAGTCGGGAAAAAAAACCTGCAAGAGCCATCTACGGAACCGCTGGAGACGTCTAATTCCTCGAGGTTGCAAAATTTGTAGCTATTTTATAGCTCCCACAAGAGCTACATTGTCACACTTGATTTTGTAGCTGTGCACTTTTTCGAGAATCAACGACTACTGTTGCTGGATTTTAGATCACTTTTGGACATTGGAGGTGGCTTTTGAAAAGTACAATGTGGCCCGTGTGGCAGCTACAAAATAGCTACAAATCTTGCCACCTCAAAGAATATAGTAGTAATAAGAATATGCAGTATGACTATTGCATTAGTTTCTCTGAAGCGAGCAGAGCTACAATAGTAGTTTAAAGTTTAAGTTGCAGAAGACGTCATATTCCAAGCCCGAGTCCGAGATTCTAAAACGAGCCGGTTGCGGCGAGTTTTAGAACGGACGAGGGCTTGGAATGTCTTCTGCAAGAGGTACTTTACAACATTTTCTATGTTCCGGCTTCCATTTCATTTTTATCTATGTTTAAATAATTTAAAAATTCTTATCTGGGGATTTTTTTTATCGTGACATTTTAGTTGGTATTACTGCTGTTTCCTAGACTTCTATCAATTTCACACCATTTTCAAATTTAATTTAATGGATTTAAATAAAATCATGTCTCAAGAATACGAATCGCATCAAGTACAAGAGGCATCCCTATCCCATCGACGCGGCGGCCATATTTATTTTTAATTTCAGCATTAGGGAATATCTTGTTACCAACCCAACACAAAAAAATTACCAAAAACAATGTTTTAATAAGCCTCATTAAAGCACTGTTTTCAGCCATTTTAGTACCGGAACATAGAAAATTAATTTTGACATTACAAATTCTTATATTTCACCATATTCTGGTGCTGAGGGTATGAAATGGCTTCGTACACGCGTCAACTTGGAAATTTCGACTTCCCCGAGACTAAAAATTCTGGAACCATACGCTTCAAACCGTACTTAACGAAGAGGTTCCATTAACCAACACTCAGCTAGTCGATTTAAAAAATTTATCGAGTTTTCAGCCAATTTCGTCTCTTCTACACTTAACGGCAGATATAAAACACAGCAGCACTAATCGCGCCGAGTACCAAAACGCAGGAAATCTCCTTCCGGTCTATTCGCTCACCAGAACGCCCAAACTCTCTTAAGAAACACCATTTCACTTAAATCGTTATATATGACGGCACCGATGCCGTTAACGAAAAAGGTGTCGTCTCATTTACGAATCGGTCACGGCATCGCGATTACCTTTATTAATATAATACATGTGTGTTCTTTCGCCATAAGGAAGTTCTATTAGCCGCGAAACAATCGAACGAATGAAAAAATACTTAAGGTCGTACACGTTCATTTTATTTTTACTTTGTTTTATGTTTCCGTTATTCGAAATTGGCTCGTCTTTGTTGTCGTGTCGCTATTATTAAACGAACACTCTTCGTACGTAGAATTTAATATCACAAGACACATTAATGATACGTTAAGGAGAACAATAGTAGGATTTCTCATCCCTACGGACCACCGCCGTAATAAGATTGATTGGCTTAGCATCCGTTATGTATTATCATCGGTTTTCCTTCGTGTGGAAGGTTTCGAGTCTACTTCAGAACTGATAATGTATCAGTAAATATCAAGGCCAGCTATTGATACATACATATATACGTATGTAAATAGGTGGCATATTAATATGAGTGTTATTGAGTGGAGGTATGTACGTGACGCACAACGGAAATACACACACACGCATACATCCCATGTATGCTGTATGGCCTGTATGTACTGTGTATATCTAATGTACTTTAAAGTTTATCTACATAGATAGGCCGAAACCTTTAAATGTCTGGAAAATAATAGGCCATTAAAAATCAATAAAGCGGTTATTAAAAAAATAACTCGGTTAAATATAAACGTTTTATTGCAGATTGCGACTTTCCACATGGATTAAGTAACGCTCTTATCCGGACACTGGCGTGAAGTTAGTAGCCTGAAAAGAAACAGCCAATTTTGCAATGGGACATTTCTGTATTATAAAACAAATTCAAATTTTGACAGATTGACCCAATGCCTAAATAGCAATGCAATAAGTAGAAGAAAAATTGTCAAAACAAGATTGACTCTTATAGAATGGGTTAAGGGGATGAAATAACTACACTAACTTCTTTGGCAATCACATAAAATTGTTTTCTATTAAGTTACTACCCAAAGAAGTTGGAATAATTATTTCACCCCCTTAGACTATTTACAAGTCAATCATCATTTGATAGTTTATTATCTACTATTGTATTATTATTATTATTATTTACACAAAAAGGTCAATCTTGCTTTCTTTTTGTATCGATTTTAAACAATTTATTAAGTTAATATTCAATAAAAAAATTCGAATAAATATTTCAGCCCCTTCAACCCTTCACAAGTCAATCATCTTTTCACACTTTATCGCCTATTATTTATTTATGCAAAGGGTCAATCTGGCTTTCTTTTTCTATAAATTTCAAGAATGAGTAAATTAAAATTTAATACGATGCTAAGTGAAGAAGTTCCAGTCAATATTTCACCCCGTTAGGCCTTTTGCGAGTCAATCATCTTATCACAGTTTACTGCCTACTATTGTGTTACTCATTGTGTATAAGGTCAATCAGAAATGTCACATTGAAAAATGGCTGCTTAATGTATATTGAAATAAATATCCAGCAAGAGCTTATTATGTCTTTTACAACTCCCACATCTGAAATGAATATCGTGCTTTCATAAAGACACTTCAGACATGCATATTGTACTGCAGCACAGGCTAAAATTAGTTGCGGTCTTGGGTCAGGAGAATAAGCTAGTTGCACACTACTTTGAACGGCCTATTTTGTATCTTGTCGCTCAATTTATAAATAAGTAGTACATTTTCATAGATCTCGCCTATGCCATTCTAGCATTTGTGAAATCAGGGCTAGCAGAACACCTTCACTTCAGAATTGGCCATCTGGCTTTCTGAGTAACAGTTGTGTTACTTACAATATGAGATGACATCGATGTATGAACAAACAATTGGTAATAGCTGTTATACTTTTACAACTAATTTTTATAGGACATGAAACCAATATAACTACCACATGTGCCACAAATTGATTTGGCATCCAAACAAATTTGTTTTTGTTTCGTTTCTCTATATCTATATACATATATTATTATATAAATTATTTATATCTGACCAATTTCTATTTCGGAAAAATATCTCTGAAAATTTTTACAAAAATACATACTTATGAGCCCAATTCAAATTTTAACCCTTCATTATCTTTTAGTGAGCAACAGTAAGTTTAGCATTTGGACAATCTCGAAATGCTTGTCTAGACCTTTTTTGGCAAAATGGAAATGTTTAACTTTTGGTTCAGCAACTCTGTGTCACAAAGCAATTTTGCCACGAAAATGCATAACAGAGTTAACTTCAAATATAAGGTATTTGTAACTCCTGTGAAAATGTCGTAAAATAATTTTGTAACTGCTGTAACTCCTCCGGAGTTAAAACTGATGTCAAACTTCATATTTTCTTAAAAACAATTTCAACTCCTTTAAAAATGTCATCGAAACCCTTATGAACATGCCATTACTCCTATGAAAAAGTCGTCAAGAAATACTTTTCAAATGTCATGTTTTACTTAAAATCCTTGCAACTTCTAGGATCATTACAATAGTAACAAGTACTTTAAAAAATTTCCAACTTGCTTTAAAGTTTTAGATGAACTACACAACTCCCTTTAATTGTATCAGAACTTATTTAAAAACGTCTTGAGCGACATGGTCGATTAGAACAATTTATAACTTTGTAAACAAGTGCTTAAGGTTACTCAGTGCTAATACTTATTTTGAAATATCACGTTATCTTAAACCAAATCATAAATTTGAACCTATTAGAAAATCCTCAACAGTTATATACCTATTAACCTTCATATTCGCTTTAAGGTAATTGCCAAAAATGTCATTAATTTTCATTACAATTGTGAAAAGTTCTTCAAGAGTCCTTCAAATCCTTTGAAATTATCAGAACTCCTTACAAATGCTGCAAATTTCACTTCTTCCTTAAAACAATTACAACTTCTTTAAAATTTTCTTTACAGGTAGCTTAGAAATTCCCTAACTTACTTTAAAATGTTGAAACGTTATGTTCTCAAAGACGAGCTAGAAATATAAGAATTGAGAATAAGTATTCCAAAAACAGAGCATATGTGCGCAAGTGTAGAGAAACACGACAATATAATAGTAGATGACCAAGGTATCCAGACAAGTAGTAAGTTCAGATATTTAGGTTTAATTATAACCAAAGAAGGCAAATTGGAAAGCGACAATAACGCAAGGATTGCGATAGGTAAACAGGCAACTGAAACCACTGCATGCAAGGCATTGCAAACATGCATATTACTCTTTCCTCAGTATAGAAAAATACTCTTTCACAGTATAGTTGAAAACATAGTCCTCTATGGAGCTGAAATGTGGCCATTAACAAAAACAACACGAGATGGGATAAGAAGAGTGGAATTAGACCACATGAGAAGATTCCTAAGGAAAACTAGGAAGGATAAATTAAGAATTAAAATGGAAGTAAGTCTCTTGCTCTATTACCTACAAACGCTAGAGCACCAAGCACTCCAGTAATAGCACAGATGGTCAAAAAGAATAACGGAATAGTCTCCGGGAGGTAGAAGAAAAAGATGAAGACCATCAGCACTTAGTTGGGAATCATATATCAGAAATGCGATGGCTGAAAGGGGTCTACAGGAGAGAGAATGGAATGATAGAATGCTATGGAAACAAAAAACGACAAAGACAAACACAGTAGGGTAACAGTCATTACAAGAAGAAGAATGTAAAAAAAAACACTTCGGAGGGTGGTCATTTCTGGTAACCAACCCCATGGTGGTGATACCATTTTAAATAATTTAGGTGTTGCATCTGATCAAATATTGATCGACTGATTGATTGTAGTGTTGATTCAAAAAATGTCACCTGTACAACAAACTTGTTTACGTTCTTACCATCCTGTCATTAGCATAGTCACCTCTGAGCCTATTAGAAGGTGACTGTAAATGTGTTCAAGACCTGCTTACAAATCGTTCTTTAACACTCCAATAAAACGACAATTATGAGTTGATTTATACACAACAAAACGTTCCTTAATTACCGATTGATTGATACAAGGCAAGAGCTCGGAGAGTAGGTAGCAACGTGACGATGTACAGGAAGAAACCTGAACGCCGATACGTTCTGAAATTCTTCGTAATCGAACAGTAAGACGTAGTGTTCAAAGATTCTCGTGGAATCGCCGCGACAATAGCAAAACCTCACCTGGCACGGAGAACAGCACGAAGAAGCAGAAAGGTATGAAGAGGACGAACGCCAGCACTAGGAAACAGTTCCGTCTCCTGAGCGGAGACATAGCGAAGTTCACGACGGTCATGTCACACGACTCGCATGCCACCCGACTGTCCCGACTCCGGTTATGGGGGGCTAGCTATTCGTGCATATTATCCCGCGGAATTGGGCAGCGCCTCACGGATCAACGGGACGACCACACATATGCGGCGCCGCAAACAAACTAACAAATTTTTGAAGGAAGGGAAGGAGGAAGGAGAAGGGAGAAGGAGGCGACGAGATTTCCATTTGACAGCCCACAGTAGATGGATGATCGGGAATAGGTGCCCCCTGGCGGGCGAGCGCTCAAGTAGGTTAGAAAATTTACAGGAACTTGTCTTTCAGACAACAGAAGAAGAAGAAAAAACGAGACAATGTCAACAATTCACGTAACATAACCTCAACTCTTCGTCATGGGTGAAAGTGTTAAAAAGAAAAGTGTAATTATACGAAAAAGTAGAAACTCGACGAAACGTTGGAAAGTTGTGTTAGTGACCTAAAAGTACGTTACAAATCCATTTAGAGAAACAGTTCGATCAACTTCAAATTCGTTTACTAAAAATGAATCTCATCTCTTTACACTTCTGTTTCTCCACATTATTCATTATTATCTTGGGTAGCCTCTTAAATCTCTATGAAAAAAGTTTACCTGCGTTCGTTAGCAAATCCTTTCGATACGGTAAGTTCTACAACGATTGCCCCGTAACAGGAGTGATTTCTCGGGCGGTGATAGAGGTTCCTAAGAAATGGTTCCGGCACTTCTACTGCCTCGCGGTCCTGGTGTACTCGGCGACTTTCTATCTTGCCACTTCAGTGTACGTTTTTAAAAATGACCCTCCCGAGTGGATAATTCAGCTTCTCGATATTCTGTGTGGAGAGGACAGGGTGTCTTACGGTAAGAATTCCCTTTATTAATTATCTCTTATTTAAACAACTGAATGGTTGCTGTTTACGGCTTATATTTCAGTTTCACCTACAAGAGCTTACCTTGCTGTAACTCTGATGACGTTACAAGTGTTCCGGAGGTTCTACGACACCCACTTTGTTTCGATATTTGGTAAAAACTCCCGCATGAATTTCTCCCATTACATCATAGGAATGCTGCACTATCCCGGCACCGCGCTGGCTATCCTTTGTGAAGCGCCAGTATTTACTACGTACTGTAAGACATAAATCGATAGCTTAAAATACAGAAAAATAGAATGAAATATTTGTGTTGTTCAGAGTATCAATTTTAGCAGTTTCGTCAAACTCTGAATTGTGTCTCTATGAACTTACTTACGCTGATGTGGGTGCCGTTGTCGTCTTTCTATGGGCTTGGTGGCATCAGTATGCTACAACCAAAATTTTAGCGGATCTACGGAAGGATGAAAAGGGTAAAATGCCGAAAAACTGTATTGTATACCTATTTTTAAAGTAATTTGGTAGGAAATGTCGTCAACAATAAGCACATGTTGCCTCATGGTGATTGGTTCGAGTACTTGTCAGCTCCTCATCAGTCTGCAGAGATTTTGATGTATATGTCAATAACAGTCTTGTTATGGTATAACATTACATGGTTTTTTGTTTTTGCTTGGGTTATTTCCAATCAGGTAAGTCAAAATTCTAAAACTAATTAATATTAAAGTCTGTGGGTTTTACCGCATTTACCAGTCATACAATTGCAAACTCTGAAATATGTGAAATAGCAAACAATTCCAAAATCTGTATTTATTTTATAGGTTGAAACGATTCTTCTGACGCATTGGTGGTACAAAGACACGTTCGATAAGTTCCCAAAAAGTAGGAAAGCTTTAATACCATTTTTGTACTGAATGTACTGTCTTATGTGAATATATCTTAGTGTTAATACACAGGTTAATTTATTTCCTATTCAAAGCACAAAGAGTATATCGTTCAATAACTTACAGGTAAAAAAGATGGGTACTTTGAAGTAACCAGACTTCCCTCCGTGCAACTTTTTTGAAAAGTTACCTAAGTTTTGAACACTTTCTATTTAAGAATTTTAGAAATAAATATGGTAGAAAATTAAACACCCCAATTTTATTGGAAATATTAATAAGAATAAATTAAACATTAAACTTAGAGACACATTGATATTTGCCAATGATTTTTACAACAATTTTAAAACTTTTAACACACTAGCAACAGACAAATTCAATGCCAGGAACAGTGCATGCCCTCTTTAAAGTCCAAAGTCTCAAAAATGTTTAACAAAAATAATTGATAATTTTCTAGTCAAATAAATAATTTTATACCTCATGTATTTAAAATTGTGCTAGTCATTAATATGAACTTTTTTGTTTAATTCATTACTTTTGTCAACTTTAAGTACTGTCATCTAAACTTAATATTTGGCATTAAATTGAACTAAAAAAATAACTTCTCTACTATACCTGTCAGGTAAGTTAAACAACATTTTCACATATAATTTCCATAAAGAACATAAACTGGCCAGCAGCATATGTTTCTCCAAAACGAAGTAAAAGCTTACAACAACGGCAGTATATCACCCAACTTTTCTAAATAGAAGTCAGGGATAAGTTCTCGTTCATCTTTTTTGCCAGATTTCTTCCACTGGTACACTTCGTCTAAAGTAGTCACTCCTGACAGTACCAGGAGAGTGTGGAATCCACACCTCTTACCCAGGAGAATATCTGTATTACACCTAAAAATAAAACGAGACATTCATAATATATTTCTTCATAAGACAAAAATTAAAATTTTATAAAAATCTAGACACTTCCATATTAGAATATCATCGATTCCTCAAGTATTAGGCATATTCTAGATTCACTTACTCAATTATTGTAAAAAATAGCTATGAGTTTGAAGTGTTCTGTCTAAACCATCTAGGTTAAAGAATATAACAGATTACATGGATATCTGGAAGATATTCAAGTTCTCTATTATCGAACCTATAGCCTTCTTTTCTGGGTTTTTAATGTAAATCTAGATCTATGATTATATTTTATGGTTATCCGAAGTTCGCCTATATTCGCCTAATTATAGAGTCTAGATTTTGACATTGGAATGTCTATGTATGTCTAGATTCAAAAATTTGAAAGATTCTCTTATATAAACTACACAATATCTTCTGTTTGGAGTGTTTAATATAACTTTTCCAGAAAAGTTCAAAGGATTTCATGAGTAGTATTTAAATTATTCCAGATTTGTGTAATCACTTCCAGAACGCGTAAATCTTCTAAATTTAACATTCCATATATCTCATAACTTTACCTGTCTCCAATCATTAACGTTTTATCCGGATTGACGCCGAAGTCCTTTAAAAGCGCCTCGGAGATGTACGTGTTCGGCTTTCCGACTACGATCGCCTCCCTTTGGGCGACGGTCTCCACGGCCCTGACTATGGCCCCGGTGCCGGGCACGACGAGATCGGTCTGCATGGGGAACCTCTCGTCCGTATTGGTCGCTAAGAAAATGCACGACGATTTGTTGAGGTACGAAGCCGCCTTCAGCAGCTTCGGAAAGGAGAAGTGCTCGTCGAAGCCGACGATGACGGCGCCGACGTCCGGGTCGGGGCGGAAGTCTTCGATCGTCTGCGAAAGGTTGTACTGAAGAACATCCGGCTGAAACAGGAAAGACGTGGATTGTTCATAGATTGGATATTGAAACGGTGTAGAGGGATTGTAGGGTATGGTGGTGTAATTACCCCGATGTCCAGGTGTTTGATACCGACGTTCTCCAATTCCTGTGTAATACCTCTGGAACCTATGACATACGCTTTCTTGTTGAATCCCATGTTTTTCAGGTAACTTGCTACCAAATAGGAAGTCGAAATGATTTCGTCCTACAATAGCAAATACAAAACCTATGTAAAGATACTATTGTAAATGATAAAATTGTAGGACGAATAACAAGTTATATTCATTACATAGGTAACAGTAGTGCTCAACATCGTAATAAACATAAGGGAAGTTAAGGTGTAATATATGTGGTAAAGTAGTTACTAAAAGTGGAAATACTTCATATTTTAAACATCTAAATCGTTAGTGGGATGTTTGTTACATAAAAGTCCATTTCAGACCATTCAAGAAAGACTTAACAGTAGCCCCAAAGTTATATGGCAGTTAACCGTAATTTCTCATTTCACATGCCTGCTCAATTTTGAAATCCATCCGTTGCGCTTTATGGTGGAACTCGCTGCGGACCTTCGTCGAATTGTTGGTCACGAATAGGATTTGCTTGCCCATCTCCTTCAACCTATTGATGGCATCCACAGAGCCGGGGATGGGCTCGTTGTCTAACCACAACACGCCATCACAGTCCGCGAGGACAGTGTCGATGCCATCGAGGAACTTCTTAAAATCGGCCTTCGACAATTTGGACAATAACGTGATCGAACTGTGATACATTTCTTTAAGTATTGAACCTTGATATCCCGACGAACAACTACGAATTTTTTGAAGGTGCAATGTCAAACGGGACGAAGACATTTATGCACGGAACAATCAAATAGCTGACATTTGACAGATATTTCGTGGTTAGATGCTCTCACTCGTTCTAGACTGGATTGGGGTACGATTCGAAACTCGTTTCAAACTGTCCGAGATCCTTCTCCCGGTGTTCTGTGGTTCACGTCAAATTGACCTACTTAATGCATTGTGCGTTCGTGGGCAATAGTTGCTTAATTCAAGAGATGAAGTGAAAAATGGATTTTAAACTCTACTCCTACGGTACGTTCATCGTATTATCAGCGGTAATCCTGCAGTCGCATCAAACGAACAAATCGACGAACGCCCTTCCGGAATCGAACCAAACCAACCCTTCCAATCATGTCATAGCCGCCGAGGGGGGCCCCGTCAACAGGACCGTGCAAGATTCGACCCACCTGAGTCGGGAGCAGGTCACGTCGAAACCGAGAGGGGCCCCCAATGTCGACAAGCCGAAGTCCCACCCGATTCCTCCGCAGAACCATACAGCGTCGAACGTTACTAAGGTCTCGGGGAACGCGACAGCCGATAAAGTGACGATGGTGCCAAAACCGAGGAAACCCCTTAAGACTGTACACGATGACGTCGTCCTGACGATATCGGAATCACCGCCGTTGAAAATCTCCAGCATGGATCCCACTTTGAACAGTCGCAAGTTGAACCGTGCGAATTACGTCGTGCCAATCGTTGCGGTCATCCTCTCTGTGCCGTTGGTATCGTTTTTGATTTCCGTGCTGTATAAACGTAGCAAAGATTGGTGGCTGCACCGGAACTATCGTAGGATGGATTATCTGATAGAGGGACTGTACAATAGTTAGTTTGATGTTTGGTTTTTTAAGGTGCCTTAATTTGTAATGCAATAATTTGTGATATTTCAAGATAATAAATGTAAACCTATTTTTATATCTATCAATAAAGATGTTTACATATATTGTTTTATTTAAATTAGGCCTTGATTTTTTTGAATTGGAGCCTTTATTTTTAGGAGAAATTTAATTTATTTTTTAGTCTAAGAGCCAAATTGTGTTAAAAAGGTTTCTAAGATCAATACATTTGATATATGCGTACAACACATACTTGTCCATAAAATAAACATGCATGTATAATACACATCCTATATTACTTACTCATAATTTGTTCAACAATATTAAATACACATTCATGTTGTGAGAGGAGATTCACAATTTTCCGAAGTATTAGGATTGGTACCTGGTTTCTTACCCTTGATCGATAAATATTCTTTCATATCCTGGTGCATAATATATTGTAGTGAATTCAAACTTATACCCACCATTCCGGCCCTTTTCTTTAAAGGCAGATCCGGGTAAAGCTCCAGAGAATCCAGAATGTAAGGGATATAGACGAGTCTATTTACTCTCCTCCTTGACATTATCCTACGTTTTAGAAATAGGCGACTAGAAGTGAATAGTCTCTTCTCCCATTTGATTACAGAACCAAACGAGGGGGGATCCTTATTGAAGCGTTTCACGAAATGTAGCTGGAGATCACCGAAAGTCATATTGCTGTAGTTCTTTTCGTGGTACCAGACCGCCACCACGATCATCTCTTCTCTGCTGAATTTGCTCTCCTTACTCATCTTCTGGTGGTTTTAAGTACGAGCAGAAATCTAAAAGTGTTTTAAAAGGGGAGCAAATTATTATCCCTTACCAAATGCTTTCTTCAGATACCCCAACATCAAAGCTAAAAATTCGATTGTGTCAGATTTGAGGTTATGTGGAGATTGTTATTGTTGATTGTTTGAAGAAGCGGGTCTATCGAAGATGGCGCTATCCTAGATTATTAAGATCCCATGAAACGTGATGAATGCTGATGAATCTTGGCGTTATATATAACGCATGGACAATATCACGTTTTCATTTTTCCTTTGGGAACATCTTCAGAATTTGGGCTATCAATTGAGGGATTTTGCCACAAATTTCGCTGATCGGTACCTAATCTGCCTTCCACACAAAATATATTTTATAAACATTCGTTTTGTTCAAGGTTTTGGTTCCATGGCGTCGATGACTCACCCACACTTTCTTATGACGTAATTTTTCTAGTTTTCTTGGTATTTACGCTGGAAGAAACAATTTCCGAGAACAAAAGAGTGGAGGTGGAGTAGAAGATAAAGCGTCCGATCCGAAAGGTGACTCATTCGAGTAAATTGGCGTGGCACTTTCGTTCCTGCGGCTCGTTGAACTGTTCCCAAAATAACAACAGGAGGTGAGTACCTGCGAGATTTATTTATTTACTTGTTACGCCGTCCTTCACCTATAAATGAGAGGATGGATAATGGCGTAGCGGTTTAATTGTTGGTAATCACTATGTAATTGTTTCCCAATGTAATTGTGAATATCCTTATTTCTTTCCCGAAAGTCATTAGGAAACGAACCTTACATTACTTTACATTCAACAATGTAACTTTCCCACTTTTAGATTTGTGTATGGAAATCGATGGTGCACCTTACTACACCCTCCTGAGCCTTGTCGTCTTACCCGTATACCTATTCTTCAAACTGTGGAGCTGGTTAGGTTGGGAACTTTTCAAGAACAACTAAGATGAGCCAGTTCAACGGCAACGACGAGCCGAAATCCAACATCACCAACATGAAACGTAATCTGACGTTGGACTTCAACCAGAAGAAGATGCTGACGTTACCGTTGCCCAACAGTAACAACGAGGTGCTGTCTTCTCCGGATTTGAACATGCTAAAGGTAGACACTCCGGAATTGGAGAACATGATCCTCGCGAACGGCATGCCGAACACTCCGACGCCCTCATTGTTGTTCCCCAGGAACGTCACGGCGGAACAGGAACGTTTCGTGGGGGGATTCGTCGAGGCGTTGACGCACCTTCAAAATAGCAACTCGCAGCAGGTAATGAAAATGCTGACTTGGTTCACTTCAATCGCGTATTCTTATATTTTTCCAGGATTAGGCACATTGCCTGTTCCAACTTAACCATCTTTTTTTTCGGTCTGCTGACGCTTCTGCGTCTTAAAGACTTTTTTAGATATCCTTATGTTCTTTTGTAGTTTTTTGTTATTTCTGTTATTGCTTGTATATTTAACTTACGTCTTATTTCTTTGTTTCTGATATGGTCTAAGTGTGTATAACCTAAGAAATTTCATTTCTCATGAAGACATTCTTTCACGGTTCCGATCTGTACAATCAAGTCATTAATGTCATCACTTATGGTTGTTGGTTCGATCACATATTAAAATTAAAATCTCCCTTTCTAGGGTTCGGACAGCAATAGCAGCACCGTCTACAATGACTCCTTCCTGCCGCAGATCAAGGAGGAGCCCCAGACGGTCCCTAACATCAACCAGAGCCCGCCGATGTCCCCCGTCGACATGGAGTTCCAGGAGAGGATGAAGCTGGAGAGGAAACGGCAGAGGAACCGGCTCGCGGCGTCCAAGTGCCGTTCCAGGAAGCTCGAGAGGATCTCGAAGCTCGAGGAGAAAGTCAAACTTCTGAAGAACGAGAACTCCGAGCTGGGATCGATTGTCAACCAGTTGAAGGAGACGGTCGGCCTGTTGAAGTTGGAGGTGTTGCAGCACACGCAGGCTGGCTGTACGATCTACATGTGCGATAAGAATGTGATATGAACCGTAGTGTAGTACGCGTTTGCTAAGGTAAACGAGGCGGAAATGACAAACATTTCCTACAATTTATTGATAGATCTTGTGGGAATTTTATTTAAAAGGTCACGTAACAACAATACGATTTTTTCTGTATTATCTACAAATGCTTCAGGTGAAGTTAAAAATTTAAATGTTCAAAATTTTAATAACTTATTTCTCAACAAGCCTATGTTTCTTCCAGTGTTACCATAAATATAAGTTTCAAATGGTTTTAGTACAGGACGGTGGGGATTATCAATAATTCAGTATCTATATCAGGTAGAAGTCCTTATAAAAATAGCCAGCCTTGGGGAATTGAATTGTTGACTATTCGCTATAATATAGTCCTTACATTTTGATCTTGATCACTGTAATATTTTCCTTTTAAGTTGAATTACATTGAGTATAGCTTAATAGTGACCCTATTCAAATTCCATCAGGATATTACTTTATTCCGGTGTATAACTTTACCAATAATTTACTGCATATTTTGATATCCCATACTTCAACTATGGATCCGAGATAAAAATTATCAAAACTAGGCTACAATAGGAATTAAGGTGTCCTGATATAAATGACAATACCTAATCACTCAGTAAAGACTCAATGAAATCAAGTTGTATTATTTTTTTTTGGTCAACTTCACAACAAAATTTTACAGCTAGCAATGACCAAAATTGAAATTGAACATATTGTATATTAAATCTGTTGATTTATGCCATTGTTTGATATTTAATTGAAGAGTTATTATTAGGCTATTGACTTTTCGGTATCAAAGGTTTTCGATACCTCTTGGGGTAGCATATGCCATGCAATGCAAATTTTCTTGAATGATTGGAGGCAAACCGATGGATAAATTTTTAAATTTCTTTCGATGTTAATTCTTATCGTGTAATATAGCACTGTACTGTTACATACTGACTAAAATTTTGATTTTAAGAAATTTTACAAGGTAAATAATTTTTTTGGAAAAAGGATAGTGGTATTGGGTTGTATTGCAAGTTAAGAACTGAATAGTGGTAGAATTTTGAAAACTGATAGCTCAATTTGTCTCCAATTGTTCAAGAAAAATAGCATAGCAGCATTGTGTATCGCAAGAGGTGTCAAATGCCCATAAGAGGAGATAGCCTAAAAGAGTTATTAACAAATACTTATTTAATTAGCTTTAAGAAAAAATGTATGTATATGTTAATGAACATTGTGTATATTCAAATTATTTTGCAATAAACTTTTTGCCATATTTCTAGTCTTCAATGCTGTAAGAAAACAATCCTACTACAACAGTTTAAGAATATATTCTAAAATCCTTTCTCGCTACATTTGCACTTTGATATCACTTGATTACCGTACTATCCGACAGTAAACTATTACACATATTCTTCGAGAAATCATAGCTGCCAAAGAAAATGTAACCACCGAGCGTAATCCAAAGGGTCCTCGGCACGAATCCAGAAAAAAGGCTAAAAAATCACTTACCAGAATAACATTAAAAGATCGAAGGACTTGTGTACGCACCCTTTGATCCCTTCTTTTCTATAGATCCCCTTGAAGGTTTTTACAATTGTGGCTTCCTTTGCTTTGACTAGTTTTCTATCAGCGAGCATGATCCTGGTCTTGACTACGTCTAAGGGGGTGGTCACCGCTGCCGAAAATCCTCCTAAAACAAAAATTAATTCTTTAGGGGTACAGATAAACACAATAGGTAAGGTAAAATGCTTTATCACCCGGTTTAGTTAATTAAATTTTAATTTCCTAATTTTCCATCATTTATCACCTGCTATGGACCCGCATATAGCAACCTCCCAAGATTCCAACGGTATGTTATTCTTAAAGTACCTCCTATAGACAACTTTCGAATATTCTAAAATAGGAAACTGTATCACAGAAAATGGAATCTCCCTCATTATTGTCGAGCCGAAACCTCTGTACAAACCCTAAAACGGCACAACTAATTACACCTCAATAACTAATTGCTTGTAACACTTAATCTAACCCTCATCCCTTCATGTTTATAAGCTGACAACATTATTTTTAACGACGATTTATTCTTCGGGTGAGTCTGTCTCCTCTGCTTGACAACCTCCATGGGCACACGTACCAAACAAGCTGCCTAATAAATCAGTTATTAATAGGGTTACAAAACTATTAGTAATGCATTAATTACCACTTCAGATATTGATGCACCGAACATGTACAGGAATGGTAATCCATACTTTGGGACGACAGGTTCCCCATAGTACTTGATGCTCTCATACGTTAGGAAGAATAGAGCCGCTGGAATTAAGGAAAAGGATATTTCAGAAATTATGCAAATGTAACAAGCTTCGATGATTACATAAAAAGTTATTGGTAATTAAATTGGCAGGTTTCCACCTTAATCTCATTGTGCTTAATATTGAGTTGCTGTTAGCGTATCCAAACAGGAGAAATGTTACAATACATTATATTTACCTTGCGGTGCGCCTCCGATGGCTTGAGGTCCGATCCCTTTGTAGATACCCTGGAAGCCTCCCGCCTTCCTGAAGCCTTGCTCAGCCTGCAGCCTCGTCTTGAGGGTGTCAAGAGGGAAGAGGGCGACGTCGACGAAGATTCCCGCGATTCCGCCCCCCTGAAACAAATCACACTCAAAATAGGAAATGCGTGAAGGATTCATAATTACTATGAATGAAGATACGTAAAGGTTTCGCTCCGACGTCTTTACGTCCATCACGCAGCATGTTACGAGAACGTGTAAGTGAAGAAATCGAATATTACACAACAGTGCATTGTGCAACGTGCAACATGCCTATAACAAGACAACACAATTGAACATAACCTCACTCAGACGAATCCGGTCAACCCCAAATGGATTTAAATTATTGGTTCCAACCTATGATCTCTGATTAGTGATATTTGCTTAATAAATCACGTTTCTATCAAAAATTTATTGTTATTACAGATACAGAATCAAAACCCAAAACTCAAACTTAAAACTGAATCGCCAGGTTATGTTTACGTCGCGCATAACCTACAAAATCTCCTGGCTCGGCTCCTGCCAAAAAATGACGTGATCCTCAAAAAATAGATAAAGTAATTATGTTTTACGTGTTTCTAATGACCGACTGAGTTAACAATGGGCAGAAACATCTTAAAAAGTAGCGTCGAGAACGCCTCATTTAACATCATCATTCAGGTAAACCCGTTTCTTCATATCTCTCTCATTTTCAACATAAAACTTTGCTTCAGATTCTGTTCAGATGCATTACCTTCCTCCTGAACGCCTACATTATCCGGACCATAGGCCAGGAGGTCCTGGGTATTATGAACGTTAGGCTGTTATTGTTAGAATCGACCATATTATTCCTGTCGAAAGAGCCGATCTTGAAGGCATGCCTAACCGACACCAGATCACATAACTGGGCACAGGTGATCAACCAAATTTGGCTATCGTACGTTTACTACCTAATCTACTTATGCGGCTGACTCTCGTGTGATTTCGTTACAGAGTTCCAGCATCTGCCCTCCTCAGTCTTGTCTTGGTATACGTCTGGATAAACGTGTTAGTCCCCACAGAAGAAATCTATTTAACGCAGTACAAATTGGGCTGTTACGCTGTAGCGTTGTCATGTATTGTGGAGCAGTCGACGCAGAGCGTCGTGTTAGTGGCCCAGAGCTTCTGTTTCATAAAACTTAAGGTATTGAATGATTAATCAGTTGAGACACAGTGTCTGTAGGTACTTTTACAATTTTTTTAGGTGGTCATAGAAACAGTTTACATCATAAGTCGGACTATGATATTCTTGTATTATGTCTTAAGAAACCCTGAAGAGGCTATTAATGCATTTTCCATAGCTCAGATAAGTTCGACAGTGATTTTCTGCCTTGCATACTATGGATTCTTTGTCTGGTACATAAGGCAACGAGAGAAGTTAGGAAAAGGGAAAGAAGTGGAGGAGAAAAGTATGTTTTCTGACATGGAAGATTTTCCTTTTGCCAGCATTTACGATTTCCTACCAGGATTCATGCAGAACAGTGTAAATTCATTTTTTTTTATGGAATCTACAAGTCGAGTTAATACATATTTATTTCAGGAAGAAAGTTTGAACGTGAACTTGTGTTTACTAACTGTAAGCTTCCTGAAACAATCGATTGTGAAGCAAATTTTAACTGAAGGAGAAAAATATGTTATGACCCTCTCGCCTGTGTTAACGTTCAGTCAACAGTCAACTTACGATATCGTTAATAATCTGGGAAGCTTAGCTGCAAGGTGAGACTTTTACTTATCTAAATTCTGTTACAGCTTTTATTTAATTTTAGATTTATATTTCGTCCAATAGAAGAATCCTCCTACTTCTACTTCACCCAGATGATAAAACGAGATGAACCCCTTTCGAAACAAGACAAGGTACAAAGCAACTAATTCTAAAGCAAAATTGCAGTTTTTTACCCTTTTTCGTAAATATCCTTTGCTTTTTTTCCCCCAGAAACAAATATGGGAATCAGCGAAAGTTCTATCACAACTCTGCAAGATCGTAATGAGCATCGGATTAATCGTCGTGACGTTTGGACAAGCATACAGTTACACATTCCTATTCTTATACGGGGGCCATAAGTTAGTTGATGACAATTTATCCGTGACGCTTTTGCGATTCCACAGTTTTACTATCGTACTCCTAGCGATTAACGGTATCACCGAAGGGTACGTTTTCGCTACGATGAGCAACGAGCAGTTAGATAAGTAAGAGTAATCGATCGTTCCAACTTCTATCATCATAAGGTTGTTTTCACAGGTACAATTACTTAATGGTGCTATTTTCCGTTTCATTCCTAGGGATTTCATACTTCTTCACCAATATATTTGGACCAGTCGGATTTATATTGGCTAACTGCATTAACATGGCGGCAAGGATAATCCACAGGTAAAGAGAATGTTTGTTATAATACATGCTGTAAGTAAATCCAATTGCAGTATAAGCTACATCACCAAAACGTACGCAGATATAGAATACAAGCCATTGAGGGGTTTCTATCCAGGTTATAAGTTTGTTGCGGCACTGGTGGTTTCAGGGATAGCGACAATTATATCAGAGGTAAAAATAATAGTTGAATAAATGGTCACTGTGGGAGTGACTGCTTGATTTTCTTTAGGCGTACATCCTGGAAAAATCAATTTTATTGCATATACTCGTCGGTGGTGTATTCTTCATGTTAACGCTGGTCGTATGGGGCTTGGAGAATAAGGAATTACTGACGTCAGGTTACGACAAGTACAAATGTAAGGCTTCCTTGAAGATTGAATAGTTTTGTTATAGATTTTATTGTTAATATAAAAATAACATGAAGCCTGTGTGTTATCCGTTATTTACCTCCTTGAAGACAGCTCCGGTGATTGTACCAACACGATGTATAGTACATGAGTGAGAGTCGTTTTCTAAGTGGACCACTGGAACCAGACTGTTTGGTTCTAGTTTCGCTACTTGTTCTGCTATTGATGTGATGAGGCCAGTGTTTTCTGATGGGGCATTTCCCTTTGCTGTAAAGAAGACAGGGAATTGTAACTGCAATATATGATACTTTAATAAAGTGAACTTTGTTGCACTTACCACCTAAACAAAGTCCATGATGGTCAGCGAAAAGGCAACCTTTAACTCCGGGTTTAGAGATCCTGAAAGTAAAACAAAAATAAATGTCAAGAAGTTATTTACAATTGAGGGATTACAATTGATCCATCACACGTTCTAGGTTTTTTTCCATTTCGAAAATAATGAAATGTTTTAACCTCAAAAGGACCTGACAGAACGCAACGAAATAAGAACGAAAATATGAATAATAGTAACTAGTGACTAGTGTCCTGTGGTGGAAGATGGTCCATGGTTCTGATGGTTCAAAAGACCATCAGTTCCAAACTAAACCATAGTTTAGTTTATGGTTTAATCACTGGGAAATTTGCTGTAGAAATGAGTCGTTGGTTCCATGATAACCGTTATACTACAATGTCCTGCCTATATTCTCTGAATGTACAAACATCTTAACGCCTATAACGTTACTTCCCTTGCTAATTTTCAATTAAAGATTGTTCTAGAAGGTAGAATTCACATATGCCAGGAATATGTACTATAGCTAATTTAGAGAACAGTTCAGGTATGACTATTAGGAAGTAGACACATTTGGATTGTGCTTTGGTCTGGAATATTTCAGCAAAAAAATGTGTTAAGAGTATAGTTGGCAACTAAAGTGTTCTAGAATATAGATATACAGGCCCACAATACGTTAGAATCTATATTTGACATGGGAATGGTATATATATATGTAGTTTGTCATTCTAATTACATATTTAGCAATCCTAATTAGTCCTAGTTAATAACTCGACTTTTCTCGAAAACGGTTAGTTTTAAGACCCCCGTTATATAAGGTTTTTTCTTTGTTTTGATGAATACTATCACCTATTAAAATAAAGGCAGTCAAACCCCTAACACCCTGTATAGGTACACTTTTATATTTTTCGAATAATCGATTATTGACTTATTTGAGAAATATACTATTGTAAAGTACAAATCTCTAATATTTCATTACCTTACTTGACGACTAATAAACAATTTTAAAAAATCCACAATAAAAATGTTGTTTGGTAACTAAAGAAGAGTAGGTATTCCAAAAGTGAAAGTTTGAAGTTTCTTTAAAACAAGGATTTTTAAGTTTTATACATATACATATAAAAACGAAATTATATTGAGTGCTTAGGTCAATTTACATATATGTACATATTTTAAAACAATCAATAAATACCGAGTTTTATAATTAAGATAACTAGGTATACATACATATATGTATGACTATGTACATAATATATATCGCGTTATTGTATTATTCTTTCAGTTATTACCTACGTGTATTCTAAATTTATAAAAATGAAAAAGTAGATATAAAAAAAATCTATTCTAAATGACAGTTACAAATTTCGAGCGAGGGAATCTTTTAATAAATTAATTTCTTACTTGGAGACTCTATCATATCTTTAAAATTTTAAAATATCCCTGTTACTATTTATCTTTGAAGTCTGAAAGTTGTCGTCATCATATAAAAACTTAAAGAAGGTTTAACGAGAGGACAAACATGCAAAAAGTTGTAGCAGGCGACCAGTCATCGCTGATAACGATTCAAGGGAATTTATTAAATCAGTTAACACATATAATAACTAGACTAGGAAAGTTACCAGTAAACTTGCTATTATTTGCACCACATGTTTTCACACTGTGAAGGTCTAATTCAAAAATATTGTTTTGAAATACATATATACGATTATTAAAACTCCACGATTAAACATAAGCAGAAAATGGATTTTAGTTAATAGTTAGTTCTATCCATTTTAGTATATATTTTATAAAATTTTAAGATTGATAAAACATGATTGTTAAACTGTCAAGGGTAGATTTTGGGTAATCAAAATGGTGTATGAAAGGAACTTAAATGGTATTAATGCGACAAAATTAAAAAAATAAATGCTGTAACTACCTATTTCACAAAAGTCACAGTGAGTCAAAAAGTCAACATGCGTACATATTATTATATAGACTGTATATAGATATTACATAATATATGGATGTACGTATGTAATAAAAAATCAGGATGTATGTACATATCATAACAGAAGGAATACTCAACCTGTAGGATTTAAAATTTTCAAACTCCAAATTTTAAAAAGTCAAATTTCATACTTTCAAACCAACATTCATTCAAAAACTCCAAGAAGATTGTTTGTTTTTCGGATTTTTATTTGAACAAGAGAGTATCAGTTATTATCAGTAGATTTTAGTATAAAAACACTTCATTCAGTGGTGGAAATTATAAGAATAACAAAGTAAGAAAAAGCCAAAGTAAGAATTCGAATATATTATGTGAAGTAAACTAGTAATTTGTTATTCTGTATTCTGTAATACAATATCTCAAACTGCAAGAATATCAAACTAATTTTGTGGGTAAATCGCTGCTTTTCCGTTTAAAAACCGTTCAAACGACTCGGATAAACTTACTAGAGAGCGTTTCATTTTTTACAAACAACAAAAAAAATGTTACCACATACATATGTACTTCGAATAAACCTTCCTTCCTTACGTTATCAGTTCGTGCGTCTTCGTCATCGTTCGTCCACACCGAACCATTCCTATGTGAACAGTGTCGGACTGGTCCACCCGGCAAAATGCCAGGGAGAGTCAGGCGAATAGTGCTTTTTAAATTATCGTCATGATTCTTTACAAATTTTCTGTAAAATATTTGCGAACAAAAGCGTTTATCTAAACCTAAACTTTCATCATATGAATTTAAGTAAAAATACAGAAAAATAATTTAAACGCAAGCGCATTGGACACAAAATAAAGTAAATAAAACTCAATTATGTACTTATTATAAACATATAGTTTTCAATAGACATTTTAAAATCATAAAATCATAAATCATGATGCGTAGGGCGATTAATAGGTATGCATGCTTGTGCAAGTGGTGGATATAACCTCATAATTTACTAATTCCAAAAGGACACTATGCCTAGTTAAGATTTAAATCAAACTATTATCCCAACCAATCAAATGGGATCACGTTAAGCTCGCTTATCAGTAGTTACTAAAATTTGAAGGTTTTTATATTTGTAATGCCCGTATTAAACAATTGAGTGATATGAATAACAAGAAGAATTGAAGTTCATGGCAATTGACACTTGATTTTCGTATAAATTTACAATGGTTCTATTATTAACGTTATATTCCAATTTAAAAAATTGGCGATGAAACTTATATCATAAAATTGGTTTATTCAGCAGAAACTGCATAAATATCACACTTGAAATCTAATTTTTTTAACTTGTAATTACATTAATTTCAATTTTAATGAATCTTATGTAACGTCTAATTAAAAATAGCAGAATATTCTCTATTGAGTATTAAAAATGGCGATGCGTCCACTGCAGTACTTTCTCATATTTTATTATAAACATTCGAAAGTAGAATCAATATTTAATGTTTGTTAATTTAATGTTTAATTGTTTAAAAACAATTCTTTAGGCGGACGTCGAGAAAATTTCGAAAAACCGAAAATCGACAAAAATAAAGTGCCCCTCAGAATCAATTTATTCAAAAATGTTATCAAAATTTTTTATACACGTCCGATAGTGAAATAAACATTTAAAGTTTTGAAAAGTTATGTGAATGAATTTTGAGAAAATTTCCAAAAACCGTAAAGTTACAAAAGCAAAGTGCCCGTTACAGAAGATTTAGACCAAATATTATTTATAGTTATGTTTATTATATATATTCGACAGCGCAACAGATTAAAATTGATATTATGAATATGGTATTGTAATATAATATTAATAATATATGATATATAATATATAATAATAATATAATAAACGTTATATTAAAAAAATTCTTGAAGCAAATTTTGAAAGAAATTACAAAACTGATAAATGCCAATATCAAACTACCCCTTTGTCACATCCGATTTTAATGAAAGGCTTATTAGGAGATCCCCGTGTAGCGCAAAGACTAAATTCAAAGTTGTAACCTGTGGTCATTATTTTCGGAGAAGAACTTGCCAATTACACACAGACGTTCTTTCAAAAAAATGTTTTATGCACTCAGGAGCCTTAAGAAGTCTAGTTAAGGTTAACAACTGATATTCGAAAAATCGACGCAATTACAATGTTTTTCAAATATTAGGACCACATAAGAGAAAGTAAAATGGACGACTTTTGTTAATGAAGATAGAAAATAGGAACCCTTGTTTCACCCATATTGGAATCGATTCATCCCATGAAGTTAAAGTATTTAGGTCTTGAAAATTAGTATACAAGAAATATTCTGCGTTTGCTTAAATAATACGAAAAAAACTTAACTGAATAAATAAATTCAATTTTGACTTTCTGTAATGCAGAAGTAGTGCGCAACAACTATTCAAGAAAACCGTACTCATCCACCGACCTCTGCTGCTCTGCTTGACGCTCAGATATGGGTACGTGATCAAGTACTTCTTAGATTTTGATTGGAAAAAGGTGTGTGGTTATCAAGAAATTATCTTGAACAGTTACTTTTTGGTCTCTTCCGACTTGACTATATATGGCAAATTTCAACAGGCGCAATATCGTTAATGACTGTATATTATTCACATTTTTCAAAAATATTCACATTTTTCCAAAATATTTTGAAGGTATCGGAAACGAAAATGTCTTCGCCACGTGTGAAAGTTTATATTGTAACGCGAAATGTAAACAACCAGCGTAAGCGTTCTCCTTATCGGAAGGCGGCTTACCTCATTGAGTCATAAAAACAGTTGCAAAATACTCCCGAATATTCTTATTAAAGGAAGAATGATTGATTGCGTTCCGGGCATTTCTAGAATAAACATTATTAGGGAAAAGAAGGATCGAGCTCTGTCTAGTAGGTTGTGGAGACGTAATGGAGGACTATAAAACAGCGAACGCTGCGGACGAAGAGGGGATTAGACGTGAAGCCGCGAGTTAGTAAACACTGCGAAAAACGGACATGCGAGAACGTATAAATAAATTAACACTTAAGGGTGTGATATAAAATAATTAGTTAGGAAATAGTTTAGACATATTAAGTAGTGTTAAGACAGTGTAAAATAATTTAGAATTAAACGTTACAATATTAAATCATGTAATAAAACAGTGACTACAGTACACTCACCTGCTTAGTATTAAGTATTGTAACGTTTATTTTACTAATTTATATACACTATCCTAATTAAACACTTAACACTACTTAATTTATCTTAGACTATTACTTAACTAATTAATTTATGTCACACTTCTTAACCATTAATTTATTCCACTTCAAACGCTCTCACTATTTCGCTATTTACTCTTGCGGCTTCCGTCTACTAATCATCTCTCGTCCGCCGCGTGCACTTTTTATAGTCCCTCATAATGTTTTCCCGACTTTACGAGATAATTCGAGAACGCACTCGATTGTTCTTTTAATAATGTTTACGTAGAAAATGTCCAGAACGTCATAAATTACTTTCCTTAAATAATAATCCGGGAGTATTCATGGAGCTGTCTTTTTTTATGGAATTCAATTAAGCGTCGCGGCAATCCTTTTGAGGCAAGCCGCCGACGTAAGACGGGAGTAAACACATTTCGCGTTACAGTATTAAGTAAAGAAACAGTAGTGAGACAAATCACGAACAATTCCACCATACAAATTATAGTCGAGAAGCTCTCTCCCTCATTAATATGTAATATTAAGAGGGAAATAGTAGGTTAGATAAATAAAATCAGGCAGAGAGAAATATTTGATGAAGAAAATCCATATGTTGTACTCAAGGTACAACATAACATAACATAATGAAACCGGTTTACACCCGATTTAATATTTCACACCTCGATCATGGAATGCCATTTAAGAATTTGGAGGATTTGTCTCAAAATATTTTGAACACGTTAAATTGAAGTCTTGCAATCTAGGACTAATTTTAGTATTATTATCCACATTTCGAACGTTAAGTTTTCTAAATTGTTGCTAACGCTTTTTAAATTCACGTAATTGAGTAAACGTATTGTCCAATTTGTTTCAGTTGCCCGTTTTTCCTCGGCGAAGTTGCTACGAAGGGCCGAAACTCGTCAGTCCGTCCCTGTGCGACACGTTAGTTTTTTTGAGTCGGTTCCGATAACGTTCCACAGCAATTCGAAGGGACGTGCGCTTACTTTTCGGTACGGATGCGTCGCGACGACACCGAAACTGCGCGTCTAGTTTCGATTTTTCTAGTGTTTTAGTGTTAAGAATTCGGTTTTCGAAAAGTTTCGAGTGTTTTAGTGTCGCGTTTCGGGATCGCGAGCTCTTCAATTCGGTCGTGGAGCGTTCGAATTCGAATAATTTCAATCGGTTTTTCGGGTGATTTCGCGTTTCGGCGTCGAAGGAAAAAGAGACGAAAGGTAATGAATTGCAGTTTTATAGATCGAAACCAATTAATTATTTAGCTATTATTTTACAATATACAATTAATTGTTTTAATTTTCAGTGCGAATTAGCTGTGGAGGGGGAAGTGTAGTCTCGGTGCTCGCTCGAGGTAAGTTTTTTCCAGGCTTTGCGCAACGTTGCACGATCTCTGCGTTGTTAAACGATGTACTCATAATGTCTGCGCATAGTTGAGTGTCGCACTTCAAAGGTGTTGCCAGATGTGGGTTAAAAATACCATACTAGCGACTCTGGTGTTAGGGGAAGGCCAGATTTGACTGGTATAAACGCGTTATAAAAGTTTAATTATATGTTTAAAATATTTTACAAAACACACGATAGTGTTATAAGTTATAAGTGATTTGTATCAGTTTAGACGCCAAGTTATATATAAAATGTCGCTATACGTTATAAAATTCCTACTGACAATAGATGACGTTAAAGTTAATTTTTCAAATTATTTCTGTGTCATGTAATTTTTAAAAACTGTAGTTAGTATGTGTTTATACATTAAATCAATTCACAACATAACTAAATAACATACCTTATGCCGTTTTCTTCTTGCATATTACACGTTTTGTAAAATGTTACGATTCGCCATTACCTTTAACTTTCTCATATAAGATACTTATATATGAGAAGTATTATAATTGTGCGGTTTTTTCGCATTTCATATATTAGTTATTTCCAGGTATTTTAGGGTCTCTTAAATCCAAACATTTTTTTAAAAAAATGTCTGTGGTTCGGTTTTCTGGGAAATTAAAGGTTTCAAAGGGTTTAAACTTACTAGTTACCAGTTACCAGGACCCTCAATAAACTTTTTATTAAAATTGACCGGTAAAGATCGATAAAAGGGATAGTTGACTTTTGTTATTATTCGGTTTTTGGAAATGTTTCAAAATTTACTCCAATATTCTTTTCTATACTTTGAACTTTTAGTTCGCTATCGAGTATGGGTAATAAAGTTTCATAACATTTTTGGCACAATCATCTCTTAAGGGCACTTTACACTTGTCGTTATTCGGTTTTTTATAGTATTCTCGAAATTTTCCTTCTGATTTGTTTGTAAGCTTTGAATAATTATTTTGCCATTCAATATCAATAATAGAGTTTTATAACTTTTTTGGCTAAAACATCTCTGAAGGGCACTATACTCTGGTCGTTTTTAAGTTTTTTGAAATTTTCTCGAAATGCACCTCCAGAATTGCTTTTAAAATTTTAAACATTTATATTGCTATCCAATATAAAGAATATAGTTTTATAATTTTTTTTGATACATTGTCTCTGAGGAGCAGTTTAAATTTATTATTTTTCGGGTTTTGGAAATTTTCTCTAGATCCACCTGTAGAATTGTTTTTCAACTTCGGATATTATTTTACTGTTCAATACAAATAATATATTTTTATAACATATTTCGCTAAATCATTTCTGAAGGGCACTTTACACTTCTCATTTTTCAGTTTTTTACTTCCTCATATGAGGTACTCATATATGAGAGAGTATTGTAATCGGGTCGATTTTTCGAAATTGAGTTATTAGCATTTCTGAACGTTTTGAGGTCCCCTGAGTCCAAAAAACATGTTTTTGGAAAATCGTCTGTATGTATGTGTGTATGTGTGTCTGTGGTAGTATTTTCTCAAAAACCAAAAACCACAAACGGTCAAAACTTTGTATTTAGACTTTGTACCATACCAGGACGTGAGAATAAGCTTTTCATTAAAATCGGCCAGGATAAAAGGGTTGTTTACTCTTGTCATTTTTCGGTTTTTTGAATTTTTCTCGAAATTCGCTCCAAGAATTTTTTTAAACTTTGAATATTTATTGTACGATTAAATACCTATAAAAAAGTTTCCTAACGATTTTGGCTGAATCTTCTGTGAAGGGCACTTTATACTTGTCAATTTTCGGTTTTTTTTCAATTCTTTTCGTAATCCACTCCACGAATTTTTTTTAAACTTTGAATATTTAGTCTACTATTGAATATGTATAAAAAAGTTTTCTAACGTTTTTGGCTAAATCTTCTGTGAAGGATACTTTATACTTGTCGATTTTGGGTTTTTTGTATTATTCTCGGAATTCGTTCCAAGAATTCTTTTTAAACTTTGAAAATTTATTGTGCAATTAAATATGTATAAAATGGTTTGTAACGTGTTCGGCTAAATCATCTGTGAAGAGCACTTTATACTTGTGGTTTTTCGGTTTTTGAATTTTTTTCAAAATTTGCTACAAGAATTTATTTTAAATTTAGAATTTATATTCTACCATTGAATTAGTATAAAATATACTTTTTTTTTGCTTAAATTAACCGTATCTATTTCCCGTTTAGATTTGGCAAACGCATATTGAAACACCCTATATATGAGAAAGTACTCTGATGAACACATCACGATTTTTTTATTTTTTAATTCTTCTCAAATCCACTTGAATATTTTTCAACAACTTTGAACTTTTAGTCTACTATCGAGTATCTAGTATAATAAAGCTTAATAAAATTTTTAGCCTAATCATCTCTAAAGGGCACATTTAAAGGTCGTTTTTCTCTTTTTTATAAGTTTCTCGAAATTCTCTTTAAGAATGGTTGATAAACTTTGAATACTTATTTCACTATTCAATATAAATAATAGAGTTTCATAACATTTCTGGCTAAAATATCTCTTAAGGGAACTTTACTCTTGGCGTTTTTAGGTTTTTTGAAATTTTCTCGAAATGCACCTCAAGAATTGCTTTGGAATTTTAAAAATTTGTTTTGCTATTCCATGTAAATAATGGAGGTTTATAAATTTTTTGGAAGAACCTTCTCTGAAGGGCAGTTTACATTTATTGATTTTTGGTTTTTGAAGTTTTTTTCCAAATTCCCCGTTTAGAATTGTTTTAAACTTCGGATATTATTTTAATATACAATACAAACAATAGATTTTTATAACATATTTGGCTGAATCATTTGTGAAGAGCCCTTTACACTTGTCGTTTTTCGGTTTTCAAAATTATCTTGAAATTTGCATCAATAATTGTTTTTAAAGTATGAATATTTATTATATTATTGAATACGATCAATATCAATAAGAGTTCTATAACATTTTTTACTAAATCTTCTTTGAAGGGCACTTTACTCTTGTCGTTTTTCGGTATTTTGGAAATTTTCTTGAAATACGCCTCAAGAAGTGTTTCTTAACTTTGAATATTTATTTCGCTCACCAATATGAATAATAAGGTTTCATAACATTTTTTCACAAACCTTCTCCGAAGAATCCACCAAAATTTTTTTTTAAACTTTGAAATTTTGGTCTACTATCGAGTATTCATAATAAAGTTATAACATTTTTGGCTAAATCTTCTCTGAAGAGCACTTTACACTTACTATTTTTCGGTTTTTTTGAAATTTTCTCAAAATCTACCCCAATATTTTATTTCTAAACTTTGGACTTTCACTCTACTACTCATAAGTAATAGAGTTTCATAACATTTTTGGCCAAATCTGCTCTGAAAGGCACATTACACTTATCGTTTTCCAGTTTTTGAAAATTTCTCGAAATCAGTTTTATTCTACTATTAAATAGTCCTCAAGTAGTGCCAAGGACACATCACCCTTTTTCACGTAATAATAATTCTGCAATTTTTTTTATAAAATCTGTTTTCACTATTATACTCGATTCAAAACAAATCCCGATGCACGTCATTTTGATGACGTCATAATCATCCAATACTACCAACTTAATATAGTCACAGGACATCGCAATTTATGTGTTCCGTGCATATTTCAGGCTGACAATATATATGGTTATGTGTATTCTCAACCAAAAATATACACGGAACACATAAATTGCGATGTCCTGGGACTATATTAAGTTGGTAGTGTTGGATGTTTGGTGACGTCATCAAAATGAAGTGCATCGAGATTTGTTTTGAATAGAGTATACATATATCGACCTAATAAATTTTATTGAGATAATTGTAGAAGGTACCAACTGCTTCAGATATAATGTTATAAATTTCAGGTTTTGACTTATCAGATCATCATCGAGCTCAAAGTCTCAATAAACGTATATCTTAGATGTGTGGTGCGACAAGTTGCAAAAGTTATTAATTTTTTGAGATAATTAAAAAACTACTACCAATTTGATATTAGAAACATGACTTTAATGTGACATGCACCGATTTCGAGATATGGCACATATAACAAGGTGTGCTCTAATTGGACTTTTCATTAAAGATATTTAAGGCAGTGTTAAAAAAAATAGCAATACTGAGTCAAATAACCAAAGTTATCTCATAATAAAGGCATCCAATTAAAATGTTTCAAGAGTCAAAAAAGTTAGATAAACCATAAGCATTTTACAAAAAAATAGATGCCACGTTCATAGGCGTTCACCAACAAAAATGGAGGGTCAAGGATTATCACATCTTCTATGTTGGTGTAATAGTTCTTTAAGTTTATTGCTTAAAATTATACAGGGGGTAAAATTAATACCAAATTTGAAAAAAGGTAACTTAAATTTCACTAAAAGTAGTAAAAGAATTAGTTTTTAAGGAGTGAACTTTGACATCCTGTATATTGGAGAAAAAGTGTTCAGATGAAAAGTGACATGAGGAAAGCCCAATTGTCTTAGCCCAAAGTACAATGTGTTTCAAAATGATTGTCATCTAGTCAGCTGTGGAATTCCCATGTAAAATAAAAAAACACGCCTTGCGAAAATAGGAGTTTCTACTAACTATACATAACCTCAAAATAACCTACTTAACCTCTTTCAAATTCTGGTTATTCTCTGTCAAAGAAAACGAATTCTGAGTATTTGTCTATTTGTAGTATTTGTTTTGGCCCTGAAAAGGGCCGTTAATTACCAGCAGTACTAATTGCCAGTTTCACAATAAATGTTCGAAGTGTCACTTGTTGTCAGAATTAGATAAGGTCAAATCAATAGAGCGCGGCACATCAAAAATTACATGCATAGAAATTCCAACGCCAACTAGATGACAATCATTTTGAAACACATTGTACAAGTGGTTAACTGATTGATCTACTATACTGCAACACCCTGTATATACAACCTCATTTAATCCACTACTGACTGTCCGTTTTCACCTGAATTTTTCATATTCATCTTTTATATAAAATTTTCAATATTACCTCAAATTTCACTACCAATAGTGAATTAATTGGTTTTTAAAGAGTGAACTTTGACACCCTGTATATTGGAGAAAAAGTGTTTAATTGAACAGTGACATGAGGAGAGCCACACTATTTTATCTCAAAGAATATATGGTTAATTGAATAACATACTGTTTCGCAACACCCTGTATATACAACCTCATTTACTCCATTACTGACTGTACGTTTTCACTTGAATTTTCCATCTTTGATCTACCGTTCATGACAGTCTTATACTATTTTCCCATTACTTCAATAACACCTATCCAGTGTTCTGGACGTCTTCCCGCACCTTTTTTACCCTCTTCGTCCACCTTTCACCCTCCTGTCTCGCCGCCATGTCCCACCGCCCGAACATAAATTTCAATAACTGAGCCCTAAACCATCTCGGCGAATTTTGTAGGCGGAAAATTCACGGAAAACCCAAGCAACAAATCGAAAGTGGGGAAAATTCGGATGTTTAAGAAATTGATTGCAGAAATTACTATAAAATATGTTGCGGTCTGAGGGAAAGGCGGCTTCGCCCAAGCCACATGTTTCCAACTTAACGAAATGGCATATCGATGAGCGCGAAAATTTGAATTTTGTTGAAATGTACGAGTTTTCCTCGACGAAGGCGAGACAAGAAAGGATACTTACATCAGTTCGGCTGACAGTTTCGATTAAAGTAAAAGAAAACCGCCGAATAAAACTAATCAAACGCACATATCACGCAATTTCCACATTTTTCGACATAAAGGCTTTCCCTCGTCTCATCGAATTTCCAATTAAATCGATACGTACTGTCGTCGATGTACTACAGTTTTAATTGTTTTTGGAGATTTTCGCGGACGCATGGAAATTTCAATCACTCTTCATGTTTATTTCGCAATTTTCATTTTACGAGTTCGCTAAACAATGACAGTTTCGATAATTAATTTCGCAATTTGGAATGCCGGAGGTAATTCGAGGCAATTTGTTTTGGGATAACATCTTTTACATGAGGAAATTGATACGTTACCTAATTCAGTCCATGAATTTTAGGCTAGGGAAATGTTATATGAGATCGCAGGAAATATTAATGATCTATTTAACTATTATTATTATTAATGATCTATATTTAACTGTTTACAGGTAAATGGAGATTTCTTCCAGCATAAAATTTTACACGAGGAGCAAACTTTTTCCCTATGAAGCCAAAAGTTCAGATCGCTATAATTCCGCAAATTTTTGAATTTTTGGACGGTTAAGCTCGCTTTTTATTCAGAATATTGTCTAATTTTAGAATTAACAACATTAACAACATTACAGCATTAATCATTATGTTGATTAACAATTAATATTAATATTAAATCTCGGAAATTCTCTAAAAGTTATGTCTCTCTCCATCTAAGTCTCGTCTCGTCTCCCCTCCGTCTCGGAAAATCTCGTAATAGATAATTGTGTTCTTCCTAGACGAAATTCATTAATCTCCTTGAACTACCTATACAGGTGTGGTAATGTCAAGCGTACATAAATTAGTCATACAGATTTCAAATTATGTGCCGAATTATTACGAACTTCCAGCGACGAATTTTGTACGAGAGTCATTTCCGCCAACGGTTGTTATTTCGCCCCAAACTATAAAAGATATATTGGATAGTATATATTGAATAACTCTGAAAGTATAACTTTCTACTCTTCTTTTATTACAATAGATCATAAAGGGTTTATGGGTCAACAAAACAGCCATAGAGAGAAATTCCAAAAAATGTCAACAACTGAGCTATTTCGAGTTTCGAATCATGTACAAGTGTAATGGAGTTACTTATTTGCTGTAACCCCGGAATTATAACTTTCTGCACTTAGTTTACTAAACCAGGTAAATATCTCTGAAAGTGGGTGCAGCACAATTAGAACCACCAATATTAGAAGTAGTAAAGCATGCAAGAGCAGCCTTTGTTGATATAAAAAATTTGAGACCGAGACAAGACGAGACATATCTTTTAGAGATTTTCCGAGACCGAGACGAGTCAAGACCAGAGTTAGATCGAGACGTGACATAATTTTAGAGATTTTTCGAGACCGAGATGAGACGAGACCAGAGTTAAATCGAGACAAGGAATTATTTTTAGAGATTTTTTTAGACCGCGACGAGACGAGACCAGACATACCTTTTGGAGATTTTCCTAGACCGAAACGAGACGAGACCAAAGCTAGACGGAGAGAACATAATTTTTAGAGATTTTCCAAGACCGAAACGAGACATAACTTTCACAGATTTTCCGAGACGAGACTTAGATCGAGACGTGACATAATTTTAGAGATTTTCCGAGACCGAGATGAGACGAAACCAGAGTTAGATCGAGGCAATTGATAATTTTTATAGTTTTTTTGAGAGCGCGACGAGACGAGATCAGACATAACTTTTGGAGATTTTCCATAACCGAGACGAGACGAGACCAAACCTAGACGGAGAGAGACATAATTTTTAGAGATTTTCCAAGACCGAGACGAGACATAACTTTCAGAGATTTTCCGAGACCAGACTTAGATCGCGACGTGACATAATTTTAGAGATTTTCCGAGACTGA
Organism: Cryptocephalus moraei; assembly: GCA_946251905.1. Classification (NCBI taxonomy): domain Eukaryota; kingdom Metazoa; phylum Arthropoda; class Insecta; order Coleoptera; family Chrysomelidae; genus Cryptocephalus; species Cryptocephalus moraei. Next base: position 11,695,497 of record OX276455.1, read on the forward strand.
GACGAGTCGAGACCAGACTTAGATCGAGACGTGACATAATTTTAGAGATTTTCTGAGACTGAGATGAGACGAGACCAGAGTTAGATCGAGACAAGGAATTATTTTTAGAGATTTTTTTTAGACCGCGACGAGACGAGAACAGACATAACTTTTGGAGATTTTCCGAGACCGAGACGAGACCAACCCTAGACGGAGGGACACATAACTTTTAGAGATTTTCCAAGACCGAGACAAGACATAACTTTCAGAGATTTCCCGAGACCGGACATAGATCGAGACGTGACATAATTTTAGAGATTTTCCGAGACTGAGACCAATCGAGACCAGACTTAGATCGAGACGTGACATAATTTTAGAGATTTTCCGAGACCGAGATGGGACGAGACCCGAGTTAGTTCGAGACAAGGAAAATTTTTTAGAGATATATTGAAACCGCAACGAGACGAGACCAGACATAACTTTTGGAGATTTTCAGAGACCGAGACGAGACCAAACCTAGACGGAGGGACACATAAATTTTAGAGATATTCCAAGACCGAGACAAGACATAACTATCAGTGATTTTCCAAGACCAGATTTAGATCGAGAAGTGACATAATTTTAGAGATTTTCAGAGACTGAGCCGAGGAGAGACCAGACTTAGATCGAGACGTGACATAATTTTAGAGATTTTCCGAGACCGAGATGAGACGAAACCAGAATTAGATCGAAACAATTGATAATTTTTAGAGATTTTTTGAGAGCGCAACGAGACGAGACCAGACATAACTTTTGGAGATTTTCCGAGACCGAGACGAGACGAGACCAAACCTAGACAGAGAGAGACATAACTTTAACAGATTTTCCAAGACCGAGACGAGACATAACTTTCAGAGATTTTCCGAGACCAGACTTAGATCGAGACGTGACATAATTTTAGAGATTTTCCGAGACTGAGACGAGTCGAGACCAGACTTAGACCGAGACGTGACAATTTAAGAGATTTTCGGAGACCGAGATGAAACGAGACCAGAGTTACATCGAGACAAGGAAATTTTTTTAGAGATTTATTGAAACCGCGACGAGACGAGACGTGACATATTGTTAGAGATTTTCCGAGACCGAGACCAGACGAGACCAAACCTAGACGGAGGGAGACATAATTTTTAAAGATTTTCCAAAACCGAGACGAGACATAACTTTTCGAGATTTTCAGTGACCAAGTCGAGACTATGTGTCTCGTCTCGTCTCGTCTCGAGTCTACTACTAAATTTTATAAACTGGTTCTGCCGAAAGGTTTCCCTATACGAGTGCGTGTTTGTGTGTGTATATGTGTGTGTGTAAGAGTGCGTTCTCGAAACGAGGAAACACGAAATCCCGCGTAATAAAAGGGTGGGCGTCGCGAAGTTAGTCAATGAAAATTTCGTTGGCGGGAACCCGCGGGGCGCATGCATCGCGGCAGCGGGACAAGGACCGACTCCCGTCTCCCGGGGACGTGCGAGAGAGGGATAACTGCAGGGGAGCGTTCGCAGGAGCGTCTCGCACGCTCAGTCCGCTTTCGATTGCCGATCTCAGCGTGGCAACTTGTTAACTTCCAACGTTCCAGGGTAGCTATATACATATACATACGCTGACACACACACATACGAGTCGGAATTTTCGTTCCTGTGAAAGGTATACGTGCGGGGTGCGAGTGATTTTCAGTGACGGTGTGGATTAGTGGTGCCGTACAGTTTTCGGATTATCATCCGTACCGAAGGTAAGGAGGTTTGGTCGATTTTTCGAAAAATCCACCTGTAGTCACTCCCGTCGCACTGACTGTTGGTGTGTACGTTTTTTCTTTAAAAAGCCTTTATTCGGCTTGTAATGTTATCTCGCGGATCGATGCAGGATATAGAAACGTATTAATTGTAAACTGATACGTTATTTGCTCCTCCAATTCGAACCTCGAACTAACGGAACGCATATTTTCGAATCAGTGAAACCTTAATTTTATTACGAATTAATATGTTAATTATTGATATCTATTAACCATAAGTGGGATCATTTACAAGGTTAGAGTAAATCTAGGTAACATTTAAAAATAAATCAATTACCTTACATTGCCTACAAATTAATACCATTACATTACTATTAAGTTAACACCTTACTATAATTAATGCTTAACTGGAATAAATTCTGTAATGTGGATGTACAATTCCTGAATACGATGTGTCAGTTCCTGAAACAATTCCAGGTAATTTTTTCATACAGCGGCTTATAGTTTATCCCTTCTCATAAGGGTGCAACCACCCCACCCCTTTTTTAAATGTGAAAGTATGTCAAGTGGCACATCTTTGGAAAGTCCATTGCACTGTAAGAGTACAGTGCATGTCTAATGTTTGCTTGGTGTTATAGATAATCTCTCTAGAATTTCCTATTCAGACCGTTTTATTTTCACAAATTTCCTGAAAGTTCATTCGACACGAGATACATTAGTCGTCACAATCTAATGTTGTACAGAGTTCTATATATCCCATGTTCTTTCCAGACTAACATTATCAACAATATTAAGCAATTTGTTGTTTTAGTCACATTCACTGAGAGATTGTAACAGAACAGACTGCTATACTTCCCAAATTTGCTTTTCTTGTGTTTCAATAAGTTCAGTCGACACGAGTTCCATTAGTCGCCACAATCTAATGTTTTACAGAGCTAGATATATTCCTTGTTCTTTCCAGACTCACATTATCAACAACATTAAGCAATTTGTTGTTTTAGTCACATTCACCGGGAGAATGTAACAGACTGCATTATTTCCCAAATTTGCTTTCCTTATATGTCACTAAATTCCATTAGTCGGCACAATCTAATGTTTTTCAGAGTTCCATATATTCCATGTTCTTCCCAGATGCACATTAACGCCAACATTAAGCAATTTGTTGTTTTAGTCACATTCACTGAGAGAGTGTAACAGACTGCAATACTTCCCAAATTTGCTTTCTTTATATATCAGCAAGTTCCATTAGTCGTCACAATCAAATGTTTTACAGAGTTCCATATACTTCATGTTCTTCCCAGATGCACCTTATCATCAACATTAAACAATTTGCTGTTTTAGTCACATTCACCGAGAGACTGTAACAGACTGCAATACTTCCCAAATTTGCTTTTCTTATATATCAGTAAGTTCCATTAGTCGTCACAATCGAATGTTTTACAGAGTTCTATATATTCCAGGTTCTGTCCAGACGCATAGGATCACCAACATAAAGCAATTTGTTGTTTTAGTCACATTAGTATTTGGATATTAGAACTAACTGCTATACTTCTCAAACTGGCTTCCTTTATATACACCATGCAATATTCGACTGCATTCTGGGAAAATAAATGATCTAGAATACTTATGGATTCCATAGTATTCACGTCATATTGAACTGAATAATTATAGAATACTCGACAAAATTTCATACGTCTGCATAGTTTTCACCATTTTCGTTTTTAAAATTTATTTAGTGTTCCATTATATTGCACTTGCTTTAAATTTCTAGAATATTATTCAAAACTTTATTCTCTATAGAACTGCCTTCATCTAAAGTACTTTTAATTTTTCCAAATTTTCTGAATCAACAACGAAATCCATTAGTCTTTACAATCTTCTAGAATTCTTGAGTTCTATTCGATGTTCTTCCAACACGCACACTGTTACCAACTAACCAAATTGTTGTCAGTGCCACATTCACTTAGGTTTAATAATAAACTAATTGCGATAATGGCCGGATTAGGTACCTACTAAATATGGGATGAAATACTGTATTGTATCCTAAGAAACAAAGAAACTAGGATACTTGTGGATTCCACAGTAATCTCGGTTATTTGGAATGAATTCTTGAAGATTTTACCAGGTTTTGTTCATTTCGGAATTCCTTATAACAGTCAATCTAGTACTGTTTACCCTTATGCAACAATCTTCTAGAAATACAATTTATTTATATTTGAAAATTTCAAGAAGGTTTCACAGAATAATTATGGATTTTGAACAAATTTCAGCAAGTTTCACAAAATATCATTCGCATAGAGAATTTATAGAAATATTCAATCTAGTTCTATTCACAATCTTCACAAAATCCAAAAATTTTGTGTACCTATATTTCAATGTGCTTTTGAAATTTTTCAGAAGGTTCTACAGAGTTCCATTCTGTTGTGCTTTCCTTGAAGTTCCACACAATTCTAGAACGATCTACAATTTTTTCTCTCTTTTTAGAACATCGATTAAAGCACAGTTCTTTTCATTTCTGTCAATTTCCTAAAGGTGTAACATATTCGTCCTGCGTTTTTGAATATCCTTATGACTATTTTATGCAGATCTCAGTCCTCTTGCTCCAGAATTCCAACTCTGTCCTCAAATTAAAAAGATACAACAATAGATTTATTGGATGATGATTATTTAATAAATGATGGGAACAAAAAATGCCCTTCACAAAAGGTTAGTTTAAGTTTTAAGTGTCTTTTGAAATAGGTACTGCTACACGTCACTTCGATTTAATGCCTTTTAAATTGAATTACATTATTATAAATTACATTTCATGTAGAGTTACTAATAATTGTAACACCATTAGATAGGCATAAATTTTAAATACATTGTACTTAAAATTTACTCATCGACATTTAGTAGTTAAAAATTAGATTTAGAATGATTTTTACCATGGTAGGTATATCTCTTTGCACTCAATTTATACAATGTGTTTCAAAATGATTGTCATCTAGTCGGCTGTGGAATTCCCATGTAAAATAAAAAAAAACCGCCTTGCGAAAATAGGAGTTTCTACTAACTATACATAACCTCAAAATAACCTACTTAACCTCTTTTACCTTCTGGTTTTTCTCTGTCAAAAGAAAACGAATTCTGAGTATTTGTCTATTTGTACTTAGTATTTGTTTTGGCCCTGAACAGGGCCGTTAATTACCAGCAGTACTGATTGCCAGTTTCACAATAAACTATTCGAAGTGTCACTTGTTGTCAGAAATAGATAGGTACAAATCAATAGAGCGCGGCACATCAAAAATTACATGCACAGAAATTCCAACGCCAACTAGATGATAGACAACACATTGTATTAGGACCACCCAATATGTTTTGGCGAATTCGCAGGCAACCAAACCCACCAAAAATTGCAATGTTTATTAAGTTTATACTTTATTGTTACTGTGGAAGTAATAATACCAAATTAAGTTTTATTCGTCTATATTGAGCTTGTCCTCTTAATATCAATAAAAAGTACTGGATACATTTTATTTGTAGAGGATAATTGGTGTTTTTACGCCGCGGATTATGGGCAATAACATCCCGCTCCACTTATATAACATACGTTTCCAAGGAACGGGGAAGCATCTTCATAACGGTTTAATAATTTTCCAGCCGGTCATTTCCTCGACCCATCCCGTTTTTCTACTACAAATTACACCGCAAGGAATTTCCTTTATTAAATTGTGTGAAATTTATCCGACCAAAATTATGTTGCGGGTTAAATTAAAATTTCTGAATTCTTTGACGGACGTAGCGGATTCACTATTGTGTGTGGTTACATAATATGTAATGTAATTGGCATAAAAATTAAATGAAGAGCTTAAACATGAAAAGAACTCTCATCAAAATCACACTGTTAATCTTAACTTTGGCGCAAACTTTAAAATCATAGTTGGTTGTTATTCGAAGGTGATATATACCGGCCTTAAAATAGAAAGTCCTCCCTCAAATCGTTATGTGTACACAAGTGTCTTGAAAGTCTGTTTACGTTCCATAATCATAAACAATAAGCGCACTGCTTAACACAACAATTGCTACACTATTCATTCGGTTCAATGGTTGCGGTATATTATACAAAACAACACGTAAAATAATGGGACGTCCGCCACTTGTATTAAGACGAGAGAGTTCAGTAAGGTTTCGAATATTTGGTGGATGCGCATTTCAAGTGTCGTTTTATATCCCATCTTTTCGTAAATTCAGCAAGCTATAGATTTAAAGTACTTACCATTGTGATTGGCGTGACGGTCAATGTTTGAGTTTAAATGTGAAGAGTAAAACACCTGAAATGCGTTCAATTTCGTCTTTATTGTCCTACTACGAAGGAAAAAAATTTCGTGTGACAAAAAATGGAGTAACCTTGTAGCAAATAAAAATAAAAAAGTTCTCTTTCTGTTTCAAAAGATCTTTTTATGCGAACGCTGTAAACTTGGTGATACTTTTGTGTTATTCAATCTTGTAATGGAAAGTAGGCACTAAAAGCCACATTAGGATCCCTGTGGGCTGCAATTACGATTTTTCTTTCGCCCTTGCGTTCTTTTCCAACATTTTCGTTACTTTATTTCTAATAAGTTAAAACTGTTCGTTGTCTGCCCTTTTATCTCCCGCGTCATTTTAAACCCTAAAGCGTCCATTTTTAAGCCCGTGTGTGTCATAACACATTACTTCTAATGAGACCATGGGGTTTCGACTAATTTTTCTACGCGACGCTGTGGCTTTTTCCGTGCCACAGTAATCATCCGAAAAAGACATTACACGTCCCGTACCCTACGTGCTAATAGGGGCCCCTTATTAATAAATTTCAATTTCCATATTCATGAAAACTGTTGCGCTGTAATACACATGGAATAAATTCAACAAGTTGGCGAGAGGACGAATTTCCCGGGCAGATCTCATTAATGGAAAAATTTTCGGTGAAGCGTCTCGAGGAGCGACGTATTTCATCCAAAAATGTTTAGTTTCGCGGCGCCTTACTGTTTTGACTTGCAGTTTTTCGTTGGTTTTACCGAAACGAAGTAGCGCCCGTTTTAATTATCTCACGAGATTAAATTTTAATACGTGCTGCGTTCTGTAGTAAACCGAGAAGAGACATTTGCACGGTGCTTGAAGTCCAAAGAAATGGTCAATAAGGAATTTTCTGCGACTTGGACGAAAATTTGGAAATCGCTTTGTATTATGGTCAGAATACATGGAAAAATAGTTTTGCCGAGTAACCGTGTGAGCAGTTTTAGTTATTAAACAAATAGTGAAAATTGACCGGATTTTTTTTCAGTATTTCGCTCACAACTTTTTTTAGGGACATTGTATTGCAAAAATAGCTGAATATAATTTGTTCGTTAGTTGATTATCTATCGATGTGTGCTTTTTGAATCATCTTACAGTAATTTTTCGCAAAGTTATAGTGCAAAAAATTGCAAAAATCGTCTATAAAAATTCAATTTTGCAACATCATTGACTCCTATATTTTTCAATGAAAACGCTTCAAAATTTGGGATTTGATACCTCTTAAGAGGATCTTGGATTTCGGGTTCAGGATTTTCTTCGTCACTAAACCTGAAATCCTAACTTCGAAAGGGGGCATTGTCAACCAAGGATCAGAAGAGCTTCCTGATATTACCATCGAGGAAATAGAATTAGCATTAAAGAACACAAAAAACAATAAAGCGCTAGGGGAAGACAACATAGTTACCGACGCAATAAAAATAGGTGGTCAACATCTACTGCTAAAAATAAAAGAGCTTTTTAATCTCTGTCTATTCAATAGTAAAGTCCCCAAAAATTGGCATAATTCCATTGTAATCCTGCTTCACAAAAAGGGAGATATAGCAGAACTAGAGAACTACCGACCAATAAGCCTCTTAAGTCACCTTTATAAACTGTTTACTCGAATTATAACCAGCCGACTGGAAAATAAATTGGATTTCTATCAACCTGTGGAACAGGCAGGCTTTCGTCGTGGATTTGGAACGAATGACCACCTTCAAAGCGTCAAAACACTTATTGAAAAGACAATCGAATACAACAGAGCTTTAGTAATGACATTCGTGGACTTCCACAAAGCCTTTGATACAATAGAGCTAAATGCATTGTGGAATGCACTTCAGGAATGTAGGATTGACTACCGATATACCAAACTCATTCACAATATCTACAAAAATGCAACAATGACGGTAAAACTACATGAAAATACCAACCCCATAACTATTGAACGAGGTGTTCGGCAGGGCGACACGCTGTCACCAAAACTGTTTATTACAGTTATGGAGAGTGCATTCAAACAATTGGACTGGAGTTAGAGAGGTATAAACATAGATGGCAAGAACCTAAACAACTTACGTTTTGCAGATGACATAGTGTTATTCTCGGACAATCTAGAAGAAATGCGACTGATGTTGCAAGACTTGCAGGATGCGTGTGGAAAAGTCGGTCTTAATATTAATATGTCAAAAATAAAATTCATGACAAACCTTGTTCCCAGCTGTGGCTTGAAGATTGGCGGAGCTGAAATTCAAACGGTAGATAAATATGTGTACCTTGGCCATGAGATCAGCATCTCAAGGGATAACCAGACATGCGAACTAAAGAGAAGGCTCACTCTCTCATGGGCAGCTTTCGGAAGACTTAAAGACGTTTTCAAGAGTGACATTCCCGTCAATCTAAAACGAAGAGTTTTCGATCAGTGTGTGCTGCCGGTGATGACATATAGCTCTGAAACCCTAACACTAACAACAGCAACAGCTAAGAAACTTAGAGTCACACAGAGGAAGAGGAGAGATCCATGCTTGGTGTGACCCTGAAGGACCACATAAGAAAGGAAAATTTTCGAGGAAGAACCGGTGTCAGCGATGTTGTTGAAGCTATCGCGAAGCTTAAGTGGAACTAGGCTGGCCACGTTGCACGGATGCGGGATGATCGTTGGGAAAAGAGGCTTCTTGAGTGGAGACCTAGAACGGACGAGCGAAGTAGAGGAAGACCGCCTACGCGTTGGTCGGACGATATTAAGAGGATCCGCAGCAACTGGATACAAACAGCACAAAATCGATTGGAATGGAAAATGATTAGGGAGGCCTATGTTCAACAGTGGACACAGAGGGCTGAATGATGATGATGATGAGGATCTTGAACCATGCGCAATGATTTTTTTTTGCCAACATTAAAAATGACGTCACAAAACGAAAAACCGTTTTTAGATGTACTTTGACACCCTGAACCGTGCAGTAAAGCTACATCAAACTTCCAAAATGAATTTTACCAGGAATACTTTGAACTTTAATACTATGAAAGAAAATAATTTTTTTCGCAATTTTTACCCCGATTTTATATAAATTTCAATTTTGCAATATAAACAAATGGATGTTACTTCGACGTTTTACATTTTACAATATTGTAACCGATTGTACTTGATAGAGGGTATTTTTACACGAATTTTAAAAAACAGGAGGTTGCAATAGCATATTTTTAACAGTAGTTGTTAACAATTTAGTGTTTATCGCAATTGTTTAATTTTCAACGGTTGTTTCGACTTGAAAAAAATCTTTTTTACTAATGTGGGATATCTCTTGTTAAAGTTATTAATTTTTCCACGTGTAAACAATAATAAATAAAAAATAGTTTACTTCAACATTTTGACGCGAAATACGGTCTTCGAATGGTGGGTTGCATGCATTCAGGCGTCAGCTCGCTACTGTAAAATGTCATATTGTTTCATAATGCAGTTTTATCAGTATTGAATACGTTTTTGAAGTGAAACTTCTTTGCGCACGTTGTATACATTGGGAAGGGGTATTGGTGGAAAAACCGCGTCACGCGTGATAAGTAATCCGAGGACAAAGCCGTGTTGCCAGAATGCGCGTAAAATGTACCTCTTCCATCGCGCTCGCGAACCGAGCCGATCGCCAAATCGTTTACATGTGCTACCAAAGAGGTCAACGTGGCAACACCGGAGAGCGTCTAGACTGTCGGACAGCTGACACCTGACCTAACCTCAAACGGCGAGAAACAATAACTTCGAGCGGCGAAAAAACGGTGAGCTGTATCGTTTAATTACGTGACATGGACATAGAGAAAAGTGAGGACGCGTCGTGCCTCACCTCACCTCAGATGAGAACATGGAGACACCGGAAGAGATGAAAGCCCACGGCGCACGGAGACTGGTTCCGCGACGAATGGGTGGTAATTCTCGAACACAAGACGAACGGGCTCGAGGCGGCGTACGCGCGAATCTGTGGAGACCATTGCGGCAGCAAAAAAAAAAAAAGTTTTATATGTCATTTATATATCCTGTCTGACGGTGAGTGTGTGCATATGGCCAAAGAAGTTTCACTTCCACCGTCTGGTCCGACGCAGACTTTTATAGTTTTTTTAAACAGAACTTGTCATACTTGTCATAATGGCATAATTGGCAAAAAACTTAGATGATGCGTGTTACTTAATACAACCAACGCCTTCATCGGTTTTTTAAAAATGATACAGGTTCTCAAATTTTCGTACACGGGAGCGGAAACCTATTTGCACATGCATCGACGCCTGAATGCATGCAACCCACCATTCGAAGACCGTAGTTCGCGTCAAAATGTTGAAGTAAACTATTTTTTTGTATTATTGTTTACACGTGTAAAAATTAATAACCTTAACAAAGTAACAAGAGATATCCTACAGAAGTAAAAAAGATTTTTTTCAAGTCGAAACAACCGTTGAAAATTAAACAATTGCGATAAACACTAAATTGTTAATAACTATTGTTAAAAATATGCTATTGCAACCTTCTTTTTTTTCTAAATTGATATAAAAATACCCTCTCTGAAGTACAATCGGTTACAATATTGCAAAATGTAAAACATCGGAGTAACATCAATTTGTTTATATTGCAAAATTGAAATTTATAAAAATCGGGGTAAAAATTGCGAAAAATTTTTTTTTTTCACAGTATTAAAGTTCAAAGTATTCCTGGTAAAATTCATTTTGGAAGTTTGATGTAGCTTTACTGCACGGTTCAGGGTGTCAAAGTACATCTAAAAACGGTTTTTCGTTTTGTGACGTCATTTTTAATGTTGGCAAAAAATCATTGGGCATGGTTCAAGATCCTCATAAGAGGTATCAAATCCCAAATTTTGAAGCGTTTTCTTTGAAAAATATAGGAGTCAATGATGTTGCAAAATTGAAATTTTTAAAGACGATTTTTGCCCTTTTTTGCACTATAAAAATTACTGTAAGATGATTCAAAAAGCACAGATCGATAGATAATAAATTAACGAACAAATTATATTTAGCAATTTTTGAAATACAATGTCCCTAAAAAGAGTTGTGAACGAAATTATGAAAAAAACATCCGGTCGATTTTCACTATTTGTTTAATAACTAAAAATACTCACACGGTTACTGGGCAAAACTATTTTTCCATGTATTCTGACCATAATACAAAGCGATTCCCAAATTTTGGTACAAGTCGCAGAAAATTCCTTGTTGTATGCTCCAAGTGCCGGCCTAGTGGCGTAACAGCTTGGGAAGTTTATAGGGTGCGAGGTTTTGCGCCATTTCATCGCAGCGCAATTAGCAATTTTTCCATGAATGTTACGAAACTTAATTCTCGTGCGTTCGTCTTCGTTTAGCTGAATCGCGTACGTATCAATAACTCGTAGGGGTGTAATTCGGAGACGGAGCGGGAATGTAACGTTCAGGTAATATACGTAAATTTAACAGGAGGTCCTATTGGGAACGTCTCGTGGGAAATCTCAATATTCCGTCGATTTTAAGGGAAAGGGGTGAAATATTAACCGACGCTGGTTCTGTGTTAACGTTTTTCATTTCTCGTAGTGTTAGGTTTCAATTACACCGTTTCGACGATGGAATAAATATGTCCACCGGATTCGTGAAGGTGTCATTTCGTAAAATTACGACCAATTTTCGTTTTTGGAAGCCTAGCTTTCTTGTGACGGGTGCTGGATGGCTGAGAGGTATGAACACCGAAAAAACGAACGACCGTAACGACCCGAACGACCTTGACACGCCGCACTACGATTCGTTCCTTTATATTATCCTCTCTCTCTCTCTCTCTCACACACACATACACATACACGCGCCACTACCATATACATTATACCTCATGGTAGAGGTATACACGTGCTACCTTTTTATCAATATAAAATTAGACTTCAATGAACTATTTCCTTTTTGATTTATTTTACATTAATACATATTAATAAATCTACGTTACGTCATGCATTTTTCTCATAGTTACTCGATCCAATCGTAGTGCAGTGCTTTAATAAAGCTATGCTTCCCCTCTCAGTCATTCGCGAGCGTCTCATTATAGTTTTCCTCATTACCAACGACTTAATCTTCAAGTAAGCTGTGATAATTACCTAAATTCCGCCCAACTTTAATGGCATGGGCACATTTTTTACTCCCATAATATATTTTTCTGGCCATTAACTTCGTGCGCCCTCGTGAATTGTAACCTTAATATCCGTGGTACGCCCGTAATTACTGCAGTTGATGTTAATTGTTACACAAGCGGTGACCTCCCTTTACGTCGTTGATTCGAGCGTTCACGACGACTTGAAAAGGTTCTTATTACAAGAAAGAATGAAGCGCGTGAAATATGAGGTCTCATCTAAACGAGGAGATATATTACCATCCGACTTCATCAGAGCTCGGCCGTATTTTACATCACGAAAGAGCTCTGTGTCATCGGGCTGACAGTTGCTTGTAACGAATTAATAACAAAAGCCGCTGTTTTCGATCCTCCTGGAGTTCTGCTCGAGAAATATTACTAGCGACAACAGTGATTCCAGTAGAATTACAGTGCGTTGCATATATGAAGATTGCAGTGACTTCATGGAAATAATCTGTGTTTTTGGAAACCTTTTGGTGTATTTCATTTACAAGACTAGTCTCGATCTCGTCTCTTCTCGTCTTGAAGTCGAGATTAAATGTCGAGATTACGATACGAGACGAGATTTATTTAGGTCTGCTCTCGAAAAGTGTCTAACTTTATATTGGCATTCCCCTGTTAGTAAACCCCCCATAGCCAGTTCATATAACATGATACTAAAAGCAATGTCCGGTAAGCTCATTGAACGGATCATTAAACCAGTTAAATACAGTAAATAGTGATTTATCATTTGAATGCATTAATGGACATATCGTACAGTAATGAAATCATTCTATGTAGCGTAGTTTCCCGAATTTTAACAAGTTTTGTTATGATCCGATAATCCGGCAGGTAACGACATGACAAATTCTCAGTGCGAAATGATTGATGGAATATGTGACTAACACAAGACCTAAGTATTTTCGAAAAGTATCTTCCTATTGAAATGCTCATAAAACCTATCAGTGACGTTAATACTTCGAAACGAGATAAAACATGGCGAAAGTAATACCGGTACTTCCTTTGTAATTTGTTAAATCCCGTTTTTTTCTTACATCAAAATAAATCAATTATAGAAACTTATTGTGTATTCACAATTTACTGCTATTAAAGGGTCTAGGGTCTAGATTAAGGGATTGGAAGCCTTAGAATAAATTGACAAGCAAGTAATTATTTCATAGAGTACTTAAAGAATTTTCAAAAATTTCTAGTAAATCACAGTAATTTAAAGAAAAATAACTAAAATTTAAAAATTAAATATAATTATACATTGGGATATATTCTGGGGCCTTGAAATCCTTTACGAGTTTATAGGTTTTAAAGGAACAATTTTGAATTAATTTAGGTCGTTCAAGACAAATCCTGCAATCCTTGCTAAGTATATCAAGACCTTTGCGGTTAATCAGGATTGTTTATAAAAAAAATTGCAATCCTTGTATACGTTATTTTTGATTTTTTTTAGAATTAGTTACAGGCCCACCAAAAACCTATGCTGCAACTGTGGAAATTCTTAGAAATTCAGGAATATTTTGAAAAACTCTTCAGGAAATATTACAGTGCTTGAATCATCTTTTAAAATCCTTTGACATTCCTGAAATGTTTAGAAACCACCAATTTGAATTATCATTAATTTGATACATATTTTAGGCCCTTAATACATTTTAATACTTTGTACACCCTTAGGACAGTTTCAAGTATTAAATTAATTTAATTGTAGGTTCTTCTAAAAAGGTTGTAAGACCCTTTTTGAGTTTGTTGGACGTTTTCAGCATAAAGTATGCTTATTTATGGAGATAATTTGGGGACTTTCAAAAATCCCTAGGGATTCTTATACATTTCGGATATTTTCAGGAATCCTTCCAGAAATGTTTAAGATTCTTTTGACATCGTAGTATTCTAGTAACTTCTTGAAAAATTAACACATTCGAGAAATGTTTGAGGACCTTAAAATTCTCTAAGATTTTTAAGAAGAATTTTGTAATAAAAATTACAGTACCTACAAGAAATATGCCAAGTTCCTGAAATCCTACAAAGCTCTTTCAGGGATTTAGATATTTTTTGAAAAGTTTGCAAACGAACCAAGACTTTCATTGAACACTCCTGAATGTTGTGAATTATTCAAGTTTAGAAATCATAAAATTCAGGGATTTTAGACATTCAGGATTTTTTTCAGGAATCCTTCAAGAAATGTACAGATGCAACAGTTTGACCAATTTGACAACATTTGATGAAAGCATTTACCTAATTTTGTTATTTCTTTGTCCATGCCAATAAAAATAAATTGTTATATAAAAATTGTCATGGATTATTTTACTTCATGATTTTTCACTAAATCAGGGTTATTGGGGCATTGTGATTATGTAATTGCAATTATCATATTTAATTGAAACTTTTAAAAATCAATTTTTTTACAATAACCAAATAATCTAATAAATAAATAGTTCTGTTAGTTACTGCCGTTATTGGAATACAACAATTAAAATTAAAATAAACAATTGAATACCTATTGAAATTTTTAAAATTATTGTGTTCTAAATCAACCCAGTAGCATAAATGTGATATAAAATAAGCACGGAGTTATTAGGGTAATGCGAGTATTAGGGTATTTATTATTCAAGAAAGTTATAGTTAAAAGTCAAAAATTTAATGGAATTTTCCAGAAATGTATTTTTCTGAAATAGTTATCTCAAAAAATTTTTATTTTTAGTGGGTGGTTGTGAAATAAATTTTGTATTGTGTTGTTTTGAGCGATGTAGGAAATATCTACGGCTTCCTACTACAGTGAATGTTGTTTATTTGGAATAACACAAATTATGGAATAGGTTCGATATAAAGCTATATCCAAGATTGTTATAATAGTACCATTAATCTGGTTTAAAGTAAAATGCAAACGTATAATCAGCATTTAATTTACTAGTAAAACAGCTTGATTTCGTAATTTTCCACAGTATCTGAGAAATCAATCAAAATTGCTCACATATGCTACACATATAAATAAAACGCCCTAGGGACATTTCCTCATATTACATTACTGTTTAACGTTGATTGAAAACGGGTTGAACTCTCGAACGGCACGGAAATGCGTATAATTAGGTTTGACGGGGCCGTCCCGGTTTTGATAGCCGCGCAATTAATTTTTCACTTCGAAAGAGACGTTAATAGAAATTAATTTTTCGAAATTTTTTCACCGCACGCATTACACCAGCCCTTTTTAATATCGGGAAACGGGCATGACTAATGCGGAAAAGAGTGGCTTAATTCCGGAAATTAATTCGATAGTATGCCATGCCCGACGTAGAAAGACGTTATCGTCGGTCAGGCGATGTTTATTCGTAATCGGTACCGAAATTGTGGGCTACGTACGTATATCGATCTCGCACTCGGAGCTCGTTAGAGTTCTATGTAATAATAATGTGGATAGTTGTTTCATTACAGGTAAATGTAGGTTTATTTACACATCGTTACGTTAATGATTAAACGTCATTACGGTGTCGTACCAATGAAGTACGTCAAATGCAAACTATTAAAATATTTGCTCACTAATGAGACTCTTTCCTTAAATGTTTTAAAAGAAAAATTATAGTCTTAAGAATAATCATGAACGATTTACCTCTTACTAAATTATTATCTTTCTCTATGAAGCGACAAAAGAAAAACTTTAATCTTGAAAAATGTACTTTTCTTCAAACGACTCAAGTGTACTTACTTTGATTCCTTGCTCAAGCTATTTTAAATTGGTGAGGTTGCTCGTTGAGAGATCGACACTCTTCACCTTCTACTAGAAAAATGGAATTAAGTTCTATTCTTCTAGGAAATTAAAGATGAGAGGAAAGATCACAAAGTATGGTGTAGAATTACCTGACTAAATTGTTATCTTTCTCTATGAAGCGACAAAAGAAAAACTTTAATCTTAAAAAATGTACTTTTCTTCGAACGACTCAAGTGTACTTACGTTGATTCCTTGCTCAAGCTATTTTAAATTGGTGAGACTGCTCGTTGAGAGATCGACACTCTTCACCTTCTACTAGAAAAATGGAATTAAGTTCTACTTTTATAGGAAATTAAAGATGAGAGGAAAGATCACAAAGTATGGTGAAGAATTCCCTGACTAAATTATTATCTTTCTCTATGAAGCGACAAAAGAAAAACTTTAATCTTGAAAAATGTACTTTTCTTCAAACGACTCAAGTGTACTTACTTTGATTTCCTACTCAAGCTATTTTAAATTGGTGAGGTTGCTCGTTGAGAGATCGACACTCTTCACCTTCTACTAGAAAAATGGAATTAAGTTCTACTTTTATAGGAAATTAAAGATGAGAGGAAAGATCACAAAGTATGGTGAAGAATTCCCTGACTAAATTGTTATCTTTCTCTATGAAACGACAAAAGAAAAACTTTAATCTTGAAAAATGTACTTTTCTTCAAACGACCCATGTGTACTTACTTTGATTCTTTGCTCAAGCTATTTTAAATTGGTGAGGCTGCTCGTTGAGAGATCGACACTCTTCACCCTCTACTAGAACAATGGAATTAAGTTCTATTCTTCTAGGAAATTAAAGATGAGAGGAAAGATCACAAAGCATGTTGAAGAATTCCCTGACTAAATTGTTATCTTTCTCTATGAAGCGACAAAAGAAAAACTTTAATCTTGAAAAATGTACTTTTCTTCAAACGACTCAAGTGTACTTACTTTGATTCCTTGCTCAAGCTATTTTAAATTGGTGAGGCTGCTCGTTGAGAGATCGACACTCTTCACCTTCTACTAGAAAAATGGAATTAAGTTCTACTCTTCTAGGAAATTAAAGATGAGAGGAAAGATCACAAAGTATGGTGAAGAATTGCCTGACTAAATTGTTATCTTTCTCTATGAAGCGACAAAAGAAAAACATTAATATTGAAAAATGTACTTTTCTTCAAACGACTCAAGTGTACTTACTTTGATTCTTTGCTCAAGCTATTTTAAATTGGTGAGGCTGCTCGTTGAGAGATCGACACTCTTCACCTTCTACTAGAAAAATGGAATTAAGTTCTACTCTTCTAGGAAATTAAAGATGAGAGGAAAGATCACAAAGTATGGTAAAGAATTCCCTGAATAAATTGTTATCTTTCTCTATGAAGCCACAAAAAAACCTTTAATATTGAAAAATGTACTTTTCTTCAAACGACTTAAGTGTACTTACTTTGATTCCTTGCTCAAGCTATTTTAAATTGGCGAGGTTGCTCGTTGAGAGATCGACACTCTTCTACTACTCACCTTCTACTAGAAAAATGGAATTAAGTTTTACTCTTATAGGAAATTAAAGTTGGGAAGGAAAGATCACAAAGTATGGTGAAGAATTCCCTGACTAAATTATTATCTTTCTCTATGAAGTGACAAAGGGAACACTTTTGAGTTTCTACATATCAGTGAATTCTAAGAAAAGTGTTTATTTTACGTACACATAATTTTTTCGATTCAATCCACGTGCACATATTAAGCTATATTTCAATTTCAACAGGTCCCGTCTCCTCTCATCTCTCACTCACCTCCTTTCCATCCGTTTTCAAGGAAGAAAAATATTCTTTTCTCGGGATTTGATTAATGCCGGTTGACTCGGGCACGTCGGTGTCTTCAAACGAACATTCAGAACCTCTTTTTACAAAATCACTTCTACGTTCCGAAACTAATTAAGGATTTATTAAATAATCGGTTTGCAATTTTGGCGGATTTGGCAATTACTGCTGCCTATCGAACTCGTATTAATTTCAAAAATAATTAATCGAGGTATCGGTGCCTTCGTCCCGTTACAGTTTCGGATTATTATTGAACTTTTCGTAATAGGATTTTGGGGGGTCAGTTTTTGAACCCTTTTGATCTCGGTTTTTTCCGCGCCCGGAATTAATTAGTGAAAGTGTTTGATACGGAATATGCGACACGCTCGTAAAGTATGAGGGTAATTTCTGTGATGAAAACGTTATCTTTTGAGAAGATGAATTCGAAGGAAAATGAGTTTAACAACATTTAGGAAAGAACCTCACTTCTCACAAACTTCCTCTCCCAATAGTACAGGAACGTCAAAATTCACCAATGAAAAGTCTACATTATTAAAAATGACTGGAAAATCGGGTTTTCCAAGATAATTTAAGCCGAATAATCGACCTTACGTTGTGGTAACCTGAACCTTATTAAATTTCCCGTTTGTTTTTCCACGCACTCCCCCGCCTACGCACTTGTAATCATATCAAATGATATCGATTACCTCGCTCTCTCCACTCTTTATTCAGCCACGTGTTTTTTTTTACCTGAAATATAAAATGTTTACGTCGAATTACTGTAATACAAGTCTTCTGTGTGAAAGTGAACCCCAACGGTTTATCAAACTTTCAACAGGGGATGGGGTTGAATAATTTGAGATTATTAACTTTACTGGGGAAATAATTTACAACAATGGGAAGGTTGTTTTACAGTTTATTTGATGAGTACAGCCGGTGGAAAGGGGTGGAGTACGTTAGAATGATGTGCAAAGCAAAAAGTACTCTCAGGTTACCTCACAAAACGTGATTTTAACTTCATAAACAATATTTTGATTTTCTATTGTCGCAAACATTTTATTTTTATTTTGTAGGTTTCTTTAAAACGTGGTGTTTTTAAAAATCTCACTGTTATACTGTCATATACATGGGACATAGTAACTTCCCAGTTTTTTAAGATTTTTAAAATTGATAGAATTTGGTGAAAAGTTATTAAAAATGGTGTTTGTCCTTTTCGGTATTTTCGTTCATTATCTTTGCATTTTACCCTTATTATCATAAATGAAAGAATTGACATTTCAGAAAGGACAATTTATTTAGATTTATTTATATTAATTAGTTATTTCTATAATTTAAAAAATCGTGATGTGTTCATCAGAGTACTTTCTCATAATTAGGGGTTAATTTAAGCAACAAACTGAAAACGACAAGTACCTATAAAGTACTCCTCACAGTATATTTAGCCAAAAACGTTACAAAACTTTTTTATACATTATATCTAATGTAGAATAGGTACTCAAAATTTTATAAAAATTCTTGGGGTAAATTTCTGAAAAAAATTCAAAAAATTGAAGAATGATGCAAAGTGCCTTTCACAGAAGATTTTGCAAAAAACCATAGAAAAGTTTATTTTATCCTAATTCAATGGTAGAATATATATTCTAAATTTAAAATAAATTCTTGTAGCAAATTTTGAGAAAAATTCAAAAACCGAAAAACCACAAGTATAAAGTGCTTTTCACAGAAGATTTAGCCGAAAACGTTACAAACCTTTTTATACATATTTAATTGCACAATAAATTTTCAAAGTTTAAAAAGAATTCTTTGAACGAATTCCGAGAACAATACAAAAAACAAAAAATCGACAAGTATAAAATGTCCTTCACAGAAGATTTAGCCAAAAACGTTAGAAAACTTTTTTATACATATTCAATAGTAGAATAAATATTCAAAGTTTAAAAAAAATCGTGGAGTGGATTTCGAAAAAAAAAAAAAAAAATTAACAAAACCGAAAATTGACAAGCATAGAGTGCCCTTCACAGAACATTTAGCCAAAAACGCTAGAATTTTTTTGTACATATTTAATAATACAATAAATATTCAAAGTTTCAAAAAAAAATTATAGTGAATTTCGAAAAAAATTAAAAAACTATAAAACGTGTCGCGCGACACGCGTTAGGAACTTTAGTTCCTTTTAATTAACAACCAAATTTTTGAAAAAAAAATGGAATTGAATATTTTAAGTGAAGTTTGAAGTGGTAAAGTTTTCTTTTGAGAATCTTTCGTTTCTTTTGGCTTTTGGCTTAATGCAATCCAACCAGTGCTACCGACAGGGCTCTGAGAAGAACCTGTACCAGCTAAATGTAATGTCGCTGAACAATAAAGGCGTGTTAATTACCTCACTGCAGCAAAAGCATATACAATTTTACCTTTAAATGCAATGGAATCGCGCCTCTGTGAGGTATGTAAGGTTGTAATTTGCTTATGAACATTTCTACGTTTATTTTACCTAAACGAAACATTTGTTCAAAATGCTGCCCTGGAATCTCAAAGGGATTCATCACGTCTCGCAGATTTTTTCTTATAATTCTTGTCCTGTTAACATATAACATAAAAATAAACAATTTGTGACGGACTGAAAACATGTGAAAACATTACAGAAATATATGCCATTTTTGCGCTATTAAACATTGATCAAATTTTAATATTTTTTTAACCAAACATTTTCGTGAGAACGTATCGGTTGTCTGATAACTCAAAAACTGTCTACACAATTCATGTTTTTATTTATATTGCAACGTTTTACATGAATTACCTCTTCTCGTTTTCTTCCACTACGGTTTTTCGAGTGTCTACAGACACACAGAAGGCTTCCTATAACTATTTACGATATATCGTAAGAAGTTACGAGAAACCGTAACTTACGATAATGTTCAGAATTGCATTTATGCTTACGAGGCTTACAGATTTGACTACGATCGCTACAGATGTGTTCACAATCATAGCATATAAGTCTGAAGCCTATGAGTCACTGCTTGGTACACGAGAGCAGTGACAAAGAGAGCAAACGACTCAACGAGAGAGAGAGAGAGAGAGAGAGAGAGAGAGAGAGAAAGAGAGAGAGAGAAAGAGAGAGAGAGAGAGAGAGAGACAAAGATAGCGAGCGGCTCGGCAGCGTTCGTAGCGGCTCGGCCGCGTTCGCTCCGGTAACGCATTCCGGTAACGCATTCCATTTAACGGTCAGATTTTTTGCTGCGCGACCACCCTCGCTCCCAAACCCCTGGCGTAAGGAACTAAAGTTCCAAAAACCGAAAAATGACAAGAGTAAACTACCCTTCTATCCTGGCCTATTTTAATGAAAAGCTTATTTTCACGTCCCGGTACGGTACAAAATCTAAATACATAGTTTTGACCGTTTGTAGTTTTTAGTTTTTGAGAAAATCCTACCACACACATACATACAGACAGTTTTCTTACAAAAACATGTTTTTTGGACTCAGGAGACCTCAAAACGTTCAGAAATGCTAATAATTCAATTTCGAAAAATCGACCCGATTACAATACTCTCATATACGAGTACCTCATGAGAAACTTAAAACCCAAATTCGACAAGTATAAAGTATCCTTCACAGAAGATTTACCCAAAAACGTTAGAAAACTTATTTATACATATTCAATAGTAGAATAAATATTCAAAGTTAAAAAAAAATATCGTGGAGTGGATTTCGAAAAAAATTGAAAAAACCGAAAATTGACAAGTATAAAGTGCCCTTCACAGATGATTTGGCCAAAATCGTTAGAAAGCTTTTTTATACCTATTTAATGGTACAATAAATATTCAAATTTTCAAAAAAATTCTTGTAGCGAATTTCGAGAAAAATTCAAAAAACCGAAAAATGACAAGAGTAAACTACCTGGCCGATTTTAATGAAAAGCTTATTTTCACGTCCTGGTATGGTACAAAGTCTAAATCCAAAGTTTTGACTGTTTGTGGTTTTTGGTTTTTGAGAAAATCCTATCACAGACAAACATACACACATACATACAGACGGTTTTCCAAAAACATGTTTTTTGGACTCGGGGGACCTCAAAACGTTCAGAAATGCTAATAACTCAATATCGAAAAATCGACTCGATTACAATACTCTCTCATATATGAGTACCTCATATGAGAAAGTAAAAACAATGTCATTCTACTCTTAGCCGCTCTTTGATGACAATCTAGTGGTCTTACCATTGGTCCATGGTGATACAAATAACTATTTTTTAATTTTTAACTAAAAAATTAAGAAGTACCCGATAACTAAATTTGATGTATTAAAATTGGTTGCACTATTTGCTTAAATACAGTTGTGAGTATTTGGCTAGCACGTGATGAGGTAAATTTGTTGTACTTAATGCAGCATCAGAACTTTGACCCATTCCATAGAAACATGTGTCATTATTTTTTACAAATTATTTGCAATTTTGTATCACAAATAAAAAATTTATTACACTTTTTTTTAAATCCAGGGATGTAGGTCTTAGTTAATTAATGCTGTGAAATGTTTAATATGAGAGATTTCAAAAATACAGCAAGATGGTAAGTTTGTATAAATTAATTACATCCCAAGACTATACTGAAGACTTTTCCAAAAAAAAACCTTAGTAACTAATTTCTTTAGCTTCTAACTTTCTAAATTTTTATCTATCTGTCTATATATCTAAATCTAAATTTCTTCTAACTTTATTCAAGCTTCCCAAAAAACTCTATGGATTCATTTAATTATCCAAGTCTCCAAAAATTCTCGTAGGAATTTATTCAGCTATCTTACTCCTCAAAAAATTCTTGCAGAAACTTATTTAATTATGCCGCTTTACTATTTTCGTTGTACTAACGCTGTGAGAATATATTGAATAATGCCATTATGCCGTCCCCCCAAAACATTACAGACATTTATCCAACCATTCCACTTTTCAAAAAAATTTGAAGGAATTTATTCAACCATTGTAACCCCAAGAAACCATTTATTAAAAAGTGGTTTATTATGTTGTTAAACACAAGTTCGATAAATTTAGTGCAATTACATTTTTTGCGCCTTGTATACCTGGATATTTATAAATAAATTATAAATAATAATACCATATATAATAATTATAATCTTATAATCTTATGCTTTTATCGTTTTTCAAAAGGTAGGTGGCTGGCATTAAATTGAATTATGCAGTAACCCCGCGCAAGTACGGAATTTATTTAAAACAAAACCCCAATTAAGTCAATTTTACACAAATCACAGGTAAAGGAAATTACGTCTTCCGTCGACCTGAATTTAATTATGACTCAACCAACCCTGGAAAGTATCCATCAGGGAAATTTGATCCCGTTCGAAAGATAAACGCTTTGTAAAAATCGCTCTTGTTGACTACCGTTTAATTTTAGAGTTAGGTATTACGCCAACACGAGATCCGGGAATTAGATTAAGGGACTAAACAGGAACTGTCGTAACTATTAAGTGCTTTATCAGATATTTGGTGAAATATTAGTGGATCGAGTCACGGCATATCGAGATTTTTTCCGCGTGTTTCCGAACTTTTACAGTCGACGAACATGTATTCCGAGAGATTACCATATTAGGTAATGTTTAAACATTCACCGAAAATTTCCGCGCGTGTCGTATACATTCCACAGGAACGGATCTTCCGGCCAGTGGAAATTGAAATATGTCCCGCAATAACTCATACTTCACATTCAGCCCTTTTAAGGGAGATCTAATATTCGGAATATAAATATTTGCATAAATTTGAAAAAGTATTTTTATGAGGTCCATAAATCGGGGCAGTACAGCCAGCCACAAGTGACCGGTCGAGAAATAATGTTCCACGTTTTCTCGGTTTGGGGGAAACGAAGGAAAATTTTCAAATTTATGAAATGCATTATGTTGTACGTGTTCAGCTATCAGCCGGAAGTAATGGGAGTTGTGGTTTTGAAGTTACGAGAATTTTCAGTTGGTTTATGTATTAGATGAAACCATTTTTCCTGATCGTACTGAACGAAATGTGAACTGATCTCTAGAGAATGGACTGTATGTAGATATCTCTCGTAACTCGTGGGTGGCTGCGGAGATAAATCTTGTCTCCAGATTGTAAGGCTGAAGACGTTCTTGTAGGCGGAGATCAGGGCGTGACGTGATCTCTTGAAGTTCTTGAAGTTCGAGTTGTTTGGAGAGAGGGCGTGACGTGCTCTCCGGGGTCGACCTGAGGGCGTAACGTGCAGGTCCGGGCTTAAGTTCTTGAGGTTATGGTTTGTCGGTTTGGGTGGCGTAAAGAACGATCACAACACACTGTCGTTTTGAGCATACATCGTATACTGGTTTATTGTCCCAAATTTCAGAGATTTTATACATCTTGTGTTACATTGATTAAATGCGATATTATTTGTTTTGTTACCTTGCACCCAGACTGACCTTCTCGAGAATCGTTTGTTATCAAGTTACCTAGACGTCGTGTTATGCCTAGTCAGATGAGTGTGAGAGTTGAACTTGACCAGTTCACGTTCTGTTGTAGTTAATAACGTGAAATGATCGCTCGTGTTATTGATTCGTGTACGATCGTGAAAACAATCCAATAATAATGTTCACACTTATCCTCGCTCTTAATTATGAATTGTTTTTTCTGTTTTGTAAAACAACGCGTATTAATTTCAATGATTAAATTATGTAGAAAGTTCCCTAAATTCGGTTACAATAAATTATAATTTCTTCACTTAAAATTCCGTTAAATAATGTTGACGCTAGCGTCAACAGTACTGAATAACATACAGTTTCCCACCTCAATTTCTAATTGTGGAAGTTGGTTATCTCCCAATAGTCAAGTTCAAAAGAGCTGTAAGTTACATTTCAATAAATATTTAGAAGCGTGGTAAGTAAAGGTATGTTATCATCAAGATATACTAGTATTTTTTCAGCCATCAGCAATTTTTATGAAATTTTGATTAAGCTGTGTAATTTTTTATCCAAATTACCACGAAAAAGAAATATAATTTCCCCGCTAAAAAATAAGGGTTGAAATACACCACGCATTTAAATCAGTCCAAATGTAATAAATTGCCTGCCGTTTTGTTTCGCAAATATACTTTTTTATAGTAGTACTTGAAAAGTGAAAGGTATTTTTTGGAGATACAATGTTCCTTCTTCTACATTGGGAATTTTTTACTCTTAAACTATGTATTTTGGTGAAATGTGACAAGAGACCTTTTGTGTTTTAATTTCGACGCAGAAGGCTCCTATAATTTTTTCCATTTCATTCTTTCAAATTTTTGGTTAGGCGTCCGCCATATTAGATCCGCCATCTTGAATTTCGAAAATTTGTAATGGCGACCCCAGAAACATATGAAATCACTCCGAGCTTCGTTCAGTTTGTCACGAAATGTTAAATAACTATAAAGGGGTAGTTCACCCCCCCCCCCAGTAATTGTCTTTGGGCTATAAAATTTTATTTCCAGAAGAGGCACTCAGCAGTTTTGCAAGCTGGCACTTTTTTTCCATTAGCGAGATGGACTAATGTCGGTATGGAATCTTCCATTGCGATAACGTATTGGTCCACAAATCACCAGAATTGACCATAAAAATAACGATTGTTTCCCCCACTGCAAGGGATGAAAATCCCTTTGATTTCCTAGGATTTCCAAAGCAATCGGGCAATATTTTAAACGAAAATTGAATTTCCCCTGGATACCGTCGATAGACCATCAACATTTGCGAAAGTGTATAAAACTACAAGTTATTTTGTTACCCTAACGCTACCCCTAACACTCCCCCAAAGCTTTCCGGAGTTGAAAGAAACGGTCGGGCGAGTCGATGGGAACTTTCCTAATTGCGGGAACTCCGTTATTGTTCTTTCTCGAAGGAATGTATAAATGAAATTAGAGGATTCCGCCGTAGGCTCTGCAATTAGAATCACAATGTAAAGAGAAACTACACGGAGAGCGGAAGGGAAACTCGGTGTTAAACGTAATGAGCTCTGGAAGTTTAAAGTTTGCTTTCGAAATGCGCAACGAAATAAATTAGGTACACGGCGGGTTTTTAAGATTAAATCCGATCGAGAGAGATAAGGGGCGTAAGGTATTTGCTCGATTCGAAGGAGAGTGCAAGAATTGGATGGAAATTGGTTTTGTTGGGTCAATATAATTTTATTCGTCAAATAGAATTCTTGAGAGCTTGTTTATTCAACTGTTTTTAATTACTGAGTATAACAACCTCCGGTGAACTGACTTGTATCGTGATATACGAACGCACGGACAAGGCCAGATAAGTAGTAGATAATGAATATGATGAAGATATGAACAATAATATGTAAATAAATAATTGTATTAAATATTGCCATAACTGTTACATTAAGTAAGTTTAGTTATGTTTTGAATCTCCAAAATTACCCAATGTTCTTCCAGCAATTGTTCTTCAAATTTCAGTTAATATGTTAACTAGGCAACGTTAGTGTAAAGCTCTTACCACAAGAACCGTGCTGCCAACTATTTCTACTCCAAGGTTTAGTTAACATTGCAACTATTGGAAGGTTTCGATTTTAAAGATCTTCTCAACTTTTTCCTAAAATTTTAGTTAATATTTTGACGAAACTTTAACACAGCAATTTCGATAATTTCGACTATACAGTTTATTTAATATGTTGATACTTGCAGGGCTTGATTTTAATTTCAAATAGCACCTACAACTTACAGCTATAATTATAACTTTACTACTCTGCTCTTCACTAATGTGACTCCAGAGTTTAATCAATAATGTGAAACTTGAAAGATTTCGATCTTTGTTCAAAACCCACTGTTCTTCTCCAAGCAGCTTTTCTTTAAAATTTCAGTTATTATTTTGACCAAAATTTTGAATAAACCTTCAAACTCAGCAAATGTGTTTGCGAAAACGTTTACTTTACAGTTTGGTTAATGTTTTAATACTTGGCAGCTTTAGAGCGTTTTCTCCAAAAGTGCCAATGTTGCTCTAAGTAACTTTTTCTGCAAATTTCAGTTAATATTTCGCCTTTTGGTCAATTATAACTTACAGCTATAATTATAACTGCATTACTCTGCTCCTCACTAATGTGACTCCAGAGTTTAATTAATAATTTGAAACTTGAAAAGTTATGATCTCAACCTTCAAAACCAATAATTTTCTCCAAGCAACTTTTCTTTAAAATTCCAGTTATTATGCCCAACATTTTTAATAATCCTTCAAACTCAGCAAATCTGTTTTCGAAAACGTTTGCTTCGCAGCTTGGTTAATGTTTCGATACTTGGCAGCTTTATATCTATTTGTCCAAAAGCACTAATACTGCTCCTAGTAATTTTTTCTTAAAATTTCAGTTAGTTTTTGGAATTTTGGGAAATTTTAGCTTAGAGTTCCTAACCCAATACTCTGCTTCTAACTAATGTGACTTCAGAGTTTAATTAATAATTTGAAGCTTGAAAACTCATGATCTTAACGTTCAAAACCGACGGTTCTTCACTAAGCAAATTTTCTTTAAAATTTCAGTTAATGTTTTAACTAAAATTTTGAATAAACCTTTAAACTCAAAAAATCTGTTTCGAAAACGTTTATTTCACAGTTTGGTTAATGTTGTAATACTTTGCAGCTATAGAGCTTTTTCTCCAAAAGTACCAATGTTGCTCTAAGTAACTTTTTCTGCAAATTTCAGTTAATATTTCGCATTTTGGTCAATTATAACTTACAGCTATGATTATAACTTCACTACTCTGCTCCTCACTAACGTGCCCTCAGAGTTTAATTAATAATTTGAAGCTTGAAAACTCATGATCTTAACGTTCAAAACCGACAGTTCTTCTCCAAGCAACTTTTCAACAAGTTATTATTTTGACAAAAAATTTTGAATAAACCTTCAAACTCAGCAAATGTGTTTTCGAAAACGTTTACTTTACAGATAGGTTAATGTTTTAATACTTGGCAGCTTTAGAGCTTTTTCTCCAAAAGTACCAATGATGCTTTTAGTAACTTTTTTCTTCAAATTTCAGTTGATATTTCGCCTTTTGGTCAATTATAACTTACAGCTATAATTATAACTCCACTACTGTGCTCCTCACTAATGTGACTCCAGAGTTTAATTAACAATTTGAAGCTTGAAAAGTTATGATCTCAACCTTCAAAACCAACCGTTTTTCTCCAAGCAACTTTTCTTTAAAATTTTACTTATTATTTTGACCAAAATTTTGAATAAACCTTCAAACTAAGAAAATCTGTTTTCGAAAATTTCTCCAAAAGCACTAATACTGCTCCTAGTAACTGTTTCTTCAAATTTCAGTTAATATTTGAAATTTTGGGCAATTTTAGCTAAGAGTTCCTAACCCACTACTCTGCTTCAAACTAATGTGACTGCAGAGTTTAGTTAATAATTTGAAGCTTGAAAACTCATGATCTTAACGTTCAAAAGCGACAGTTCTTCTCCAAGCAACTTTTCTTTAAAATTTCAGCTAATAATTTAACTAAAATTTTGATAAACCTTTAAACTCAGCAAATCTGTTTTCAAAAACGTTTA
This sequence comes from Cryptocephalus moraei, assembly GCA_946251905.1. Taxonomy (NCBI): domain Eukaryota; kingdom Metazoa; phylum Arthropoda; class Insecta; order Coleoptera; family Chrysomelidae; genus Cryptocephalus; species Cryptocephalus moraei. The sequence continues at coordinate 11,723,681 of OX276455.1, forward strand.
TTTCACAGTTTGGTTAATGTTTTATCACTTGGCTGCTTTAGAGCTTTTTCTCCAAAAGTACCAATGATGCTTTTAGTAACTTTTTTCTTCAAATTTCAGTTGATATTTTGCCTTTTGGTTAATTATAACTTACAGCTATAATTATAACTCCACTACTGTGCTCCTCACTAATGTGACTCCAGAGTTTAATTAACAATTTGAAGCTTGAAAAGTTAAGATCTCAACCTTCAAAACCAATAGTTCTTCTCCAAGCAACTTTTCTTTAAAATTTCAGTTATTATGCCCAACATTTTTAATAAACCTTCAAACTCAGCAAATCTGTTTTCGAAAACGTTTGCTTCGCAGCTTGGTTAATGTTTCGACACTTGGCAGCTTTATATCTATTTCTCCAAAAGTGCTAATACTGCTCCTACTAACTTTTTCTTCAAATTTCAGTAATATTTGGACTTTTGGGAAATTTTAGCTTATAGTTCTTAACCCACTACTCTGCTTCTAACTAATGTGACTTCAGAGTTTAATGAATAATTTGAAGCTTGAAAAGTTATGATCTCAACGTTCAAAACCAATAGTTCTTCTCCAAGCAACTTTTCTTTAAAATTTCAGTTATTATGCCCAATATTTTTAATAAACCTTCAAACTCAGCAAATCTGATTTCGAAAACGTTTGCTTCGCAGCTTGGTTAATGTTTCGACACTTGGCAGCTTTATATCTATTTCTCCAAAAGCACTAATACTGCTCCTAGTAACTTTTTCTTCAAATTTCAGTTAATATTTGGAATTTTGGGAAATTTTAGCTTAGAGTTCCTAACCCACTACTCTGCTTCTAACTAGTGTGACTTCAGAGTTTAATTAATAAGTTGAAGCTTGAAAACCCATGATCTTAACGTTCAAAACCGACAGTTCTTCTCCAAGCAACTTTTCTTTAAAATTTCAGCTAATATTTTAACTAAAATTTTGAATAAACCTTTAAACCCAGCAAATCTGTCTTCATTAACTTTTACTTCACAGTTTGGTTAATGTTTTATCACTTGGCTGCTTTAGAGCTTTTTCTCCAAAAGTACCAATGTTGCTATAACTAACTTTTTCTGCACATTTTAGTTAATATTTCGCCTTTGGTCAATTATAACTTACAGCTATAATTATAACTCCACTACTCTGCTCTTAACTAATTTGACTCCAGAGTTTAATTAATAATTTGAAACTTGAAAACTTATGATCTCAACGGTCAAAACCAACAGTTTGTCTCCAAGCAACTTTTATTTAAAATTTTAGTTAACATTTGGACGAAAATTTTGGATATACCTCCAAACCCGGGAAATTTGCTTTAGATAACGTCTACTTCACAGTTTGGTTATTATTTCGACACTTTATAGCTTTAGATATTAATTTCCAGAAGTAATAATACTGATCCCAGTAACTTTGCGTTCAAATTTCAGTTAATATTTGTCCTTTTGGGCAATTTTAGCTTACAGCTCTGAACTCTACTACTCTGCTCCTAATTAATGTGACTCCAGAGTTTAATTAATAATTTGAAGCTTGGGAAGATTTGATCTTAATGTTCAAAACTAACAGTTCTTCTAAAACCAACTTTTCTTAAAAATTTCAGTTAATCGTTTAATCAAAATTTTGCATAAACTTCCAAACCCAGCAAATCTGTTTTCTAAAACTTTTATTTCACAGTTTGGTTAATATTTTAACACTTGACAGCTTCCTATTTCAATCTCTAAAAGTAACAATACTGCTCCCACTAACTTTTCCTTCAAATTTCAGTTAATATGTTCACTATGGGCACTAAACCTCCAAACCAGGGAAGTCTGCTCCTAACAACTTTTTCTACACAGTTTGGCTAATATTTTGACGTTTGGAAAGCTTCAATCTTGACCTCCAAACCTGGTAGTTCTTCTCCAAGAAACTTTTGCTTCAAATTTCAGTTAATATTTTGACTGAAGAATTTTATTTTTAAGTCTGCGCTCACTTACTCCAAAGTTTAGTTAATATTTTGTCGCTTGGCTAGTTTTGATCTTAACCTCATAACAGTACTTACTGTTTGCAACAATTGAGTTTCATACTTTAGTTAATATTTTGAGGTTCAGACAGTTTCGGTCTAAATTTACAAAGGAACTAATGCTTAGTAGATTTTTGGTCGTTTACGTGAAAGCTTCAATTTCAAGGTCTCCTTTTTGGAAACTAAAGGAAATTGTTACAGCTACGGAAACAACAAGAGATATAATTAGTTAGGTTATATTTATTACAGCTCTTTTCAAAATAATTCACAATAAACTCATAAAACCATTTTTTTTTAAACAATGAATGGCCAAAAAAGAACGATTTTTCTTTTAGAATTGCGTAAAACGCGGTTAGAATATAAAAATTTTAACCTCGACAATTTTATTCGCCCTAAATAAACTGTTACGATACAGTTATAAATCGTTTTATTGAATCTAAACATTCCTTTTTTTATTGTTGCAGGGAAATGAGATTGTTTGGGAAGGAAATTGCTCTTCTCGTAGTACATTTCACAGGTAAGTTCTAACATAACATCACCCGTTGTATAATAATGCGTCGTAGTTGTTTCATGTTATTACAACCCGTTTATTTCACAACGTACGAATTTATTGGTTTAACATTAATTTTCATAACAGTAATAACGTGGACGGTTAGTAGTTATCCTACCTGGAATATGAATTCATAAAGTTTTTAACGGCGAGAGTTAAATTATTACAAACGTTCATGTTTGATATTATGAGAGAGGTTCAGTTATTAGGACTGTGTAGTTGTGATATTTTTATAGAGTATTAAATCGCTTGCAGGTAATAGCAATATTCAAAGTGCCTGGGAATATTATCCACATTTAATTTTATTTTATATTATACAATTTTACAATATTTAGCCATTTTCGTTAATTGTAATCTAAAAAGAAGCTAATTATATTAGGTAGAAATAGGTTAATCCCGAACTGTGATTTCTGCTAAAAGTTAACAAAACTTACATTACAGTCACTACATTTTTTTTAAACAATTCTTATACTATTTTAAATCATCAGATCTAGTTAATATTAATTACAACTTTTTAAAACTTTTAAAAATAGGCTTTGATAAATTCCAATATTTCATGACACTTTAAAACTTGATAAAATCGACATCTAAATTGATACTAATTTCATGCTAATTTTAACATAACTGTAACTTCATTTACAAAATATATCAGTTTATCATAATTGTAAAATTCCTTGTATTTTCTTCTGTGCTTTTGAAAGTGTCAAAATTTGTTTAAAGTTACATATTAAATACTAGATATTCCTTAAGATGTTTGCAACTCTTTTAGACGTACCAAAGTACTCAAATTTTCTTTTCTTACATTCAAAAGTTCTTTATAATCTTCGTACCTTTCTTAAAAACTCCTCAACTGGTTTAATAGTGCCAGCAGTTATCTGAAAATATCTCAAATTACATTTTACACAATCCACTGTAATTAGTTTAAAAGTCTCATCGGACAGTGATATTTGTCATATTTTTCTTAGAAACTTCTTTTTAACTTTTATCAGTGCCAAAACTTCATGAGTCACATTTCAAACTTCATGTTATTTTAAGTCTTTTGCACTTTGTTACGGTAATTACGATCTTTAGAAACTCTTTAGAATCTCAACTTGTAACGAAGTCGATTTTAGAGAGTTGAGGGTAGACCACCCACCATACAGTTAATCACGAAATCAAACCTATCTCAGATAGAATGGCGGCCGATAAGGCAACGTTCAATCTACCATCTCTTAAACATCAAGACTAAATTTATATAAGCCACTCGCCCCTCTAGTGTTCTCTGCCCGAGTTAATCCAAGGTGAGAACCAAGACTTGTTTATAGCAAGTCGATCCGTCTATCTGTCTATTGTAAACGTCACCGCCGTTAGTTATAAGCCGCCGAATTATTTGTTATTTGTGAGTGTACGTAAATTGTGCATAGTCCCCGACCGATAGTCTTAAGCCGTCCGAGCTATTCGTAGTTATTCGTCTATTGTGAAAGCGTCCCCGATCGCTAGCTAGTAAGCTATACGTTATTTGTGATTTTTCGTTGTGAGCGTACCGACCGCTAGATATAAGCTATCTGTGGATGAACGCTTGCTATATGTTAAACCGGCGGTTGCGAAAACGTCCGTTTTTCCAACCGCCCGGAATTAATTTTTCCGTCGTCGCGTTGAGGAAAAGCTAATTCCCGCCTACCGTATTCCCTCTCTCACGCTCTCGCTCTCTCGAAATGTCAAAGCCGCACTACCGAATATTAGCCACTGCACGTTTTCCTATCGTCTCCGTATCTAGCCATTTCTCTTTTATTGTACATTTGTTAGGATAATTTTCCGTTTTTATTATTTTCAGTACTAAGAAGGTTTTTCATATCTCAGGTTCTAAATATTTGTAAGAGTATTTCCACTTTCCGTTTCCGCATATTCACTTTGTTAAAATAATTTCTTCTCTTCTCACTGTTATTTAGAATACATTTTATTTCTCTCCAACTGTGATAATAATAATATTTTCGCATTTGTGTGTTTCCTTTCCGAAATACATAAATAATTGTAAATAAGTTTTTGCCCGATCTCCGTTCGTCGACCTAGCGCCAGCAGGTGTTAGTCGTACGAATTGTTTTTCACTGTCGTTTGGGAATAAAATAACTTAGGGATTTTCTAAATTGGAGTGTGTGTTTCATTTCTACAGACAACCCTGGTATTCTCCTGAGTTCGTAAACTACCTAGGCATATTCCCGAGGGAGGAAACCCTTAAAAATCTGGCGCCCGAGCAAAACCGTAAAATCGACTCTTAAAACCCTTTTACGAACTCCCGAACTCCGTCCCAGTGCCAAATCTCCCAAGTAACCGCACAAAGCCCGTTACAAACTTTTTTGAGAAATCAGACGTTGGCAAATCATAATTCTCTCATGTAACATAGAACGTCAACAAACTGAAATTTACGTTTTAAAGTTTATGCTAAGTTTAAAATACCTGTTACCCATTTTAAAGTTTAAACAGTATATCAAAGTTTATTATAAATAAACACTTTTGTTTCTTTGAAATTGTCAAAAATGGTTCGTCTAAATTTACATTTTAAATGTCTGAATGTCTTTTAAACTGATTTATAAAATATTTTTATGCAATAAACAGGTAGCTTAGAAAGTTCTTAACTTTCTGTATATCGTTAGAATTCCTGATTTTAACAGTCATGTTTTAATAAAGGCAATGGATAAATGCTATTAAAATTTCATCAGTTCTTGATACTTATCATAAGATCCTTAGAAACTCCTCAACTTCTTTAACTGCGTCAGAAATTATTTGTAAACCTCTCAAGGTATATTTTAAACACAATATTACAATTACAGTTATAACTACTAATTTTTTTAAAAAAGTTCTTACTTTAATCGGCGCCTAAATTGTTACAATGAGTTACGTTTCAAGCTACAAATTAATTTAAGCCAATTGTAGTTCATTACACTTAGTACGACTTCTTTAGAATTTTCTCAATTCCTTGTGAAATGTTAGATGTGGTTAGTCACACGTCAATTATTAAATATTGATTTTGAGAGTTCAGAAACTTCAGGAATAACATTTCAAATTACTTTATAATTTTATAATATGAATTGTAATAATATAACACAATTATTACAAAAGTGATTATTTGAATCTTAAATTGTCATTGGTGACTTTTAGAAATTGTCATGTCTCTACCTCATTTCGAATTGCGTGTTCTTCACGATAATAACGTTTCTTTTAAATAACTCCAATTAACTGGATAGGTCTTTGTTTGCGACTTCTAATGACTCCTAGCTTAAAAAAATCATTATTTTTCTTTATTTACTTATTTATTATTCCCACTCTTTTCATTCGTTATCGATTTTCCGGACATTATTAATTAATTATTGCTACGGAGGGTAATTTTCAGGTAGTCGATATCTGGTAACGGGAGGACGACAGATTTATATCGTTTTAACATGCATTCAGAGATTATTATGATACATATGAATGAATATTCCTCTTGTCTCCATGGGCGTATTTACAAAAATCTATAAAATGGTGAATTAATGTAGAGTTTTGTAATGGCGGTGAAGCGTTCACCAAAATATACACACCGTTACCGTAGGGCCTTATGGGTATATTTTTATTTTATCGATTCCATGGTTATCAATGATTAGAAAACAGTATTACACATATTTCAAATTTATTGAGCTGCGAGCTGCAAACATTTCCAACGTCATGAAGTTCTGCTTTTGTCCTAATTGACGTTTATTAAACTCGAGATCATTGTGAAAAGTGTCAAAACGTTTCTGATCGCCCGAAAGTTCCCCCAGGAACAAGAGCGTATCCCCACCAGATCCGGCAACGGTTAATCATAAGGAACGGATCGCATTGTTTCTAAACTCGTTATTATTCCCCGTTAAACATTCCCGAAATCTATCCCATTGTCGGCGGGCACAAAGACGGAACGTGAGCATTGTGAGCGCAGATTGTTCGAAATCGATTTACATAATCACAAGGAGGATCTGTATTGACTTTGTCTGTTGCTTCGCCGTCCGATCGATATGCGGTCAACGCGAATACATACATTCGCACACAGAACGTTAGAAGATTAAAGGGCTACGTATCGATGCACTTTTTGCGGCCGGACGTTGCACATCTCCGCTAAAACGGATTTCATAGTAATTTCCCTCTCCGATCGGTCAATATAGCCAATCTCTGGATATTAATATTTACGTCAAAGGGAAGTAATTTCTCTCGATCTGGAGGAGCTTTTTAATGCCGTTATGTTAATCCGTTTTGCAAAGCAAGGAATTTGATTGAATGTCGCGATATGTGAGTGGAAATATGGCGATGTACTGCGGATCTCATTTATTCCCCGCAAGGGCCGTAGGCCAGTTGCGCGCCGCTGTCAGAAAAATAATTAGATAAGTTATCCTGACGCCCATTTGCTCATGAATTTCCCATCTCCAACTTACCAAACTAGCGCAGAAACCTACGAGATACCTTAACCAAGAAACAGTAGCATAGGAAACAAATATTCATAAGGCGGCTGGGAGAGTATTGGATTTTGTAATTGAATTTGATCGGTCCAAGTCAGCGTTTATTAAATTTTAGGTATAGCTTAAAATCAATGTCGATTTTGTTTTTAATTCAAGTAAACGTCTTTAATAAAGATTATATAATAGAAAACTAGCATCAGGACGGTATTTGAAATGAAAACTCTGACGTGAAGCTAGAAACAGTTTGGTATATATGAGTTCATTTTCGCGTTAATAACAAGTACAAAATAAAATTAATGCAAAATGTGGGAATAAGGGAAATGAAGGGACAATATAAGGGAAGAGGAAATAATTACATAAAAAATAACGAAATAATGAAAATGACTGTTGCGAAAAATAGAGGTTCTTAACTGATTGACTAAATTGTAGTCCATTTAAAATAACGGTAAAAGGTCGGGAAACGCTGGACTTGACGAGACCACTTGTCCCTTATGTATTTTGGGGCGCTGATTACGAAAATGGGGGTTGGAACTTGCAGCAATGGTTGGAACACCCCTAAATTTGTAAAAAACACCCCTAAATAGGGGTGTTTTGTTTTTTAGGTCGCTGATTTCGAAAATCGGGGTGTCGAGACTGGAAAATTTGTGTGTAACACCCCCCACATGCAAGGAACAACCCTCGCAAAGGGTGAATTTTCGGAAAAAATGGCCCGTCACGGTGTTTCGCAAACTAAGCCATCTTATATGTTTTTTGGGTCGCTGGACTCGAAAATCGAGGCGTCGAGACTGGAAAATTTGTGTAACATCCCCCACATGCACGAAACATCCCTCCCAAGGAGTGGATTTTGTTGAAAAATGAAATATAAAATTCAAAATCTAAAAATGGAATATATTTTTATTAATAGATATGAATGCATGAAATATAGATGGGAATATAGAGAGGAAACTCGAATCCACGGCCTTGTATTCGCACGCCCTCTGGAGTCCTCTAGTGCTTCCAACGCGACATATTTAAACAAAACAGGAATTTTAATTCATAGGAATATTGTTTTTTTTTTCTTCGGGTAATTCTTATTTTCGGAAGATCACTTTCAATAAAGACTAAAAGAAAAATACGAGTATCAGGAAGATCTTGACACTTTTCGTTTAAAAATTAAAGTTAATTTAGAGTGTACCTACTGGAAGGGGTGTTTATTGAATTTGGTAGTTGTAACTCAAATTTGAAGGGTCGGGAGGCCGATTTTCGAGTCGAGCGACCCAAAAAATATATAAGATGGTTTAGTTTGCGAAACAACTTAACTGGTCAATTTTCTCCGAAACGTTCCCTTTGGGAGGGGTGTTCCTTGCATGTCGGGGGTGTAACAAATAGTTTCCAATCTCGACACCCCAATTTTCGAGTCCAGCGACCCAAAAAACATATAAGATGGCTTAGTTTGCGAAACGGCATAACTGATAAATTTTTTCCAAAACCCACCCTTTGGGAGGGGTGTTTCTTGCATGTGGGGGATGTTACACAAATTTTCCAGTCTCGACACCCCGATTTTCGAAATTAGCGACAAGTGGTCTCGTCAAGTCCAGCGTTTGCCGACCTTTTACCGTTATTTTAAATGGACTATTGTGTATATTGCAGATTGAGCGATTTTATTTAACTAGAGTGTCAATCGCCGAATTGCGACATACACTTGTGCACCAACGTTCTGATTAGATTTTCATGAAGTGATTAATAAGTGATGCAAATCTCTTGATTTGACACGCCAAATTGTATAATATCGTAGAGAGAGCGATTTTGTTTGACTAGTGTCAACCGCCGAATTACGACATATAGCCTATTAAATATGTCATTTTATAAGGAACTAACGCGTGCAAGGTATTTTATTTTTTCATACGGTCAATTGACCTCTAAAGAAATAAAATCCAAAAGTGCTACTAAATTTTCAATGCGTTTTTGAGAACGGGGTAGGTTTGTCCACTTTTCGATTTTTCGGCTATAGCGCAAAAACGATGCATTTTTCGAAGATATGTGCCGTAAGTTTTCTTGTAGAGAATTAAATTTCCTATGAAAATGATATTTTTTAGGTAAACAAAATTGTTTTAAAGAAATAAATTCAAAAAACAAATTTAAAAAAATGGAAAAATTTCAATTTTTTGTAAATTTTTGGCTATAACTTTTTTCTGAGTATAGGCATTGCTTCACAAAGAAAAGAAGAAAGCTTATGAAATTCTCTTTAAAATGGTGGCTTGTAAGACTTTTATGTCGAATATTGACTGAGATATAAATGTTTGAATTCAGCCATTTTTTCTCTATTTTTTACTTTTTTATTTACTTTCTTATTCTTGCTGTAAAAAGCGTATCGTTTCATATTTAAAAAAAAAGGTTTTTATGCAATAATAATTTTATGAACATAAATTTATCAATAATATTGGATATTATTCTTCTAGAACATATTCTACATATATAATTTAAATGGTTGGAGGTTTACTGCGGTGATGTTCTTGTTGTAACCCCCGAAATGAAACAATAGTTTCAAGATCCAATTTTTATTAATCCAGCCGACGTTTCGTCCAAGGTCTTGGACATACTCATGGCGATTTTATAGGTACAACACATTCAAAGCCGTATCTAATGTGCGATGGACAGGTCAAAAGCACCATAAATGTCTTTTTGCTCAAGTAAGAGGGACCAGAGGTCAACAAGGGGCCATTATTCCTGAATTATCAGAATAGAATGAGGAATGAAACGTCCTCATTTTGTGCTTAATTTTGCTCAGGTACGGGTTTCTATTCTGATAATTCAGGAATAATGGCCCCTTGTTGACCTCTGGTCCCTCTTACTTGAGCAAAAAGACATTTATGTAGCTTTTGACCTGTCCATCGCACATTAGATACGGCTTTGAATGTGTTGTACCTATAAAATCGCCATGAGTATGTCCAAGACCTTGGACGAAACGTCGGCTGGATTAATAAAAATTGGATCTTGAAAAGTTCTTGTTGTATCACTTTTCAAATCCTTGCTACAATCAAAAAAAGACTTTTCCATTTTGGAATTTACTATAAAACTCAACTGTGCTACGCCAATTCTAGAAGTATAGTGACCCAACCTCCGAAATGTGAGGGAAAAATATATTGTAACGAAACAGCCTAAACTCACGCCGGAATGTGTCGCTTCTGGAAACTTCCTAACGAGGTAGATTCTACGAACTGATGGATTTCCGGCAGACATAAAGAAACTCAGTGCATTTAAAACAAATTTAAACGGCATTGCTTATAACACTAGTTTTGAAATTATTACTTTAAAAATGAATTAAGTATTTATTTCTACGTGTACGTAAACTGACTATTAGTACAAATAAATAAGAAACATTTTTATATCAAATTATTCGTACATAAATGATTTATTGAATAAAAATCGTTTTTTCAGAAAACAATTTGTTATAATACGCTTTTAAAAAAAAAAGTAAAAAATAGAGAAAAAATGACTGAATTCAAACGTTTATATGTCAGTCAGTATCAAACATATAAAGTCTTATAAGCCACCATTTTAAAGAGAATTTCATAAGTTTTCTTTCTTATGAAGCAACGCCTATATCTAAATTCACTCAGAAAAAAGTTATAGCCAAAAATTAAAAAAAAAAGTTTTTTTAAAATTTTTCCATTTTTTTAACTTTGTGTTTTATATTTCATTAACAAAATTTTTTTTGACTTAAAAGATATCATTTTCATAGGAAATTTAATTCTCTACAAGAAATCTTACGGCACATATCTTCGAAAAATGCATAGTTTTTGCGCTATACCCGAAAAATCGAAAAGTGGACAAACTAACCATGTTCTCAAAAACGCATTGCTGTTTTCATTGCTGTTTTGTAGATTTTAATGAACCGATTAATAAATATTGCAAATTACTTGATTTCATCCCGGTTTCGGTAAGTTATTTCGAATATTTTGACGAATCTGATTTAAGGGTCGAACTTTAAGGGCAGTTTCCTCCCCCTCCAAACGCTTTTTAGTCCATATCAAACAGTATTTCTTTTATCCCTTCTCAAAATCGGAGGGGGACAACTCGAAACGTCCCTTCAGATAGTTGATTACTATTATTTTCGATTTTATAACGACCGAGGAACGTATTTAACATACATCACCGGCTCGACCCACACTCGTTTCTTCGGGTCGTTATCGTGAAGTCGTCGTGGGTTCGGCAGGGACGCGATTTATAACGGAGTCATGTTGTCAACTTTCCGAAGTAACACGTCGAAGTCTATAGAACTCGATAACAAAGCTAATGAGCAACAGTGGGAGTTTAGGAGAAACTTGGTAAAAATGGGACGTGCTTCGATTGGGTAAAGTAAAGACGAGTCGGGGTGTTTTTTCGACTTTCCCCTCAGTCGGATTCATACGGTTCGGCTCGAAACTTCTCGAAATTCGATGTATTTATAATTAGGTCGAATCTACGTTTATAGGGCGGGGGTGGCTATTTCGGGTTGAAGTCGATGTTAATATTTTATTTGGGTGGATCGATGAATGGAATAATTTTCTTTCCGTACTAAAATTGTCATAACGATCTACATGTTTCTAATGATATTCAAAACGGATGATACGAGAATCTACACTAATTATGAGCATAACACTGTTATGTAAAATACCAGCAAGGAACTGGAAGCAGGAGTTAAGGAAAGATTATAACAGACAATGGAGGATATTTAATGCGGATTTAGAAGGGCAAGAGGAACTCAAGGTGTAGTATTCGCTCTACAAGCGAAAAGGCAATAAAGGAAGGAATGAAAGGAATGGAACCAATTCGCTTTGTTTGATACAATGGATGTGAACGATGTGTGGAAGTATTTTTTTTATTAATTCCAGTTTTAATCAAACTTCCCAAAAATGAAAGTTTCAATCTTCCACTACAAACATTCGATTTTGGGTTTATTGGTTTTTAATCGGGAAATGCTATTTACTATACAAATATATTTGATTCTGATTTTATCGAAATGAATGTTTCCACGCAGATATATTGAAAGCATTGGTATATTGGTTCCTGGACGTGACAATATTTAATTGAAATTGAAGTACAAACATTATTAATCCAGTCAACGTAGTCATTTTTTGACGTTTTACGACATTAATTCATAACCGGATGGGAGTGGTCAAATGTTGTAGGCTCTGATTAGTTGATCATGCCTATATAGTTTTAAACATTGAAAAAGTGTGCATTAACAAATGGGAGGGGTCCAAAAGAATTTTTTTTGATACAGAGATACGGATATTTTGTCCGCGCTCTGCCAATTTGTTAAATTCGATCGTCTCAGCGCGAGCGGTTGCGAACTGCCATCCCCACTACTCGCACTTTAGCGTAGTCCGAGAGTACGTATACACCATTTATTCTGCATATACTGCATCATACAGTTTTTTTAACAATAAAAATCGTTTTTTTACTTTCTCATATGAGGTACTCATATATGAGAGAGTATTGTAATCGGGTCGATTTTTCGAAATTGAGTTATTAGCATTTCTGTACGTTTTGAGGTCCCCTGAGTCCAAAAAACAAGTTTTTGGAAAACCGTCTGTATGTATGTGTGTATGTGTGTATGTGTGTATGTGTGTATGTGTGTCTGTGGTAGGATTTTCTCAAAAACAAAAAACCACAAACGGTCAAAACTTTGTATTTAGACTTTGTACCATACCAAGACGTAAGAATAAGCTTTTCATTAAAATCGGCCAGGATAAAAGGGTTGTTTACTCTTGTCATTTTTCGGTTTTTTTGAATTTTTCTCGAAATTCGCTCCAAGAATTTTTTTTAAATTTTGAATATTTATTGTACGATTAAATACCTATAAAAAAGTTTCCTAACGATTTTGGCTAAATCTTCTGTGAAGGGCACTTTATACTTGTCAATTTTCGGTTTTTTCAATTTTTTTCGTAATCCATTCCACGAATTTTTTTTAAACTTTGAATATTTATTCTGCTATTGAATATGTATAAAAAAGATTTCTAACGTTTTTGGCTAAATCTTCTGTGAAGGATACTTTATACTTGTCGATTTTGGGTTTTTTGTATTATTCTCGGAATTCGTTACAAGAATTCTTTTTAAACTTTGAAAATTTATTGTGTAATTAAATATGTATAAAAAGGTTTGTAACGTGTTCGGCTAAATCATCTGTGAAGAGCACTTTATACTTGTGGTTTTTCGGTTTTTGAATTTTTCTCAAAATTTGCTACAAGAATTTATTTTAAATTTAGAATATATATTCTACCATTGAATTAGTATAAAATAAACTTTTTTTTTGCTTAAATTAACCGTATCTATTTCCCGTTTGGATTTGGCAAACGCATATTGAAACACCCTATATATGAGAAAGTACCCTGATGAACACATCACGATTTTTTTTCTAATAAACATTTTTAACTTTTGTAGAGATTTTGAAAAAAGGTATTAAAATTTTTAAAATTTTTCTTCAGTATTACCATCACCACTTCTCAAAGCTGATTCACATCCACTTCTTCCTTTTATGCTCACTGAAAGCGACAAGTAGATAATTCTGAGTGTATTATGAATAATTCTATAGGCCATATTAATAAATGAACACCCCTGTTAAGAGAATTGTTTTCCGGTATTTCTTTAGCTTGCACAACAAATTATGAACTGTCTCATGTCGAATCAAAATCGATTCGATAGGAGACATGACTAAATAAATTATGCACTTAAGGATCGAACTAAGTCAAAAGGTGAAGAAGGAGAAGTTTGGAGTTGAAGAAGTACATTTGTTGTGTTTTATGGAGTTTTTGGAAAAATATGCAAATGAACTTAAACAGTCACAAAAATATGCAAAATATGCCAAATAGGCAGTTTGCATAAATGCCCTTCTTTAGTGATAAGTAATATTTCAAATGTCATGGTCGTTGCAAGTTCTTTGAAAACGCCTTAAGAACACTACAATTGCAATAAGCAGCTGCTAATTGTAGTCTATTGGTTTATAAAATTGTAAGTATTAATACATGTAACTGTAACTCCAAAATTACCATAGCTAGAAATCTGTAAAAATTCCTGGGGCTGTACTAATACGAGGATAAAATGTACAAACTTTCAATTTTTTTAGAAAATTAATTTGTAACAAAGAAGTAGATCGTTCAATATCAAAAACACCATTCTATTTAGAAGGGAAACCTACACTCTTGTGCAGCAATGGTTGAAACTTGAAACTTGAGTATATCTTTAGCATTTATTTTGAAACATATTTTTATGAATGAGAGCAGTATATACAACCACATAATTAAGTCATGGGAGAAACGTGTATTTTCATACTTCGACTACTAAATGGTATGTTTTGTTTTCTCACGTCTGTTTATCCTGGAGGATAAACTAAACGTGAACGAAAACACGATTTAACCTTGGACGCGTTTAACATTAAACAAGTCGCGTTTGTTTCAGAACGTGATTTGTCGAATTTGGGGTTTACGTCATTTATTTACATTCTCGTATTGACATTGGTTTATTTAACATGTTTTACCATAACCACCTACCCCAAACCGAGCACACTTAAGATCCTATTACGTCCCTAAGCGTGACAATATGAACGACCCTCTGCGATCATAAAAACTTAAAGGAATCAAACATAGAGATAACCCTAATCCATATGTTTGTAAATGAGCCTAACACACCCACCAAAATAATACCAAAAAATAACATGGAAAGGTAATTGTGATTACAACAAAATTAACGTGATGGTTTGTATTTAATTAACTAATAGTATAAACGATAAAGGTAGGAGTATTTCAGGAGAAATGGAAATTAAAAATCATCAATCATCGAAAGGTGTAATTATATTTAACGAAGTTTTAATTGGTCACAGTGAGAATTTCAAAAGTAGCAGACAATGAGAATGTATATTACGTATTATGTATATAATGTATATATATATACAGGGTGTTAGGGGTTTGACTGCCTTTTTTTAATAGGTTTAAAAACCTTATATAACGTAGGTCCAAAAACCAACCGTTTTCGAGAAACGTCGAGTTATTTTGTCAAGGTATTTCACCACAACTTGGCAACACCGACAAGAAAGGAAACGTAAACATGACGTTTTTGGTGTTGGCTCTCGGTAAACATGACGTGTACACAGCTGATCGTGCGAGGTGAACTTTTTTGCGAACTCTTCCTAAATGCCGTCTTTACGCTGTACGTAACAGTAAACGAAATAATTGTAAGTGATTCCAATTGATTCAATTATGTAATTATTACACACAAGTGAGTATCTCTCAGTCAACACCCCATCGCATTGATGGGGTGTTCAATGCGATGGGGTGTTGACTGAGAGATACTCACTTGTGTGATTTGCTCCCCCATCTTAGAGCCATGGACTTCTTCATCTCGAAGATGTAATTATTACACTTGCATGTATAAGTGGTAAATCAATAGCGATCAGTAATTCAGGGCCACTAACAGCATTAGAAAAGGATCATGCTGTTATTGATATGTTGTAATTTTCAATATTTACCTGGTCATTACAGCATGTGTTCAGACTGTCCACCGTTGTTCTCTCACTTCAACAAATGTTCTACGGTTAGGCAGTCGCCGTTGAGGAAATCGTTCGTGATAGATACGACGTGCACTTGTAGGACTACAACGCGCCTACCCGTAAATTAATAGCATATCGTGATATTCACGTATACTGAACACACACTTAAAGGACCGAAAAATTTACACGCACCGAAAAGAAACCGTAACGATCACACGTATCTTTCGAATTCAAAGATGCACACTGTCACTGTCACTAGTGTCACTGCCTGGCTCTCATTTCGCGACGCGTGCGATACCTTCGCGGTGTTGCCACACCACATCGTAGCCATTTTATCGAGTTCTATTGATTGGAAAAAAAATTATTCTTTAAAGAAAAGATTGTTTTGTTATAAATTAAGCATAAATACATTAAAAGAATACATCTTATAGTCATTTCATGTACAAAATTATGTGACATTCTTTAATAAAACTGAATTTTCACACCTTGATATCAGAAGTTTGCTAATTTTTTTCTCGAAAACGGTTGGTGTCAGGACACCTGTTATATAAGGTTTTTTTTGTCTGTTTTGATGAATACTATCACCTACTTAAAAAAAGGCAGTCAAACCCCTAACACCCTGTATGTAGAATAGAATAGAATCCAATAGAGAACAGAGTGCAATGGAATATTCGGCTATATGTTGCTCTACCAAATACTTAAATTCCATTAGTTAGCATTCCAAGTTCTGCTGAAGTAGGAGCAATAAATTCATTATAGCACATATACCTGACTTTTCTGATCCAACAAAATATTTTGCTATGTGTCGCTCCTCGAAATACTTACATTTCATTGGTTAGCATACGAAGTTGTATTGAAGTAGGTGCAATAGGTTTCGTTATAGCACATATACCGAACTTATCCGGTCCAATAGAATATTTGTCCAAGTGTCGTTCTACGAAAAGCTTACATTTCATTGGTTAGCATAAGAAGTTCTGCCAAAGTAGGTGTAAAGGGTTCGTTCCAGCACATGACGTATTGAACTTGTCTTGTCCAATGGAATATTTGTCTGTGTTGCTCCACCAAATATATGTATATACTTCGTATTATTAATGTAATTTTGTAATGTTACGGAAGTTCGTAATTTATTAAATGTCATGAACGTTTCACCAAGCAAATTCACGCCCTATTAAATCAAGTTTTTTGTGGAAATTTAAGGTTGCATGAATCGATACATTAGTAATCCAGTTAAGTTGGCTAGCTCCCGTGACACACATCATTTATTTAGAGCACTGTAACGAGGATGAAAGACGACCGTATTGTGTGGACATGAAACTAAAGTGGTGTTACACCTACACAGTTTCAGATCATGTCGATCTGCCTGTGCTAATCTGAGGGTTAACAAATGCTCGACGTAATCCGTGAAGATTGCGGTCTTCCCTCGTTTTGTTCATTGAATTAAATGCAATAGTCACGTAAACCCGTCCCATAAAGTGTGGCCCGTCCTCCATCAGTATTCCACCCATTTACGCAATGACCACATCGCGTCGTAATCCGGCCTCGAAGAAAGTACGTACACTACTCCAGCTCAGTGATATTCCCGTAAAAAGCCTCCCTTTTATGATTGAATCTAAGATCGTAAAACTTGTGCCATTTCGACTCGTCGCATCGTGGGCGTGTTGCAGTAATGCGTCCTATTAATATTTATTAGCTATCTAAATTTCACGCCGAATTTAATTTGCCTTTTGGGAGAGGGATGCGGGTGAAGAAGAGGGAAATATTGCTGCGTTAAAATTAATGAGGCGTGAATTTAACATTTTAAAAGAAGGAAAAAGGTAAAATAACACCGGGACTTCAACGTAGCCATTCGAATTTGTCATCGGCAAATTTTACGGCGCTAATTGGGACCGGGTAATTAGGGGAAAAAATGACGAAAGGAAATTCGAGTACGCTTTACACTTCTTCCTTGTGATGAGTTTCGTATTAGATTATAACCCGGCGCTCGTTCCATCGGGTATTAAATTCGCGCTATAAATAACTGCGTATTTTCAATTTTCACCTTTCAACGGTTCACGAAAATAGCCCAAACGGTGTCCAGACGCGTCAACGCAGCTCTAATTAATGCACCGTTTGAAAAACTAAAATGGAAATGAGCTGGATATTCAAAAATAGTTAAGTATACTTAAGCCTTAAGTAAAATGACAAACAGCACCATTTAGAAAACATTTAGAAAGCTCGTGACACTTCAGTTGAACAAGGATAAGAAAACTTGAAAGGTTTGTCACCTGTAGAACAAGCCAGTGTCTTTTTAGTTCATGGGAGGTAGAAAAACATTTGTTGCAATGTGAGCATTTAAAAGGTTGCTCATTTATATAAATTCATAAGGGAACTTTTTTACTAAAAGAGTTATAAAAACATTATTAACGAAATTGTCTCCCGTAACGCCAAACTCGAAAGATTCTTTTGGATATAGCGCTCTGAATAGCAACATATTACATGCGCATGCGTCCACCGCAGCATACGAATAGGTCACATGACGTTATAATTAATAGATAAAACACATTTTGTTTCTACAATATGTTAGTTTATGAACTGATTTGTGGGCACTCTAATTTGAGTTAAATTTATTTGAAAGTTTACAACAATTTGTTTAGAACTTAGTTAATAATTACCCCGTGTACTTTAAAAACATAAAGAAAGTCATAAATTTTAATAGCCAATTTATAGACCGTAAAAAGAGTTTTTAGATAATGTACTTTGGGGATTTTTCAAAATTTTTAGTCTAGCGGGTTTAAGAATAGGAGGAGGATGACGTATACTATCCCTCATAATTTTTAGCGCGTTACAGCTGGGTTAATATAAGAAATATATAAGACTCCAACAAGCCAACGAATTTTAAAAATCATCAATTCTTCACAATATAATTATTTCTTTTAAAATCCTCAGTAGCAGTTCACTATCATAACGGTCACTATTCCCTTTTGTGTAACAAACACTATTCAGTGCCCAACAATTGTGCAATGTGCACTATTTGATCCCAATGACCTCCAGTGACTCTTTATGTCACTCCTTTGAGTAGTGTACTCAAGGTGCAAACTGAAGAAGACAAGAAAGAATCCAATTACTATAGGTCCAACCTGAAAAAGCAAGAAGGAAGGAATTGCAGGTACTCTAGATGTGAGCTGAAGGAAGCAAGAAGGAATCTAAGTACTCCAAATGCTAGCTGAAGTAAACAAGCAAGAAGTAATTGTAAGTACTCCAGATGCAATATGAAGGAAGTACTAAGAAATCTAAGTAGTACTTCATGTGTAAGCTAAAGGAAGCACGACGGAATCTAAATACTTCAGGTGCAAACTGAAGAAGGCAAGAAGAAATCTAAGTACTACAGGTGCAACCGGAAGAAAGCAATAAAGAAGAAAATGTAGGTACTTCAGATAAATGGTAAGTGTAGATAAAGTGTAGTAAGATAAAGAAGGTAAATGTAGGCAAGCTGAAGGAAGCAAGACTGAATCTAAATACTTCATATGTAAGGGCGAGTTTACATAGTGCGAGTTGCTGGGCTAGCCAGTAGATAGTAGCTGTACTTTACGAGTGGGGGACGAAATAGGCAAGCTGCTCACCTATTTACAAGAAGTAAGGGCGAGTTTACACAGTGCGAGTTGCTGGGCTAGCCAGTAAACAGTAGCTGTACTTTGCGAGTGAGGAACGAAATAGGCAAGCTGCTCACCTATTTACACGAAGTAAGTAGCTCTACTGTGTTTCTGGACAGTGAGCTTGCAGGTCTTGAAAGAGAGTGCTATATGTCGGAAGTAGTACGAAAAATTGCGATCCACAAGGCAATACAATCTTTTTCCATAACTTTGTTCGAAGAGTTGGTTAAAGAAATTGAAAATGATCTGACAAGAAAAAGAAACAGACGGATTTGGGTCCGAAATTGGTTGCAAAAGATATCAGGAGCTACAAACATGCGATTATGAGGGAGCTATATCATCAGGACCCTCGTGAATATCAAGCTGTTATGCGATTGACACCTTCACAGTTCGAAATTCTTTTAAATTCAAATGCCAGGTACTGTACTATGCGTTCAAATTAAGCGAATAGGATGCGAAATACTGACTTCAGTCTCGTGGCGGAAGGCAAGTGGCCAGTAAAATCAAAAAATATTCAAGTAACTCGCATTCAGTAGCTGCCCATCCTTGCAGAGACAGTAACTCGGCGGATCTGTTTTTATAAAAACAGTACCTGGCATACAGTTACTGGCCTTCTCCACTGACCCGCTAGCTCGCACCGTCTAAACGCACCTTTAGTTCTCCAGGTGCAAGCTGAAGGAAGCACTAAAGAAGGAAATGTAGGTACTTCAGATGCAAGCTGAAGGAAGCAAAAAAGATTCTAAGTACTTTTGTAAGCTGAAGAAAGTAAGAAGGAATCTAAGTACTCCAGGTGCAAGCTGAAGAGAGCGAGAAAGAAAGAAATGTATGTACTCCAGATGCAAGCTGAAGGAAGCAAAAAGGAATCTAAGTACTTCCTGTGTAATCTGAAGGAAGTAGGAAGGAATCCAATGACCGGAAGGAAACAATACAGAAGGGAATGTAGGTACTCCAGATGCAAGCTGAAGGAAGCAAGACGGAATCTAAGTACTTCATATGTAAGCTGAAGGAAGCAAGAAGGAATCTAAGTACTCCAGGTGCAAAATGAAGAAGGCAAGAAGAAATCCAAGGATTACAGGTGCAACCTGAAGCAAGTAAGATGGTAGGAAATATAAGTACTCTAGGTGCGTGCTGAAGAAAGCAAGAAGGAACTTAAGTACTCCAAGTGCTAGCTGAAGTCAACAAGAAAGAAGGAAATATAGGTACTCCAGTTACTTCAAATACCAGATACAGATAGGTACATTAAGCACTTCATGTATAAGCTGAAGGAAGCAATAATCAAAGAATGCAACATCAAAACAGTGTTGTACAACACAACTAACGGAAATAATTTTAGTGTTGGCAGATTAGTCAGCCTTCTGTAAGGAATTATAAGCCAATCTAAACCAGAACTATATGATATTTAGTTTTATAAAATAAAGTATGGTTTCCTTGAATATTAATTAATTTAAGAAGGGTGCTGTTTTGCTAGATTTTAGCATCTTGGAAAACGCACATGAATGTTTGTAATCATTTTAATCGGACGACAAATTCCCAAAATTACCATTTAATCTGCCACTTACTGAATGAACAAACATCCATAATAAATCAGTATTTATTGATCAGATCACAGGTAAAGTTTTCAAAGCGTTGCATAATTATGTAATGATTAATAATTGTGGTGATTACTGTTGACAACTCATAATTAATGTATGTATAATTTAGTTTGTTTAAATATTTAGAATAATTCAAGTGAAGTTTCGACACACAGTCCCAATATTTGATTTTACCTACAGATCTCATCAATTAATTCGGTTTTTTCCCTTCTCTAATTTATCAATAAACCTCTCTTGTTTTTCAATATTAATGCAATATCTCCCGTAAATATTGATCAGGGATATTTAAAAGGTCACGTACAATTTACGGCATAAAACCCGAGTAAATATTATCCCTCTATATAGTCTCAGAGTAAAGGAGCGGCTGAGGGAAACTCCGATGGCTCGGAATAACAATATCCGAACACGGGATTAATAATTGAGGTGATGAAGTGGTTTCGGTTGAAGAAACGCGATTATTTCAGCGGGGGCGTTAATAAGAGCGCGAAACGGTAGAGAGGAGAGGAAAAGGTGGGCTCGGAGAAAAAGTAGGGACGAAAATTAGCCCGCGGGAAATATGGGGAGTGATAAAACGTTAAAGTATGCGTGTTAAAAATGCCGGCTCGGTAATTTATCGGCGAGAGCGCCGACGGCTCCGCAAATATGGCTTAACGGAGGTGCCGCGACTTAAGCGGAGGGTTCAGGTGAGGGTGAACGGTAAGTCGCTTGCGGTTGTTTTGATACGAGACGTTTGAAAATCTCTCACACGAAACGTATTTGCTTTTGTCACAGGAACGCGACGTGAGATTTTAAAATTTTAGTTGCTTGAATACCAAATTGCAAGTCTCCTTTCGTTCTAATTAACTCTGGTCACCTAGCACAAAGGTAGAGCTTCTAAATAGATTTGTTCACATTTCATTGGTAGATTCAGTTTCCATTGACCTCAAGCTGCTTGAAAACTGGGAAATGAATTTAGAACGCTATTTCAAGCAATTCGATTTAATTTTCAAATAAAAACTGTGTAAGTGTTCGGTTGTTCCCTTTAATTTAACTCCTGAATTATATTTTATACCAATCGAAAACCCTCTTTATATAATATAAAACATATACATTACCATCTTGCATGACTCATGTTAACCTAGTTTTGACATTTGAATTAGAGAGACATTAGCATCGACCATTCAGCATAATAATGATACCTTTCCAATAGTCGAGAGGGAATGAGGGTGCGAACAAGAACAAAGCTTTGAACACGAATCTTTTATGTGATTGAAAAGGCAGTTTAGTTTTCCGCCGGAGGTTGTCTTCAACTTGCATATAAATTGTATCAAGGGCAAGGTAGAATTGATATAATGTAAGCCTTTTTGAGATTTAAAATTTCTGCCCATATACTAAAATTCAAATCGTGCTAGTTAAAACCAGGATATTTTAGATTTCTGACTTTCTAACGTTGTCGACTGACACGAAATGCTCGAAGGATTTACCAGAATAGGATTAGTATTTTTCATAAATTACTAATTTTGAAGACTTCCCGTTTGCAAATTCTATGCTTATTGAGGCGAGGTTGTAACGTTGTTGCCTATTTGAATCTGCGTTGTTTCGAATTTCGAGATATCAGGAAAAGAAACGGAATACTCGGGTCCCAGATTCTACAGGGTTTACTCTCTTTAAGGCTCCACGGTTTTAAACTCGGGAAAATCGAAAATAAGTGCAGACCTCGGAAAGTAAATTAATTATGTCATTCCGGAAAAAACATATTCCCATTTACAAAGTACGACATTAAATTAGTCGTAGAAGTTAAATTAGGCAATCGAAAATAAGTAACTTTGAGAATAAATTAAATTATTTCATTTTGGCAAAATCATCGATTTCCATAGTTTACATTAGTTTACATAGTAAGACATTAAGTTAGTTACAATGAGTCAATGCGGCCTGTAACTACAGTGAAACTAAGGTAACTATGTAGGGAAAACACCGGTCGTTACAGTTGTCAAACACATCTAGTTATTATTAAACCTAATGAAGCAGTTATGCCTAGAATACATGCAGCCAGCAAATATCAGCAACTTAATCTAGTGCTGAGGCGTTTATACCATGCAATCACAGACCATTAATATAACTAGACCCGGTGTTCCCATTAGAAACTGATCTTTGTTTACATGCCAACATAGCCGATAGGCGCGGTGTAAAGGGGGAAGAAAATATGGCCGCCTTTGACGAATTTTGACAGCGTACAAAGTAGCTATCCATAGGCGTATTCTAAATTTCTTAATTTCTAAATTTCTAATTAAATTTCTAAATGTTCTAAATTTTTAATTATTGAATTTAGAAGAAAGTTGAAGAGAGGAAAAAGTTGCAGAATCTATTTTTACATAAAATGGAATAGGTTATAAATTCAAAAATTTATTAGCGGTTTTGCCAAATAGTAATAAACAAAAAATCGGCCCAAAACAGTGTTTTTTTAACTTATTATTTTAGGCACTTTAAAATGTAGTTAGGACTTCCATATCACAGGTACAAAATCCTCAAGTTATAATAAAAGAATCGAGTAAATTTCGTTTCGATCGGATTATTAGAGTTTGCACAATAATTTTGCAATCCAGAAAAATCGGAAAATATTGAAAATTTTCAAAATTGTTTAAATTTTTTTCCACTATTCGATTTTAATAAAACTACAGGTCATATATAAGAGGGAACAAGCTTTCATGTACTTTTGTCAGAATTAAAAAATATTTATTAGAACGGATACAGTCATTGTTTAAAGTTGGTGTCGTTTTTTTTGCTTATAAACAAATAGATTATCTCGGCGAATTTTTTGTTAACTGAAATTCTGAAAACATAGCAGGAAAGTACTCGGAAAAACGCTTCTTTTTATCCATAATAAGTTGCTATTTTGCTCCTTAGCTTCTGAGATATAACTCCTCAAAGGTGTTTAGTGTTTAATAAAATGGTTAATAATGGTTAATAAAATTACTATTTTTTCTCATATCTTAAGAAATAATTGTTTCTCACAGTAACCAGTATAATATTTTTGTTGAAATTTACATTGAAAAGATTGAAATTTAAATTCAAAAAATGTCTCGCTTCGAATTTTGACAAATTCATAAATTTGACATTTCTATTAAACACAGTTACATGGTAGAAATTAATTACCTTGTAGTACTTTTAGGTTCAAAAATTTGATGCATCAGCAATGAAACAGCATCTCTCTTAAATATCTAGCATTGTCGGTTGCACCTATTTTAGACACAAAATCATCTTTATTGAACTGTTTTGAGCAAATATAGGACGATTTTGTTATGTTATCATTTTCGCAAAGTCCCAAAACAGAAATCCAAATATTTCTTTTAATTGGATCTGCTGGAAACCTAAAATAATAACACTGATAGAACGCCACTGAGATGATACATAACCTCAAAAAATTTCATTAATAAATTTCTTTATTTACGTATGAAAAGACAATCCCGAGGCTTTCCCTGCATCGCTATAAACGTTGCATATCTTGCACCTATTAACCATTGTTAAATGTTTCCTATTTTTATCAAAATTACTCCCGGTTAGTTTTGGTTTGGTTAGGTTAGCGGGTGACAGACTAGGACGCGTTGTTGCCACGTGTCGTCTCATAACGAAAGTCTATATTATTTTAGATTTACGTACAACTGACCAACCACAGGCGAAGTAGGCTGGATGTATAAGCAAATCGTAAGCGAGAATTCTTCATTTGCATTCATGCAACAGCGCAAAAAAACGCTTAGAATGTGCTAAGATCTTGTCAATACATTATTTTGTAAACAAACGGGTCTAGTTATATTAATGGTCTGTGCATGCAATAGATTGTTGGGAAATGTATGAAACCCTTTGGAATCAATTGGTTATATTCAGATCCGCGAGGTAAAGTCGGAAAATTCGCGATCTTTACTCGTGATGGTCGGAAAATTCGCGGACTAATCAGTGGCTCCCACGGTCGATCGGTAACTACTCTGCGAGTATGGGAAGGCCGGGAAATTCGCGATTATAATTCGCGAAATTCGGAAAATCCGCGATTCCTATTCGCGAAGTTCGGAAAATTCGCGGATTCATCATTTGTTGAATCAAAATGAAATTTCATGTTTGGGCAGGACTGGGACAGTCAAGATGAAACAGCTGGAGTAAAAATTAGTGGCTTACCCATTTGTAATGTCAGATATGCCGATGACACCGCACTTATAGCGGAAAACATAGATGATCTCCAGAGAATACTGAACAAAGTCGTAGAAGTGAGCGAAGAATTTGGGCTAACACAACGCAAAGAAAACTAAATTCATGATTATTACAAAGAAACCTATTGCCAATATTAATCTGTATGTGAAGAATGAACGGATTGAACAAGTAAGAAATTTTAATTATTTAGGGACGAATATAAACGAAACAAATAACTATTCTAAAGAAATCAGAATAAGAATAGAAAAATCCAGAAGCGCCTTCAACAATATGAGACAAATATTGTGTAGAAGAGATTTAAGCTTAAGTTTGCGAGTGAGGATGCTTAAATGCTACGTTTTCTCGGTCTTCTTGTACGGGGTGGAGGCTTGGACTTTAAATAAACAATGCATGAATAGATTGGAAGCCTTCGAGATGTGGGCGTATCGGAGAATTTTGAAAAATTCGTGGCAAGATAGAGTGACTAACGAACAAGTACTTGAAAGAATCGGCAAACAACGAGAAATAATAGATACCATTAAAATAAGAAAATTGCAGTACCTGGGCCATACTAAGCGCGGCGAAAAATATAATTTGCTACAATTGATTATGCAGGGCAAAATTCAGGGTAAACCGAGCATAGGGAGGAGACGGATGTCCTGGTTGCGTAATCTTAGGGAATGGTTTGGCTGCAACTCCAACCAGCTGTTTCGTGCTGCGGCCTCAAAGATACGAATTGCATTAATGGTTGCCAACCTTCGTAGCGGAGATGGCACGTGAAGAAGAAGAAGAAGGGAGAGTAAATCCTTATCGAGTCGGTCAGAGGAGTCAGATAGGCATTATGGAAGTTTATGCGTTGACTATTATAGTCAATAGTTAATAGTGTTAAATAGTATTTTTTGGTGAAATGTTCGGTAGATTTGTTATTGGGAAAATTACGGGGGTAGTTTTGCTTTAAATTATTACACGGTTGGAAACTTATCTTTAAGGTTTCAGTTACGTGTTGTAATATTTTGGTACATTTAAGAAGAGAGCGGAGTCCCATAAAATATGAACGAGAGCGCCTGAATTTGTCCTACTTTTGTTTTTTCTCTCATGATTCGTTTTGTCGTTTCATTTTTTACGCGCACCGAACGACTCCGGTTTCCCAAAACCTCCATCCCCATTCGTATCGTAACGTTATCCGTCTCATGCCGTTTAAACGAAAAAAACAATCGCTATTTATCCCTCTCCTTCCCCTAAACCCAAAAAAACGTCTCCACCTGACGGTCCCTCCGGTCGAAAACTTTCCCTAGGAAAAAAAAAACAGTGCACTTCAATTAAATGGGATCGACGGACGTGGAGGCGATCTATCGCACCCCCGGGAATACTTAGCACGGTCCGTCACGGAATTTTCGTTCCCGTAAAAAAAATATCGTTGCCGTTATTTTGAGGCGTAGTCAAAGGCGACGGGGAGTTCGGGGTCGCGGGGGTGGAAAATTGAGACGGACGACATCGATTCGATCGCGATAACGACGAGTTGTCGTGTGACAGACGTGCGGATCTTTCCCGGGACGGACGGGATGTTGGGGGTCTATTTTAAAAAATGTATAACGCCACGCGAGGCGCTGCGACTAGTCGGGAGTTCATTACGTGATTCAATTTAATACTCAAAATTTTTGCGGTTACGTTCACTAATTAAATTATAAACCAGTTACAAAATGTATAGTCAAACGTGAGATACGGACGCACGGGTAAGGTCAGTTGGGAAAAGGTCATAATCAACGCAAAACCGATAACAAGTGATTGTAGGGTGTTATTAATTAATTGAAATGACAAGAAATGAAACACTTTAAGTTTAACAAAACTGTGATGTAATTCATTGCAAAAGTAATGTATAAAAGCTCCCATAACGAAGCTACGCTCTCTAAATGAAGTGTGGTGCTTTACCTCCTCGCTACACAATCTACCCTTTCATCTGCTCAGCATGACACGTCATGCTGAGATTTTCAAGACTCCGCGTTGAAGTATGTTACGACCTTCTTCATCTCTATAATAGAGCTACAGATTTATCTATTCTACAGCTATTTCTAGAGCTCCTAAAGTATAACTTTGATAGAAGTAGAACTAAACTTGTACTGCTAGAGTACGAGAAGGCAAAATCCAACTGCACTATACTAGATACGTTCTCTATACGTTGTTCTAGAGCTCCTAAAATATAACTTTGATAGAAGTAGAACTAAAGCTGTACTGTAAATTCCAACTGCACTATACTAGCGTTGTTCATGTGATGTAATGGGTTTATGTGGAAATGATTAATTTACAGTGTACCGTTTGAATTAAACCTTTTTTTGGCTAATTTTTATTTTATTTCACTTCAAACTTCAAACAGGATTTTATATAAAACCCGAAAGGGACCCAGTAATTGGAAAACTAAGTAGCAAATTACAAAAAACCATAGAAACTACTTGAATTCAAAAAAATTGGTTGTCTGTAAAGTCGGTTTACAGACGATAATTTTACGTGATAACGTCATAAGAAAACATTGATGAAAAATTGCATTGAATTATTATGACTAAATTATCATTGATGTATTATATTATAGAAGGTTTTTTTCGCACTGCGGTTGGCCGGTCCAACTGGTCATTTTAGACACATTGTTACGACATGTGTGAAGTTGAACATTAATATTGTCACACGCCTGAGGGCCTAGGGCCCAAAGGGAGTGCTCAGGTTGGGGGTGGTAGCTCGGTAGAGATGGTAAAAATACAGGGGCAATGCTAATAAGGTTTATTGAAGACTAACATACAGGGGAGAGAGAGTGGGCCCTTATTAAAGGGCGGTAAGATAAGGAAAAAAATATATAAGTTAACAATACAAAAAAAGCAGAATTAGAGTGGTGTAAAGGTACAATGCTTACATTAATCCCTAGGGAGCCTGGAGAGGGACGAGGGTCTCCCAATGGCGAACACCAGGGGGGACAACCCCCCCGTAGGGGTGGCCGGCAGGGCCACGGGCGGCGACACGGGTTGCGGGTGCTTGATCGACTGAACTCCTGATCGATCTGATCGATTCGTATAAATAGTTCTCGTTTGTTGACAAACGTGCCCGCCCGAAGGTTGTCGGAGCCGTTCAGTGCTGACTTGGAGTATTAACATGGATACGACCCAACCTGGTTTCGCCTAATTGGGGTCACTTCGTGACAATATCTTGAACCTTACATGAAAAGCTGCACAGGATAATTGTTTTCATTGAATACTAAATGAAAGCAGTCGACTTTTTACGTGATCATTTATATCATTCATAATTTTTTAGTCGAAATCGTAACATAACCTATTATTACTGCACTCGTTGACCGATGCAAGAAGAAATATAAGAGATTATGTAGCTAATCAAACTCTTAGAATGCAAGAATTAAATACCTTATTGACGTAATTGTTATTGTAATTGTAATAAGCTATGGTATGCACAGTAAATACTTAGATAACGTTATAAATAATAGTCGGCAATACCGCTAACGTCCAGCTGTGTACTGTCGCCGTCGCCGCCGACAGAGTGGAAGGGAGATGGATGCGTCAACTCACTCCCGCATGGCTCACATTGGTTGCGTGGTGCCTGTCTCTCTTTCACTCGGACGCTGTAGTGGAAGAGAAATAGATGCGTCGCAAGGCAAACGCTAAGGTCGATCTCTGTCGCTTATTCTCGCTCTCGCTTGCACGCATGTGTCTGGCGTAACGTTACAATGTTGTCTGGGACGTGTAGCCCGCACATCGATTTATAAGACGGTTATCACGTCAAAACATCAAGACAATGATATCCATTACGATAAGTATAAAGTGATAATTGGTTTCAAAATTTATAAGTTGGTAGAAATATGACGAATTCAAATGAATTAAGTGCCAGGATTTTAAACAAAATACGAAAAGTGTCCAGTATCTAATTGGAAAGCCAATACTGCTACAAGCAACGTTAGTAACAACCCTAATTCACAAAGTTGGTCAATGTTCAAGAAGCTCAAGGCAGTAGAATTCACAATGACAAATTTAAAATGATATTTCCCTTCGAATACCAAAAGTTTGTGAAATTGTGACGAGTTCAACAGGACTAACAGGATTTTATATAAAACACGAAAGGGGTCCAGTCCCTTTGGAATTGGAAAACTGAGCAGCTAGTTACAAAAAAACCATATAAACTACTTGAATTCAAGAATATCAATTCAGCACGTTAAATATAAACCGACATTTCGCCTCAAAATTTATAACTTGGTGGGAATATGACGATTTCAAATGAATTATACGAAAAGTGCCCAGTAACTAATTGGGAAACAAAGTACTGCTACAAGCAACATCAGTAACAACCCCAGTTCACAAAAATCGGATAATTTAGAAAAGCTCAAGGCAGTGTAATTCATATCGACTAGTTCAAATTGATACTTCCCTTCGAAAAAAAGAAATTTGTGGCAGTGTGTCGTTCTGAAATGAACTAAGGGGATAATTTGGCATGAAACACGAAAAGTCAATGGAAAACTAAACACTGCTATAAAGAACCATAGAGACTGCTAGAATTCAAAAATAAGTTTAGGTCCAAACAAAACACAACAAATGAAAATTCACCATAACGAGCAAATAGTGATTAATAATATAGTGATAATTGTAGGGCCAAGTAATTGGAAATCTAATCACTGATACAAGAAAGCAGTCCTACTTCAAAAATGAGTAAAAGTTGAAGACAGTAGAATTCAAAACGACAAATTCAAAATGATATTTTTCTATTAATACCAGAAGTTTGTGGAATCCTGACGAGCTCAAATGAACTAACAGGATTTTACATAAAACACGAAAACGGCACAGTAATTGGAAAACTAAGCAACAAACTACAAAAAATCTTAGTAACGACTCGAATTCAAAATTGACTCAAAATTAAAAAATATCACTACAGTAGAATTCACCACGATAAGTGAACGAATAGTGAAGTGATCTCTAGAGAGAGTCGACTGTATGTAGATATCTCTCGTAACTCGAGGGTGGCTGCGGAGATGAATCTTGTCTTCAGGTTGTAAGGCTGAAGACGGTCTTGTTGATTGAAGATCAGGGCGTGACGTGATCTCCTTGAAGTTCTTGTAGGCGGAGATCAGGGCGTGACGTGATCTCTTGAAGGTCTTGTAGTTTGGAGAGAGGGCGTGACGTACTTCTCCGGGTTTGGATCTGAGGGCGTATCGTGCAGATCCGGGGTTTTGAGGTTCTAGTAGTTTGGAGAGAGGGCGTGACGTACTCTCCGGGTTGAAGTTTGTTAGGTTTTGGGTTGTGAGGTTAAGTGGCGTGAAGAAAGATCACAACACACTGTCGTTTGAGCATACTAGGGTATACTGGTTTATTACCAAAATTTTACAAGCTTTTATACATCTTCAAATTACATTGGTTAAATGGCAAATTAAGTTTTGTTATCTTTCGGCGTTCTAGATCGTAATCCCTGACCTAGCTGTGTGCTTGACCTTACGGAGCGCGTTTGTTATTATATTACGAGAACTGGTGTTATGCTTGCGTGACTGATTGTTGTTGTAAGATTTTGAAATTATCACTTTGATCCGCGCTCTTTCGTCCACCTAAGCGACTCAGTTGTTTTAATACCCTCTTTAATAGTTATTAATTACTTAATAATTGATTACTTTATCAGCAAGCACACTAGATTATTTTCCTGACTAAGTTGTTCTAATTAATGTTTGATTACTTAATTTGCAAGTAGAATTTTCACCTAAGATGTTTTTAATAACAAGTTGCTCTAGTTCTATTTAATGGTTATTAATCCCTAATTGAAGATTATGTTCCCTAAATTCCCTATTAAATCCCTACAACCCTACTTAGCTCTCTTTTATGTTGATCGTAGAGTCAACATCAAGGTCGACAAGTGCAAATTGATATTTCTATTCGTAAACCAGAACTTTGTGGAGGTATGTCGAGTTCAAATGAACTAACAAGATTTCGTACAGAAACACGAAAAGATTCCGGAAAATTTTAAACTGCTACAAATAACATTAGAAACATGTTCAATTCAAAAATAGGTCAAAATTCAATAAAAGTCGCATTAACAATATGGAGTTATTTGTGTATTAACTACCTATTTTTAAAGTATTGTTTTTTGATTCGGCGCTGAAGAAAAAAGTTAGAAGGAACTACTAAAATAGAAATATTATCTAAAGAAGTGCATAATTATATCCTTGACCAATAT
Organism: Cryptocephalus moraei; assembly: GCA_946251905.1. Lineage (NCBI taxonomy): Eukaryota > Metazoa > Arthropoda > Insecta > Coleoptera > Chrysomelidae > Cryptocephalus > Cryptocephalus moraei. The sequence goes on from OX276455.1 coordinate 11,754,766, forward strand.
GGTAACCTTCTTATTCTTACATTAACAGTTAATTAAGTAATATTCCTATTTATTGAGGCACAATACGCGACAGCCATCATGTGGCTGTACTTTTGCTTCAATACTGTATTTTACATTTTATTTTATTTTAATATAACATTACAATAGATTATAGATAGATTACAATAGATTATAATAAATGGAAAAATGTAGGAATACTTTTGGGAAACTAATTTTGATCATTTCTACTCATTTGAAACTTCAATTCACATTGAGGGGATGATATATTTGAAGAAGGTTGTACAAAACGCTTACGACCCACGCTTTTATTTGGTTACCAGGTGATACAATCTTATGTAGAAAAAATTGAAACACCCAATATTAAACTTGATCTGCGACAAAGCGACCTTAACTGCGCCCTTCAGTCTTTTTCTCGTGCCAGCGAACAACTCCAATGAATAAGTACGAAGTCTGGAAATTATTAAAGTGATACCGGCTGAGAAACTAATAACACCCATTCGCTCTCGTCGCCATAAAGTAGTCATGAACACAAGACTCCACACTCGAAATTGGTGTCAAAAGTTACGTAATCTAATACATAATTAAAGCAACGGATGCAAGGTTTATCTATTAATACAGGAGCACTTGCCTTGAGGTTAATTAGGTATCTACCAATTTAATATCGTTTTTGCGGTGATTGCGGGTATTTCTTTCTGTTCAAATTACATTATTGGCGACGTAGGGAAAGCCGTAAAGGTCTAATTTCGCTGGACCGAACGAACGGGATAAAAATCTGTTATTGTGTTATTGTGCTCGTCGACCACTAAAGATCGAGTTTAATGAAGAAAAGGGACGAACCGGGACTCTCCCTTCACCACACTTCGGAACGTCGTCGCCATCGCGTTTAAAATAACTCGAAAGCCCTCGTATTCAAATGGCCCTTCTAGAATTTAATTCCTCCCGTCTCTGACTCGTCCCGTTGTTTTCCTATTTCCCTCCGAATCTAATCAGAAAAATTTGCATTTCGGTAGGTACGCCGGACGGGGAGAACTTTCCCCGGCAATTATTTAAATAATCGAGTTGGATAACGAACGTCGCATTCCCGCGAAGTTTTTATATCGGACGGTATGTAAATATTGGCTCTTACTTTCACGTGAAATCCATTCAATGCGACAGAGGGCCGTCAGCCACCCACCTCTCCACAACGAAATTAGGGCGTAAGTATGGAGCTTTTCAATGAACTGAGACCTCAATTGAGTCTGCCGATAATTTGGAGAAGTGTGAGATGTATGTGATGTACATAATGAATCTAGACCGATGAAGCAACGTACTTGAAGCTTTGGTGTACCGGGCGTGTCTGAAATAACCCTAATCTCAATTGTACGTACACTAGAATGTGAGTGAAGAGAGTTTCCTATGAATTTTTCGTCAAAATGTCGTACTAAATTTGACTTTGAAAAAAAATTTAAACAGCATTTGAAAGTTGACTAAACAATTGTATTAAAAATTTAAAAAAGTAATCGTAATGTTTTAATCAAGTTGAAAAGGGAAATTCGGGATTTTGGATTGTAACGTTTAAATAACTATGGTTAGCTAATTACAACTTGGAAAACATGCACTTCTACTATCACATTGGTAATGAGATAAATGCCACTTTTCTATCATTGTCTGCTTTCTTCATATGTGCTAACGTCGTTTGTTCCTACTGCAGCTTTTCCTTCAAGTTTCTGAGTTGATTTTCCTGTTTTTCATATATCAACTTCTGCCTCATTGTTGCTAAGTGACCAAACCAGTTTACAACACCTTTACCTGAAGTAACTCCTACGTTCTTTTCCTTTATCTTTAGTGCCACATCTTCCTGCAGAAATTTCTCTCTATCTTATTACCTCTTTGGTGTTGCCATTCTTATAGACCAACCAGCAGAGCTCTAAATATGGTCATTTTTGCATTAAAAAAAAGGTTAAAATGTATGCAGGGTGTTAAGGTATGATTCGTAAATGAAAAGGGATAAAATCATAACCACGAATTATTGTTTATAACAAAATGGCAGCCAAAAAAAACCGTAAAATATTGCAAGAAAATAAGTTTTTTCTGTTTCTTGCAGAAACTATAGGAGATATCGTCTTGACTACAATGAGTCGTACAGCAACCCTGTAAGTGCGTTTTTCGCAGAAAAAAAAAACGAAAAAACTAAAAAAAACCGCGTTTTTTGAAAATTCGTATCTCCTACAAATATGAACCTACAGGACGCGCTCTTTGGGAAATAGTAGCTGTTGATATGCTTATTAAACATGTAAAAATCTGGACCCTATCGGATGTATTGTTTGGCAAATATTCCCGTTTAACTTTTTTTGGGCCGATTTTTCACTTGCTCATTCTTGCTCGTACGGAGGTCTGATCGTAATTTAAAAATGTTTTGGAAACTTCAGAAACTTAGCTAAAAATCTACCTATTTACAGAATCTACAATTCTACCTATTTGTTACAAAGCCGTTAAAATGGTCTAAACCGCATTCGAAAATTGAGTAAAACGGAAGAATTTGCCCTAGTGCCGAAGATTCTTCATCAGATTCCACGCGGAATACCCCCGTTCATTACCACCGCGCTCGACACTAGCGCGAATTTTTCCGCTTTACTCAATTTTCGAATGCGGTTTAGACCATTTTAACGGCTTTGTAACAAATAGGTAGAATATACGATTTTTAGCAAAGATTCTGAAGTTTCCAAAACAGTTTTCAAAATTACGATCGGACCTCCGTACGAGCAAGAATGAGCAAGTGAAAAATCGGCCCAAAAAAAATTAAACGGGAATATTTGCCAAACAATATATCCGATAGGGTCCTGATTTCTACCTGTTTAATAAGCATATCAACAGCAACTATTTCACAAAGAGCGCGTCCTGTAGGTTCATATTTGTAGGAACTACGAATTTTCAAAAAAACACGTATTTTTTAGTTTTTTTCGTTTTTTTTTTCGACAAAAAAAGCACTTACAGGGTTGTGGTAGGACTCATTTTAAAGCTTTTTAAATTCTCTACAACTTTTGCGTTATAGTCAAGACGATATCTCCTATAGATTCTGCTAGAAACAGAAAAAAACTATTTTCTTGCAATATTTTACGGTTTTTTGGCTCCTATTTTGTTATAAACAATAATTCGTGGTTATGATTTTATCCCTTTACATCTACGAATCATACTTTAAAACCCTGCATACATTTTAACCTATTTTTTTATTGCACCAGAAAATCTCTACTAGTGGCCTATTAAGAATATTGAAACTTGGTGTTTTCTCGATGTTAGTTTATTTAATTTTTTGATATAATTATGGCTGCTTGTATTGTCTTCAATTTCGGTCTCTAAAAATCCCCAGAAGTTATGTCTTGTCTCGTCTCGTCTCGGTTTTGAATAATCTCGAAATATATGAATGTGTTAACGTTATATAAAATAATAGCATTAAAGAGAATGTACCGGTAGTTTTGAGATAATAATTTTTCAAAAAATCTGTCTAGTAATAAATTAATTTTGAAATTTACTTAAATACGTACCTTTTTTTTCTGGAGAAATGCCCGTAAATGTAATAACACGAATTAAAGTTTATTTCTTATATATCCAGCTCTAGTACAATGTAGCCCAATAGTACTAGTAGAATAGTACAATGTAACTGTTTTTAATGGATATTTTCAAGCTGTACACTACTTCTCCAATGTTTTCGTTTCAAATAAATAAATCGATTTATCACAAAATAGTTATTTAAGTCACAAGGAATGTAATTATACACTTGCCTCGAATGTTAACAGTCAATACATTCCGTGTGGCTTATTAGATTTTCCACACTGCCGTTGAAAATTTCCTCATAATTTCTCAAAAAATGAAATAATGTTCGATTTAGTTTGGACGTACGTCACTCTGACATAAGTTGACTAACATACGTCAGACTTACACATTATGCGTAACTAGGGATAAATCAACTTGATTTACTCTTTTGATTTTCCGAGGAATGTAAATGACAGTATTTACATTCCGTCGTCAAGGAAAAATAATACACGAATGTTTTTTGCCATTTTCATGTTACGTATTTATGCATATAAGAGCGATTTACGATAGCGGCAGCGTGAAAAATACTTTTAAATTATAATTAAAGACGGTTGTGTACCAAAAGAAAAATTACAAACTTCAACAATGACAAACAAACTCCAATAAAATAATTCCTCGACTAAATTTGTCGAAGTTGTCTTTGAAATATTAAATGCACTGTTGAATCTAACGAGTTCTGCGAAGTTTCACCGTTGAAACGTCCGGAATTACCTCCGTGTGAAGCCGACGCCTAACTAAAAACTTTAGGAGTTCGCGAAAGTTATTCAACTCTAAGTTATTTCAGTACAATAGCTATTGGACCCTTCGTGACAGTATTCATCGGTTTTTGTCGCCGGGTGTTTAAAGTTGACGTAGTTTTCCTTTGTTGCCCCATTTAAATCAGAACAGCTCGTTCTTTTATATAATATTCGCCATACATGAAGGATAAGGAAAAGCCGTCAGTGCCAAATAGATTAAGAGTGGGCGTTCGATGAATTATATGCTAGTTAGTTTGACCTATAAAATTTAGTCTGCGTTCGACGTCACGGTATTGATTGGTTTATTATGGGATTGTTGCCCCTTCAAGAGTCGTACGTAGAAACTTTCGTTTGGTTAGCTGTGAAAATCAAAATGTCTTCAGGATAAAAGTAAATGGTTTCCTTGGTAGGACATAAAGGGGCCAAGGAAATATTCATTTTTTAAAAATTAAAAATTTTGTGTTTATATTTCAATATATATTTAATATTAATAAATTAATATTTAATATTAAAGTCGATTTTGCTCTCAACAATCTTAGAAGACGCTTTACATTTCTTGTTAAATTTCTGCTTTGTGGAATTGATAATTTATATGATTCATATTGAACTATGAATAAAACTATATTCGCGCTTCATAAGTAGACAGTGCTGTTCAGAACACTTTCCTTATAGCCCAGTAAATGAAGGGGAAAAAATGGCGAACCTATTAAAAATTAGTTACCATTTTTATTTGCCATTTAATGGGTGGCATTTAGCACCCCCTTTAAAATGACCCAAAGTTTGCATAAAAATATTGTGCGGCAGGGGAGGGGGGATGGCCCAAAAAGACACAGAAAATCGGTTTTCTGCGAATATCTCCCAAAATATGGCACTTGGAGATTTTTTGTTCAAATAAAAATTAAAGACCAGGTAATTCTCTACAAAAATGGTACTTATGATTTTTTTCGCAACATTAATAAATATTTTTTGCAAAAAGTCGGGTTGAAAAATCTAAAATTTTGAGACTCATAAAATATGCAAGCTTTTTACTAAATTTGAGATGGGGGGGTGTTAGAAATACATTATTTTCAATGTTTTGGACTGTGAAAACCAATTGTAGATGGCGCCTCCACATTCTATCCACTGGCTAAATCCTCGGAGCCATAAATGAAAAACGCCGTAAACCATATAATTTTTAAGGATTTTCATGTTTCCGGGCGTCTTGTTTTTCTCGGAGATAAGGAATCAACGGCTCAAGCTATACCTACCTATTAGGAAAGCAGACCATAATATTAATCACAGCAGGATGGACCCCACCAATTGACCCGAAACTCAATCAGTTTTGCACATGTGGCAAAGTATAGAAGTACATGATGGTTTTCCTAACGAAAACTATAATCTCCAAAGAGTTAAGAATATTTTCTCATAATACTCACCAACAATTTCTTGCAGATTCTCGGCAAAATGTTGCAACTTTTTTTTCAACCATCCGGATCGAGGCTTTTGGAATAAAGAGTTATAAAGTTTCTTTAAATTTCATTTATTATAGAAAATTATATAAAAGCATATTAAAGTTATGACATAAACATGTAAATCACCAGTCCCCGTCACATGAGTCTAATGATAATTCTCGGTCATCAACATCGTCCTCGCCAACAACTCCTTCGGGCTCTACTTCTCCCTCTATTTCTCCTCTTATTTTACTCGGTTCTAGAGTTTCCTCTATTTCTACCTCTTCGGATAACATTATATCTTGGCTGTCTTTATAATTGGAACACTGGCGGGACTCACATGAACCACAAATAGATGAGCATGGTGGCCCTGCTTTCTTGCATGAACACGTTCCCTTACATTCTTTCTTATTGACAAAAAATTATCTTTAAGAGTTTCGGAACCGTTGGATCTAGTGGTTTGGACCGGCATGAGTATCTCCCCTACACGTCTCCATCCCCATTTTTCTGGTGACAGTTCGTTTCCGAGCCACTTTATATATATACACTTTTAATTTTATATCAATATATATATATATATATATATATGATAAATATAAAAATAAGACCAATATAAAAAAGAAAACCAACGCATTTAACATACTCAAACGTTAAACAACGAAATGCTACCGTGGCCGCATGGACTGTAGCAGACGACACCAGTACCGCAAAACAGCACACACGCGACGAACGACGGAAAAAATGACAGTAATGAAATTATAGCATTACATTTAAAGACTCGGGTTTCTCCCCACGTACAAATGAGATGACTTTATATACATTAATGGAAAGGTGAGAATTCATCCTTTACACTAGTCAAGGTGATAAAATGTCAGAAATGGAGAGCAGGGAGAAAAAAGCCACAAAAGGAAAAAGTGCGCTTTTTCCTTGACTACGCGTTTTTCGAATTTATTGAAAAGTCGACGATTTTGCGAAAAAAACTAATTATACAACCGTAAAGTAGATCTTCTCGGCTTTCAAACGATATGTCTTGGAGACCAATCCGATCATGTATGAATTTTTTATTGGTGGTTGTTTACAAAATTTCACCACAGTCCAAAAACAGCAAAAAATTGAGATTGAACAAACAAAGTTTTAATCAGAATGCAAAAAAATTAGATTATCCAAATTTCACAGATGACAAAGGACCTTCTTAGGACCCATAATCAAGAAAATTTGAAGCAAATTAGTACTATATAAAAAAAAAATAGGAAAAAATTCCTTGCAGGCCAAAAATGCATGGAAAAACAATATTTGGCCCTTTTTTTCGATACAGCCAAAGATTAAAAACGTGACTCGAGTCACCGAATATGGTAGTGGTAGATTTTCCTTACCAGAGGAACTTTAAATAATGACAAAATTCGCATTTTCAACAAAGTTATTGAATAATTTGTCCGTCCGCTCATGTGTAAATGCACGGACTGTGCTCTCCGACACAACAAAAAACTCAATATTCTGGGTGCGCTTGGACCCGTTTATCTCGAAAACGGTCAAATTTTAGAAAAATATCATAAGGAACATTTTTGTAGCGAATTAATTGGCCTTTAATTTTTATTTAAACAAAAAATCTCCAAGCGCCATATTTTGGGAGATATTCGCAGAAAACCGATTTTCTGTGTCTTTTGGGACCATCCCCCCCCCCTGCCGCACAATATTTTTATGCAAACTTTGTGTCATTTTAAAGGGGGGTACCAAATGGCACTAAATAAATAGCAAATAAAAATGGTAACTAATTTTTGCTAGGTTTGCCCCTTCGTTTACTGGATTATTAGCTTTAAACAAGATTGAATTAAACGGTAAAACATATTAGGGTTTTCGTAATAATATTCATAAGTTTGTGCAATGGCACGTTTTCTGTATTTCATGTCTAAATATGCTTAACGAAGTTGGTTTCATTCAAGTATTGTCTGTGTGTCTATCATAAGTACCTTGTTTCCTGACCTTGCCCGTGCGTTCGTGTATAACGTTCCAAGTGAGTTCAGCTGAGTTTATAGCAACTTAAATGATATTATACCCACTAATTGGAAACTGTTCAATTAGTATTGACCTATCCATAGATTCAAGGTATGTTTTTAGATATGCAATTGCAGTAAGTTAAATAAAATGCACCAATTGAATTCCTGATTAAAATAATTAAAGACCTCCTAATTAAACGATTAATTCAACTAAGAATTCCGTTATCTTAATAATTAATTGCTTAATAACGTTTTGCTGTGATAAAACAATATTGCTTACAAGCAATAATACTTTGTATTTATTACTTTTAATTCGCCCCTGAAATAAAATTTAGCAACACCCCATCCAACGGAGACGTTAGTAATGTAACCTTTAAGAAAGGTCGATTTCTTTGCCATTACCCGCACGTGTAAACGTGACTAAATTTAAAAAAAATCAATGGTTATCTCCCGATAAAGTGAACGTTTCACTGTGAAAAGCACGGAAATATGAAGGCAAAAGCTAAATTCTAGCGAGCCTCGAGGAGGCGGTAAAATACGAAAAAATGGCCCGGACGACTGGGGCCCGCTGTCCACGGCCAGGAATAAAATTGCGTGAAACACATTTCAAATTGGCCCCCTTATTGGTTTTTCCTTTCGGTTTCGCTTCCCTTCCGACCTTCTTCCCCGAGAGTTCAGTAGAATAGATACGAATTGAAGGGGGAGGGGGAGGGCTCCTTATTACGTTATACAGATTAATAAAAATCTGTTGTTGAGAAAATATGAGGCGGACTTCAAAGGCGCCCCGAGCGGTTCCTTCCCGAACTCAACGATTCAACATTTATTTTGTTCTCTCTTAACTTTAACGAGCTCATCTGGAAGATTAAATAAAAGAACGCTTTTTTTAGAAGAGGGGAAGTATTGTTTCCTTTTTGTTACCGAAAATAATTCCTGCGGTAATTTAATTTTTGATTTTCTTTCCCGGAATATTCCGTGGGCCTGGACGCCGGTTAACTTCTCACGTTAAATTTACATTTTGAACTGCATCCCACGGAACTCGTTCGTAATTTAGAAGTCGTTTCTGGTTTAGTACACCCACACGGGATTGTCTAGACTGTTTCGCGATTCGCGTTCCTTTCTTTTCTTTATAAATATCGGCTTAAACTGACAGGAACGGGTCCATATATCTCGCATTCAATTTTCCGGAAAATTATTCCGCGGAATAAAAACGGGGACGTCTGTAGTTAGAGTTATGGGAGAAAAAAGCGATTAAATTCGTGTTTTATTTTATGGGGGCGGAAGTTGAAGTTTCGTTTTCGGCTCGTGGAAGTTGGTTTTTCAAATATATTTTAACACATTGGTTACGCACGTGATACGAAGTTTGGTTTTGGCCTTTAACAAATTTTCCACGGTTTTGGCGAAGAAAATGAAAGTACATTCGCCATTTCCATTGGTCGCTTTTTGAATGTGATATATCGCCAACTGTCGAAGTGTAAAATGTGATTTCCAATGGTTAATATATCCATAGAACATCAAATACTACCTTAAATGAAATAGTGTAATTAATATATCTAAGAACTGATTTGATCTCGAGATTTCGAGTTTTTTTTCTTACTTCTATATATAATACTTCTTCTGTCTGTACATTTATAGTTCAGTGCCTTCTTTGGGATTCATTCATATTGCATTCTGTCTACATGCTCTTTCCATTTTCTTCATTTTTCTGCAATTATTTCGTTTATGCTAAAGATGTTAAATTCTCTTGTTGTATCGTCATTTCTTTTTCTCTTCGCAACCTTTAACCCTTCTTAAAAAATTCATTTCTTGACTTTGAAACCTATTTTCATCTTTCTTGGTTACTGATATCTGTTCTAATATTTCATTATTCACAACTATCTTAGGCCTGACAGGGAATTTACCTAAAATGGTCAATATCTTGGTATTAGTAAATTATATTTTCTTGTTATGCTCTGTAAGCTCTCTGCAGCTTGTGTATTCCCACTTGGTCGTCTTCTGATTCTATCATTAATACTAAGTCATCTGCATAAAGAATCACTGTCTTTTGATATAATGTGATTCTTTTCTTGAAGTTACTTTTCCTTTCTTTTATGATGTCGTCTATATATATATATATATATATATATATATATATATATATATATATATATATATGTTAGAAGAGTTAGGGAGATACTGCACCTTTGTTTGTTATTAATTAACTTGTCTGAAGTTGGCGCCCGAATTTTTGAAAAAATTTCCAATCTTTAGAGTTCTGAGGCGGGAAGGAATAGTTCTGGAGTTCTTTCATGAAAATTTCAATAACTGCAAAATTTCCCAAAAAAAAATACAACAAACATATTTTAAATCGAAAATATGATTTTCGCGAATAACTTTTTCGTTTCGAGTCTGATCGAAGAATGAAAGAGGAAAAAGTTGTAGAACTCATTGTGCGCTACCTAGAACTCCAATCAGAACTCCTCTAGCATTTTTTATTCAAAAATATTTTCTCAAAAATCGAAAATATGATTTTCGCGAATAACTTTTTCGTTTCGAGTCTGATCGAAGAATGGAAGAGAAAAAAGATGTAGAACTCTTTGGGCGCTACCTAGAACTATAATCAGAACTCCTCTAGCATTTTTTTCAAGAATATTTTCTCAAAAATCGAAAATATGATTTTTGCGAATAACTTTTTCGTTTCTAGTCGGATCAAAAAATGGAAGAGGGAAAAGTTGTAGAACTCCTTGAGCGCTACCGAGAACTCTGACCAGATTTTTTTGTGATTTCCAAAATTTGCATTTTTTAGAAATTTTACATTTTTTTTTTTGAAAACCAAAGAGAACTCCAGAACTCTTGTTTATGAGCCGAAATCAACGACCAGAGCTCCTCTAAGTGCAAATCACGGCGCTTGCCCTAAAATATGTTTGTTGCATTTTTTTTGGGAAATTTTGCAGAACTATTGAAATTTTCATGAAATAACTCCAGAACTATTCCTTCCCGCCTCAGAACTCTAAAGATTGGATTTTTTTTTCAAAAATTCGGGCGCCAACTTCAGACATGTCGATTAGTACTTTAGTTTTGTGGTGCTCACTGCTTATTGCTCTTATTGTTTTGGATATCCACTTTCTTCCCCATGGTATTCCATAATTTTCCTCTAGTTAGGTTGTACAAAGGTTTTTCTAGATCTATAAAGCTGATATGTGCCTCTTTATTGAATTCTCTGTTTTTCAATCATTTGTTGTAATGTGAATATTCCATCTATGTTGATCGTCCTTTTCTGTAACCTAACCTAAGAGTTGATTCCACCTCTTTCTGTTGCTTTTCTGTTTATTGTCGTTGTAAAAGCTTCTTTTAATACCTCTAAATCTATTACATCTACACTTTTTACATCTACTCTTTCTATTTCTTCTTCTTTTACATTTGCATCCTGCCACTTCTTGTAGTCTTTTACCCAGCTACCTTCTTCTATGTTGTTACTTGGCTTCTATCGTTTTCTTGTTGATTAAGTGCTTTCATAATTTTACATATCTGTTGTCTACAATGTAAATAATTTTCAATTTCGCTATAATTCAAACTTTTGGAACGGTAAATTTCTAGATCCCTTCTCGGAAAGCTCCCCCCTATCCCCGTTTTTACGTTAAGGGTTCCTCTTCGTTCACCCCCATTGCAATAAAACAATATTTACCGCTCAGTGACGTCAAAGACGAAAGTATTCATCTTTCTATTTCACCCATAAGGTGAGACCTGATCCCGGCCTCGAGGTATCATTACAATAAACCTCATAAAGATACAAATTCTGATTCTCCCCTCAAATCCCATCTGTGTAAGGCGACGATGTGAAGAAATTCATTGATTTTTATCAGGACGAATGTAGAGAATGCGTATTCCGCCATGAATTATTTATGGTAAAGAAGGGAAAGAGAAGCGTGTGGAGGCAAATGGAGAAAAAATGCTCGTCTCCCATTAAGAATTCAGCTACGAGTAGATAGAACATTTGATGTTTAGTGAAGCTTACGTCTGGGGGTAATAATTCTTTTTTGCTTTCGGAAAACAGGACTAGTATGAAAATCCTATAAATAATAAGTAGCTGTGTGGGGTGTGGCAGAGAGCTTGTTCTGGAGTACAAGTCGGCTCACTGTGGCGGAAAAAAGTAGGTTTAACGTTAAAACCGAAGCGCTCGTGGGAATTCAATTAACTTTTTTCAAGTCTCAACGGGATGAGGGCATTTAAGCATTTTAATTCTTTTCAACTCCGATGCTTTAATCTTGTTCTTTTCCTTTCACTAATTACAGGAATTTTTGTGTACAGTTTTTAACACAAGATACTAGAACACAAGAGGAGGTAATAAACTTACATCCTCAGAAATTTAATCAATTTATCGATATACGAACAAAATACTATTGTAAATATCCAATATTACAAATAGCTGTTGAAAGTCCACAGAAAATATAACATATTTAAGCGATTCGAATCGATGTGCAAAAAGTAATAAGGTTTACAGCATTACTAACCAATTTCATGTTAATCCTAAACTCCAAAACCAGATCCAATAACCCCAGAAATCTTATTTTCGGTTAATCATCATTTAAACACACAGAACTTTACGGTTATATAAGCTTTCAGGGTCGATGATGACGTATTTCGCGTTGGATTTAAAAAATTCAAAATGGGGGAGCGAATCTGGAGAGTAGGATATTACTGAGTTTCAATTAGAGGTCGGAATCAAACATATCTTCAGTTCTAAAGAATTTCAGATGTACTGTTCAATCAGTTTCCATTACAGCTTCAATTGGCTTTCAGCTTCAAAGTTTGATCGTACGGTCTTCTTCAGCTTCAAAATTGTTTTAAATGCAAACTTTTGGTACTATTATTCAAATTTTATATTTGATCTGCTTCATACTAGTTTCAGTACTAGACGTAAGTTTCCCAGAAGCTCTGTTAAACTGTACAGAATATCACATGTACTCTTCAATCAGCTACCAGTGTAGCGTCAATTTTCGAAATATTTTTAATGTGACGAAAAGTGCATTAGCAAATTTCGATCGTATTGGTTTATTTAGCTTCAAAACTGCTTTAAATGCATACTTTTGGTACTGTTATTTAGGTTTTTAATTTATCAGCTTCATACCAATTTCATTTTTAGACATGAATTTCCCAAAACCTGTGTTAAACTGTATGGAATTTCACATGTACTCTTCAGCTACCGATGTAGCTTCAATTTTTGAAATGTTTTTAATGACACGAAAAGTAATTAACAAATTTAGATCTTACTGATTTGATAAGCTTCGAAACTAGCTCCATTTCTATAAATTTCTTAAATACATATCTATAACACTATCTAAGGTTTTATTGTTTAGCTTCATACCAGTTTCATTTGTAGACATAAGTATCCCGAAATCTATCGGAACATGTAAAGAATTTCATGCATACTTCTTAGTCAGCTTCTAATACAGCTGAAATTTTTGACATAAGTATAATTTTTGGTACTTTACTTACTCAGTCATACTGTTGAAAATATCTTGGATTATTTTGTATCAGCTTCATACCAGTTTCATTTGTAGATATAAATTTCCTGAAAGCTACCAAAAATTGTGTAATATTTCACATGTTTTCTTCATTAATCTAATTCAGCTTCGATTTTAAAATATATTTATTATTGTGAAATGTTATTAACAAATTTTGATTTTACTGTTTGATTTGCTTCACAATTTATTTTATTTCTCGAAAATTAAATACATACTTTGTAACCGATTAGAGTTTTTTTGATTAGCTTCACAACAGTTTACGTCACAAAATGTTTAGTAAAAAACTTAAATTGTAATTTTGTTCAGCTTCAAGGTTGATTTATTTGTAGATTTAGACCGTTTATTGAATTATTTATTTCATTGCATTGACTTAATGTTAACTAATTTTAATAGCTAAAAATAAGCTGAAGTTACACAAATCTTTCTCTAAGAATACATTGATATTGATAGATTGAATTGATAGATTTTAGTTGATAAAATTAATACAACGAGAAATTAAAGAGTGTAATGTATGTGAAATTTTAAAGTAGGTTCAAGGAATAAATATTTTCTTAAATTGCATAAATTTCAGGTAATTTCGAAAGTAATTGTAGGATTTATACAGAATGTAGAATTTTTGGACTATTGGCGGAAAAAATATCTATAAAATGGTGTTGTTATTTAGCTATTACATATTCTACCTTTCAAGATTTGTAGATTTAGACCATTTATTGAATAGTTTATTTCATGAAATTGACTTAATATAAACTAATTTTAATAGCTGAAAATAAGCTAAACCTAAACACATTTTTCATTAGGAATACACTCAATGTTTTAGCTTGCTTTGTTTCCAGAAAAATGATAGTTTTTACTTCATAAAATTAATAGAAAGAGAAATTATGAAATGTAATGTACTATGTGAAAATTTAAATTAAATTCAAGGATTGAATATTTTCTTAAATTGCATAAATTTCAGTTAATTTCGAAAGGAATTGTAGAATTTGTACAGAATGTACCATTTTTGTATTTTTCTTGGAAAAATGTGTCTACTAAATAGTGTTGGTATTTAGCTATTACATATTCTACCTTTCAAGATTTCTAGATTTAGACCATTTATTGGATTGTTTATTTCATGAAATTGACTTGATATTAACTAATTTAAATAGCTAAAAATAAGTTAAACCTAAACACATTGTTCATTTAGAATACACTCAATGTTTTAGTTTGCTTCGTAGCAATAAAAATGGTACTTTTTACTTGATAAAATTAACAGAAAGAGGAATTATGGAGTGTATGTGAAAATTTAAATTAAATTCAAGGAATAAATGTTGCATAAAAATTAAAATTTTAATCATCATTTATTTATTGAATTTTTTATTTCATGAAATTGACTTAATACTAATTAATTTGAATAGCTAAAAATAAGCTAAACCTAAACACATTTTTAACTAAAATAACACTCAATGTTTCAGTTTGCTTTGAATTCATAAATTTGATAGTTTTTAGTTGATAAAATTAATAGAAAGAGGAATTATGGAGTGTAATGTATGTGAAAATTTAAATTAAATTCAAGGAATAAATGTTGCATAAAAATTAAAATTTTAATCATCATTTATTTATTGAATTTTTTATTTCATGAAATTGACTTAATACTAACTAATTTGAATAGCTAAAAATAAGCTAAACCTAAACACATTTTCCACTAAAATAACACTCAATGTTTTAGTTTGCTTTGAATTCATAAATTTGATAGTTTTTGGTTGATAAAATTAATAGAAAGAGAAATTATGGAGTGTAATGTATGTGAAGTTTTAAATTGAATTCAAGGATTGAATACTTTCTTAAATTGCATAAATTTTGGTTAATTTCGAAAGAAATTGTAGGATTTGTACAGAATGTACAATTTTTATACTATTTGTGGAAAAATATATCTACGAAATAGTGCTGGTGTCTAGCTATTACATGTTCTAAATTTCAACAATTTTATGAGTTTATTTTACCTAAATTTAAAGAATGAACTAAACTTATATCGGGTGTTTTTTTAAATTTCACCTCATAGTAGGCTGTGGATAGTGTTTGTGAATGCGCCTTACTAAAAAAATGTCAAAATTGACATAACGTCACTTTTTTTAATAAAAATTGAAACTGCTCCAATCGGTTAATAGTGTCTTGAAAAAGACAGCTCACTCATCTACGCCTAATTAATAGAGCCAAGCTGTCTTTTTCAAGGCACTATTAACTGATTGGAGCAGTTTCAATTTTTATTAAAAAATGAGGGTATGTCAACTTTGACATTTTTTAGCAAGGCGCATTCACAAACACTATCCACAGCCTACTATGAGGTGAAATTAAAAAAACACACTCGATATATTTTATGTAACGTAAATATAAATTGTCTTATACCATTTTAGCCACAACTCTTTTAGCTTGTCCAACTAAAATGTAGTTATCAGTTATTTTTCCATTTTTATTCGCAAATAACTAGTAAACTATATTTAGATTGATTTCCACCGGGGCACTTAAAATTACCTCCCCCAAGAAATTATGCATAACGCAAACCCCTTTATCGCTACCGTACAAATTAGACGTTGTATCACACGTCTTTTGTCGGTGATAATAAAATTACCTCCGACGAAAGATGGCAGATGGCGACATGCTAAATGTAATTGGACATCGGGCCACCGGTTAAATCTCCAATGGCACTAATGGAACTGGGCCGAGGGCCCTAAACGAAGTGTGAAGTGATCTCTTTGGAGAGTGGCCCGTATGTAGATATCTCTCGTAGCTCGTGGGTGGCTGCGGAGATCAATCTTGTCTCCAGGTTGTAAGGCTGGAGACTGTAGCTGTAGTTGGAGATCAGGGCGTGACGTGATCTCTTGAATTCTTGAAGTTCTAGTTGTGTGGAGAGAGGGCGTATCGTGCTCTCCGGTGTGGACCTGAGGGCGTAACGTGCAGGTCCGGGGTTGAAGTTCTCGAAGTCTGGAGAGAGGGCGTATCGTGCTCTCCGTTGTGGACATGAGGGCGTAACGTGCAGGTCCGGGTTGAAGTTATAGTAGTTTGGAGAGAGGGCGTAACGTGCCCTCTAGACTTGCACTAGACTGACCTTCTCGAGAATCGTTTGTTATCAAGTTACCTAGACATCGTGTTATGCTTAGTCAGCTGAGTTTGACCGGTCCAGGTTTAATCGTAATTGTTTTCCTCTAGTAACGTGAAATGGTCGCTCGTGTTATTGATTCGTGTGCGAACGTTAAAACAATCCGATAATATTTTACATAACTATCTTCGCTCTTAATTATGACTTATTTTTCTGTTTTGTAAAACAACGCGTATTAATTTCAATGATTAAATTATGTAAAAAGTTCCCTAAATTCGGTTACAATAAATTGTAATTTCTTCACCTAAAATTCCCTTAAATAATGTTGACGCTAGCGTCAACAGGCCCTAACAGATTTCACTTTTAAGGGCTAACGTGAAATGGTTGTAACTATGAAAGTAATCTGAATATTTTTACCGAATCTGTATACACTGGCAGTATTTGTTCTTCATAGCGGGACCTTACGTAGGGCGGCGAACGCCCAAGTATTTAGCATGTTATTATTTTTTACTGCCAGTGGGTAGCGTATATTAAACGAGCCGAATCGGCCGAGCTATGCTAATCCTCAAAGCCTTTATTTATCGTAATGGCCCATTCGAAATGGAAACACCAGTGTAAACAACAACTTTGCGATTAAATTTGAATTTTTGAAGGGACGGATTTGCAATGAGGTTATCCCCAAAAACGAAATAATTTCAAATGAGCCAACGTTTTGATGTATCGCAGATTAATACATTCTGAAGGGGGTCGTGTAAGATCCTATTAATTTCGACAAGCAAACTCGATTAAAATCGTAAAAGCTCCATCTTGTGAAAATTTAATAACAACGTTTCGCATAAAATTTCACAGGAGGTAAATATAAAAAACGTTTTCCACGGCACAATACTTCTCCATTAATTTTCATTTCAAACCCTGCCGCTGCCTACGAAACATTACAATTATTTCGCGCTTTGTAGTGCAAAAAGTGTGTGTGACTTAATTTATTATTCCATTACGGGACATATTTAACGTTGTTTGGACCTCATCGACAGTTTTAAACCTTCGCCCTCTCTTCCACTCTCCAATCGATTTTCGAGCGCAGCTGTGGTATGTCAAAGATACTCATCTAATGTTATATTTAAAATCGGTATACGCGGATTTACCTCACAAGTAAATAATGTGTAAACTTTTACCGTGAAAACTACAGTAAAAGTCCGCCTGAAATGAAGAGCGGACCTCCGGTCCCTACCAAAACTTATGAAATATTAACGACCTTAAATGCGCGTGTGTTTTAGCCTAAAGAATATATCAGCAAACCTAAAATTAGCATCTGCTCGTTCGGCTTATCTCATTGTTATTAATGATCCGAATGCAGCAAGCCCACCGATCGCCAAAAGTAAACCAAGTTAAAGTTTTACTTCCAAAGGGGATCGCTGTAATATTTTGAGAAGTAAAGGTAAACTCCGCAAAAGAGAAAAGTAGCGGTGCGTTGTAGTGTAACGTTAAAGCCCGAAGCGAAATCCTAGTAAGTTAGTTACTGGATATTTCCATGGTAACGCTTGTAAATTGTGTCTTTCAATTTTTGTGATTGGCTGGACGCCGCAGGGAATAAAATCATTCCGTTGGAATTTATCCCGTGGGGAAAATCCATGAAACATGCAACACATTCGCCGATCAGAGGAGCACATACGATTTTTTGAAAGGACAACTAGGGTCGCACTAATAGGCACTGTTAATGTGATCGAGACGTCTTAAATTTAAATACCTCTACAAAGCTAAATTAAATTTGATGTTGCATTATATTTTGACAACAATGTTTTGTACAAAAAAGTAGAACGAACGTACGATTTTTGTTCTACCATCCAACCTATATAATAAAGTTTAATAACATTTTTGGTGAAATCGCCTTTACTCCTGTCGTTTCTTAATTTATTGTAATTTCCCTGAAATTGGCTAAAAGATTTTTTCTTAAACTTTAAATATACATTTCACTGCTGAATATGTATAATAAAGTTTAATATAACATTTATGGCGAAATTTTCTCTGAAGGACATTTTACTCTTGTCGTTTTTTGGTTTTGACAAATTTTTTTTTCAAATTCACCCCAAGAATTGTTTTTAAACTTTAAACGCTTATTTTAGCATTCAATGTGTACAATAAAGTTCAATAACCATTTTAACAACAAGAAATGTTATTTTCAGTTTTTGGAAATTTTCTCAAAATCAACCCCAACTTTGAATATTTATTCTATTATCCAATATATTAAAATTTAACCACATTTTCGACCAAATCGTCTCTGAAGGGTATTTTACACTTGTATATACATATTTCTTTAGTAAATTTTATCAAAATTCGTTACAAATTTTTTTTAACCTTTGAATATTTTTCTGCTGCCGAATATGTATTTATAACAAAATATGAGAAATAAGTCCGATGGATACAGCCTCAATCTTTTTGAAATGAGAATTAAATTGAACTAAAAATTATATAAAATTAGCTAATATCAAAAGTAATTAATTAGTGGTTATTTAGAAAGAAAAAATATTTTTGTCGCCGCAAATATCAAGCTAGTTCAATTGATTGATTAATTTGATCAAGAAAAGGGGTGTGATTAGGTTGAGAGAAATTGTCGTTTTCGATTAAAATATAATCACAATGCAAACTTAACAATATCATTTTATTATCAATTAACAGCACCAAATATGCTTTTCCTAAAACTCCCTAAATTAATTATTTATATAACCTAAGGGATGATTAAAATTCCAGGAATATTGAAGCACTTGTCTTGTAGCTACAATATGTAAATAATAACTTCGACTTAAAAGATACCTAGAAAATCTGTTGCAAAAGTGAAAAATTTGGTCTTGTAATAGATGTTTTGTATTCATTTTGTATTCACGGTGTGCTTAATAAGACATAATTTCATTTTCCTCAATGACACACCATGTATATTTATCCGTTTTTAAATAAACCTAGTATCCATAAACATTATATTAAATAACGTTATATCAACTAACTAACGACTAATTTGTTCAAAAAACACGAAAGAATTATTACATTAGTTAAGGATATCCAGATAACTTTGGAAGTAACGAAAGACAAATAACATGTAAAGTAAGTGTTGTTCATTATTATTTGTTTTTCTGCTTGTAAGAATAATAAAATTAGGCCGAAAATCTACTAGTATCTGATGCGATATATTCCAGGTTAAAGTAGTCACACGACTGAGGGCCTGGGGCCCAAAGGGAGTGCTCTGGTTGGGGGTGTAGCTAGGTAGAAACTAAAAAGAAGGCATGGTAACACAGACAATATTTATTGGAGCATTAAATATAGGGGAGAGAACATCATAAAACAAAGTTAAGGCAAATGAGCAAATGGCAAGAAGTGAGAAAAAGGTCAAAGGGAGGTGGTTGCTTACTGTTGGATGACGATGGGCAGCAGGCGCAAGGCTCCTCCAATTAGCGGCATGCCGAAAAGGACGGGCTCTCAGACGGGCAGCGTGACGTGATACTTGGTGACTGACTAACTCCCTGATCGTTATGATCGAGCTGTATAGATACAATCGGGATGTTTACGAACGTGATGTCGCACCTGTCCGAGAGTCGTATCGTCCTTCGGTTTAAGGTCGCCTCGGTGCTGAATAAGCTTAGACGGCGACCTATTTTCGCTAATTGGGGCGGCATCGCGACAGTAGTTGGGGCAATATTTTTTGATTACAAATTAACACCAGCAATAAATGTAAGAACCATATTTCCAGGATCTGATCCAGAATTGATCCAGAATCAGATCGTTTTCTTTAGAGTGTATCCAGTGGGATAACTTCGTAAATATACTATTATTACCAATTAACAAAAAAATAATAGTCAAACATGACATGGTAAATCAGATAAGTTAAGTTAGATAAATAGTTGTACCTATGGTATTATGAGGAAACCAGTTTGTAATTACTACTTTAATTATTAATTGGCATTGAAGATGATAAAGTCACCGCAATTGTGGTTTATATTATTTTCGATACCAATGGATTATTTTAATAGTAATTTAAGAGTTGATTAACTATAACATTGAATTAACACTTTAACAACAACCACTTGGCACCATATTAGTAACAATAGTGACAGTAACAACAGTATTTTTTAACTTTTGATTACAAAACTCCGTTGTATTACAAATTCAATATGATTTTCACTACATTTTTATCTTTACCACAACCATATCAAATAAAACTAATTGATTGTTGAAATTAAATAGGTATTAATTTCATTTTACGAAGTTATATCATGATTTTGCCTGGGGATGTTCATTAGGTACTAAAAACCAATACATCCAATTATTTCATATTCGGATTGTATCTATTTACAAAGTATGTCATTCATTATTTACAAGAGACGTTTTGGATTTTGTTATACGTTTTCATTAAAAACTAACAGTTTCATATGCATTGCGGTTAACCGGAAACTCGAAATATTTTAATACAAACTTTATTAAATTGTTCGATCGTCACTCACATGTTTATTTGATAAATTGGTCGATTTAGTAAGGTTATTATCAAATTGTGCTAGCAAACCTTGCATTGTTATAAACAAATTTTAAGGTAATACTGATGTGTTCTTGTAAATTTTGATTTAAATGGAGATACATCATTTTTGAACCTTTTTTTCTCAAAACGAACCTACTGCTTATTTATTGATATTCAATAAGTCATCATAATTTTTTGCCTAGGTAAGGCGACAGTACTTACTCATAAAAAATCATTGCCAAACAATACCCCAACAACCTAACTTGTTTATGTAATTACTAATTGTGTCGGTTTACTCTAAATGATTTAAAGGTTATAAATGGTTAGAACACAAGGTTAGAAGGGTTTATTAAAGGAACAACACTCGGAAAATGGTGTAGATCGTTTTAATGGATTAATACACTTATTTAAGACTAACGTATCCCATTCATTAGTAGCCTAGTTTTCCAAATTTTAATAAGTTTTGTTTTAATCCGATACCTCGGCAGGTAATGGCATGACAAGTTCCCAGTGCGAAATGATTGATAGAATGAAATAAATAACTGTCTGCTGTGACTAATATATTACTCACCAAGTATTTTCGAAAGATATCTTCCTTTTGAAATAAAACGTATTTGTGATATAAACATTTTATATCTTGCGATTCCGGATAGAAGCCTAAATATAAAATGTCATCAAAATCCGCTTAGTCATTTTGAGGAAATTTGTATACCGACGGATTTCTAATTGGGGCCTATTTAATGCCTTATACTTTTATTTCGATAAATTAAATCGGTAATACTAATCTGTACACTCAATTTTACCACACCTGTAGATATAGGTGTATGAAAGAATATTAGTGTATGTTGTGAAGAAACGAGGCATTCATTTGTTTCGAGATTTTTCGAGATCGAGACGAGACCACACTTAGATCGAGACGTGACGAGACAAACTGTAGTGGTCTTTCGAGACCGAGATGAGACCATATTATTTCACGTTACGTCTCGAGACTACCACTACTTTATACCTTTGTCCAGTCAGAGTTGGAACGGCAAAAAAAACACTTAATGGCTTTTTAAGTGGTGAAAAGCCATGCCGCCCGGTCGTCCATGGGCGTATCATTACGGATAATTACTCTAACAATGAATTCACTATCAAATCGCACAAAAAATGGCACACACATTCACACACCACTGCTTTCTCGAGTATAAGTGCCGAAGCAGACATCACAAGGAAAGCACACGTGGCGCTGTGTTATGGTCCAGTGGAGTCTCGCGTACTTCCTCGTACACGATTTCACTGATCGACTGTATACCTGCACCTTAGAAGAAGAAGAAGAAGAAGATACAAACGAAGTGCCGCTGTCGTAAAAAAAATTTTGCGGTCCAATGGACCCTCTAGTTCTTTATCTGTAGATATCCATACATTCACATATATGATTTCACTTGGGCAACTGAACGCCTGCATTTTAAAAATACCAGGGCGTTTCCGAATAAGCAAAAGTTAAGTCCCATGGTTTTGTATAGAGACAACGGGCTCTTTTCGAATGTCCTCGGTAAATTCAGATTTTATTGAGTGTTCCAATTGCTAATGGTTAGAGTATACATTGTGAGTTTCAACTCCACCGTGTATCAATTATTAGTTTGTGAAACATTTCCAATTTTAATTTCGTTGCGGTCCGACGTTACATTATTTCTAGACGAATGTTTCAAACTAAATTCAACCGTAAAATCGTCACGTCCGAATTAACGGACGCATAGGCGAATGTTTTCGTTTCCATTTTCAGAATTTATAAATGCAATGTATTCACCGAAGGGTCGCATATTAAATCCGGTATTACGTTAGACTCCGCGAATCTGTAATTTAATTCATACGGCAACGAATATCGAACCGGGACCGTTGTTTGTCCCCAGAAGGGGATGTTTATCGGTGCATAAAATTATAATTAATTTCGACTCGTACAAGTCTCGCGAAATCCTGCAGGAGACTTCATTAATTACGGTTTTATTATTGTATCCAGAACGCAATATACTCGAATGGGTAAACATGAACAGTAGCTATCTAATGTCGGGCAGCGGATCGAGTGTCACCGCAAAGAAAGTGTTGAAATATTATCTGTCAATAGCAGGACCCGTCCCGGACGAACCGTATTATAAATTGTGTTCTTTCGCAAGATGAATCGATGCGGTAATTGAAAAAAATGGTTTTAGGTCAGTCCGGATCATCCATAACGTACGATTAAGCTCGATTAAATCCCAGCTAATAGTCTAGTCAAGATGTGTGTTTGCTGCGAAAAATAGTTAGAAGCCTCGGAAAAAAATATAAGCGATAGCTCATTCGACGCGGAATGTTAAACTGAGAAATGGGTTTTGAGGATGTTTTCTGCTAAGAAAAATTGCAATTGTTATGAACAAAAAACGAAAAATAAAAACGCTCTTTCGATTTTTGGATGACAACTCAAAAACCATAAGAGATAGAGGAATTTGCAAAAAAGGTCCTTAAAGAGGAGGAAATTTCCGATAAAAAAGTCTCTACTCCCGGATTTCTGTTTCTTATATTTATATTTTTAATTTGTTGCTGAAAGTAAGGCTCCACGCGACCGTTACGGCATGCGCTCGCCGCCTCTGGAGCGACTACGTCATAGAAAATAATTTTTTTAAGGTACTAAGTATTAGTTTAAAAATTTAAAACAAACTTTGGTGTATTCCGTACACTTAAAGGAATAAAGTCCCGTTGGAAAAAAAACATATAAATGCATTTTTCAAAAAGCTAGCTTATTGTTAATTAACTAGTTATTTTCGTACTTCCTCTTCATTGAAAGCAGGCTAAACGTTTAAATAAATTCTTCATAAATATTTTGCTTCTTGGAGTCCTTTCTATGAGTGTACTCAATAAGGTGACGTCATAAAATTATTTAAAATTTCTTTATTTAGTTTACAAGGAATTTTTAAAATCAACAAAAACGCAAAATCCAGAAATTGTTGTTAAATTTTTTTCTGTCATATATTATGTTATGGCTGTTTTTATATTCAAACTAAGGATTACATAATTGTGGAAAAAAAGTTACAGCTATTTGTTTAAGAATTGTTTATAAACAAAGAGCTTAGTTTAATATTTTTGAAAATACTTTTTTTGCCATTCTATTGTTTAGCATTAATTATGATTATTAAAATAAAAAAAATTCTTAAAAATTTTTGTTATAGTTTATAATCGTCTTATTAATGTTTTCATTATTTAAATAATTAGTCAAAGAATAATTTTGTGTCCAAAAATCATTATAGAAATCCCTTAATAGAATAGGAGAAAAAAATAATTTTTTCATTGATAATTTCATTTTTTACTAAGTTAACAATCTGTTATAAAACGTTATTGAGTGTCACAATATTTTTTTTATATTACTACTAAAAATTATAAAAACAACGATATGCAACAAAGTGACTTAACCAAAATTTTTTGTTTAAAAAACTTTTTTTGTTTTAAATATTTTTTTCCTCACTTTGTTGCATATGGCTGTTTTTGTAATTTTTAGTTGTAATAAAAAAAATATTGAGACACTCAAAAACGTTTTATAATGAATTGTTAACTTAATAAACTATGAAATTATCAGTGAAAAAGTTTTTTTTCTCATATTCTATTAAGATATTTTTATAATGATTTTTGAACACAAAATTATTCCTTAACTAACTATTTAAATAGGGGCGGCGGTGGTCGTGTGGTTTAGGCGCTGGCTTTGAGTCAGGCGATCACTGTCGTTGTGGGTTCGAATCCCACGTAATCCATGGATGTTGTGATTGTTGCGGGAAGTGTGTAAAATGTATCCAAAATCCCGTTCCTATTCACGCCGGTAACCAGGCCGGCAGGATAGGATCGGATATCTTGTAGGAGGGCGGGACTAGGATACACACACCCTGAGTCGGTAGAGCACGGAGTGGATCAACTGGGGTGAGAGCCTTAAGGGGGTACAACCGTGCTCGAGGACCGTGGTTCGGAGCCCACGTTAAACTGTGTAGGTCCCGTCCAAATTGGCCACAGCAGCGAAAAAGAGACGTTAACTTAATAAGACAAGACAAGACAACTATTTAAATAATGAAAATATTAAAAAAACGATTATAAACTATAACAAAAATTTGTAAGAAATTTTTTTTTCTTTTAAAAATCATAATTAATCCTAAACAATAGAATGGTAAAAAAAGTATTTTCAAAAATATTAAACTGAGCTCTTTATTTATATACAATTCTTAAACAATTAGCTGTAATTTTTTTTCACAATTATGTAATCATTAGTTTGAATATAAAAACAGCCATAATATAATATATAAGAGAAAAAAAAATTTAACACCAATTTCTGGATTTTGCGTTTTTGTTGATTTTAAAAATTCCTTGTAAGCCAAATAACGAAATTTTAAATAATTTTATGACGTCACCTTATTGAGTACACTCATAGAAAGGACTCCAAGAAACAAAATATTTATGAAGAATTTATTTAAACATTTAGCCTGCTTTCAATGAAGATGGAAGTACGAAAATAACTAGTTCATTAATACTAGGCTAGCTTTTTAAAAAATGCATTTAAAATATTTTTTCCAATTGGACTTTATTCCTTCAAGTGTATAGAATACACTAAAGTTGGTTTTAAATTTTTAAACTAATACTTATTACCATAAAAAAAATTATTTTCTATGACGTAGTCGCTTCAGAGGCGGCGAGCGCATGCCGTAACGGTCGCGTGGAATCTTACTTTCAGCAACAAATTAAAAATATAAATATAAGAGATAGAAATCCCGGAGTAGAGACTTTTTTATCGGAAATTTCCTCCTCTTTAAGGATCTTTTTTGCGAATTCCTCTGTCTCTTATGGTTTTTGAGTTATCATAAAAAAATCGAAAGAGCGTTTATATTTTTCGGCTTTGTTAATAACAATTGCAATTTTTCTTAGCAGAAAAAATCCTCAAAACCCATTTCTCAGTTTAGCATTCCGCGTCGAATGAGCTATCGCTTATATTTTTCCGAGCCTTCTAACCATTTGTTCGTAGCAAACACACATCTTGACTAGACTATAATATCGATTTAGAAGTAAATAGTAAAAAAATGTGTTTATATAGTTTGTGTTTAAACTATTGTCGTTACAATTTTTGATTTGTTAAATTATCGATTAAGTATTAAGATATCACGGGAAATCAAGTCCGACACTTCAGGTGTGGATACTCCTCTCTGACTGATTTTTTAATAACTTAATACAAATAATTCAATGAGTAATCCAGAACGCAATGGAATAATCATTGGTATAATATCGTAATCGTGCCGTACTTAGGAGTACTGCATAATACCGTAGCAGAGAGAGAAATAATACCATAGTAGAGAGCGAGTTCTTACCATTCGATGACTCGAGGTGGTTCGAACTCCCAACTTTTCTCAAGCAAATTACATTTCTTCCTATAGGACAAACACCTTATGGTGGATTATATCTTTCACCATCTTATGGAAATTTGTCTAAGCTTAGACACGACGTAGCGAAGCTACCGCTCTCGGTGACAGGTTCCCTAAGTTCGTTATGAGATGGTAAGCTTGGTTGTCTAACCACGGTTTTACCTAGTTACAGTAGAAATATTTCTAGACTGTCAATTCTGGCCACGAAATGTAATTTGTATGTAAATTATAGTCAATTTCCTGTTGGACAATTAAAAATTGAAAATTTCTCATTTCAAAATGGTCGTCCTGCAGCTCCGAGACCGCCACAAGAGGCGCGTATCTTTCCTTCAAAGACTTCCAACGTTTACCCGAAACTTCAATCGGGAAATTCCTACGCGAACTCCACGAGATTACTTGCATGCACCGAGAGGCGAATTAATATCTCGTCGGGAAGTTCGGCGAAATATTCCTCAAATAGTTCGACAATAACCGGGATCCTATTTGAGATCTAAGTTGGAAGTTTCTCGGGAAAAAGATCATCTAAATGGGAGCGGCCCCGAGTAAGGAGCTTACTCGGGAAAGTCATTCGATGGGTACGGGGCCGCACGAGAGATTACTCCCACAGTGAGCTATTGAATCCAGGGAAGTGTAATTGTTATCAGGTATTACGCTGATGGGAGGCAGATTCCCCGATTTGTTGTAGGACGTGTAATTCTCATAACGTCCCATATGGGGTGTCTGAAGAAGTTGGTAGGAGTTGAACATGAGAGACTCCTTTTAAGCTAATATTGACCGAAATCAGAAGGTACATTATAACTACATGTACGAAACAATCAGTCCAGGCAAGAATATGGGAACTTTAAAAAAAGTTACGTGGAACATGGGACAGCTCGTTTACTATATAATTAAAAAAGGTCAGAAATTACTTGAACTTACAATGTTTGAAGGGAACTCCAGAAGTTATGGGCAAATTATTTCAGGCAAAAACCATGTAACTTCAAGAAGAGTTTCAACGCGGCTTGGATACTGCCTTGAAAATAAAATCAAAAATTAAAGTTGTTTTAGCAGAAGGGTCATGAGATAGGACTAAATACTTGCATAATCAAGCCCATTTCTTTTTAGGCTATAACAGTAAGTTTAACAATAGTAACAAGGTAACAATAGGTATAAAATGAACACATTGCTAAAATGGCGATGTGTAAAATCGTAAAACTTTCTCATACGGCCGGACATAATATCCATGGCAACATTAAAGTTTTAAAGAAAATTTTATAACAGAATAAAAATTCTTAAGAGTAAAACTAGTTCAATCAAGTTTCTAAGAAGTAAACGTTTTTAATAAGAAAAAAAATTGTATACTGTAAATTAAAAGCAAAAATGACGATCTCATTTAAGATTTTTGTTAAGTGTTATATTAATTTCTATTAAATAAAGCAACGAATTTCTATTATCTGTGTGTTAAAAATAATAAACGAGTCTTTTCGTTATTGAAAGATGACGGTCTCACCCTCGAATTGCTCAGAGATAACTATGTAACTCAGAAAATATTCAAGTAGGCAATATACTTACCAAGATTGTAATTTCAAACCAATCGGAAGTCCAAGAACAAGGCGCATGACGCTAACGCCCAACTCACACGGTAACTCACAAAACTCACACATATGCATAAGCGAAAACTGACACGACACGTCCCACCTCGACCGTACAATACGTTCGACTGATTGTAATTACGGTCCCGAGCGAGAAATAAATCTCCTAACGTAATTGTGCTGATAAGCGACGATGATTTAATTGTAACCGATTTCTTTCTTTCCGGAAGGTCCGATGCAGTTCAATATGAAATTGTTATTTTTTGATTTGTGTTATATTGTATAAGTATTTGTTTAATTAAATTGTGATGTCAGTATGAAAAATAAGAATCCAATCATCCACATGGAACAAATAAAAACAACTTTACATGTTGGAGATGTATCAGTTAGATTCAACAATTACTCTACAAACCGGTGCACTGAAGCAACTGCCTCCTAGGACAGTTTTAGGACAAATTTTCTAAATAAAAGGTATAGGCATTAAACAGCTAACTTAAGTTATGAGATTACCTACAAATTTTAACTGAAATAAATTCAGAGTTAGTTTTAAGCTTTTAATGAGATCGTATTAAATAAAAATGATCTTAACTGAACGCAACAATTATTTCAGTTAAATTCCTTACGCACTTTTAAAAAAAAAGTAGATATAAATCATTAGCTAATAGATAATTAATTTAATTTAATTAAAAGGTAGATATAATATCAACATAGATGAGATTCTTTGAAATGCGGTATTATTTCAAGGCAATTAACTACGAATTTTAACTGAAATATATTCAGAGTTAATTTTGAGACTTTCAATGAGATCGTATCAAATAACTGAAAGTAATGATTTGTTTGCAATCATTTCAGTTAAATACCTTAGGCACTTTTAAAAAAGATAGGTTTAATTGTCATCTGTTATGGCCCTAAAAAGTTATTCTGCCACGCTTGTATTAGCTTCACTTATTTATCTGAACGGAATCTACTAATCGATATTTCACCCAATTTCCAATAACCAATCGAGCTGAAATTTTGCACACAGACCGCAATTTAAATCAATTATCAAACTTACTAATTAGCCTATTATGGCTTAATTAGTTCATCTAAATTTTATATGTAATTCGGCTATTTGATTCAATTAACAAACTCAGTACCTAATTAGCCTATTATTGCTTCATAATTAAATATTCTAAATTTTATTTGGAAATTGGCGGTATCTAGTGATTTCCTGCGGTTGTGACGTAGTTGGTAAAGTGTCGACCAAGGATTTATTTTCCACCTCTTAGTACATTCAACTTCAAACTAAACTTCAACTCTCCGATTTACCCGATAACTTACACCCGTCGGTAACTTCCGCGGCGTCTAAGCGAATTAATTTAAAAACTTCCCCTAAATTTTTCAAATTGTCAAAGGTTTTTTTTAACGGAATTGATTAATTTCGTCTCTCTCCCCTAACCGCTCCCCGTCGGATTTATGGACTCTCGGGTTTCGTTAATTAAAGGAATTATCAGGTGTCCGCGTAAGAGGGTTCATCGGAGACCGGAAATGAAAATCGAATTTGATTCCGTCGGATCGGGTAAAATTTCGAAGATTCGACATTTTTAATTCGGCCAGAACGAATTGCTCGAATTAGGAGAATAGTTTTAATTACGGGTGGATTCGATGGAACAATGTTAATTTTGAATTCGTTTTATAGGAAAAACGGAATAGTTAATTAAATGTATTGCATGTAATGAAATGTTTCGTTCAGATGATTGCGGCGCATTCCCTTTTCAATTTTGTTTATTATCTCAGTTGTTTACAACTGAAAACCAGTTATTGGAACGATTGTAATACAATTTGCGGCTATACAAATGTATAAAGCATTTTTAGAAAATTTAACTATACTTTACTATACTAACTATACTATACTATAATTTTAGCTATACTTTGCAGATGACCAGGTCGTAATAGCAGAAGATAAGGACGATCTTGAATATATGATCAGAAAACTACAAGAAGAGTATAATAAAGCAGGCCTTACGATGAACCTATCTAAATGTGAATATCTAACAGTAGGCGATACAACTATATCAAACTTAAAACTGACCAACGGAGAAATCAAAGGGGTGGAAAAATGTAAATATCTGGGAGTGATATTCAACAAAAGCGGAACTAGTAAGGACGAGATCCAAGACAGAATAAACAAGTGTCGCAGTGTAATTAGAACCCTAAACTCTCTTCTTTGGGAGAAAACTATATCTAAAGAAACAAAGAAACATATATATATATATATATATATATATATATATATATATATATATATATAAGAGTATAGTAGAAACTATAGTCCTGTATGGTTCAGAGGTCTGGGAGGTTAGCAGGACAAACAGAGGGAAATTATTAGCAACCGAGATGGACTTTCTAAGACGCAACTGCGGTAGATCAAGAAGGGAGAGAGTCAGGAATGAACAAATTAGAAGAGAAATGAACACAGAAAGAACTATAACAGATCAGATAGAGAAAAAACAATTAACTTGGTTTGGACACGTGAAGAGGATGCAGGACAATAGATGGCCCCGAAGAGTACTGGAATGGATACCGCCTGAACGACGAAGAAGAGGACAACCACGATGGAGTTGGCGAGATGACATAAAAGAAGCAATGGAAACACGAAATTTAGAAGAAAATACGTGCTACGATAGAAAAGAATGGCGACTGGGTACGGATAGACGGCGACAGCTGTAAAATAAATCCGTGTAATAATAATAAATAATAATAGAAAATTTAACAAAATGGGTACTTTGTGTACTCTTTTCAAAATTTTTGGTTGAGCGTTTTAAGAGATAAAGGAGGTTTCTCATTACTAAAGACAGGATTTTTGCTTATTTTGCCTTTTTCGGTTGCCATTTGCAATTCATGTTATAATCATAGTCCAAGACCCATCTGTCACAAAAATGCTTTAGATGGACGTAAGAGGTAACCGAAATGTTATTCCATGAATACCTCGGGAATAATACCTAGAATAAGGAGTGAGTTATCCTCCACAGCGCAGAGGTCGGGAACATTGTTTAAAATGCAACAATTAAAACAAAAATTGAATAAACGCGTTTTTTTCCGAATTATTTTGCTTCTAACTTTTTAAGTATTGGATTTAGAAGAAGGTTGAAGAGAAAAAAAAGTTGCAGAATCCAATTTTATATAACATGGCATAGGTTAGAAATTCAAAAATTTATTAGCGGTTTCGCAAAATAGCAATAAACAAAAAAATATCGGCCCAAAAAAGTGGTATTTAATTTATTATTTTAGGCACTTTAGAATGTAGTTAGGACTTCTATATCACAGGAAGAAAATCTTGAAGTTATAACAAAAGAACCCTGTAAATTTCGTTTTGATCGGTTTATTAGATTTTACACAGAAAAATATTGAAAATTTTCAAAATTGTTTAAATTGTTTTTCCACTAGTCGATTTTAATAAAACTGGCTGACCATATATAAGAGACATCAAGCTTCAATGCGCTTTTTTCAGAATTAAAAAATATTTGTTAGAACGGTCAGTCATTGTTTAAAGTTGGTTTGGTTTTTTTCCTTAGATAATAGAACAAATAGATTATCTTGGCGAAAATAGCAGGAAAATACTCTGAAAGACGCTTCTTTTTATATATAATAAGTTGCTATTTTGTTAATTAGCTTCTGAGATATAACTCCTCAAAGTTGATAGTGTTTAATAAAATGGTTAATAATGGTTAATAAAAAACAATTTTTTTCTCATATCTTAAGAAATAATTGTTTCTAACAGTAACCAGTATATTATTGTTGTTGCAATTTACATTAAAATGATTGAAATTCACATTAAAAACCATATCTCGCTTCGAATTTTGACAAATTTATAAATTTGACACCAACTATAAACAATGACTGTGACCGTTCTAAGAAATATTTTTTAGTTCTAAAAAAGGCACATGAAAGCTTGTTCCCTCTTATGTATGCTCAGGCAGTTTTGTTAAAATCGAATAGTGGAAAAAAATTTAAACAATTTTGAAAATTTTCAATATTTTTCGATTTTTCTGGATTGCAAAATTATTGTGCAAGATCTAATAAACTGATCAAAACCAAATTTACAGGATTCTTTTAGTATAACTTCTAGTTATGGTATAACTATAAGACTTTCTTCCTATGACATGAAAGTCCTAACTACATTTCAAAGTGCCTAAAATAATAAATTAAGATACCACTTTTTTGGGCCGATTTTTTTGGTTATTGCTATTGTGCTAAACTGCTAATAAGTTTTTGAATTTCTAACCTATGCCATATTATGTAAAATGAGATTCTGCAACTTTTTTCTCTCTTCGACTTTCTTCTAAATTCAATATTTAAAAAGTTACAAGCAAAAGAAATCGGCAAAAACGCGTTTTTCCATTTTTTTTTAAATTGTTGTATTTTAAACAACGTTCCCGACGTCTGCGCTTTGGAGGATAAGTCAATCCTTATTCTAGTATTCCCGAGGTATTCATGTAAAAACATTGCGGTTACCTCTTACATCCCAGTCAAAACAGATGGGTCCTGGCCTATCAGTTATATATCTGTTTTGAGGGTCTAGGAAATTTTTGTCACAATTTTATTATGCCCAAACTTGCCTCTTTTAAAGGTATCTACTTGCCTAAAATTGCCTAACTTGCTGTTTTACTATCTTTTGATGGAAATTCTCTCTTTTACACTTATTAACGAAGTGTGAAGTGATCTCTGTAGATAGTGGACTGTATAGATTTCTCTCGTAACTCGTGGGTGGCTGCGGAGATAAATCTTGTCTCCAGGTTGTAAGGCTGACGACGTTCTTGTAGGCGGAGATCAGGTCGTGACGTGATCTCTTTGAAGTTCTTGAAGTTCTTGTAGGCGGAGATCAGGGCGTGACGTGATCTCTTGAAGTTCTTGAAGTTCTTGTAGTTTTGAGAGAGGGCGTGACGTACTTCTCCGTGTTGGATCTGAGGGCGTATCGTGCAGATCCAGGATTTGAGGTTCTAGTAGTTTGGAGAGAGGGCGTGACGTACTCTCCGGGTTGAAGTTTGTTAGGTTTTGGGTTGTCGGGTTAAGTGGCGTGAAGCAAGATCACAACACACTGTCGTTTTGAGCATACTAGGGTATACTGGTTTATTGTACCAAATTTCAGGGCTTTTATACATCTTATTTTACATTGGTTAAATGAGATATTATTTGTTTTTTTACAATGACATAGCGTTGCAAAAACTGACCTTAACTGGAGCGCGCTTCTTATCACGTTCCGTAAACGCCTTTGTTATGCTGACTCGGTTAATTATTGTGATTCTGAACTTTACTTGTCGACGTTCGGTCGGCGTTGTTATTCTTCGTAATAAAATAAGACGTGCTTTTTAGTTGAATTAGATATCCCAAAAACCTTGTTACCTAAGCTGCGTCAGTGATTATTCTCTGTTTGTAAAACAAAACGTGTTGAAAAGTTCCCAAAATTAGTTCACCATAAATTACAATTTTTTAACCTAAATTAATGTTGACGTTAGCGTCAATACTTATTGTCTAAAATTAACTAAATCATGATTGTATAACACAAAAAATAATTTTAAAACAATTCTTCAAAACCTACAAACTTGTTATTCAAATCCGGTATTCGTAAACCATTGATGACATGATCGTCACATTTTTCCAAGAAATTTAGGGTAGTTTATACTTGATAATACCACCCTTAAATAGGGTCGCAAATATATTTGTCTCGGAAAAGTCAGATGTGCCATTTAACGCAGTGTTGAAATAGTGACAAAAGTCGAATGGAGATTTCCTGGATTTAAAGGAATATTAATCGAAAAAAAAAGTAAACAATTATTTAGAAAAAAAAAATCCTCATCTTTGTCCCCTAAAGAAATTTCCTGTTTTAAATGTGCTTTTATAATATCCTGTGATGTTGAAATATCATTTTCGAACTATAAATGTATTTTAAGTGATTGAAGGACAAATTTTCCCGAAAAAAACTTGGAAAAATATATTGTTTCACACTGTTTTAATTAATAAAAAGAATTTAAGGAAATATCATTTTTGTCTGCTACTTTTTTGGTATGAATTTTATTTTTGGCCTAAAAATGCCTGTTTTTCGATTTATTGTAACTAAATTTCAAATTTATAATTCCTGAAAATCCCGCCTTTACTCATGACAATAACAGTTTCAGAATTTTTCAAATTTGTAAAGAATGGAAGACTCTAATTGCTAAAAAGTTCCCAGACCATGTCGACTATGCTACTGCATCGAGACCAATGTTAGGTAAAACCAATCAAGTAGGTGAGACTATGACCAATTTCAGTTTTAGTATAATGGAAATGGTTAGAGCAGTTTGTATACAAAACGTAGAACATCGTAAACGGATGTATACAAACATGCTTTGGAAATTGCTTTTGAAGCATTTAAAACCAACTTCAGAAACAGAAAATCTGTACCCTTCTATCTTGTAAAGAAAAATTCATTCCATGTTACACCGTTGATCTCCTCTTATCTGTTTCCTGAAAACAACGCAACATTTAAAAGGCATCAAAGACGTCATAAAGAGTGAAAATGTAATTCTTAGCGTCGAATAAGGTGTTCACAACTCCCATTTATTTTCGATTTGTTTCCTGATATATCGAACTATAACGCTAAACTTACGTTTTACAATTTCGAAACCGACGAATATTCCGAACGGATTTTATTTGGAAACTATAACATTTCTGGATGGAAAATTGGGAAAAAGAAAAATGATGTGTTCAGGGCGTCTATGTACGGCAATATAATTTTCCCTTGTATGTGTATCAAAGAAACAAGAAGGTAGACACATGTATATATCTCATCCAACTCGGATGTAACTCGATTTGTAACCCTCAGTAAATTTTATTACTGCATCGATATTTGTCAGTATCGATTTTGTGAATTTTACTGCTTTAGAAGCTCACAGGAATATTTACCGAATATCTTCCATTCTAGGAAAATGGTTTTTTTTCAAATTTTCAAAACACCTTAGAAACATACAAAAGTTATCAAAGGAAAATGTGTATTTATGTTGAAAATGAGCTCCAGTTTAATTTAACTAAGCATTGCTGCTGTTATTTTTTCTGCTGTACGTTAATGTTGTTTTTATAATTTTATACAACGTAATGTACATAAATAAATTTAATGTTCGTTATAACAACACTTGGATAACAAAGTCCCAACGACGGTAAAAATAAAAGGATTCCTTCTGATTCCTTCAACGAAACAAGGGAAAACATCGCAGCAAAGCCAAGTAAACACAATCATCATTTTCCTTTACGATTTTTCGGGAGGGGAAAACAACTCTCCCTTTTTATAAAAGGTCGCATTTAAACTTTTTTCCTGCTCCGGCGTGAACGTTCCCCGCTCACCGAACATGGCAATATTCGCCACATTTAATGGCTTACACTTTTTGGTCACCCATTAAACACCTTTTATACATTCAACAGTTTCCGTTGGAGAAGCTGAAAGGAAGACATAGTAATCCCCATAAATTTCAGAAAGGAATTTCGCCCTGAAAAATGAATAGTTAGTAGCGAGGAGGGCGCCGGAGATATATTAGGACAGACTATATCGGGTATACTAGTTAAAAGCCAGTTAAAATGATATTTACGAGGCCTTGTATTATGCGACGTCGTAGCTACGATGCCAGATAAATTATTTATATCTCCCTCGAAGTGTTATTAAAATATAACATTCAGGTAATTTATTGCATATTCCATGTATTGCACTAATTTAGCTCTACGAGAATAGAGATTAACACGTCAACCACCACGGGGATACCCCGGGTAAGGTCTATCACGACGAACATTTGAAGTTCGTGTAGACGTGACTCGCTAATAAAGGTAAAGCAAATGCGTTGGGGATCCCCCAAATGCAACTGAGTTGAACTTTGCTACATCTGTGCATTTGCAACGTACAAACACGAGCAAATTAACGGAGATTTCACGGTCCGCGTTAATTAAATATTTCGAAAACAACCGCCGACGTAGATTATCAGCTTCAAAAACGAGTAAACGGTTTTAATTTTCTTCCAAGTTAATTCTTACGGGACACGTTTTGGCAAGTTTCTCACAGCTGGTGCGGATTAAAAGGAAAAAGGGAAAAATGGAAGGGATGTAGAGAGCGGAGAGGACGTAAAATGACCCTCGCAAGGACATTGACCGAATAATTGAAGTCTCTAAAACTATAAGTTTCACACTAAGACATTTTCATATTTTTAAATTATTTTATGGAAGCCGCCTTTAAGACCATTATGAGACTTTTACAAAGTCAAATTATTTTTAAGCCGAAATTCGCTTAAAGCTATCTCGTTGGGATTATTTAAATATTAGGGCTTCCAATTATTCGATGCCCATAGCTATCCGAATAACTATGTAGTACCTAAATTCCTAATTATCCGGATATTCCCTTAGAAATGTTTGATACATTTCATCGCGGTCCCTAATTCAATTTGTTTGCTTCTAGGTATTTAAGTATCTATGTATTAAATTTAGTTATTAGTTATTAAATAATTGTTCAGTTAGTAGTTAGTTAAATAAATACTAAAGCCATTACTAAAATAAATATGTGTTTTTATATTGCTCAATTACTTTATTTTAACCTGGTAAAAAGAGTAGGTACAATATCAAGTTACTCATCATATGAATTCAATATGAATTGATAGAGTTTCGATTTTTTTAATTAAATTTTAATTGCAGAAAAACCCAAATAAAATAACCAAAGCAGGGCGAATTAACGTGTTTCCCATAACAATAGTATGGAATTGGATCAACCCTGGCTAATTGATTTAAAATGGTTCTGTAATTGTATCAACAGTGTTTTATTTAAGTTGGGCTTCTTATGATTTTTTATGAGATTTTGATTGTAGAAATATTGAATTCAAATAACACGTGTAAGGTTAATTAACATACATTTCACAATAATAAGTCAAAATTGACAGATGCTGGTTAATTAAGTAAATTAGGTCTCCAAATTATTTCAGTTGGGTTTCATATAGTTGAATGACTTTCGAATTTCTTTTATCAAATTTTCATTATAGTTATATAGTCCAGTCATTATAGGGGGTTTACCTAGGAAAATCGACATACCCAGTATATTAAAACGTAAAAACTTCTATTTTGGCATCCTAAAACTTTCCCCAAAATTCACGTATAATTGGATGGCTGCAAGTTTTAATGTCTGGGGTCAGAAGTAACAAAAATCGATTTTTTCTACATATTTTGCAAATATCTCGTTTTCTATGGGTTTTACGCTATGTGTATTTATTATCTATATTGTAAAGAATTAAACTCTCTACAACTTATGTATTTAACATTTCTTCATATCTCGAAGTGTTTTCGAGATAGAGGGCGGAGAGCGCTGGCCAGAGAATCATGTGAGGTCAACTGGTAGTCCCGATCAAAAACTCGTATATTAAGGTTATAAATTATTGCTAAATATTTAATTAGCATTTATTATTAACTTTTACATTAAATTCAATCCTTCTTTCTAATAATTCTAAAATTTATCAATTCAATAACGCTTATAATCTGTTTCTGTAATTGAAAAATTAAATGAAAATGAAATGAAAGTAACTAAGTAAATCTTGTTTAAAATCCGTAAACTCTTAAATTCTTTCATAACTTTAAAAATTCATAGTCAGAAGAAGAAGAAGAAGAAGAAGAACATTTTTTTATTCTTTAATATTAATTAAATTAATCAAATGACACTTTTGCTAAAAACGATAATTACAAATTTAACTCTTTTCTTTTTTATTTATTTAGAAGGTTATTAGTATAAATTGGAATATAATTAAAATGTAATTTAATTATTTTCCTCAACAATTTTTTACTTACATGGCCAGGTAAGTGTTATTAAATAAATTGACACTTAACTAAAAATAGATAAGTAACCAAACAAAATGAATCTAATGAAAAAGTTAATAAAAAATGATATTTATATCTTTAGCAATAATTTATAACCTTAATATTACCAGTTCTTGATCGGGACTACTAGTAGTACCAGTTGACTTCACATGATTCTCTGATCAGCGCTCTCCGCCCTCTATCTCGAAAACAGTTCAAGATATGAAGGAATGTTAAATATAAAAGTTGTAGAGAATTTGATTCTCTACAATATTGATTACGAATATAATTAGCGTAAAACCCACAGAAAACGAGATATTTGCAAAAAATGCAGAAAAAATCGATTTTTGTGACTTTTGACCCCCGACTTTAAAACTTGCGGCCTTTCAATTATATGTGAAGTTTGAGGAAAGTTTTAGGATGCCAAAGTTTTTACGTGTTAATATACTGGGTATGTCGATTTTCCGAGATATTCACCTAATTTGGCCTAAGATGACTGGACTAATATACAATTAAATGGCCTAAGGATATAATGGTAATAATGACAATAACGAAACAGGATGGCTAATACCTAGTTAACTAAGTACATAGTTTTGTTAAGGTCTCAACGTAGTTTTATGTAAATTGACCCACTTTTTCTGAGATTTTGATTTTAGAAATACACTATTTATATGATACAAGTAGGAGAAATTGAGGTGTTTCTCATATAATGTTCATACAGAATAGATAAAACCTGGATAACTAATTGAGCATGATCCAATTATGGTTTCAATATAATTTGATATCAATTGGGCCACTTCTGATTTTTTTGAGGTGTTAGTTATAGAGATATCCAATTTATATAACACAGGTAGGACGAATTGAGGCGTTTCCCATACAATAATGATATAATGTGGACAAAATCTGGTTAATTGATTAAATACGGTATTGATCAGGCTTCAAGAGAGTTTAATGTCATATGATTGACATGATTGCTGATATGATGACATTGTAATTGTCGAAATATCCAATTTAAATAACATTTTTAAATTGAATTAACATGCGTATCAATAATGAGACACAATTGCTAAAAGGTGGTTGTTCAATTAATTACGATTGAATTACGATCTCCATTAAGTTTACACTAAGGACTAGTGTCCCTTATTATTAAACTTCCAATCGTGTCCCTTCTGCATTATGAAGAAGTCAAATGCAAGGACTGTAAATTGAATTGCAAACAACCATATTTCATCCCAAATAGATCAGTTTGGTATGGATCGCAATTAATGTCCCCTTTTATGACCTTACTTCATCTCCACATTGCAATAATTAAAATAAATCCATCCAACTTTCCAGCGAGATAACGCTGTACACACGACCGTTCGACTGTGGCGGATTAATCAGTCGCAGAACGCACCGCGTTAATTATCCCTGTGAAAATTTCCTAGAAAGGAAGCTAATCAGTTAATAAGTTAGAGATTAACCCGAACCAGAATTAGCATACGCGAGTTTGCCGGGGACGGGATAATTAAATGAGTTAATTAAAACAAAACAATGTCAACCTAGAGGGTCGCGTCGAAATCAGGACTCGGGCTCGATTAAAATTATCCAAAAATGTTTGGCGTAACAACTGAAAATATATAAATATAATAAATATTATATACTATTGTAACGTTTTTACCTACGCGAGAATTACTACACGACACGAGTTGTCCTTACTTAATTTATTTTGACCACTTAACACTAATTTATTTGTACACTTACACTTAGCACTTATCTACTAACACTTAATATAATTTATATTATCGCACTTACATCTAATTTATATAAACCACATTGATGTATCGTACGGCCGGCCTGGCCGACATCCGTCGACCAGTCTACCGGCGTCTGTTTACGACTACCGGCGACTGTCCTCGTATTGCTCTCCGTCTGCTATTTATTTAGCCGCATGGGATTTCCAGAAACATCTCGTCCCTTCCCGAACGTAAATACTGCTTCACAGGGAATCCATCTTTTCGCTGAATTCCAGAAACATCTCGTCCTAACTCGAAGATTCGGCGACTTCGGGGGAAATCCATCAGTTCCCCGAATCTATCTCGTTAAGAGGTCCCTTGAAGAGACTCATTCCGACGTGCAAATAGTAACAGTTAGGATTTACAATCAAAATTATTTTCTTAAACTATTTGCCTACAAACAAGACAAGCATACGCTGATTCTTCAGATCACTTCATCAGCGAAATAGAGGATGACGTGCGCGGATGATAAAGATATCAATAGTTCATAGCTCATGAAGTTATAAAGACTCTTAAGCTACCTGAAAGAGATAATTGTAAAATAAACAACATCGGCAAAGTAGGATGGATTGATAAATACTAACAGCTATAGTAAAAATAAACTTATCAAGAAACAAATGTACCATATTTGTAACATAACAGGATTAGATGATATTGTTATGCAGGAACTGATAGACGCTTCGAAGGACACAAAAAAACATACACACAACTGGATTGAATAACATTAATGCAGAACTGTGGAAATATAGTGGAACACTATTCCATTTACGACTATTGCACCTCTTCAACATGTGATGGAAAGAAAAGGCAATCGCTCTAAGCTTGGTTATTAAGTATCCAAGTCCGTGCAAAGGTATGTTTTAATTCCTCCTGCGGACATCAGTATAGGTAGAATTATATACTATTGTAAAAATATATTTTTTACTTTTGTTATAAACTACTGCATTGACGTACTACGTACTTGAAAATAAATGTATAAATAAATAAATGACATAATATAGCAATGTACGAAGAACTGGATGGAACATCTTTACAGGATGGATGACAATAAGTTTCCAAGAAAACCCCTGAAATACAAATGTAAGGGGAGAAGAAGCGTGGGACGACCACGTAAAAATGTGTGCCGTAACAAGCAATGTGCTTATTGTGCTTAATACTTATAGCGAAGAAGAAGGAGAATTCTGTCTTAAACCATTTGCCCCCTTCTTAAACTCGGTTAAGGTTAAACCGAGGATTTTTCATTTCGGCGCTAAACCTCTCGGGCCGAGGAAGCGGTTTTAAATTCATCAGGAAGCAGATGCGACCGCCTCCGCCATTCGTTCTAATTTCTGGCCATAATCATTTCGTTTTGCTCTCCCTCTGTCCCGTGCCGCGATAAAAGACTCTTTATTGGGTGATTTATCCTCGTGAAAATAATTTCGCCTCCGTCTTCTGGTCGGTATAAGAAAATTTAGAGAAAACTTGGCATCGATTGGAAATAAACGGGTTTGTAGGAATATTTTTTAAGAAGGTTGGAATTGGGTAAATATAGATCTGAACTATCTCCTCGTCGAGTACAAACTTTAATAGTTATGTCGAAGTTTCGATCCTGTCCTTGGGCGGCTTCAAGACTTATAATATTTCTGGTGTCCATAAAGGCATTACTCTTCTTAAAAATAGGTAAGG
Organism: Cryptocephalus moraei; assembly: GCA_946251905.1. NCBI lineage: Eukaryota > Metazoa > Arthropoda > Insecta > Coleoptera > Chrysomelidae > Cryptocephalus > Cryptocephalus moraei. The sequence goes on from OX276455.1 coordinate 11,795,816, forward strand.
CATGCAACTTTTAAATTTAGTAGTTAAATGCCGAAGAATATTATAACAATTTCTACGCCAATGAACAACGTGAGTTGAAAATTGGAACATATATTTCACCTTATGTCCAATTTTCAACTCACCTAACATATTGTAACGCGAAATGTAAACATCGGCGTGAAGCGTGTTCCTTCTTATCTGCCGCAGGTGGCATATTTCAAACGGGACTATAAAAACTCATCTCGAATAATCAGGAAACGTCCAATTAGAGAAAGAATCATCTGGTCCGTTCTGGAAAAACATTATTAGTGGATTAGGGGATTAATTACGGTCCTGCGGTCGTAGGGGTAGTATTTTGACAGAAATAATTACGTAAGGAATAGACTAAATAAATTTGGTAGTGTTAAGAACTGTAAAAATAAATTAGAATGAACGTTACAAAATATTGATACGAGGGGTTGAGGAAGTTGTTGAGGTTGAGATACGAGGAAGTGATGAAAAATGCCATAAAACGAGCCCGTACAGCAATCAATTGTTGCGGCGTCCATTTGGCCGATATCATCTTCTCGACTTGACCAATAAAATTCTAAAGGTTCAAATAAACATGATCAAAAAACAGAATTGAAGTTTTTCATTTAGAAAAAAAATGAGAGCCAAACAACATCGGATGATTTCTTTTGGCCCACCTACCTAAGATACGAGGAACTAGAATTTTGAATTCTAAAAACTCAAAAATTGTTCCAATTCTGAACTTGGAATTTAAGTTCCTAAATCGTATGAGCGCAAGTCGTTGATTATTCCCCTTATTTTTTCGCTAATTAAGGACACATTAATATCGGCCATTTTGAACGTTATACTAAATTTTACCCACGATTTCAAAAAGGCTCATAATTCCCAAAACTTATTACACATAATGTAGTTTCCACTAGAGGACACCTACACCATTCTATCCATTTTCATTTCCAATATTATTCCAATTCAATGGAAATTATCACAATACGGGCACTGTTTCATTGCCTATAATTCAATTTTGGCCTCGTTTGATTCAATTTTGACCTAATTTGATTAGAATCCGACGCAATTTAGTTTAGTCGAGACGTCGTATTAATGACATATCGACGTGATTTAACGGGGATTCTCCACATCGTTGCGTTCAATTGTGAATTTAAACTTTCTTCGTCTGAAAATATATAATAATGTCATTATTAACATTTTTGAAATAGGGAAAATAGTGAGTCTTTTGATTTATGTTGCTTTTGCCTGAATTTAATACTAATTACTAATGGAATTACTGAAGAGGATATATGCCGGTTTCTATCATTTCTCATTACCAGTAATTTGTCGTTAATGTGCTTCTGCGCTTCCTAATCTAATGCTGGTATTAGCTAAATACCGGTCAATTTAGCTGAATACGTTTAACTTCGTCGGATCGATTAATGACCGAGCTTTTGATTATTCTGTTAATAAGTAAGTAAACAGAGGGACCCTTTGTGTTGTGATGACCTGAATCGGAAGGAAAGATAACGTAAAAACACGAAGTAAAAATAGCACGTGTATCGCACAATATTGGCCTCCTCGACTTAATACCGCACGTGAAATATTACGATCCCACTGTATTATTTAAATACTCGAGATACCCCGTTATCCTTTAACTTCAATCTTTCCCTGTTCCTAAATCTGGGCAGTTTGTTCTCCGGCGGAAATATATTCCACGTCCGGAAACTCTACTTGTCACAATGTTAAACCATGAGATTTTAAAGCGTTAAACAATACCCTCTCGGAACAATACCAATCCGGAAAGTTCTTGAAAACTTTCACATCTAAAAAGTTCAGGAGCTTTTGTCTCATAGTTTAATCTCGAACTTTATGGCGCACACACTCGAAGGAAAAGTTCCAGGAGAAATTGTGATAGTGAGCATGGAGAGGTTTTAGTTGTATTTTTGGTACATTTTAATTAAGTGCTAAATAAAGGCAAGGGAGACCTATCAAAGTGCTTTTCTCTATAAGTGTCGTATAATTAACATATATTTTAAGAAATGTTGTAGTTTTTAAAGTAACGTGCGAACTGTCTCATGGATATAAATTTATTGGGTTTCTTAAGCACAAAATTCCATAGGATCCAATGCTCTTAAATAACATCCTCCCGAAAACAGCTTTGTTAGAGAAGAACTGGCTCTATAAAATCACCTAAAGTCTCAAGCTAACTTATTTCTTAAAATAAAAATAATAGATTTCATTGATAAAATATATCAGTGTCGTGCTAAATAAAGGCAAAGGAGACCTATCAAAGTGCTGTTCTCTATGTGTCGTGGAATTTCCTTATATTTTAAGAAATGTAACTTTTAAAGTAACGTGCAAACTGCCTCATTGATATAGTAACTTATTGGGTCTCTTAAGCGCAAAATTCCATAGGATTTAATGTATACTTTAACCACTAGCAATTGGAACTCTCAATAAAATCTGAATTTACCGAGGGCATTCGAAAAGAGCCCGTTGTCTCTATACAAAACCATGGGACTTATCTTTTTACTTATTCAGAAACGCCCTGCTATTTCTAAAATGCAGGTGTTCAGTTGCCCAAGTGAAATCATATATGTGAATGTATGGATATGTACAGATAAAGAACTAGAGGGTCCGTTGGACCGCAAATTTTTTTTTACGACAGCGGCACTCCGTTTATATTTTCTTCTTCTTCCAAGGTGCAGGTGTACAGTCGATCAGTGAAATCGTGTACGAGGAAGTACGCGAGACCCTACGGATACTGGATGGTCCACTGGACCATAAACAGCGGCACACGTGTGCTTTCCTTGTGATCTCTTCTTCTGCACTTATACTCGAGAAAGCAGTGGTGTGTGCCATTTGTTTGTGCGATTTGGAAGTGAATTCATTGTTAGAGCTATTATCCGTAATGATACGCCCATGGAGGACCGGGCGGCATGGCTTTTCACCACTTAAAAAGCCATTAAGTGTTTTTTTGCCGTTCCAACTCGGACTGGACAAATTATACTTGCTTTATTAAAGAAGAACTGACTCTATAAAATCACCCAAAGGTTCAAGCTGACTCATTGCTCAAAATAAAAATATTCAATTTCATTGATAAAATAAATCAATGTCGTTTTCATAAAATTGCTCTATTTCTGTCACAGGAAAATCTCCCACAAACAATTTCATTCAAAGATGACATTGGTTTAATAGAACTCACTCTATCAATTCATAATATTCAAGAGGCATTAAATTATGCACGGGTTTAAAGGCTCTATTTCTCAAAGGTAAATCGTCCAGAAACAATATCAATATAAACCAGAAGGTTTTCAAGTTTGATTCATAAAATTGTAGAGGCTGTAATGTTCTATTTCTCTTAAAGAAAAATCTTTCAAAAATAATTTGAATGAACGAGACATCGGCTTCATATAACTGGCTCTATAAAATTGTCTAGTGGCTTTAGTACCCATTTTAATAAATTAAAGACATTCAAGAGACAATGTCATTAAAAACAGATTGTCTGATTCAAAATATTAGATCCATAAAATCAGGCAGAGGCTCTAATATTCTATTTCTTCCAAAGTAAAGTCTTTCAAAAACAATTTCATTCTAAGAGGTACGAGTTTCATATATTTGACTCTGTTAAATCTTCCAAAGGTTTTGGCACTCCTTTTGTTCAAACCAGAAACATTTAAGAGGCAATTTCATTACTTAAAGAACGGGTGATGTAATATGTTAGTTCCATAAAGTCATGAAGAAAAATCTTCCAAAAACAATTTTATTAAAAAAGGACGTTGGAAATCTTTCTATAGATTCATCCAAAGGCGTATTCTTGAATAGTGGAAACATACAAAAGACAATTTCTTAAAGAAATAACACTTGCTTTAAAATATTAGTTTTATAGAGTCATGCAAAGTTTCTAATGCTGTATTTGTTCCAAGGAAAATCTGCTAAGGCAATTTCATTAAAAATATGAATTTGTGCACATAGAACTCACTATAATATTACCCGAAGGCTCAATTACTCGAAAAGAATTTTTTTTAGAAGCTGTATAATTTACCTAAAAATTGCCCTAAGCAGTCATAGAAACTACTTTAGATGTATTGTATTGGATTCCTTAAAACTAAATTTCAAACATAAGTTTTGTACCTGACCGATTGAAATCTGATAAAAATGGAATATTTCGATATTCTTGAATGTTGAAAATTTTCCCAATTTCCGAAGCTTTTTCCACAAAACAACCTAGATACACAGAGATATGCATTTTATTGGGAAATGTAAAAATTTACTTGAATTGATCAGCTACATATAAAATTAACACTACATTTGAATATTCGACATTTATATTTATATTTTTCATATTTAAAGGTCATAACATGTAACTCCGACAGTATCGTCATTCCGTGAGTTTCAACTTTAAGATAAAGAAGCTTTTCTTCCATAAAACCACACACAAGTCTCTAAGCTTCCAAATAGATCGGCTAGTTCAGGAAATACTGTATCAACATTTAACATAGGATTGCTGACAAGTTCCTAATTTCCTTTAATTCAGAACTTTTCCTTAAGATACATCTCAGACTCTCAGATCAGATGCGAAAAAAGAGTTTCCAAAGTAAAATGAAATAGTCTACAAAGTAAAAAGACCTCGAAGTATTAAAAGAACGCAGAGCTGTAATCAGAGGGCGATGAGAGATTCGATTAGCCTGTCAACTTTCACAATCAGCGATGGGATTATGAAAGTTTCGGGATTTATCATGTGAGTGATTAGCCGACGGAGGAAATATAGCAATTTTAGGCTGTGATCTGTTAATAAAGGAGAAGTTTGTCGGAATATCAATGGCGGGCTTATCCGGGAGACGTTCCAGTTTGGAAAGTAAATATAATCGAATTAAGGGTATATATCATTTAGGATTTCGTCTGCGGTTTAAATGATGGTACAAGAATGTCTTTACGTTAACTCAATGTTTATATATTTAACCTATTTTGAATTAAATTGAAGATTTTGGTATCCCGAGGAAATTAGGGTCGATTTCGTTAAAATTTAATTAAAACATCAGATGACAGGTCATTGGTTATATAGGTCTAACGATGGATAGCCCAAGCACTAAATTAATTGTTCGTATCATAGCATCATTCATAGAAAGAAATTAGTTATGCATGTAGATTGGTTATTGGTGGAGTTTTAAGTTACCTACAATGATCAATTTTGATATTACACAAGTCTGATGATGGCTCATAGGCCAAAACTGGCACCCAAATATTTAAATAAATTCTCAACAAATTAACTTCAATGTGACATCTAGATATTAATCTTTTGTTGTTGATGGGACGCCATTCTGTACTTTTTTGTTCCCGGATTTGACCCTCCTTGCGTTTCTGGCGCAAGCGCTCATGTTATTTTAAGTGGGGCATCTGGTGCTGCACATTTTTGTATCTCGATTTAGGTGCCTTAGGGAAATGAGGGTCATATTGAATCCCCCCTCAAATCGGCGAACAAAAATGTTCGGCTTCAGACTCATCCTTTAAATTAATGTAGAATTTTGTCCCAGAACGGGCATAGCATACCTACTAAGATTTACTTTTTGAGTATTGGAGTGGATTTGAGTTGATTCAGCATGTCGAGCTCGATCGGGCCTTTCCGAGTAATCGACCAATAAGCTAAATATCCCGTAAGAACCTTACTTTTTCATTATTTGTTAATACTTTGAAACTAGATCACAGTCAAGAGAATCCGCTTGAGCACACTGAACCGACTGATCGAACGACGATTCGATTCCCGCCACACGTACAAAACGGAGAATATTAAACCGGAGGCCCGGAAAATGCAAAACGGAAAAAAGGAACACACCCTCATCTCGGAGTAATCTGATCCCATTCTCCACCTTTTAACGTCTCCCCGAGACCGACTTCCTAGCCCGCGGGGGCGTTTCGTCGTATTAAGAACTCATTACGGGTTATTCTCCCTCCGATGCCCCGATCTCGCATTTCCATGGAAAACTGTAGCGTAATATTGGAAAGCTCATGAATAATAAACGAGTGTAATGCACCGGATCAACATGCTTACTTGACTCCTTTCCGTTCGATGTAAAAGGCAGAAAACTGCGCGCACGGATTGAATCTCGTAAAAGGAAGGTCGGGAAGGGGGGAGTGAGTTGCTTAGTAAGGGTTCGTGAAGTCTTGTAGAAGATGAATTCACAGGAGTGAATTTTAATTGTCTTGGAATTTTTGTAAAACGTTGAAGTTTCCTTTTATCAACCGCTTTGGCGAAAGTATAAGGATTTTTGTGTTTTAATAGTAGTAGGTAAACAACGCCGGTTCTAGATCAGGAATTGGCATTAAATGACATTTGGCTTAAGTCATAATAGTTAAGCGCATAAATATTTCTAAATCATAACGTACATAGTTGTAGTTATTATCTATTGAGACCATCTGTTGATATTCTGAAGACGTACAACGATGCCGTTTCTCAAAAAAGTACAAAATACGAAGAAAAATATGTTTTAATATGTTGTAGGCAATAATTGTGATGAGCGCATTACTATGTCTTATGTCTGTTCAGATTAATTAAATTCTGAAAATGCATGTTTCTATTGATTTTATTGGCTGTTTTGTTTGTTTTGTTGTCAACTTGTTTATAATATTAAATTTAATTTGCCACAATGGGTTTCTGAATTGAAAGCAACAAATATTGATACACTTATTAAATTAACAGCAATTTCCTGTGCACTCAAAATGTGTACAAATTAGGAGAAATTAATTTTTTTACGAGCTATTACTAAATGCTTTTGATAGCCGTTTAAAAATTTAGAAAATTTTCTAATAATTTGTCAGTTTTTAAATTCTTAGTTCTTAAATTCAAAGTTTATTCAATTTCTTCATGGAATAATGCCGCCAAATTAATAAGGATAAAATTCCATTCTAACTGAAATTGATGTCAAACTCCCTCCATTACTTGGTTTGACATATTTATGTGAAAATATATTTGACAGAAAAACTAGATCCATAATTTAATTATTTCTATTTTAAATACTATTAATCTATATATTGAACTTAAATATAAACATTTAGACGTTGATATTGAGATTAAAAGGGCCAAAAAGGAAACGAAATATCGAGGAGATTATGAATTCCATAAAATGGAGAAATAAAATTATCTAAACTTAAGATTTATTTTTTATAAAATATTTTCTTTATTTTATTTTATGGTAGTATATTTATTCAATTTCATTATAACAGTGCTTGTGGGGTAGTTTGGAAATAGATATTTATACGGATATTTAATATATATGTATTGTATATCCTTGTAAATATATGTACCTTTAATGCCTGCAAACAAAAGTTTGTTCCATTCTCATTTATTGTTTATTCAAATTCATTCTTTTTTACTGAAAGCAATCCATCAAAGACAGAACGTCTATCGCACTATTTATTACTTTAGAAATATCTCAAAATAGAGTCATATTGCGTAAGTAAATTTGGCAACGGTGTAAAAGAATACAAAGAGAGATACGGCTTAAGGCGGAAACAGACTATCGTCACGTCACGTGAGTTCACGTGCTGTCACGTTAACTCACGTCACTTTGACGTAACCTCTGTCTGGTTCTAATACATTTAAATACCATGTGAAATATTACTCCGCACTTTTTATCCGTGACGTGAGTTAACGTGACAGCACGTGAGCTCACGTGACGTGAAGATAGTCTGTTTCCGCCTTTAAGTTCTTTAAGGATACTATGCTTACGATACACTGTTTATTGCTATTGCCGAACTGATCTCCAAACAGATTTTAACAGGTTTTAAACAGGTCCCTTATAACTTTAACACGACGATGACAGCTCTTTATAACTCTTTCAACTGGTCTTCAAACAGCTTTTAGCACGTTTTAAACAGATTCCCGACAGTTCTAATTCTATTGCAACAGCCCTTTAAAACTGTCCCAACTGGTCTCCAAACAGTTTGTAAAAAGCTCCACGACAGCTTTAAGTCTACGGCAACAGCTTATAAAAAAGCTCTTTAAGACTGTTTCCAATGATCTCGAAATACCTTTAAACGGCTCCCTGACAGTTTTAACTTTGCGGCAACAGCTCATAAGTAGCTCTTAAAACTGTTTCAACTGGTCTCCAAACAGCTTTTAGCAGGTTTTAAACAGATTCCCGACAGTTTTAATTTTATTGCAACAGCTCTTTAAAACTGTCCCAACTGGTCTCCAAACAGTTTGTAAAAAGCTCCACGACAGCTTTAAGTCTACGGCAACAGTTCATAAAAAGCTCTTTAAAACTGTTTCCACTTATCTAGAAATACCTTTAAACGGCTCCCTGACAGTTTTAACTCTGCGGCAACAGCTCATAAGTAGGTCTTAAAACTGTTTCAACTGGTCTCCAAACAGCTTTTAGCAGGTTTTAAACAGATTCCCGACCGTTCTAATTCTATTGCAACAGCTCTTTAAAACTGTCCCAACTGGTCTCCAAACAGTTTGTAAAAAGCTCCATGACAGCTTTAAGTCTACGGCAACAGCTTATAAAAAAGCTCTTTAAGACTGTCTCCAATGATCTCGAAATACCTTTAAACGGCTCCTTGACAGTTTTAACTTTGCGGCAACAGCTCATAAGTAGCTCTTAAAACTGTTTCAACTGGTCTCCAGACAGCTTTCAACAGGTTTTAAACTGCTCCCTGACAGCTGCAGCAACAGCTCCTAAGTAGCTCTTTAAAACTGTTTCAACTGGTCCCCAAACAGCTTCTAAAAAGCTTCGTGACAGCTTTAAGTCTAAGGCAGCAGCTCATAAAAAGCTCTATAAGACTGTGTCCACTAATCTCAAAACACCTTTAAACGGTTGACTGACAGCTTTAACTCTACAACAGCTCATGAAGAGCTCTTTGAAGCTATTGCTAACCTGTTTGGTGTTCAGTTCGCCTCGTAACCCAGCAGGTGCCTACGTTCCCATATTTGAGGTAATGTTTAAAAGTGTCCCAGCACCGGCTTTGTACATCTACTACTAATGTTGTACTTAAAATACAATCAATTAAAATCGGAAATGTCGGTCTTCAAGCTTTATTAAGGACGGATTGAACTTATTGCGACCGTAATTTCAGCTTCATTAAATAATGAGTAGGCGGGTGTGACATTTCACGCAAACGTCTGAGGTGTTTCAAGTAAACACCTAACAGGAGTCTCTGTAGCTTTCGGTTTCTGTCGACGTTCATTAATGAGCGTTTATTTTTGAAGTGGCGTAGAGAAGGAAAACGACACAACAATGGGAGGTGTGGGAGTCGGTGGTGATTCATTTCGTCTGCGAGTCTTGTTGTTTTCCAGACAAGAGCCCTTTTGTGTTAATTCGTAATACCCGCGATGAAATGTATTTATCAGATGCGTCGTAATCCGAAACGTACAATTACATCTTGTAGGATTCGAGCCGACTTTCGCGCTTGATTTAATTGTGTCTACGGCGTTTTCCAGGCCTATCGTGGTGATGTGAATCCCTAATTCGCCGATATTGTGTTTTCCTGTGGATCCAGAGGAGTTGCTTGTGACCAAAAATACACATTCACTAATTATTTTATAATCCCGAAGCGCCTCGTTTTGCGGTCGTGGAAAAAATTTCAACAAAAAAGATACACGGGAGACTACTTGGGGCTTATATTTTTAATTAAGGAACCAACACAAAAACAAGTAAAACATAACAAGTTTTTAACGAATTTAGGGGACAGAGTAAAGGAAATTTTGAATGAACTTGTGATGGGTCAAATCGACAGTTTGTTTTCTACATTACCTTTCGGTACTTCTTAATGCATTTTTGACTACTTATAATCTACAGGTTTATTGTTACTATCGAGATTTTAGTTAGGAAAATGTCGCGATGGTCTCAAAATGATTCGCAGAACTGTCTCAAAATCTTTATCCATTTACAGAAGTTGTTCTTTATATCGACAATTTTATTACAGGAATTACGTGTAATTTTCTTTTCTTCTTTCTTTCTTTTTTCAGCCATCTTCTATCCATTGGATATAGGCTTCTCTCATATTTGACCATTCTCTTCTATTTTCTGCTCTCTGGTACCAGTTCAGGCCAGCGAATTTTTTCAGATCATCGTACCATCTCTGTTGTGGTCTGGGGTGTTGTGGTTGTGCTGTAACTTTCATCAAGGACGGTCGCACTCAACGACATAGTCGGAGAGTGGTCGGCGATGACTGGTCCTCACAGGACGCCCAATTCTCACTTATGGCTCCACGTGCCACACCCCGGGCAACTGCATTGACCTGCAGGCTTAACTAAGTTGAGGATAGCCAGATATGGTGAATACAGACAGCGTCTGATCCAGAGTGGGCGGCTGTCAACAGCGTCTGTACTCAAAATGGGCGGCTGAATTACTACTCACCAAGACACCCGGCCCGCGTGGTGCTTAAATGGCCAAATCCTCTCATATGGAAACGTGTAATTACTTTGGAACATATAAATTGATGTAATTTAACTAAGTAAATTAAAATATTGTATTTGTATTGGTTTGAATTATTTGGCGAATTCACAAATATATCGCCATTTTATGGCTCTCGTCTGTTCAGTAATCTGGGTAGAAATAGCAAATAATGTTAGGTTTAATTGAAGTAAACGCAAATTGACATATCAGACAAAATTAATATAGTAACTAAAGTAATGAATATTAAGTACCAAAATGTATAAACTTAAAAAAGTCGAAACATAGTGATTTAGAACTTATTCGCCATAAATTAGAACGCCATATATAATTAAATTATCATAGGTTAACTTTCATTGTAGACAATCGAGATGACGCATTGCTTTGAAAATATTGGCACTACGTCACGACTGACCTTGACCTTGTCAAACATAATTAGAGACAACAAAAAGCTGCTTACTCACATTTATATTTAATTCCTCGACTCATCTGAATTTGAAAGAAATTTGAATATTAAATATTACAAAATATGATTGCCATTCCTTTTTTAAAGTAGCTGAATATAATTTTTGAAATTAAGGGAAATTAAGTTCATTTTTATGGAGTTTGACTTGAAACAACTCATTTGCGTAATGTATTCATAATGCGATTATTAGGTGAAAATATGTGTAATCATTTTTACTTTTTATCATTAAAAAATATTTTAATTCGGCTAAGGCAACAAATGTGCCGAATATGTAATTTGCATAACATTCAAATCTTACTGATTAATGGGGCAATAAAATATTAAAGGTATATATATACAGTGAAATATGCACCTACAAAGTGCCACAATATGCATAATGGAAATCGTATAATATTCACGTAAATATGAATTCATTATCTAGTATATTCCCTTTTTCAAACACTCTTGAATATGTATTATTTTAATATAAAAACTAGACAGACATACACCCATGCAACCTATCAATGCAATCCTATTTGGATTAATACATTTTTTCACTGATTTTAAATAGTTATTTTCTGAACACTTTCCAGTTGTACCCGATTTTATCCAGTTATTTACTACCATTACACTTATTGCACCTACGTATATTTAAAAATATTAAATGGTGAATATTCTACATTTTTCAATACCACAATTTTCCTTTAGTTATTGAAAATTACACAACTATTACATACCAGTAGCTATTGTATTACGCTGTTATTGAAATATCAGTGGAATTTCATAATCAAACCATAGATGCATTATTCCGATATGCACATTAACACCAAATGGCACAATAACAGTCCTGCATTAATTGCAATCAATGGAATTGATATGTAAAGTTACATAGAAGATCGTCAATTTGAATATTTATTCGATCATTTAACCTGTTTTGTATTTCTGTATTGCAGGTCCCATTGGCGTCAACCCTATTTACTTTACACTTACTCTTGCAGCTTGACAATAGCGTCACGTATCTTGTTTTCCATGTTTATAGAGCACTTAAAGGTCCTTTTACAGATTCACACAACAAAACGAGGTAAATCTGAGGAAAGTCCAAACGGGAAAGTTTTAAAATCTCTAAGTACGAAATTCCTGATTTTTGTTTCAAATTTTTGATAGTTACCTCTATATAATTGTTCTCTATCTTGTGAAAGTACATTTTTTTCTAATTCAGAGAAGGTTGACTGTTTTGGAATTTTCCAGATTTTTTTTAATAATAACTTCAGAACTACACGTCATACGAATGCCTTTACTGAACTTTTCTTTTAAGAATCTCGTTCGCTATCCTATGAAATTGTAATTTTTGAAATCGGGGAAGGTTGAAGTATTTGGAATTTTCCACATTTTCCGAATGAACAACTCCCGAACTGTACTTTTCCGGAAAAACAATATTCAAGTTTTCTCTTTACAACGTTGTTTTTCATCGTCTTAAATGGAAATTTGGTTAATGCAGAGAATGTTGAATTTTCCGTAATTTTCCAGATTTTCAGTAACTCCCAAACTGTACGTTAATAAAAAATTATTTAATTTCGTTCTTTAAATAACGTCGTTCTGTGTCGTTTGAATTCCGAGTTTTTCAGTTTTAAGAAAGTTGACGTTTCGAGAATTGTCTAGGTATATTTTCAAAATCCTTTTCTCGAAAACTAAACTTGCTTTTTGTAAAATAACTATTTTTGATATTCAAATACCATGCACTTTCGCGACAGAAATTACGAAAAATCTATTTTGGACCGTTTTTACAAAATTGAAAATGGTTAACTTTTCTTTTTTGGAGTGAAAAAGCGAATATATATATACATTATAAGGTGAAAATAGGTCTTCATATCCGAATTCTTTGAGTTTCCATCAAAATTCGTGGAAATTTGGAATTTACCTTATCTTACCCTCGAAGTCAAAAGTGACAAGTGCCCAACTTGTGCATTTTTTAGGGGTGGAAACTACCTCTTAAAAAAACAGAAATGCATTATCTGGATTTACAACTTGCTCAAGAATGTAGAATAACTATTCTTTAATGTTCTCGAATATCGTTTTGTTATCACTTCCAAGTTTTCACCCCTTGAAAAACACCCCATATGTCAAAATTAATAAAAAAGAAGATATTGTAAGGTTTATTTCTATTCTATTTACACCGTTCTTAATTATACACTACACACTACTAAATTTATCTTAACTATTTCCTAACTAATTAATTTATATCACACTCTTAATCATTAATTTATTTATACGCTCTCCCTTGTCCATTTTTCGACTTGTGTATTCACTCGTGGCTTCACGTGTAATCTAATCTGTCCGACCGCAAGCCCGTAATATATACTTGTAGATACATAGGTGTTTAATATTTGATGCATTTTATGTGGGACTTTTACTTTCCGGGGAACTTTATTTTTGCGACTTTTTTCTGGGACTTTCTTTAGTACTTTTTTTCCGGGACTTTTTTCTCTGGTATTTTTTTCCTAGGGACTTTTTTCCTAGGGACTATTTTTTCCGGGGACTTTTTTCCCGGTTACCGTTCATAGGACGCCCCAGAACAGAAATTTGATGTATTATTTCAATAAATAATTTTAATAATCTGAGCTTGTGATTGTGGATAAAATGTTATATTCCATTCGTGTTTTAGTCGCGTTTTATTCACTTAAGAATATTAAACGCTGTCAAAAACACTTATTACCGTAACGCGAAATGTAAACAGCAGCGCGAGACGTGTTTATTCTTATCGGACCTCGGTGGCTTACCTCAAAAGAATGCCGCTACGCTTAATTGAATCCTATAAAAACAGACAGTTCCATGAATACTCCCGGATTATTATTTAAGGAAAGAATGATTTATTACGTTCTGGACATTTCCTATGTAAACATTATTATCGAGAGGGATCGAGTTCTTTGTGGAATTATCCAGAATACAATTGAGAAATGTATATAAGCGGGCTTGCGGTCGGAGAGGATTATGAGACGTGAAGCGCGACATAGTAAACAAGGTGAAAAGCGAGAGCGTATAAATAAATTACATTTAAGAGTGATATAAATTAATTAGTTAGGAAGTAGTTAAGTGTGTTATATAAATTAGTTCAGTAATAGTCTAAGATAAATTAAGTAGTGTGTAGTGAATAATTAGGATAGCGTAAATAAATTAGAAAATAAACGTTACATTACAATAAATAACAATTTTTCTCCTAACTAAATTTTCCTTTATTTTCAGGTAAGCTGTCGACATCATTGAACCTAACATACGGTAAGCAACAAGTATTTGTCAGTATTTGGTGATCGTCGGGTGTCCGCTACTTTATTATGCCGGTTCAGACGTAGGTATCCGTCCCTCGGGGACCTGTTGTAGGGAATAATACATGGTATCTGCGTATGTAACCGGCGTATAATTGTCAAATGAAAGATTAATCCCCGGAATGGGCTGATCGCAAGTCGGCCGTCGCCTGCCGAATAACGAAAAGGTCGAGCGGTAAAAGTCAAACTAAAAATTTCATTAGAACGGAAGACGAGAGGGCGAATCGAGACCGCTGAGTGCGCTCAGTCGTGTCTACCGTTCGGAATCTATCAATCTTCCCGGGCAGTTAACACTTTTATCCGTGGAAGAGGGGGCGTTTTATTGAATTCCTAGAGCAACTAACGGCCGGAGTTGCGTTATCGATCGCCCCGGAATCTCCTCTCCGTCTCTCTCTCTCTCTCACTCCGGGCGAGGAGAAGGCTTGTAGGTAGAGGTGGGTTTTCGAACGTGAGTTGTACATCAACATAACGAAGTTTGTGTCGTTCGGGATGCGTGAGCGAACTTTCTCCTCCTGCCTCCTCCGCTCGGGGATACTTATCCCTCGCCGAATAAATAACGGCTGATCAAGAAAAAGCTGATTAGGACCGGTGCCGAATACTGATGGCCCGAACCGGCGACTGGTACGAGCATCAGGTCGGAGTCGTTCGGAATGATGGAAACGTGGCAAATTAGGTACGGAGGACGGGGAAAAATCGACTTCACGTTCGCCGCGCTATCACAGCCGATATCAACAGTTAGCTCGGTTAGCTATCGGGGCTGATATCTTGTGCGGCGATCATACTTTAATAATTAATTAACGACACGAGAAGCGGGCATTGTATTTCAGCCCCGGTTCATTACAGGCTTACTATCGAATAAAATCAATTAATGTGACTTTATTCGCTCTCGGTTTTATATATATATATATATATATATATATATATATAATTGAAGCTTTTTTAACTTTAAATTTTAGCTTTCGAAGCTGAAATCTTGTGCAGTAATCACATTTCAATAATTAAATAACGACGCGAGAAGCCAGTATTGTTTTTTTGCCCCAACTCATTAGGGACTTTTTGTTTAACTAGGAAAAATAATTTCTGGACACCAGATACACTAAAACATATCTCAGAAAAAAAACTAAAGTAAATTCCATCTGTGGGATTGATCGTTTATCGCACCTGATACTGGGAGACTCCGCACCAACTACTTACACTAAGTAGTATACCTACTAATACTACTTATTACTAAGTAATACACTAATTCGTTCCGGATTATTAGGTCACTTAAATATTGATACAAATATCATGGAAAATAAAACAAAATTTTACAAGTTAATAAGTATATGCAGAGTATTTATATGGTAAATTAGAACACATCTTTAAAAAATATTATTTACATTGTACACATGCACCTATGAGATACGCTCTGCACAATTTGAAATTTTCTTAGTAATTTTCTAAATAATTTTATTTTTTCCCCTAAAAATTGTTTCGTAATATGATTAAATTTAAGATATCATTTTTTGGTTGATTAACAAGGTTTATTAGAACATAAGTATCAATTTGAATATTCTCATAAAACACTTATGAACACTTATAAAAATTGAAAAATACTTAGGTAACTATAATTTTATTAAACATGTCATTAAATTTGGTATGAAATCTTTCGCAAGCATTCGGCGTTCGTTCTATAAAGATGATCTGATTTTGGCCCACATACTAGGCGGAAAATGGCAATTTTCAGATATATAAGTTTCTACAAGATAATCAGCAAACTGTTGTACAGCGAAGTTTCTAGGTAAAATTTCGCCCAATTCAAGAGCAAAACAGTCACATATTTGTTCAGGATGTAAAAATGGAAGTCCAAAGACATACCTTAAATATTTAACAACATCAGATTCTTTGAATATTCTGTAGTAAGTCCCAGTTGTATTTTTCTCCACCTAACAAACATAATTAGTTTATATACTATGTAATAAAATATAATAAATATAATATAACAAATATAAGTGAAATATTGATTCAATTCTATGTAAAATTTTTCCAAAAGTACTGACTAACTACTTAAAAAGTGACGATGATTTTTTGAAAAATGAGGACATAAATGTTTCACAATCGATTTTCATGTGAAATATACACAAAATTGTGTAACGTCAGCAAAATAACTTATGAATTAACACCATAACTTATCACACAAAAATTATAAAACTTACTCTCAAACTGATATTTACTCTTTCATATGAGGCACTCATGTATAAGTATTATAATCAGGTCAATTTTTTAAATTCGAGTTATTAACATTTCTAACGATTTTAAGGGCCTTTGAGTCCAAAGAACAAAAATGTTTTTTAAATAAACAGTCTGTGTAAATCTTTAAATGTTTGTTATACTATCAGATATGATAATAAAGTTTAATAATATTTTTGGCTAAATCTGCTCTAAAGGGCACTTTACACTTGTAAGTTTTTTTCTCAAATTTTTCGAAATCCGCTACAAGGCTCTCTTTTATTTATTCATTTTATCAGACAGTTTGGAGTAAAATCTAACTCACAAACAGCTCAATTTGTTTTCAAAATGAGTCCATAATTAAATTTTAAATATTTAACACAACTTTTAGAGCAATCTGTACTAAATGTGGTGATATTTTTGGGCGGCAAACTATTATTAAAAAAATTCAATATTTAGAATGTGACTAGTGTTACACTAAAAAAAAAATCAGTACGATTACAATACTTTTTCTTATTATATGGGTACCCCATATGAGAAAGTAAGAAACATAGTACGTTTTGTATTCCTTGTGTTAAATTATCTCCCCAATTTTTTCAGATTTTTTTTATGGTGCGGAACGGTATCAAAACAATATGAACTACATTTTTAGTCCTTTTTACTGTTTTTTTAACCATCTTTATAATGATCATAAAATGAAGAAATAGTAATTATGGGTATATTTTTGTTCTCAGTTATATTCAGAATGTAATTATATTCGTTTTTCTCATGTAATTTTTTAGATTAAAATAATGGAAAAAAATGCACAATAATTTCATTTTTAGAATTTTCGATATTTTGAATTAATGGAAACTAAAACTAAAGCACATTCTCTGAATACTCCTTTTTATTTAAAATGAAATTAAATGGAAATAATGGAAATTAAAATGGATAACAACCGGTTGAAATGCCTAAAAATCAAGTTCTAATTTGTTAGAGATGGAATATGTTCTCGAAATTAAATTCAAAGTGAAGGTGTATCTGAAACAAATGTAAGAGAATCTGAAAATATAATTTGTGGCTCAAGTTACTCAAAATTACAAATTAGCTCAAATACCCTGGTTCAAATCCCGGCTGATTCCACAAATTCCATTTTCAGATTTTCTTACATTTGTTTCAGGTTCTAATTTGATGTTGCTTGTTTCACTACCTATAAAGCTTTAATTTTCCAATGATCGACTTTCAAAAAATATTGAAAACTTTCCCAATAATTTTAAAGAACACCATAAAACCGCAGGAAAATTAATGAGGTCCCTTAGCACAAGTCAATTAATTTTGGAAATTTTTGAGGTATGATTGAGGCCTAATGGACCGAAAATTGTTGAAGGGATACAAGTCGGGGGCACGTTTGACCGTATCAATTGGCTAAACTGTTTGAAAAGTGGTTAATCATAATCAAACAATGCGAGTTTCTTGTTAATTAGTTGTATAATAAAAAAATACGAAATAAAATTTCAATTTTGAAGTGAAATTCATTTTCTTCAATAAACAAATTATGGAACTTTTTTGTGATGGTTATTTCGTGAAAAAACTGTAAAAAAAATTTTAGACTAATTATTTTCAAACGACAATTCAATGGGGAGTTTTGATGTAAATATCAGGAGAGAGGAATTTTCAGTTTGATATACCGATCCAACGAGTTACTAAAAAGCTCCCTTCTTGCTTATTATTTTGAAAAACAATTGCTCGGGGTTTAGTCATAAAACATATACGCCAGCAACGCAATAAAAAACTTCTCTACGGTTCCGGGCAATTAATTAAATGTAACGTCGGCCCGAACCTCCTTTAAGCGACAAGCAATTTTCTTTAGCATTTATTTATTATATCCACAAATTAGGTTTTTCGGCGGCTCAGATGAGAATTAATTGTGTTTCTTTTCGGAATTTATTCACGCAAAGGAGGACCGAACGACGCGGAATTTATCGCCCCGAGGAATTCCTCCCCTCGATACACGCGGTCCACCACGAGAGCCCTCTTCACACATATTTCGTTGCGGTGGATTTGCCCGGAATCGTGCAGTTCGCTTTTATCATACTTCGGCTAATCCGAAAACATTTCACTAATGCGCCGCATAATTAGGTTCTCGTTTTGAGGAATTATAATTCCCGGGCGGGTCCGGAATCGCTGGATGTAATCCCGTTTAAAGCACGGGGAAATACGTCGAAGGAGCTGCTCGGTTTAGTCGGTTACCTGTGGAGTTAGTATTTCGGGAGCCGCCGGCTTTAGATTTTAAAACGAGACGCGCTGAAGGGAAGTTTGTTGTAATATAACTGCGAACTTTTGATCCCGACGAGAAAAACATGGTAAATCAATTTATTTGCATCTAAATAGTATGCATCCAACCCGCTCATATATATAAGCTAAAAGATAGTATTTAATGACAAGTCTAAAAACTTAATACTTTTGAGGACGTAGGGGCTGCAGCCTGTGGGCGGAGAAAGAAAACTCTTTTTTTAAGTAAAACGTTTAGTTTGTATTCCAATCTTCATCAGTTACTCTACAATAAGGAGAATTGCGGTATACATACAGTTACTGGAAACATAGCTTTCATATGGCGGGCTTCGCTCGAATCGGTGAGAGGTGTGATCGCCAAAAAACCGAACGATCGTCACTGTCATCACTGCCAATTATCGCGCCACGCTAACTGTTTATCGTTTTGCAATTGTTTTTGTATTGTCGGTTGCCTGCTCCGTGGCATGACGCTAACTACCAATAGTTTCTACCGCGATCCAAACAATCGAAGGCGACCGTCACTTATCAGTCACTGCGCATTCATAACTTCAGATTTCCGTAAAATTTCCGAAGAATTTGCATCAGAATTCATTTTGACAGGCACGCCGCAAAATAAACAAATCAAATAATTGCCAAACCGCCGTTGCTAATGATACTCCGCAAACGTTTGGCAAAATAATTTTGAATTTTTTTAAATTCTTCTAACGAGATTTGACACAGGATGAAATAAAATACATAACGAAACTTGTCCGGGAGATTTTTACAGTTACTTTAAACATCTCATTCGCACTGTAAAGTATGAGTTCCCGGACATATAACGTTAATTACTAAAAAGCTCCTGCGGACCGTTCACAATACGTGAGGAAAGTGTGAGGTCAGAATTTGGTAACCATGGCAACTGTTTCTACACAATTGTTTCTTATGAGAGATTAACACGGGGACATTTTCAAGCAGCTGATAATCTACATAAACGACTTAACTATCATCTGTGAAAAATAAGAAACATTGAAGTATCTAGTTTTCTTGTATATAAAAGGATACATGATACGTTATGGAGGAAGAAAGAAAAAAGTGATTTATTTCGGAGTAGCGCTATCTGTTTGGTGGCAACTCGTGTTACAATTGTTGGTATTGTCGGTTGCCTGCTGTAGGAGTGGCGATTGTGGGCTGAATCGGCGCAGCGCCGCGCTAGCTACCAATCATTTATGTACATTACGTATGTATATATTATATAAAGCTATGCTTCCCCTCTCGGTCATTCCCAGAGTACCTCATTTCGTTTTTTAAGTATTATATATACTTCCTCTTAGGACGCCGTCACCGCACGGAGGTTGGCGATCCAAATGGCTAGTTATTATTGAGCGGGAAACCGTAGCTCTGAAAATTTCTTGAGATTGCGGTTTGCCAATAGTGTCCTCTTGCTGTCGAGAGTTTTCCATGCTTGTTCAATTTTTGCCTTGATCTCGACCTTTACGTCGTTTGCTGGTTAACGAGCGTAACCAGATATTTTAGAGATGACATCTGTTCTATGGTCTCTCCGTCTAGCCTCAAGATGGTGCGTGTTTGTGTTTTTGAAAATACTATCAGCTTGGTTTTGGAAGTGTTCATATAGAGCCCGAAACGTTCACTGTGTGTTCTATGATGCGGTTCATAAGAGAGCTGTGGTAGGCTGCTAGCTTGTACCACTGTGTCATCAGCATAGCTGAGTTATTAATGCAGCTGCCATTGACCTTTGTGCCTGCATCTGTGTGTTCAAGGGCTTCAGTAAATAATGCCTCTGAATAGAGGTTAAACAGAAGGGGAGATAAGATGTCGCACGCCTATTCTAATTTCTAGCTCTTCTTGCTGTTTGGTTAACGGTAAAGTTCACTTATGTTATTTAGTTCTTGCCTGTCGATATTTCGGTCACTTTTGGTTCATTTAATACCGCGTGTTGACGCTGCTGTCAACATTATTTAAGGGAATTTTAGGTGAAGAAATCATAATTTATTGTAAACGAATTTAAGGATCTTTTTACGTTATTTAATCATTGAAATTAACACGCGTTGTTTTACAAACGAAAAACAAGTCATGATTAAGAGCGAGGATAGTTGTGTAAAATATTATTGGATTGTTTTAACGTTCGTACTCGAATCAATAACACTAGCGATCGTTTCACGTTACAAAGAGGAAAATAACTACGACCGAACGTGAGCCGGTCAAGTTCAAATCCCAATACTCAGCTGACTAAGCATAATACGACGTCTAGGTAACGTGATGACGAGCGCTTCTCGAGAAGGTTAGCCTGTTGCAAGGTAACAAAACAAATAATATCTCATTTAGCTAATGTAGAAATAAGATGTATAGAAGCTCTGAAATTTGGGACAATAAATCAGTACACCTAGTATGCTCAAAACGACAGTGTGTCGTGGTCTTGATTCTTCAACCCAACCTACAAGCTCTCACGTTACGCCCTGAGAGTCTACGAGATCATCAAGCTACGACAACTTCTAACTTCAAGAACTTCAACCCCGGAGAGCACGTTACGCCCTCTCTCCAAACTTCGAGTACTTCAACCCCGTATCTGCACGTTACGCCCTCAGATCCAACCCGGAGAGCACGTTACGCCCTCTCTCCATACTTCGAGAACTTCAAGAGATCACGTCACGCCCCTGATCTACAACCCACGAGACCGTCTTCAGCCTTACAACCTGGAGACAAGATTCATCTCTGCAGCCATCCACGAGCTAAGAGAGATCTATACAGAGATCACTTCACACTTTCGTTCACGGCGTCTCATGTTTCTGTTGGTCTCCACGATTTCCTTGTTTCCGTTGGTGTCCCATTCCAGTACCATTCCTGGTAATCTGTCTTCTGACGTTCGTTTCACATGGACAAACCATATAAATTGTTTCTATCTATGTGTTCATTTATGGTTTCTCTATTTTCCATTCTCTCTCTTATGATCTCATTCGCTACTCGGTCCATTCTTGATATTCTGCAAGACCTCTATAGTGCATTCATTTCTACTGCATTTAATCTTTTTCTATCAGCTTCCTTACATCTCTAAGTTTCACAACCATACATCACGATACTTTTAACCACTGTATCGTAGGTATTGTAGTTTTTCTGTTCCGATATTCTCTGCTCCACCAAATACTATTTTGGCATGTAATTGCTCTCCTACCTTGACCAAATGGTGAATTCTCTCTCTAATTTCCCTTTCGTCTCGCCCATCCTTATTTATTCTCAGCCACATGTATTTATAACTATCACAGGTTTTGATATTTTCATTGTTTTCTAATTCCCGAGCAGTTTTTTCATTTCATCTACAGAGATCTTTAATTTTATTTAAGTTCATGTTCAAACCGGCTTTCTCGTATTCTTCATTAATTTTGCATGATATGTATGATAAATCGTCCTTATCCTGGGCTAGTATGACTTGATCGTCCGCAGATTGTAACACATATATTGTTGGTGTTGCTTAAAGGAATACGCATGTTTTTACATGTTCTTTTCCACTTATTTAATGCTTCTTCGATGTATATTTTGAAAAGTGTTGATGCCAGAGAGCATCCCTGTTTAGTTAATTCCTCTTGTTATTCTGTTACTGTTTTTCATTTTAATTAAGTCGTCTGTACAGTTGCTTCACAGTTTTAATTACCGTATTTCATATGCTTGTTATTTCGATAGATCCCTTGCCTCCCCATAACCCGCTCATCATTATTGTAATTAATCGATACTCCTCTATCAATTTCCGTGATAAACTTTATTGCTACGCCAATATAGACCAAATTTCTCCTATCTTTTTCAACATTTTTCAATGGCCGACGATGATGTGCAATTGTTCCGTCGGGAGTCGCTAATGAATTCGTTTGAAAATTTAATCGACACATTGTCGGGCCGAATGGAACTTTTGATTAAATTTTCATTTTAATCATTTCGACTTCGGCTCGAAACTAACTCCGTCGTGTGGTCGGAGGGAAAGTTTCAGAGCCCTAAACTTTATTACTACTATAAATTATATCGAGCAACACGAGAAGTTAAACCGTGTTAGACGCGGTAACTGAATTTTTCAGGCAATGTGTGGTACATATTACAAGACAGTTTACCGAGTGAAATATTGATACAGTTAAGTATACAGGTGTGGAGTTTCTTTCAGTTTCGATAGTTTACAGTCGCCTTATTTAGGAGAAGTTCCGTTACTTATAGGCCTTCACGATACCGAGACCTGCCGGTGGTATCGTCTCGGTCTCGTTGAAACTAAATTTTTCCACTCTCGTCTCGGAATCGCCGAGACGAGACAAAGGATTACCATAGTCTCGGTCTCGGTCTTGTCTCGGTCTCGAATTACTCTCGTTATAAGATAATGTCCATTTGTGTTTTTGTTAAGGAGATTGGATCTCACCGGCGTAATATTTTAATTAACAATTTATAAGTGGTGAATTATTTAATTATATATTTTTTAAAACCTCTTTTTACAGTTACATGTCTAATGCTTTAGAGAGCTATATGTTTTTCCCTAATTTAGTGCTTATTACTCGTCTTCCCGAAACCATTTTTAAATATAACCTGATAATAGATTTAACACCACCATGGAGGTTGTTATACACAGCTTGAAGCGTATTCATCGTTATCCTGTCTTCATTAGACATTTCTTAATAGGATTCCTTATTCTTTTCATAGAATCCACACAAAATGTTTCCGGTAACGGGTAAAATCTATCTAAGGGATTCAAGCAGGTAATTTTGACCTGCCTACCTGAGGCATTATGAATGAATCGTATACCACCCCCGTATATAATAATATGTATAAATATGGATAATATATGGAAAAATAATAAATTATAACGAGACCGAGAGTTTTCAAAATTTAGTATCGTCTCGTCGAGACTCTCGGTCAATTTTGTTACGATATTGTTCTCGGAAATTTTTACCACTCTCGTCTCGGTATCGGTCTCGTGCGATACCGATACCGAGACCGAGAGTTTGTCTCGATATCGTGAAGGCCTAGTTACTTAGGAACTCTGGAATGTAAAACGAGTAAGTGAAAATGCTGCAGTACCCCAATCAGGTCGTGTTAATTACCTTCAAGAACACTGATGCAATCTAATCAACGTAAGACGCTCAATTAACGACTTAAGTACTTTAAACATCAAAGTAGCGTGTTAAGTAGGAATTGATCAGTCGTCTGTGAAGTTCAACGGTAACTGACTTATTTCTTTTGTTTTTAAATTTCCAAGCTTTGTTTCAATTAGTTGTTCTCTTTTCCTCCAACAGTCTTTTTTGAGTAACATTGTGTAATCAAACTGTAATAAATGAAATATTGCATTTAGTACTGATTGGCAGTAATTACTTGAACCATGAATGAAGATCGTCTGTGAAAAATATATTAACTGGGTACCACTTTAGTTGGAGGAGATGACGGTATTGCTCTTGTTGAAGCCATGATTGGCGAGGAAACTGGAACAGTACTAAACTTGCAAGATGCTGTAACGCAAAATGTAAACAACCAGCGTAAGCCTACTCTTTATCGGACGAGGTGGCCCACCTCAAAGGGAGGCCGCTCCGTTAATTGGGTCATACAAACAGTCCCAGAATAATCGCGAATATTTATTTAAAGAAAGAATGATTTATTACCTTCGGATCGTCTCTAGAATAAACAAATAAGGGAAAAGAAGAATCGAGCACTATCAAGAAGGTTCCGGAATACATTATGGAAGCGCTATAAAAGCGAACGCTACGGACGAAGAGGCAGATTAGACGAGAAGCCGCGTGAGTAAACAGTGCGATAAACGAACAAGTGAAATTGTATAAATAAATTAGCAGTTAAGAGTGTGATATAAATTAATTAGTCAGAAAATATTCCAGATAAATTAATTAGTGTTAAGGCAGTGTGTAAATAAATTAGAATCAACGTTACAATACTTAACAAGATCGAAATGCCCTGTTGCATGCAATACAATTTTATTGCCTTTGGGTTAACCAACGGGGCAATCTAAATCCTATGATAGATTATCAAATCGTATTAAGTTTAGTTCAAATTGGTCTTAGTTAAATGAATCACGAATGATGACCAACCGTCGAGAATATCTTAACTGGGTACCACTTTAATTGCAAAAGATGACAGTATTGCTCCCGCGGGAGACCAGTATGGTACTGAGATTGAAATATAGAAGATTAAAATGCTGTGTTAATAAATTAATCGTGAGTGATACTCAGAGCATATTAATTGGGTACTATTTTAGTTGCAAAACGGTGTTGTTCTGTGTAAAATCCTGTGTTGTGGTATGTATTGCAATATATGGAATAGTGTGTTTAGTACAAAACGGTCCTATTTAAATGCAGCATAAATCAACCGTGAAGAATGTATTAATTAGTAATAGTACTGTATGTGATGATGATGAGTGATGATTAGCGTTAGATCCCGAAAAGTACTGAAATAAATTGAATTGCAAGATATTTAAGAAGATGGAAGTACTGTATTGAAGGTTAGTATTATGCAATTGTACCTTACTAATTTAAGCAGAAAAATAAAATTTCCCGAAATAAAACCAATGTTATCAAATTATAATGAATGTAATATTTATTGACAAGTTGGTGTTTATTAAATAACAAAAGGGAAAGTGGGTACTTAGCCATTGCAACGCAAAATCCAATGAGTACGATTACAGTTTGTTCCTACTATAAAAGTTGATATCTGGAGAATTGTCATTTTGAATGCTTCTTGATAAGTGTATTTGATTGTGTTGAAGTTTAGAAGATTACATTACGTCCATATTTTCAAAAAAAAAAATATATCAGGATGTCATTCACAAAATATTAAAACCAAAAGATCAAAACCTGGTCTCAAGTACTAATAGTCCAGTCATTATAGGGGTTCACCCAGGAAAATCGACATACCCAGTATATTAAAACGTAAAAGCTTCTATTTTGGCATCCTGAAGCTTTCCCGAAAATTCACATATAATTAGATGGCCGCAAGTTTTAAAGTCGGGGGTCAAAAGTCACAAAAATCGATTTTTTCTACATATTTTGCAAATATCTCGTTTTCTATGGGTTTTACGCTAGTTGTATTTATTATCGATATTGTAGAAAATCTAATTCTCTACAACTTTTGTATTTGAGATATCTTCATACCTCGAAGTGTTTTCGAGATAGAGGGTGGAGAACGCTGGTCAGAGAATCATGTGAGGTCAACTGGTAGTCCCGATCAAAAACTCGTATATTGAGGTTATAAATTATTGCTAAATATTTAATTAGCATTTATTATTAACTTTTGCATTAAATTCAATCTTTCTTTTTAATAATTCTAAAATTTATCAATTCAATAACACTTATAATCTCTTTCTGTAATTGAAAAATTATTAAGGGACATACTTTAATTACATTTTAATTATATTCTCATTTACACTAATTGCATTTAAAGTAAAAAATAATTAAGTAAATCTTGTGTGAAATCCGTAAAATCTTAAATTCTTTCATAACTTTAAAAATTTATAGTCAGAAGAAGAGTGAATTGAAATTAGAACTTGTTCTTCTCCAAATTTTTATTCTTTTATATTAATTTTGACAATATTAAATTAATCAAATGACACTTTAACTAAAAACGTTAATTACAAATTCAATTCTTTCTTTTTTATTTATTTAGAAAATTATTAGTATAAATTAGATTACAATTAAAATATAATTTAATTATTTTCCTCGACAATTTTTTACTTACATGGCCAGGTAAGTGTTATTAAATAAATTGACACTTAACTAAAAATAGATAAGTAACCAAACGAAATAAGTTTAATGAAGAAGCTAATAAAAAATGATATTTATATATTTAGCAATACTTTATAACCTTAATATTACGAGTTTTTGATCGGGACTATCAGTAGTACCAGTTGACTTCACATGATTCTCTGACCAGCGCTATCCGCCCTCTACCTCGAAAACAGTTCAAAATATGAAGAAATGTTAAATAAAAAAGTTGTAGAGAATTTGATTCTCTAGATTATTGATAATAAATATAAATAGCGTAAAGCCCATAGAAAATGAGATATTTGCAAAAAATGTAGAAAAGATCTATTTTTGTGACTTTTGACACCCGACTTTAAAACTTGCGGCCATTCAATTATATGTGAATTTTGAGGAAAGTTTTAGGATGCCAAAATAGAAGTTTTTACGTGTATGGGTATGTCGATTTTCCGAGATATTCACCTAATTTGGCCTAAGACGACTGGACTAATAGTGGGTACTTAGCCACTGCAACGCAAAATCCAGTAAGATTTTAGTTTGTTCTTACTTTAAAGGTTAATATCTGGAGAACTGTCACTGGGAATGCTTGTTAATAAGCGTATTTGATTGTGCTGGAATTTTGAAGATTATATTACATCCATATTTTCAAAAAAACATTATGTCAGGGTGTCATTCACAAAATATTAAAATCAAAAGATCAAAACCTGCTCTCAAGTACTAATGCTTTTTGTAATTGAAACAAATTGACAGGAGTCTATATGCCACTTTATCGAGACCCAACATGTCTTATACGCCTTTGTACTTCATTTAATGATCTCCGTTAGAGCTGGGTCGCGTCCCAAAACCGTCTGCTCAAAGCGCAATTTCCTGCAATCATTGTCCGATTATCGAGGACGAGACCTTCGCCATTATTCCGCATTTCCCTTTTTTATTATCTGCGCCCCGGCATATCGTTGGGTCGGTAGTTCTGCCATCGTCTCCCGTTAAACCGCTCCCCTCTTCAATTACCAGGTAAATGAGGTGCATTCGAGACAACAAACGAGAAAATAGACTACATGCACCCTGAGGGAATTTTCCACCGGTCCGGATGATTAATTAAACGCTTCTACAGTCTATTTAAAGTCGCGTTTGGTTAATGGAAAAGTTTCATGTCGCCGAATCGTATACAAAAATTTATCACGTAATACGCGGTTTCGCGAAAAATTATATCCCGGCATTCGTTATACGTACGTATCTTATACGACATCAACATTCTTTTAATTACAACTGGGCCGCGATGGAAAAAAGAATGTACGTAAGTATATTTTACAAATAGCTTTACGTGACAGGTTTAATGCGATATTTCAAATGATAAAACCGTCGGGTTGGCTATTAGAACAAAAAATCTCGAAATTTATGCTCTACACCGTACACGTTACTCATATAAAGTTTATTTCGTTCGAAGTGGCAACGTAAGAATATTTAAGACCGTTAAATATGCATCTTGCATGTCGGGAATAAATTCTGGTACTTTCGCCTCATCCGACTTTAGTTGTAGCCATGCGACGCGGAGACCATTTATTAGGGGCCAATTTGCGGAAAAGTCTCACGGAATAGTGAAGTCTCTTTGGAAAGTAGCCGGGAGTATTTCTTTGCCGAGGAAATGGAACTCTCAGATGGGACCGAGAAGTTTCTGTGGCGGTTGAGTTATATTTTGGTAAAATATAATTCCGTTATGTATAATGTAAAATTCCGTCGCTTTGAAGAAAAGTTAACGAAAGTTGCGTCAAAAGCGTACTCCACTGATTAAATTCTATTATTCGTAGATATATATTTGTAACGGCCCGGAGATATTTGCGATAACAGTGTTGAATCCGGTATTCCTAGCACGCGAGATATGTTTGAAATATGTATTTCGTACAGTGTCGGCTGGTACATAATCAAAGGAATAACTATGGTGATTCGATCAAAGCAAAGTTATTATTTCGATAAATAGCGCAATTGGGATATTATTTTACTTGGAATTTCATTAGATCCGTGTTTTTCTTTTTTACGAAAAACGATTTGGTGTCCTGTGGTTACTTTGATAGCATTTGGAATGTGAAAATTCACATTTTATTCAAATCGCCGTTGTTATTACTTAATCTAAACGATTTTCTTTGAAGTGTGCAGGGGATTTTCTGAAATTTCACATTAATTTTTCTAAATTCAAATTGTTCGAAATCGTTTTAAGGTAAACGAAAGAATTTGGTATTTTTTCAGAAATGAATTCGAATTAGAAATTTGAAATTGAAAAAAATTGAAATAATTTGTTTCCAAATTGAATATCTTAAAATGGCCTTCCTTAATTCTCTCACATTTCTCATGTGTGAAAATAGTAATCTCTATATATATAAAAATGGATTGCTGTTCGTTTGTCTACCTTGAACTCGAGAACGGCTGGACGGATTTTGCTAATTTTGATCTTGAAATATTTGTGGAAGTTCAGGGAAGGTTTTTCGGTGAGAAACATAAATAATAAGTAAGGGAAATACTGAAAAAGGTACGTTTTGTAATTTGACATTTATAATCAAACAAATGAAAGTATAGTGTCAGTTGGTTGTCAAATAAATAAATGTCAAGACGATTATTACAATCTATCATCAGTTTGTCAGTGCGCGAGAACTTTATTGATTTTAAAATGTCAAGGAGAAGATGGACTTAGGTCGTCGAAGTCAATCAAATGTGCAACGAGACGAGCTCTCACGTCCAAATCGCACTGACGACTGACGACCGGTGAGAGACAGATAACATTCGTATTGGTATGACAGAATTACGTTCAACAGTAAATACTGGAATCGAACGAGTTCGGGCACATCTTACACAGCAGCATTTAGATCGACAGGGCACCGAGTCTACAAAGTCTACACGACGCCAACACAAAAGCGGAAAGTTAAGAAACCAAGAAGAGTCCTGAGTAAGTCAAAGCAATTTCACCAGGACACCAAGTCTACAAATTCTACAAATTTGAAACGACGGACATATCCAGTCACTGCAGCCGGAGGAAAAGCCGCCAGTGATTACAACTCCAAAACTTCAAGAACTTCGACGCCAACACAACGGAGGGAAGTCAAGAAGACAAGCAAAGTCCTGAGTAAGTCACAACCACCTTTTCCAGAGAATTAAGTTAAAAAATTCACAATTTCAACTACGACAAGATATAACAAGCAGATGAGTTGATTCAAGAACAAAGAAAAATAGCCCAAAAAATCATATAACTACAAAATAATTGCAAGAAAAACGGAAGTGCAAGAAAAACCAAGGAATACTTACAAAAAAAGGATTGATCTCCTAGAAGCACTATGGGGGAAAACCCAAGAGAACAACGAGGCGTTCCATGAACTTGGGTTTGACGATCAGCACAATTATATAAGATCACACTATTTCAAAAGGATCGAGGAAAACTACAATACAATTCGACTCTACCTGACGTCAAACGAATAAAACACCCAAGAAACAAGTCTATGGGGTACAAATACAAGATCCAAAACCGGAAGTGAAGAAACCCAAACAACAGACCGAACAGAATTACCGACGAATCGAACTAAAGGTAAAAATAACAAACAAACAAAAAACTACTTAGACAAGCTGAAAAAGACATGGCAGAATCAACACCAAGATGGTCATGCACGTACTACGAGCAACAAATGCCCAAAACATGGAGCGCACTTCAAGACACAATGAAATAAAGCGATTCCGCAGACGCAGTGTTTCTGTAAACTTGGAACGAGTAGCATTCCACTACGACCCGGAAATATATTATTGTGCCGAAGAATCCGTAACGATTGGAGAAATGACAATCGTTTGTCAATATTGTAAAGCGTTAAAATGCATCGGTGAAGCTACTGGATTATGTTGTGCTGGTGGTAAAGTAAAATTGCCGTAATTGTTCCCACCACCAGATCCACTACCTTCTTTATTTTCTGGGGTGGGAAATGACTCTAAATATGTCTTTTCCAACATCCAAACATATAATAATTGCTTTTAAATGACGTCGTTTGGTGCAACGCATATTGTACAGGAAAATTTCATACCTAATTTCAGGGTAGTTTTTCATAAATTTATTTATTAAAAATTTAAAAAGATAATATACACTTGCTAATACAAGGATAGTTTGCGGAATAAACTTGGAGTTTCCCGGTTTCTCGCATGGACAATTATACGTCGTGTGTTTGCGAGTCGTAAAACCATCATCTTTATAAATTTACGCACCGCAAAAAAAGACGGAAAATATAGTAGATCAGAAAGCCTTAAATTGATTATGTGTATAACTGTGTTGCATTTAATTTAATGTAGATAAAAATTTTGTATTGTTTTGACATTATTTTTCAAAAATATATGTAGATGATAGGAATTTCACCGGGTAATCTATAATTTTTATTTATCTTTTTTCTTTAAACTTTACGTGGCATTGCGACGCATGCCGGGTACGGCTTGTTATATTTAAAGGGCCGTATCACCAGAATGGGGTAAAATTACATATTGCCCTTTGGCAGCAAGGTAGCTCATTTGGCTCTGAATAAAATTTCCAAAATTTGCTAAAATGAAGGATGGGCTTTTTGGGATATTGGGTTTTGAAGAATTTTTTTCCGTCTCCCTTATAGTGTTTTAAAGCAATTTGAATTTTAGAAAATCCATATGAAAGGCGATAAAGTTCTACACTTTTCAAAATAATAACGTTACGATACGCTCTTATTTATAACGCACATAGGATTTTAGATATTTGAGAATAGTCATTGTTCTTGAAAGCAATTTTCTCCCAAAAAGGGCAATATGGCGTATTGCCGTTTGGCAAAAAAATTATGTTATTGATTAAGTTGCACTATGTCATAGGTGTTAAAGTAAGGTTAAAAAAACTATTTGATCTTTATATATCTCAAAATTTTAAGAGAAAAAAACTTTAGGTGAGTTTTGATGTTTTGAATTTAATGAGGTATCTCTCGAATTAATTGAAAACTGTTACAGTTTACTTCAAAAAATAGTAGCTAAATTGCTCTTTACCATAAGATTAACAGATTAAAACATTTAATTACCTCAAAACTTGAAAAAATGTTGAGACAGGTGTTGTGCTCAGAATTTAATGGGATTTATCTTAAATTAGTTGAAAATTGTTACAGTTTAATTCCAAAAGTACTAGGTAATTTGATCTTTACAGCAAGGACAATAAGTTAAAAGGAACCATGCATCTTTAAATTTGGAGAGTCAAAAAAATGTCGAGCAGTGTCTGGTGGTTAGAAATTAACGAGATTTACATCCAATTAGTTGAAAATTGTTACAGTTTAATTAAAAAAATGCTGAGCTGATTTAATAAATTTTTGAAATTTGAGTTGAAATTAAGAGTGCCCTTTTTAAGACATTCAGTTTTGAAGAAAATATCTTTTTAAGGTTGTTTCCGTTTGTTTTAAACAAAAACTTTAAATTCTTAAAACTATTTGAAAGTTCACGAAATTCTAAACATTTTGAAAAATAAAATATACGATACGAGCTTACACATAACGCGTATAGGGCTTAATGTTGTGAAAATGGTCATTGTCTTTAAATGGCCGTATCTCCAAAATGAAGTAAAATGTCACATTGCCGTTTGACAGGATAGGAAATTTGGTCTCGAATAACTAATCCAAAATTCGAGAAAATTAATGTTGGCCTTTTTAAGATATTCAGTTTTGGAAACAAA
The DNA here is from genome assembly GCA_946251905.1 of Cryptocephalus moraei. Lineage (NCBI taxonomy): Eukaryota > Metazoa > Arthropoda > Insecta > Coleoptera > Chrysomelidae > Cryptocephalus > Cryptocephalus moraei. Next base: position 11,827,846 of record OX276455.1, read on the forward strand.
AAAAATGAGTTTTTCCCGTCTACTTTAAAAAGTTTTAGAGCAATTTGAATTTTGAAAAATTCTTGTAAAATCTCATAAAATTCTGCAAGCAATAAAATAAAACCGTTTTGATAGGAAGATTTGGGTCAAATTGATGCTCATTTAACAAATACGTAAATTGTCACGTTGTAAATAGTACTGTTGAGGTCAAATTTGACATGGTGCCACAGGGCTCCAAAAACGTTAATGTTGTGAAAATAGTCATTGTCATTAAAAAGGCCGTATCTCCAAAATGAAGTAAAATGTCACATTGCCGTTTGACGGGATAGGAAATTTGGCCTCGAATAACACATCCAAAATTCGAGAAAATTATTGTTGGCCTTTTTAAGATATTCAATTTTGGAAACAAAAAACTATAAAAGTCTGCGTCGGACCAGACGGTGGAAGTGAAACTTCTTTGGCCATATGCACACACTCACCGTCAGACAGGATATATAAATGAAATATTAAAGATAATTTTTTTTTGCTGCCGCAATGGTCTCCACAGATTCGCGCGTACGCCGCCTCGAGCCCGTTCGTCTTGTGTTCGAGAATTACCACCCATTCGCCGCGGAACCAGTCTCCGTGCGCCGTGGACTTTCATCTCTTCCGGTGTCTCCATGTTCTCATCTGAGGTGAGGTGAGGCACGACGCGTCCTCACTTTTCTCTATGTCCATGTCACGTAATTAAACAATACAGCTCACCGTTTTTTCGCCGCTCGAAGTTATTGTTTCTCGCCGTTTGAGGTTAGGTCAGGTGTCAGCTGTCCGACAGTCTAGACGCTCTCCGGTGCTGCCACGTTGACCTCTTTGGTAGCACATGTAAACGATTTGGCGATCGGCTCGGTTCGCGAGCGCGATGGAAGAGGTACATTTTACGCGCATTCTGGCAACACGGCTTTGTCCTCGGATTACTTATCACGCGTGACGCGGTTTTTCGACCAACACCCCATCCCAATGTATACAACGTGCGCAAAGAAGTTTCACTTCAAAAAATTTCAGTTTTTCCTGTCTACCTTAAAAAGTTTTAGAGCAGTTGGAATTTTGAAAAATTCTTGTGAAACCTCATAAAATTAAAATAAAACCGTTTAGATAGGATGATTTGGGTCAAATTGATGGTCATTTAACAAATATGTAAATTGTCACGTTGTAAATAATACTGTTGAGGTCAATTTTGACATGGTGCCACAGGGCTCCAAAAACGTTTTCGTGAAAAAAGAGAAAACGCGTCTCTCATGAAATTTCAGGTAGAATAAAATCACAAAGTTTCAGAAAAATCGAATCAATTATTTTTTTTTTGCTCGTTGAATCCCTATGGATTCGTCGAAATATAATCTAAAATTTATTATATACCCTGTATGCTTAAATGTGAAATATTTAAAGGAAATTAGACTTTCCCAAGTCGGGGAAAGTATTGAAATTGATCGGTTACATGCTTAACTTTGGGAAAAATTTATAATTTTAGTTCATAAGAAAAAACTTATATGGATATCTGAATATTGTGCCTAGAATACATTATTTTTTTTCTGAACACAATGGAATTAGTTTCATATATCACAGTATTGGTAAGAAGATAATGTAATTAATGAATTTGTTCAATTTTGTTCAAAATTCAAATTTATGTCTTGATGTCTTAAATTTCTTGAAATCTGAAAATAGTATGTCATATTGTTCGAAAATGTACCGAATTCAATTTAAATGTTCCGTTTATAAATTAGTTGCTTAGATAATTTCAGTATCAAGAAAGTGATTAGTGGATAAATGACTCTATTTGATCTAATTTTTGAGAAAAGCGCTTAAATCAGTTTAAACTCAGGATTTATGAATCACGTGGATCAGTGCATCATGAAGATTATCTAATGAGACAAAGGTTAGTAGTAGATTATATAGTAGAAAAAGACGAAACTGTAAAATATAAAATATAATTTTATTTACTCATTATCGAATTATTAAATATTTAATTTAATAATAATTCATAGTAATTTAATTTGTGCAGTCCTCCACGTAAAACTGTTACCAACTGCGACTATTTTTCGTACATTATTAAAGGTGCTTGAAGTATATATAAAACCTCTCGTTATAACATTTATAATAAACAGCTCATGTTTAACATCTTTAATTTCCTTTGTGTTTTCTTAGTAAATTCTATCGTTTTATTACGTGTACATATCCTCTAAATTTTACGAGTTTTGTCAAATTAATCAGCGGAGTATGTTTGTTTCACGATTAACATCATTGTAATTAACCTTGTTAATGAAACGTATTAATTATTAATACGTTTACAAACGCCCGTGTTTTGAATTAATTTCGATAAAATGTTTTAACATGTTCTGGTGTAATACAATTCGAATATGTACGTACTTACGTTTATACGAAGAGATATTATTATATCTGGAAAGTTTTCATAAAAGTACATCAATTTCAACGTATATTTATTAGCAGATGATTCATTTAATTAGTGAATTGGTTTGGTTCTTGAATTGTAATGTTTTTGAGGTTAGGTATTTCATGTGTGCACTTAGATAATATTCGAACTTGGTGAAGTTCGCAAATTGAGTCGTTAAAAAAATTTGGTTGTATTGTAATAAGTAATAAGCAATGTTATGCACAGTAAATATTCAGATAACTTTATTAATAATAGTGTGCTGACTGCTGTCGCCGTCGTCGCTGACGACGGAGTGGAAACAGTGCAATCAACAATCAGAATCGTCCCCTTCCCTCGCGCTCTCGTACCGAGCCGATCGTCAAATCGAGCTTTCATTGGGACGCTGTCGTGTAAAAGAGATAGATGCGTCGCAAGGCAACCGCCAAGGTCGATCTCTGTCTATTGTTGTCGCTCTCACTCTAACTCGCACGCATGGGTCTGGCGTAACGTTACAATGTTTTGTGAACCGGAAGGTAGCCGGCACATCGATTTATAAGACCTATATCATTTTAAAAGGTGTTGGTATGATTATGTTGTTTCTGTGGACTCCCAAAGCCGAATTATATTACGATTAGGTTACCTCTTGTATACAATATAAGTAATACCTGTGGAAAAGTTGCACGTTCGCCTCAATTTCGTTTATTATTTATTACGATTACCCCATTTCGCGTTCAGCGAAGCCGGTAATCTCGAAAAGACATCTCATTCCGTTCACCAGCCCCTCGGGCGCGCGTAAGCTAGTTTTAATATTTTTATTTCCGTATTACTCTCTCGCCCTATTTTTAGTCCGCCTTTTTCTTCGTCACGATATAACTCTATAAATACAGCGAGCGCGTGAATACCTTCCCAGAGCTATTCTATTTTGAATGGGGGGGGGGGAGGAATGAGCTAGAGATCGGGATAAAATCGGTTGATCCTTATATAATATCCTTTGGCGGGGTTTGTTGGGAAATTTACTCCGGGATTTATTAAACATCGTGGAAAGTTTACGGTGTGGTAGGAAAAAGGGCTGGTTCGCATAAAGGGGAATCGTATACAATACGAGTTCAGGTCGGGGGAAAACAAGTGGAAACCAGTATTCGTTCTAAGTGTTAAGTTAATTTGATTATTGCTAGGATCTATCGTCCTCTAGTCCAAAAAAAGGTTTTCACTATTTATTAAAACTGTAATTTTTGTTCACAATATTCTCTATTTTATATACATAGTAATGAACATTTCTTATATGTTTATTCCTTCGGCTGATATATTGTCAAGTAAAAATAGTATTTAAATCTCAATCGTACCAAATACATTGATTTCAAGATTTGGATATTCCTGCCGAATTTCATATTCATTTCATATACTAATATTGAGTCGTGCAAGTTTATGAGAAAAATTGTTTTTAAGGCTTAATCATACCAAGTTTAAGGGTTCCCAAAATTTCTGAGACATTTTCTCGAGCTAATTAGATTCAATGAGCTAAAAGGGGGTCATTAGAAATTTAGCAGGTTTACGAGAATTTGGAATCTTCCTCTTGTCAGATTTTCCGAGAATAATTAGATTCAATAAATGGCGAAAGGCTCATTAGAAATGCTGCAGGTTTACAGATATTTGCAGAATCCTGCGAATTTTGTCCTATATAATGAAAATGGCCTGTTAAGGTCAATTTTAGAAAATATAATGGTTTCAAAATTTCTGCCAAATTTTCTCAGGATTGATAGATTCAGTACATGTTGGAAGGCCAATTACAAGGGTTACAGGTTCACAAATATGTATTTGGAAAAACCTGCGCCTTTCATCCTGTTACGTTAAAATGGCCTCCAAAGTGAATTAGATCAAATATGATGATTTTAAGTGTTTCTGCCAGATTTTGTCAAGGTAATTATATTCAATAAATGGTAAAGTACTAACTCATTTAGCAGGTTTACAAAAAAATTGAAAAACCTTTGAATTTTTTACTGTTTAGTAAAAATTCATTTTTCCAATTTTAGCAAATATAATTAATTCACAATTTCTATCAAATTTTCTCAGGATAGATTTAGAGAGAAATATGGAGATTCAATAAATGGTAGACGGCTACTTGGAAACAGAGCAGGTTTAAAGATAATTAGAAAATGCTGTGAATTTTTCCTTGTTTAGTGAAAATGGCCTGTTGAGCTAAATTTTAGCAAATATAACGATCTCAAAATTTCTACAAGATTTTCTTATGATAGATTCAGTGGAAAGATAGAGATTAAATAATCAATCCAGGTTTCATCTAAATAATGAATCATAGTTTGAAGCTTATTTATGGCTCTAAATTGAAAATCGGTATATTTTAAAGACACCCATAATGTTATCTGAGTTACAAAAAATTTCCAAGAAAATTCAGTAATATTCATTAACAGCTCCTCATACTTTAAGCCCTTACCTGCAAAGGACGGGTATAACTTATAAATTTATAACGTTGAGAACACGCGGTACAGAAAGTAACCAGTAGCTACCCTTATATAAATAGGATATAAGAATGGGACATTCAGTTATAAGGCATAAACTACATGCAAGCGCTTTATCGACAGGGAATGGGGAATCCAGAATCAACGACCGTGGAACGGACTATATACAGGGTGATTTTAAATGATTGAAGCAAATTTTGTGGGATAGCACCCTGCGTAGTTGATTAGCGTGGTCATTTGTCAACTTGTTTACACTGATTCATTTTTAGTTTAGGTTATGTACAGTTGTATAGAGATAAGAAACAAGTTAAATTATTCTACAGTAAATGCTGAAAATGTTGACCTTCTTGTTGTAAGCAACATTCAACTCTACGCGATAAATTATTAAAAACATTAACTAAAATTCCAGGTCCAATATTTGCCATAGCCACTTCAATTGCGTGCTGCAATTCTTGCAATTTGTCCAAATGGTTTCGAAATAGAACATTTCTTAAATAAGGGAATAAGAGATAGTCCAGGGGAACCAAGTCTGGAGATCTACTAGGCCTCGAACCAGTACTAACTGAACGGTCTTGAAAGAATTCCTCTAAGAATGAATTTGTATTGGCTGCATTGAATGGCTCCAACAAAAGCCTTTGATATCTTTCAGCGTTAATCGTTTCATGAAAAAAATGTTGGTCCGTTAGTTCGTGTTCATGACATTTCCACCCAGACATCAATTTTGAGTGGATGTAATGGGACTTTGATTTTATTGTGGGGGTTATGTGCTGACCAAGCTCTGTAATTCTGTGAATTAATAAATCCAGAGAGATCAAACCATGCCTCATCAGAAAATAAAGTCATATCCTGCTGGTCAAGGTTGTTGAGTAGGTAATTGTTATACTAGTGACCAAAGTGGATCCTTTGGAGAAAATCATGAGAGTAGAGTTTTTGGACGACTGTAAATTAATATGGTCGTAGGTACAAATGTTTTTTAAAGATTGCACAAAAGGATGAATAGGAAAGTCCTGAAATGTAAGAAATGTATAAAATGTAGAATAAGGTAATCGTTGATGGAAACATGTTTGTTGGGATACACAGCGTATGGAGGCATTTGGATTTTGTTGTATAATTTGATCTACATTTTGCACAACATCCGGCGTGGAAACAGTTGAACGTCCAGTAGATTTACCCTTTTTAACGCTGCCAGTGCCTAAAAATCGTTCAATTATCCTACTACAATGTTGTGCAAAACACGATATATATTCTGTTTGTTCCTCTGGGAACAAATTGCTGGGAATATATCCAGTGACCATTTTCATGTCGGAATGCGCTTCGAAAATACGCCATTACAATGAAGGTTGTTCAGATGTAAAAACCATTTTTCAATAAATAAATCGTGATAAAGATAATTTTATTTATTTTGAACTTTGATGTCACATTTGAATTTAAAAATCAAGTGCAACAACTTCGTACCGTAAACAAACTGTAAAAATATTGCCAACCTAACAAAAATAATCACAATCATTAAAAATCACCCGATATAACGCCAGTATAACAGCTTCGCTCCAATAAAATTCTCTAGTTGCTCTTGTTGAACTAATCGAATGTATCATTTCACGTACAATTCCCCGAAACATTCCAAAATCTCGTCCCGTTGTTCCCCCAACCCCATGTTTTCGTTCCATTTTCCGCCCGAGGCCCGGCCAAAATAATGGCGAAACTGCCCAGTATATTATCGTTCGATTTTTCTCGGGCAATTGACGTGACAAGTGTATAATTTATCGGGGTAACGAATTACCGCTTTTTTGTTGTTATCTGCCGCTTTATTTCTCCCAGAGCAGATATAAATTTGTGAAACAGAGGAAATTACTCGCGCCTTCCGCCGTGCCACTACTTCTCGTTCTCGCCTCCTTCACCGAAAGTTTATCGCGAAAAAGTTCCATTGACCCGAATCCATCAATCTTGGGCTCCCGTCCCGGAACGGAAGCCGAAAACGAACAGGTGGTTAACATTTTTATCTCTGGCTGAGGAACGGCCGCTTTATTGAATTCCTCGGCCGGGCGAGGGCCGATATTATGGATCGATCGGGGTCCGGCGAATCGAATCGGCATTCCATATTCCGCGGTATCAAATTGTTAGCGCAATCACAACGGTATTGGATCATTTGAATACGTACCTACCGGTTCCTATCTGGGAAAAGCTCGGCGAATCGCTCGATCGAAACGAAATGGAAATTAGTCGCTTTCGAGCTGATGCAATTGGGAACTTTCCGTGAACTTTAATTATACGAATTTCATCGTGATTCCGTTGCTCCCCACGAAAAGCTCAGCTATTGCGTATGGAGCGCGTTTCACAATTTATAAACACTTTATTTTAAATGTTAGGGAATCGCATCACAGCTATCATTCTGGGATGAAACAAATTAATCCTGCAAGCTACAAAAATAACTAATTGGTTGTGGTCGAAAGAAAGCAAAAATAATTGTAAAGCGGTTTAATAATGGCGAGTCATTCACTTTAAACTATAAACCAAACACAACTAGTGATATCACCTCCAACGTTGTCCTCTTAGCCAACAGGGGTCGAGGGCTTATAAATTATCGAATATCTCTTTACCTTACTGTGCATCAACTTACTGAAACTGTAATTACCGGTAAACCGTATAACGGAGCACTTTCAAATTTTTACCAACGATAGTTAATAGATTCACCATCATTCTGACATAATTTCAATAGTCTAAGTTAACAATAATTGCTGTAATCCGTGGCCAGACACCACGAAAGCCACAATTTTCATGCCGATAGAAGATTATTTTCGCCCAGCGTTAACTGAGAATAAATAACAGACAGGACCTGAATAAGTCTTCCAATGCGGGCTCAACAGATGAAACGTAACAAGGGTGTCCCAAAATTAACGCAACATTTAAATTGAACAGATATAGTTTATTATTATACTAGTTTAATAAGACGGAGTATTGTCACACGAGAGTTAATAATAATAATAATAATAATAATAATAATAATAATAATAATAATAATAATAATAATAATAAATAGCTTTATTTCCGAGCGAATGTTAGAAACATCATGGAAAATACAAAAAAAAAGAAAAACAGAGGATATTAAAAGTTAACAAATACATACAATTACATACATTACAAAACAATACATACGAAATACTAGTAATACATGCCAAAACAGTGAAAAAACATTAGTCACATAGACTGCGTAAGAAACTCCTCTATGCTGTAGTAACATTTTTTAATTAAGAACGATTTCAATTTCTTTTTAAAAATATAATGGTTTTTAGAACTTTTTATATGGTCACTCAGACTATTATAAATCAATATACCCGAAAAAACATGTGACTGAAGACCAATTCTATATTTAAAATTAGTAAACCTACACTTGTTATTATTACGCGTGAAATAGTGATGAATATCGTTATTTTTCAAAGTTACATCTTGATTTTTAAAGGCCATAGTAGCTAGCTCGAGTATCGCAATGCAAGGTAAAGTAAGAATTTTTAATCTCCGGAATGCGTCCTTACAGGAGGTACTCTGTGATAAACCAGCTATACAGCGAACTATTCTCTTCTGACATATAAATACCGTCTTGGCAGCTGGAGAGGCTCCCCAGAAACAAACCCCGTACCTCAGCCTTGACGATACTTGCGCATGGTAGACTGACAGGAGTAGTTCAAAGGAGATAGCTTCTTTCAAATTCCTTAATAAAAAACAAGTAGAGTTTAATTTACTATTGAGTGTTTCACAGTGAGCCTTCCAGTTAAGATTTTCATCTATAATTAAGCCAAGAAATTTATTGCAACCAACTTTATTTAGCAATTGCTGATCAATTGTTACATCAACATTTGTAATACGATTGTCATTGTAGTTATGAAATATTGCATAGTTAGTTTTGGTAGCATTGACATGGAGGGAGTTTTTACTGAACCAATTATACAGTTGTGAAAGATCATTCTGCAACAGACTTTGAACAGTAATTTTGTTATTACCAGCAACTGTAACGGTGGCATCATCAGCGTAAAGACACATATCACAAGTGAGATTTTCATTGATGTCATTTATGTATAGAATAAATAAAAGTGGCCCTAAAATGGAACCCTGTGGAACACCAATTTCATTAATCAATGAATCCGAATAAGCGTAACTACCATTATTATTCTTAATCGCTACAAGCTGCTTTCTACAATTCAAGAAGCTGGACAGCCAGTTAAGTGCATTACCACGTATGCCATACTTCTCCAATTTAACTATAAGTGTTTGATGATTTACGCAGTCAAAAGCCTTGCTTAAATCACAGAAAACACACACAGCGCAATTTTATGATTCAATGTGTTTAATTATTTCCTTTAGAAAAGTATCAAGAGCATAATTTGTGCCGAGTTTTGGACGAAAACCAAACTGATTCGCAGCCAAGACATTTTGAAAATTCAGAAAATGCAATAGTCTCTCACGAAAGCAGTACTCAAATATTTTAGAAAAAACGGAGGATAACGTAATTGGACGATAGTTGTTCATGACTTCTTTATCACCGTTTTTATATATAGGTAGTACTTTGCCTACTTTTAGTTGTTCCGGGAATATTCCCTCAATAAACGACAAGTTAATAAGGTGAACAAGAGGTTCCGCTATTGCACTTAGGGATTTTTTAATTAAAAAACTTGGTATATCTTCAACACCACTGGACTTCTTTGATTTCAATTTTGCTCTAATATATGTAACAAATTCTTCTTTAACATATGGAGACAAGAATAGGGTACTCTTAATCCTTCGAATATTGTCATTATAAGTAGCATGTGGTATTTGGTCTATTATTTCTTTAGGCTTTTTAATAAAATGAACATTAAAATTATTTGCTAATAAGCTTGCATTTGCTATGAGCTTGTCGCCTTGTTTTATTCTAATTTGATGGTTTTTCTTAGTTTTAAAGCACGACGAGCGAAGCGAGGAGTGCTTTAATAGAACGAGTGTGACAATACGTCTTATTAAACGTGTGTATTATACTATTTTATCTACTTTGCTTTATTAATTCATTAAATTTTGGCTGTTCAAGTTCTGGTATTACACTAGGGAGTTTTGCTTGGGTTGGTCACACTGACGTCACTGACATGGACGTTTCGTATTTGAATTTGAAAATCTAGTAGTCCTAGGACAAATTCAATAACTACGCTCTTACTTACGTACGAGAAATGAAAGACACAACTGTAGAACTGACCTGTACAGTGTATTTTCAGGAGAAAAGCAAGACAAAAAAGTCTTCGACGCTCTGGATATCGTACTTATAGCATGCTGAGAGCATGTCTAAATGCTTATAAGAACGCAGATATATCAAAGTTTTCACGATTGCATGCTTTTCTCAAACGGCAGTCTCAAGGATATCAGCCTAAAAAATCAAAAATGTTGGATATTGCTGAAATAAGTCAGTTTTTAAGTCAAGGCGACGATCTTCATTATTTGGCAATTAAAGCAAGTTTGTTTTTTTTTAAATCATGTTTCATTTGTTACCTGCTTGTATTGTTTTCGTTCAGGTTATACTCATAATGGTATATACTTATTACTTACGGGCTTCATCTTATTAAGAAATATGTCAGCTTTCGCCCAATTGGTATAACTTCAAAACGCTTTTTTCTCACATACCGAAATGGCCGATGCATCACTAGCCCTACAGGGATAAATAAGATTAGCCAAGTGCCACGCATAATTGCTACGTTTCTGAATCTTGCTAATCCGGATCAGTACACGGGGCACTGCTTCCGTAGGTCCAGTGCATCAAACTTGGCCAATAATGGAGCAGATTTAATTACTATAAAAAACCATGGGGCCTGGAAGTCTTCAGCAATAGCAGATGGGTACATTGACACTTCGTTAAAAAGGAAAAGAGATGTGGCGGATATGCTGAGATCATCGACATCCACTTCTACTTCCGTCAATGCACAACCAATGTCCGAGCCAGATCCCCCTAAAATTGGAACTATAAACAATATCAATTCAATCACAAATTAGACCAGTTTCGTACGAAATATTCAGGGAAATACTAACTTTAATCACCCAAAATGTCCCTGGCATTAGCATAAATGCTCAAGCCCACAGTAATGTCGTAGTTAAAGTTTTCACTAATTGTACATTAGCTACTGATTAGTTGTTCGTCTTTTGGGTCATACCGTCTTTTGTAACTTGTAATACATTTTGTACTAGAATAATGTAAAATAATACATTTTTCACGTAAATTTTAAAGGTTATGTTTACTAATAATTTATCCTTGACGGCTGCACACGCACACGTCTCTGTGAGAGGTTGACGTACCAACTTAACAAAACTAAAAAGTTACCAAAAGTAGTGTAATAATATAATAATATTATTACACTACTTTTGATGCAATAATGAGATCATTAATAACGCAAAGTAGATAAAAATATTTATTATGCCCTTTCACAGTAACTTCGTTCTCTGACAAAATTAACGTTAGTGGCGGAACATTAGTAGAATCAATGAATGTGTATTAATCAATGAAGCTACAAAAAAGTTGATGATATTTGGTTGTGAAAGTAATTGAAATTTTTATGTAATGCAAGTTTTCACATTGCACAAAATAGTTCATGCAAATCTCTCCATTCATAATGATTTTTAAAAATGAATGAATGAAATAATAAAAATTGACGATTTAAACAGCAATTCACCAATATCTGAATTATCTAATTGGAAAGTTAGACGTCAAAAATCCAACACATTGTTATAAATAAGAGATACAAAAAATATTATCGTAAAATATTATAAATAAATACAGAGTTCAGATATTATAATATATTGTATTAATGACGAGTTAACAACAAATATGGTAAAAATGCCTACCTTTTATTAAAACAATTATAACGGTTTTAAGCAAACTTACATAGGATATTTTACTGCATTTATTAATTTCCGCTCATTTCTTTAAGGACGCCTCTGGTCCCCAGCGAAATAATCGTTTTATTACTCCACCGGTTTTTTTGACAGGGTATAGTTCAACACGATATTACCAGTACAGTAAAACCTCCTGTTGTGGACACCTCTGCAATATGGACACATAGGTTTATGGACACTTTTTCTATGTAACCGTCAATTTGCCATAAGATATTAACTTGAAATTTCCTCTACAATAGGGACCCTCTCTAATCTGGACATGGACACTTTATTTGCGGCAAATGTGGACACTTTATTTTGGTTTTACCTTATTTTAAACAGAAAGTATGTTTTGAAACACTTGTTAGCTTCAATGGAAATTAATGGATCAACTAAAATTTTATCAAAAAGCATGAAAACGTAACAACAAACACCATTCAGCGTTGCTTTAGAAAAGCCGGGTTCAATGTGCAGAACATATTTCAAAATGAAGTCGAGGAAAATAAGGACTTAGCTTCATTAAAAGAACTCCTAACTTCATCTCATTCCCAAATTGCTACTGACGATTATGTTCAAATAGACACTATTTTAACGATGCAAGATAATGATTGTAATATTGAATCAATAATGAACCACTTTCAACAGCCAGATAAGAAAACTTAGTGTCATGAGTCATGAGAAAGTGAATTACTCTGATACTCTTCGGTATTCAGAGTTGTTAAAAACTTTTTGCTTACAAAAAAATTAGGGTGAAGGATTGAGTTTGATTAACAATTTTCATCTTTATTTAGAAGAGCACATTGTGCCCAAGAAACAATTAAAAATTACGGATTTCTTTCAACAATATTCATGTTTAATTCCCTAATGTGAACACCTCCTTAATCTGGACAAAAATTTTGCTCCCCCCGGTGTCCGTATTATAGAGGTTTCACTGTATTATGCTATAGAGCTGAGACGTGGACAATAACCCAACGAAACTTAGATAAACTACAGAAAACACAATGAGCAATGGAACGTGCAATGATGGGTATATCGTTGAGAGAACATAAAACGAATACTTACATAAGAGAAGGAATGAAAATAGTAGAGGTAGTTCAGAAATCCGCAAAACTTAAATGAAAATTTGCAGGCCACATAACACGGGACACGTTCGGTAAATGGCACAAAAAAAATATTATAATGGTGACCATTAGCCTAAAGGACGCCCACCAATGAGATGGGTAAATGATCTCAAATTGACGGCCGGTTTAAACTGGATGGCCGTAGCAAGAAATGGAGAGCAATGGAAGGATTTATAAGAGGCATAAATCCAAAAATGGATTTAGATGCTAATGAAGAAGAAATAGTTCAACAAGAGCAACGAGAATTTTATTGGAACGAAGCTGCTATACAGGCGTTATGCTTTGTTTTCTGTAGAGTATAATGCTGGAGCGATCGTCACGAAAACGTGTAACGCTCCAGTCAACGGCGTGCGGTCCATGGAAGCAAGGGAAGTAGTGCTTCCCCTAGAAAAATGTCAAAAATGACAAAACAACATCTTCCTAGATGTAATTTTCGAAATAGGAAACAATTTATTTAGATTGTATTAAAAGTGCTAAAAATCATTTTTAAAAATGAAAAATTTAATTAAAACAACAAAAATTTAAAAATTTTTTAGAAAATTAGGCAGGAATTTCGAAATCTTGAAACCATTATATTTGGTACGAATGAGATTTGAAAAGGTCTCCTGAGTGTTTCCCAAAAATTTCACCATTTCGAAGTTATTTAAGGTTGAAAGTTCCATATTTCGGGTTTCTCGAAAAATAATTATTGTCCTTCAACGAGCAATAACTCGATTCGTATTGGGTTTCTAGAATTCATTAAAAAACGAATCTCTGTTTTTTTATTAGCTACATTTTTGTTCTTAATAATTTTTTTGGATAATTTTTTTTTTAAATAGTGCATGAAAAACAGTAAAGAAGCATGCGTTTTTTCAATGAAAAATGTCCAATTTCAATCGCGATGATCTCGGAAAATATCAATTTTACAAAAGAAAACTTTATAGAAGAAAAGTTGCTTAGAATTGAACGCTCTATCGATTTCCGGGTCTATTTTTATTAAAAAAAATGTTTCATCCCCTAGAAGGGGTAGCTTCCACCCCTAGGTGGAATCCACCGAGGGTACCGGTCCATACCGTACGTCCATACCCCAGGGTATATTTTGAAGTAGAGCTTAAACCCAAATTTTCATAAAAATCGGTCTTGATTCCCGAAATTGCACAGTAATACGGTATTTTTCCGTTGATCACTGGACTATTTATTAACATCGAAATTAAATGGGCTCCGTCCATTTATGGTTATGCACCTTATCCCCAATTAAAACGTGACTTCCATACGATTCGTAGTATTCCGATTACAAAACTTACTGCCTGCCACTCGATCAATTGACTAACCGGAGGCGTTGCTCCCTTCGCCCTACTCTCCCCGCTCCCCGACCCGTCGATCCGCCACCCGCGGGACTCCTTACCCCGGAATGATGAATATCATTTCCGCGTCTCCCTTTCAACAGGTCGAGACTTTCACCGAAGCCCCACCTGAAACAAGTGACGTAAGCGGAATTCGGCATAAGGGAGCACCTGGTCCGAAGTAGAGTCCCGAAACGTGGCGTCGCCCCGTAACCTTTCGCACGTCACACTGTACATTCGAATCGATACTCGACGTTGCCAGGTGAAATTGTGGCGTTTTGTTTAGTTGGCGAAGGAGTTATTTGAAATTTTCCAAATTATTCACTGTATTGTAAACCCACAGCAACAGTACTTGCATATGCTCATTCTCTACCCATACACTACCAATTAGTTTATGATCATAGTTACTTCTTTCTTTCTTATTTGAAGCTTTCCACTCTTTTTGATTACTTTATTATTCATTTCCGTTTAAAACTCTATTTTCTAAAATTCACAATATGACATTTTCTTTAATTTGCTTTTGTCGACCCAAACCAGTTTTATTTAAGTGCACAAATTCAAAATGCCAAAGAGACGCCGAATAACCTGAAGTTACAGAAAGGGTCAACCACCATTCCCACTCAACAGGGCCAGCATGTAGAATTTGTGTAAAAAGTGTAACTTTTGCTATTAAAACGTAAGAATTTAAAGTTTAAAAGTCCTTAAGGCCTTCGATAATAGAGACAAATTACGGTGACAACGGTAAGCCACATTTCAGTGGAGAAATATCAAGATTCACCACAGCTAGAACCGTTTAACATTAATACCTAAAAGCACTAAGTATCGAGAGGTTTTCTTAACTCGTTTAAGTTAAGGTCAATATACTTAAAGTATCCCTAATAGAGGTGCCACTTTAAAAATCTCCGGTTTAATTGATTTTGAAACGGATAACAATAGTAGATTGGTTGTATGATCGTATTTCAAGATTTCAATTATGATTAGCGTGGATGAATTCATGGTAGGCGACTCAACAATACATTATTTCATAAGGTACCCAAATAATACAGGAATACCAGGCGGCTGCTCCCTTATGTGGTGTCCAGGCGGCTGCTTCGTGGTCTTGGTTCGTGCTTCTTGCACCTTAACCCTGTCTGATTTCTAGTGTAGTGGTTTCTTGCGATTAAACACTATAACACTGTATATCCGGCTCGAAGGACCATCATGTTACGTCGCGTACGTATCAGAGATTTCGATTGTCTTAGATCGTTATAACTGACCGCACACTTCACGCGCCAACTTAATTTTGCGTGAACAGTTGTGAAATGATAACACGTAATTGTAACTTCGGATTTGCTGAACTATTTAAATGCAACAAACTTAAACAGTACGGAATAGGTACAATGATAGAAAACTGACTCTTTGGCAGTTACACGGAGAGTGTTTCTTAAAATTAAATTCCTCAAAAATTATAGACGAGAAACGCGATCTCCGCTTTTGGTCAGTTGGATTCTAGTCCCCTTTACTCGTCACCCATTGGTTGGAAATCACCCCGGTAATGAGTAAAGGGCGTTTTGACCATCGATGATCGTTGTTTCCCTTATACAGATGGGGTACGCACATGTTTAGAAATCAGTACCTTACTTCTTCGAAACACGGTTTAACTTAGTCTGTAAAGATACTTGATGACTTACCGGAAGGGTCTTTGTTACCCTTACGGTTCATTGTTCACTTGACTTGTGTTTTATGGGAAATAAATTTCGAAGAAATATTGGGTACTCAAGGGTGACAGCAGCATCGACCTGTTGTAGATCATCCTCGGTGCAACAATAAATTAAACATGTCACTTATCTTAGACGAAATATAAAGTACTTATCAAACTTTAAATGTTATTATTATCGATATAATATCGAAATAATTGATTTGACACCTTAATAACGGCACGTAATGGGATAGAAGTTTATTTGAAGATCCTATCATCAGCTGCAATATTATTACAAACCATTTTGAAATAACAAATCGACTTCAGCTGGTTCAGAAAATACTAACGACACATATTTTGTATGATGACCTCTGCTTCTTCGTCTTCAACTTCACTTTCAGAGTTTAGGCATTCTTGCCTATTCGACTTGAAAGCATTATTCTATTTTCACCTTTGCCCAGGTTTCCCAACACTTCTTACTCGTCTAGATTTGTATTTCACGACTTCTCCAGGCTGCCATTCGTTCTACATTCTATCCATTTTGGTCTATAATTTTTAATTTCTTTCAGTACCTCTTCCTTTTTCTAGTAGGTCACATAGAGGTAGTTGGTTTGTTTAACCAGGTCCGAGCTACAACCTCCTAACCGTATACACTTGAGGACCCTTCAGGCCCCCAAGCGTGACAATATAAACATTTTCGGTTTATTTCAGTTCACAGCACTTGTAATTCTATTGATACCGAGATAACACCCTTAACAAACCTTCACTTAGAGATTTTTGTTTCGAAATTCATTTCTACCCCTTCAGATGCGGCAACGGTGTAGGCGCGAGCGGGGAGAGGCTCGAGAGCGGCGACCAACAGGTAGCGTGACAGAATTCCCCCGAGCCCTTCCCCGCCCTTTCCCTTCCTACCCACCCCCACCCCCTCCCGCTTCACCTTACATTAGCCGTGGAAGTGTTTTTCCAACGTTTTAAGTTGCAAAGGATTTTCAGTTTCCTTCGCAACGAAACTGAAACGGGAAATGTTCGCGAATCCGTTAATTCAAAGGGTGTAAAGGGCTATGAGTCGCTTTGCGTATTACGGTTGACTGGGAACGATATCCGGCAGTTGGTACAACTGGATTTCTATATTATTAGACGTGTAAACCAAGTGTGTTTTGAGACTATACTGTGTTCAAAACAAATCCCGATACACGTCATTTTGATGACGTCACGAACATCCAATACTACCAACTTAATAAAGTCACAGGACATCGCAATTTATGTGTTCCGGGTATATTTTAGGTTGAGAATACTCATAACTAAAGAGCGGATAGTTAGGCAAATGCCTTTTGCCTGCCTTTTTTGCCTTTTTAGTGTGTTTTTTTGATTTGTGCCTTTTCCAAAAACATGTGCCTTTTTTTTAATTGTGTCCCCTTTTTCTGCAATATTTCGTAGTTTGAAATCTCTTAATCGTTAACTATATCTTAATTCTTTCAACAAACGGTTTTATAATATGCTCTTTAAGAACATCCGGCTGATCCTATAACTATCACCGAGAATTACTTACCGTTTTGAACTGGGAATTCCAGAGAGTATTGAGATGCATAAACTATAAAAATTACTGTGTTTCTTAGAGATAATGGGAAAGGCATTAGGTAGAAGTTTTGTGAAGTGTTTCAATTGTGACCATTTGATGATTTGAAATCATTGTAAGCGTGTGGTTTCGAAAGATCAGAAAATGTATATGACGGCACCGGTAAAGTGTTCCTAGATGGACCAATCAAAGAAACTTCGGCTTTAAACTTTGCTCCAGTGACATCCTGTGACGTAGAACGGTTTTTTTCGCGATGCGAAGATACTTTATCAGATAAAAGACAAAACCTCTTGCCTGAAAATACTGAAAAATATTTAATTATATCCTGGGAAACCAAGAAATAGATAGAAATCTTGTTTGTTACATTCCATAGAAATATTGCAGATTTTCTGCAATTTCCCCAATGTTTCTTTATTGGGGAATTTTGCTTTTATGGTACTGAATTATGTGTTAATAGAAGAAGGAAAGTCACAACTGAATTTAGACTATGAAGTTTTCAGTAAAATTGCGGTAGGATTGTAGAATATAAAATTAACTATACTTATCCTAACACACCCCTGATTGGGACTATTGAGGTATTGAATTCCTATTAAGAATCTCTCTCAGTAAATGTCTAACTGGCGAAGGTACAAGGGACAAGTTTGACAGCTTAAGTAATTAATGGAAAAGGTTAACAGGTGTCTAATTGCCCACTTGCTTTTTACCAAACTTTTTTGGAAATTAACGAAACTACACTGCGTGGAAAATAATTTCCCTCGCCAAATTTCTAAACAGTAATTTCTAGTAACTCTCCAATAATAATCCCAATGATATAATATGTGCATCATTTGATATCCAAGAATAGTAAGAACTCTGTTCTTATTCCCCTGTAATTCCCGTATTTTCCCCCTGTTTGCGCCCTTCGCCCGGGTCAACTCATCATCTAGTTATAATCCACCTTTTCAATTGCGTCTACCCATATCTGGGAGGCACTCCCTTCCGCACCGCCACTTGGGAATGCGTACGCTGGGGATCAAAGGGCTTCCAGCCGGTGGAAAATACATATACTGACGAAGGGTCGTAGTAAGACTGGTAAATCTTGGGATTTTAAACGGAAAGTTACACGTACTCTAACGACGCGAAGTTAGAAAATTTCCTTTCTACGATCACAGCGCTTTACGTTTGAAGTGAAAACTGAGTTTTCCGACTAGCTAATAAAGGGTATACAAGTCGATATACACAGCTTCTTTGAGAAGTCGGTTTTTCCGCCAACACATTTCTTGTGATCGCCCGTTATAGCATCGCATTTATCGGAAAAGTGTAAGCAATTAACACTCCCGAACCCGAAAAGTAATCAATATAAGAAAAAGTATCGAAGTTGGTTCAATTAATTTGTCGGGAAAATTGTAAGCATTTTTCTTGAAGTGAGTGTTTTTCGACTTTGTGAATAAGTTGTATGGGTAGTAGGGGAGTACATACGTGGAAATGAACACTGAAAAATGAAATCAATTCCGGAGTTAATTGAAAGTAGGTTAATGAATCTATATAATTGTTTGTATAGATTCATATTGTATTAACACTTGTATAAACATTTAGTTGTGTACCTCAATACTTTCTTGCCTTCGCTGTTTAGGAATCTAATTAATTAGAAATTAAATTTAAAATATTCTAAATATAATTAAGTTCGATTAAAGAAATTGATATTTTGCTCTCCATTCACTCTATTCCCAAGATTGCATGCTAATTGACTTCATTATTGTTACACATTTTCTAGTATTTTTGTTGAAACTTATCCACAGAGACAGATTAGCTTTAACTGTAACTACTCAACTTAATCTATAGAAATGCTACATAATTAAATATGCCCATTCACCATTATATTTACAATTTATCACAATAATGCCAGGTTTGGGAATACGGATTTTTAATTGTTGCGGGTTATTTTCGTAGGAATTTTCTTCTTAGAATCACAACATCAAGATTTTGGAATATTGAGATATATTCTATTGAGCTTTGAGATATTTGAGGTTAAATACTTTAAAAATGGCGTTTTCTGCTATTCTTAAGCATATGTACGGGAAGAACATGTTATATTTGCTCATTCCCAATAAATGATTCGTTTGGTATTTAATAGCAAACTTTGAATTGATTATCCATAATTTTAATTTGCAAAGTTATGGTCATTTTGAGATTACGTAATGAATTCCAAAATATGCCCAATACCATTTGACGATAAATAAACTATAACCTACGTACTAAACCCAATTTTCTAATTAGTAAAAAAATCATCTAATACACTAAAGACACTAATATCTTATATTTATTTAATACTCTAATAATCTCGTGGAACAATTACATTTTTCATAAAAGTTGTCGGCTACAACAGCACGTGATTTTGATTATGATCTTCATGATCTTATGAAGATAAATATGAAGATTATAATCTTCATATTGTAACGTTTATTTTCTAATTTATTTACACTAACCTAATTAAACTCTACACACTACTTTTACATTTACATTTACTCGTTTACGGCTTCACGTCTAATAATCTATCTTCGACCGCAAACCTTCTGGCGTATTCTTGAGATAACTCGTACGTTCTTTTTTTATGTCGAACGGTCTAGAGAGGTCGGGTGGGTAATAAATCATTCATCCTTTATGGCCCAATTAAGGAGCGTTTTAAAGTGGCCGCCGAGGTCTGATAAAAGTAAACACGTCTCGCACTGTTGTTTACTTTTCGCGTTACAATATCATTGGTCATAACTTTGCAGGAAAAATTCGCAGATGACAATTCTTAAGGTTATTTTAAAAAATAAGCGTAGTGCTAAGTGATAACTATAGCTATAAATAACGATTATATGTAATGTCATTTAAATCTATATTTCAGCAGTAAACAGGAAATGCTGTATTTAATAACGTTTTTTTTTAATAGCTATGTACTTGCCCAAATGATTTCCCAAATATTCTGTTACGATGTTCTTATCTGTGGCGTGCAACAAAAGCATTTCAGCAACTGCGTCCAGAAGCTACTACAGTTACTACAGTTCATTTCGATAGATTTTGTTAATGATATTCAAGCTTTTTTTTTCTAGTATTTTCTAGTATGTATCTCATTATGTTGTGCAACACAGTGATACAACATTGGCAGTCACTGCAATACATTGTAGTTATTTTACATCTTTGCAATTTTATTGCTAGCTTACAACAAAACTTTTCAGAAGCACCCAGACGCATTGAAGCAACAATTGTTATAATTGATGTGGTAGATTTCATCAATGATAGTGACGCTCATTCCATTTTTAAGGAGACACTTTAGTTGTTTCTTACAAACCTGATTTGCAACAGTATTTCTGTTTCGATCAAAAAATCATATTTTGTTTTACCCACCGTCATGCAATATTGGCAACCACTGCAACACGATTTGTATGTACTTCTTCCAGTAAATTGGATTAACGCTTCACATACAGGCAACTATTGCAACTATCGCAACTATCACTTGCAAGTATACTATGTCCAGTCACAATTGGAACACCAACAAAAACACTTAATGTCTTTTTAAGTGGTGTCGTCCATGGGCGTATCATTACGGATAATAACTGTAACAATGAATTCACTTTCAAATAGCATAAATAAATAACACAAACTTATACACAGCACTGCTTTATCGAGTATAAGTGCCGAAGAATCGAAACACCTGCTCCATAGAAGAAGAAGAAGATACAAACGAAGCGCCGCTGTCGTAAAAAAATTTGCGACCCAATGGACCATTTATTTCTTTATCTGTAGATATCCATACATTCACACATACGATTTCACTTGGGCGACTGCACGAACACGTACACCTGCGTTTTAAAATATACCAGTGCGTTTCTGAATAAGCAAAGAAACAAGTCCCATGGTTTTGTATAGAGATAACGGGCTCTTTTCGAATGTCCTCGGTAAATTCAGATTTTATTGAGTGTTCCAATTGCTACTGGTTAGAATATAACCATTTCAGTTATCGTAGTTTTCAACTGTATGATTCCAGATACCTTAAGTTCTGTTAATGGTAGACAGCACTTTGTTATCAATTGTTGTTTCTTGTGACACCACATTCTAAGTTTGTAATAAAATCCTTTATAGTTTGCAATAATTTATTCACTTAGGACGGTGTAGTACAAGATTTTCATGCAATAGTTGTTTTCTTTTTTTTTAATTTGTAATTACTTTCCTACACCATTCTATTGTGGTCTAATTAAAGTAAGCTTATGAGATGTCGGTTAGTTAGAAAGTTGTAACTGTATTAAACCAACTTTCGCAACAATTCTCGAAATATCACAGAGAAGAGCTCCGCCACCCTCGATTGTATTACGGGATTATTTTTCCTGTACGCCACGTTCTCGTCGTGTAATTGACAAGTTAACAAAGCCAGTTACTTGACTTACCTTCAGAATATATGTATTCATATTCGCCCAATTAAATGTCCACGGATCGTTCCGAGCCTGGTGAATATTCAACAGTATCGCGCGATGCTATTAATTAAATCTCGAGCCGACGGAGGTATCCTCAGATTTCTCGTTTCTAACGAACCGCAAACGGTTTTACTAATGTTTACATTTAGTTTTACGCTATGAGAATAGTAATTTCGAGGTATGTATAAGTTTAAAACGAGACCTTCCCGATGTCGAAGTTAAGTTCTATACGCCTCGAGTCGTATCCGTTTGTAATTAATTCATTCGTTCATAAGGGGATGTTCGCATGAGATTGTCAGTTCCAGGATCTCGTAGTCTCGGTTTTTTTCCCCTGGCGCTGCGAAGGAAAACCTAATGTACCTGTTCTAATCCGAAATAAGCGTCATAAAAGGCCATTCGACGTCTGGCGGGGACGTTTCGCCGAGCACGATTGCCTTCAAAGACCGTCTGTTCCAACAACTCATGTCTTTTACAAACAACAATCGGCGAGAGTCCTCGAAAAGGATCTTACGATGCGCTTTCCGGCGGAACGTCCCGTCTTCCTACGCTGAAATAAAGTTTTTAGTAGCTGCAATTGTTCTCTTGTGCGAATTGTCAATTTCGCGATTTTCCAAAAAGGAATCGTGTAAGTGCAGGAACGAACACTTTTAGTGCACTTTGGAAACGTCTGAATCGTCTCACTGGTAAGTGCGAAAGTCACATTTTGAGCACCAATAGAATTCGCCATTATTTCGACAACATTTCAGAGCAGATCGTTTTCGATGTATTATACACACACATTCGAAGTGAAGTAGTTATTTATGGTATTAGTGTGTTATGTTGAAAATATGTCACGCGAGAAGATTTATACCACGAGGCCGTCATGCCGAGTGGTATAAATTCCCAAGTGACTTAGGAAACATAACACGCGAGTGGCATACAATGTTTTATCCAACAAGTGGAAGAAATCGTATAGCAACCTATAAATGCTATAAATGTCAGAATGACTTGACAGTAACTTTTTACATTTTGGTTAAAGTAGGTTGTTTGTTTGGTTGCCACGTGCATTCCTTTAATATAAATACAGTGAGATCATTTAAATTTATAATTAGAGTAGGCTATGATTTTTACATTAGGTTGGCAACACCAACTCCCATAGCTTACTCGTTTCATTTGAATTGTCAAAGTGACTCGCTGTGTGAATTAGAGGTTATGTTAACATTTTGATAATTAAAAATTAGGGAATGTATTTTGGAAATCATCTACGCACCGTTGTATGGAATACTTCCATTCACCATTTTCTTGCCGTTCGGCGTTCTTAAAATAACTCTCCGTAAGAAAAATCTTATGCTCTAAATTAAACATTTTGGAGCGTCACTTTGACAATTCAAATGAAACTGTCAGCAGTTGGTGTTGCCAACCTAATTTAAAAATCATAGCCTAATCTAATTATGAATTTAACTGTGTTAATGAATAACTTTAAATATGAACGTGACTTATAATCCATAACTCACTAGTGAGTTATGGATTATAACACACTGGTGTGTTATCTGATTGTTTACTTGTCCAAAATGACATTAATAATGACAGTCATAACTGTCATGTGTTGGATAAATAAATTTATTATTAGTATGTTGCAGTTAATTCATATTATGGTAGCTTGCAACGATAACTCGTTAGTTTTGTGTTTCTAATTGCTGTGAGATCAATTGTAGTTGGTAATTTAATTGTACCATACGTGGTGAAAAATGTTGCAAATACAGTTTCTGATATTGTCATGCATATAAAGCTTTCAATAGTATGTGCATATTTATGCACCGAATTCAACAAAAATATACAATAACAGTTTAAATTGTGCAATTAAGCTAATATTAAAATTACTATTTTTGTTATTACAGTACGAACCCTCATAAGGTTATTTAAGCCTTCGTTTAGTTGAATTTAAAAGATATTAATAGTTGTAAAATAGTAAGGAATTAAATATTCCTCTGAATATTCCTTTCATCCTTTACATACCCTGAAAAAGAACTCATTTCCTCTCCAACAAGAGTAAATGGGATATATTTGAAACTGGTCAAGGTTTTCGGATGAGGGATATGTGTCAATGGAGCCGAGAAAGTTTCCCAATTAAAATGCCACCCTGTTAATTAATTAAGCGCATTCGCCATTTATTTAAAGGGCATTTCAGCAGCTATTTTCAATAATAATTTTATTTTTGAAGAGCACCTATTTTACACGCTCCATATTAGCTTCACTTGTATGTTTGTTTGTTAGTTAGTTAGTTAACACGTTTGTTTATTCGTTAGTTAGTTAGTTAGTTAGTTAGCTAGCTTGCAACCGACTCTTCTAAACTCGATTTTCACTCACTTTTAAACGTTAGATTAATTCTAAACTTCGCACACTGATTAAGAACTATGACAGTACAATAATTTAATAACCAAGTCATTATTTTGTAGTTTATTTTGGATATAGTTAATTACACATAATTACAGAAGTCACATTGTCAAAACAAATTGTAAATGTCATACTTTGACAAGTGGCACCGAATTTGAACTACAGTGAAATATTTCTTCTATAATAAATCACGTGGTTCTTCCTTCCTCCAAAACGTATCATGTATTGTTTTATATACAAGAAAACTACATACTTCAATGTTTCTTATTTTTCAAAACTGATGATAGTTAGGAAATTTCCTTTATGTAGATTACCAGCTGCTTAAAAATTTTCTAATGTTAGTCTCCCATAAGGAAAAAAATTGTGTAGAGACATTTGCCATGGGTTACCATCCCCTCTCCCAAATGTCTTACGTCATTACTTTCCTCGCGTATTAAGAACTAATGACAGTACTATAATTTAATAACTAAATCATTATTATTTTATCTAGCCTCTCGAAAGTCTTGTAAGATTTCTTCCTGCGTGCGTGTTTGATTGCTCAAGATTAACAGAGGGAGGGTCCCATGTAACGCTGAAGCATTAAAAGAAATGACTAGATCGCTAGAAAGTACTTCATAAGAGAAGGTAATGAATCGAACTAAAAAGTGAAAAATAAATTATAGTTTAAAAAACAAAAAAGTCTCGTCTCGAATCTCCCACGAGAGTCTCGCAAAAGTCTCGAAGTATCGCATTATTATGCGAGCAGCCTGTGTTTACAATAACTGTTACGCAATGTTTACATTTTTGAGCTTTCCGAGATATTGCCACGTGTACTACTATTATACTATACCCTGTCAAAAAAACCGGTGGAGTAATAAAACGATTATTTCGACGGGGACCAGAGGCGTCCTTAAAGAAATGAACGAAAATTAATAAATGCTTTAAAATGGTCTATCAACGTTTGCTTAAAACCGTTATAATTGTTTTAATAAAAGGTAGGCATTTTTACCTGATTTGTTATTAACTCGTCATTAGTGTTATATATTATAATATCTGAACTCGGTATTTATTTATAATCTCCTAATATTTACAACAATTTTTTGGATTTTTGACGTCTAACTTTCTAACGTCCAACTAAAATTGTGGTAGAAGTCTTAGGAATACAAATATTCACATTTCTATGTTGAATAAAATAGTGTAACGCGAAATGTAAACAGCAGCCTGAAACGTGTTTACTCTTATCGGACGGCCGCTTACCTCAAAGGAACGCCGCTATACGCTTAATAAGCGCAGCCGCGAGCAATAAAAACCGTCCCGAGCGTTCCTGCAACATCTTATTAAGGAAGAATTATTTATGACCTTCCCGACCTCTCTAGAACAAACATTATTTGAGAAAGGAATGACCTGGAATCATCGCGAATACAATGGATATATGTATATAAGCATTGTATTCGCGATGATTCCAGGTCATTCCTTTTATTCTCTGTTTGTAAAACAAAAATTGTTGAAAAGTTCCCAAAATTAGTTCACCTCAGCTACTCAGTTGTTTTAATAATTATTAGATGATTGTTAAAATATTTCCCTGACTAAGTTTATACTAATTAATTTTGATTACTTAATTGCAAGTGGAAATTTCACCTAAGATGTTTTTAATAACAAGTTGCTCTAGTTCCCTATTTAATGGTTATTAATCCGTAATTGAAGCGTATGTTCCCTAAATTCCCTATTAAATCTCTTCAACCCTACTTAGCTCTCTTCTGTTGATCGTAGAGTCAACAATTAGGATCCTTACAAAATTACATTTCATTTGATATATTTAGGTAAATTCATGCATCCATATTCAAGATCGAATTATTATTAAGTCAATGTTGTTCAATGACACCTACTAATATTGATTATGATTAAATTTAAATCACACTTTAATCAATATCGGTAAATTAACGTCACCTGAGTGAAAAGTGGTAGGTGGCACCACCATTAGCACTTTCGCCATTTACGACTATAACAAAATGTGAATACACCTACAAAAATCCACTTTCCAACATTCATCGTGAAATTATGAAAAAGCGACACAAACGCAAAATTTTCCAATTTCCATTTATCTGGGGCACATTTTGTTTGATCCATCCGTCCGGGGTATGAAGTATATTACTTGAAAATTCCTATATTTTTTGACATTTAATTCGACACATGACAGTCCCTAATCTCTTTTCCAAGCTAATGCGGCACTAGAAAGACAATTTTCCTAACAGCAAGATCCATTTATTAAGTGCAAACATGACGTTATATATAATTCTGACACAATCATAAAATCTGTCATTTCCAGAAACAATACAAAATTTGAAATAAGTTGAGATAGCCGGGTAAAAGTGTAAAGCTGGGAAAGGGATGTTTGACAAAAATAAGAATAGTATAATTAACGAGAAAATATATGTTATTGTAATAAAGCGTAGGGTGCTTGATATATACTGTTAAAAATATTTCATCAGTACGATTAGTATAAAATTATTGTACAAGAAGCACCCCACACTTCTAACAATAACATCTATTTTCTCCTTAATAATTATTCTATTCTTATCTCTAAAAAAATATTTTCACCCTTCTAGTTTGATTCACCATTAAAGCTAGTGTTGCCCACGAGACGAGACGAGACGAGACTTTGAAAAATCTCGTCTTGTCTCGCAAAAAAGTTGAAAGTCTCGTCTCGCAATAAAAGTCTCGTCTCGTCTTGTCTCGCATAAGTCTCGCAAATTTCTCGCAAAATCTCGCGATTTCGTGCATATCTTGCATTTTGCGGTTATATTACGTCCGGTTCCTCCTTGCTCCTCAATTATATGGAAATGCTTTTCAAATTTGCTTTTTCGACAAGAACTGAAATAAACCAATTATTATAATAGGTCGATTATAACATGAGAAGGCGGGTGAGAAATAGATAGATGATCTCCAAAGGTCGGTGAATATAAAATAAATTGTCGTAGAGATACATATCAAAAACAAATAATCGTAAAGCTTAACTAAAAAGTCTGTCAACAAGGATAAAATGTCAAACATTTTTCCCGTTGCAGAAAAAGAACTATTGTAACGTTTATTTCTAATTTATTCACACTGTCCTAATTACTATACTACACACTACTTAATTTATCTTAACTATTTCCTAGCTAATTAATTTTGTATCACTCTTAATGTTAATTTATTTCACTGGTCCGTTTTTCACTTTATTTATCCACTCGCGGCTTCACGTCTAATCTCCTCTCTCTTTCCGACCGCAAGCCCGCTTATATACATATATCCATTGTATTCGCGATGATTCCAGGTCATTCCTTTTGTTCTCTGTTTGTAAAACAAAAATTGTTAAAAAGTTCTAATAATAATTATTAAAACAACTGAGTAGCTGAGGTGAACTAATTTTGGGAACTTTTCAACAATTTTTGTTTTACAAACAGAGAATAATCGTTGACACATCGTAAGTAACAAGGTTTTTGGGATAGCCAAATCAACTAAGAAGCACGTCTTATTTTATTACGAAGAATAACAACGCCGACCGAACGTCAACAAGACAAGTTCAGAATTACAATAATTAACCAAGTCAGCATAACAAAGGCGTTTGACGAAACGTGATAGCAAGCGCTCCAGTTGTCAGTTTCTGCGACACTAGGTCATTGTAAGAAAACAAATAACATCTCATTTAACCAATGTAATTTGAATATGTATAAAAGCCTGTGAATTTTTGGTAATAAACCAGTATACCACGTATGCTCAAAACGACAGTGTGTTGTGATCTTTCTTCACGCCACTTAACCTGACTACCTACAACCCAACAAACTTCGAACCGGAGAGTACGTTACGCGCTCTCTCCAAACTACAAGAACCTACGAGAACTTCAAGAACTTCAAGGAGATCACGACACGCCCTGATCTCCATCTACAAGAACGTCTTCAGCCTTACAACCTGGAGACAAGAGTTATCTCCGCAGCCACCACGAGCTTCGAGAGATATCTACATACAGTCCACTTCTCTAGAGATCATTGCTCACTTCGTTCACTAATTGAGGTCACTTTATCAGCATTCTCTCCCTCTCTCTCTCACAGCTTGTGATCTTCCTGGTTCCCCTCTGCGTGCAGACACCCGTTTCCCCCTTATCGATAAAATGTAGCAGGAGCAATTTTTAACACAATGTGGGAACGAACTATTGCATTACTAACGGCGGGCCCTGACTGCCAGGCAAAGGTATCATAAAAGACGTTCGCACGAAATTTACGAGGCGATGTTCCCGACATTCAGAAGGATTTATATAACGCCTCTGGATTTATCGGCAGTAGTTAACACAAGCACAAATTAGGCAACCATTAAGTAATACGCATCGGCCCGGATAATTATCTCTCTCTCACTCTCTCTCAGTTTCTCGTTGTCTTTCTCTCTCTCTCTCTTTTTCTCTCGCTCGCTTGTGTACTTCTGGGGGGGATCGGAGCGTAATTTATCCTTTGCCGGTGACTGTCATCGCCAAAATCGAGGAAAAAATGCGAAGGAAAATGTTAACGATGGAAATATTTTGAATGGAATTTATCCCGTTGGGATAGGACGCGAATTCGGATAGCGGAGGGAATTCGGTCGGTATGAAACATGTCTTAAACATGGAAAGGTCGTAGAAGATGGAAGGTTTATCGTTTATTGTGAATGGAGGCGACGACAAAGGAACGGGATCGATTTCTTAATGTTTCCTTTTGTGGGTTTTAATCACGCATCTAACACATTTCGTAGTCGTGTCGATAAGTTCTTGCCATGAACTTGGAAGAGGTGATCAATTTTTAATTGTGTATAGTGGTATAGTGTTAGTGTTCCTGGTCAATATTTACCCTTCTTATTTTTCTTCTTGTCAGCGTATACATCCACCTTTAGATATGTGTCTCTTCAATTTGATGTTTCCATGAAGTTCTTGTAACATCCTGCAGACTTACCTTAATACGTAATGGTCATCGACTTGTAAGTGTAACGTGAACCCTAAAACTGCAAACGGATGATTACAACGATGTACCCATTGACCGAGATCAGGCAAACATGGCCAACGCAAGAAAAGTCGCAGTAGCATTACTTAATTATTATGTAACGCGAAATGTAAACAACTTGCGTAAGCGTACTCCTTCTTATCGGACGAGGCGGCCCACCACAAAGGGAGGCCGCTCCGCGTAATTGGATCATAAAAACTCTTCCCAGAATAATCACGAATATTTAAAGAAAGATTGATTTATTACGTTCGGGTCGTTTCTAGAACAAATAATATTAGGGAAATAATTATCGAGTAAATACTAGTAGGTTCTCGAAACATAATGGAGGACTATATAAGGGAACGTTGCGGTCGAGAAAGAGATGATTAGACAAGTGAGAATTGTACAAATAAATTAACCGTTAAGTGTGTTATATAAATTAATTAGTTAAGTAATAGTTTAAATAAATTAGATAGTGTAGTGTGTAATTAGGAAAGTGTAAATATATTAGAATAAACGTTACAATTAGTTCAGGAAGGCGGACCTTGTGACTTAACGAAGATATTCATAGTTTCAGTAAGGAAATTTTGACTAATTAAGATTTTGAAGAGAAATTTTTTATCTATACTGTTAGAGAGTCCAATAGTTAGAATCATTTGTTGTGAAGTTCAGTACCCACATTGGTTATGTCAGTAACTGTATAGTTATTCGGCTGACATTTTCCCCTCTTCCCCAAAAATATTTAAAAAAGATATATATCAGTCGAAAGTATTTCAAAAACGTGTTTCAAAGACACCAGTGTGGAGACGATCCGTTCAAAAGTTATGGCACTTTCAAAATGCGATATTCCATAAGAGGTCATATCGTCAAAAATTAAAAACTCACCAAAAAATCACCATTCGTCCATAAAATAGTGTTGAACATGATGGTCCACTTCTTTTTCCTTCTGGTGTCTTTGCAAAAAAATAATTTCACTTTTTAGGTTACATCGGCGGATGGCTCTCTTTCACTCTTCGTAGCCTTCTCGTGGATAACGGGCGGACATTAAATTCATTCCATATCACACGTTTGTGGTTCTCTTTATATATTTTTCACTATTATTCACGCTCAAACTCTTTGCAAAATATGTTAATTGCGAATTTCCGGAGATATGACCAAAATTGTTTTCGTTTTGCCACAAAACACCCTAAAACACTTGACATGTCTATGCATTCATCATGGAACGTCAAGGTTTTGACCTCATACTGTTGGTATCATTTTTTTCACTACTATAATATAAGGTAAGCGTCGTTTTACAAAGAATATCCGACAATATAAACAGTTTATACCTAGGCAACCGCACACACTGCCATTACTAACTTTATAATTTGCAATTTTATGGCTTATTACAAGTGTTTCATAGTGTCAAATAATATCATGTGATCTTTCGTCGCTACCAATATACCGCAATTTTCATATTAAGAATACATTGCATTTAGTTTGAGATATGTATTTTGGAATTGTTCCGTACTTCCACTGTTTCTGGACTTATTACGACTCAGTCGGGAAGGTTAGGTATGTTTGGTATGGCTTGTATAGTACTTAAAACATTTGTACGTATCTGGGCTTACGACTCAGTCGGGAAGGTTATGTTGGTTTGGTATGGCTTGTATAGTAATTAAAACATTAGTACGTTTCTGGGCTTACGACTCAGTCGGGAAGGTTAGGTATGTTTGGTATGGCTTGTATAGTACTTAAAACTTTTGTACGTTTCTGGGCTTACGACTCAGTCGGGAAGGTTAGGTATGTTTGGTTTGGTTTGGATAAAAGAATCAAACTTATGTGCACTCTCTTTCTCTCTCTCTCTCTCTCTCACACTCTCTCGCTCCCTCTCTCGCTCCCCCCCGTCTACCGTCCGTCGCGTCGGCCGATTAGCCACTGCCAAAACTGCTCTTGACGTGTCTGTCAACAGTATTTGAATATGGCGAAGGCGCGAAAACTTATCCGTTTCTAATCGTGATTTTGCATATTTTTCGGTATTATTTCGGTGCGAAGTTAATGTCATCGTTTAGTTCAAGCATCGAACTACGTGTAGGCCTTAAAGTGACTAAAAATTACTCACGAGATAACTGAGAAATTCCACTTTGAAAATAGGTAATTTCGGTGTTTTTTCCAACATTTTATTTTTTTTCTCAAAAATAAGCGTTCCCGCACCTACAGACTATTTTTCCCAGCACCTCCAAACGGCCCTTTTCCTACTTGTAATTTTTCTTTTTCTTTAAATTTGGGGAGGAGGGAAAAATCTTTACCAGTTATTCATCTGACGCTTCAATTTTCTGTCATGCACAATGGTTCGCAGCTTCATAAATGCTCGATTTTTCCGAAGTCCCAAGCGTCGCGACTGATTAAAAATACGATTTCAACTTTGAAAACTCGATGCATTTACCGGATAAAAGTGTTGCGGCAACAATTCAGCCGTGCGTCCCGAACAGGTGGATCGCAACGATAACATTCGGGCGTCATTAAAAGTGAGCAATACGCGAATGGACGCTCGATAATTCAACTGATCTGCTACGGGCTTTACGAAATTACCGACCGCCATTTAGTGCGGTAAAAATCGCACACTACGTACGTATGTAAATGTGTAAATCGAATTTCGGATGAATAATAGATGAGGGCAATTTGCGTTTGCATATTTAACGCGAAATGCGACGAAGAACTCGCTTTACGGCTCGCAAATATATTAAACTGGACATTTTATAAATTAGGTATTCTAAAAGTTTTATTCAGATATTAATTAAACTCACAAAATATTTTTCGACCGAGTACTAAATTTAGTAACTTGACGGGAAAAGGGTAAATTCAACCCTCGAAACAGACTATTGCATAGCTTCATTTTACAAAGTGACTAGGTGCAAAATAATAACTAAATTCACAATAATAAAGAAGGAGCACAATGTTGTGACAGCGTTTACTGTACAGTAAAAATTAAGTGACTCTGAATGACCTCGGTCCTTTTTCTAGAAATGGAATTTTCGGCTCTAGAAATGTTTATACAATACGCTCTCTGTACAAGTTGGTACTTTACATTTTTTAATTGAACAATTAATAGCTTTCTGCGTTTCACAGATAATTATTGAGGCGTTGTTGTTCAAGATCTGTTGCACTCCATGAATGCAGGTACCTAAATTAAATAGTGTAATAGTGTCAATAAAAGGCTTAATGAAATAAAAAAAAATATAAAAGACACCAACACGTATAGATAGTCATTATGAAGACCTTATCGAAATGGATTATTTGTATTAAAAAAATCACAATGTACGATTAACGAAATATTCATTATTGCTTAAATTTTCTAATAAATACGCAAGAGTTATTCTGAACTATGAGATGTTATAAATGGCGTTAAATAATCATTTTATTCATGTTGATATTTTAAAAATTTCCATTTATATGCAGTATACTATAGGTTAACTCTAATAAATAAATTAATTATATACCCCATAGGAAAATTGAGGCAAGGGTGCATATGTATAATTTTTTTATATTTTTCACCAAATTTTTCGGCAATACGATTTTATGTAGTCCAATTTTCAAAATTTTTGTTAATGGTTTAATTGAGTTTGCTAAAGAAATTAACAAAATCTATGCCAGGCATATCTAAACTTCCAAACTTTTCCAAATTTTTATTTTGGTATTGTAATGCGAAAAGTAAACAATTGCGCGAGACGTGTTTACTCGTATCGGACCTGGGCGGCGTACCTCAAAAGAATTGCCGCGGCGCTTAATTGAATTCTATAAAAACATCTTATTAAAGAAGAAACCTCCCGGATTATTATTTAAGGAAAGGTGATTTATGACCTTCTGGAACTTTCTACATAAAAAAAGGTATTTCGAGTAATTTCAAGAATACACCAGAAGGTTCTCGATTACAATTGAGATGTATATATAAGCGGGCTTGTGGTCGGAGATTAGTATTATTAGACGGAAGCCGCGAGAGTAAACAAGCGAAATGGCGAAAGCGAGAGCGATTGAAGTGAAATAAATTAACGATTAAGAGTGTGATATAAATTAATTAGTTAAGTGTGTTATATAAATTAGTTTAGTAATAGTGTAAATAAATTAAGTAGTGTCTAGTCTAGTGTACAATTAGTATTAGTGTAAATAAATTAGAAAGTTACAGTATTATTATTATTCACTATTAAAATTAAATAAAATTTTTAAAAACTCGAGACACTTAGATATAACTTCGTAATGCAATTGCAATCACCATCTCTCGTTAAATTATTACCGTTCGACCATACTGATTCTCGCACTCCCCTCACTGATCGTCTTGAAGTGCTGCGTAATTACCGAGCGACACGACGTTTTTGTTTCACAAAGGCGCCGGAATTAGGAACGGACAGAACCATTAAAGTGTTTCGTAAAGTATCGAAAATAATTTGGAGACTTTTATATTCAACCATACAAGCGTATTTCATTCGGGTCGATCAAAGAGAAATGAATTTAATGATATGATAAAAAAATTTGGGGGGATTTCGTTTGTGAGATATGGTAATGAGATACGGTAAAGAATTGTGTCTCGAATATAATTTAAAAAAGTTGTTACAGAAAAATGTTACAAACGTTGTAAGCTGCGTGGGTTAAAATGGTGCAAATTATGATATTTTTAAGGATGAAATGTAAAAGTGACGGAAAATTTTGAACAAATGGCCGAAATAGGATGACAAAGCAAAAATTACACGGTGCATTCCTTCCTGGTTTTAGTTGTGAATAGTTACTGAAGTTCTAGGTAAACTTAATAAAAAAAAAAAAAATTTAAAACAACCATTTTCAGCAATGGAAAGCAATTAAACACAAAAAACTTAATAAAGCATTAATATTAGAAGTAAATAAAAAAAATTAATATTAAAAATAATTTATAAATAAAATAAATTAAAAAAATAAATAAAAAGATTAATTATTAGTTTCATTATTATTACTATTATTATACATATTCATTATTATCAGTATTTATTATACTAATTATTCTTAGTTATTAATAAAGTTTTATCAGTAATTTTGCAAATTATTTGTGAAAAGAATGTACATAATATGTTTTTCAAATTTCCCCTCTATTTTTCCTTACTAGTTTTCAGACCAAAACAAAATATATTTAACTAATATGTAAGTTTTATAAGGCTACCTAGAGTATGTTCAAGCCTATTGCGATGTATTAAAATTATCCACGCTCTATCCAAACAGGACTACATTTTCTGTAAGGTGTCCAAAACATACTCAATACAGTTAATTTCCCAAATCACACTCCATTGTGTTATAAGCATTTGTAACGAAATACCCTGGCATAAAGATAAGCACGTCGGAATGAGTCTCTTCAAGGAAACTCCTAACGAGATAGATTCGGGGAACTGATAGATTTCCCCGAAGTCGCCGAATCTCCGAGCTAGGACGAGTTCTTTCTGGAATTCAGCGAACGGATGGATTTCCTGTGAAGCCGTATTTACATTCGAGAAGGTTCCCGACAGGACAGGAAAACGCCTCGAAGTTTCTGGAAATCCCATGACACCAAATAAATAGCAGACGGAGAGCGATAGGGGACATTCGCCGGTAGTCGTAAACCGGGGGCCGGTAGACTGATCGATGGATGTCGGCCAGGCCGGCCGTAAGATAAATAAATGTGGTTTATATAAATTAGATGTAAGTGCGATAATATAAATTAGATTAAGTCTTAGTAGATAAGTGCTAAGTGTAGTGTTAAGTGGTCAAAATAAATTCAGTAAGACAATTCGTGTCGTGTAGTACCTAATTCTCGCGTAGGCAAAAACGTTACACATTGTTAAATTCCTTCAACCTTGGACATGTAAGCCTTAAAACGAACCAAAGTTTCACTACAAAGTAGTACCAATTGAATTATACCTTTAAGGACGTTTCAAAATGTGCCTAGCTGATTCAACATTGTTTTCAGAATGTCCATAATGTGTTAGATTGAACTACAATTTCTATAGGACTAAATAGAAAGTGCAGGTGAACTGCGTTGTACATCTGTGCAATTTTTAAAACGACACAGTTTCCCTACAAAGTAATATCAGTTGAACTACACTTTTTGAAAATGTCCCAAAATATGCATAAAATGCTTTTGGACAGTTTACAAGATGCTCAATTCTATTACAATTTTTGTAAAACTACTTGGACCATATTTAGGTCATTTTTAATGTTTTTTGATTGTCCATACTGCATCCCATTAAACTAAATTTTCTGTAGGATATCCAGAACATGCTGGATGCAGTTAGATATCTACCGTATGCTCATTTGAACTATAAATTGTTGTGAAATTATCTAAAAATTCTCCATGTATTTTTTAAAATACTTATAACGCAATTTCACTATAGAATAGTATCACTTGAAATACAATTTTTGAGGACGCCCCAAAACATGAATAAATGTGTTCAGTTGGACTACATTTCCTATAGAATACCAAAAATAGGCTCAAGCAGTTAGAACCCCAAAATATGACCATTTGAACTACAATTGATGTAAGATTACCTAAAACCTGTCCATGTAATTTTTAACAGTTACCACAATTTCATTACAGATTAGTATCAGTTGAACTATAATTTTGAAGACAGTCCAAAAATATGAATGGATTTTCAGAAGGTCCATAACATGTTCTGCTGAATTACAATTTCGAATAGGCTTCCTAGGGGGATCCCGATGAACTGTAATAATATAAAATTTCCCACAATATATTTATATTGAACTACAGCTTCTGGACTACTATATGCTTGAATGGTTCAAATCTGATTTCAGATCTTCCACTAGATGCTGGATTGAACTACATTTTCCGTAAGCCTAACTGGATTGTTTGTCATGATTTCAGATTCTTTAAAATATATATTGGGCTTAATTTGTTATTGTAGTGCATATTGCTGCAGTCACTACCCATAATTAATTGTGGGACAACTGGGCATATTGTACAGAAGTGTGTTAAAACCTATCACTCAAGCCTTGTCCAGATCACAAATATGTATACTTAACCCACAAAACAAAAACTCTTAAAACAGCGCAATTCACCTTTAAATAATAAACTACCTACCGACCAATAAAAAGGAAATCCCATACGACCACACACGAAACCATTGCTCCTTAAATAGACGTCGAAGTTAGTGTATTCAAAGTTCAACTTTGGCTGCATTAAATATGTTTAAACTTCAGAAAGTGCAATAGTTCCCAAAGTATAAACTCCGCGAACAAACAGAATTCCGTATTACTCACTCAGAGAGTCTAGCAGTGTTATACGAAGAATCAATATAGGCGAGAAATCAGAAATCAAGGCACTTAATTAAATTTGTACTATACATTCGTGTTCGTATAGTTTGATTGACTTTGATGTTTTATGTAAGTAGGTAGTACAATTTTTCAGCAGTAAAGAGCATGTCACTCCCAACCACGTTTCGTCTCTTTCTATATATTACTTACCTACCTGACATGTTCAAAATTATAAAAATTAATTACGATCGCACTACTTAGGTCACGCAAAAAAGTTATTAATAATCTTAATCGCGGAAAGAGTTATGGACAATGTTTTATTTTCCTTTAATAAGGCACAGTAGGCTGTATTATATATTCATGACATTATTATTTTTTACGGAAATGTGATTTCGTTGTTAAAACGTTTGAAATGTAAAACATGCAATAAGTAATTCCGGGATAAATCAGAAGTACGTATCTAAATCGTAATGAACTCAAAAATAATGCGTCAGCAAATTTCATTTAAGACGTAGTTGAATTGGTGTTGCGTTTAGCGTTAATTAATTATCGGTATTGTTTTCAAAAGATTTAAACTTCGAATTTAGGAAAAGATTAAAGCGCACCGAACCCGGAAGAGTTCCCCTTGTATCAAATTCCCCGAATCAAATCCCGTTTTGCTGAGGTCAAGAACAATTCCGTAACTACCGAGTTGAGCCGTAGGGTGTAATTACATCTACAAAGTGCTAAACCGAATCCAAAGCCTTCCTTGACATCAAAGCCCGGTTATTAAGTCCCACAGCATTACGTAATTAACACGCTGAATTACCAAAAACGTCGGTGCTTTTGCTATAATTAAAGTGAGATTAAACATACCGTACGGGCAATTATTAACGTAATTATCAACACGAAAAGAATTCAGGGAGTCTATATGTAATGGACGCATCCTACGACCTACGTACCTATGTACTAGTTTGATGTAAGGCCTGTTTCATTCGATGATTTCCCAATTTACTATTAGAAACATTTATGGACCATTATTATTAGACTCTTATTATACAGGGTGTTAGGGGTTTGACTGCCTTTATTTTAATAGGTGATAATATTCATCAAAACAAACAAAAAAACCTTATATAACGGGGGTCCTAAAACCAACCGTTTTCGAGAAAAGTCGAATTATTTTATCAAGGCATTTCACCACAACTTGGCAACACCGACAAAAAAAGATACGTATACATGTAAACAGCCGTGCGGGGTCAATGTTTCGCGACGCGTGCGATAAATTCGCGGTGTTGCCACACTACATCATAGCCACTTTATCGAGTTGTATTGATTGGAAATATTTTTTTATTATTTAAAGAAAAAATTGTTTTGTTAAAAATTAAACATAAATACATTATAGTCATTTCATGTACAAAAAATTAAAATAAGGGCAGTCAAACCCCTAACACCCTGTATAGACAATCATCAATGACTAGCCCTCGCGAGACTGTCAAATATATTGGAATTAATGCGTGAGGGGAATAAAATTCTTAATTTGAGGACGATAAATTCGCTTTGCGCACTGATATCGTAATTCCTGCTTACTTTTTCTGATGATAATTAGGGTTGATCGAAAGCCACCGCCTAATGCTTAATGGCGTGTGAATATGAATTCGATTGGTCCAATACTAATAAAATTATTAATGAAATTATTACTACTTAATAATGAGATGAGCGCTCAGAGCAGAAATCTCTAAATTATACAGGGGAAGCAATACAAAAGTCTATTATTCACTAACTTATCCCAAAAAGCGACGCTTAATTGACAAGGTTGAAAACTGCATAGTAAAATGGGTTACAGTTTTAATATGGGATGCACTAAAATTGCTTACGCCTACGGACAACAAAAGACTATATAACATTTATTTTACTTAACTTCACTTATTTCTTGAGATCACAAAAATGACATGAGAAGTCTTCCAGTTAGATAAGCCAACTACGAACAATAATATTAATGTATACATTCAAATAAAAAAAATATATCATTTGTAGTCATCATGAATTGGTGACATTTTTCAATACAAAAATGTGTACTTCAAAACAATCATCTTCATTGTTTAACACTGCATTGCACCTTATGACCCAAAACGACACATATATAGATATATTACGGTGATTTAACAACGTGCAGTTTTCAAAATATGCCATGAAATTAATCCTCTTGACTACATCCAGGTACATTCCCTAAAATTAATTTCTCATTTCGGTTTACACGTTTAAAAGCAGATCCTCCGCAACGAACCCTTTCGCCATCGGATTATTATTGAAATCTGATGAAGTTTCACCACCTGAGGGTGCTCCCCCACTATTTACCTGTCATAATAGCGTTTACCATTTTACCTTGGTTACTTTGTCAAAGTGCTAATGTCTGGGGAATCTCCTTAGTTTCAGGATTGTGGGTTGTTCCCGTGTGTTTAATTGGGTAACGAACCCGCAGCTTGTCCCGAACAAACAGTATGTAGGATGATACGACGTGATGGAAAAGTATAGTTTTTGATGAAGAACGATATTTTCCCCAAGTGTTATTCCAAAATTCACCCATTGGTAAAGTTAACTACGTTGATCTCTTTCACGATACATGTCTGCGTTTTCCTTCAGGTACAGTTTTCCCAGTTTTTGCCTGAAGGGTGATATTAAACCGTATATAAACACATGAAACGTTCCGGGGTCGGAAAACTCTTTTGTGGGGTTTAAGCTTTCAAAGTCTAGTTATTCTTTTTCGAGTACAAAAACGGACAAGCCCTCCTAAACCGCTCTAAGCTATAAACGCGGCATTTGATGTTTATAGTTTAATAGTTTACAAAAGCTTCGTATAACCCATAAGTGCGGGGAATTCGTAAAACTTCTGTTCCAGTCGGTAGATACGGAAAATTAGTTTAATAATGTTGTCGTTGAAAAATGTTTTACGTACGTTTTGTAATATAGTTCAGTTAACAACTCGGAGCTCAACGCAGTGGGTTGTGTTTATTAGCTATTTGATATCTACCATGAACATAAATTTTTAATAACAAGTTCAATACAAGTGCACTTCCATTATATGTACCTGGGATATTAGATATACATCGCAGGCCCAGATGGCACTTGTGTAAATTACAAACTAAAATTCCCATTAATTTTACAGCAATGGCCGGCCTTATGGGGAATTACCCTATATTTTAGACGAACGGCCACTTTGCCTAATAGAAGTTAAATTTTTGATAAAATTAAGGTTTTTGAATCATTTATCAGTTCGTAAGATCAATGAATTACTTACGTCCAGTGCGTAGCGGCAATACTCCTGAAATATGTTAAATATGGAGAATATGAAACAAAGAGATAAAATAAGTAATGCAACAAATATAGAAAATCATCCTTGTTGTAGCGTACTGACTTTGAGTAAGTTGAATTCTGATTTTTGGTGTATTGAAAATTACAATTTTACCATAGAGATTATTTACTCACCTACAATTACTTTATAAATATTCGCAGTATAACATAATGTGTATTTAATTTGTTGTGCAAATTTTAAATTTCCTATTTTAGTCATACATTTTGTTTTTAATTTTACCGATGTATGCCTCTTAATGATCCTCTTTCCTTAACAAGACAGTCTTTTGAAATGAACCTTACCTAATAGTAAACGCAATTGAATTATTTTTATGATTACTGATGTGATTTCCCTTGTCTTGCATATTGCATTACTATATTGTTATAAGTTATTACGCTTTCAACAAAACTGATATACGTAGTACACTACAGAGCCAAACAGTCTGTTTTTTCTATATCTCCTGAAAAACAAAGTTTGGAGGGGTGAAAACTTCTCAAACTTTCCTTAAAGTTCTTCCCTGAAAATCTAATTTTAACAATATGAATCTCAAGTTCTTGGTGCGGTGTTTTCCATGGAACGAAATGGAGTTTTTTTTTGTGTTTGAAAAACAAATACATCATTTCTTGTTGGTTTCACTTCCGCAGATCACATCCTCCATTTCTCTTAAAGGTGAATATCCCATGAATCCTGTATTTGATGTAAACAACTGTTAATGCTGAAATTTATATTTTTTTCAGAAAAGACGATAAAGCAGATATCATGTGTAGCGGGATTTTTTAAAAAAATGTTATTGAAGGTGTGCTACCTCTTGCTATTTATTTAACTCTCCATACCTTTACAACGAACTTACCAATGTAAGGGTGGTCCCGTTAGCTTTAGGGGTTGCTCATTACGAAATTAATATAATTAAAAGTGGCAGACGTTAAACCAAAAGTTTTCATCAAAATGCTTGGTTTGCTAGTAAAAATGTCTGCTATCTAAAGGGCTAAAACCACCCTTAGAGTTTCCCCTTTAAGAACACCTTGTTTCCCTCACGAGTTTTTTAAGATCTACTCGGATATTTTTCTCTGAAAGTAACGACGTAATAAAAGTCTTTATTGCGCCCTTAATAACACGAGATAGGAAGTCGCCCACGATTCAGACCCATTGTATC
The DNA here is from genome assembly GCA_946251905.1 of Cryptocephalus moraei. NCBI lineage: Eukaryota > Metazoa > Arthropoda > Insecta > Coleoptera > Chrysomelidae > Cryptocephalus > Cryptocephalus moraei. The sequence goes on from OX276455.1 coordinate 11,868,775, forward strand.
TATTTTTACCTGCAATCGATTCGTTGCTCATTAATTGAGTGCCGCCAGCAAATCCAATCTACATAGAGCCTTTTCTACGTCGCAGACAATATCTCATTAATTTAATGTGTTGAACGTCGTCTAACGTGAGAGCACTCGTGAAATGACATTTCTACGCTCTCCGATGAACGAGTCTGCAGCACGGCTCGTATCGAAAATGCCTTTAGTAATTCCAGGCCATTCAATCGAAAGTGTCGTTAGGAGATAACTTGCTCGTGGCACCTTATCAAACGTCGATTGACTTCCTTTGACGTGAATATGTGATGAGTTCCACCGGATCCCTTATCGCTGTCATCGCCACGTTGATGTTCCAGTAGGGAGGGACCCTCCCTTGGAACTTTAAATTGACGCAGTCCTTCCGTTTATTGTTTTTGGTGTCTTCTACGTGGTTCTAACCACAAATCGTCTGAAGTGATTTTCTTATGGAAGGTGTAGAGAAGAAAAGAAATTTTTCTCGCCCAACTGACGAAATCACACCCAATACACACTACTTGTGTTTAGCCTAGGTAGCATGTTTGGCAATTAAGTACCAGTTTCTGCCTGAAAAAGAAGGTATACATTTTAAAATTCGAAGATAATACATGAAAATCATTTTCGTAACGATGTAAATAATCTTTATGGAATACCCATGTATTTCATATATACCGAACTGACGAAATCAATCTCGGTACATGCTTTATAGGTTCAGCAAGAATGTTATGTTTGCCGTCTAAGCATCAGTTCCTGCCTGAAAAAGAAAGCAAACATTTTAGAAAATTTAATAAATAATAGTAAATAATCTTTATGAACTACATTGAATTTACAAAAGCACAAAAGTTGCACCCATTTTCAAAACTGGTACTGTCAAAACATATAAATGTGTACATGTGTGTAGATATATATATCCCAGGTATTTCTCATTAGTGAAACTCGAAAATATAATATTTCAAAATATGCAGACAAACGCACAGGAACAATTACGAAGTATGCACGAAAATATGCAGTTGTTTGTTTTCTTAATAATAATACTCATACGAAACATACTTAAGTGTTATGTATACAGTTACGGATAAATTAATGAATTAATAAATTATTAATTTCATAAATAGGTCTTATACAAAATTACGTTTGCGTTCTCAAAAATCGTCAAATTAGGTGCATTACTAAGTAAGCCATGTCATCTTCTTCTCACACGAGCTTTCTCGATAAGGGTCATTAGTTGAGAGGAATACTTAAGTAGAGTATAGGAGAACTAACAATTGAACCAATGAATAAGGTGAAATAAGTTTTAAATCCACATATCAACAATTATACCAATTGGCACACACTTTCCATATTTACCGAACCTTACTAAGCAATAATTATCCAATTAAAATGTTCGGTTCAATTGTGTAGCCAATAGAAGCAGTTTCTCCATATTTCGACTTGATAAATGTTTAAGTCACTATTGCATATTAAAGCGAAATTTAACTATTCCAATGGAATTTATAGTTCCCCACCAGTTTTTGAACACATTTGATCGTTTTATCTCTTAATTCCGCCAATCTTACTTTCCCATTATGTTCAATAAAATTAATAAAAGTAAGTGGTAATAAAGCGAATCAACATTCAGCTGTGAATAATGGTGTTATCTTGGGATTGTTTCATGTATTTTTTGTCTTCGTATTTATGGAGCACTTGGACGTAAATTTACATTACTTAATTCAAGTTTAACACAACAGTGAATAATGGCGTTATTCCACAATTGTTTCACGCAATTATTTGTGTTCATGTTTATGGAGCAGACTGTCGCAAATTTACATTGTTTTCAGACAAAAAGTATGAAATTTTGTATAATAAAACCGAGAGTAAATGTTTTACAGGAGAGTTTCCCAGGTTTACAATTTTTCTACATCCGTAACTTACGTACCGAACGTTTCAACGCAATTGTCTGGTAATTGTGTAAACTTGTCTGAAATAGACTGAAAATTGCGAGCATTTACTTTTGATCTTCCTCGTTGGAAATGTCACGGAACCATTTACTTTAAAGACAAAACGCAACAAATATCTCGTAGCGCTACAAAGAACGAACAAACTACGAACACTGAAATGGTTCACGTTATGATGTAATTATGTACTTCCGCTGTTATTGCAGAAAGGTAGGGGATTTTCGAGCGAATACTTAAAGATTTATATCGCGGTAATTACCTGAAAATAATACCTGGAAATCAAGCTAAATCCTCGAAGTTTCCAATTGTCTAAATAAAATATCACATCGACGAAACTCGAATGTAATTCGAAACTTATTAATGTTAATGATCGTAAACTTTTCCATAACGATAAACAGAAATGTGGAATACAATTTAAACTTCAAAATGAAAAAATCCGATAAGTAATCCAATTTCTCACCAATGAAACCAATTAAAAGTTATATGAATAGCTTGGGTTTATTAGAAAACTTTTATTTTCAATTTCGCTCATTCTTTAGCATTGGCATCGTTCGTGATAACCAGGCATTAATCTTCTCGTCTTAAATATGGGTTTGGACTACCCCCAAATAGGGAAGAATTGAAATAGAAAGTTACAATTATTATGAACGTGTTTTTGGTCACGTTAATAATAAAAATCTGTTTAATTTACTATATATGTATTTGTATGCTTTGAAGAATAACGTTTCATTTGTATTTGACGGCATAGAAAAGGATAAGTATCGATTTTAAGGAAGAAGAAAAAATTCAAAGACATTAGTAAACAAATGTAAAATCTGGACCGAGGAAGTTTGACATCAACAAAATATCTGGAAGAACATGATATTTCTCCTACCGCCGTCCCATTTTTGAGGAAAGTTTTAGTTTAAAAATTTGGTTGTCTGTAAAGTCGGTTTACGGACGGTAATTTTACGTGATAACGTCATAAGAAAACATTGATGTAAAATTGCATACTTTTATGAATTGAATTGAATTATTATCACAAAATTATCATTGATTAATTTACTGCTTTTAAAAAACCCGCGTTAACCAGTTTTATATTATAGAAGATTTTTTCGCACTGCGGTTGGCAGGTCCAACTTGTCATTTTAGACACATTGTTAAGACATGTGTGAAGTTAAATATTAATCTTGAACCTGACATGAATTGCAACGTAGGATAATTTGTGTCATTGAATACTAAATGAGAGCAGTCGACATTTTATACGATCATTTGTATCATTCATAATAATTTTCCTATTATTACTGCACTCGCTGACCAATTGATACTTTGTTTTAATGATGAAAGAACAAATATATGAGATTATACAGCTAATAGAAATCTTAGAATGCAAGAATCAATTACCTTATTGCCGCAATTGTGATTGTAATAAGCAATGGTATTGACGGGAAATATCCAGTTCACTTTACGAATGCCGGCAATACGCTAACGACAAGCTGTGTGCTGCCGCTGTCTCTCTTTCACGCGGACCTAAGCACTAGGCAGAATGGAAGGGAGATAGATGCGTCAGAAGCGAAACGCTAACATACGTGTCCGTACAATGCGTCGCAAGCCAAACGAAGGTCGGTTTCTGTCATTTGTTCTCGCTCTCGCTTCCACGCATAGATCAAGCCAGGCGTAACGTTACAATGTTTTCTGGGATGGGATCACATCGATTTATAAGACGTTTATCACGTCAAAAAATTGGTATTTTAAATGTCCAAATATTCTCAATTTGGGCCAAGTTTCTTTTCATCGCAATCAAGTTAGAGATCAAAAGTAAATATTTTATCAAAAAAGATGTCTGTTCCAAAGTTTGACAAAGCTAAGAAGAAAAACCGTTTTTTCAGTGTTATTTTATGGTTAGTTTGAATATTCTGTTTTTGTTTTTCAACAATCACCATATAATTTATGTGATTATCATCATTATTAATGTTGAAATTATTGTCTGCCGCTGCCGGAGACCTCATCATGGGATCACGGCAACGCAACAAAGAAAGAACCTCCGAATCCCCAGAAATTACATTCAAATTGAAACCGTAATCCGGCAATTTTCGCTGCACGAAATTTTGATTAAAATAGTTTATGGTGATTCTTAACGAGCTGTCGCTCCTGTTCTGGGAAAGTCGGAAACTATTCCGGCTCGAGATAAATTGGAGTGTGCAAGGTTCACGGGAAGTTAAACCGACAGTCACCTACTAATCAAGCGATTACCCACGGTAATCGCGATATACAAACTTACGGAGCGCCGTCGCTGATTAAACTCTTGTTTCGGTGATTAACCGGTCTTTTGTCCTGACTAATTACGGCACACTTCGGTATTCTTTTACGCTTATTGCCCCGTTGAGGGGATTGATTAGGGGCGGTTCGAAGTTGAGGGGGCGCTCTGTGCCTTGCGGACGTTAATCAAAATGTTAAATGTGGTGTATTATTAGGCAACCTGTTGTGAAACTACTTGTTAAACTTGATATGTATCGGTGATGATATATTGAAGTTTATTGCTTTACGACATCGTTAAATTTCAGTCGGGATTATAATCCTTATTGGAAACGTAATTAGTAATTTGATATCCCATTAAATTCGCCTCGTTTAACGTAAGTTCAATAAATAAATAGTATTTGGTATGAAGGTTTCTACTTTTTTTACGTATTTAATAAAAACGATTATATTTTTGACGTGATATACGTCTTATAAATCAATGTGCCGGCTACCTGGCGGTTCACAAAACATTCTAACGTTACGCCAGACGAGTAGAGCGTGCGACCTAGAGTAAGAACGACAACAATAGACAGAGATCGACCTTGGTGGTTGCCTTGCGACGCGTCTATCTCCAACCTACAAGAACGTCTTCAGCCTTACAACCTGGAGACAAGATTAATCTCCGCAGCCGCCCACGAGGTACGAGAAAGCGATACATACAGTCCACTCTCTACAGAGACCACTTCACACTTCGTTCAATTGGTAAGAGGACGAAGAATGAACAGATGATTTCGCCTAACATAGAGAAGAAAGAAGAAGTTTTCGGAGAGAAATATTTGTAAGGAATATTCGTCAACATCAGACAATCCCTAAAGGTGTCCTGTCACAGCTTTACCACGTCACCCTATACACGTGTACTATATCAGAAATGAACCTCGCATTATCCCGGCGACGGAATATTGTAGTAAAAAGGGGAGCGCGTCGTGTGCGTCGCGCCGCCAGCACTTGATACAAAAATGAGGGAGACGGCGATATCGGGAAATTTATCTGGATTTCAGTCCGAACCACTCACTTTAAGCATTCGCAGGAGGTATAAAGTAGTGCTGGCGGCAGCTGCTCCCCCAAGGAAATTTATGCCGATACGCCGGGAACCGCATCGTTTTTGTATTTACATACGTTTTGCATAATCAGGTGATTTAGGGAGCGAGCGTCCCGCCGAAAGGAGATATCCGATACAGCGAATGCATCGCGTCGCAATTAAAATGCGATCAGGGGCGAGCTCGAGATTTTTGATCCCGATACCGGTGTATGCCGTGCATTACGGGTGCATTCGCCTTGTCCCGCGGGAGACGTAACCTGCATCTCATTGCTCCAGTCGCGTGATTCTCCGAATAAATGACATTTCCTACATTTGCTCCTTAAATAGCTACCGTGCACTGAAAATCAATACTTAGCTGAAAGGGCGCTTAAAGCGTGTGGTGTTGGACAGGTATATTTGTATTGAATTTAAGAAAGTCGATAATGGTTCTTGCATCTCATTGCTCCGTTCGAGTTATTCTCCGAACAAATGACAGTTTCCATATTATCACGGTACTAAGGGCTCAGAGCCCAAAGGGGTGCTCTGGTTGGAGCGGTGGTAACTCACACCAAGAAAAGAGAGTAGACAAATTAACAACACCTATTAATAAACAGTGGCGGTGAGTGGTTCACTCAGGAGAGAGAAAGAGATAGCACATCTATATTGCCATCGACAAATTTAAACGTAAAAGTAAACGAATGTTAAATGACAAAGGAAAAGCTGATGAATGGCGAAAAAATGTCTTACATGGGTCCCCACGGAGCCTGAAGTGGTAGCAGGTGCAGGAACCTCAGAAACTTGAAGAGTATCTTCCCTCAAGCAAAACGGACGGTGGGCACGTAAAAACGTATAAACTGGCAGCACATCGGTTCAGAAATTGATTGATCTCGGTCGTTTAACTCGCTTGGTATTTATTTGGTGAAATGTTTGTTGTTTCGCGTTGTGCTGCTTGGTGTACCTGAACATACGTGCCTCGACAGGAAATTCTTTTGCAGGGTTATTTTTTAGAGTTAGTATTTTTTAGTCCTTGTCCCGGATTTCTGCAATATCGTTCGCGACAATATTCAATACTTAGCTCAAACGACGGTTAAAGTCGTCTGGTATTGGAAAGGTTGTATTGAATTTAAGAAAGTTAATCATGGTTCTTGCTGGACATGAATTATTAGAAAAATGGGGAAAATATTCTTCGGTGAATTCGTTGAATTCGTGAATTCAACGAATTAAGGATTTACCTGCATAACACAATTTGAAATCATCGTAAATAAATTAAACTGAATTACATAGTATTATTTTCTAGTAAGCTCACGTCACATGGAAATTTATGAGACTAATTGAAGCGATTGACTGGTTGAAGTGTTGAGTGAATGGTTGAAATAGCTTCCTCAAACTCGACCTTAAATTTATCATTCCAATAGTAGTATTTCTTACGGATATCAAAATGAATCTATTCCCGGCGCAACTTAGAAATGTAGAACATAATGAAATAGCAATAAAATACCCAAAATAATAGATGTCGCCTTAAGAGTAGTTATGATAAAGTCACTAGATATATAAAGTACCGCAAACTCCGCCATTTTTGGGCAAAAATTTGGCGCCAAATTTGAATTGCTAATGTTAAATAAAAATCAATTTTGTACTGTATTGTTAAAAAAAGCGCAACTGTATCAACATGCGTTAATAATTAGCATGCAGATAGTAAGGCAATTTATTAAAACAAGCAAGCATTGTTTTCATTATTTATTGTTAGCAATTCAAATTTGGCGCCAAATTTTTTGCCCAAAAATGGCGGAGTTTGCGGTACTTTTATATCTAGTGACTTTCAAGTTATGAGTTAGGTACATGTATAAGTTATAAGAAATTTTTGAAAATTGTCATATTTGTCTTAAATTGCCATAATAGTGTCATAAAGGTAATACACAAAAATGTAGAGTCACACTAAGCTTAGCCGTGAGTAATTCTTATATAATTTTCCAAGTAAGCTGCAACAAAATAGATTTGTAATTTTAAAATAACAAAATATTCAATAGAATTTTATGTTTTGGCATTATGTGAAGTCAGTTACTCCTAATAAATAGTGTATAATATAATATAAAATATATAATATTTTTATATTATATTAATTTTTATTTTTTAAATATATTATATATAAATATAATAGGGTACGTCAGCGCTACCAGATTTTCGGAATTTATTTAAACGTATTTAATGTCGCGTATTTAAAATGTACACAATTCTTAAAAGTTACTTAAATTGTGGTAAAACTCATTAAATTTGTTCACTAAAATATCCCTGTGCATCTTAGTGAACTTCAGTAATTATGTCATGGAATTTTGAAGTTGAAGGTGTTTATATAGTAATATGAGAGTGATTGGGTGAAGTTGTAAATTGCAAAATTGAAAAAAAATCATCAAAAAACATTCCCAAAAATTATAATAGAATTTACTGATTATCGTTTACTGACGCATTTCAAAGTCTTTTAGTTGAAGTTTCAAAGTTTTATGCAAAAAGCTGACGTGTATATGTGTCACTGTTTTAAGATTCAAAAATTCATTATTTTTGTACTGAAACTTAGATTTTTCTAAGGCTCACTAGAATTTTTTACTATAGTGTCCTTATGAAGATTAGTGAGTTTTGACTTAGTAAAGAATTATAGAAGTTGTCGGTCTCCAGTTAATATAGTGATTGAATGAAATGGGGTTTGCAGTGATTTCATACTTTCACGGAAAGATTGTTTTAACTCAGATTGGGGTAGAACTCACTAAAGTTGTTGAATGAAGAGTCTTTGGGGATTAAGCTTTTTCGTGACGGAATTGTGAAGTTGGAGGTGTCTATTCAACAACCTGACAATAATTGAAGTTTTAATTTCTAAAGATTTTAAAAATTTTAAAATCGCTCAAACTTAAATTATTATAAACTTCTCTGAAAGCTGTTCATTTTGAAGTACACGGAAGACATGAGCTTCAGCTCTTTTTAGTAACGAGTTTTGAAGTTGTGACGCTTTATGTAAAAAGTTGGTGTAATTAAACTATTGTAGTTGCAATTTGCGAATATTTCTATTTTCAAAAAAATCGTGTGTATTAATTCTGATGTTAATTGATTATTAAATTTCATTTTGTGTTAAATCTAACTAAGATTGTTTGTGGAAGTGTCGTGGTGAAATTTAGTGAGTTTAGACCTTTTAGTGAAGAAGTTTTAAAGTTATGGGTGTCCCTTTAACAACCTGAGAGTGATTGGATGAAGTAGTCATTTTTAAAGGTTTTAAAAATTCATAAAAATATATTCAAATTCAACAATCGTTTGGTTACTTAAATGTCCAAAAAATGTTTAGTGAGTTTCAATACTTTTTGCACAGTGTAATTGTAATTGGCCAAAATATCAAGATTCGATAATTCGTTATTTTTTAAATGAAACTCAGATTTCGCTAAAGCGTACCAAAATTGTTTACGAAAGTTTCGCTGGGAAGTTTAGTGAGTAACGACTTTTTCCACTGAAAGAGTTTTGAAGTTGTCAAAGTTGAAGTGTTCATTTAATAATCTGAGAGGGTTTGGATGAAGTGGAGTTTGCATTGATTTTAGAAATTCATAAAAAAATTATTTGTTCTCAGATTATGGTAAAACTCACTAAAGTTGTTGAGTAAAGTGTCCTTGACGAATTTAGTGCTTTTCCACATTTCATATATCCTTTTAAATATAGTGCTTAATTTTGTTAGTACATTTTGGTTGGAACTATTTCGAATATTTTATTTATTACAAGATACACAGATACACAGATACACAATACACATTCCCTAACGAGGGATATTCGAAATAAGATATTTTGGTTCTCATTGCTGAGCTCTCATACATCCCTGGACTAATATGAGGGTTCGATCAAACTATAATTTAATTAAAAGCATTGCCGAGTGTATTAAATTACTTTTGTAATAAATACTTCAATAAAGTTCAATCCTCAGGTGTTTTTATTCCTCGCGTAACAATTCCCTATTTCAAACTTGTTGCTTGTTGCCTGTAAAGTTCTAGCGAATTAATTATTTTCTTTCTCGAGCGCCTCTTGCAGCTTTTGTTTTCCAATTAAAAGTTTCGCTTTATTTGATAACTTCGCGAATTCAATGTTATACACATCACCGCGGCGCAGTAGGTACAAATTGAAATGAAATTGATATTTAACAATAGGTGGATCAACATGAAATATTTACCGCAGTGAGACGCTGTTTGTTGCGTCGCTTTATGTTGTTGAGTACGGTAACTACCTTCCTTCGGGAATTGTATATGGGAGGAACGAAGTCCCAAAAGGGCTTTGAAGGATGACAGGTTTTTTTCAGGCGTATTCTGTATGAATGCCCCGAGATTCCATCGTTATGTCGCAGCAAAGAAAACTAACTTTATAAACGTTCAACTTTTCTTATTGATTCCTCTTGGAGCCACTTCAGTAGAAGATTGTCGTCTCTCCTGCAACTCCCAACTAAATTAAATGATTGTTGTGTTCTTTTGTAAATCGATAAATCCCATTGAATTTGCTCTATTGTCCTTTTTTGTGTAATAGAGTTTGTAGAAGTGTTCGTCGAAGTTTCCAGAAAAGAGAGAGAGAAAGAGAGACGAGTGGTGAAGCGTCAAATTTTCTCCTTTTCGAAGGAAAACCGAGGCCTCGAGTGATTCATGACGAGCGGAGCGCTCCTTTTCCGTTATCTGATCAAGCATTTCGCATCCGCCACGCTGGAAAATCAATTTTCCGCCATATTCAAGGGTCGGGCTATGATTTGCTCCCTGTTGCTTGCAAATGATCCGTTGCATTTTAACCGGGGCCTAATCAGCGGTTTTCCATAGCGTTCCATTGGTCTTTTGTGTTTCACTACTTTTCAAAATTGTTGAGAAGTTGAGAAGGCAGTCTGAACTATGTTGAGTAGTTGTTGCAAAATTGAATTTGGTCATCCCAAGCCCCTTAATTTTGTAATAATATAACTCACATAACAATACAGTTAGCATAATTCTAAGATCAACATTAAAGAAGGAGAGTTGTTCTATCAACCTAAATTGTTAAATGACCTAAAATTACGACAAATAATCGTAAATGTAAAAAGTGGATGATACAAAATTTGGGACCAGTATTGGCCCCTTCACCATAAATTCTAATCATCAAATGTTCATATGTGTTATATACTGGTGGATGTACTTATCTCTATTTGAACTATTAATGTGGATAAGTTTCCATAGAAATTACATATCGACACTTGTGATAAAGACGGTTGGCTAATTTTAATTTACAGATATTATTTATAAATAATGAAGTACAAATTTCCTCTATTGTAATGAATAATTTTTATATTACATATTTAATAAATAATATTTATTAACATATAATATATTAATATGTATATATAAATTGATTAAGTTTGACAATTGGCATTGACATTGACAAACTTACAAAGTATCATAAGTGTACCAAAAAGGTTGTAATACTCATAAATTTAAATGCATTTTTGACGTGCCGTATCTTGTCTTTATCTTGTACAAGCCGTACCCGGCATGCGTCGCAATGCCACGTAAAGTTTAAAGAAAAAAAAATATAGATGACCCGGTGAAATTCCTATCATCTACATATATTTTTGAAAAATAATGTCAAAGCAATACAAAATTTTTATCTACATTAAATTAAATGCAACACAGTTATACACATAATCAATTTAAGGCTTTCTGATCAACTATATTTTCCGTCTTTTTTTGTGGTGCGTAAATTTATAAAGATGATGGTTTTACGACTCGCGAACACGCGACGTATAATTGTCCATGCGCGAAACCGGGAAACTCCAAGTTTATTCCGCAAACTGTCCTTGTATTAGCAATTGTATATTATCTTTTTAAATATTTAATAAATAATTTATGAAAAACTACCCTGAAATTAGGTATGAAATTTTCCTGTACAATATGCGTTTGACCAAACGACGTCATTTAAAAGCAATTATTATACGTTTGGATGTTGGCCAAAAAATATTTAGAGTCATTTCCCACCCCAGAAACTAAAGAAGGTGGGAACAATTACGGCAATTTTACTTTACCACCAGCACAACATAATCCAGTAGCTTCACCGCTGCATTTTAACGCTTTACAATATTGACAAACGATTGTCATTTCTCCAATCGTTACGGATTCTTCGGCACAAGAATCTATTTTCGGGTCGTAGTGGAATGCTATTCGTTCCAAGTTTACAGGAACACTGCGTCTGCGGAATCGCTCTATTTCATTGTGTCTTGAAGTGCGCTCCATGTTTTGGGCATTTGTTGCTCGTAGTACGTGCATGACCATCTTGGTGTTGATTCTGCCATGTCTTTTTTAGCTTGTCTAAGTAGTTTTTTGTTTGTTTGTTATTTTTACTTTTAGTTCGATTCGTCGGTAATTCTGTTCGGTCTGTTGTTTGGGTTTCTTCACTTCCGGTTTTGCGTCTTGTATTTGTACCTCATAGACTTGTTTCTTGGGTGTTTTATTCGTTTGACGTCAGGTACAGTCGAATTGTCTTGTAGTTTTCTTCGATCCTTTTGAAATAGTGTGATCTTATATAATTGTGCTGATCGTCAAACCCAAGTTCATGGAACGCCTCGTTGTTCTCTTGGGCTTTCCCCCATAGTGCTTCTAGGTGATCAATCCTTTTTTGTAAGTATTCCTTGGTTTTTCTAGCACTTCCGTTTTTCTTGCAATGATTTTGTATTTATATGATTTTTTGGTCTATTTTTTCTTGTTCTTGAATCAACTCATCTGCTTGTTATATCTTGTCGTAGTTGAAATTGTGAATTTTTTAACTTAATTCTCTGGAAAAGGTGGTTGTGACTTACTCAGGACTTTGCTTGTCTTCTTGACTTCCCGTCGTTGTGTTGGCGTCGAAGTTCTTGAAGTTTTGGAGTTGTAATCACTGGCGGCTTTTCCTCCGGCTGCAGTGACTGGATATGTCCGTCGTTTCAAATTTATAGAATTTGTAGACTTGGTGTCCTGGTGAAGTTGCTTTGACTAACTCAGGACTCTTCTTGGTTTCTTGACTTGCCGCTTTTGTGTTGGCGTCGTGTAGACTTTGTAGACTCGGTGCCCTGTCGATCTAAATGGTGTTGTGTAAGATGTGCCCGAACTCGTTCGATTCCATTATTTACTGTTGAACGTAATTCTGTCATACCAATACGAATGTTATCTGTCTCTCACCGGTCGTCAGTCGTCAGTGCGATTTGGACGTGAGAGCTTGTCTCGTTGCACATTTGATTGACTTCGACGACCTAATCTTCTCCTTGGCATTTTAAAATCAATAAAGTTCTCGCGCAGTGACAATCTAATGATAGATTGTAATAATCGTCATGACATTTATTTATTTGACAACCAACTGACACTATACTTTCATTTGTTTGATTATAAATGTCAAATTACAAAACGTACCTTTTTCAGTATTTCCCTTACTTATTATTTATGTTTCTCACCGAAAAACCTTCCCTGAACTTCCACAAATATTTCAATATCAAAATTAGCAAAATCCGTCCAGCCGTTCTCGAGTTCAAGCTAGACAAACGAACAGCAATCCATTTTTATATATATAGAGATTAAAAAGTGTATTAGTTGTAAATTGTAAATGTATTAAAGTGTAGATATATAATATTTAAAGCCACCAAAACTTCCATTTACTAAAGTTAACAATTTTCGACACTTACCGTTGGTAGATAAGTTTTTTAACAGTTTTAATAGGAAACATTAAAATTCTAATATCTTTTTTTATTACCGATATTCATACTTTTCATAGCAAAGAGGAAAAGGAACAAATTTAGTCTCGACAATATTACAACAAATCTTGGTATCGTCTCAGTCTCGTGAGAGCCAAATTTAACCATTGAAATAACGTGCCTCTTTTTCGTGCTAAAATTCAAACACACATAAAATCATGCAGATTTAGTAACTGAGTATTATCTTCCAATTTCAGCAGATACTTTGAGAGTTTAGACGAACGCCAGATCGATAAGAGACGTGAAGAAACCTCTTACAAGCAGCGCACTTTTGACGTGTACTTAATTAAATGTAGGTGAGCTGTCAGGCAGCATTAAACGCTGCGAATTTAATAAACTTGTTAGAACTCCCAACTAATTAAAATTTGATCACGGAACCTTTACTCTGTAAAACTAATTTTACGTGTACATTACCACTTGAATCTGACATTTTGATATCCAATTTTAAAGTTGCTTTGCAGGTTTCGATTTTACCAGCGCGACAATTACTTCCCGTATCAAATAGGGACCAGACACACCCATATCCAATTTAAATTCATATCGAAATACATGCATCGAGGGATGAAAGTTCGAAAAAACCTATTAACCTAGGAGCGAGTACATTTCCTGCAAGGGATTTTTCGATGCATCCAGCTAATACAGCATTAACGTTGCATCCGTCTGCATCGCTAAGAATAAGTATCGATCTTCTCCTCTCTGTAGTCATTATGGTGATGGATTATCGCCCGTAGGCTTATCTGTTATCATATGTACCCGGAGCGGGTACTTTAAGTTTCCAGAGTTAGCAAATAAGAAACTAATATTACAAGTTAGCCTTACCTTTTAAATTTATGGGATATACATCTCGCCTTCCGCAACTTTGACAGTAAGTAACGTAAAGTGAACTTTTTAAGCGTCTTCTTATTCGTAAATTTGTGCCAAACATTGTTTCAGACAGTGATTGATTAAGTAATTATTAATCTGTGAGGGAGGCGAAGCGAGTTTAGTTGAAATGGAACTTGGTGTAATTAAACAATACTTTAGATTCGGTTGCCTTGGACTAGACTGCAAGTCTCGATCTAGTCTCGTCTTGTCTCGACATTCGAGACGAGGCGAGATTAAGTGTTGAATATTCGTTAAAACACCAGATTTAATTATCATACATATGTTCATGGAAAGATGAACACCGCGTCGTTAGGGAGTGTGTTGAGTTTCAACTGTTTGTAATGGAGTTGTGAAGTTCGAGGTGTGATTTTTAACCAGTGAGGAAGGCACAGCGACTTTATTTGAAATGGAACTTGGTGTAATCAAACGATACTCTAGATTTGGTTTCCTCGGATTCGACTGCAAGTCTCGATCTCGTCTCGCCCTGTCTCGAGTTTCGAGACGAGACGAGATTAAGTGCTGAATTTTCGTTACAACACTAGATTTCATTATTATATATCCATGGAAAGATTATTTTAACTTAGATTATGGTAGAACTCACTAAAATTATTGAACAAAGTGTTGTTGGCGAGTATGTTGAGTTTCAAGGCTTTTTGTAATGGAGTTATGAAGTTTCAGGTGTCTATTAAACAACCTGACATAATTGGATGAAGTTTTGATTTCTAAGCATTTTAGAAATTCTTTAAAATCATTCAGACTTCAATTTTTGTAAACTTCACTGTATGTTGTTTAATGAGTTTCAACTCTTTTTAAAAACGAGTTTTGAAGTTGTGGCGCTCTATTTAAAATTTGATACAATAGAACTATTGTACATGTAATTTTCGAATATGTCTAACTTGAAAATTTCATAATATAAGTAATCATTCTGATTGTGGTAAACCTCGCTGAAATTGTGAGTGGAAGTGTCCTGGTCAAATTTATCGAGTTTAAACCTTTTAGTGAAGGAGTTTTGAAGATATAGGTATCATTTTAATAACCTGAAAGTGATTGGATAAAATAGAAATTCCCAAAAAATCATACAAATATATCCACACTTAGTTTGTTTATTGAAATGTTCATAAAATGTTAAGTGAGTTCCAATATTTTTTGTAAATAAGATTTAAAGTTATGACTGTTCTCGAAAAAGATGGACACATCTCAACAAGTGATTATTATCACTATGATTAAGTGATTATCAATGTGTGAGGGAGAAAAAGTGACTTTATCCAACACATGACAGTTGTGACTGTAATTATTAATGTCATTTTAGACAAGTAAACTATCAAATAACACACTAGTGTGTTATAATCCATGACTCACTAGTGAGTTATGGATTATGATTCACGTTCATATTTAAAGTAGTATTCTATTTATTTATTACTATTAAAAGCCGAATTCACATTGATATTGAAATTAAAGGAAAACGCTAACGGTTTATTCGAATTTGAAGTAATTGTTAAATTCAATGAATTTAATTAATTTAGTTTATAATTAATCATACTTTAACCAACATGTAAAAAAGTCACTGTCGAGTCATTCTGACATTTATAGGGTACTGAGACGTAAGTAGCTTTGATTTGACCACAAAGCTTATTAATAGTATTATCTCATAAAAAAAACTATTTCTTCCACTTATTGGATAAAACATTGTATGCCACTCACGTGTTATGTTTCCTAAGTCACTTGAGAATTTATACCACTCGGCCTGATGGCCTCGTGGTATAAATCTTCTCGCGTGACTTATTTTCAACATAACACACTAGTACCATAAACAACTATTATTTAAAATGGAATTTCGTGTAATTAAACAATACTCTACATTTGGTTGCATCTCGTCTCTTGTCTAAATTTTCAAGACGAGACGAGATTAGTTGTTGAATTTTGGATCTAATTTTGGTCTCGTCCCGAAATGTCTCGAAGCCTGTAATATTATATGATAAAAGTTGCAATCGGTAAAACTGTGCATTTTACGGTGATCACTTTGTTTTCTTACATTTCAAGAATGGGTTATTTTAGGAGCACCTGGTGTTTTTAACGAGTTTTGTCTATAATTCGATAATCCGGCAGGTAATGACGTGACAGCTTACCAGAGTGAACCGCTTACCAGTGCGAAATGATGGAATAATCTAAAAGTAGCCATGTGACTAATACGTGATTATCCACGTATTTTAGACAGATATCTTTGAAATTCTCATCAATTCTATTAACTATGAGCACTTCTTATCTTGCAAGGCCAAATAGAAGCTCAGATACTAAATTTCATCCAAATCTGTCAAAAAGCCCTTTTTGGCCTAATTAGTGCCTTCTAAGTTTTCTTTTCAGCAAGTAGGTTTAAATTAATTTACAATGCCTCTTTCGTCTATAATACACAGTTTACATTAATTTCTTAGGTATTGTTATAATTTAAATAATTTTTATCGTGGTACCCTAACAAACATATTTAATAATAAAAGTTGTTATTTTTTATTTTGTACCTGCCCTCTAAGATCTACAATACTTTGCTTAATTTATTAGCTTCAAAGAAACTAAATATCCTGCCACAAAATATGATATACAATTACACGCTAATTCTATAACACCTGTACTTCAAGAAAATCAGTAAATGTCGTCAAGAAAGGATACATCTATATATTTCGAGATTTTTCGAGACCGAGACGAGACTACGTTGTTTCTCGTCAAACGTAGTTAAAAAATAATAACTATCCTTGATTTTGATGCCTATAATTCATAACTTGTTTTCAATCTCGATGTTATGGTAAGTCACATTACCGTTAAATTAATTTTAAATTAAACAGATTACATTATAAATAGCATGATTAAAGCAACCTCTGATGAAAGGATAAGTCTAATCCGGGAAAAATTTTCTCTTGAAACTTGGGAAAGATTGCAGCTATATACGAGATTGCTCATAAATGCAGAATTCTACTACCAGTCATAAAATTCGTTTGAGTGAGTACGTAGATGCCACTACTGTGAAAGTCCCTGGGAAGATTTCATACGTCTTATGTACACTAAGTCCTATTTTCCTTTGGGACGCCTAATAAACTGCCTGTTGAATATGAAATAAGGTGTGGAAGTTTTCCGTCTGTCCGCGCTGAAATTACAATTGAATTTCGGAATATTTCGGAGCGTGGAAGGCGTACTTTATGTAAATTTCCACGAGGAAAAAAATCATCACAGGAAATACTACCTTGACGTAATTTTTCATGAAAAATCTCATTTTTGTCGTTGCTACTACAGTATAAACATGTTTACCCCACGTCAGATTTCACGAATACGGACGGGAGAGAGGGAAAATTCCGTTTCCTTAGTGTTATCCCGAATGTGTAGCGGTTCCTTAAAAGTTTTAGGAAACGCGAATACCCTCCCCATTTTCCCCGGCACGAAATGTAAAAACCCACTCAAACGAACCTTTGATGTTTATGGCGGTGGCGCCTCTAGGTGGAAACTGTCTTAAAGTAACCCCCCGCGGGACGGAGGGTGGTTTAGGGAATTAAAAGCTCCCGCCATAAAAAAATACTACCCCCGTTTCGCCCCAGGTTTGACGATGAAATATTAATCAGATCGATATGCGGACAGAGACGGAACTAGTTTTTGGGAGCATAGCATACTTATCGCGGGCTTCGCTCGAAGCGCTGGATCGATAAGAGGTATTTACTTAGAGGAATCGAACGATCCTGACGGCCAATTATCGCGCCGCCTAGGTGTTTGGTGGCAACTCGTGTTACAATTGTTTGTATTGTTGGTTGCCTGCTCCAGGGGTGACGATTGCGAGCGTGGCGCAATAGTACTGCGCTAGCTAATATTAATTTCTGTACATGACGTATATATATCATTATATCATATATACGGAGCTTTTCTATTGAAACGCCTGTCCCGAAATCAACAAGAGCAAAAGAGAAACTAATAGTAGTTCGTTAGTATGACAGAGAAGGAAGTTTTGCAACGTTGCCGGCCGCAGTCCAAGTCCAGGCACCTAACGCGTATCGCTTTACGCTTTCGGTCTCGGGTCGTCTCGTATTTTAGTAACTCTCATATCATAATTGCCGGCCGGTCGAGTGTGCGGAGCGGATGACTGTGATGTTTCGCGAGGTAGCAACGTCGCAAAAGTTCTTTCTCTGTTTAGCCATCGAGAAATATATGGCCTTTTTTCGCTCATATGTTTGTACCACACTGCGACTCTGTAGAATATGTCTGTATATATAAAGTTATGCTTCCCTTCTCGGTCTTCCCTTCCCGGAGTGCCTCATTTCGTTTTTGCGATTTTTAGCAAGGCGTGCGTTTTCCATTCCCCTGTTTCAATTTTAACTATCAATATTTGCGCTGTGCCGCGTCGGAAACTGAATTAGGCGCGAGATGCACGGAACTTGGTAATCTCTTGAACGCAACTAATCGCTGGAACAAATACACACACATGCACGGGATGTGCAAATGTACGTTTAATATTAGCACAATGCTGTTCGCATTGTAGGAAATAATGCATTAATTTAGCATGCACGCATCAACAAGGGAGTCTAATTAATTGATCAACATGTTTCCATACAGTGATTGTAACTAATGTTATGTGGTTCAATAGATGATAACCTCTTAAATTAGTACTGAAAAATATGCAATCAAAAATATGTAATGTAAAAATACATTAAAATACGTAGTTAAAATGTGTAATATTGCCATATAGTCTGAACGGTGTTAGATACTGAGGTCTATCTATGTAAATACAAAGTACAAATTATATCATTTTTCCACGGAGAAGTCGAGTTGTATCACTAATATTTCCGAGAAAAATTAACGCATATACTTATGCATGTTATGAAGGAAAGAACAAAGTTTCATCAAGAGTCCATAAAACGCAAAATGTATTAACTATGTACGTTCATATAGGGAGATTACAAATAACCTGATTCCTCTTAACTGTACCTACATTATAACATAAAATAAAATATTTTTCATATAACCTTTTGGTCAAAATGACATACAGTTCGAGTTAATCGAGTAAACCTTCTGCTTGAATTGTATTCAATATCGTTTATTGGAGCGTGATATAGGGCCAAATTCAGAAGTGCCACTCACCCTACACCTACACTCAATTTTTAAGTAAAATCTTCACCACTACACTCAATTTGGAATTCATAGACTTCCCCCTCAATTGAAATGTCCCTTAAATTGAGTATCAGATTGAGTGAGATTTGAGTGGTTGAAATTCACCACTTAAAATAATTCCCAACCATTCGACATATTATTTTTCCAATGGTATATGACAGGCATAGAGGTGGAGACTCTTTTAATTGGACCTTTTCCCTTGCACACATATACTTTTTTGAAATGCTCATTGCTTATTGTTTCAATTTCAACGTAAACTACTTCGCAAAACGCGATTCCATATTAGGTGACATCTGACATGCGCCTGACATAACAGTTGCTGCCACAAAACACATGATATATGCACAGAACACCAAATTGAACAAACACAGTCAGCAGCGAACACGACGATTTGCGATATTGCCAAACATCCTTCCCTCAACTCATTCTTGGGGCGGCGGTGGCCGTGTGGTTTAAGGCGCTGGCTTTGAGTCAGGCGGTCACTGTCGTCGTGGGTTCGAATCCCACGTAATCCTTGGATGTTGTGAATGTTGCGGGAAGTGTGTAAAATGTATCCAAAATCCCGTTCCTATTCACGCCGGTAACCAGGCCGGATAGGATCGGATATCCTGTAGGAGGGCGGGACTAGGATACACACACCCTGAGTCGGTAGAGCACGGAGTGGATCAATTAGGGTGAGAGCCTTAAGGGGTACAACCGTGCTCTAGGACCGTGGTTCGGAGCCCACGTTAAATTGTAGGTCCCGTCCAGATTAGCCTTGCAGCAAAAAGGAGACGTTAACTACTCTCACACACACACTCACACACAACTCATTCTTAAATTGAGATGTATTTGAGTAACTGACACGTTTCTGAATTCCAAAATTGAGGAAAAGGCGCACTCACTCTCATTTTGAGATACAAATGAGTGTAGGTAGAAATGAGTGTGAGTGGCGTTTCTGAATTTGCCCCTAAATGTTTATATGTAAGCCAATTGAACAGTTCAAAATTTTATCTTCTTTTTTACTAAGAAAGCAATGGTACGTCAGTGAAATGAGTGAAACTCACGCAAAGTTTCCATTGATGCGTCCTTTGAAAGTTCAGTGAGTTTCAACAACTTTTCATAGATTTCACTGAGAATTTATTTATTAAAAAAATTTGTTTCTGTTTAATAAAATATATATAAAACATTATATATTAATATATATATATATATATATATATAAAGTTTATTCACGTTTAACATTTTTTTTATGTAGTTTTATATTTGTGACGCTTTATGTATAATTAGGACGTAATTGAAAGAGTGACATTGCAATTTGTCAATATTTCAAATTTAAAAAATTTATAATATCGTATTGAAACTCAAATTTCAGTAAAACTCACTATGTATGTTTATTAAAGGGTCCTTGAGCACTTAATTTCGACTATTTTAATGAGGGAGTTTTGAAGTTGCTAGTCTCCCTTTAACAATATGACATAATTGTTTGATGACGTGGCAGTTTACAATTAATATTAACATTTTTGTGAACGAAGCATCTCAACTCAGATTATGGCAAAACTCACTAAAGTTGTAGACTGAAGGGTCCTTGGGGAGCATATTGGATTTCAAGTATTTTTGTGAAGGATTTGTTAGCTTGGAAATATCTATTTAACAACTTACAATGACTGATTGAAATTGTAATTTGTAACTCTTTCAAAAATTCATAAAAATATACTTAAGTTGTTGTAAATTTCACTTAAATTTTTTTATTGAATTATTTTGAACACTTTAAATGAGTTTCAGACAAAAGACAGGATTGAAAGGGTGCCATCGCAATTCGCAAAGATTTTTAGTTTCAAAAATTCGTAATATCTGTATAGATACTAAGATTTCAGTATTACTCACTAAATATGTCTGTTTAAGTGTCATTGGGGAGTTTTGTTAATTTCGACTACTTTAATGAAATTTTTTCGAAATTGTTAGCTTTCCTGTAACAACCTGACATAGTTGTTCGATGATGTGGCGGTTTACATTTATTAGTATAAAAATTCATGAACAACACATTTCAACTCAGATTATGTCAAAACTCACTAAAGTGATAGACTGAAATGTTCTTGGGGAGCGTAGTGAATTTTAACTTTTTTTGAGAAGGATTTGTTAAGTTGGGAGTGTCTGTTTAACAACTTTATACTGATCGATTGAATTTATAGTTTGCAGTGATTTTAATAAATTCATAAAAATATACTAAAATTGTTGTAAATGTCGCCGAGGGTTATTTTGAGTTTCAGAGTGAGTTTCAGCACTTTTTATGAAGGGATGTTGTGGTTGCCATGTTTCATATAATTAGTTGTCACTATTAAAATGTTGTAGTTGAAATTTGCTAAGATTCCTAGTTTCTAAAAGTCATAATATCTATATTGAAACTTAAATTTTGGTTAACCTCGCAAGAATTGTTCGTTGAAGTATCTTTGAGGAGTTCAGCGAGTTTTTGCTATCTGTGAAGGATTTTTGAAGTACATAATAATACATATTTAAATACAATTCTTAATTATTTTTCTTTTTATTTCAGGTATGTACCAATACAACGGATCGGGAATTACGAATAATTGCTGGATATATAAGGTATGTGGAAGAGTACTGCACCTACATAATAGTTTGAGTCATGATACAATGAGATACTCATAACTCATTTTATCATGAGTTATTATAATTGCGAAAACGGACTACACTTAGCAAACTGCAACAACCCGTTGTTTTAAATGTAGAAATTATGTCAAAACTATACAAGCATTATTATAGTTTAAATCTATATGCAACATTGACATAACCTTACACACATGTAGTTATCTAAAACATTTCAGAATATCTTTACCGCTTTATGTTATTTGTATTATGACAGGGAGATGATGGCGAATTTACTCAGATTCTCACGCATGCGCCTACGTTAGGTTAGGGTATTTTATCTCAAGCTGCATGTATTGAAAGACTTACGATTCAATTTAGTTGGAATATAGCTAAAAATTACACCGTACAGAAGACGTTTGTAGATAATATAATTAAGTAGGAGTGTTTCGTCTCAGATAAGTGACATTTTTAATTTATTGTTGCACCGATGATGATTTACAGAGGTCGATATTGCTGTCACCTCGACTACCCGATACTTCTTCGAGATTTATTTCCTATAAATCAAATGTCAAGTAAACAATTTAACCGTAAGGGTAATAAAGGCCCTCCGGGAAAGTCATCGAGTATTTTAAGAGAAAATTTTTTGACCACATTTCGAAGAAGTAGGGTACGTCGCGATTTCTAAAACATGTGCTTACCATCTGTATATGAGATGAAAGCTACGATCTTCAGCAATGGTCAGCACGCCCTTTACTCTTTAAAGGGGTGATTTTCAACCAATAAGCGACGAGTAAAAGGGGCTGAAATCAATTTGACCAATAAGCGGAGATCGCGTTTCCGTCTCTACCTTTTGAGGAATTTAATTTTAAGGAGACTCTTCGTCTAACTGCGAGAGCATCACTATCTATCTTCACCTATTCCGTTTTTTTTTGTAATTAAGTTTGTTGAAGTTTTAATTAGTTCTAGTAAATCCGATTACGTGTTATCATTTCCCAACTGTTCACGCAATATTAAGTTGGCGCGTGAAGTGTACGGTCAGTAACGATCTAAGGCAATCGGAATCTCTGATACGTACGCGACGTTACAAGGAGTATTACGGAATGATGTTGTTAATAATATAGTAATTATTTTGATGATAATTAATACTTATATTACGAGATTATGTGTGTAAGAGTAATGTTCAAAACGTCCTGTGGCGGTGGTTTATTATTTTTTTTTTGCCGTCAGTAAACCAACAAGTTAAAATGAGTTTTCCACGTTATTAATTCCGCAGTAATTACTCCTGCATTACCTAATTAATGGCTCCCGCGGATATTGCATGTCAACGCAAAGCAAACGCGTAGCTGATTTGTGTATTTCCCCTTTATTAAACTAGAAACGATGAGCATTATGTTACAAAAGCAATTATGTTCCAGGTGCTCACGTAATAAAAATGCCTCTGCGAAAAATGGGCTTTTTAAAATTAGGCACAGGAACCAAGAGGGAAAAAATTAAAATTTATTCCTTTAAAAAAAAATTTTAACATAATTATACGAAAAAGCGTATTCGCGAAAATTTTCGGAGGAGTAAATATAAACCTTCGTCACGGGCTATAAATTTCGCACCGGAGTTCGAGATATATGTATACCGAGCTTCCTCCCGCGAAAAAGTATTGTAATACATATGCCTCCTTTAGGGGAGGGGGGAAACTCCATTAGTTAATTGGGTACGAAACGTTTAAATTTTAAATAACCTCCGAGTCTTCATTCAAAATTGTTTAACGCAGATATCTAAATCGACTATGCAATATTTTCAAATAGTGGTTCATTTAAAAAAAAAAGAGAGGGCCAATGATAAGGAGTGCAAAGTATAAGTGAATGCATGATTAAACTAAAGACAAAGTAAATAGGTGGTGAAAAAATATGCCTACATAAGTAACAGGGGGCCTGGAGGGGTAGCAGGTGCAGGAATCTCAGCGTCTTGGGGACCTTCGTCCCCCAAGAGTTCGACCAGCAGCACAACGGGATACTTGATTACTTTCACTGAGTTCAACCGCTCGGATTTATTCATTTCACAATGTTATTATTAATTAAACATACGTGCCTCGCCAGGAGATTCCTTCACGAGGTTAAGTTTTTGTAATTCACGTTTTGCTGAGGTTGCGTGTCTGGATTCCTGCGAGGTAGGTCGCGACAGTACTTCTTTCAGGGAAGCTGTAACGAAATCACATGCTGAATTTAGTACCTTCCAAACTGCAATGTATTTCAGTTCTTCTCAGTCGATTTCCCTCAACAAGGATTTCATGTAACAATTCTCCTTTGAACCACACAAACTTATTTCCTTTTTAGACTTCGCCATATTATTGCTAAACTAAATTCCCATCGTGCTTATGTTCACCTCCAAAAAATATCGAAATTAAACCCGTCCGACTGTGAAATCCGTTTTGGAACAAAAGGCGAGGCGCATTTTTACGAATATGGTTTTTATTAAATCGCGACGCGGAGTAAATGGATACCTGTAAGACCGAACGTCTCAAAAGAATTTCTTCCAGAAATGTCAGGGAAAGTATTTAAACGTTTCCACTTAGGACGATATTTATTGTCGGAGTAACGAATTCGTGAGAAAAGTTGGTTTTGAAGGGAAACGAGATTTTGTGGAAATGTATTTTTTACTTTGGATATCAGAAGCAGATGTCACGGTTTCCAACGAAACTCAATCAAATGAGACGTGGTGTATATTATTTTACAATTCCATTACAAACGGAAATGGGAAATTTTATGTGATTCTCCGAAGAGTTAGAAGAGTTGTAAATTTGAATATACTAGTGACATATAACTTTATTATTATTTAAGTAATAAATGGAAATTGATACGCTAAAACTTTTCTCTAGATAATGTATCTATAAAACTTCAATTCTAAAGGTGGAGGCCGTCTAAATTGAGTTAGATGACAGGTTCAAAACAAAATTTTAGGCGTTAGACGTTAATATTTGAGATATTCTGTGCATTAGGAAAACGAGAAAATTGTAAATTTTTTCCTTCATTCTAATTTTTGAGACAAAAATTCAAAATTGATTTACACTTTAGTAAAGTACAGCTTTAGTAAGTTCAGTACAACCTACAATGATCAAAAATAGAAAATTAATACAAAATATTCAGATTAGGAAAATTGAAATAGAAGAACAAAGGGTAAGCGTTTTGTATAGAATTTTCTTGTTTCTTGTTCAAAGAGATTAATTTAATAATGTTTGAGGTTGGATATTCAAATTTCCACCTTCCTCTATAGGTGGGACTCAAAAATGTTTCGAGGGTTTTCTAAACATTTCTCAAATGTTGTATTCTGTATCGAAAAAGAGATCGTAATTACATATAATCTTTTGGTACTAACTGTTTCCTACTTATAGTGTCGTTAAGAAAAGAAGAAATTTTCAAATCTTTCAAAATCAGATCGGAATCTAAAACGCTAAAAAAGAATATTATTCAAATTTTGATATTCTGATACAGATAGAGATTCAATTTTTAAGGGTTTTCTATATATTTTTTTTAAATGATCCCTCCTTTACCTAAAAAAATTGTCTTTTTCCCATATATTTTTTGATATTTCAAACCAAATAAATTATAGTAAAAGCGACGGTTTCTAGTCGCTTTTAAGGAATAGTGAACGAAGTGTGAAATGATCTCTTTAGAGAGTGGACTGTATATAGATATCTCTCGTAACTCGTGGGTGGCTGCGGAGATGAATCTTGTCTCCAGGTTGTAAGGCTGCAGACGTTCTTGTAGGCGGAGATCAGGGCGTGAGGTGATCTCTTGAAGTTCTTGAAGTTCTTGTAGGCGGAGATCAGGGCGTGACGTGATCTCTTGAAGTTCTTGAAGTTCTTGTAGTTTGGAGAGAGGGCGTGACGTACTTCTCCGGGTTTGGATCTGAGGGCGTATCGTGCAGATCCGGGGTTTGAGGTTCTAGTAGTGATCACAACACACTGTCGTTTTGAGCATACTAGTGTATAATCGTTTATTGTATCAAATTTCAGGGCTTTTATACATCTTATTTTACGTTGGTTAAATGAGATATTATTTGTTTTCTTACAATGACCTAGCGTTGCAGAAACTGACCTTAACTGGTTATTGGTAATAATTATTGTGATTTTGAACTTGACTTGTTGACGTTCGGTCGGCGTTGTTATTCTTCGTAATAAAATCAGACGTGCTTTTAGTTTAAGTAGAGATCCCAAAAACCTTATTACCTAAGCTGCGTCAGTGATTATTATCTGTTTGTAAAACAAAACGTGTTGAAAAGTTCCCAAAATTAGTTCACCATAAATTACAATTTCTTAACTTAAAATAATGTTGACGTTAGCGTCAACAAATAGGGAATAGGAAAAGGGAAAATTTTTAAATCTTCTAAGATGAGATCAAATTCATGGAAAAACTGTCAACTGTCAAATTGACATATGCTGCTGCAAAACTGCATTTCTGGAAAACATTGTTAATCAAAATTCGACGTTTCCACATATATATGGATTCAAAAAAATTTTAGATTTTTCTAGGATCTTCTGAAATAGTCAAACTTCATTTAAAAAATAATTGTCAAATGCGACTATGTCAAATTGTAAAATGATTTAAGTAATTTGTGAATTCTAGTTTAGTATTTTCAAATAGACGTGATTTTAGTGAAAGCGATGTTTTCTAGTAATACAGTTTTGCAGCGGTTTTCATTTTGTACTTTCTGTTGTTTAATGCATCTACTACCGTTAATAAAAGAGGCAATTGAACATCTTTCAGGATCAAATCAATGTCAATAAAAAAATTTCAGCTGTCAAATTGACATATGCTCCAACAGAGCTGTATTTCTAGAAAACATCAGTTCCACTAAAACCACTTGTGTGTGAAAATATGAAGCTAATATCAAAAACGTAAGTTTATTCACTTTTTCGGATAATTTGAAATTATAGAGAAAATACGAAATTTCGAGAATACTTATACCTACTTATATGAGGACGACAAAATTTGATTAGCTTTCTTCTAACATAGTTGGCCTTTGAATTCAAGAAAAGTATTTTATTTTGTATTATTTTCAGTAATTTGTCTTACCGGAGCTCTTTTGGGTTATTTTGATCAAAATTTGTTTAAATGTCCACTTAGTTTTGAACCTTTTTTTGACTCAAAAATTGGGAGGGACGAACAATTTCAAATTTCTTGGTTTTACTAAGGCTGAATATATCCCAAAAATTAACGATGGTACCTGAAGTTTTGTTTTATAACTTTATTCGGTTAGGGAAGCCTGTTTTTCTGTTAAATTGACATTTGATGATAACAATATGCTTGAAGACATCGTTTTTGTTTCACTCACTTTTTCGAGCAGGTTTTTTTTTGTTATGCTATTTCGAGGGATGATCAAGTCACCTGTCATTTTGTATTGAAACCTGTCAACTCAATTTTGGGAATTTTTCAACCGTCATAGTATCATTTTTCTGAGTTATGAGACTTATAATTTCCTGCTTCCCCTAACAATAGCAGATACATCAAAGAGAGGAAGGTACGAAATAAGATCTGCTGAAGAAATTTATTACTACTTAAAAACAAAGCTTTTACTAAAATTATTTTATTTAAAAATACTAATAGTAACTAAAAAGTACTTAGATTGGCGATTTGTATATAAGGGAGATTACTTGAGAAATTTATAGAAAATCCTAATACAATTTTTGAGTCTCTACTTACATGAGAATGTGGAAATTGGAATAACCTTCTTCATACAATGTTAAATTAATCTCTTTGAATTAAATAAAATTAAAAAAAGTTACTTTTTGTTCTTAAAGTAATCCTTTGTGTTATTTTTCGATTCTTTATCATTGTAAAAGTTGCACTGAACAATCCACTGAATTTTGAACTATCTTGACTCAAAAATTACAATGGGGGATGGTTTTAAAGTTTCTTTCTATATTCCGGCACTAAAATGACAGCTATTCTAGCACTAAAATGGCCGAAAACAGTGTTTTAATGAGGCTTATTAAAGCTTTGTTTTTTGTAATTTTTTTTGTTGGGTTGGTAACAAGATATTCCCTAATGCTGTCTGATGTCTGCCAAAAAAAAAACTAAAAATAAATATGGCCGCCGCGTCGATTTAAGTGTTGATTATAAGCTGTCGCCGCAAGCGGCTCGTTTTAAAATCGCTAGATAAGAAATTTTAAATTATTTAAACATAAATAAAAATGAAATGGAAGCCGGAACATAGAAATTGTTGTAAAGTACTGTTGCAGAAGACATTCCAAGCCCTCGTCCGTTCTAAATCTCTGGCTTGGAATATGACGTCTTCTGCAACTTGTACTTTAAACTACTATTACTTTCCTAACGCTCAAGATATGTCGAGGTGTAATATTTTGTTTATAATTTGTCAACCGGCTCAATTGAGGAAAGTTGTAACTGTTAAATTTACGTTTTGTCGAAAATTGGTGGAAAAGAAAAGTTACAGTTTCGTTTTCAATATCTTTCCAACACCTGCTAACATATCTCTAGAAATAATCACGTTGTGCTTTCAGTTTCTTCTTTGCTTCTGATAGACATCCCAAAGGGTTCTTTTTCGAACTAATAACTGTCTATTGACTCCTATCAGTATTAATATCCTTCTTTCTTTACTCTAAAAATGGTAATTTTAATGACTATTTGATGATGGGATTATGGCATTGGACATTACTTTCTACGACACCCATTGTTGTGTTTTTCTCAATGATACTTTCTGCGAAACATCCAAGTTCCATTCCCATTGTCGAATGCAAATTTTCATTAAAATAATCACTAGCGATTACATTCCACAGACTCCAAGCAACTACTGCTAATGAGTTCCTCTTGAGATCCCCCTATATCTATTAGCCAAATGGAAAATGACGATACGTCAAATCACTCTCTCCGCGTCGAGGAACAATGATGAGTAATTATAACAGTCACACAAGCGAGGAACACGTTCCGTGGGCGATTGGCCTGAATTAATAATCCAGAGTAAGACTTTGGGTAAACTTTCTCGTCGTGCCGCCGGATGTGTCGGAATGAATAAAGCATCGAGCTTTGTGTTTGTTGCGAGTGAAATCGTGTTTAACCGTTTAAATGTGATCAGAGGTGATAAGGTGCACGAATCCCCTTTGCGTATATCACAAAAGTACATAGGTACAGCGTTTTAAACTATTACACATAAGCTTGGAAAAGAAGTATGTATGTGTATATTTCCAGCAGTCATATAACTGCTTAGCGGCTTTACCTACTTTAATGCACACTAGCTGGTTGGGTTTCTTGCTTAGATAGAGTCATATTCGCTTCTTTGGAGTTCTTACTTCACCAGAAGTGTTGCAAATGTTTTCAAATTCCTTCAGAATGTCTTAGTAAATGTTGAAAATATCGAAAAAATGTAACATGCTTTTTAATTTCTAATGGCTCTTCTGCAAAGTCTGATTATTATATATTGACATGATACCACGTCAAAGCTATAGTGACATACAACATGGAAATAAATTTCTTGAAATCAAGGTACTTCTCTTGACATAGGTACCTCAAAAACCGTTATGGATTTCAAAAAAACTCAGAAACTGTTTGGCAATATCCGAACGATGTAATTTACGAAACTTTTTGAAACTCCCAGGAATTTTACAGATAACATATCTCTCTGAAAATAGTTTTTTGAAGTGAAGCTTCTATACTGGCGTTATATTATGTTTTCTGTAGATTAAAATGCTAGAGCGAGCGTCACAGAAATGTGTAACTTTGTAGCTGTATATAGTATTGTATACATGCTCTGTATGTACCTATGATATATCACATACGATTCCGAGCTTGGATGGCAAGAAATATAAGTTCTCCCACTCTCTTTCTTTCTCTCGTTTCCTCTGGGTACGCCACGGTGATTCGACAGCTGGTTATCAGCTCCACGTTGACCACGAACATTTTTCAACAATTTAAGTCACATTTTGTATAACTTTATTTTCGTGGTAACGCCTCGAAATAGCGTCTCGTCTTCAAAGACACTTAATAAATCTCCTGAAGCTCTGGTTGATATATATCTTTTAAAATACCCGAGAAAGCATTAATGGTTTCAAAGATTTCAGTAACCAAACCCAAAAAATTTTTTTGAGAAATCTGCTCTACTTCTGTTGACATACCTCAGAAAGCGTTGAATATTTCAAAAAATTTTAGAAAGTGTTTTGTGGAATCTCCGGTCCAAACTGCAAAATGGTGTTTTGTTTATTTTTAAACCTACATGGGTCTTGAAGTACTATATGTCACTTAATGTCATAAAAGCGAGTTGCTAAAATATCTCTGTTGCCAATAGAAATTTTAGAAAATTTCTGATAAGATCACTTTCTTGTTATCTTTTCAATCTCCTAATGGGCAAAAGATAGTTTTTTCCAATTAATGATAATTTTATATACATATTATAAATTATAATTATAAATAAATTTTTCACTGAAACTGATACT
This sequence comes from Cryptocephalus moraei, assembly GCA_946251905.1. Taxonomy (NCBI): domain Eukaryota; kingdom Metazoa; phylum Arthropoda; class Insecta; order Coleoptera; family Chrysomelidae; genus Cryptocephalus; species Cryptocephalus moraei. The sequence goes on from OX276455.1 coordinate 11,898,789, forward strand.
TTGAAAATATCTCAAAATTCATTAGAAGTTTCAAAATATGTCAGAAAAACTGTTCGTCAAATTTGCTTTTGTTACAAAATCTACTCTTATAATAAACGTACCTATGTTATCTCAAAAATAACTCATTTCCACGTGTCATTTCAATTCCTTCAAGGTGTATCTCGGAAACCGTCTGAAGTATCGAAAAACCTTCAAATCCTTTTTTGATTTCTTTAGTTTTCTTACTCTCTTCTATTAACTTCTATACATAATCTGATGATTAGAATTGCATTCAAATTTTAATGCTGAACTAGATCTATAAAATTCAAGTACTCTTTTTAATATATCTTAGAAGCTGTTAAATGTTTTCAAATCTTCATATTTTCAGTGATTCCTAATAACGAACCGTTCTTGTTATAGAAGGTCCAAATATGACTAAAATTTAAATGAGACAAATTTCCAAGAAAATAAAGTAATATTTAACTTATGTCCATGCGCATGACTAAAATGGATATATCCCAACCTTCAGAAGTTTGAGGTGTTTGTTTTAATATATCTCAGAAACCATGTGAGATTCCAGAACATCTCAGAATCACCTTTTCCAAAAAAACAAACGTAGAATATCCTAAAATACTGTCTTTTAGCCACAAAAAACAACAAGAGTAACGGGAATGCTTAGATACGTTTATTGTTAAATTATTGAAGTTAGTTTTACTAAATCTATTTCATCTAGAAAACATACAGTTGCTTGAAACAATTCCCTGTTTTTCAATAAAAAAATAAAATGGAGAACCAAATCTCCAAATATTAGTATTTTGTAATCATGATCACCATGTTTCTCAGAAACAGTCAACAGTATTAAAACCATATTTAATATCTTATTCTACGAAAACGTACATATCTCTTTCTCAGTGACTATAATAAGGCGATCCTCGAAAATTGGGATATTTTCCAATTTCCCCAACAACCCAGAAACAGTTAAAATTACGAAAAAAAAACAACCCTTACCTGTCCTAACAAGAACAACAGACGCTTGTGGTATAAAATTGCATTTGTTTAATTCCAGGGATTTCCCTGTTTGATTTAAACTGCCATACATCAGACCGTTTCTACAGAGTCGCAGTATGGTATAAACATAAGAGCGAAAGAAAGGCCATATATTTCTCGTTGGCTAAACAGAGTCAGAACTTTTGCGACGTTGCTAGCTCGCGAAACATCAGTCATCGCCACACTCTACCGGTTCATTCGCTGTATAGCCTCCGATGGGAATATTTCGAATGGGTTACGGACCGACCGGCCGGCAACGTTGCAAACTTCCTTCTCTGTCATACTAACGAACTACTATTAGTTTCTCTTTCGATCTTGTTAATTTCTGACCCTGCATTTCAATAGAATAGGTCCGTATATTTATTGGTAACTACATTATATACAGCAGCTTTTGCCATAATGACTGTTATATCAGTCTTATCAGTCTCCTTCGCTCCTCTTTTATAAATGTAAACGATTAATCAAGCAAAATTGATGATCCTCCATAAGATGTAGATTAATTTCATTAATTGAGTAGTTCCCGTACCGAATTCGCCTCCTCCCACCCCTATCTCACTTCCGGAAGTAATTTACAGGGCACAAAAAGTGAGGAACAAAACGCTTATAATCTTGATAAAAGGGATATACGAGTAGCGATCCGTGCCCCGAAAATAACTACAAACAATGGGTAATCGCGGGCGGAAACGTTTTTCATGAGAGAGACAGAGAGAGTGAGTGACGTCTGAAGAAGAAATTTCACGCACTATCACGCACGCCACATCAGCGGAATACGGAAGGGCCCGAAAGGCGATTTATCTACTTCGGAATTTATGTTTGTACCTCCTTTTTGCGGTTTGTGTCAGAAAAATTTCAGGTTCTGAGACGTGTAACTTTGATATTATGTAATATTCAAGATCGTTTTATACCTGCTACTTTAGTATGTCGATAATTCACTTCCTTGAGCAGTTTTGACATTTTGAGACTGAATTCTGAACCTTCAAGACGGCCACTAAGGCATGTATCTTTGATATTATTGGATATTTATATATTTATGCAACTTCATTTTTCTTACTAATTAGCTATGAGGATAACTCACTTATCCGTACTGTTAGTTGTTCCTGAGACTGTTAACTCTAAAGGCTGAGTCTTGAGTGCTGTTTCTGTGACTTATAACTTTAGTACTAAAGGTATCCCAATGTATAAGCGAGCTTTTTAGTCTTTTCACTTAATTACGAGGATAATTCCTTCTCGTGGGTAATATTCACAGTCTGAGATAGGTAACTGTATAGGTTAAATCTTCAGTGCTCTTTCTGATACATAAATGTTCATAGAATTTTATGATGTTTTTATTCTTGCCACTTAACTATAAGAACAATTCGTTCCTGCGTACTGCTAGTTGTTTCTGAGACTAAACTTTTTATACTCTGAGCCTTGCATATAACTTTTGTATCACAATACTAGGTAGAAGATAAGAGCATAATTGCTACTTTGCTATCAGGATAATTATCTCCTGAGTACTGCCAGTTATTTCACAGACAGGCAATTCGAAACTCTGAAACTTAAGAGCTCTTTTTGAGATATGTAGCTTTATGTAGTAGAACAGATTCGTATATTTATGCAAGATTATTGTTCCTACTTAGCTATGTGAATAATTTACTTCTGAGAGCTGTGAGAAGTATCTACTATGTAAAAATGTAACTTTGAACCATGAGGTATCGAGTGTTATAAGGTATTCATACATTTGTCCAAATATTTATTCTTGTTGTTTACCTAAGAAGATAGTTGAGTATTCTTGAGTACTCTCACTTGGTTCTGAGACTGGAAATTCTACACTCAAAGTCTTGAGCGCTGTGTCTGAGTCATACAAGAGACAAATTATTTTGGTGTTTTAAGATAATAACCTTTATTCTTGCTCCTTAATTAAGAGGATAATTTACTACTGAGTAATATCACTTTTATCTCTGACTGGTAACTTTAAACTCTTAGATTATGAGTATTATTTCTGAGACATTTAAGTTTGGTTCAATAAGGTTCTCATAGATTTATGCAAGTGCTTTATTCTTGCTACTTAGCTATCGGGATATTTCACTCCTGAGTAATTCACCTGTTTCTGAGATTGAAAGCTATAAATTCTGAGCCTTGAGATGTATTTCTGAGACATGTTATAATTATAACAGATTCGTGAATTTTTACAAGACCATTATTGCTTGGTGTAATAATATATTCATAAGATTTATTTAAGAGCTTTATTCTTGTTACTTAGCTATCAGGATATTTCACTATTAAATAACCCAGTAGTTTCTGAGACTGGAAATTCTATACCTGAGCATTGAGAAGTACTTCTGAGACATGTAACTTTAGTATTATAACAGATTTCTAGATTTTGGCAAGATCTTTATTGTTTGGTATAATAAGATATTAATAGATTTATGCGAGACCTTTATTTTTGCTACTTAACTATTGGGATATTTTACTCCTGAGTAATTCACTTGTTTCTGAGACTAAAAACTAAATTTTAAGCCATGAGGAGTATTTCTGAGATATATATATATATAAGATTATAACAGATTCGTAAATTTTTTCAAGATTCTTATTGCGTGGTATAATAAGATATTCGTAAGATTTATGCAAGAGCTTTATTCTTGTTACATAGCTACCAGGATAATTCACTCCTAAGTAACTCAGTTATTTCTGAGACTGGAAATTCTATACCTGATCCTTGAGAGATATTTCTGAGACATATATAAGACTATAACAGATTCGTAAATTTTTTCAAGATTCTTATTGCGTGGTATAATAAGATATTCGTAAGATTTATGCAAGAGCTTTATTCTTGTTACATAGCTATCAGGATAATTCACTCCTAAGTAACTCAGTTATTTCTGAGACTGGAAATTCTATACCTGATCCTTGAGAGATATTTCTGAGACATGTAACTTTAGTATTATAACAGACTCCTAAATTTTTACAAGATCTTTATTGTTTGGTATAAAAAGATATTCATAGATTTATGCAAGACCTTGATTCTTGCTACTAAGCTATTGGGATATTTTACTCCTGAGTAATTCACTTGTTTCTGAGACTGAAAGCTCTAAATTCTGAGCCATGAGATGTATTTCTGATACATGTTATAATTATAACAAGATCTTTATTGTTTGGTATAATAAGATATTCATAGATTTATGCAAGATCTATATTCTTGCTACTTAGCCATCGGGATATTTCACCCCTGAGTAATTCACTTGTTTCTGAGATTGAAAACTAAATTCTGAGCATGAGATGTATTTCTGAGTCATGTTATAATTATGCCAGATTCGTAAATTTTTACAAGACCTTTATTGGTCGGTATAATAAGATATTCATAATATTTATTCAAGAGCTTTATTATTGATACGTAGCTATCAGGATACCTCACTCCTAAGTAATTCAGATGTTTCTGAGACTGGAAATTCTGTACCTGAACCATGAGAGGTATTTCTGAGACATGCAACTTTAGTCTTATTACATAGTCGTCGATTTTACTAAAATCTTTACTATTTCGTTACTACTACGTTACTTATTTCGTTTACTAGATCGTTACTACTTACCTATAAAAACAATTTAGTTTTTGAGTGCCGTAAGTGGTTTCTGAGATTGCCTATCTTAAATTCTAGAGCTACCTCTGACAGATGTAACTTTGCTGTTGCTAAATATTCATAAATTCAAATCAGATCTTTATTAAACTATATGGATAGTTCACCTTTGAGCGTTTGTTATTTCTGAGGGTGGGTACTGTAAATTCTGAGCCTTAAGACTTGTTTCTGAGGCAAGTGACTTAGATATCATAAGACATTGTTATATTTGTGTAATTTCGTTGTTATTTCTACTTAGCTATGAGATTAGCTCAATTCTAAGCACTGGTAGTAAATGAGATATGGTCACTTCAAATTCTGTGTTTTACAAGACGTTTTTAAGGTTTATGATTCTAAATTCTGAGGTTTAATGGCTGTTTCTGAGAAATATAATTTTGGTATTATTTCGAAATTTCCTTTTATTATTTTTTAGAATTCTGACTTGAATAATTATTACGTATTACTTGACTTTTAAGAAAAAATACATGTGTTTTATTAATGCAACTATAACAGTTGTTCTCAAGTATTTCTATTGATAGAAACAAAAGCTTTTCATAAAATTTTCAATATAATTTTGATGTGATATTAAATTTTGATTGATACAACGTGCAAGAAAAATACTTGATTTATTAATCCAAATATAACAGTTGCGCTTATGTAATTTTATTGATAGGGGCAAAACATTTATTTGCTGTCGATAAAGGAAAGCAAGCTTCAAATTTCAGTATAATTTTTTAATTTCATATTAAATTAAATAATCCCTAATAGTATAACGGAACATAAATACGCATCGAACGCTTAAAAAGCTTAGAATTGCATGCTACGCTAGTCGATTTAATTTATATACATACCAGTTGGTATTTGTAGCTGTCTAACGAAAACAAATTAAATATTCATGAAAACTATATTCCTATATAATAGTATAATCGTGCCTAAAACAATTACGTATGTTGTCAAAATGCTAACAATATTAACACGACATCACTTTCTCAATATATTTTTAATTCTCCTGTTCATTTCCCCTGCATCGATTTCCGCTCGTAGTGCTTCTATTACTGCGGCCTGCTCTTCGATCTGAGGACAAAACGACGATTAGCGCTCGAAATCGACTCGAAACCGTTACAGTTCTCTTACCTCTTTGTGTGCAGCTTTCAGTATCCTCATGTAGTTCCTCTCCAAGAACTCCGCGTAACGCTTCCCGTCCTCGACTTGCAGCAGCAGCAACGACACGAGCCTCCTGAAATCCTCCTCCTTGTTCCCGGCGACGGTGTCCCTTATCGCAGTTACCCGCGACGTTAGTTCCTTGCTCAGGTCGGTTACTACTGCGAGATTGAAATCGGCGATGCATTTCACGGCTTCCCGGATCTTGGTCTCGTTCCCCGTTACGACTTTCGTCACGGTCCTCGAGATCAATTTGTTCAACACTTCTTCTGTAGTTTCGAAGGAAGAGTTTCGTTGCGAAACATAGGTTTTCGCGAGGTTCTCCTTCAGGTTCTTCAGGTCGTTGTGGAGGTGGAAAGGTTCGAGTTTCGGGTTCCTTCTCCTTTCGAAGTCTTCTTTGAATTTCTCGAAGGTGTCTTCGAAGGAGACGTCTTCGTTGTTGCATTTTGGCGGGATTTTAGTGTCTCTAGTTGGAGGCGATGCGAGCGGCGTTGGGACGGAATGTTTTGTGAAAGTACGATTCATGTTCTGAAAAATGAATAAAATTTTTTAAAGAAGTCGAAAGGAAATGTTGTTAATAAAATTTAAAGTTGATTTTAATGGCTTTGTAAAGTTGTTATGTTTATAGAAACATAGCATAATATAGCAACTCTTTTTAAATTGAAAGGACTTACTAACAAGTAATTGAGAGAGTTTTATTATAACATTAAACTTCGTTTAGTCGCTTTTGAAATATTTTGTTGTGCCTTTGAGCGCCCAAACTAGATACAAGAGCTTTCAAAACAGTTAGTTTATGATAATAATGTGTATTATAATTTACTAACTTGTGTTGACAAAAATTTAAAACAAATTAAATCAAAATTAAACAAATTTAAGCACTCAAAAAATTCAAAAATTAACAAAATATTAGAAACGTATTCCGAAACGACACATTTTCTCACTATTACACTAGTTACCATGTACTAAGTTTTCTGTCATTAGTTTGGTAACAAAACTATATTACTGCAATAGAAGCTCATTCAATTTAAGTTGTTAAAATTTCTTTAATTTAATTAATTTTCTAAAATTCAATTTTTAATTTAATATTTTTTAAAAATAAAAATTCACTCAAAATGTTACGTTTTATGTTTTTATGCTAATTAAAACGTATCTTCAAAAGTGTACAAAATCAAAAGGTGTATCAGAATTAGGTAACTTATTGTAAGTACTGTAACTTTAACAAATAATACTAACTCGGGAAACTAAAAACTACCAAATTCTTATTATCGTTATTGCAACAACTAAAGGCTATCTAAAAGCAGTTAATAACAACTTACCTAGTCAGTTAGCAAAAGAAAGTAGAAAAGTAAGTTGTTAGGTAAATTTAAACAAATAAATTACAAATTGCTAAATGCAATTTAGTTACTAACGTTGGCTATTTTGATAGGTTTTTATTGACTGAGTTATGCTGAAAGTATTTATAGCGACATATACCAAGTATTTTCATTACTGCTAATTTAAATACTCAACTCTTTACTTTGTGTGCTCTTAACTAAATTTTATCGCAATTTACAAATGTAGCTTTCAATAGCATATTGTGTGGTATCAATTGGAGTACATTTTGAAAAACATTCAAAATCAAAAAGATGTAATACAATTTGGTTCATTTACAGAAAATTATAAAGTTATTACTATTACAATTAAAGTTCCAAAGTGTGTGGAAAAGGATATATTATGTGAAGGAGTATTTAAATAAATTTATTTTGAAAACTGTGACTAATTTGGTAATGTTGTATCGATTAAATTATAATATAAAGTACTGCGCTTTATGTTAATTACTTTTGTAATAATATTAATTTAATAAATAAATTAAATTGAAATCAAAAAATTGAGGTAACTTTCCAAAACAAGAAAGTAACGAGTTTGAGTAACAAACCGAACTAAAACAATATTAAAAAATTGTACGAAATTCTATGGAAAATTATTAAATAATATTATTTAAAAAAATATAACTATTTGGTAGTGTTTGTTATACAAAATTATTATACAAAAAAATTAAAAAATTATATGAAGTATAGCGCTTTACGCTAATCATGTTTATTACAATTTTAATATACGTAGCAAATTAAATTAAAATCTAGAATATCAAAATTTCAAAAAAAAATGTAAATCTAGATGTACTGAACAAACAAAGTAACAAACTGAACTAACCAAACTAGATAGTTATAAAAAATTATTGTTTGAAATTATTTTGAAAATGTTTATTTAATGTTTTATCGAGTACAGCGCTTTATGAAAGTTATTTTAGCAATAATATTAATTTCAATAATTAACCTTTCACCCCTTGTACAAATACTAAAATTCTAACTAAATTAATAATAAATTTAAAATATGAGCACATTTCCAAGGGCTTGTAAAATCAAAAGGTAATGGCTGATCAGTTCATAACGACTAAGTCAGCTAACTTTATTTACAAATGTTGGCTTAATTGGTAATCTTTTTACAGACTACATTAAATGGCATTTAAATATAGCGCTTTGGGCGAGGTATTACTATAATGACATTACTTCAAATAAATAACTTTTACTTGATGTAATTATAATTGAATTTACAAAAATATTTTTGTTGTGTTTATAACAATTTCAGCACATTTTTATAGACATTTAAATTTAAAAGATGTAATAGAATTTGGTCTTTAGCAGAAAGTTACGGCTAACATCATTTGGAATATTAAATCTAAAAATGTCTAAATGGGGGGGGGGATATTACAGGTGATCAGTTAAAAGCAACTTAGTCATTTAGCAGAAAACTTGGAAAAAATCTACTGACCAACTAATTAGGAAAAATTAAATGGAAAATAAAAATTAAATGGAAAATTCAAATTAAGCTAGAAAACAGAAAATTACAAAGTTATTATTATAGCAATTAATACATCACAACTTAATCAGCTATCGCTGAACTCTCTTGAAACAAATTAGTAACGGATCATAAAATTAAATTTTTTATCCAACGTTAATAGCTGTTAACTGACGGGTCAAGCTTAAAGTAAATCGAGTTATGCAACAATATAAACTTAAATAACCATCGTTTTTCCATACACAACACCTAACTTCTAACCAACTCTACAAAACTAACCTGTCTCGTTGAATTACTGCACTTGGACATCTTCCCTCCTCCGTTCGTTCCCGCAAAAGTCCATGCCGGTAAGTCTGCGGAATAGGGAAACCTCTTCGCTTTACTGAACATCTCTCTAAATAGTTCGAATTCTAAGTGAATACTAACAAAACTTCCCTCGGGATGTTATCCGTATATATGTCGAAGTCTTAACGATTTAGCGGTTGTACTTAAATCCACCTGTCTCGGTTCCAGGTAAAAACCCGGACTCGACGAGGCTTAAATTATTATTGGAGACTAAGGATTAAATCTTGAGCGTGCATTAGACTAACGTAAGGTTGTAATGAGGGTAAATTACATAGTAATGGATTCTCAATCATCGTTTATGTTGCGTTCTTGGAAGGGTAGGGTTGAATGTTGTTAGGGGTGGGTAAGTGTCTGTGAAATGTAATTTGATAAATTGTGAGGTGTCCTTAAAGAACAATTTATATTTGGAGAGCCGCTACGTACTTACGATACGTAATTAAAAGCTTTGTAAGTCTGATAACAGACACATCTATAAAAAGTTTCCTCAATAACATCCGTGACGTGTTTGTAGGTTACAGAACATATAAACATATCTTTTAATCAATTATTATCCCGTTATTTTTATAGTATTTTAAAGACAATGATGCATAGTTGTGAAATTTACTCTGATAATAATTTGATACCTATTATCACATCAAATTTTCCTGAATTTCCTTGCATCCCGTCAGGCTGCTCTTGGGAGTTACATAAGCTTTTGATGCTAATTGAATTTTTTAAATTTTCAAGTTTTCCCGGGCCACTAGGGGACCTAAGCTATAACTGTGTAGAATTTAGACTTCAGTTCAGTTCTCTATTTAGAGCTAATACAGTGAGCCACTGGACAAATCAGCAGATGCAGATTACTGCACATGTATAGTATGCATATTTAGGTAATATTGGAAATGCATATAATAATATAGTTCAAAGTAACAGTGTGAAACACGTAATTGAAGAAAATCAGAAAATCAAGGTAAACTAGCTTAAAATACAGAAAAGGGAAATACCATAAAAACGTACATATAACTGTGTTATCAAATAACTAACAGTTGATCACAGTTATCGCAAAATTTAGCAAAAGATAAAAATTCGTTAATTTGGTATGGGGATGTTTTTGTTTATTTTTATTTTTTATTTTATTTGTATATTTTTACTGTCTCATATGAGGTACTCATATATGAGAGAGCATTGTAATCGGGTAGATTTTTCGATATTGAGTTATTAGCATTTCTGAACGTTTTGAGGTCCCCTGAGTCCAAAAAACATGTTTTTGGAAAACCGTCTGTATGTATGTGTGTATGTATGTCTGTGGTAGGATTTTCTCAAAAACCACAAACGGTCAAAACTTTGTATTTAGACATTCTACCATACCAGGACGTGAAAATAAGCTTTTCATTAAAATCGGCTAGGATGAAAGGGTAGTTTACCCTTGTCATTTTTCGGTTTTTTGAATTTTTCTCGAAATCCGATCCAAGAATTTTTTCGAAATTTTGAACATTTATTATACGATTAAATATGTATATAAAAGTTTTCTAACGGTTTTAGGTAAATCTTTTGTGAAGGGCACTTTATACCTGTCAATTTTCGGTTTTTGAATTTTTCTCAAAATTTGCTACAAGAATTTATTTTAAATTTAGAATATATATTCTACTATTGAATTAGTATGAAATAAACTTTTCTATGGTTTTTTGCAAAATCTTCTGTGAAAGGCACTTTGTATCATTTTTCGATTTTTTGAATTTTTCCCGAAATTTGCTCCAAGAATTTTTATAAAATTTTGAGTACCTATTATACATTAGATATAATATATAAAAAAGTTTTGTAACGTTTTTGGCTAAATCTACTGTGAGGAGTACTTTATAGGTACTTGTCGTTTTTCGGTTTGTTGCTTAAATTAACACCTATATATATGAGAAAGTTATCTGATGAACACATCACGATTTTTTTATATAATTTTTATTATGTACGGCTTTATACAACGTAAGCCCTAAACTCTCAAAGGAATTATATCATAATATACAGCTACTGGGATTCGTAGGCAGGTATATCATGGCGGTGATGAGATCTAGTTTATGGAAAATATTGTTTATATTTATTAACATGTAGTAGAGATGTAAAAGTTTAAATTTTTTAAATAATTTGCCTCATGAAGTATCCACCAAGGAAGACCATAACTTAATCGCAATAGTACTTAAGCGAAGAAAAACTTAAGTTCACCTTATGTCATCATTCCCAATTACTGGAGTAGCACTTCAGAATAAAGAGAATGAAAATATAGATTTCACATGATCGGAAAAGGAAATTCGATCTTGGAGCCTAAGCTATAAGCGTGTCTAGACGATAGGACACAGTTAAATACATTTTATACTCTTTCCCATCCCCTCGGTAAGGGTAGGTCGGGGTGTTTAAATGTTTTCCTGAGTTATAATTAAACGTACTGAGTACTTCTAACGATTCGGAAAATACGTGGGACTGGAAATCTCAACGTATGTTCCACCCCTATTTTTCACCACTTCTAAATTTGAAAAAGATTTGCCGATATTTGATGATGACAACGCGATACTGACATTTTTAAGGTAAAATTGCTGTATTTGCCTCCAACATATTTTGAACGCAAACATTTGTCCTCGTTTTACTGTAAATTACGTTATATAATCTCGTAATCTCCCTGCCAATTCCAATATTTATCCAACGCCGAATGTATGGAGCTGTTCACAGGCAGTTAACTCCGTGTTAAACGCGCCCCCCGAAAAATCCCCTTCGACGTAAACCCCTTTATAACTAATCTATCAACGACTCGAGTTACGACACGCCCGGAACATCGTAAACCGAGCTCCTAATTATCGACTAACGAAGCCGATATTATGGCGACGCAAACAAAGTACCGCGTAACGGCGCTTTTCTTTTTATCGCCAGACGGCGGGGGTGGGCGAGAGGTGCCGATCGAAAAAGCGAGTGCCCGAAATTTACTAGTTCCGCAATCTCTTATCGGATCTGCCATCGTTAATTTCACTGGAAACTTCAGCTATTAAAGTTGAGTTCCATTCGATAAGAGAGAGAGAGAGGGGACTCGGCGACTAATTCATGCGAGAGAGAAATCATTATGCGGAAAGCGAAAGGCGCGGGGTGGGGGAGGGAGGAGCGAATCGACACGCGAGGACTTGCCGCGGAATTGTTATCAAATAATATGCCGCAGTGATATTAAAAAACAATCATTGTTTTATACAATACGTTCCCTGTAGATCTGAAATAATGGAGAAGACTAGGCTCCTTCGTCAAAATCGCGAAGAGTACAAGTGCGGCTTAGTTGCAGTTGTAGTGTGCATCGAATTTTTAAACATTAATCTAAACGCTATATTTTCTATAAGTGGGTACCTACCACAGACCATTAATATAACTAGACCTGGTGTTCCCATTAGAAACTGATGTTTGTTTACATGCCAACATAGCCCATAGGCGCGGTGTAAAGGGGAAAGGAAATATGGCCGCCGTTGACGAATTTTGACAGCGTACAAAATAGCTATCCATGAGCGTATCAATAATAAGCAAAATACCGGACGAGGACATTTAAAAACTACCATTTCCTATATAATTGTTAATAAAATTACCTCTTAACAACGAACAATAACTTTTAAAGTCACATATGTAAGAAATATACCTATTATAGGAATTCAAATTTTAATAATCATCTTCTGGAATCCGTTGTACTAAGCAGTTTAAATAATGGACATCTTTCATAATTGCATGCATAAATCCCTTAAGTCTCTTAAATACGTGTTAAAATTTGCATTCATCCTATTTAGAAATTCCAGATATATTTCAGAATAACGAGGTAGTCTTATGTTGATTCCGTGGTTTCTGGTAAACAAACTACTATTGACAATTCCTCAATAACAAATAAATTTCAATTTGAAAATGTACTATTTTGAATTAAATTTGTGCTCATATCAATATTTTTTTATTTAATTCTTTCCTCCCAATAGCGGACACCTCCTTATAACGGACAAAATTGTGGTTCCCGTGACTGTCCACTGTAATTTGTTTCTGTATGAAGAACATTGTTGAAAATATGCAATATTTTAAATAATACATGACAATTAAGCACTTTAACTTAATGGATTTAGAATGCGATTATACTTTTTTCCCAACAAGATAGATGCATATTAATCAGCTTATCATCAACAGAGGAATTTTTCATGTACCGGAGGTGAAACATTCGCAGTTATCGTTAGCAGTATACCTGCATTTTTACCTGTTTTTGTATAATTTTGAAGGGGCCACCCTGTTTAGTGGTGTGAAAACAAAAGGTCCGAATGCGAAGAAGTAGAAGAAGGTAAGAGATAAGCAGAAATCCGGCCAAGAGGATTTTTCCAGAACAACGGGGTCACTTGTTACAAATTGCCCTGCGTATCCCTATTAGTTATAATAATTCTCGTTACTATTAATCCTACCCATAAATAACATTATTTCAACGAAAAATACAGTAATTATTGGTACTCCATTATCCTAAATGATATTGTTACCTCCACATCTATGACCTTGACGTTCATCTCAGTAATATGCGTCACTCTTGTTTGGAAAAGGATAATAGACTGGATTGGACTAGATCATGAACTCTTTAAATGACAAATTTCTCAATATATCCCATTGCAAATCTTTAGATTTTGAGTCAAAATTATTAAAATTGGCTCATATACAATGGACCTAACTTACCAACTAACAATTGTGTTTTCATTTGGAATAAATGTAATTCAGTTAATGCTAGTCCAGTCATCAGCGGTAAAAAACTTAAAAACCGTAGAATTTTGGGAATCAACGTCTATTTTGATGACAATTTGGACTTAAGCGCTACTTAACCTCTTCTTCAAAGTTGGACATGTGCCAAAGTGTGATTTTTATTAAAGTTTTAATGAATTTCTTGTAGATTTCTTGACATTCTCGAACAATTATTTATGATACTTAATGGTTTATAATGAATAAGGCAAATGCAACCCTTGTAAATCATCCCGTGAGGGTAACAATTTTCAAAATTAGTTTTAAATATATTTTTTGTACTTTAAAATTATGGAAAATTGCAGTATATTAAACTGGAATCATTGTACTTCATATAAATGACAGTGTTATTCTCCGAGACACTTCAACCCTTACAAATCATCCCCTAAGAGTATCAATTTTAAAAATCAATCTCAACGATTTTTTTTTAAATTAAAAATGATTTCAAAGTGCATTTATACTGATTTGAGAATATTTCAGTAATGATATAAAATTTGTTGTTCCTTAAACACTTCAACCCTTATAAAAATCACCCCTTTCGACCAAAAATATAAAAATAGCGGTCATAGCAAAAACGGTTAAAAATATTCGTTTTTCAATGAAAATGTGTAATTTCAATCATGAATAACTCGAAAAATATCAACTTTACAAAAAAAACTTTATAGAAGAAAATTTGCTTAGAATTGGTCAATATATCGATTTCCTGGTTTATTTTGGTTAAAAAGTTTTTACCCCTTAGATTAGATGGCTTCCACCCCTAGGGAAAAAGCACATTTCGGCACAAGTCCAACTTTGAAAAAGGTTATAAATACTACCTAAATCCCAATTTTCAAAGAAATAGACCTTGTTTCCAAAAATTCCACTCGAAAATGGCTGATGACTGAACTTGACTAATCACAAAAATGCTAATTTCTAATTTGACTTCGTCCACTGAACAAATAACCCGCCTCCTTCATTCTTTACTTAATTATTTTTAAGTTTGTTACGTAATTTTTGAAGGAATAAACGAATAATTTTTCCTAAAGCTCTGTTTTCTTCCCCGTAACCAAAATAATAAACTTGGCAAATCGCTTCACAGCTCCTCGGGGAATATCTTACCAGCCCTTCCATAGAAAACGCTCGTTTTAACTGAGTTATCAATAATTTAACTGATTAACGTTAATGCGATAATTACGTGGTCCCGATCGATGGGGAGCACATTCAGATTGTAAAACCGCCAAGCAGTGGGTTGAATTTATAGGTAACTAGGAAAACCCCAACAGCTGTTAATAGACATAAATACTAGTTATGGCTCTTGCTAGTTCAACGTGTTTGAAAATGTACTAAATTCGTACTATACGCTTTACACGGCAATGAACTCGATGGAGGATGTGTAATGTGATGATGACAACGCGGCGGTTCGTTTAACTCTACCTTCCTAATGGAAGTTTTGTAATGTTCTGTGTAATATAGTGATTCTGTAAAAGTGATAAAAGTGAACTGTGAAGGTAGAAAAACGAGATTTTGATTTTCAATGATGGGCTGATTTGTAAAGATACCGAAAATCAAATTTATTTAGTCAATATTAGTTGGAAATACATAATTTTTAGTAAAATATAAACATACAAACAGAGCCATTAGTCACATGACTTCGAAAACACTGCGTGACGTCACTGCTCATCACACTACCGCCTATATATCCCGATGTGCGAGTATCAATCACTTCTTCGGCATGCTTTCATTTCTTGAAATGTAAACGAACAATTTGTTACTTGTTTTAATTGATGGTAATAAACACCACAAAATTTTGCGATCATTTAGATGGTTTTTGTTAATAAAACATACCAATCAAGTTAGGAAAATATTATAACAAAGAAATCACGAAATTTAGAGTGATATTATTATTACTTTATTTACTATTATTTTTTATTATTTCGAGTTTTGAGACGAGATGAGATTACATGATGAAATTTTGATACGGGACCAGATGTAATTTTGTAGTTTGTGTGGTAATTTATGTAATTAATATACGTTGCTATAACAGCTTTACAAAATTACAAAGCACATATCTTAGGTGTTTAAGTGAATTAAGTAAAGCACATACTTCCCATTCCCCTTTGGTAGAAAGAATTTTATTTTGCGGCTAATATTATTTGGGAAAAAATATATAAAGAGTACAACGATCAACAATGTACATTGCATTTTAATAGACTAATACAATTTTCAGCTAAATCGTCGAAAGCCATATTACTCAAGTTAAAGTAGAAACAATTTTGGGTTAGATTCGGTTTATCTGCACTCAGAACATTAAAAAACTCTCTCGAAATTGATGATTTATTTAGTTAGCAGTCCAATTTCTAAAATAATTTTAAGTTTATAAGAAAAAAAAAATCGAATAAGCTCCCATATTCAGTACACGTCCGAAATGTGGATATAACTTAGTACCTTAGTGTGTTCCTTGTTGAAGAAGTTAAGGCGAAGTTGCAGTTATAAAAGTATAAATTAGTTAAGACGTTGTGGGTATTTCTAACTTACTTCAAAATTCTAGAGAGAGTATTAAATAACAAACTCGGAGCGATCGGTCGCAGCAACGAACGTGCCACTCCATTTGTAAAAAAATTTCCCAAATGTAAAGTTCGTTTTTTTTCAATTTCTTGTTTTTAGTTTAATCAAAATATGTTCATCTTCCAATCATTCAAATGAAAGCTTCTGTTAAGGTGTCAATCATCGAAAATGATAGTTTAGTTATTAATTTATTACTAATGTGAAATAGAATCTTCTCAAGATTTTGTTCCTTCAGCAACGGCTGAAAAATTAGATTACTCCAAATTTTCTTCTATTTTTTCTAGATTATTAACTTCGTTATTTCTGTTGGATTAATTTTGAAAACAAAAAGGTTTTGGTGTAAATCTGCAGTTATATAACATTTCCTCAATTTGAAATTAAAATATTTTCTTCTAATTTCACATTAGGTACAACTTTTTTTTGATAACAATAGTTAGAGATTTTATTTGTTTCAAAGGTAAAATCTGTTTCTCTAATTTATGTAAAAAAATTTAATTTACTGATTGTTTAAAAGCCTCTTTCACTATCAACTGAGAAATGTAAATTCAAATTTACAGATTTTAAATTTCATAGCAAACTTATTAATTTAACTTCTTCGGATTTGTATTCTTCTGATTACAATTGTTTAAACTTAGGGTTGAAATTTGATCTTCCGTTATCTCGTAATGCAACCGAGAAACGTGAAAACTTAAATAAAGTTTATCCCGGATTTAATTTACATTCTTCAATATATTTAAGCACTTCTTCGGTATCTTCAGATATTACAATTATTAAGAAAACTTTTTAATCACCCAGAATGGCCTTCATTGCGAGTTTTCGGAGTTTAAGATTGGTTTACCTCTATTCGTTTAGATTGACCGGGCGCCAGAAATGGCCTTCATTACGAGATTTCGGCGTTCGAGATTGGTTTACCTTTACTGGTTTGGATTGCCCGGGCGCCAGATTTTAAAGGCTTCACTCCCTAAAGCCACGGGGGAAGTTTGACATTCAGGACATTTGCAGGGTATTCATGAGAATAAAACGCAGAAGATGGTAAATAAATAACAGTTTATTTTCGGTAGATCTAACTGAAACGTTTGCATTAACCTGAATCTGTACAGTCAATACAAAAATAATTTTATTATTCTGCGGAAAATTGTACATTTAATAAAGCATCAAATTAGCAAGAGTTGCTAAGTATATTAAAGCGGAAATTTGCTGGTAGGTGTAAGCAAAGCAAGAGAGTGGTGCGGGCATCAACTAACACTTAGGATATTTATATTAAATCGGTGGTCATAATTAAACTATTGACACCATCATTTTACAACATTAAATTTATTTATAAAAGTATATGAACAAGGGAGAATTAACTGGGTGGAAGGATACGTTACCTTAATTTTACAGAGATCGTAGAATTTTTCACTATATCCCCTTGTATTTGTTCGAGAAGAGTACTAATAGTTAGGAGAGGGTCGGAAAACTCGCGTTAATACGTCGCTAAAGTCGGAAAACCCGCGATTTTATCTTTGGATCGCGAATTTCATTGACAGCGAACCTACCAACAAAGTGCACAGTCGGAAAATGTGCGATCTTAATTCGCGAATGTCGGAAAATACGCGATTTTATTCACGGAACGAAAATTTAATTGACAGCAATCCTATTAACACTGTGTGGTCGGAAAATGCGCCACAATAAGTCGCTAAGGTCGGAAAATTCGCGGTTTTATCGGTGGATCTTAAATTTAATTGACGACTATTCTGCTGAAACGTTGTGGTCGGAAAATGCGCTACGTAAGTCGCGAAGGTCGAAAAATTTAATATAAATTTACATTCAATTAATTAAGTTCGTGAACTTCAGGTAACTTATTCAATATCATAGTTGCGAGGACTCTTAGACATTACCCCATCCAAATGAAACAACCATCAGTAGGTCGATTGTAATTTAATTACGAGACATGTTTCGAGCAACTAGTGCCCATCATCAGTCCTTTGCCTGTGAGTAAATTGAGATGTAACATTGAAGGGATGTGGAAAATAAATGTACTTACAAATAAAAGGTAGCCTCATGTCAAGAAACAAGTTAAAACAGTTAAAAAAGTAAAAAAAGTTAAAAACGCAAACAGTAACTTCACAATTGTACACGATCAAAGCCTAAGCGTAGTAATGTTGCCCTAAACTGAGCCCCCAATGGCTCCGGCCTCTCAAAAAAACGAAATCGGTGGGAAAAAAGGAATACAAAGCCAAAAACCGTCCCTATACTGCCATCTATCGGGAAAACCTAACCTGTAGTGGAGAGACCATGTGTGGAATGGTTCAGTCGTTGGTACTGTGACCTAGTACTTCACTACTGCTATACCAAGATGTTATTCAATATTGTTACGTTTATTTCTAATTTATTTACACTATCCTAATTACTATACTACACACTACTTAATTTATCTTAACTATTTCCTAACTAATTAATTTATATCACTCTTAATGTTAATTTATTTCACTGGTCCGTTTTTCACTTTATTTATTCACTCGCGGCTTCACGTCTAATCTAATCTCTCCGACCGCAAGCCCGCTTATATACACCTCAATTGTATTCGCGATAGTTCCTGAAATAACTCGAACCTTCTTTTTTTATGTAGAAACGTCCAGAAGGTCATCAATTTGTCTTCCTTAATAAGATGTTGCCGGGACTCAATTAAGCAGCGGCGTTCCTTTGAGGAAAGCCGTCGTCCGATAATAGTAAACACGTCTCGCGCTGCTGTTTACATTTCGCGTTAAAATATAATAATTTGCATGAGATCTTCAAGATCTGTTTATTTTGCATTTGTAATAATACTAGTTGCAGGATTTATAGATTTATAAATTTTAAATTTTATTTGAACCAACTGAGGAATATTGAATTTAAACAAGTTATTTTAGAATAGTTGTCGGTCTATTCGGTGCATATTTATGGGAATGAAGTAGGTAATCTTTCCAATTATTAGTTTCAATATTGAGTTGTCCCAAATAGTTTATGTTATAATGTATAAGTGTGTTAGATTGGATTAACTTGGATTACAGTTTTATTTCTAGTATTTTAAATTTGAATTTAATCAGTTAAATTATCATCATTAGAACATTTCTTGTTTCTGCTGATTGTGGCGCACTGTCCGATCAGTATGTGTTAACAATCTTAATTTTGATCAAATTTAGGTCTGATATTATTGGTTTAATTTTTTTTTACAAAATATTTTTAATTGTGGTGAAATTCGTACATATAGTTTACAGAAAAGATGCCTTCGAGACACAGATCTCTAAATGAAAATTTTGGCGGAATTTTCATTTAATATGGAGAGGCTCTCGTGTCATATAGTGTAAATGTTAGGATTTGAATTGAACGTTAATTACTCATATTTCATAACTTTCATTAAATTTTCATATTATACCCAGAACATTTTAAAGCAGTTAGTGATATTAACTTTGGTCGAAATTTCCTGTTGTTTTCCCCGCGGTTCTGACGTCATCCATCTATTTTTAAATGTTAATTCAGTCGCGAGACCGAGAAAGCGCGTCGCATGTTAAATCCTCATCAAGCGGCCCGACCAAAAAGAAACTGGATTAAATATTGTTTAAAAAGCATTCCCCTTATCTTATTTCCATTGTAATCAAATCCTTAAAGTAGTACCCGCAACGAGAAACGTGGAAGTTTACAATTCCGGAGGAACACAGTAAAGCTGTTACCGAGGGAAATGAACCTGATCACATTCCGCGATACTCGCTGCTTACCCTTACCTCCCGCCGCATTCCACTTTCGCACGACGCCGCTGCGGGGAAATCGGGTTAGTCCGACGTCGCGGGCGGCGCTCCTGCCGGGAATTGTACTTTTTATCTTTTCGCTCTATCGCTAACGACGGCGTACGAGAATCTCCGACCTCCCGGTTGAGATCGAGAAGCGATCCCGATGCTCGCACGGGAAGGCTCTCCTGCCGTTCCGAGGTAAATGGAAAATTCTTAATCGAATCCCGTAATGTGGACGCGACTAATTGCTAATTGGATGTCTCGCGCACTGATGGTTAGTTGGGGGATAGGCTTTCCGTTGATTAAATTAATTCGACCGTCGGCGTTGCGTTCCGACGAGAGAGAGAAAGAGAGAGAGTACAATGTACCTGATGAGGCTTACCTATCCTCTCTAATTTACCAAGATGATGCTGTGACCGGTTTATATGAAAATATATCTTCTCCTTCTTCTGTACTTCAAGGATTAGGCTTGCAACCTTTTCCGTTCTCATATTTTCCATCTTCTTATCAGCCTACATCTCTTCTTCATATAGCAGGACCAGATTACAATTACCGCTGATTGATCAATTTTCCGAACTTCACGAATTATATTCGTGAATTTCCCGACCGCCATGCAGTAGTGTGACTATTACCGACCCATTACTGGTACCGCTGATTGATCCATTTTCCGAGCCTCTCGAATTAGAGTCGCTAATTTTCAGACCGTTCCTATTAGTAGTACCGCTGATTGATTAATTTTCCGAACATCGCGAAATAAAATCGTAATTTTCCCGATCGCTCCGTAATAGTGTGACCATTAGCGACCGATTAATAGTGCCGCAGATTTTCCAAACAACGCAAAGGATTGCGAATTTTCCGACCATCACGCACTAGTGGGACCATTACAGATTGATTACAAGTACCGCTGATGGATCTGCGAATTTTCCGAGCATAGTGAATTAGAATTGTCAATTTCCCGACCGCCCCGCACTAATGGGACGATTACCGACCCATTACTGGTACCGCTGATTGATCCATTTTCCGAAACTCTCGAAATACAATCGCGAATTTTCCGACCATCATGCAGTAGTGCGGTCATTACCGACCTGGTACCACTGATTGATCAATTTTCCGAACCTCGCGAAACAGAATTACAAATTTCCCGACTGCTCTGTGGTAGTATGACCATTAGCGACCGATTAATAGTACCGCAAATTTTCCAAACAGCGTGAAGGATTGTAAATTTTCCGACCATCACTCACTAGTGTGAGCATTGCAGATCGATTATAAGTACCGCTGATGTATCTGGAAATTTTCCGAGCCTCGCGAATTAGAATCGTGAATTTCCCGGCCGTGGGACGATTACCGACTCATTGCTAGTACCGCTGAATGATCCATTTTCCGAACCTCTCGAGATACAATCGCGAATTTTCCGACCGTCATGCAGTAGTGCGGTCATTACCGACCTGGTACCGCTGATTGATTAATTTTCCGAACCTCGCGAAACAGAATTACTGTCTGTAGTGTACTGCTTGTTTGACTAACCTATCATCGTTCAGTTCCTTCAATATCGCCGTTGCCTACGAAAAGTATAACTCTGAAAAACGCGGCGAAGAGTATAACTTTTAATAAAAGCGGCGAAAACGATTACTTCTAATTGTATGCTCGGGAAAAGTATGACTTTTAGTAATGCGTCATCGAATAAAATTACTCTTTGACGTGTGTCGTGTTCGATCGACATGATCCACTGATTGTTTTTGAGTTTTAATATTTTCAGGTAAATTCCAAGGCCGAAATTTTAAACCAGATGTTTTGACGAACTCCAAGTTATTCGGGATTACTACCTACAGAAGGTTAAACTGGCCGCGGGATGCCCTTAATCACTTTCAATGAATAGAGTACCTTTATTTGGAAAAACCCTATGATAACTGAATTTCTGAAATAATCATTCCTTTCTTGAAAAAACCATAAAAATCCGCTTTTAGAAAATAAAGTGTCCGCGATTTGTGAAAAAATGTGTCCGTACATAGAGGTGTCCCTATTCGAGAGTGTCCGGACTAGAGAGGTGATGTTTATAAGATATCTTATGGGAAAAATCGGAAACAAGATAAATGTGTCCGTTTATAGAGGTGTCCTGATTATGGGAGTGTCCGCGAGAGGATGTTTCACGTATTATGAAAATTTGGTAATGGGATTCAATGTTTTAAAACAAGTTTTTAGGTGAATTTCGAGGGAAATTCGAAAAACGACAGAAGTAGAGTGCCTTTCAGGAACGATTATCACGACAAAGTTTTCAAAAAAATATTGGTGTGAATTTTGGGAAAATTTCCAAAATCGAAAAAATAACAAATGTAAAATGCCCTTTAGAGAAGACTTAGTGAAATATGGTATAAAGCTATATTACATATATTGGACAGTGGAATAAATACAAAATGCTTAAGAAATCATGGAGTAATTTCCAGCAACTAAATATTCTGCGCCTTCATTCTGCCCCATTTTAATGCCAAATTTATTGAGAGGTTTTGGTGTCTAGAGTCTAAAGTCTAGATTCAAAGTCAAAAACGTTTATGATTGTTAATTTCTAATACCAATGTACCAAAGGCACATACATACATCTAAACATGCATTTTTCAAAAATATGTTTTTTGGACTACAACTTATATAAAAATGCTAACAACTCAAATAAAAAACATCGACCCAATGCTTCCCATCCATGACTGCTTCATATGAGAAGGTAAATAAATATAAAACAATCTTATTTTCTAAACGGTGTAAAATTAGCCACATCCACAAATTGTGTAGTCCTGGAGAATCTTTTTAATCTAAAAATTTCTACTAAAACCTTTTTCAGCAAGATTGTTTGTTAATAGACAATTGTATCAGACACCATTTACCTCACTAACTATAGTGTCGGGGTTGATAAATGGGATGCGAGAGTAAAAGGAAAAAGGACTTTTCTAATTTCACACCGGTATTTTTTCGACACCTGGTATCTTTAAACCTGTATGTACATTTCAAAATATCTACAGTATGAACTAGCAGAGCGATCCAAATAAAAGACAGGTTCAATACTTCCTTGTATGTTTGGAAATTTATGTAAAAACCGTAACTTTATTATTGCCTAAGTAACTTTTGCGTTTACTTACAATCTACTTGAGCGTTTTCGTTTCCACGCTCCCTTTTCGAAACTAATAATTCAATACTTCGCTACGCCCAACCTAATACCTTCGGCGCTGCGCCTCAAACGCCCACCTACGTAAATCCATAAACTTGTTCGCAAGTAATAAAAACAAATTGGTCGCAAGGTGAGAACCTACCCTCCTTTGTTATCGCCGCCGATAAACCCCCCTTCCTCACGTATCACCCCTGTATATTTACCAGAAACCCTTACATCTTGAAAGTATCGTGAAAGTATCGATGTATCCCACATTCCGCACGAGAGGACTCATATTGAAAACATAACTTCTCGGCGGAGAGCTCACACTATTTGTCAAGAGACGTGTTCCCCTCGACTTGTTGATTTCCTCGATTTTATCTTACCGTCGAGATATATCGGAATAAATGCGACATCAATTTTTTTCTACGGCGCGCAAGGATGACAGGGAAAAAATGATGTATTCATCACGCGAGCCGGAGTAGCTGGAAAGCCCACTGACCGGGAAAAGGGAGAACGGAAAATCAATCCCACCTGAATGTGACGCGACACGAGGCGTTTACCTTTCCCGAAGAGTTATTGTTACGTCTGCGAACTGGGAACGTGGCGCTCCGACGAGGGAAATTCTTATTACGTGTGCACGCTAAGTGCGGGGAAAATGACTGGGAAGTGAAAATTCGTCGCGGAAATCTACCGTTGGCGGTGTATTGAAATTCACTTCGTTGCACATTGAACAATTCACTGGAAGTAAAAGGATTCCCAGGACTTTGTAACTACTAGTACCTACTCGTATATAGTTATCAAATGTGACTAACTATAAATAAGATTAGTTAATAAGGCGAAAGGTATTCGACTTCCTGAAGTGATGAATTTAATATGCAACTGATTCAACTGTCGCATTTTGGATTAAAAGTTCAATTTTATTTCTGGAATTCATTACATTTTTGGTAAATTTTTGGAATTTGGTTGAATGGACATTACATCATTAGGTATCAAATTTTTTATTTCTGGAAAATTAACTTACTTTTCCTGGAAGCCTGATTCACTTATCACTCGCTTAGTTAAAATACCAGTTTCTGGGAATATAACACTAGAATATTAGTTCTTTGGATATATGTCACTCTAAATGTTCCCAGATAGTCAAAAACTGACTTTTGTGAACAATACTTAATACAGTTTAACTTCAAATTCATTTATCAGATAGTTAGTTGTAAAGTCTAGCTTTTGGAAAATTAACTGTAATATTAGTTAATAGAGGAAAAAAAAATCCGGAAAGTGACTAAGGTGCCTATAATTTTGTTTGTAGTCTACTGAGTTAGATGGAAAAGTCACATTGTGGATTAACAGCTTAAACTAATTCTTGATAATTAACTAAAATTTATTGAAATTTTGGAACATTCATTCAATTTGGTTCTATAAATATATTTATGGATCAGATTTCTAATTAAATTGTGGAGAGTTCAACGGACTTTTCGAAAACTACTGAGGTTCAAAAACTTCAGATTCATTATCAGTCGCTTAGTTAAAATGTCATTTTTTGACAATTAACTTACTTTACTAAACGACTAGGCTACCTATAATTTTGTATGGAATCTACTGAATTAGATCTAAAAGTCAAATTGTGGATTAATAGTTTAAATGATGTCTTGATAATTCACTAAAATTTATTAGAATTTTGGATCATTCGTTAAATTTGGTTCTAAAGATATATTTATAGATTAGATTTTTAATTTTGTTGTGAAGAGTTCAACAGACTTTTCGAAAAAAAACTAGGGTTAGTACAAACTTCAGGTTCCTTATCAGTCGTTTAGTTAAAATGTCGTTTTCATATAATTAACTTACTTTACTAAGTGACTAGGGTACCTCTAATTTTGTTTGTGGTCTACTGAGTTGGATGTAAAAGTCACATTGCGGATTAATAGCTTAAGTGATGTTTTGATAATTGACTAAAATTTAATAGAAATTTTGAAAATTTATTTCATTTCGTTCCAAAAATGTATGTAGGTATCACATTTATAATTAAGTTTTGGAGAGTTCAACAGACTTTTCGAAAATTACTGAGATTTGTACAAACTTCAGGTTCATTATCAGTCGCTTAGATAAAATGTCATTTTCTGACAATTAGCTTACTTGACAACTAATTAACTATTTCCTTCTCGGACTAAAAACAATATAAATATTTCCAGGAAATCAGGAAATCTTATAAATTTCATTTGATTTGTGTAAAAAAAAACTAAAATTGTTTTAAGCTTCACATTTATTGATCACGTACTTTGTTTAGAGTTCAGTTTTTGACTAATTAACTGTAATATTAGTTAACGGTGGAAAAATGCTAATTTAAAAAAGTCAGTAGAATTCATGAGATTTTTTGTAATCTACTGAATTAGATGAAAAATCACATTTTCCATTAAAAAAAGTTTATTTGATGATATAACTGAATAGGGTTTATTTGATTTTTGGATCATTTATCAAATTCCGTGAAAAAAACAATTTTGTTGATAAAATTTTTCATCAAATTGTGAGGAGTTCAATAGTCTTCCGAAAACTACCTATTTACTGTAAACTTCAGATTTCTTACCGGTCGCATAGTTAAAATATGTTTTTTCTGGAAATTAACTATAATTTAGTTTATTGTACATAAAGCTAAATGAATGTTTCCAGACAATTGTATACATTTCATCTAACTTTTATAAGAAATACTCCAATTTGTTCAAACTTGAGATTTATTGATCAGATACATGGTTCAAAATTCAGTTTTTGACGAAAATTAATATTAGTAAATAAGGGAAAACTCAAAATTTCTAAAAAGATGACCACAAATTATAAGATGTTTTTGTAGCCTACTGAATTACATGGAAAATCCCATTATCAGTTAAGAGTTTAATTAACTTATGAATTAGATAGATTTCAGTAGGTTTTGGGAACATTTAATGAATTTGGTTCAAAAAACAAATTCATGGATCAGAATTCGGATTAATTTGTGGGGTGTTCTCTAGACTATTTTAAAAACTACGAAAATTAGTATAAATTTAAAATTCCTTATCACTTCATTTAAAATGTTAATTTTTGTAAATTTACTAAAATATTAGTTTCTTGGACAAAAACTGTAGGATTAATTCTGGATAGATGTTTAATTTACTTTTATAAAATAAAACGAAAATTGGTTTAAACTTCAGATTTATGGATCAAATTGGAAGTTGTAATTCTTGGAAATTAACTGGACAGTTAGTTAATAGGACAAAATTCTTTCAATGTCTGATAGAGAAACTGAAATACATACATACTCCAATTTACCACTAGTTTATTAAACTGCATTTAAATTAAGTGACAAATTTACATTTTGCGTTGAGAGTTCAATTAATTTCCAAATAACTGACTAAAGTTAGTTAGTTTCTTAAGACATCTATTGGATTTTGGTGAGAACACTGCCGTATGGATTGTATTATTGAGAAAACGATATGATAAGCTTAAAATCATATACATAAATGGTTTTGGATATTTCAATGTACATATTTCAAATAACATTAAAAAGTACTGCAATTAGTTTCAAATTAAGATTTTTGAATTATATACATGGATTGAGGAAATTTTGGAAAATTTAAACTAGACATTTTTTAAATTTTTGAAAGAGCGACTAGAATATTTAAGATATCTTTCGTATCATATCGGATTAGAGGAAAACGCCATAATTTGGATAAAACCTCAATTGATCTGTGGATAAGAGTTTATTAGATTTTCGGAACATGTAATAAAGTTTGCTCAAGTGTCAAATTTGTATATCAGAATTTTCATTATTATATAAGTTGTACGAATTCCTGGAAAATTGACTAGAGTTCAGCAGACTTTTCCGAAAACTTCATGAAAGCCACTTTTACTTATCAGTCTCATAGTTAAAATGTCAGTTTCTGGACAATAACTAGAATAGTAGTTCCTTGTTCAAAAACTATGTGAATGCTTTTGGGTAATTAAATATTTTTTGATCGATTTTTGAGAATAAAACTGAAATTCTTTTACAGTACAGATTTGTGAAGCAGGTATTTAGTTAACAGTGCACTGCCTGGAAAATTAATTGGAAAGGTAATTAATCAGACAAAAGTTGGTAAAAGCCTAATAGAGAGTAACTAGTTGACTAACTAAGTAGTAAGTAACTAAGAGTAATTAAGACTAGTAGTAACAAGTCTTAGTAAAAATCTAAGTGAGTAATATGTAAGTTTGTTCTTGTTGTAATCAACTGGATGACTGAAAGTAACATTTCGGGTTAAAAGTTCAGATTCTGAAAAACTAAAAATTCATTACAGTTTAACTTTTGAATTTAAGTTAAAACCAAGATTCCTACATCATCAGCTTATTTTAAATCTGGGAATAAACTTATCAATTAATATTTTTGAAAATCACTTCAATATTTTTGGATTATCGACTTCATTCAATTGGCATTTTGGAGGAAAATGACCCAAGCCCAGATTAACTCATCGAATGCGTAGTCAAATTTCATTTTCTCAAATATTAACTGGAAAACTAGTTAACAGGCATAAATTACATCGAATTTTGAAATAGTAAGAAATATAATAGGTAAAATCGTAATTTGTACACTTTGGTTTATTCCTTTTTTATTAACTAAATCTGTCTTCATTTTATTCTGCGCTAAACACGCATAATTGTTACCTACCGCCACTCTTCGGACATTTGAGACCAATCAATATTCATTATTTTTTTTTAATTGGACGCCCGGGTATATACTTCATCGATAAAGTTAAATAAAGTTCTTTATTTCCCCACAATCATTTAATAGATCTATAACGATTGCTGTTAAAGTTGATATTGTGTCTAATATTGTCTGACACTAACGAAGCTACCTGTTTGAATTGAAATCTACCATCACATGTATATTTATTTTACTACCTAGTTTATTATTTATTTACTTTTATGTTAAATTTAGAAATAATTCTGTGAATTCGAGAGACTATGATTTCGACCCGAAGTACAAAAATAAAACGTTTTAAAACAACCTCGCTTCAATAACGCAATGTACGTATTAACGTACAAAATCAATATTAAACCAATCCATTTGTACGGAACTTTCATGGATACGTCGCGGACGATGTAATCGTTAATTTTTGATGTAGGTTCACAGTGTTAAACGTGCCAGATTTCGTTTAGAATACGAGTACATTCTGACAAGGATACCTTTTAAAATATGAAGTGATCGAGGTAACTTCCCTCGTCAATCTCTCTCTGACCTTTTTTATCTGGTTCCGTTCGCTTTGCCGCGAGATATTCGTTTTTTGGAAAATCTCTCATTTTTGCACTATGTAGTCACTTTGAGGACAGTGTGTAAAGAGCATTGATGATAACCGTACAAACACTTTCATGTTTATAGGTACTGTGTTGTGTGTTCATATACTCGTTTTCGATTATTAAAAGAAAACTGGGAACATTTTTATAAGAAAATTGTTTTCCAAATATTTATTATTCAAAATCCGTTTTTCGTTCCCCATTGAACCTGTGTGTATTTTCCCGGGAACAAATGGAAAAATGACATCTCCAGATGTTTCGCCCGCGAAGACAATTTGCGTATTTAATATTCCGGTATTTATTACGTCCATAGATTCGGGTCACATTGCATTATAACTCCCTAGAGCTTCGCATTCCCATAAATCCTCGCAGTAAATTAAAAGCAGCCCTTGCAGCGGCTACACGATTTGTGCGTGACGTTTTAAAAGCATTTCCAAGTACGTTCCATGCTATGGAATTGTATGATTTTTTTTGGGCACCCTTATTATCTTACATTGTTCTGAACAATATCCATGGAAAATTGTGAATTTAATTGGGTTGCGTCAAACGAAAGCAATGTTCGAATTATATCATGCGATCATGGATATATATATATATATATATATATATATATATTAAAAAGCTAGATGGGAGTTTCAAGGATAGACTTTTTATGTTTGTGTAAACGTGATAGAGATCGATCTTGTGTCGTCTCGAAATTCTGGACATAGTTGGAGATTTTGGTCAATTATGGTCTTGTCTCGAAATATCTCGAAAGTCTCGATTTTCAGTTTTATTAGGGCGCAGTTTTATAATTGCTATTATTTGGTTTTGTTCAAGTACGAACTCTTCCAAAAAAGATTCTTGGGGTGAGTTTTAGGGGTGGATTTTACGCATAAAAGTGATATCGGTACCTAAAAAAACGGCAATGTATCAATCGGACTACATCCCCATATTCTGTTATAAATATTTAATAGTAGAATATATTGTAATGCGAGAAGTAAACAACGCGACACATGTTTACTCGATCCGAGCGAAGCGGCTACTTCAAAAGAATTACCACGACGCGTAAAAGACAGCTCCATGAATTCTCCCGGATTGTTGTTTACGGAAAGTAATTTAAGACCTTCTGAACATTTCCTACGTAAACATTATTAAAAGAACAATCGGGTTCCTTCCGGAACTAAGCGGAGCAGTACAAATAAATTAAGTAGTGTCTAGTCTAGTGTACAAGTAGCTAAGTGTGTTAAATAAATTAGTGTACAACTAATGTAAATAAATTAGAAAATAAACTTTACAATATAATCAGAGTTTAAAGACATCTCTTCGGGCGAATTTAGAGGAAATGTGGGAAAACAAAAAAAGCAACAAGAATGAAGTGTCGCTCAGAAACGGTTTATACACAAATGTTACTAATCTTTTATTATATACATTCAATAGTGCAATTAATGTGACTAAATATAACGAACTAATATTATGTGGTCAAAATAAAATACTTTTTCTTAAAAGTGAAAGTCATGAAAGTCACCGCGAAAATTGAAATTGGTGCAGTTTAATAGTCGTTCTTATTCGTTGGTTTGGTTAAATATGAAATATTACAAAAATGTGAATCTAAGGGGGTGAGTTAGACGGGCGGATTTTACCCCCTAAAGTGAATATCGGCAGATAAAAAAATGGTAATGTGTACCTTGGACCTGTTTCTCATTTATTAATTTTGGAATATCGAAACATAAAAAGAGTAGAGCGCCATTCAGAAACTATTTAGCAAAAGAACCAAAGATGTTACAAAACTTGAATTTTGAAAATTTATAAGAAAACATTGGAGTGGATTTTGAGGAAACTTCCAAAAATATGTGAATGCCAGTAGTGAAGTGCCCTCAGAGAACTAGTCTCCTGTTTGGTGAAACATGTTATTAAACCGTATTATACACGTTCAAGCTCCTCTTGAATAATGAATAATTGTTCAAAGTTTCGACCAACATATTAAAGTGGATTTTGGGAAAATTTCCAGAAACTGTAAAATGTCAAGTGTAGAGGGCCCTTTAGAAAAACTTTGGCCAAAAGTATTATTAGAGTTTATGAGATATATTCGATAATAGTATGAACGTGCAAAGTTTAGGGGAAAAAATTAAAAATGGAAATGGAAAATGAAATGGATTTTGAGAAAATTTCCAAAAACCAGAAAATGTCAAGTATGAAGGACCTTTTTGAGAAGATTTACCCTAAACGTGTATTAACCTTTGTCATATATATTCGGTAGTAGAATAAATATTAGATATATATTAAAAAAAAATCTGGGAGCAGATTTTAACAAAATTTTTAAAAACCAAGAGATAACAAAGGTAAACTACCCCTTTACCTAATTCGATTGAACGAAGTGTGCTATGATCTCTATAGAGTGGACTGTATATAGATATCTCTCGTAACTCGTGTGTGGCTGCGGAGATAAATCTTGTCTCCAGGTTGTAAGGCTGAAGACGGTCTTGTAGATTGAAGATCAGGGCGTGACGTGATCCCTTTGAAGTTCTTGAAGTTCTTGTAGGCGGAGATCAGGGCGTGACGTGCTTCTCCGGGTTTGGATCTGAGGGCGTATCGTGCAGATCCGGGGTTTTGAGGTTCTAGTAGTTTGGAGAGAGGGCGTGACGTACTCTCCGGGTTGAAGTTTGTTAGGTTTTGGGTTGTCGGGTTAAGTGGCGTGAAGAAAGATCACAACACACTGTCGTTTGAGCATACTAGGGTATACTGGTTTATTACCAAAATTTCACAAGCTTTTATACATCTTCAAATTACATTGGTTAAATGGCAAATTAAGTTTTTTATCTTTCGGCGTCCTAGATTGTAATTTCCCTGACCTAGCTGTGTGCTTGACCTTACGGAGCGCGTTTGTTATCATATTACGAGAACTGGTGTTATGCTTGCGTGACTGATTATTGTTGTAAGATTTTGAAATTATCACTTTGATCCGCGCTCTTTCGTCCACCTAAGCGACTCAGTTGTTTTAATACCCTCTGTAATAGTTATTAATTACTTAATAATTGATTACTTTATCACCAAGCACACTAGATTATTGTTCTAATTAATATTTGATTACTTAATTTGCAAGTGGGAATTTCACCTAAGATGTTTTTAATACCAAGTTGCTCTAATTCCCTATTTAATGGTTATTAATCCCTAATTGATGAATATGTTCCCTAAATTCCTTATTAAATCCCTACAAGATGATTATGTTCCCTAAATCCGTATTTAAATCCCTACAATTCTACTTAACTCTCTTTCATGTTGATTGTAGAGTCAACACCGATTTTAATGAAAAGTTTATTGAAACTTCCTCCTGTAACTCAAAGTCCAAATTCGACGATCAAACCGTTTGGGATTTTTAATATCTGAGCAATACTAATAAATCACAAGCAAATATGCATATAGACATTTTTTCAAAAATTCGTTTTTGGACTCTGGGTAACTCAAATGTCATGATATTAACTCAATTTCAAAAATCGTCCTTATTACAATATTTTCACATATAAGTGTCTTATGAGAGAAAGCACAATGGCGAAGTATCCATTGTACTACTGTCTTATATATTTTTATAAACGTTCGATATTAGAATAAAGGTTCAAAATGTAAAAACAATTGTTCAGACAGATTTTGAGAAAATTTCAAAAAACCAAAAGAATTGAGTGTTTTTCAGAAACGATTTGGCCAAAAATGTTAATGAACGTTATTACCAAATAGAGCGGATTATATGTAAACAAAAAATTGGAAAATATGTACATAAATATGTAACGATTTTCCGAAATATATATAACTATTTGCTAAAGATATATATTAAATTAAAAATTTAGAGGGAGCTTTTCAAATTTCAAACAAGCAATATTTATCATAAATACACCTTTACATTATTATAAAAATGTATGCCTTATACCCTACTTAACATTATAAAAAGAATTAACCACTAAGTGTTTTTCAAAATTTTCTACAGTAAAATTTTGACGCTTATCGGTAAACATGTGGTTATACAAAGAAAAGCTTCTCTCAACCTACCGAGGTTATCGCGGCATGTTTTAATTTCGGCAACAAGATTTCACTGAAACTAGTCTCTACATCAAAATTCCCCTCAAAAGTATTTGAAATATTTTGAATAATTTTGAACCCTTCATTATTTTCCAAAACCTGATTCAAATTGTTCAAAACTATTTTACCAATTTTTCCATTTAATTTTTTGCATTTTCTTTGAAAATTTTCTCTTATTTCAACAGAATCAAGGTTTTTGCCATATAATTAATCTGTTTGCATCAATCCTACACTCTCCACAAAAACGAAATACCAAGAAAGAAATAAGGGACACCTAAGACCCTACTTAACGCACAGTAGTTATACTGTGCTTAACAGTAGGTAAGGTATTGGTTTTAAAAGGAGAATAATAAAAAAACAGTAACAATAGGAGCGATTATTTAAATAAAAAAGATGAAATCATATAATTATATGTAACTATATTTTAAATATGTAAAATATGTAAAAATATGTGAATTACATATATTCCGCTCTTTGGTTATTACACACATTCGATAGTAGAATAAATATTTAAATTTTAGAAGAAAAGTTTTGGGGGAGTTTAAGAAGATTTCCAAAATGCAAAAAAAAATGTTGAATGTAAGGTACCCTTTAGTTAGAGAATATTTAGTTAAAATATTATTATGATTTATTACACATATTCGGTAATTGAAGAAATATTCAAAGTTTGGTAAAAATTATCAAAATGGATTTTGAGGAAATTTCCGAAAACCGGAAAATGACAACTCTAGTGCTCATTGGAGAAAATTTAGCCAAACATGTTATTAAATATTTTTATATATATTCGACAGTGGAATCAATACTAAAAATTGAAAAAAAGTGCTCTGGAAGTAAATTTTGAGAAAATTTTCAAAAACCGGACATTGACATGAATACACACTAGACCTGTGCATCACCAACATAACGGATATTGTTGATACATATTCCTTTAACTTGAAAAGCTGCTTCCGAATAAAGATTGATTAAGAGTGGAGACAGCACATATCCCTGTCGTACTCCTCTTCTAAGTTTTATTAAAACTTAAAAGTCTACCTCTCGCTCATTTCCAGATTGCCTCATTTCTCATTTTCTAAAATAAATCGTTTCGTCACATGTCACCTGAAAAAATCTTTGCCACGGTCAACAAGGTGGTGTTAATAAGGGTGAAATTAATGTCAATTGCTCTAGATATATTAAAAAAATTAATTAAAAATTAAATCGAAATTAAACTAAAATAGGTCCATCAAATGTCACCTTTTTTTTTTTTTTTTTCCTCTAGAAAAAAATGTCACCTGAAAAAATGTTTGCACAGTCGTCTGGGGAGTGTTAATAAGGGTGAGATTACGGTTGATCGCTCTAAATTTTTTTACTAATATTTGTATCACTCTAGTTTTCGTTTCAAAAATTCTTAAATACATCATATCACCATATACCTCTATATGAAGTTTACTCTTGTGGTATATGATCAAATGGTCTATTAGGGTTTTTTTTTAAGGAAAAACAATAGTGATAGATACATACTTAAATAAGAAGCTTAAAGCAATCAACCCTTTCCACTACCCTGAACATCCTGATATGTTTAGGAATTTTGTTAAGTGAAAATAGAGGTGTTAAAAATTTTAATAAGTAAAATAAAGCGTTCATATTTTCACTTTTTACGGCCCTGCATTTTTTTTTTCGAATTGGACATGATGAAATAATATATTTAAGAATTTTTAAAACAAAATTAGAGTATAATAAATTTTAATAAAACTCTTGATATCTACAGCACCCTAGTCGGTAGAGGAGAAAATTTCTTAGACAATAATAATTGGTTACCATAACGTTCAATATAGATTTTGATGAATATTCAGGAACATTCTTGATAATCCCCAAATATAAAATTAACTAATTTTTGATATATCAAAATGAATATTTTGAATATCAAAATATATCAAATTTCCTTCATTATTATGAACATTATCATGGCTCTAAAACTATAAATAAGTATCTCTTATATAACTAAAAAAGTATTACTTACATGTTATCAGTATAAAAAATTTAAGACATGTTTGACATTTGATAACTGTATATCAATTGTTTAAAAAAATTTATTAGAAGGCCATTATTAATAATAGGAACCTTCAAAATTGTGAGTGCTAAACTAGTGTCAAAAAATGTCAAAAAATGAAAAGATGAAATATAAAATCTTTGTTTTGAAACGTGATAGTTTTCATATGTTCAATTTCTTGAATAATTTGTAATATGCTTGAGCAAAGTTTTGAAAATCCTGTTGCCTATTTAATAAATAATAAATTTAAATATTTTTAATAAATTAATAAATTCTAATAAATTTTTTAAACAATTGATATACAGTTATCAAATGTCAAACATGTCAAATTTTTTATCTTGATGACATGTAAGTAATGCTTTTTTAGTTATATAAGAGATACTTAACATATTTATAGTTTTAGAGCCATAATTATGTTCATAATAATGAACGAAACGTCGGCATTTTGATAAATCAAGAATTAGTTATTTTTATATTTGGGGATTATCAAGAACGTTCCTGATTATTCGTCTCAGCTCCCCGAGAACATTCTCCCAGATTTTGATGAATTGTTACAGAATATAGTGAAATTTTAATGGGAAGAGATTTCATCCTTTCTAACTGCTGGACCTCATCTTTCGAGGAAGACATGACAGTTGCTGAGTAATATTATTATATATATTGAAAAAAATAATGAGAAAAATTATTATATAAAAAGGACATGCAATTTTCGAATTAAATCAACGACTTCCCGCGAAGCTTCGGCAGCTCCGATTTCTTCCCTCCTCGAACGGATTCCAATAAAACCTCCCCGGCGTCCCGTCATAAACTCATAAACCGCGAGCCTCTCGCGCCACCGCTTTCCATCTTTTCGAACGGGCGATAACTTTCGGGAATTGCCGTTAATTTTCCGCTCTACCACCCTCGAATAATGCAACGAATTCCAGATCGCGTAATACCCCTCGATTGATTCAAACTTGTCATCTCCCGAACATAACTATCCGCAGCCGATCCACACCCCCATACATAATACATGCGGATCCGATGTCATTCGCACGATCGGCCGGCCGATCCAATTTCGATCACAATATCCTAAAACGTATGATGTCAGCGGCCATCGCTCACTATTACCGAAACGTTTTGCGAGACACATTCGGAAACCCTCACGGTGTCAACTGTAAACCTCTTCTATGGATAAGGGAGAGAGAGGGAAGTGTGTTAGTAGGGAAAGTTTATCGTAACGGTTACCATTTTTTCCATGAGGAGAGTCTCTCTCGATTGAATTAAGGGAACGGATGGAAATGGAATAATATGCTCTCTTCGAGGGTGCTTTTTAGATTCCTACCCTTTCAGTGGAGTTTGAATTTTTTTTATTGTCTTTCACTGTAAATCGACGGAGGCTCTACGATCGAAGACTTTTAACGGAAAACCTGGGACAAAGTATCCTCTGCTGTATTGGAAACACGAAATGTTTTGAAGGGAAAGCACTCGATACTAAAATAAATTTTCCAAAATATATTCTTGCAATTGGCGTGGGTGTCACGCTAAGAGAGAGTTTATTTAAAATTTTGAATTTTATCTTTATTTGTGATTCATTTCAGTCATGTCAGCTTTTGCAAACTTCAACGAGTAGGAAAGTTAATCTTAAGATAAAATCATTTATTGGAAAAACGAAAGCCCTTGATATTGAAATAAATATCCCAAAATGTATTCTTGCAAACGGCGTGGGTGTCACGCTAGGAAAAATTTGATATTTATTTGTAACTCACTTCAGTCATGTCGTTTTGGTATGCTTTTGTATACTTCAAAGAATACAAAAGTTAATCTTAAAATAAAATTTTAGGAACTTCGTAACCTTTTAACTAACCTTCCACACTAACCTGTCGTTAATTTTAACCAAAAGAGTAAATTAAAAATTAGAAGCCATTTGCATTATCATCAAATCAAACTTTATTTACAATTTGAGTTAAAGGACACCCATTCCGACAATAGAGAAATATATAGGATCAATAGTCCTTGCTCCATATAATTTTCACATTTGTGACAAAACTAACAAATTGAATTTATTTCAGACCATATAAATTTAAAAAGCGCCAAAATTCACAAATTTTTTAGAATTTCGTCGATAAAAATGCTGTTTTGAATTTTCTTTTTTAAAATGTTGTTTCGTGGTGGAACTCGCTCTCTATGTGAACATTTTCTCGTTTTATCTACCTGACATTTGAATGTTTCAAGGCAATTTCTTGTAAATTTGTCGTGTCCCCAAAAAATACAAATTGTGTATAATAATTGACGCTGACCCTCAAATTTTTAACCAAAAGTCAAAGCCAAAAGTATTTAAAAATATCATAGAAAAATGATACAACATTAAGAAATTAGTTTTCCTTCATACCTTTGTTAATTTTGGTCGCAGATGGTTCTTTTGGTTTCTAAATGAAAGGTTTTTCTACGCTCCTTAACCTGATCTTGTTAAATAAAATTTGAACGAGGTTGAAATTTTGGGGGAAGTGTCAGAATTTTTAAAATATAATGAAAAAATGTTAATAATGTAATACTTTTCTCGGGACCAAATAGTTGTATTGAATGTATGGTCAGGTGGCAGTAGCTTCTTTCAGGACTTTCTCTGCAATTTGCCTATACATATTTTTACCATTTTTGCAAAAATAAGGCGTATTTCGTTGTTTCTGATTTCTTCCCAGAAAATACAGCTTATTTCAATGTGATTCTAAGACGAAGCTTTAACCTCTCCAAAGAGCACAGTTTCTTAGAGTTTGTCTCAAATGCTAAAGAAATGAAGAAATTAAACCTTTTCCATTTTTTCTGGGAAGTGAATCTAATTTTAATATTTTCCGGAAATGTGATATATTTCTGTCTTTCCCAGAAATCTCAATTTTATCATATTTTGTGTTTTAAGAACGCTATGTTAATTTAAAGTTTTCCAGATTTTTCAAAAAATAAAACCAAGATTTGTTCCTTTCTAAAAAATAATGCAAACCTTTTCTGTTTGGCTCACAGAAAAACTAATTTTATTCTTTTTTTGAAAATTAATATTTTAATCACATTTAGAAAGTTAAATCTTGTTTCAATCATTTTAATAATTTGTATTCCTAGGTGATTCTAATTTTTGTTTAAATCCAATTATTGATTGGTGTTCATAATTCACCAAAAGATTGTTAACATATAGAAAACTACTTACTAATATCCTACCAAATTATCCAAATTCTTTAAATTTGTTACATTGTTATGTTACATTTTTCCAAGGAGGTTGCTAGAAATTGTAAGACAATTTTAAAGTTGTAGCTGGAATAAAAGGTGTAACAATAAATTGTTACAGTTTGTAAAGGCAGCGTTACACAACATGTGAATCCAATAGTGAATTAAAGTTGTAGGCTCAGATTGATTTAAGAAAGTTTCTTCATATGTGCAGATACCTAAACTCTTCAACTGAACTGCATATGAACTCTTAAGTTCTGAGTGGTGTAAACTATCAAAAAACGTTAACACAAACTCAGATTTGGCTGCAACTCTATGTTTTTCTCAACCCTGCTTATTGAACTTTATGACTTTCATTTAATTACCGTAAACGGTTATCGAGTTATCGATGAATGAATGTAACTGTGTTAGAACTCATAATACTAATAGTTCCAAAAGAAATATTTAAGCTCTTATTGTGCTGAAACTCTCTAAAATCGTTTATTAGAATCTATTTTATACATCGTCAAGTTCCCAATCTGTTAACTAAAATATTTAACGAGTTATTGGGGAATGTAACCGAGCTGGACTGTACTGGATAAGAACTTCCTGTTTTGAGAGATTCAAATGTTCATAAAACATTAACTGAAACTCAAATTTAACTGAAATCGTTCGAAAATGTTTACTTAAGTTTTGTTAACGAACTTCAAATGTTCCATTTAATTTACCTGAAACGGTTATGGAATTACCGACGAATAAATTTTATTTTTATCAGAACTATTGAAGTATTACTAAGAGTTTCATAATATGAAACTTCTAGCAGCTAAACTCTGTTTTTGCTGAAATTTTCCAAAACTGTTAACAGAAGTCTATTTTGCAAACCATCATACTTTCATTTGATTAGTTAAAATAGTTATTCAGTTATCGATGAATGTATCCAAGAATGGGAAGCCATTGTGCTGTGAGATTCATGAAACGTTAGTTCAAATTCATATTTTGCTGAAACTCACCACAAGTGTTTAGTAAAGTCTACTATAGGAAATTCCCGAGTCTCACTTAATTTAATGGAGTTATTAAGTTTTGACGAATAAACCTGAGATTCACTGGAACTCGCGTTACCAACATTTTCAGAAAATTTACTGAAGTTTTGTTTTAGCTGAAACTCAATAGAATGGTTAATTATAGCGTATTTTACAAGTAGAGTTCTATTGAGTTAGTTCAAATAGTAATCAAGTTTTTGGCAAACGAGCGAATGAAAGTCGCTAACATGAGAGTTTCAAATTTCCGCAAAACTTTAACTAAAGGCTAATAGTTACGGCGAGCTTCATCTCGAAAGTATCGTTGAGGCAGAGGCAGCCTACTTTGTAAACCGCCATACTTTTGTTTGATTAGTTAAAATAGTTATTCAGTTATTGGCAATTGTATCCAAGCTGAACTGAATGCGAAGTCGTTGTCCTGAGAGGTTCATAAAACATTAATCCAAACTCAGATTTTGCTGAAACTTCCCACAAGTGTTTAGTAAATTCTACTTTAGGAAATTTCCGAGTTTCATTTAATTTGATGAAGGAGTTATTGAGGTTTGACGAATACACCAGAGTTTCACTGGAACTAGTGTTACTAAGACTTTAATTTTTTCTGTTGAAGTTATAATTTAGCTGAAATTCACCAGAACCGTTCATTATAATGTATTTCACAAGTAGACTCTTATTTAGTTAGTTCAAATAGTAATAGAGTTTTGGCGAATGAGACAATGAAACTCGCTATCATGGGAGTTTCAAATTTCCACAAAACGTTAACTGAAGTCCAAATAGTTAATCAGCGAGATTCGTCTCGAAAGTGTCGTCGGGGCGGAAGCAGTCATACTTTTGTTTGATTAGTTAAAACAGTTATTAAGTCATTGGCGAATGTATCCAAAATTGACTGAATTCGACTGGACTGGATATGAACTCGTTGTACTTAGAGGTTCATAAAGCGTTAGTTCAAATTAAGATTTTGCTGAAACTCCCCACAAGTGTTTAGTATAGTCTACTTTAGGAAATTTCCGAGTTTCACTTAATTTGATTAAGGAGTTATTGAGTTTTGACGATTGCAACTGAGTATCACTGGAACTGGTGTTACCAAGATATTAAAAAAATTTACTAAAGTTTTGATTTAGCTCAAACTCTCCAGCACTGTTTATTATAGTGTATTTTACAAGATCACTTTTATTGAGTTAGTTCAAATAGTAATCACGTTTTTAGCTAAGGAGCTGATGAAACTCGGTAACATGAGAGTTTCAAATTTCCACAAAACATTAACTGAAGTCAAATAGTTAATCAGCGATATTCGTCTCGAAAGTGTCGTCGGGACGGAAGCAGTCATACTCTTGTTTGATTAGTTAAAACAGTTATTAAGTAATTAGCGAATGTATCCAAAATTGACTGAATTTGACTGGACTGGATATGAACTCATTGTACTGAGAGGTCCTGAAACTTCCCACATGTGTTTAGTATAGTCTACTTTAGGAAATTTCCGAGTTTCACCTTTATCGAGTTTTGACGAATGCACCTCAATTTCACTGGAAATAGTGTTACCAAGACTTTTATAGTCATTTAAGTCACAAGGAATGTAAAGACGTGTTTACTTTCGAGGCAAGTGTGTACGAGCCGAGGCGAGGCCGAGGCTTGTCACTTGCCGAGGATGTTAACAGTCGATACATTCCGTGTTACTTATTACATTTTTGGGGCGGCGGTTGTCGTGTGGTTTAAGGCGCGGGCCTTCAATCAGGCGGACACTGTCGTCGTGGGTTCGAATCCCACGTAATCCATGGATGTTGTGTGTGTTGCGGGAAGTGTGTAAAATGTATCCAAAATCCCGTTCCTATTCACGCCGGTAACCAGGCCGGATAGGATCGGATATCCTGTAGGAGGGCGGGACTAGGATACACACACCCTGAGTCGGTAGAGCACGGAGTGGATCAACTGGGGTGAGAGCCTTAAGGGGGTACAACCGTGCTCAAGGACCGTGGTTCGAAGCCCACGTTAAACTGTAGGTTCCTTCCAAATTGGCCCTGGCAGCGTAAAAGAGACGTTAACTTAATAAGACTTATTACATTTTTTTTTTCTTCATAATACATTTTTTGCTTTAGTTTGGACCTACGTCACTCTGACATAAGTTGACTGACATATGCGTAACTAGGGTTACCCGATGCGACAAATTTAAACAAAAGACTGTTAACATCCTCTGCAAGATAATAAATAAACTTGATTTATTTTTTTCATTTTCCTAGGAATGTAAATGACAGTATCTACATTCCGTCGTCAAGGAAAAATAATACACGAATATTATGTGCCATTTTCATGTTACGTATTACTAAAGTTTTGATTTAGCTGAAACTCTCCAGAATCGTTCATTATAGTGTATGTATTTCACAAGTAGACTTTTATTTAGTTAGTTCATATACTGATCGAGTTTTTGGCGAATGGGCTAATGAAACTCGCTATCATGAGAGTTTCAAATTTCCGCAAAACATTAACTGAAGTCAAATAGTTAATCAGCGAGGTCCTTCTCGAAAGTGTCGTCGGGGCGGAGACACTTTTTCCTCGGACAACTTCGGCGGGTCGCAGTTCCATCGGAACGTCACAAAAACTGCGACCGTAAAATTAGATTTACGGTCGAAAAAATT
This sequence comes from Cryptocephalus moraei, assembly GCA_946251905.1. NCBI lineage: Eukaryota > Metazoa > Arthropoda > Insecta > Coleoptera > Chrysomelidae > Cryptocephalus > Cryptocephalus moraei. Next base: position 11,940,127 of record OX276455.1, read on the forward strand.
CGGTGATCTTATCGCCGCCATTGTCGCACGTCTTCCCTTCCCCGGGAGTCCCACGTCGGCTGTTGTTTACACCCGCGGACCGTTTCCTCGAGGAGGGAGAGGCCGATTCGGATGTAACTGTCAGGAAAACGTGTCTCCCCCCTAGGCGTCTACATTTTCACATTATGCGAATTTTCGAACAGGTCTCGTCGACAAAGTACGTCACGCGACCGAGGAGGGGGTGTGTGGATGTGGAAACGTCGACGAAAACATCCCCTGGACGTTTCGACGGAAGGGCCACGTTTGGATAGAAACGAGAGGCTAAATTTGTATTTCAAATATCCTGATTGATATTTTCTATTGCATTGTTTCTGTTGAAATATGCAGGCAGAAATATTGCAGAAGTATGCAGAAATATTAGTTGCTCCCATATGCACATTATAATCTGGAAATGTCGCAATAGTGCTGTTCAGTTTTCAACCCAAAACCTTTATTGATTGCCCTCATGAAACGCTTTCCCTCCATCACTAATGACTTGGTTGATCCTTCCTAGATCCGGCTAATAATTACAAATAATGACCGAAGGATGTCCAGCTTCTCAAAGTTGGCCATATAGACCAGATGAAAACACAGTCTTCGCCAACCAATTTATTATATATGAGCGACAAGTTTCGACTTACTAGAAGTCATCTTCAGGCTCGCACTAGATATATGACGATCATTAGATATCAGAAAGTAAGTATCTTACAGTGCAATACTCACATAAAAATGGCTCCAGTTGCACGACATGTGGGACGTCACAAATAAAATCAAGTCTATACAAACAATAAAAAAAACATGTCTCACATGTCGTGCAATTGGAGCCCTAAAACATTTATATGTGAGTATTGCATTGTAAGAAACTTACCTTCTGATATCTAATGCTCCTCATATATCTAATGCGAGCCTGAAGATGACTTCTACTAAGTCGAAACGGGTCGCTCATATTTAATAAATTGTTTGGCGAAGACTTTGTGTTTTCTTCTGGTCTACATTACATATAATGTGGCGTTTAATTAGTCTAACAGGTAGATTTAATCGACTTTCCCGTACGTGGTGTAATAATGAAGTTATTTCCAATTAAGGAATTTCTATATTTCCGCTTCGATAGATTACATTAGGTTAGAATTTATGTTTATTTATGCATTCGAGGTGACTCATCTGTTCGACGTCAGTAGACAGAAGGAAATTTCATTTCAGCATATAAATGCATTTACGATTAATTCATTCAATTAGAACATTCAGGATTATATTAACCTAGTAAAAATTCCAAAATTAATATAAATGTTTTAAATTCGTTATATCACAGTTTTACTTTATCTGATTAATTCAAATTCCATTTCAATTTTCACTCACATAATTATTTACATTTACATTTTTATATTAGTTTCAAAGGACCCCGCACATGTTATATGGAAAAAGGTCTTCCGGTAAAATTTGCTAAAAATTTGGGAAATTGTTTGTTTTGCCACCCCCCCCCCCCCTAATCAAAAGTCTCAATGCGGTTGAAACTCAAAATCCACCTCTTTAGGCTCTACGGCAATTTTTAGTAGCCAAAACGGCAAAAATTCATTTTTTTAAATATTATGTTTATGATCAGAAATTGTTCGTTTTGTACTCCTGATCAAAAGTCTCAATAGGGTCGAAGCTCAAAATGCCCATCTTTAGGCTTTACGGCAATTTTTAGTGGCCAAAAGCGGCAAAAATTCTTTTTTTTTTTAATTAGGTTTAATGCCTTGGAAAATCTTTGGCAACTCTTGGGAACTCTTTAAAAAAAATGCATGAGAGTTAAGGCATGAGAGTTCCAAGTTCATTGAAGGTTATTAAAACCACAAAATACTATTGAGACGGTGTATATTAAATCTTGTATAATTGTGCATTCAAAAACCCTCTCACACAAATACATATACACACATATAATTATTAGACATGGACATATTCCTATATAACACACATACGCATACACGCATACAATTTAATGAAAACTTAAGGGACTGTACAAGCATTAAACATAATATTTAAAAAAAATGAATGTTTGCCGTTTTTGGCTACTAAAAATTGCCGTAGAGCCTAAAGATGGGCATTTTGAGCTTCGACCCCATTGAGACTTTTGATCAGCGGTACAAAACGTACAATTTCCCAGCATCAAACATAATATTTTTTTAAAAAAATGATTTTTTGCCGTTTTTGGCCACTACAAATTGCCGTAGAGCCTAAAGATGGGCATTTTGAGCTTCGACCCCATTGAGATTTTTGATCAGGGGGACAAAACGAACAATTTCCCAAATTTTTAGCAAATTTCACCGGAAGACCTTTTCCTATATAATATGTGCGGGGTCCTTTGCATTGAAATTTAATGGAAGCCCTCAGTCAACTTAATCTTCAATTTGGGCACATGTAAAAATTGGCTCAGGCAGAAAAGGCCTAGTAAGTCTTCTGTGTAATTTATTTGCGTTCATGTTACACATTGTATTCATGTAAAGTTTTTACATCTTGTTCCTAATTTTCTCTATAGTTTCATTAGATAATTTTTATTTTATTATATAATTTCTCTCTTTTTTGCTTTGATTATTTTTGAAAGGTCGTGAATCGTTAAGTTAGAAATGAATCTCTCGGTAGAAAAGTGCCAAGTTGAAAATAAAACATTATGACATAGTAACTGGATATATTCAAAGAAACCTTATTACATGTAATGTTGAATAGCATATATTTGCAAAATATGCAAATATGCCCTTAATATTGATTTTGCATATTTTTAGATCGCTGTGAATTTATGTAACAGTGTTAATTTCAGCAACATTATCTTAATCGTGCCTTTTACATTTAATAACAATTTTCTATCTTACAACCAGTCAACAAGCCAATGCACATCGCTTCAATATATTCATTGGTTTGGCAAAATGTTGTTACAATTCGTATTATCCGGAAAATGCTTGTAGTTTCAATATATATTGCTGATAATATTAAAATAAATTTTATGCAGGACTGCAACACTTTGGTTACATATTCTACAGTCTGATCCTTTCAAACAGAGTGGTACAAATTTTTCAAAATTATTAGCTAAAATTTGTAGCGTTAGCCTGCTTCTAAAGAAAATGCTTCAGTTTTATTGAACTTACTTATTAATTTCTCAATCATACCTACTTTCGTAAATCAGAAACGCAACCAAATTAATAAGAAAAAACAGACACGTTGCACTCTGGGAGTGCCGACAGTCGAAAGCTAGCTTTGGTGTGCGTAACTTTATAGAAGGCTAAAAATTATTATGAGGTTATGAATAATTTATGTTAATGAATAACTCCCCAACGTTTTACTTGAAGTATATCTTAGTATTATTATTTCAGTCTATAAATTCACTTTGTATATAGTTGTAATACAGTTTAATAATTTACAATATAATAAGAAATCGAATAAGAAAATATATCTAAAATTGAAAACACAAAAAAAAACGACAACGCACTTCGTTCTCAAAACATTCGCAATTTAATTTTTATTCCAGAACATAATGACAAGTGCCAACCTAAATAAAGTGCTAAACATAATGCCAACATCAAACTTATAGCCAGTGCTGACCTCTGTAGCAAAAACGTCACACTATATATATATATATATATATATATATATATATATATATATATAGGTATATTATGTATACATCGGTCATCTGACGGTCGGAAATTTTTGCGTATTCACCCGTGTGTTTTAGCAGTAGGAGAACCTCGCATAAAGAAAGCTAGTTTTCTAAAAATTAATCAGAAAGTACTGTGGAAACTGGATTAATATAACTGGGATAATGCAATATTTTATATATACAGAGTGAGTCTAAAATAACGTAAAAGCTCTTAATTGTACGTTCAGCGTGATGTAAAGTAAAGGTTTTTCCTATATATTTTGTGTCAAAAAAGTATACACCTCGAATTAGTATTTAAATGTTCAACGTCGGTCCTGGATTATACGGCATACAATTTATTGCAACGCTATTAAAAATCGTTTGGGCAGGACCGTATTAGTTCTCAAAATTACATCTCTTTCCTAAAAAACGAATAAACTAATACTGATTCATAACAAAAAACCATCATAAATTTGAGCATCTCAGTAGACTTTCTGTAATGAACTGTTATTAACTGTACTTTCCTACATGCTTTAGCTACTGGTAATTAAGCATATTTCTAATATAATTTGAGTAAAGTTAATAACAATATCACTCCCGTCTGGGAGACAGGTGGACTTTCTTGTATATAAGAATTTAAAAAATGAAACCCGTCGCGAACCCAAACCTTAATTGTGAAGACGGGTTTCATTAACATTCCCGGGAAAAATGTAGACTGCAATTTCTTTTGTACCGGAGCGCTGAAAATATAAACGAAGATAAATGGGATCCTTTGTGAGAGACTCTCCGGTCTTTAAATCGCCTTATCATAAGAAATAAGGTTTCCCTTACTACTTTTCGCAAATTTCTATCCGGAACTGCTCGTAAAAGTTTGAATCCCTCTTTAATTGAAATTTTAAATGGGAAGGTATGCCTGCTGTACACCTGAAGGATTTGCTTAACAAAGCGGTTTCGTGTAATATTGCACTCTATCGCTAAGGCTCCCGTTGGGAAACTGAAGATTGGAGTTGAGAGTTTTGGAATGAGTTAAATAGGTCAATAGTAATGCTGATTTTTGTTTGTAATTTACTGAAAGTTAATTTAAAGTAATAACTAATATTACCTATGACAATTTATAATAATAATTTTTGAAAGTAGGCGTCATTTAATTTATAACTACTTCAGTTCACCTGTGCTGCTCTTTCATATTTAATTTGTACCTGACATCCTTTCCGAACCTTCTGATTTTTCCACTTTTAAATATTTAGAAATATTTATCAGGCCAGAGCTAATGTATCGCCTCTATTCCAAAACAATCATTTCCAAAAGTTATTCGGAATGAAGTTATCAAGGTACAGAAAATTACGAAATTGTATTGAGCAATCATTTAATGAAATTACAATTCTGAAATATAGCGAGTAAAATTTATATTTCGTTATTGATATTACTTATTCAGATATTATCGGAAACAAGTTAGGAACAGAATTACAAATTTGTGCCTAAACATGGTTTTACGTGTTTTCAATGGATTGCTTTTATTGATGAATTCTTATTGTAAACAAATTTGGGAATTATATTTCAGTTAAGTTATTTAACTTCCAGCAGGTTTAATAATGATATACTTATCTGCGTCTAGCAGATCGAGTCAGAAGGTTTTCTGCTTCACCTAATTAGGTAATTAATTAAATAATTTAAGTTAATTTCTATTGACTTGCTATAATTAATAATACGAGTCAATGCAAAATGACTGCAATAGGAATATTGTTTGTAATTAAATTAAAAAACAACCTTGATATTTCTAATTTGATTAATTTAGTAATAATTTCTAATTTGTATAATACAACCGGATTGTTAGGTAGATAATTTAAAATTTTATTACTAAAGTGGTTTCTTGGCACATCATTGATTTGGTTATAAAATGAAAGGTTTACTAGTCATATTTTTGATTAAAAAGTAAGGATTCTTCTGAATAATTAACTTGAATTCATCAGGCTTGTCGAAAAAGTAATGCATTTAGTTCATAAAAATTGAGTTAGATGCTTGTGTAAGTCGCTCAGCTACAATCTTTGTTTCTGAAGAATATTGTTTTCTTGAATAAGTCATTTTTATATTTTAAAAGTCGCCCAGGACAAAGTTATCAATATAAGGGAAATTTTGAAATTGTGTTGGAGTAAAGAGTGTGTTTCATTAATGACACTATTTATTCAAATATTACTTGCAGCACTTTCGAAAAAAAATAAAAATTTTGTTCCACCCAATAATTTACTAATTTAATGGGTATCGTTAATTAGTTTCATTAATATCATTTCCTTCGGGAAATGATATTGAAAAATTGTTTATTTTATAGACTTCATTTAACGTGTAAACATAGCCTAAGCTTAGTTAAACTAAAGTTAAGTTAAGCAAGTTAAACTAAACTTAATCAATAACTTAATCACTTATTAATAACTTAATCTAATAACAATAATCAATAACTTAAAAAAAAAAAAGTTTTTATTGATTAATTTATTAAGTTTAACTATTGTCACATTATTTTTATTTGTTATTTGCTTTTGAGTGTAAGCATATATTTTGTTTTTTGTTCTTATAAATGGCTTTCAGATAGCCAATTCTTTATTCTTTCTTTATTATTTATGTGTTTTTTATAGTATTTTTAAGTTGTGTGGAAGTAGATTGAATAATTTTACTACATTAAATAAGTGCCTCGCATAAGGAAACTTAAATTATTTTTCTTGTGATGATTGTAGAATCGTTATAGAGGGTTTTCAATTCCTCATAGTTATACATTAGTACATTAGTGAATATTTTTGTCTAACATTTAGTATTTCTTTTAATACATTTTCTTCAGTTTTACTTTTGAATATAATTTTTAACATTATTTTTTGTAAATTTACCAAAGGAGATACTGCATTCTTATAAACAAAACTCTAGGCTATTATGTTATAGGAAACGACACTAAACTGGTAAAGTATATTTTTGTAAGGTTTTCGGTACTCAAAATTTTTCTCATTTTACCTTTATTAAATATACAAAATCGTGATGTGTTCATCAGAGTACTTTCTCATATATAGGGTGTTTCAATATGCGTTTGCCAAATCCAAACGGGAAATAGATACGGTTAATTTAAGCAAAAAAAAATTTTTGGAGTGAATTTCGAGAAAAATTCAAAAAAACCGAAAAATGACAGGAGTAAACTACCCTTCTATCCTGGCCTATTTTAATGAAAAGGTTATTTTCACGTCCTGGTATGGTACAACGTCTAAATACATAGTTTTGACCGTTTGTGGTTTTTAGTTTTTGAGAAAATCCTACCACAGACATACATACATACACACACATACATACATACAAACATACATACAGAAGGTTTTCCAAAAACTTGTTTTTTGGACTCAGGAGACCTCAAAACGTTCAGAAATGCTAATAATTCAATTTCGAGAAATCGACCCGATTACAATACTCTCTCATATATGAGTACCTCATATGAGAAAGTTAAAACCAAATTCGACAAGTATAAAGTATACTTCATAGAAGATTTAGCCAAAAACGTTAGAAAACTTTTTATACATATTCAATAGTAGAATAACTATTTAAAGTTTAAACAAGATTCGTTTAGTGGATTTCGAAAAAAAATTGAAAAAAACCGAAAATTGACAAGTATAAAGTGCCCTTCGCAGAAGATTTTGCCAAAATCGTTAGATAACTTTTTTATACATATTTAATCGTACAATAAATATTCAAAGTTTCAGAAAAATTCTTAAAATAAAAAACTGAAAAATGACAGGAGTAAACTACCCTTTTATCCGGGCTGATTTTAATGAAAAGCTTATTTTCACGTCCTGGTATGGTACAAAGTCTAAATACAAAGTTTTGACCGTTTGCGGTTTTTGGTTTTTGAGAAAATCCTACCAGAGACATACACACATACACACATATATACAGACGGTTTTCCAAAAACATGTTTTTTGGACTCAGGGGACCTCAAAACGTTCAGAAATGCTAATAACTCAATTTCGAAAAATCGACCCAATTACAATACTCTCATATATGAGTACCTCATATGAGAAATTAAAAACGAATATCTTACTATTTTAATTATATGTGTAATATATATGAACACAGTAGAACCAGAAGAAAGTTCTTCTTACATAAAAAGTGAAAAATCGTTATATTACAAGTAATGACAGAATAGCAGCGCACTTTATCATGTCAACTAATTTATTAATATATATCTAATTTCTTTCTACAGATATATGAATTTCTATATGTACATTTCTATTCTATTTACTGAAGCTTTCTAAATTTTATTACGAAATTTATTTCTTCACAAAGCATAGATTTATTTACAATAGAAAGGCTTTCGTATCAAATTGTTACTTAAAGAGTATTCAGTTATCTGAAGAATTGTCTTGAATCCATCTAACGTTTCGCATGGCATTGAATTTATTTTGAAGGACTTTGAGAAATTGAGATAAAATATTGCTCCATATATGAATCAGTTGCTTAGTTACAATCTTGGTTTATAGAGAATTGACGAAAGTATATTTTTTAAACGAAAGTTATATAATTGTTTCTTGGATGGTTGATTTGATTTCGTATAATTTTTTAAAAGATAGTGCGGATTTACTGGTCAATCTGCTTGATTAATTTTATTTTCCAAAAAATTTACTGCAGCGTTAGTTATTAGAACAAAAATGGCATGGCTTTTAAATAGGATACATTAAAATCCTCTGCAAACCCTTTAGTTACAAATTTTGTAATTTCGGATAAAAGGAACTAATTTATATGTTATCGACTAGAGCTCATTACATTTAGGGGAACCCTGATTCAAAAGACAAATTAATAGACAATTTTTTTATTAAAAGTGAGGTGAATTAGTAGGTTGGTAATGAGGGTGCTGTCACAGGATTCGTATTCGGTCACTGACCCGACCTTGGAAAAACCGGTTCGATGCCTTAAAACAGATTTGACGCCCCCTGAAAACCGGTTTGGTATCCTCGCAAAACCGGTTCTAAGGTCACCAAACCGGTTTTTCCAAGGTCGGTTCAATGACCCAATCCGGGCGACTCGAATTTGCGGTCCGAGGACCTACAGGTACATTAGTTCTGAAACAGGGATATAATCCCTAACCCGAATTGCGGTCCAGCAAGTTAGGCGATACCTCTACCTACTGAATGATAATTTTAAACAATTCCAGTGTACCTCCCAAGACAGGTAAATGCTTACCTGTGTGATTTTATAAAAAAATAATGTATCGAACATTTTTCGAACTATTTTCGTTCTATTCGCTATAGCGCTTGTTGGGGCAAGGAAAAACAATTGAGGGTTTGTAAAACGAACGGACCGATGGCCGAGTTTATAAATGTGGGATCCGGGCCGCAATTCGGGTTACAGCAACAGGTAGAAAATATTTCTTGACCGCAATTCGGGTGGAGTATTAGCGGGCAGGGCTATCCGGACCGCAATTCGGGTGCACCGCCCAATCCGAATCCTGTCATTTTACTCTTATTTTCGACCTACTTGGATTCCTTTTGTCACTCTATTTCTAAAGCTATGAGGAATAAAATGAAACAAGTTCCCTCATCCTCAAATCGAATTTCCCCCTTTCCGGAACCCAACTGGAATCATCCTTAAGTGCAATCTTTGCGAAACAAGTTTACGTATATTGCACGAAGCGAAAACAAATAGCGTAGCTAACTCAAACGAACATAAACTTCTAGCTTAAGGAATATCGATTTGAAATTAACAAACAGTGGCTCTTCGGATTTGTGCCGGGGCCACTTCAATTATGGAAAGAGCCATAAATGGATTAAGGCGAATCTATTAAAGATACGAAGTAGTATCCTTAAGAGTCTCAGACAAGTGTGTTTACTTTACACAAACATCCCGGTCCCATTTGGAGCGCCGCTCAAGTTCGCCCATTCAATGCGTCCCGTTATTGTTACCTAAATAACCTATAGAGTAAAGTTGTGGGAGTTTGCTTTGTTCAGGTGAAGGCTATTATGATTTCTCGAATAGATGTGCAAGTGCGCGCGAGTGAGAGAGAGAAAGGGAGAGAAGGGTCCCCGGATAACGTCGTCGTGTTTTAAGGGGAATACGATTATGTCGACTGAAGTTCTTGGGCAAACACACGACTTGAGGACGCCGTAGCATTAAAGACCTGTTGTTATATACGGAGTGGAGGTTCGGGCGCCCGACAATGAAATTTATGTAGGCTCATATTAGTCCACTTTGATTTACAACTTGTTTCCAGATTAGACTCCTACCGGGGGAATTACGCTTGACGCTCAGCCCTTTACAGGCGACTTACCAGCCGAATAATTAACACGCGAAACGACATAACGTCTCCGGATTATGACACAATGCGAGAGATAACGTCCACAACGAAAATTCAATTAACCGCAACCATCGATCCCGCATTGTAAATAATCGAAGGCCCTTCGGAATTACACGCGTTTAACCTCTAAGTAAACTCTCCGTCTGCTTCATCAAAGGTAGAAAATTAATTGGTGTACCATCGGTAACCCGCCGTAGTGTCGATAAATTCCCCCCCAGCTGACCCAATTGGATCTGTCAATATTTAATTTTTGGTCTCGCTTAGCAGTGTTAATTAGTGTGTTCGGATTGATTCGCGGTGCATCCCGAAAATAAGGGGGTGGATTGGAATTCGAGGGACGAACGAGGGAGAGCAAATAATCCCGATAATCTAATAGCGACATAGAGGGTCCTGCATGGTGGACATGTAGCCTTGTCCTCTTTGGAGTTGAGCCTTTCGAAAAGCTAGTAAGGGAACCCCACTTCACTTTCCGTCGCCAACCTAACCATAAACTCATAAATTTTCGACTCGAGATGACTAATAACTAAAGCTCACAAGCTTAAGTACTAAAATTGTTGACATGGGCACTAGAAAATTAGTCAAAACTTTTTACAATTGTTAGTATTCCTCCTGGATGGAAACATATTTTTGAATTTTATTTATTTATTATTGTGCCTTTTACATAGTAACATAGATTCATATGCAAAGTTCTTTTATAAGTAAATGCAAATACAAAAAACATATTGAATGCACCTATGTACCCTACAGGGGATTTACAGATACGTGCGTAGTATGGCGCTTAAAACTACTTTTTAAATTACTAAAACTAATTATTACATTTCTATTTGGTAGTAATTACACTTTATACAAATTACTGTATGACTCGTTTTATGTATACTATATATTAACAGTGAAATTCGAGACGGAACATGTACAAGAGAAAATTCACAACTTACCCGCCTAATTCCGTTAAGAAACGGTAACCACCGACACGTGTTTCTGCTTATTAGCTTCTTCAGGGTGGTATAGGGTATAGGGGAAGTTTTAAATGACAACAATGTTTGACACTTGGAAAAAATCTTAACTCTAAAAAAGAACGCACATAGTAGGCAGCAAAGCAAACGTCACACTTTCGACAAGAGATTCGTGACAGTTGGCTATAGCTGGCCGCCGCGTCACGGACGGATTGTTGCCCTCGAATGGAGTGTCTTTCCTGTGCAAACGCAAAAGTGCTTTGCTGCCTACTGTTTGCGTTCTTTTTCAGAGTTGTAAAAGATTTTTTCCAAGTGTCAAACATCGTTGTCATTTAAAACTTGGTTATACCACCCTGAAGAAGCTAATATGCAGAAACACGTGTCGGTGGTTACCGTTTCTTAACGAAATTAGACGGGTAAGTCGTGAATTTTCTCTTCTATATATTAACTATACATATTGTGTATTTTTAAGTTATCTTTCATGCTTTAATATTTGATTTATTTACATCTGAGTGTTGAAAGTTTGGATTAACCATGGTTTTAGCTTGCTTTTAATAATATTGGATTGGTTTTCCAGTAATTTTAGATGATGAGTCAGTGAGTTGAATAATTTTAGAGAAATAAACATATACATAGTTTTTCCTGCCTATCTCCCTATTAAGTCTAGGCAGTGGCTATTGTACTTGTGTTGTTGTAGATAGAGAGTTACTATATATGTTTTTAAAAAGTCATATTGACGTAAAATCGATTCCAAAAAGAATGACTGTCTTATGTTTACAATATCGTCATTGGAGAAGACTGTTACTTGTACTATTTTATATTGCAAGTGTATTAGTTTGGAGATGTTGGTTTCGCTGGCAGCTCCCCATGGAGCTGCCAGCTTATCATAAGTCGCTAAGTCGCTGTACTTTGGAATAAGTCAGATATACAGAATTTAGTTGGGATTTAGTTAAAATATATTTTAGTCTGGTAAATACATAAGACGCATATCTTAATTTCTACAAAAGGTGTAACGTATAAGGATAATCCTGAATCATAGAAAATACCTAAATACTTAGTACTATCCACTCTTTGTATTTAATTACCATTTATTTTCATAGTTAAATCTCCTGTAGTACGTTGAATTTCATTTGCAAAAGCTATAACTTTAGTATTTTCTTCATTTGGAGATGTTAAGTCATTTTCAGAGGTAGAGAGAGTTTATTGGAAGAATGATTCTAATACATTACATTTTGCTTTACACTATTGACTTTGAAACCTTATAATTTCGAAGCAAGTCATACTTAATCGACTAGAGTTAAGTACATCTTTTAAAAATCTGGCTTAAAAAAATTTCGTTAAAAAAATGACAGATTTGATTTACTACTGATTTACTAAACTCACTGAGATACTCTGACTACAATTTTGGTGGATCTTAAACTCTCAAGAATTAGAATGTTTGTAAAGCTACTTAATGTACTAGAAGAGGTGACGCTGCAAATTGTAGAATTATTGCATACCCTTTTTACTCAAAATTGATGTAATTAAAAGCAAATCTAAATATTTTTTTAATTTTCTTAGTTTATGTATCTTCTGACGCTATAATTGTGGTAGAAGTTATGCTGCCAAGAATTGAAAGGTACGTCGTAGTCTAAATATTTCGATATTTTGAACATTCTGAAATTATTAATTCTCCTAAATTCTTTTAAATTAATTCTAAATTTAATTTCAAAAAATATAAATTAATTCTTCTAAAATAAATTAATCCTTCTTAACTCTAAGTTGAAAAAGTAACCGTAGTATAACAACTTATGAACACAGGCTTCTTTACTCACCCTTTTTACTAAAAATTGATGCCTTTTTACTCAAAATTGATGTAATTAAAGGTAAATCTAAATGTTTTTTAAATTTTCTAAGTTTATATATATTCTGACACTATAATAGCGGTAGAAGTTGTGCTTCCAAGAATTAAAAGGTACACAGTATTCTAAATTTGCCGATATTTTGAAGATTCTAAATTTATTAATCTTTCTAAAAAATTTTAAATTAGTTCTAAATTTACATTCAAAAGTTTAATTGTAAATTTAAATTTATTCCAAAATTAATTCTCTAAAATAAATTAATTCTTCTTTCCTCTAAATTGAAAAAGTAACAGGAGTGTAACAACTTATGATTACAAGCTTCTTCTTCGACACTACTTAATTTTTGAATTATAATCAAAAGCTTTGGAGTACTAATCAAAATGTACCCTCCTTCGGTATAAGCACATTTCTCTCTATTTCCAATGTTTCAAATGTTAATTACTTTTGAATTGCAATGAGAAACTTTGGAATAATTCGGGTAGCGTTCACTATCCATGCATATACATTTCAAGTTGTGTCCATACCTTCAGTATTTTGGTAAGGATCAAGCACATTTGATGTTCTGTAAAAATTTTAAGTGTGCATTACTTTTGAACCGAATGTCAAATTGCAATGACACAAAATGGGGTCGTTAAAGATGTATCCTCCATCCATACATAGGCACATTTATGTACTAACGGCTAAGTCCATAATATAATTGTAGATAAAATTATTAATATTCTGATGCAATAATTGCCGTAGAAGTTATGCTGCCAATAAATAAAAGGTATGTGGTACTCTAAATGAGCTCATATTGTGAAGATTATAAAATTCTTATTTACTGTTCAAATTAAAACTAAAGTTAAGTTAAAAGTCCTAGTGATATTCTTATTGTCTAGAATCTAGAAGAATCTCTTTCTTTGGTTTTTAAACTTTCTAAGTGTAGCTTTAGTCAGACGCTTAGGGACGTCCTGGAGCTAAATTTTTCAAAATTGTCCAGTTATATTCCTGAAACCATTTGTAAAAATTTTAAAGGAAAATCCGTGCTTTACAACTTCAATAAAGTCGATGTCCCAAATTACCAACTTTGTTACTTCATTACACTAATTAATACGCAAACGTATTGTTTTCATCGTATAACGTCTCACACAGGTACCATTCAATTAAACATTAACTTCGCTCCAGATATCGTCCCATAAGAGCGGATGATTTAGCTCCGTGGTTAATTTGCACGTTTCAAACATTCGCCAGATAAATCATCCGAGACCATCCCATAAATCCGCTATCCGCCCCGGAAAGCCTCCCCGGCAAAAATCTAAAACCGTTCCCGATAAATCTCCCTTTTCCCGAGGAAGACTCGGTTAAGTTTAAACTTGCGAATCGGGAAAATTATCATTAGGGTTCGCGTGATAAACCCCACTAAATCTACATTGCATTAAACTTATTACTCTCAGGTATAAGTTAACGTGTTAATAAAACTCGGGAGTTCAGTTAATAATGCCGGTGTATTTGTTTTAAAATTTCTACGTTTAAATAACCTTCGTTAAACGGTTAAAGCATTTCATTCAAAGTAAATTTAAGTAATTGCAAGACATGACAGCAAATTCGTTTTATGTAACACAGGCCGTGTAATTCTCTAATTTATCACTCCTAAGTGTTGATTTTGTATGTGTTGTAAGAGCTTGATTGATTGTCTGGACTATTTACGAATAAGAATATTACATTATTGGTCGCAGAGTTTGTAATCGTTAGGAACTATTACTGTACAATTCAGAATTAATCAGTTTTGCTATCATCTACATAAACTTACATACCTGAGTAATTGTGGAAATCCCAGGAAACTTGCTATCCCATTAGAATACAAGGGCGATTCTGGACTAAAATCTGAACATAACCTCACTTTAGTGAGTAAGAATATTACAATATTGCTTGCAGAGTTTGTGATCGTTAAGAATTCGTACTATACAATTCAGAATTTATTAGTTTTGCTATCACCAGGATAAACTTACATTTCTGAGTCATTGTGGAAATCCCAGAAAACTTACTGTCTCATTAGTAGGAATACAAGGGCGATTCTGGACAAAAATTAGAACATAATCTCACCTTAGTGAGTAAAAATATTACAATATTGCTTGCAGAGTTTGTGATCGTTAAGAATTATTACTGTACAATTCAGAATTTATCAGTTTTGCTATCACCTACATAAACTTACATAACTGAGTAATTGTGGAAATCCCAGAAAACTTGCTATCCGATTAGTAGAAATACAAGGGCGATTCTGGACAAAGATCTGAACATAACCTCACTTTAGTGAGTGTTGGAGATACTTAATATTATTTTATTATTTAACATCTGGCGGTAAAACCGACCCATCAGTTTACCCGCCTTTTTGCAGAGGTTGGCAAAAGTATGGGCCAAACCCAGAGTTCGTCTTCTTCTTTTTTACAACATTACCTGTGTTATCGATTTGTAAATATTAGATATAAGGGTGACACTTTTGTAGTCAGTAACATTATTACAATATATTTAGTAGTAAACGCGTCGTGTTGAACTTTTCTTTCTCAACTCTCTTATCGTAAGGTAAGATTATCAAAAAGTTAACGATAATCTACCGCGATATCAAACATTGGTCCTTCGAGCCGGATATAAAAAAGTGTCCAAACGCAACGAATCGTTTGCACTTACATTGAAGTCAATCAGCAGTTCCGGGAAAGAAAATCCATCAGCAACGCAATCTTCAACTTTGGCCAACAACTGGGAACTACAGCCTATCAGCAGTACAACGAATCAACTATCTTCTCTACACACCTGGATTAGAACGTTATCATCACATCAACTCAGCTAGTATCTACAATCTTCACATCGACATTTAATGATTAATGCATAATTTGGTGAGTTCCTTTCTACCCTACCTATTTTATTAAAATTGCTTCAGTTGTGTAAAAATGAGTGTAAGCGACAATATTAAACCTCTTAATATCAAAAAGGGACAAATTAAAGCTTCCTTAACAAGATTTAATAAATTTCTTACTTCGTTAAAGGGTAAAGAAATAACTCAGACCGTAGTTAGTGATATAGATACACGATTAAATACAATCATTCCAACATTAGATGAATTTATTCAAATTAGCTCCGAAATTCAAATTGTCTTAGATTCTGAATCGGATTTGATCAACAATTTAAATGACGAATTGGAAATTTTCGAAAATGAATACTATAATGCCATCGAAACTGCTAAAACTTTTAAAAGGGTGAGTAATGTCTCCGCTCAGAATACTAGTTCTTTTAACTTTTCAAATGCCAATAAAAATGTTCATTTGCCTACAATTAATTTACCTACATTTGACGGTAGCTTTGATAAGTGGTTGGAATTCAAAGATTCCTTTGAAGCTCTTATTCATTGTCAGAATCATATTTCAGACATTCAAAAATTTTATTATTTACGATCGTCTCTGAAAGGTGAAGCTGCTGATATTTTGCAAAACTTGGAGATCTCGGCATTAAATTATAAAACTGGATGGGAATTGATATGTAAACGTTTTGAAAATAGAAGCGTTATAATATATAACCATATTCAAGCTATTTTAGACATTCCGTCAATTCAAAAGGAAAATTTACAAGGCTTACGAAAAATCAACGATGAAACAATAAAACATTTACGTTGTTTAAATTCATTGGGGGAACCAACACAACATTGGGACACGCTAATTATTCATATAATCTTAAATAAAATAGACAATCAAAGCAGGCGTGATTGGGAATTAGCAAGGTCTAGAGAAGAAATTGTAAAATTATCAGACTTTCATAAGTTCTTAGAAAACAAATGTAACCTACTAGAAAAACTACAATTTAATATAACAAATAATTCAGTAAGCTATAAAGGTGCATTTAATAAAACTCCTGCCAAAACTTTCATCAAAAAACAATCATACGTATCTGCTAATCAAGTTAGTTGTATGTTATGCAAAAATAATCATTTTATTTCAACTTGTCCTGAATTTCTTAAATTAAATCCTAATTCACGATTATCTGAAATTAAGGCCTTAAAACTTTGCAGCAATTGTTTAAGGTCAAATCATTACACTAAAGATTGTAAATCCTCTTGTTGTAAAAAGTGTAACAAACGTCATCATACTTTATTACATTTTGAAAAAAAGGATGTTGGTTCTGCTAATAACAACACTACCAGTGGAAACATAAACGAAAATGGTTTAATTAATCCTGGAGCAATTTTATCCCCAGAAATTAATTCTTGTTCTAACACAGTCGTGCATTCATGTCAAACAAATTCTGATATAGATCAAATTCTGTTATCAACGGCTTATATTAACATTAATGACAACTTGGGAAATTCTTATCAGGTTCGTGCCTTGTTGGATTCGGGATCACAATCAAATTTTATAACTGAATCTCTATTAAACAAATTAAAAATTAACAAATCGAATATCAATGCAACTGTTGTTGGAGTTAATGGAAGTTTATCTAACATTAAATATAAAACTGTAATTAACATTTCTTCCAACAACAACACTTTTTCAACTAGCATGTCATGCTTGGTAATACCACGTATAACAGATGATTTACCGGCGATCTCATTTAATTCGAATTTATTTGAGATACCATCAAATATAACACTCGCTGATCCTGAATTTTATAAATCGAGACCAGTCGATCTCTTAATAGGTGCTGAATTATTCTGGAATCTTTTATGTGTGGGTCATGTCAATTTAGGAAAAAATAAACCAGTACTACATAAAACTAAACTAGGCTGGATTATAGCGGGTAATTTAAACATAAATTTAAGGTGTAATAATAAAAAACGATTTATTGCCAACGCTTGTGTTAATAGTAACAATGAAGTAACAAATAACGATTTACAAAAAACAATTACAAAATTTTGGGAATTAGAAAATATTCCAGGTGAACTCAAATTATCAAAAACTGATCAATTGTGCGAAGACATGTTTTCTACAACAACGAAGCGCAACCAATCAGGTCGTTTTGTAGTAACAATTCCATTTTTGGAAAACCTATCTGAATTAGGTAACTGTAAAGACTTAGCAATCAAACGATTTTATTCATTAGAAAAGAAATTAAACTCCAATAACCAGTTATTTAAGGAATATTGTAAATTTATTACAGAATATATAACTTTGGGTCATATGACAAAATTAACATCTAATGAACAGAATTTAAACGATGGATATTTTCTACCACATCATGGTGTATTAAAAGAAACAAGTACAACAACTAAATTGAGAGTTGTGTTTGATGGTTCTGCTAAATCACAAACAGGTCTTTCACTAAACAATGTGCAAATGGTCGGACCATCAATTCAAGGTGATTTATTTTCAATTTTAATACGTTTCAGGCAACATAATTATGTAATAACAGCAGATGTTGAAAAAATGTTTAGGCAAATTTTAATTAAACCTGAACAACGAAAGTTTCAAAAAATATTTTGGCGTAATAACCCAACAGAGCCTTTAGAAGTCTATCAACTGAATACTGTTACACAAGGTACTGCATCAGCACCCTTTTTAGCCAGTAGATGTATAAAACAATTAGCTATAGAAAACAAAAATGATTTGAATATTTATCACATAATTAATGAAGATTTCTATGTTGATGATATGCTTACAGGTGCATCAAGTAACGCAGAAATTCAAAGGATTTATAATTCAATTTCAACTATATTTTCTCAGAGTGGTTTTTCACTAAGAAAATGGTTATCTAATGACCCAAAAATTACTAAACAATTAAATGCAGGTAATGCTTCAAATGCTTGCTTAAGCTTTAATGAACATCAAGAGTCAAAAACGCTAGGTATATTTTGGAATTCAAATTTGGATACAATTCAGTACAGCTGTAATATAAAAAGTCCTAAATTATTAACAAAAAGGAACATTTTATCTACAATTTCACAAATATTTGATCCATTGGGGTTAATAAGTCCTATAACAATTACAGGAAAGTTGCTTATGCGAAAATTATGGCAAAGTAAATTAACCTGGGATCAACCCATAACTAAGAATCTGGAAAATGAGTGGTTTAAATTTGAACACGAGTTAACTTCCTTGACTAAAATAAGTGTGCCTCGTCATGCATTGTTAAAAAATAATATTTCAATTCAATTACATGGATTTTCAGATGCCTCCGAGGTTGCTTATGGCGCATGTATATATTTACGATCGGTAGATTCATTAGATAATGTTAATGTCTCATTATTATGTGCTAAATCGAGAGTAGCTCCAGTAAAAAACGAATCATTACCACGCTTGGAACTATGTGGTGCTTTACTCTTAGCAAATTTATATTCAACTGTTACCAAATCGTTACGATTAAACATACGGAAAGTATATTTTTGGACAGATTCCACTATAACTTTAGCTTGGATAAAATCTGAAAGCAATCGCTGGAAGACATTTATTGCTAATCGCGTTTCTGAAATTCAAAAAATGACAAAGGTAGATGATTGGTATCATATCAAATCAGAGCACAATCCAGCTGACTTAATTTCACGAGGAATAACCTTTGATAAACTTGATTCATTTTGGTTTAATGGACCTTCTTGGTTATTAAATAAAACACATCAATTTCCCATTGTTAATCCGAACTTCTGTACTTCTGTTGAAGCTAAAACAATAACTAATATTGCAACAATTCAGCATTTAGATTATTTCAATCACACTATTAATAAATTCTCTTGTTTATATAAATTAACGCGAATAATTGCATTATGTTTACGTTTTATTCACAATATTAAGCAAAAGGATTCAAGAAAATTAACAGGATTAATAACTGTTAAAGAACTTAGTAAGGCAAAAATTACTATTATTAAATTGATTCAAAGTGATATTTATAGTAAGGAAATAGCAAATTTAAGTAAAGGAAAAGCGATAGACAACAAAAGCTCTCTCTTAGTTCTATCGCCATTTCTTGACGATAAAGGTCTACTAAGAGTAGGCGGGAGAATAAAAAATTCAGAGTTTGAGTTCAACAAAGTACATCCCATCATTTTACCCCCGAATCACAATTTTACCAAACTTATTATGAAAACTGAACATGAAAAACTCTTACATTGTGGTTCAAAAACTTTATTAAGTTGTGTAAGGGAAAATTATTGGCCTATATCAGGTACACAATTATCTAAACAAATTGTTCGTAATTGCATAACGTGCTTCAGAACAAAACCTCTGAACAGTCCTAATAATTTAATGGGAGATCTACCTAGAAATAGATTATTACCTACATTACCTTTTACGAACGTTGGTGTTGATTACGGTGGCCCTTTCTTTATAAAGGATCGTAAAACAAAATTCAGCAAATTAGGAAAATCCTATATCTGCTTGTTTGTCTGTTTTTCGACAAAGGCTTTACATTTAGAATTAGCCAATGATTTAAGTACTGAAAGCTTTTTAGCCGCCTTTCGTCGATTTATTTCTAGAAGGGGTAAACCGCAAAATATGTATTCTGACAATGGAACTAATTTTGTCGGTGCTAAAGCAGAATTGAAGGCATTTTTACAAACAGATTCCACTTATAAAAAATTTAATGATGAACTAAGTAAAATTAACATATCTTGGCATTTTATTCCTCCGAAATCACCTCATTTTGGAGGTCTCTGGGAAGCAGGAATTAAGTCTGTTAAATCACATTTAAATAGAGTTGCAGGTAACACTCATTTTACCTACGAAGAATTTTATACTCTTCTTACACAAATAGAGGCAATTTTAAATTCCCGACCTTTAAGTCCATTATCTTCGGACCCTAATGATCCTAATCCTCTCACTCCATCTCACTTTTTAATTGCTAAATCATTGACAACATTCGTCGAACCATGCCTAATCGACATAAAGGAGCATAGACTTTCAAGATTCCAAAGAATCCAGCAGTTAATGCAGCACTTTTGGACTCGCTGGAGTAAGGAATATATCTCCGAACTTCAAACAAGGACAAAATGGAAGGTCAATCATCAACAACTATTAAGAATCGGCTCCTTGGTTCTAATTAAGGAGGACAACCTACCTCCATTGAGATGGCAGCTTGGACGAGTCATAGAAATGCATCCTGGATCAGACAACATTGTGCGTGTAGTGACAGTGAAAACACAAACCGCGATATTAAAACGTTGTGTTTCAAAGTTATGTGTATTACCCATGTAAAAAAAGGGGGGACTTCATCTTGTTTATTTTATTCCTTGTAATTACTAGTATTATTATGTAGTATTATTATTTTTTTATTTCTTTTCATTTTTTTTATTTGTTTTACATTTATATACTGTTCACTAGCTGGTAAAATATTCAACTTTTTATTGTAAGTCTACAGACTTTCAAGGCGAGCGGTATGTTGGAGATACTTAATATTATTTTATTATTTAACATCTGGCGGTAAAACCGACCCATCAGTTTACCCGCCTTTTTGCAGAGGTTGGCAAAAGTATGGGCCAAACCCAGAGTTCGTCTTCTTCTTTTTTACAACATTACCTGTGTTATCGATTTGTAAATATTAGATATAAGGGTGACACTTTTGTAGTCAGTAACATTATTACAATATATTTAGTAGTAAACGCGTCGTGTTGAACTTTTCTTTCTCAACTCTCTTATCGTAAGGTAAGATTATCAAAAAATTAACGATAATCTACCGCGATATCAAACAGTGAGTAAGAATATTACAATACTGCGTGCAGAGTTTGTGATCGTTAGGAATTATTACTGTATAATTCACCATTTATCACTTTTGCTACCACCTGCATAAACTACATCTCTGAGTAATTGTGGAAATCCCAGAAAACTTGCTATCCCATTAGTAGGAATACAAGGGCGATTCTGGACTAAAATCTGAACACAACCTCACTTTAGTTGTTAAGAATATTACAATCTTGCTTGCAGTGTTTGTGATCATTAAGAATTATTATTGCACAATTCAGAATTTATCAGTTTTGCTATCACCTACATAAACTTACATAACTGAGTAATTGTGGAAATCCCAGAAAACTTGCTATCCGATTAGTAGAAATACAAGGGCGATTCTGGACTAATATCTAAACATAACCTCACCTTAGTGAGTAAAAATATTACAATATTGCTTGCAGAGTTTGTGATCGTTAAGAATTATTACTGTTACAATTCAGAATTTATCAATTTTGCTATCACCTGCATAAACTTGCATTTCTGAGTAACTGTGGAAATCCTACAAAGCTTACTATCCCATGAGTAGGAGCACAAGGGCGATTCTGGACTAAAATCTGAACATAACCTCACTTTTGTGAGTAAGAATGTTACATTATTGCTTTGCAGAGTTTGTGATCGTTAAGAAGCATTACTGTGCAATTCCAAATTTATCAACTTTGTCATCGCTGACATTTCTGTACATTTCTTAGTAAGTTTTGTGGAAAACCCAGAAAACTTGCTATCCCATGAGTAGGAATACAAGGGCGATTCTAGACCGAAATCTGAACATAACCTCACTTTACAAACAAACGTATCCAGAAGCACCAATAATAACATCAATGAACAGGTATCCAAAGTTCCACAGTTACATAGCTTCAGAATGTTGTAAACAGCTCTTTAATAGATTAAACTGGTTTTAACCTTTCGGCAACAGAAGGAAGTGGAGCTGTTTAAAGCCGTTTAGAGACCTTGTTGTTGCGTTTGTCGATGTTTCGAAAGAGTGGGTTTGTAAGTTTGCAAAAGTGAGGTTATGTTCAGATTTTGGTCTAGAACCCTCCTTGTATTGCTACACTTTAATGGGTATTTTGTAAAACCACGTTGCTTGATTAGATTTGTATATAGATTATACAGTCAGATTATGATAGAATGTGTAGATTGACACTATATTTGGGAAAATATGAAGAATTAATAAAATTCACATTTTATGAGGTTAAGGGTTCAACGTTTTCATTATTTCTACTGAAAAGTAGAGACACATAGTGGCATACATTAAGTCCTCGTATAGATATTTATCATCAAATTATCTACTCGTTTTCGTGATAAACCAACTTTCGTCAAGGACATACGTTTCAGGAAGAAACGCCTCTTTCTATATCCATTACCTACTTGTTTTCACATCCTCAATTATTCATTTGTATATTAATCGATATCCGATAAAGTAAGGCGTTCGCATTTACTTAACCTTTTTATAATACGACCAAACGTGAAGGTCCTTTTTCATCGAACATTCAGGTGAATATCGGAAAAGGTGTCGCTTTGAATTTTCAACTAGACAACACGACGAAACGATGGAATTTGATTCGTCTCCATATCGAAGTGTATTCTTAAATTTAGTCGTTCGTTCGTGAGGGGACCCTCGTTAGAAGTATCGAGGAAACTGAATTTCGGTAGATTTATCTATCGAACCGAATAAGAG
Source organism: Cryptocephalus moraei (assembly GCA_946251905.1). NCBI lineage: Eukaryota > Metazoa > Arthropoda > Insecta > Coleoptera > Chrysomelidae > Cryptocephalus > Cryptocephalus moraei. The sequence goes on from OX276455.1 coordinate 11,963,212, forward strand.
TTACGTTGCATTTCGGCGAGCTTTTGAATTATTACACTTCACGTGTGCGGCATTGATGTTGTCGATGTCGCTTGCGGAGGTCGGGCTATTGTGAAAAATGCCGGGGGTTCCGAGGAGATAAGTAAAATTCCTTCTGTTGTATTATACGACACGGGAGTCACACACAAATGGCTTTTGACGGGGAATGCAGGAAATTGGAAGTGTGTCTGGTCGTTTTGTTGTTTATTTTATAAGTCGGGAGCCTTCATTTATTTACAGGATGTAAGATGGTTCAGAAAATGGATCTTGGTGGAGTCGTGATTTTTGATACCGGATATAAATTTTGGAAGGGCGGCAGACATGACAGTTTTACTGATGTGCTCAACGTTGCGACATCTATTATAGAATTGAATTTTTTCTTAACTCTAAGTAAGGCTTATTTTCATTTATTTATTCTCTATAACGACTTAAGCAAACATCTCAACCAAATTCCCAGCCCATTCCAGATAGTTGTAACTTCTTATGTATACAGATGTTTGTAATTTTACGTGACTCATACTGAAAAGGAACTTATGGAATATTGTCACGCTCAGGGGGGTAAAACCTTGGGTGGTAACTCTAGATATAAAACAGAAAAACGTTTGTTCGTCAATTCTCGCCTTAATGCCTAGTACAATTAAATGCAAATACATGAGACAATTTAAGGTATAACGTAATCTAATTCAGTGAAAGACAATTAAACAACAAAGGTGACTTCGTTACTAAAAATGGAGGTTTCCATATAATATAAATGGAATATTATAGCAATCGTGATAACACCTCAAGAAAATTTTCTTCTCAGCTGCATTGTGGCCTTATACAATGCGGCTTAGATAATAATTATGTATAAAACTGAAATCATCCTGAAAAGTACATAATTCGGTCTAATGAGACAGTGCACTTTTGGGTGTTAAGGGGAAATATACTAAATACTAAAACATATATGTTTTCAAAAATGTATCCAAAAATTATTTGGTACCGAAAGGTGCCGATTAAATTTTATATTATTTTGTGAACGATATAGACCGTGGGCCCATGACACCAAAAGTGTCGATAATGTTTTTTCGTATGTCCATTTAGGGACATACTCAGAAAGCCCGGGAAACCGAGAAAAAGTAACTCCAAGCGTCTGTGACCAGTCCTAGCACCTGCTATAACCTCCACTTCTTGTTGATGCTGGCATAAATCGAGATGCCCTCTCCGAAATCGTATACAAATGTCGGAATATGGTTAATTGGTCGAAAGGAGTCATTCCACCAAAGAGCATACTTTCCTCGATCATCGTCTATCACCAGTGTCTATCACCGTCTGGCGATACGGGCTGTCTGAGTATGTCCCTAAAAGGGCATACGAACATATATTGTCGACACTTTTGGTGTCATGGGCCCACGGTCTAATAGTGTATGCACCAAATGATGTCCCAAAATAAGGGACGAAACGTCAGCGTTATTAAAATCTGATTCAAAGCAGTTGTTTTACTTAAAGAATTTTTGAAAAAAATTGACACAATATTCAAATAATATTAATAATATTTTTTTGTTACATTACATTACATTTTTTCATTCATTTTTCTTTACTTCACCTAGTCGCACCCTCAGGAATATTTCGCACCCTTGGGCGTGACAATATGTTACCGGTTTCCTATTTTTTCAAACCCCGTGATTTAATTATTTAAAATAAGTTTGAACTGACTCCTTATAACCCATCAATACGGTATTTAACCTTAACGTTCGATGTGGCTGTAAACTATCCCGTATAAACGTTGTGCAAAGAACTTGAGCACTTGAATACTTCTGATCTTTATTCCGTTACATTTTTTAAAGCATTTAGCTCACCTCGCTGCTAATACTACTACTGCTCCGCCAAGGTTAATATTTTAAATTTGCTGAATAATAGATGTAACGCCACTATCATCCCCAAGTCATCCGCTTTTTCACTTGTTTATTTGTCGCTTTCTGAGTTAATGGTTTTCCGGGACCTTTCGGCTCGTTGCCAACTTTCAACCCCATTAAACCGCAAGGCCGGTAGAGGTTTTATACGCAAGGATTAAACGTATAATTTTCGCTGCATGTTAATTTCGCCGTTTCGACGCTCTCACGACTGTACCTACCACAACAATAGCAGTAAAACAAGAGGGGCGGGAAACGTATCGCCGGGCTAAGGAAAACATATAAAATTCGGTCGATGGGGATCGTAGGTACAAGCGAAATTGAAGCGGGTTTTTTTCCGAAGTCATATATGTGGGGCAGGCGCTGATGCCACGTTACTTTGAAGTTGTGTTGTGTGTGACGACGACATTTACATTTATAGTGGAAAGTGTATGCAGGGATTATCGAGACGTGAATTTTAGAAGTTGTTTTCTATTTGGGGCCTGTTTGTAGGAGATTTAGATTGAGCTTGTCGTTATGCGTACAAAAATTGCAAACTTTTCGAAGCAGGAGCTACAAATTTAGTGTCGAAGCTTACAGTGTTAACTTAAGACACCATTCTTTACTATTTTAGTCAGTTTAGAGATTTATTTTCCTTTTTATTTACTTATATTCAATGAGGAAGGCTTTAAAAATAAATTGGATAAAATAGACATATCAAATTCACTAAAAGAAAATGTACTGTCACGCTTAAGGCCTGATGGTAACTTAAGGGAGCGCTGTTGAGGATGGTAGCTCAGAGGGTGGTGAAAAGAAAAGCTTTCATCTTAAAACAGGCATTTATTTATACAACTGCAATAAGTTGCAATGGTTATTTAAGGGTTAATGTAAGTGGTAATATTGACTCTAATTACCCATTACTCACTTAATCATTTGATCACTATTAGGGCAGAGGGAGAGACTGAAAGACTGTTACGTTAAGTTTTTTAAATATCACGAATTTGCAACGAGTTAAATTCTCGTTCGTTATTCTAACTATACCAAAATCCTCTTTACTTCACGAGTGACTCATCGCCACAACAAGTTGCGAGTGACACACGCCAAACTCATAAAATCACATCCCTAGTTCGAGCGATTCGCCGCTTTAGCAAATTTTCAACGTACAGAGAGAGACAGAGAGAAGCGGAGTTGCCAAAATTTAAAAATCCCCTCTATAAAACATTGGTCGTAACCCGTAGTATGGCAATATGGAGAAAGTTGTTTACAAATGGAACACGTGTTCAGGAAACAGTGTTGGCGCCCGGCAAAATTCGCGCTAATTAGTACTCGTGTGATATTCTCTTTAGGCTCATTAACAATCCATTTTGAAGCGTAAATAACAAGAGGATTTAGGTAAATTTTATAAATATTAGGGATTGAATTTGTGGGTATTCGTCTTGTAGGCCAGGCGAGAACCCTTTTCGGTATTATTTTTCATTGGGCAATATTTCTTCCAGTCATCTGATTTCTGTAATAGCGCTATAATTATTTTAATATTATAGTTGCAAAAATAGAAATCTAGATAACATTGTTTAATTCCATTCAATGATATGACTTCGATTATTTATATTTCGAACACAAAATGAAACATACACGCCCCTGTTTCTACTTTCCCCTCACTTCTTCATCCCGCGGAGGTCTATGGGATTCTAGGAATTTACCCCGGAATGAATCGACATTCAGGTATAAGTTTGAGTAACGCAGCGCTACGTCATACACTCCATCCCATGTAGATTGGTCAGAAAATCGATCCGAAATTGTGCTCGCGGAGAGTCAACAGTTTATTATACTTATGAGTACGTGTAGACACTTTTATCTGAAGGCTCGTGACACTACGTCGCCAAAGCCCTGTGACGGAAACTACAGTAGATGGACGTTTGAGATTTTAAGAGATAGATGTGGTACCATGTGAGAATAAGTCGTGTAAATTTGAACACGTTTCTCCGGTTAGTTTAGTCGTTATCAATCTCTACATTAACTGCCCAACGCGAGAATCTGTCTCACTTGGCCGGAAACCATCCGTCTTCCGGTCTGATAAATTTTTGGAGAAGATGAAGAAGAGAGGCCACGTGACCGACGTCATCATATGGTGGGAGATTGATAGTTGCTAAGTGTGGAGTTTAGACGGTTCGGATAGGTCCGAAATCTAGAGAGAATGAGAGTTGAAACTCAGTTATTGGTCAGGACGTCACTTCCGGTTAAAGGAAGGGGTCAGTTGGAGAGTAAATGAGTTGAGAACGAGGACTAAGCTCCGAAACTCCAGCTATCTATTTTTTGGTATTTGTTAGATTTGTTTGGAAATTAGTTCATTAGTTTTGGAATAAGTTAATTAATTTTGGTGATTCAAATCAGTTTGAGAGTTGGTTACAGACTTTAATCACGGGCAGGCGGTTCCCCTTTTGACAAACTTTTGACTAGTTAACCCCAAAATTTGAGGGGCCCCATTGTTCGATTTGAGTCAACGATAACTCTGTGCGTTGGAATCGAGTGCCGGTCCAAATAAATACTGATCGTGAGTGAATTGGTCTGCGTCAACTATGTGTAAATTAAAGTTGTATGTTTATATAGGATCGGTATTTCGGTGCTCTCTATTGGACGTACCTAATTAAACTGCTATAATCATAAATTTGAGTTTCTTTCGAGCAGACCCTGAGATATTCTTTGGCTAGCCGGCATTTCGATAAGAATAATAAGTAAGTAAATATCATACGTAAGACGTTAGGTCTCTTGCAAAGAAGACAGTTGAATAAAAGAATACAAATTAAATCGCAATCCTTACATGATCTAAGAGGGTAGAGGTGGGAATGTCACGATGTGGCATTGGGGCAGCTCTTAGTCATCTCGCCTATAAGGCAGCTTAACGTCTTTGTCAATCTTCTGTCGCTTAATGACGTTAGAGATTGTCAGATGGCTAGCATGGGAATTTGAAATGAGCACAACAAATGAAAGTTAAGCTTTTTACTTATGTCAACTTCAGATATTTACTGTGGATAAATATGATCCCGCATGGAAATAAAGCGGAATGCCTGGGGGATGCTTCTTGATGCTAACGTATAAAAGAGCATGTTCTGTTGACAGTTTTTAAACATGTATGTTGTTAACGACTTTTACTGGTTCCTGGATACTAAATTGGTACATATTGGAACGTGTCATTTTACATGAAAATCTAAATTACATGGGACATTTCATTGCAGGGTTTAAAACAGTTACAGATTACAATTACGTTATTGTTTGAAATCACATTAGGCAAATCTTGCTTCTAAAGGTACCATATACCGGGCTCATCTTCGGTAAGTCGTTGAGAAAGTTTCTTTCCTACTTTGTCGACAGTTGAGTAAGCGAGAGATTTTAGGTTTGGTCAGTTATACCTCTAGTGCTTAATGTTTCCCTTTTGATAAAACTACACAGTACGCCCCGTGAAAGATAAGACTGCGATATCCTCCCCTGGAAGTTCGTCTATCTCGTTCTCTCCTCTTGGTCTTACGTAAATTTATTTGAATGATCTCGCATCTCGGCCGGCTTCCGCCTAACACTCGTCGGGCTGAACATCTCCGAAACTCGGACATGGTAAATACCCGGCATGATCACGGGGGATGGACGTCATTCCGGGCGATTCGATGACCGTAAATCAGATTTGAGCACTATCTAGTCCGGCCTGTCACTTCCGAACGAAGTTGCCTCGCTGGAGAGTGGGGGGGGGTGAGGGATGATTTATGCGTGGGCGTCCTCGACGTCGAATTTCGAGCTTCGACAGGCCCGCGCTTTTTGTCCGCCCTTCCCCTCCACATCCCCTCCACCTCTGCCCGGATCGGATGTAAACCTCGATACGATACAGTCCTTGAATATTTCATATAAGACGGATAGTACGAGCGAGCGGTTGGCCCACACCTTCGATAAGCTTTAGTGTAATGACGAGGAAAAATGTTATTGGTCGGTATTTAGACGGAGGAGACTGATTGGATTGGATCTCCAGCTAGCCATTTTCTCCTAACATATATTCTATGAATCCTATAGTAGCTACTTCTTCTTCTACTTCAGGTGCCGTTCGCAATGCAGCGTGTAGGCGGGTCATTGTTCACATAGTATAATTATATTGTCGCGAGGCGACCCCAAATAACAAAAAGTCATCAGCCTTGACACAAATCAACACGGCTTGGCCCTCACAAGAGAACGTCTTGGCGGGACACGTATAGTCAAACATAACACGCGGAGCACAGAAAATCATAAACATGAGTACTTCAAGTAAAAACGGGCGATTTGGGACCGATCGGGAATCAGTCAAGCACCAGCTGTCCTGTGTCGCCGCCCGTTTGGTCTGCGTACTAGCCCGCCGCCCTTTCGTGAGGAGGGATGTTCGCCATAGTGCTTCACACTCGCTATCCTTCCATGCCCCCTGGGACCAGTGTGACCAACCACCAACTTGACACCATTTTATTTTTTTTAGCCCCTTTTATCTAGTTTTTAACTCTGACATGTTTCATTTTGCCTTGCCGCCCCTAACACGGGTATACTCTCTCTCTCTCTCTCTCTCTCTCTCTCTCTCTCTCTCTCTCTCACACTCCCTTGTGACAATATGGAAGTCTATCAACAGATACTAAAGGTTGTGGGTCTAACTACAGACACCTGTGTGAATCCAAAACAACAAACACAACGAAAAGAGAAGTTAGTAATAAAATTATAAATGTCAACTCAGAGCAAAATTCCCGACATAGACATGGAAGAGCTAGAGAAAGCGCTAAGCAGTTGAACACAACATCCTACCTGAAATGCTAATAGTAACTGAAAGACGAAACAAGACCTACTGAAATAAGTGCCCAACAGAACATATCTCCGAACATTGGAAATATGCTATAGTTGTTCTAATCTACAAGAAATTCTGATCTTGAATATTACCGGCCGATAAGCCTACTATCACAGATATATAAATTACACATGAAAATGATCAAGAACAGATTGGAGCGAAAACTTGAAATTTACCAACCAAAAGAAGAGGTCGGGTTTACAAGCCACCTCAGTACTACAGAAAATCTTCACAGTGAAAAAGCTAGAGAGTATAATATAAGTGTATGTCTTTTGTCGATTTCCGGAAAGCTTTCGATCCAGTAGGGATTTGGGCAATAATAGAATCCTTGAAAAATGCTAAAGCTACAAACTCACTGGAAACATCTATGGGGCTTCGACAATAATGATAAAATTTGAAAAATAATAATAATAATAATAAATAAAATAATGAAAAAATGAGAATTGATTGTTGCCGCTGTCAACTATTCGATAATTCTTACTCTGCGTTTGGTATTTACATTGTTTGCTATCTCATAAATTAATTAACTAATGCGCAAAAGCATGAATATAGGATAAATATTCCTTATTTTAAGTGGCTTTAAATTTATTTATTAATATCAATAAACAAAACCCTAATAATTTATCAGCAGTGTGATGTATTGCCAATGAAAGTTATTTTGACCAACATTTTTTCAAATTAAGAGAAAGTTCCCACTTGAGTTCAAATATGATGTTATTGTTTGAGAAAATTTGGATTCGAAACTTACAGTATATTGCAATATTGTAACACCAGTTTTCTATTACTTGTTACAAAAATTCAGTTCCTTATATATGAGATATATAGGAACTGAGACCTAGGAACTAACTAGTACTCGGAAAATATGACTTTTCCATAACTTAATCAATAAGATTGTCACGCTTAGGGCACGAGGCACTTAGGGGTGCACTTGGCGAGATGGAGAGAGAGAAGGATGTAGAAAGAGTCAGAGCATATTGTGTATTTTACCAGGTTGAGTAATGAGACAAGATATTAATATACTGTAACGAAATAGCTTGCCATAAAGATAAGCACCCGTCAGAATGAGTCTCTTCAAAGAAATTTCTAACGAGATAGATTCGGAGAACTGGTGGAATTCTTGGAAATCCGTAGAGCATTAAAAAGGGTTCGCGAAAGGACCGGAAACGCCTCGATCGTTCTGAAATTCCGATGCGGCTAAATATATAGCAGACGGAGAGTGATACAAAGGTAGTCGCGGGTAGTCGTAAACAGTCGCCGGTAGACTGGTCGACGGATGTCGGCCAGGCCGGCCGTAAGATAAATAAACAGTGGTCTATCTAAATTAGATTAACTGTGTAATATAAATTAATTAATTAGTTATAGTAAGTCAGGTAAGATAAATTAGATTAGGTGTTAGTAGATAAGTGCTAAATGTAAGTGTACAAATAAATTTGAGTGTAAGTAGTTAAAATAAATTAAGTAAGACAACTCGTGTCGTGTAGTAATTCTCGCGTAGATTAAAACGTTACAGTACAAAATCAGAACCAAGAGATAAACAAAAAGTGGCATAGTTCACATGAGTCGTAGGGTGACGAGGAGACTTCGGGGTGGGTCGACGGGGCACTATATCAAGTTGTCCGTAGATTTGGTCAAGGCTGATCTGACTGTTCTCTCCATAGTCAATTTATTGCTCCAAAAATGTCAAAACCACCCCTGTTTATGTTTTTTATCCTTTTGGACTCCCTTTTTACTGCCGACGTACGCTGCGTATTTTCAAAGACGTGGACAATCGAGGAGTTCCTCTACTTATATAGTACTTTATAGTACTTTATAGCGAAAATAGTAAGTACTTTATAGCGAATAGCTCACTTACTGCTCAGCTACGCGAACTGTTTCGCCGGAATTCCCGGCTCGTTACACGCTTTCGCGATGGTACCAAATAACGCTTTTAATATTTTAGACGTGCCAGATATCTCGATCCACTCGACCAAGATCAAATGTTTCCTGTTCCCAGATCAAGATAATTAAACCTCATTTATTATTGAAAAATCTCGTCTTTTCCCTTCCGAGCGCCTTCAATTAAGAAAACGGTAGGTAGGCGTTCAATTAAATCTGCCGTTACTGCTGTTTACTTACTCCCATCCACCGAAAAGTAACTTTTTTTCCATCCCTTCCTCCCACTCTATTTATTTAACTTTTCCCTCCAATTGCAATATCAATAAAAAACCCACCCCGTTTTATTAAGTGACCTGGAAAAAGAAGACTCGTTCGACCAAAATGAGATAAATAAAGAACCAAAAACGAGTGTAGAGATTTATGTACGTAGTGACCTAATTGCCAAATGGACAAACATTCGGATTTTTATCATTTAAGGGCGCGAGAGGGAAAAAATTGAAGTTACTCTGATTGATTGTGGAATGTAATTAGGCGAAAGTAAACTCGATTATGATCTATACTTCTTTGTTAGGGTTGAAAAATGGGGGAATTAGTCAAATTTCATATAATAAATGGGTTTTTGGTGTGATGCATGTCCGGTTTTGTTATTAAGTCATGAAAATATCTCATTTGTAAAGTGTTTACCTTCACATTATCGTAATGACAAATAAATGCAAGATATCATTCGATCTTAAAGCGGTGTGAAAAATCCCTTGAGCCGTATCACGATGACGTTTTTATTTTGAACAAAATAACAATATAATTGCGTGCAAAGGGAAACAGGGTGAACGTGATGGGATCGATCAACCTTTCACTCTCCGGGACCCAATCCTTCCGTGACCGAATAGTTAACCGAGTTTAAAAAGTTTTATGAAGGTTGTTTCACTTTTATCTTCCGTTAATTATCCTGTAAACGGTGACCCACCGGAAGGAATAAATTTAATTAAATTCGCGGGGCTAGCAGTTTGTGCGTTTGATGTTTAGGGATGGGAGTTTCAAAGCGTATCCGGGGGATATTTCTTATTATGTATATTTTTAAGCGTTGTAACGGGAGTTGAAAGGCAAACGCTGACTGTTGCTTCAAATCCAAATATGTATATACGGGTTGTCTCAAAGCACACACAGTGTTTACTTAACAACGTAATTCAGTGGGCGAAAGAAAATTTATTCGAGAGGGAAAACTGGCGGAAAATTCATGGAAAGTTTTGAACATTGTTGTCGACGGATTAACCTGAAATTCGACAATGCCTCATATGCCTCATTTACATTTCTCGGTTTATTTAATACCTTGTAATGACACAATTGGAATGAAAGGTAAGTACTTGCTTTTAGTGAAAATATCCAAAGGCGTCGCTTAAATGGAAAATGGAAGAAATGTTTTACTTCAAACAAAGGCAGGCGCTGTCCCTACGATGAGATAGGGCGTAACTTGCATTAAGAGTTCGTATTGAATCCATCATAATAACATAACTTATTCGCTATCTATAATTTTCTATATACCAGACTACATAATTTGTTCAATTTAAAAATACAATTTATACTCGTACTGTTGTTACAATCATTAACATCATATTCTGTACTATATCTAGCACACAACCTCTTCTTCCTGCAATCTTTCATCCTATAATCTAGCTACAACATTTAAGGCATCGTATTGTCACGCTTAAGGCCAGAGAGGCACCTAATAGGGGGTGAAACATAACGTAACCATTTAATCGTTCGGCCAGAGAACCAATAAAATATTGTCGCAGTTCAGCCCCAATTAGCGAAACTGGGTCACCGTCTGAGCCAATTCAGCACTGACGTGACCCAGACCGATACGTGACTCGCGGACGGGCGGCGGGCACGTTTATCAACAAACGACAAGTATTTATACTGATCAATTAAATCGATCAAGGGATCAGCCTCGGAACAGATAGTCATATGGGAAAATTATATTCGAGACTTATTTGCCGACTTAAGAGGAATGTCATATACCAGCAACAACGAAGGTCCCACCATAATTAAGTGTGAGCTAGAACGAGCTATTTACCAACTCAAGAACAACAAGAGCCCAGAACCTGACAATATATATCCAGAAACTATTAAATTAATTGGTGAAAGTAATCTGGATCTTTTCCTAAAGCTACTAAACCAAATTTGTGACTCTGGTAAAATTCCAAAACACTGGCTAGAATCTACGTTCATTTCCATTCCCAAAAAGCCGAACCTTCGCCAATGCAATGACTTCAGGTTGATTAGTTTGATGAGCAACGCCTTAAAGATTCTTCTTAGAATTATCCACAATAGGATCCAGAATAGGTGCGAGCAGGTAATCTCGAGAGAACATTTTGGATTTAGGAAGGGCATGGGCACTCGTGAAGCATTATTTAGCCATCAAGTTTTAGATCAGAAATGCATGGACCAACAAAAGAGCCTATACATATGCTTCGTCGACTTTGAAAAAGCATTTGACATAGTGCCGCTTGCAAGACTCATAAATTCCCTCATCAACTTAGGAATCGATGAGAAGGATATCCAGTTAATAGAGTCTTTATTGGCATCAAGTTGCAAAAATAAGAATAAAAAATACCACCTCTACGGAAATAGAAATTCGTAAAGGGGTGCGTCAAGGATGCATATTATCACCAAGCCTTTTCAACGTCTTTTCAGAGGAGTTGTATAAATTCGCAATGAAAAATATTTCAGATGGGATCAAAGTAAATGGGGAAACCATTAACAGCATAAGATATGCTGACGATACGGTGCTCATGGCCGATACTGATATTGGGCTTCAGAATATTATAGATAGCGTACAAAGAGCATGCTCGGACTATGGTATGAAGATCAACGTTAAGAGAACGAAGACCATGGTAATTAGCAAAAATCAAAATATCCCGATTCCATTCCAGATCAACGGTGAAGTCCTAGAATTGGTAGACCGCTTTAAGTATTTGGGTTCCTGGATTGAAAGAGACACAAACCCTGATAACGAAATAAAGGCTAGAATGGAGCAAGCACGTCAGGGATTTCTACGATATAAACGACTCCTCTCTGATCTGTACTTGGACTTGAATCTGCGTCTGAGACTGGTAAAATGTTACGTCTGGTCTATTCTACTGTACGGCGTTGAGTCATGGACGTTGAAAGCTGGCATGATAAACAAACTGGAAGCGTTCGAACTTTGGTGCTACAGGAGGATGCTGAGGATTCCTTGGACAACGAAAATTACGAACGATGAAGTACTTCAGAGAATAGGTGGTGAGCGGGAGCTGCTGTATATAATAAAAATAAGGAAAAGTACATATTTAGGCCACCTACTCAGGCACGAAAAATACGAGTTGCCTCAGCTAATAATTGAGGGAAAGCTGGAAGGTAATCGAGGCTTAAGAAGAAAGCGGCTCTCCTGGATGTGGAACATCAGGAACTGGACCGGCCTAAATTTCGAGCAGGTCCTCAAAATCGCGCAAGATAGACACGCATTTGCCGACGTGATCGCCAACCTTCATTGAAGACGGCACATAAAGAAGAAGAAGGGGATCAGTGATCGAGCACCCCGCCACGCTGCCCGTCTGAGAGTCCGCCCTTCGACATGACTCTAATTGGAGGAGCCTCGCGCCTGGTGCCCTTCGTCACACCACAGTAAGCAAGCACTTCTTCCACTTTTATATTCTCTTTTCACCCTCTAATCATTATTTTTTTGCCCTTTGTAAATGTTCTCTCCCCTATTTAATGTTTGAATAAATATTGTCCGTGTTACCATGTCTTCTTTTTAGTCTCTACCTAGCTATACCCCCAACCAGAGCACTCCCTTTGGGCCCTACGCCCTCAGGCGTGTGACAATATCTAACAAGGGGTGTTTCCTGCGTTTCAGCAATATTCCTTAAATATTTCTGTGTTAGAGATTTGGTGACATAACGTCGATGTACTTCCAGCGAGATTGTAAATACCAAATATCATTTAAAAATTTCGCGAATTCGTTGTAACAATTAATCAGACTTTTTTTGAAAATCTCAACCGAGCGTGGTCTATCACAAAATCATTTATCATAATCTGGGTCTCGTTAAAAAAGAACTCAGCCGTTTCCGCAACGAGATTGTCAGATTAGCTGCGAAAAGGCAAAAATCAACGTCGTTAATTAACCCGTCCGCGGGACTTGATTATCACGTATAAAAGGTTATTATAATCCAGAAGTGAAGTATTCGTACCTTTCAGTCGGAATTATATTCGGAGGCGAGGTGGAAAATTCGCGGAAAATAATGCCGCTAAGTGCTCCCGGTTCTCCCCCCTCCCCCATTCTCTCCCACTCCCTCTTTCTCCTCCCCGCCGTGGAAGGAACGTGGGAGGAATTCCATGCGTGATATATTTATGATCCGAGGAGGCGGTGTATAAATTGAATAGGAATTGGCCTGTTTCCTGGGACTCGAGGATCACTTCTACCCCTATAAATTTCGGATACTGTATAAACACATACGTTTGCCTTTAAAGGTAATGAACATTTTCGCTCGGGATATGTAAATGGGGGTGAATCTCGCGGAAGAACCATCCGTATCATGTTTCGTACCGGATTCATCCAAAAGCTGTTTCCGATAATAATTCGTGTACATGTGTATTATAATAGTACAAAAATTAGTACCATATGATAATATGTGTAATTAGTACTAAACGCACAATAGTACTATTATATAATAGTATATTATTATACTAGTTTAATAAGACGGAGTATTGTCACACGAGAGTTTTAAATAGAACGAGTGTGACAATACGTCTTATTAAACGTGTGTAATACACTATTTTATCTACTTTGCTCTATTAATTCATTAAATTTTGGCTGTTCAAGTTCTGGTATTACACTAGGGAATTTTGCTTGGGTTGGTCAGACTGACGTCACTGACATGGACCTTTCGTATTTGAATTTGAAAATCTAGTAGCTCTAGGACAAATTCAATAACTACGCTCTTACTTACGTGCGAAAAATGGAAGACACAACTGTAGAACTGACCTGTACAGTGTATTTTCAGGAGAAAAGCAACACAAAAAAGTCTTCGACGCTCTGGACATCGTACTGTAGCATGATGAGAGCATGTCTAAATGCTTATAAAAACGCAGATATATCTTAAGTTTTCACGATTGCATGCTTTTCTCAAACGACAGTCTCAAGGATATCAGCCTAGAAAAATCAAAAATTTTGGATATCGCTGAAATAAATCAGTTTTCATGTCAAGGCGACGATCTTCATTATTTGGCAATTAAAGTAAGTTTGTTTTTTTTTTAAATCATGTTTCATTTGTTACCTGTTTGTATTGTTTTCGTTCAGGTTATACTCATAATGGGATATACTTATTACTTACAGGCTTCAACTTATTAAGAAATATGTCAGCCTTCGACCAATCGGTATAACTTCAAAACGCTTTTTTCTCACATACCGAAACGGCCGATGCATCACTAACTCTATAACTCAATAACTTGGCTAATAAGATTAGCCAAGTGCCACGCATAATTGCTACGTTTCTGAATCTTGCTAATCCGGATCAGTACACGGGGCACTGCTTCCGTAGGTCCAGTGCATCAAACTTGGCCAATAATTGAGCAGATTTAATTAATACAAAAAACCATGGGGCCTGGAAGTCTTGAGCAATAGCAGAGGGGTACATTGACACTTCGTTAAAAACGGAAAGAGATGTGGCGGATATGCTGAGATCATCGACATCCACTTCTACTTTCGTCAATGCACAACCAATGTCCGAGCCAGATCCCCCTAAAATTGGAACTATAAACAATATCAGTTCAATCACAAATGAGACCAGTTTAGTACGAAATATTCAGGGAAATACTAACTTTAATCACTCAAAATGTCTCTGGCATTAGCATAAATGCCCAAGCCACAGGAATGTCGTAGTTAAAGTTTTCACTAATTGTACATTAGCTACTGATTAGTTGTTCGTATTTTGGGTCATACCGTCTTTTGTACCTTGTAATGCATTTTGTACTAGAATAATCTAAAATAATACCAAATAATACATTTTTCATGTAAATTTTAAAGGTTATGTTTACTAATAATTTAGCTTTGACGTCTACACACGTCTCCATGACAACCTGACATACAAACTTAACAAAACTAAATAGTTACCAAAAGTAGTGTAAGAATATGAATATTATTACACTACTTTCGGTGTAAGAATGAGATCATTAGTAACGCAAAGTAGATAAATACTATTTAAATGCGCAGAACTTCATTGTGATCGACTGATAGACTCTTATTGATTTTATTGATATTTTCTAATTACTCGTTTTCGATACACATTTCTGTTTTCCAAAAAATCATATCTCACCTTGACCCCTGAAAACATTCATAACATGAGGGGGTCGGAAAATATGTAAAATGCATACTTGCATATTTTCCAGAAAGGCAATTTAAAATATCTTAAAATTAATGGGTTTTTCATCTCATAATACGTTTTATTTATTTTAGTCAATTTTCAGCTAAGAGATAGGGATATCTCTATATAAGTAGATAAGAGATAATGTGTCTTATCGATATGACGCTTTTAAGTAGAAGATAACATAGGTAACTTATCTACTTATAAATTTGATTATTCAAAAAATAAATATAGGAACGCAGGTGTAACTTACCAATTTACATTACGAGAGAATGTTTTCCATCTCATAATATGTTTTATTTCTATTTGTCAATTTTCAACTATCCTCATCGTTTAGCTATATGACCCTCTTGATTAGTAAATACCATAAGTAAGTTATCTAATTATAAATTTGATTATCCTCGATGTGTAACATTAATGAGAACAAATTACTAAGACTTGGTATTCATTCCTTAACCAATCGTATATAGACCCTTACAATTTTAGGTAAATTGAGATATTGAGATTTGAAAAATGCAATTTATAAATAACAAATTCTATATATTAATAGTTATTTATTATACAAGCGGATAAAATGAACGTTTAACGAGCGATAGTTTTAAACGCGCGCGCGGCACAACCGCAAGAGCGTTAATATCGCGAGTTAAACGTTTATTGTATCCGCGAGTGTATTACAACGTTTTATTCAATTTTGCCATATATAAACCTACGATTAACGGAGTAAGTCCAATTTTGAAGAGAAAATTTGACAAGATGACAACTTCAGTGCCGCAACCTTGACAACGACGAAAACAATTTTAAACAAAACGTCACTTTATACGGCAAAATTGAATAGGCAGCGGATTAAAAGATTTTAATCCGCTGCCTTAATAAACTAAATAAACAATGACTTTATAGGTTCAATTTGACTTCAGTAAACGTCAGTTCATATGGCAAAATTGAATAAAATCAATTACGGTCGTGTTATTGAAAAAATAAAATAAATCATAAGGGTCGATCTGCGCCTTCGCCATAATCTCGATTTAATAGATGAATTAAAATATAAAATTCAGGTTGCCAGGATTAGTCCAAATTTGAATTAAGCGCTGGAAAAATGAAGACGTGAAATTAATTAATTTAACGGATAAATAATTTTCCAAATATAAATTGCAGAGAAATCTAAACAATCTAGAAATGATAAGTATCTATATTTGTCGCTTTATGAAATTCTCCCTGATCAAATTAGAGGCAAACGTTTGATTGATTGACACTTACAATTAGTAGTGAAATAAACGTAATGCGAATTACGTTTACTAGTTATGAATAAATGTGTCTTACATTTTACAATTTCCAGCAACAACATTAAAATAATATTCGAAACATGCGAAACAAATAAATCCATATTTATGGGCATATTACCTACTTATACTGATACTATTTTTAGTTCATATTTTCCATGCCTCAAGCATAAGCATGGTAAATTTATACATTATAAATATATTTACAATACTTGAAAAGCACTTTCTAAGCATAACGTTAGTAAAAGTTATGTTTTCCACGAAAAATCCAATTCATTTTGTAATAACCGTTCGTTTAAAGTTTAAAAAGCGCTTCCCCTGGAAACTCTGTTTTTCCACGTTAATTACACTTCAACGTTAACGTTGAATTAGCTCCCACTAGAAATATTGTGCATGTGGAATCACGTCGCTTTTTCAAAGCGAAACAGCTTTCATTTTAAATTCGCGTCTACTGCTTTGTCGCCCTGTTAATGCCGAGTTACCGCCAGAAACAAGTTGCCAACTTTTTTCGTTCGGACGCCTCATATTTATTTATCTCTCGTCTGGAAACTTTTCCACCAAAAACATATCCCTTCAGATTATATTACACTGACAGTGATGTGTCGGTAGAATGGTGCATTGTGGTGTGTCGTATCAAAGTTTTATCAATTGTGTTATTCGAAATGTCATTTGGGAGAGGTTATTAACAACACAACAACAGGGAGTTTATTACGAAAAACGTTGGTGATCATTAGAGGAAGAATTTTTCGTACTTTGACATTTTTCAATGTAAGTTTCTTGGGTTGAATGCCTGATTGTTAGCGTCAACATTATTTAAGGAAATTTTAGGTGAAGAAATTATAATGTATTGTAAAACGAATTTAGGGAACTTTTACGTAATTTTACCATTGAAATTAACACGAGTTGTTTTACAAACGGAAAATAACAATGAACCGAACGTGTATAGGTGAACGAAATTGTTGATGTAAGCACAACAAGGAGTCGTCGTATAGTGAGAATAACGCGCTCCGGTTAAGGTCAGCTCTGCAAAGCTAGGTCGTTGTAGAAAAACAAACAGACGTAGCATTGATCTAATGTAATTGAATGTGTATAAAAGATCCCGAAAGTTGACAACAAATTAGTATACGATGTATGCTCAAAACGACGTGTGTTGTTGGTCTTGATTTACGTCACCCTAACCTACAAGCTCTCACGTTACGCCCTGAGAGTTCTACGAGATCTTCAAGATACTACAACTTTTAACTCCAAGATCTTCAAACCCGGAGAGCACGGTACGCCCTCTCTCCAAACCTTCAACAACTTCAACTCGGACCTGCACGTTACGCCCTCAGGTCCACACCGGAGAGCACGACACGCCCTCTCCCCAAACGACTAGAACTTCAACCCCGGACCTGCACGTTACGCCCTCAGGTCCACAACGGAAAGCACGATACGCCCTCTCTCCACACAACGAGAACTTCAAGAACTTCAAGAGATCACGTCACACAAACCATAACCTCACGAACTTCAACCCCGTACCTGCACGTTAAGCCCTCAGGTTCACACCGGAGAGCACGTCACGCCCTCTCCCCAAACTACTAGAACCTCAAACCCCGGATCTGCACGATACGTCCTCAGATCCAAACCCCGGAGAAGTACGTCACGCCCTCTCTCTACACAACTTGAACGTCAACTTCAAGAACTTCAAGAGATCACGTCACGCCCTGATCTCCAACTACTACGACAGTCCCCAGCCTTACAACCTGGAGACAAGGTTCATCTCTGCAGCCGTCCACGAGCTACGAGAGAGATCTATACAGTCCATTCTCCACAGAGGCCACTTCACACTTCGTTCATGATATTACATGTTTTGTGCGTTTCCATGGAAGATAAGTATCTGAATTTTTTTATAAATCTTGATTATTTAAGTGTAATTCAGTAATGTTAATATACCAACAAAAAAAACAATATATTAGCACACTAGTATTAACTGGCATATTAACGCAGTAGTGTTTATATACCAAAAACATAACAGACTTGATTTTGCCTATTTAATTGTATCTACTGTGGAGTAGTTATAATATGACTCTTCTGGCAAGCTATCTCCGAATTTTTTCTGGTGGCTCCACTGCTCGCGAAAGATTACTTCATATCGAAACAGGTCCCCAAACTAATTGGAATCACTTTCGAGCTGTTATAAAACGTTGTAAACAGTTCTAGAATAGCTGTAAACAGCTCCATGATAGCTTTAAGCAGCTTCTAAACATATTCTGTTTGAACTCTGATTTGGACTCTAAGAAGGTCTTGCCGAATAAAGGTAAAAAAATATGATTTGTGATATATATTGTAAAATGACAATCACAGAACGAAAAATGGTTTTTGCAGTATATCATTCATAAGATACCTTTAAACACAATTTGATTTTAAAACATGTATTCTTAAGTTTCTCAAAATTGTTGTTAAGTTTAGCACTATAACATCTCCATTCTTCAATTTTATTCGACAAATATTTCATTGCAATTATATGCGGTCTCTTATTTTAATTTCATTGTCAAAACATTACCATGTCAGTAGTTATACTATGTCCATTCTGGACCACTTTACAATAGCTTTGAACACATCCTGAAAAGCTTCTCTTGGGGATCTAATTTGTACTTAAGAGAAAATATCAGATCAGGACCCCAACAAGTTGTCTTGAAGTCACTTCGAAATGTTGCTAGATGTCACTTAAATTTCACTAGATTTGAAAGTGAAGGACTGGAGGGAATTTCAAAATTCTGATTTTCAAAAAAGTATTTTTAATATAATTGGATGCTAAATGAGGGACGAATGCTATTGACGTTATCCGGTTGATATAGAGTCAATATTAAAATAATAAATAATACAAATATAATATAAATTAATAAATTTAAAATAAGTTACAATTTCGTGCAGTAAATCACTTAATGGGAAATCAATTTTTGGAATTTACGGAAATTTACATTAAAACGTATAATCTGCAATACGATGTACAATTAGGTATATATGTTTTGCCTATCCAGCGATAGAGAGTTTGATAAGAAACAATGACGAACAACTATTTTCGAAGAGATGACATTAATAGTAATTAATAACAAAATAATCAAGTGTTTAACAGATTCTATTAAAAAATAGGTAACTTCTCATGTGAAATGTAAAAACTTACTAGAATTAGTCACTTTCATGCTAGTTTCACTATTTCACTAAATAGAAAAAATCACTAGATTTAGTGAAATGTCACTAAACCTAGCCTAACCTAAACTTTGGATGTCTGTTGTACAGTACCTTCTCAAATAATACTGCCACCACCGACACATATTGGCAAAGATGTGAATTCGTGGGCCAGAACCGTCATAGTATAACTACTCACGTAGATCAATATTCCCAATCTGCAGGCCATGTTAACCGAGGGGTTTAAATAGCCCATTTCGGTACGTTCAATAGCAATATAGAAGGAAAGGGTACTTGTTCTAGGTGAATTCACTCGTCGAAAAGGATGCTAAGAAAACTTGAAAAGCTCATGTTTTTCCGGAAAATGTCTTCATCAGTTATTTTTGTCGAATTTCTTAGTTTATTTTGCCAATTATAAATGCGTCCTCTAGTAATAATTTAAGTAGTCACACTTATTGCGTCGCATTTCTGGTATTCCCCAGTGCCCGTTACCGAAGACAGATGCAAATTTAAAATTTCCCAATTCAACGCGGTTGCATGTCATTTCCCGTAACGCCGAAATGCATTTGCATACATTTGAGTACGTCTAAAGAATTTTATTTTACGGCGGAGTCGTACGTCACGTCCCCGCTTTCCCTCTGGGATATCTCCGCGGACTTTCTGGGATTTTGTGCGAGTTTAACGCGAAGCTTTTAGTAAGCGGAGCGTCTTGCCTAATCAAAGTCGATACGCAAAGGGAAACAAAATGGATACGTCATATCGGTTTTCAGGATTCGGTGAGTGTTTTTCCGCTGGACGTATCAGGAACTCGTGGAAATGTTATTCCGGGTGTATAGTTGTAAACATAAAAACAACGAACGGACTGAACTTAAAATGGGTAATTTCAGACAATAATTGCTATGGTCGGGAAACGCGAGGAAAATCCATTTTCCATTTTCTCTCGCCGATATGTGTGTTTCCGTTTTCCATTTTTTTAAACTGTCGTAATGTGAGGATTCAATTCTCTGCTGCGAGCATGGAGATTCCACACCGCCAAATGAAAGCTTCTCACTAAGGGAGATATATCAAGGGATGCTTCTAATACGTTGGCTCTATGCCCGAATATAAGCCGTACCGTGTAAGCGTCTCCGATTTAAAAATGTAACGTTCATTTCCATTTAAAATTTAGAAATAATTTAAGAGTGCAATCTCTTTTCGGGCTTGTCTTCTCAAAATTCAATTACGGCAAAGGATCCTCTAGTAGTTTTGCAGAGACATTGAGACTGGGAGATAGAATAGAAGTACATGCTGTTTTATTTACGGGGATTCTATTAACGTGGATTATTGTTACGGGGACATGTGGAGTGTGCAGGCAAATCCGAGCAAGCGAGTAGTGACGTGGAATTCCAGTTGGGACGCCGGGACTTTAGATTTTAATCAGAATTACTGAAATTCACTCAGCGAAGGTTTTGTCTCGAACTCATCGTTTTACAAAACTAAAAATAGAGATGTTGCACTCGGGAGAGTGCACACAGAAGTGAAAACATTCATACGCATGCCTAGAAATTATTTTTTATATCGAGAAAAATATGGAATTTTGTTTAATCTCAAAAAACATTTAAAATTAATTACAGTTATGTGACTGCTTAGTTTCGTATTGCTTTTTGTATATTTTTATATTTTCATGTCTGCCTCTTTCTCTTTTTCTCTATCTCCCCCCTCTCTCTATCGAAAAAATAGATATATTATGAAACTTACATGGCATACCGTACCTATAGGTATATACTTACATATGTGGATACATATTGTAACGGAACGGCTCGCCGAAACCAAATAAACACGTCTGGGACTGCCCGGGTTCCGCGAATTCGTTCTAGAAGCAACGGGAACAATCTCGAAAGGCTGGGACGCTTCGATTCCCCGAAAACCCGAGGAGAAATTCGTGGAACTATCTCGAAACTGCCAGAAAGTTCGAGAAGGCGTTTACCTGCCATAAAAAGGGAATGCCGGACTCAAGGCAGGCCAGTTGAAGAATCGTTGTGTAAACATTCGGGCGAGAGACCGCGCGCGTTAAATAAATAAACATTCGTGTGTGCGAATATAAATTAAGTTAAGGGATTGTTAAGTTAAGTTTATAAGTGTAGTGTAGGAAATAATATAATTAGTACAAATCGCGTAGTGTTTAGTTTTAGTAAATAGTAAAAACGTTACAATATATACATTGACTCGCTTATACTCCGCATATGTACGTAGGTATATTGTGTATACTTATAACATGCGTTTGGATATACGATGACTTTACATAGCGTAACAGATTTCATGCTGACGCAACGTTAAAAATTTTACCCTATCTAAAAACGTCCATTTTACTCAATCACGTGTTTGAAAGCTGCCACTTCGAAAACTTGATTTTATATCTAATTAAGCAGTTTTTGTTTTTGGTTCAATTAGAGATAGAGCAAAATTTCTCCCAAATTATAACTTTGGGCAATTTGCACCAGGCACATGTGCGCTCTCATTGCGAAATTCCACATACGTCAAACAGGGCCGTAAATTCGGAAAGTCATCGCCATTGTATATAACATATTTCCCAACTAAAACCGATATTAATGAACTCCCCCGCCCCTCTTCCCGCCTCCATCCCAGCAATTCAGTGTACCGCTAGATGCGTTTCATTATGTCCGATAAAATATCTCTATGCAGATATACGTACGTACAGCGAATATGTATGTAACATGGAAGTCCTTTAAAATTCCCGCTGTAGCTTTAGATAACATACGCGACACACCCACATAGCATAGGAAATTAGACTGCGTCTCCGTCGCCTGGCCGCTATTGTCATTCCCGCGATGTTCCCTTGGATTTTTTGGACGCGAGTGGTGTTCATGTTTTGGATTATACGTAAATGCGGACACTTAACCCATTTTATGCCTTGTGACACTTTTGAAATAGTTAGTTGCAGGGGTAGATGGAAACAAAGTTTCATTTTGTGTAGATGAAAAATAATGTTCGATCTAGTTCATGTTTCATAATTTTTGTACAAGTGTTAAGTATTGCAAGAGGCAAGATAATTGGTCAATTATGCTCCAAGCAACTATCGTGGCATTAATTGCGCTTCTTGTGAATTGCGAATTGCATTTCTGGGGGAAAAGTTAGATTGGGTGGATTTCAGGAAAGGTAAGGGTAGGTTTTTAAATTTTTTAAATTTGGGGTAACAGGAAGCTGTGCTTTTTTGGAACTTTGTATCTGGAAACAAATGAACCTATCATGTTTTCTAGGAAAAAAGGAAACAATTTGAAAAGAAAACCTTATTTTCGGAAAACTCGAAAGTTAATTTATTTGTGGAATATAATGAAACCAAGTTCATTTGCTGAAAAACAATGGTAAACTTTGAAATCTGTTTTGAATTAAGGAAAATTTGGGGCAAATTTAATCCTGTACTTTATGGAAATGATTACAACTTTGTTTAAGAAAAGGACTGAAGTTAACCTACTTTTCTGGAGGAAAATGACACATTTGAATTAAACATTGCTTCTAAGAAGAGAAAGAAATTTAAATTAATTCTGGACAAATTGGAAATCGGGATATTCTTCTGTAGAACAGTGGCATAGATTGAAATTGATTTTGAATTCTGTAATATCGGCCCCTGTATTATGAGAGGGTTTTAATAGAGAAGATCGACTTACTGGTCAAAGTATGGGTACCGAATATTACGTTTGGGTGGGATTGATTGAGGAAATTAATTATCTTCAGAAATCAACTGGTCCCTTAGTGGAGCATGGGCGCGGGGCTTCGCAAATGCCCGCTTTACTCGTGTTCAAGAGAAATTAAACGACTGAATAAAATAGAAAATTATATTAACAAAATTAATAAGTCAAAATGAGACAAAGAATTCACTCATCCCACTACGTCAATCAAGTTATAAAAGTTGTTAAGTATTAAAACAACCCCAAGTCTAAAATTCGACAGAACGAAATCAAACCTAATCTAATTAGTTAACAAACAAAACCCATATAGAATACTAAACACAAGTGTCAAGGTAAAATCTTCCTTAAACCCCTTAATGCCCCTGTATATGAGAGACTTGTCGCTTCGTGATATGAGGACAGTGACTTTTCCAAAAATTCCAATAACCAAATTTATCGAGATTGCACAGCTGTCGAAATATCGAGTCAACCCAAAATTTAGGGCTACCCAACCCTTTCAACTTAGAAACGACTCACCAAATCTGTTGTCTACCTTGGCATCGGCTCGGCACCCTGCGACCTCTTTCGACGTGGCTGGCCCACTCGCGGTTTCACTCAGGCGGCGAAATTTGACACACTCTACGCCTCAAAAGCAGTTAATAACCCTTTTTGGAAATGCTCGACTCCCACAAGTTATGTCTCAAAATGAATTTACTCCCTGGGCAAACTAATTTGTTACTTACGAACTTTGAAACTCCCAAGTTGTAACGCAAAATGAATTTACTCTGTAAATTAACCAAAATTAACTAGTCCCAAATCTAAACTTTATCCCAACTGATTACTCAAAAGAAATTACTCTGAACTTCAGCAAAAATACTATTCCCACTAAATAGCAAAAAAATACTACACTTCGCCCTCGACGATCAAAGAAAAACTCCCCAGACGTTCCCAAAAACCAACTGAGTACCTAACTCAAAGCGCGACCGTCGGAGAACCCGGTTTTCCACCGACTCCCTGACTCTCAAGTTTCTTTGATACAAGAGCTCTCGGTTCCCCCTTCTCAAAATTCATCAAAGTTTTTCCCTCCAAATTCTAATTGGTCAAATTTTGCTTATTGAACCCATATCTATCCTTATTTCATCATAAAGTCCGCCCTGTTAATTATTTAAGCGTTTTTATTCGCTTTTGCTTATTTGACAAAAGTACGAAGCAGAGTCCGATCTCCGACCTCAGACGTCGTTCCCATTGTATCGTTTCTAAGTCAGCTGTTTCCGCGTCATTTTACGAAATAGCGTTAATATGTTCTATATACCGACTTGTTGTGTTACGAAATGTAGAATAAATCACGTAGAGTTTTTAGGCCATTCATATACAGGGTGCTCCTTTCCTAACGTTACAAAATATAATAAATAAAAGAAAAATCCCTTAACCACCCGCAGGGTGTTACAATTCATTATGATGTAGTCCACATCGAAACAAGCTCTGATTTTTGGAGATGGTTGAAAGTTTATTTTGAAAAAAGACTGAAGTTATCATATTTTATGGGCAAAAAAACCTTTGTTATGCTTTTCTTCCCGGAAAATGTATAATATATTGTTGGGAAAATCTTGTTTTCCGGGCTAAAAGGAAAAAGTAAATGGAAATCAAGTTTGTTTTCAGAAAAATAATGACATGGTTTGAACTTTGTTGAATTTTGTTACAAATTTACATTTTTTCGGGAAAATGTCTAAATTAATTCTTTTCTAGAAAATATTGAAGTCGAGTTCACGTTCAGCAGAACAATAATGAAAATCTGTTTTTTTTTATCGAGAAAACTAGGGGTAGATTGGGAAAAGCTGCGCTTTTTGAGTAGGGTTGAAGCCTTGTTTCAGAAAACAATTTGAATTATCTTGTTTTCTGGGGAAAAAGTAAATATTTTAATTAGGCTTTAATTTCCAGAAATCTAAATTTCACTTATGTCTGAAATAAATGGAAAACGTGGTCGTTTCTTGGAGAATAGTGACAATGATCGAGGATTGTCTTGAATTCTAGAAAATTTGGGGCAAATTCATGACTGTGCTTTTTTGGAACGAATTGAACTTTCCTTAAAAGTCTGGATTTACCTCCTTTTCTAAATGGAGAAATTTATATTAGGCCATTTTCTGGAAAATTTCGAAATTTACGTTTATTTTGGGAAAGCTTAAACCGGGTTCTTTTTTAAATTTGAATGGTAAAGTTTCAAAATTTGTTTTAAATTCTAGACACTTGAATCCAAATGGAAACAAGCTGTGCATTTTGAAATGAGAAGAAACTTTGAGCAAAAGACTGAAAGACTGAAAAGTCTTTTTGAATAAAAATGAGAAATAAGATTCAAGCTTTGCTCATTGGAAAAGGTTAAAATAAGTTTTGATTTTACTTAAAAAGCAGTGCAAGAATAAAATGGAAAAAAATGATAACTCATGATAAGAGACGATTAAAGTTTAGAATATTACGTATTGCTATTGCCCAAATAAAACAAACCCAACAAAACGCCATTTTGACACTTCTGGTAAGGTTCTTAAAATTGCATTACTACTTATGCAACATTGCCAGATCAGTCAATATTACATTTTATTAAGTTAATGTGATCTTCAAGAAAAATAAAGAAAAATTACAATTTTTTTGTACTGTAAATACCCCACTTATTATTGATATAAAGAATGTTTGTTGGAAAATACTAAGTTATAAAAAATTCAGTCATAGCTTTTAGTTATATGGCAATAACAAAATGTCACAAAATTCGTAATTTAATGAAATATCACAAAATAGCATGTTGTACATTTTGTGCACAAAATAATTGTAATTCTTGTGTTGTGACATTCCTGATAAATAATAGTGTCATTAATGGCGACAAACTATGGCGCGCTAAGGTATGATTTTTGGTACATACATATAGATTGCAATGCACAACTCAATTTATCAATTATTTATTTAAATACTTATTCAATATAGACTGACGAATTTCACGGGTACATCGACCCAATCGAAAAGATCAGTTGTTCGAATGTACTTACAGTCTCCTCCCTTCTACGAAGTTGAGGATTCGAATTTATCTTTCGAGTCGAGGATCTCGGAGGTCTCCAGATGTGAGAGTTGAGCCTCTCGAAGCTTAAAAGCTTACGTTTAATTAAAATTTATCAGATGACTGTCTCATCTCGACTTTATCGAACGGAAAAAAAGACTTTTCTCTCCCGGATTTCTCTGCGACACTGTTTTATGGGGCGGTCCCGTAAAAGAAGTGGATGAAAAAGTTTAAAGCTGTCCTGATATACGGACGTATACACGTTTAGAATTGCCGTTTCTTGTTTTCGTGTGTGTGTGTGTTGTTCGGCACGTGTGGAGTTCTCGGGAGTTTCCTGAGAGGTAATTCCGGTTTTTTATGTTTATTACTTCATGAAATATATAGGTTTATGGGTTATGAAGACGGGAGATGGAAAAAGTAAACAACTTTAGGTAGAGAGATATGTGCTTTTGCTACAAATTAAGAGTTGGGAAGGGGAATGCTGAAAGATAATTCACTTCAACGTTAAACTTCATTTTTATGTTTCACTTTAGACTTACATACCGCTCCATTTAGTTACTTAGAAAAGTCGTATAACTTGAACAAGTCTCTGTAAGAGCTCATTGCAAATGGGAAAGGATAATGAGTTAAGAAACTTTGCAAGACATAACGTAGCTAACGTAGCAGGGACGAAATTCATAAAAACCAGCTCGTTTAGTATCAAGAAATTTTCCTTGTGATACAAGCTATTATTACAATAGTATTGATCTCTATTGAAGGATTTGAATCCATGTGGATTCAACCAGCAAAGAAATCAGATCGCTTTTACTTCTTTTCAACTTTAGAATGTTAGCCTACATCTAATTTGATGAAATCCAAGTATTTTTCATTGTTCCGAAAAAAATGTTTGGAGCTCTGTAACGCTGTGTTAGAATTTTTATCTTACAGCGTTATTCTGAAAATAAAAACAAAACATTTATAGAAACGTCATATTGTGCCAAATTATCATATCTCAACGTTTTCTGTTTCAAAATATGTGCAAATTCATCCGCTTCTACTTGGCTTGCTCAAAACTGAAATTGCTTGAAAACTTACTCAGCTTAAAGAAAGACATTTTTTGAATAATTTTTTTCAAGAAACAGGTTCGATTTTAGCATATTTTGGAAATATGGGTTTCATTGCAAAAGGGGTTATCTTTATAATAAGCTGCATTTCTGAAAAAAATAGACTTTTTTACCACTTGTGAGCTTTCTCTGGAATCAGGATTAGTTTTATTGAAAAGCTGAGAAAATTATACAAGCAACTTTTGCATATGTTTTCTCTAATATTAGCTCATAATACAAAATCCTTCATGTTTCAGCGAAATCTGATCCCCAGGTATCATTTATTTAAATGGTTACTCATAAACCCAGAGTTTCAATTTTTTCTCTAACTTCTAATATAGTTAAGTGTAGCTTCAACTTTCAAGTAGGGTAAGTTTCAAACTACAAATTTTTGGGAACTTTAAAGGACCTCTTCATCTATCGTCAAATCTGGAAAATAAATATATACCCGCGGAGTTTAAGAGGGTTTCTGTTTAATATAGAATCAAGGAGTAGGTAATTACTATGGCGTTCTTTCAAGTTCGGTAATAAAGTATTACAAATTCCATCAGAGTGTAATGTTCCCTTTCGAGGAACATGAAAACTCGGAGTTCAGCTTCAATACACTTTATTTCTTCTTACTAGTGGATAGCAACGGATACATCAGTTCGAGAGTATGGTATTGGATGAATCGATGAAATGAAATTGACTTCCTTTAATTCGCAGATACACCTATATTTAATACCTCGTAGTCACGTGATATATTCGTACGTTGACCGATGAAACATACTGAATGTGTTACACGATTCTGCGGAGTCTGCGTTCGAACATATCGAGGTATAAATGCAATAGTAATAATTATTCGCTTAGCAACTGATTACGATAATATTTAAATAATTGAAATATATAATGTAATTGACTTTTAATTAAGTCTTCAGAATGGGGCCTTACAAGAGTTTAAGAAGTTATGGTACTTCTTTAACGAATCATTAAATCCGTAAAGTTGTTTAGGCTTCGACTCTAGAGATATAAAGAATTTCACAATTAAAGTTTTTTAATAATTGTTCGAAATTCCATTTTATTCAAGAACAGATCTGGAAAAAGTACACTAATACACTCAGACGATTTATCTTTAAGTAACGAATATGAGGCATAAAAGTATAGAAATAGCCCTTAAATTCACGAGGACGTTTGTCTGTAATGAAGCAAGATGACACATTGATATTTCGCTGAAGCATAGATTATTTTGCCTAGAAAATACTATATCCAAAATTGACAAAATAGATTTTTTTTGGAAAAAAGGTTGATTTTTCAGTTTTGCTCCATTATATTTGTAAGATTTCAACAAGTTGAATTTTGGATAACGCATGTGGGACTTAAACGTATAGGTACAACCCTTGATTTCCCGAATTTGTGTCTCTCGAATGGAGCAAGATGGCACATTGCTGTTTAACAGAAACATAGATTATTGTGCCTTTTAAAATATACACAAAATTGGCAAAATTTGATATTTTTTTAAAAAAAGATTACATCAGTTTTACTCCATTATATTTGTAAGATTTCAACAAGTTGAATTTTGGATAACGCATGTGGGACTTAAAAGTATAGGTACAACCCTTGATTTCCCGAATTTGTGTCTCTCGAATGGAGCCAGATGGCACATTGCTACTTGGCAGAAACGTAGATTATTTTGACTTGAAAATATATCCAAAATTGGCAAAATAGATTTTTTTAAAAAAAGATGACTTCAGTTTTGCTCCATTGTATTTGTATGGTTTCAACAAGTTGTATTATGGATAACACTTAAAAGTGTAGGTATAATCCTTGATTTCGCGAAGGTGTATCTCTGGAATCTCTGTATCTCTGGAGCAAGATGGCACATTACTTACTTGGCAGTAATATAGATTATTTTGCCTTGAATATATATCCATTATTGGCAAATATAGATTTTTTGAAAAAAGGTGGCTTCTGTTTTGCTCCATTATATTTGTAACATTTCAACAAGTTGGATTTTGGATAACGCATGTGAGACTTTAAAGTATAGGTATAACCCTTGAAGATGACACATTGTTACTAGGCAGAATCGTAGATTATTTTGCCTTGGAAATATACCCAAAATTGGAAAAAATAGATTTTTTTAAAAAAGATTACTTCAGTTTTCTTCCATTATATTGGTAAGATTTCAACAAGTTGGATTTTAGATAACGCATGTAGGACTTAAACGTGTAGGTATAACCCTTGATTTCACGAAGGTTTATCTCCCGAATGGTACAAGATGGCACATTGCTACTTGGCAGAAACATAGATTATTTCTTTGCATCGAAGATATATCCAAAATTGGCAAAAATAGATTTTTTGGAGATAAGACGACTTTTACGACAAGTTAAAATCCCGACAAGTATAAATCCTGGCAATAAATAGCGATAAAAAATACAACCAATTAGAAGAAATGCACAAATATTTATTCTAAGAGGAAAAGAAAAGCATAACATATTTTAATACCGTCACAAAAGAAAACTATTTTTAATATTAAACAAATGTAAGAGAATCTGAAAATGAAATTTGTGGCTCAGCCGGGATTCGAACTCGGATCTCCCAATATCGCGTCAGGTGTTCTAGCCAATTGAACTACCGAGACACCTATCAATTTCATTTTCGATGTTCGTGTTAAACGTTTTTGAGAGTATGATACGGAGGACGTATTGGTTGTATTTTTGTAATCTGTAATTTCATTTTCAGATTCTCTTACATAGCCACAAATTTCATTTTCAGATTCTCTTACATTTGTTTCATATACACCATCACTTTGAATTAATTTCGAGAACATATTCCATCTATTTTTAATATTGTTTATAAGGAAACACTAGGAGCAATTCCGCGAAGGTATTCTAATAAAGTTACATTTAGGCAATTATTAATTATGTTCCGAATTTGTCTCTCTCTCTTTGAAGTGACGTTTTCTATCGTTCTGTAACTTCTTCGCCACGAAGAATACGTTCCACTGTATTGACGACTTGTTGCTCTTTTTGGATTTCTTCAATAAAAGTAATAAAGTAAAGTAAGTAAAAGCCCCGTGTGTGCTCTGCCAACTATAGCTTCCTATCTTCGGTGTCACGCTTCCACAATATTTTGGGTACGAGGAATGCTCAATTCCATAGAATCCAAAACTGACCAAATCTCAGGAAGAAACATCGGTGGAGCACGAAAAGCAATACCATCTCTTAGATGTCGTCTTATTCTACCATGAACATAGTTGTGTTCGAACCATTCTAACACTTCATTTGCCAAAACTGGAATATGGCTTTTTAATAAATTAAAAGCTTCGAGAATTTCGCCAGCAGGAAGGAAAGCAGGAGCAAATAAGTGACGCCACATTAAACTAAATTGTTCATCATTGCCATATCTGGAAGCCTAACCACATGCTTGACTCTTTCTCCATCCACACTGATATAGATGAAAAGAGCAAATTTTGTAGGAAACTTCTGGAAATTCAGATTTTAAAGCGTTCATAGCTGCTAACTCAACGTCCGTCAGTATTGTTAAAGGATTTAGTTCTACGTTATTTTCTTCAGAATAATCAATCAAATCTTGAAGCAATCGCTTATATTCATGTTCACTTTTACCGGTCATTAAAGCATGTACCAAAGGTAAAACTGCAGTATTTGAGTGGTTTATATTTTTTTAAGTGAAACAGTAGTAACCTGTTGGGATTCTGATTTGTCGGGTTTTTGATTTGTCGGGATTTTAACTTGTCGGGGTTTTAATTTGTAGGGATTTTAATTTGTCGGGATTGCAATTGTCGGGATTGTCATTGTCGGGATTATGATTGTCGGAATTCCGTACAAGACCCAAGGGGAAGGAAATATTTAAAGACGCTCGTATCAAGGCAAACCTTTGAATTGCAGAGAAATGTAACTTTACCTACTAACTTTCGAAGCAAACTAACAGTGCTGTACTTATATTTCTTCTTCATCACATTTGCAATATAATCGAATATCGTAACTTAAACCTATGCATCTTTATATCCGTGTGGTTCGCACGTAAACTAAGAACTTCCGAGTGGCATCACTCGTGAAATCAAAAGGAACGCTGAGGGATCGCTGAAGGCGCACGACGACGAATCACAAAGGAACCTTCTCCTTAAATCACGACGGAGGCGCGTCTCCATCCTGAGCGAGCGAGACGGGCCCGAACGTTCGATATCCACAAATCATCCGGTAACCTCAAGCAAACTTCCTAACACTCCCAAATAACCCCCTTTTGTACAACTCAAACAAAGAATAAATCGTTCCGCGGAGGAGGAACGATTTCCCGTTTTAAATTATTCATTTCTCCCGAAAATTCCTGGGACGCCTACCAAGGCACACAAACACACACACACACACACACACACACACACACGCATCCATTCAGATTCAGACCGAACTCGATTGTTTTCTTGCACTCGTCGCGATCGATCGACGGGACGTGAAATATTGACTGGAAACGTTATCCGGAGTGACGGGAAATTTCGATGTGACATGTGATATACCAATTTATACGCGTGTGTTGCCTCTAATCTACATTAGATTATTCTCGGTACGTGAAATTGATTATATAGACGGCGTACGGACAGGGCGATTCCGAAGGAATACATTTGAGCGTATAGTGCGTTGCAAATTATTACAAACGGGATTTCCTAGCCTAAAAGGGCCACAGGGTCGGCTCTATGGGTCGTACAGAAATATACAAAAAAGTACTATAACTACCTAACAGTTTTTTCACGCTGCCACTATCGTAAATAGCTCTTACATGCATAGATACGTAGCATGAAAATGGCACGTAACATTCAAATATTATTTTTCCTTGACGACGGAATGTAAATACTGCCATTTACATTCTTAGGAAAATCAAAAGAGTAAACACAGTTGATTTAGTATCTTCCCGAGGATGTTAACAGTCTTTTGTTTAAATTTGTCGCATCGGGTAACCCTAGTTACGCATAGGTCAGTCAACTTATGTCAGAGTGACGTACGTCCAAACTAAAACAAACATTTCATTTTTGAGGAATTTAGAGGATATTTTCAACGGCAGTGTGAAAAATGTAATAAGTAACACGGAATGTATCGACTGTTAACGTCCTCGGCAAGTGACAAGCCTCGGCACACACTTGCCTCGAATGTAAACACGTCTTTACATTCCTTGTGACTTAAATAACTATTAAATGCACAATTTCATTTCAGAGAGTAGAATTTTAAATTTTTGTGACTAATAATTATTATACACTAGTTTAATATACATACACTTAACTGGAAAGGCACAGCTCGAAATATAACGAAAATAACTTCAAATACTTATATTATACTAAAGTGCGTCCCTGTTACAATCTACTACCTGATGTTAAGTACAATACCTCAATAATTCCTAATATTTATACTAATTTAGAAGTACATTAAGTGCCAGTTTTCTTAGAAGGCATTCTAAACCTATACCATTAGGGAGGTTTACCCGACGGCATTCAACTGCCTGGAAATCCCGTCCAAAATAATTTGCAACGCTATAAACGACTCGTTCGAAGGGATTCGACTCTGCTTTGGGCGTAGCAATGGACCGTCGTTTTGGTCGAAATGTTATTGATTCGCCACGCGACCTGCCTACAGGTAGAAATACCTGTAGTTTCGTCAACTGGAGCCCTCGCAATCGTGGAAGTTTTCTGTTCTCGCGACACGTGTTTTAGGTCGATTTAAACCAGAGTATGAAGATGTTGCAATGTGCACTTCACCCATGCTTTGGGATGCAATTGTTAACAGCACCGTCCTGGATTATATCGAATATTATTTATTGCAAAGTAGATAGAATGTTTTAAAATATTGCTCGCACAGGTCGATTTCAGTTCTTAAGATTACGATTTTTTTGATTAAAAAATGGCGATGTGTAACAACATAAGACTTTCTCATGTGACCGGACAAAATATTCATGGCAACATTATCACCGTTTTATAAAATAAATTTAGTAAGTATTGAATAATATTTTCTCTTATGAGTGAATATTGTAACGTTCATTACTGTCCCATTTTTACACTACACACTACTTAATTTATCTTAGACTATTACTGAACTAATTTATATAGCACACTTAACTATTTCCTAACTAATTACATAATTGATATCACTCTTAAATGTTAATATTTCATTGGTCCGTCTTTCGCCTTATTTATTCACTCGCAGCTTCACGTCTAATCTAATCTCCGACCGCAAGCCCGCTTATATACACCTCAATTGTATTCGCGATAGTTCCTGAATTAACTCGAACGTTCTTTTTTATGTAGAAAGGTCTTGGAGGTATTAAATCATTCTTCCTTAATAAGATGTTGCCGGGAGTCAATTAAGCGTAACGGCGTTCCTTTGAGGTAAGCCGCCGAGGTCCGATAAGAGTAAACACTTCGCGCTGCTGTGTACATTTCGCGTTAAAATATTTTTTGGTTGTTTGTTATATGAGAAAGGTTTTATAAATCACTAAAACCGTTTTGTAGAAAATTATAAAAAATAAAAATTCTTAACACAAAACTGCCCTTTAGGACAGTTTTAGGAAAAAATATTTCGAATAAAAATGTACATATTTAACATATTAATTCAAATATCAAGATTAGTGGAAACATTCAAAGTCTGTTTGAAAAAAAAATTGGGAAATCGAAAATGTAAGAAAATTGAAAAATTGAAAAGTTTTGTACTGATTTCCAGATTTTAATGAAACCCACTAAAATTGTTTACTGAAGTATCGTTAAGGTGTTTGATGAGTTTAAAATTTTTTCGTGGAGGAGTTTATAAATTAGAGGTGTTTATTTAAGAACCTGGACTCGGTTTGATGAAGTTGTAATATGCAACGGATTTAAAAATTCATAAAAAATATTTAAACTCAAAATATTGTAATAATGCCTAATAGTGGTTTACTCAAGTGTTTTTCGTTAATTTAATGAGTTGCAGCACTTTTAATCAAGGAGTTTTTAAACTGAAAGTTACAATTAAACGAGTGCAGTTACAAATTTCCACAATTTCTAGATTCAAAAATTCATAAGTTTTGTACTAATTTCCAGATTTTAGTGAAACTCACTAAAATTGTTTACTGAAGTATCATTAAGGAGTTTGGTGAGTTTAAACTTTTTTCGTGAAGGAGTTTATAAGTTGGAGGTGTTTATTTAAGAACCTGGTCTCGATTTGATGAAGTTGTAATTTGCAACGGATTTAAAAATTCATAAAAAATAGTCAAACTCAAAATATTGTAATAATGCGTAATAGTGATTTATTTAAGTGGTTTCCGTTAATTTAATGAGTTGCAGCACTTTTAATCAAGGAGTTATTAAACTTAAAGTTACAATTAAACGAGTGCAGTTACAAATTTCCTCGATTTCTAGGTTCGAAAATTCATAAGTTTTGTACTAATTTCCAGATTTTAGTGAAACTCACTAAAATTGTTTACTGAAGTACCCTTTAGGAGTTTGGTGAGTTTAAACTTTTTTCGTGAAGGAGTTTATAAATTGAAGGTGTTTATTTAAGAACCTGGTCTCGATTTGATGAAGTTGAAATTTGTAACGGATTTAAAATTTCATAAAAAATACTCAAACTCAAAATATTGTAATAATGCCTAGTAGTGGTTTATCCAAGTTTTTTTCCGTTAATTTAATGAGTTTCAGCACTTTTAATCAGGGAGTTTTTAAACTTCAAGTTACAATGAAACGAGTGCAGTTACAAATTTCCTCGATTTCTAGGTTCGAAAATTCATAAGTTTTGTACTAATTTCCAGATTTTAGTGAAACTCACTAAAATTGTTTACTGAAGTACCCTTTAGGAGTTTGGTGAGTTTAAACTTTTTTCGTGAAGGAGTTTATAAGTTGGAGGTGTTTATTTAAGAACCTGGTCTCGATTTGATGAAGTTGTAATTTGTAATGAATTTAAAAATTCATAAAAATAATATTCAAAATCATATTATTGTAATAATACCTAATAGTAGTTTATTCAAGTACTTTCCGTTAATTTAATGAGTTTTAGAACTTTTAATAAAGAAGTAAAGTACCCTTTAGGGAGGTTTAAGAAAAAAATATTTCAAATAAAACTTATACCTGTTAGTTAGGTCAGTTCAAATCTAAAATTTAGTAAGAATCGGTAAAGCCGTTTTGAAGAAAACTGAGAAAAACTGAAAATTCACAAAAGTAGAGGGCCCTTCGCAGAAGATCACTCAAGATAACGATAACAGCAATCAATTAGAATTGAATAGTAAGGTAAACATACGAAGTTAAAAAAAACGTTGTACCAGTTTTTGAGATAATCCGAAAAATCTCAAAATTACTAGTAAAATGCCCTTTGCCCTTAATTGATTATGATGAAATTCATGTGACCGCAAGTTTTTAGGGGATCCGGCTTAAATACAAAATTTCAAACTTTCCACTATTTATCTATAGTTTCTGAGAAAACGTTGACCACATAAACACACATACACACATATATACATACACAGACATGTTTCCAAAAACAAGTTTTTTGAACTCAGGAGGCCTCAAAACGTCCAGAAATGCTCAAACTTCCTCAAATTCCAAAACTCGGCACGATTACAATACTTACTCTTTTTATATGAGAAAGTAAAAATTGCTTAATCTAGTTAAGCATTAGCTAAAGTTCCAATAATTAATTCGCATGTTTTCAAAAATGTTTGTATGTTTTAAATAAAGTACATCTATATTCATGAACAGGTTACTTCCACATGCATTTTTATGTACATTTGGCCTACGTTACTTATAACACAAATAAACGACAATACTGCACAGAATCAATTCAAGTTTAAAAACCAGAGCATCGTATAGCTAGAAAAATTGGGGGCAGAATAATCCCTGTTATATACAAATAATAAATGGAAGACCCGTGCGACGAACAAATAGTATGCAATTACACCCAATATGAAAATTACTTGCAAAATTGTCTATGGACAAAGAATCAAAATTAGCTCCCCATTGTTTTAGATAAACAATCCACGATTTTCCAATTATCCATACCCTACAATCATGCCGGTACTCGCCATTCGCTGATTATTCGTAATTTACAATTACAATACGCGTACATCTATT
This sequence comes from Cryptocephalus moraei, assembly GCA_946251905.1. NCBI lineage: Eukaryota > Metazoa > Arthropoda > Insecta > Coleoptera > Chrysomelidae > Cryptocephalus > Cryptocephalus moraei. Next base: position 11,999,516 of record OX276455.1, read on the forward strand.
GTAGATTATTTGCCTTTACAATCTCCGTAATCAACAGTTTCCAGGAGACACCTACCCGAATCCCTAACTACTGTTAGTTATTACGCCGCTGCGAATATGCAAAACCCAAATACGCTCTAGTTCCAGTTGCTGTTATGGTTGTTTTCCTCCATAACTTAAACCGGACCGTACCATAAAAACGGGACATTATAATACGCGCTCCCTTCGTACCTCCACTCCCGAGGTTCGGGGCTGTATATAAATTAGTTTAAATTTTACGCCGCCGTTCGTCTCTTATCTGCGACCTCATTGGAGTTGATAATATTTTATATGCTCCCTGCCCCTGCGTAATTTAACCGTTATCCCCGAGGACGTTCACGCTTTCTTTGAGTCGGTGTCGCAGTTCGACGTGCAAGAGGAGCTCCAGACTCCTAAATTTATCATCGACGGAGCTTGATGGCGCTTTAAAGTTGGGTCTTGATGAACGCTCGAGTTGTTGTAACTGTTTTATTTCTTGTTGTAGACGGGGAAGAGTGCTAGAAAACAATTCGAGCGCTACGAGGGTTGTTAATCACGGAATTTTGTTCCATCTCGTTTGAGTTAAAATAAATCTGGAACAGCGACGTGCGGTCCATGGAAGCAACAGAAAGAGTGTTTCCCTTAGAAAAATTTCAAAAATGACAAAATATCTTCTCAAATGCAATTTTTGAAATAGGAAACTTTTACTTTAGTTTGTATTAAAAATGTTAAAAATTATTTTAAATATCAAGCCCATAACAAATGCGGTCTCGACTCAAACCGAGTCACAGCAGAAAATCTGCCCGCGAGTCGTGTGCGCGCGGCTTTTCACTACTCTAGAAAAATCCAATGGAAGCGCTATTCCCGCTGTAGGTTCTCTGTTACAGGGAGACAGCTTTCTCATGAGGGGACCAAGCGTTGGCCTCCGCTGCTGCCTCAAATTACTTCCTGTAGCTGGCCCACGGGATCTTGCCGTCGAACGTTGGGGGTGTCACTCGATTGATAGAGAGCGAGTTAAGTTGAACGGCTGCCTTTGCTTCTTCCTTCGTCTCACCGCTACTGACCTGTTCTAGTCGTTCTTCCAACTGCTTGATCTTCTGTTCAATCTCTCTACGCTGAGCCTCAATCTGGTCGGTTATCTCTTCCCTCTGGGCGACGATTTGAGCAGTAATATCTTCCTTCTGAGCGGCGACTTCTTCCCTGTGGACAGCGAACTGCTTCGTTATCTCGTCGTCTTCAAAAATTCGAAAATTTTCGAGTCCTGGCTATTTTCTATCAAAAACGTGGTCAGTCGGTCCTGGAGTTGTTTCTTCTTACCTCCCGTTTCCAGATCTCGTTCCTCGGGTTCTTTTCTTAAGTCTGCCACTTTTAATTCGTGTAACTTCTTCATGATCCCACTTCTGACACCATTGTGATGTTTATTCTAATTTATTTACACACTGTCTTAACACTACTTCATTTATCTAGACTATTTCCTAAATAATTAATTTATATCACACTCTTAACTGCTAATTTATTTATACAATTTCACTTGTCCGTTTATCGCACTGTTTACTTACGCGGCTTCTCGTCTAATCTCCTCTTCGTCCACAGCGTTCGCATTTTATAGTCCTCCATTATGTCTCGAGAACCTACTACTATTTACTCGATGATGCTTCCCTAATTTGTTTGTTCTAGAAACGACCCGAAAGTAATAAATCATTCTTTCTTTAAATGAATATTCGCGATTATTCTGGTACTGTTTTTATGACCCAATTAGCGGAGCGGTCTTTCTTTGAGGTGGGCCGCCTCGTCCGATAAGGAGTACGCTTACGCTGGTTGTTTACGATTACGCTGGTGGTTTACATTTCGCGTTACAGTATGTATGTCGAGATGTCATTGACAAGACAAGGGATGGCATCCATTAACAACCCTTATGATTTTTTTTTACAAAACTGCTATATTATTCGATATTCAAAATTTTACCCGCAAATGAAAGAGGAAGATTCCCTGATGACAAACATAAAAGAACGTACCTATCTCATAAAATATTTGTCTACGAAGATCTGAGTTTCCCATAAATCTGATATTGCTTTTCCAAGATATCGCGATATTTCATAACAAATGAAGTTATCGAATTCATATTCGGAGATGTAACTAAACAGCGTGTCTCACACACATCATTTATAGATTTCTCAACTGCCATCTATAAGATTATTGAAATATTATAGACATTATTGTATTTTATATCCTCTGGTTGTGTATTTAAACTTTTATTTTCTCTAAATCTCTTCTTCAATCTTAAAATTAAAACCAAAAGTAATATAAATTTTATATATAATACACAGAATAACATATTTTTCCTTATTACAAATTGTTTACTAATAATAATGAACTTGATGACAATTCCACTTATTTCATTATATCTGAGATAATACACCATATGTTTCCATTATCATAATAAATCAATGGCTCCCCAAAAAAAAACATTATAAGGGAATAAAGCTTCCATTATACATTGACCCACTTTACTAGTCAAGTTTACGTGACAGAGTTACGTTACCTAAAAAAAATTATTGGACTATTTCCTATAAAATATGATACATGATATGTTTTGATTGGCTATACATCAAATATCTCTTTTTAAACAGCACGTGTTTCACATCACGGTATAGTTTCATTTCCCAACTTGAGTTATGCCATATTATCAAATGGTTGATTATTGACGTAGCAACAACAGTTCATATGCTTTAATTAATTCACCCTTCAGTGAATTAAAACAAAAAATTTTAAAACCGAAGCGGGACGGGAGGTCTGCCTTCATTAGCAAAGCCCAGGATTTACTCTAAAATTGCGAGGCACGATAACGAGGGATTTTCCAACAAAGAAGAAATTTCAAATTAACAAACGCGAAGAATAATGTAACAACGCATCGAAAATTGGCGCTTCCGAGATAACCGAGTCAATCCAAACCTCTTTCAAAGATTGGATACACATTACATGTGTAACACGTATAATATGTAACATTGGAAAATGCTTGTGCGAAATATTTGTATATAATGCAATGTTCTCGTTTGATCGAAGTGGAAACGGCCATTATCAGAAGGTTCCATTGTACAGTGCTCACTATAAGTAAATAATTTAAATGTGTAAACGTGCAATTTAAATGTATATCATGTATTGCGCATTAAATTTGTAGTCAAAGACTAATTAAACTTCGTAATGGGTTGGTCCTCAAGAGACCTTCTAGGGTATTTCATCTCAGATCTTCTTAGAGCTTCTAAAGGTCGAGGAGAATGAAATTGTCTCATATACATTAACATGGAGAAAATGGAGGAAAGAGTCTCAATATAGTCTGAACTAGAACTAACGAATTTATTATATATTTTTAAACCGGAATTCAGATTACAAGACATACTGGTCATGTTAACCTAACACTAACATAACATTACTGTAATTAACAAAAGATAAAGTCACTAAATGTGGAAAATACCGCAATTCAATGTCCCAACGTGTTAGAGAGATAAGTACATTTTCGGAACACAATATGGAGGATTACAGCAAGGCCTATCAACTTTAAATAGGTTGCCTCAAGCGATCCTGACCTACCACAACAGCGCGCGACCGATCTACGTCACACGGCGACCGGCGATGCAAAAAATATGTACTTTGAAAAACTCAAAACTGTTAGAGTAATACAGAACATAGGTTAAACCACAGAGTTAGATTACAATGGATTAAACACAGGTAATAAAACTCAGACCTGGGTCGCCAGTCTACGTCACGAACTCCGCCTCCCCCGCACGACCCCCTCGCCAGGGAGCTGTTCAATGAGGTAACCTATTTAAAGTTGATACGCCTTGGGATTACAGCTACAATCTGCCTGTTTCATGCCTATTGTTGTGTTTTGTGTGTTGTAGGTTATGTGCCATATATGTTTATTTCATTGTATAGGTGTAAATTAATTTGTATGTACATTTTTCTCCCGTGAAATTGCGTTTTTACTTTTTGGGAATAAAAATGTCAAGTTGTTGTGTCTTATCTTGTAATAATGGAAGCAACAATAGGTTATTTCGATTGCCTACAGGTAAAGGTTTCATATCTTTTCTTCAATTAGGTGATATATATAAATTTGAGATAAAGACAACAGTAATAAAAGGAATCTCTGGATAAATCTTATAGGTAGGAAAGACTTGACTGAAAATTCCAGAATATGTGAGGTAAGCTCTACTTTATTGAAGTATTATACCGAAAACTATTAATTCGTTGAAATTGCATCAATAAATGTATATAAACAAATATATCCGTTTAATTTTGATTATGAAGATTGTCGAAATGTAGAATTAGAATCGAGCAAATTTTTGTTTTCTATTTTGAATTTGGCGCGGGCGGCGCGGACACAATATGGCGCGTTCAATCTGAATGCTTCTTCCAGTAGTATATCTTATAAAACCTGAGATATGATGTCAGTTTAATTGATATAAATAACTAATTATTATTACTGAAAAATTATTTAATTTGTCCCAAAAGCATTTTTTAGTTGAAATGAGATGAATGTACCTACTTGCACCGGAAGCATAAAGATATTTCAATTGTTATGTATCATTCTCTACATACGTATGTCATTTCGAAACTAGAAAATGATTTTTGTGACGCTATCTTCATTCTTAAAACAATTCTTATGAAAGGAATATCAGAAGAATAGACATGAATCTAGTTGTTAGCTCGTTTCAATTCGATTGATGTAAAACAAGTTATAGAATAAGGTATAAGATATAAACCTTGTATCACATGACGACATCAAAAATCAATTTTTAAACGTGTTGAAACTCACCCAACTTCCCAAAAATACTTTTATCAATAATTTGGAGATACATCAGCAACCTTAATTTTTTGCTGAAACAATTTTAAAATTTCAAAAATTTCTTTCCCTAATTTTACCCTAGATATTTGTGAAAGCTTACCCAGAGTACCTTACTGAGCTCTTGCTTTCTATTAGTTGTAATCTAGATACCTCCAATGGTGATGGTTATGGTACGTTTTGTGTATTATTATGTTTAAATTAGTTTATTAACTTCGAAAAAATTATAAATTCTTATATTAAATTAAGAACAAAATTAAATGAGACAGACTAAACTTAATAATTTTGTAAATCTAGAATTTTTATCATTCATTTACATCTTTTTGTCAGTCTCATAATTTATACACTACAAACCGTACCCGGCATGCGTCGCAATGCCACGTAAAGTTTAAAGAAAAAAAAATTATAGATGACCCGGTGAAATTCCTATCATCTACATATATTTTTGAAAAATAATGTCAAAACAATACAAAATTTTCATCTACATTAAATTAAATGCAACACAGTTATACACATAATCAATTTAAGGCTTTCTGATCTACTATATTTTCCGTCTTTTTTTGCGGTGCGTAAATTTATAAAGATGATGGTTTTACGACCCGCGAACACGCGACGTATAATTGTCCATGCGCGAAACCGGGAAACTCCAAGTTTATTCCGCAAACTGTCCTTGTGTTAGCAATTGTATATTATCTTTTTAAATTTTTAATAAATAATTTATGAAAAACTACCCTGAAATTAGGTATGAAATTTTCCTGTACAATATTCGTTGCACCAAACGACGTCATTTAAAAGCAATTATTATACGTCTGGATGTTGGCCAAGAAATATTTAGTCATTTCCCACCCCAGAAACTAAAGAAGGTAATGGATCTGGTTGTGGGAACAATTACGGCAATTTTACTTTACCACCAGCACAACATAATCCAGTAGCTTAACCGCTGCATTTTAACGCTTTACAATATTGACAAACGATTGTCATTTCTCCAATCGTTACGGATTCTTCGGCACAATAATCTATTTCCGGGTCGTAGTGGAATGCTACTCGTTCCAAGTTTACAGGAACACTGCGTCTGCGGAATCGCTCTATTTCATTGTGTCTTGAAGTGCGCTCCATGTTTTGGGCATTTGTTGCTCGTAGTACGTGCATGACCATCTTGGTGTTGATTCTGCCATGTCTTTTTCAGCTTGTCTAAGTAGTTTTTTGTTTGTTTGTTATTTTTACCTTTAGTTCGATTCGTCGGTAATTCTGTTCGGTCTGTTGTTTGGGTTTCTTCACTTCCGGTTTTGGGTCTTGTATTTGTACCTCATAGACTTGTTCCTTGGGTGTTTTATTCGTTTGACGTCAGGTACAGTCGAATTGTCTTGTAGTTTTCCTCGATCCTTTTGAAATAGTGTGATCTTATATAATTGTGCTGATCGTCAAACCCAACTTCATGGAACGCCTCGTTGTTCTCTTGGGCTTTCCCCCATAGTGCTTCTAGGTGATCAATCCTTTTTTGTAAGTATTCCTTGGTTTTTCTTGCACTTCCGTTTTTCTTGCAATTATTTTGTAGTTATATGATTTCTTGGGATATTTTTTCTTGTTCTTGAATCAACTCATCTGCTTGTTATATCTTGTCGTAGTTGAAATTGTGAATTTTTTTCACTTAATTCTCTGGAAAAGGTGGTTGTGACTTACTCAGGACTTTGCTTGTCTTCTTGACTTCCCGCCGTTGTGTTGGCGTCGAGGTTCTTGAAGTTTTGGAGTTGTAATCACTGCCGGCTTTTCCTCCGGCTGCAGTGATTGGATATATCCGTCGTTTCAAATTTGTAGAATTTGTAGACTTGGTGTCCTGGTGAAGTTGCTTTGACTTACTCAGGACTCTTCTTGGTTTCTTGACTTTCCGCTTTTGTGTTGGCGTCGTGTAGACTTTGTAGACTCGGTGCCCTGTCGATCTAAATGCTGTTGTATAAGATGTGCCTGAACTCGTTCGATTCCATTATTTACTGTTGAACGTAATTCTGTCATACCAATACGAATGTTATCTGTCTCTCACCGGTCGTCAGTCGTCAGTGCGATTTGGACATGAGAGCTCGTCTCGTAGCACATTTGATTGACTTCGACGACCTAAGTCCATCTTCTTGGCATTTTGAAATCAATAAAATTCTCGCGCACTGACAAACTGATGATAGATTGTAATAATCGTCTTGACATTTATTTATTTGACAACCAACTGACACTATACTTTCATTTGTTTGATTATAAATGTCAAGTTACAAAACGTACCTTTTTCAGTATTTCCCTTACTTATTATTTATGTTTCTCACCGAAAAACCTTCCCTGAACTTCCACAAATATTTCATGATCAAAATTAGCAAAATCCGTCCAGCCGTTCTCGAGTTCAAGCTAGACAAACGAACAGCAATTCATTTTTATATATACAGAGATGTGCATCTTTTAAAAAAAAAATATTTACTGAACGATCATAATGCAATAAATGCACTTTGCTCACATGCGCTTCTTTAGTTATAACATATCTGCTTGGCATTTGTATTTTGAAATCTTCAACGCGTCTTACTCAAATGTTCATCCTACAATAATTGCAAGATAGTTAAAATTACGAAAAAGAAGATTGATTTCAAATTGATCTCACCAAATTATCCCTGAATATTGGAAACATGTCAATATTAGAGTGTCCTCAACAATTTTATCGAAATGAAATATTTTTGTTTAATAAATTACTAGTCCATTTCATATTGAACTTTATGGCGGAATAAAAGTACTTTCGGCAAAACTAAGAAAAGCTTCCCATCATTCTAGTTACATTTTTTATCCAACACATAACAATCATTGTTAATGTCATTTTAGACAAGTAAACTATCAAAACTCACGTTCCTTTTTAAAGTAGTATTCTATTTATTTGTTTATTTATTTATTTATTTATTGCCCGTGGCAACCAAACAAACTGTCAAACTGTTTACTTTAACCAAAATGTAAAAAAGTCACCGTCAAGTCATTCTGACAGTTATTTACTGAGACGCAAATAGCTTTGATATGATCACGAAGCTTATTAATTATTATCTCATACAAAACGATTTCTCCTACTTGTTGGATAAAACATTGTATGCCACTCGCGTGTTATGTTTCCTAAGTCACTTGAGAATTTATACCACTCGGCCTGACAGCCTCGTGGTATAAATCTTCTCGCGTGACTTATTTTCAACATAACACACTAGTACCATTAATAACTATTATACATCTTGGAATATTATGTCAGACCTAACGACATATCTTGTGATTAAAAAGCTTTTCGTCAAAGTATGCCATGATAAGTATAGGAAGAGATGTGAAGTACATTACTGTTAAGCAATTGTAACCCGTTTCATTATGTAATGTAATTCATCATATAATTTTAATTGTATCCGTATTATTAATTTATTATTTGTATTTTTAGTTGTAGTCCTATATTTAATTTTATTTATTTATCTCTTTGGTTGTATTAATCGCTTATATATAAAATGAACACTATATCTCACCGCATTAATTTTCCAATTCTGATATTTAATTTTTAGTATTATTTGATTACTTCACGTCATTCTTAAATGAATATTGTCACACGCCTGAGGGCCAAAGGGAGTGCTCTGGTTGGGGGTGGTAGCTCGGTGGAGACTAAAAAGAAGACATGGTGAAACAGACAATATTTATTGGAGCATTAAATATAGGGGAGAGAACATCATAACACAAAATTAAGGCAAATGAGCAGATGGCAAGAAGTGAGAAAAAGGGCAAAGGGAGGTGGTTGCTTACTGTTGGATGACGATGGGCAGCAGGCGCAAGGCTCCTCCAATTAGCGGCATGCCGAAAGGACGGGCTCTCAGACGGGCAGCGTGACGTGATACTAGGTGACTGACTGACTTCTTGATCGTTATGATCGAGCTGTATAAATACAAGCGGGATGTTTACGAACGTGATGTCGTACCTGTCCGAGAGTCGTATCGTCCTTCGGTTTAAGGTCGCCTCGGTGCTGAATAAGCTTAGACGGCGACCTATTTTCGCTAATTGGGGCCGCATCGCGACAATATCATATACCCAACGAGATATCACAGTAACCAGATTGTTACATAAAGTGTCAATATATAGGGTCATTGTATGAAATGTTATGAGATAAATTACACAATTATCGTTATCTAGTGACTTTTGACGTCTAAAATGGAAAACCCCCATTTTACACTCTAATTTTAGAGCGAAGTTTCCTCATGGAATATTATAGCAGAAGGTGTAGTGATTAAACTATGGGTCAATCTAATCACAAATGTCGCCAGGTGAAAATTAGAATAAAAACACTTTTTTTAATATGGTGGTGCTTTAATGTTAGTTATACGTTCTGTTGTACGTGGAGTATTTGACATTATCTTGTCAGTTTTTCGTCAATGAAACTGATGATAATTTTGAACAGTTTCATTGAAATTGTTGAAGTGTTTTTGATTGAAGTTTTCACCTGTATAAAAATCTGTGGTTTTTTTACGTTTACAAGCGTTAAATCTACCAGTTTCAAACCTTCTAACGGTTTTACGACCACTAAAAGCACTTTTACGCCGTCCAGCGCAATCTGCAGGAAATTTAAACTCATTTTTATCGGAGACGTGGATTATTACACGTCGCCTGGATGTCTCAAGGTAGCGCAAGTGGGATTAGCGTCATAAAACAAGAAACTTAATCGTTTCCGTGAACATACGCAAATGGGCATTACCGATTTCTGTTTAATGCGGTCATAAAATCTTGCTCTCGAAGAGAGCATTTTTTCCCCTTCACCTAGACATATTTTTCAGCGAAAGCTTTATTACCGACATATTTTACGGCTGTTATCTAAACTTGCCTCCGTCGGCGTTCGGTAGGAAATGGCGTGTGTGATAAGTGCGTCATAAAACGGAGTCACTTTTTTGATAAAAATAGAATGGCGACAAAGCGTAAAATTCCCAGCTTCGCCGTACCGAAGCCCTTCGACCCCGGCGCGTATGTCTATCTCCCATTCTTCTCGGTCCTTCTTACATAATTCCGTCGTATTTCCTTCGAGTTTCCGTTCGGCGAATGTGTGTGTGTGTGTGTCTCCTTCGCGATTTACATTTGTCGCAGCTTTATGTATAGTTAAATCTCGGCGGATGATGCACGCGAGGGCGGCCAATTAGACGTCGGAGACCGAGAAAACTTTTCAAAAATTTATGCGCAGCGGTACGGATTTCGAGATGAGACCGTCACGAAAGTCGAAATGTAATTTCGTCCGTGACGAACGTAAGTACGTAACGAATTCGCTACGGAAGAGGAAACCGAAATGTATGCGCTGGATCTATCGCAGAATTTGGTCCAAACTTATTTGTTGACTTTGTCAAATTTTCATCAAACTCCTCTTGTTAATGAAATTGATTTACCTAACGCCAATTATAGATGAATTGTTTTTTCAAATGTTTAAAATGGGTTTAACCAATCCTTATTTGGTAAACTCGTGGGTATTTGGTTAATCAATCAAAACTTGGTTAACTTCTGTAAAAATCGTGATGTGTTCATCAGAGTACTTTCTCATATATAGGGTGTTTCAATATGCGTTTGCCAAATCCAAACGGGAAATAGATACGGTTAATTTAAGCAAGAAAAAGTTTATTTTACACTAATTCAATGGTATAATATATATTCTAAATTTAAAATAAATTCTTGTAGCAAATTTTGAGAAAAATTCAAAAACCTAAAAACCACAAGTATAAAGTGCTCTTCACAGATGATTTAGCCGAACACGTTACAAACCTTTTTATACATAATTAATTACACAATAAATTTTCAAAGTTTAAAAAGAATTCTTGTAACGAATTCCGAGAATAATACAAAAAACCCAAAATCGACAAGTATAAAGTATCCTTCACAGAAGATTTAGCCAAAAACGTTAGAAAGCTTTTTTATACATATTCAATAGCAGAATAAATATTCAAAGTTTAAAAAAAATTCGTGGAGTGGATTACGAAAAAAATTGAAAAAACCGAAAATTGACAAGTATAAAGTGCCCTTCACAGAAGATTTAGCCAAAATCGTTAGGAAACTTTTTTATAGGTATTTAATCGTACAATAAATATTCAAAATTTAAAAAAAATTCTTGGAGCGAATTTCGAGAAAAATTCAAATAACCGAAAAATGACAAGAGTAAACAACCCTTTTATCCTGGCCGATTTTAATGAAAAGCTTATTCTTACGTCCTGGTATGGTACAAAGTCTAAATACAAAGTTTTGACCGTTTGTGGTTTTTGGTTTTTGAGAAAATCCTACCACAGACACACATACACACATACATACAGACGGTTTTCCAAAAACTTGTTTTTTTGGACTCAGGGGACCTCAGAACGTACAGAAATGCTAATAACTCAATTTCGAAAAATCAACCCGATTACAATACTCTCATATATGAGTACCTCATATGAGAAAGTAAAAAGGGTTAATTTCGACACAAGATGCAACTTTCGAGCTTATTAATTTAGGAGAAATGTATATTTGCGCCTATGAAACGATACAGTTAAACTTAAATCAAGAAAAACCTTCAAAAATTGCATTGCCACTTTCTATAGTAAATCCACTGAGAAGAAAACATCCACGAAACGAGAAAAGGTAGTAAAGTTAGACAACACCTAATACACGTCGTTTGCTATTGGTGTAAATGTCATAAAACTTTTGGCGGAAATTGTTGATGTACAGAGTCGGTTCAGTAAAATTAACAAGTTTAGTTGTCTGATCTATGGTTGTCTGTTTACAAGCGTTCAGGAAAGTCGTTGAACGGTGATAGTGGACTTTTAGTTGATGATTCATTTTAACGTATCGCTAGGCGATCATTCTTAATGCGGCCCTGTAATTATTCGCTAGCTGGTCGCGCGCTTTGAATTTCGACGTTTGTGTTTCGTGGATATTTTCTTCTCAGTGGATTTACTATAATAATAGTCGCCTTAAACTAATACAGAAATAACCCAAAATCTCTTAACTCCACGTGCAATATAGTGTAATTTAACAATTTTTCTTATAAATTGTCTTTGAAAGCGACGTACATCTCGAGTTAATCGAATTTAAATATGCAACGCCGGCCCTGGATTACATGAAATATGATTTATCGCATTTTTGTTTCTTTCGCTTTTGTAACAAAGAAAATAGGAACATTCAGTTAAGCGCTTAACTTTGAAAATTCTTAATTTTTGGAAAATGTAAAATGGTAAAATTCAATAATTTTTAGACGGTCCAGTCATTATAGGGGGTTCACTTAGGAAAATGGAACTACCCAGTATATTAACACGTAAACACTTCTATTTTGGCATCCTAAAATTTTCCTCAAAATTCACATATAATTGAATGGTCGCAAGTTTTAAAGTCGGCGGTCAAAAATCACAAAAATCGATTTTTTAAACATTTTTTGCCAATATTTCGTTTTCTATGGATTTTACGCTATTTTTATTCATTATCGATATTGTAGAGAATCGAATTCTCTACAACTTTTGTATTTAACATTTCTTCATACCTCGAACTGTTTTCGAGATAGAGGGCGGAGAGCGCGCGGTCAGAGAATCATGTGAGGTCATGGTAGTCTCGATCAAAAACTCGTAATATTAAGGTTATAAATTATTGCTAAATATTTAATTTGCATTTATTATTAACTGTTACATGAGAGATGATGATGTTTATGAGAGATTTCAAATAGAAATTGTATCGTGCGATTTTTTTTTCAAAAATGCCAAGTTTCTGAGAAAAAATTCTCTCTAAGTTCTAAGTCTAAGAATCTCTAAGTTTTTATACCCTGTATCACAATTCTGTTAGACTCTTCGGACTAACGAATTTATGGATCATTCTACAAATTCATTCATGTCAGGGACGAAGAATGAAGTCAGATTTCAAAAATACAAAATGGCGAATCTAAGATGCTGGACGAGAAATGTGAAAATTAAAAATTTAAGGAAATTCAGACGAAATTTCTCAATGTAAAAATGTTTTCTCTCTTTGATTCTATAAGGCGCAGTTTTCAATAAAAAAAATTATTAATCCTATCCCCAACATTTAAGCTTTTAAACTGCTATTTAAGCCCTATTAGCTGGAGCTTTAAAACTGAATATCTTTTTAAGCTAAGTTATTGAACTTTAAAGCCCCGCAAGCTTCGATTTCAAACCCCTGAGCTCCTTAATCTCCTCTTTCTATAATGGAATTTTATAATACATATAATATTCTCTTAGTAATAAATTCCTACATTTTTAAGTGTTTTTATTTATAATTATTTTTTCTCGGAAACTGCATGTCAAAGATAATCAGGATATCATTGCAAATGTCTTATTAAATTTTGATTTATTTTTCTTAATTAAAAATTTTTATTTTCTGGATTTATATCCCTTATGTGACCTGTGATTTTTAAATTGTGACATAAAATTCGTAAGGTTTCAGAAAATTAAATCGCCTTTTAGATTAAAGGCTGGTGCAGTCCTGAAAATTTGTTATTTGATTATTTAGGCTAGTTATATTATTATCAACGACATTTTGACCTTTGTAACACGACAAAAATGTTTTGAAAACTTATGCTTATAATAACATTTTGGGCCAAAACGGATTTTCTAGGTTGTTGAAATTTTTGGATAGGGGATGTCCAATTGATATGTTATGCCGCATATATAATCATTAATAGTACATTATTATACTATTTTAATAAGACGGAGTATTGTCACACGAGAGTTTTAAAGCACGACGAGCGAAGCGAGGAGTGCTTTAATAGAACGAGTGAGACAATACGTCTTATTGAACGAGTGTAATATACTATTTTATCTACTTTGTTTATTAATTCATTAAATGTTGGCTGTTCAAGTTTTCGTATTACACTAGGGAATTTTGCGTGGGTTGGTTACACTGACGTCACTGACATTGACGTTTCGTATTTGAATTTGAAAATCTAGTAACCCTTGGACAAATTCAATAACTACTTACTTACGTGCGCGAAATGGAAGACATAAATGTAGAATTGACCTGTACACCCCCAGAAATACGCAAAGCTGCTCAAGAAATTTTTTGAAATACTATAATAATTTAACCTTGACGTGTACTCACGTCTACGTGACAGGCTGATGTACCAATTTAACAAAACTAAAAGTTACCAAAAGTAGTGTAATGATATCAATATTATTACGCTACTTTCGATGCAATAATGCGATAATTAGTAACGCAAAGTAGATAAAATAATATTTACCAAAGTATCGAAATATTTAAATTCCTCTACTCTGAGCCCCCATTCCATTTCAGTCTTATCCTCCTTTCGGAGGTCGTGACGAGCATCCCTTCCATCTAATCTAACCCGAAGAATACTTCTTCTTATTTCCTCTCCAAGCTTCTTTTCCATTACGCTCGCCTATTTCGAATTTCGAGTTGTACCTACAGCGAGGAACCTGCAGAATGCTCTACATTAAAATTCAAACCGAATTGTGTCGGCAGCGTAAAAATTTTAATGAGTAGAGAGACAAGGAGCGAGACTAAACAGCTAAGAGGACAAAGAATGCAATTAGTGAAAACTTTCGGTTGGGGCCCCGTACTACGTTTTTAATCTCCCGAAGTTTCCTGCCGGCGGCGGCGCGGCGGCGTTATAATTCGAAACAATAAAATCCAAAAAAAGAAACGTAACGGACAGGGTTTGCAGGGGAGGGACCCTCGTCATAATATCTTTGTGTTTATAGCGAGATGAAGACGAGTTTCGCGGTAATTGCATTCGTGATGGAAGTCGTCCTTTCGGACAAAAGATTCGCCTCGGACGAATAAGAAACTCGTCAAAGTATAAAGAGGTTGTAATTGAAATGGACGGCGAGAAGATCTTTTAAAAATCAAGAAAATCGGGGACGTTCTGTACCGCTTGACGTTAGATTGGTTGGTTTCTTGACAAAAATTGCATTTTGACATTAAGTGATTGATACTACTGGGAAAATAATCTCAGATAGCATCACCGCTCAATTTAATGTGTACTTTTTGATTAGTGTAATTGTGATTGGATACGATTTTTAGTAATAAACTAGTTATACCCTGTTCAGTTCCCCACGCAGATAAAATGTAGGGAAATTAATAGTAATTTATATTCAATAAATATTATTTAAATTAATTACTTAATTAATATAATTAATACATTAAACCTAAAAATTAATCTATATCCACTGTGAACTCTGCAAATAAATACGACAAGTAACAAAACATATTACTTTCAAACATGTAGGAAACGAATTTAGGAAAGAATAGGAATTAATTTCTCCATTTTTTATTTCAATTGTTTCATTTTGAAAAATTCGTATATAGTTTTTAAATAATCACTTAATCTACTTTTTAATAATTGCATCGATTTTCGATCAATTCAAAACTTAGTTCTTCACTAATCGATCTATCTAAAGACAAAAGTAGTATCAATATGCCATCTAGTTAAGCATCTTTTGAAGGAAATGTCAATTCATATTTCTTCCATTTTCACCCCTTTTTAACCCCTTGGAACAGCCTTTATAAGAACCCAAAATTGCTTTTTCGGAGAATCCTCCACATTACAATTTAAATGTCGATAACTTATATCTCCAGGAACGTGTTAAACGAATAAATGAAGACAAATCGCTTTTCAACCATTATGGGATCAGTTTAAACAAATTAACTAGTGATTTTGATGATATCAAGAGCAGGAATATCTTTCATATTTTTGCTATGTAAAATATAAAAATTAATAAAACGCTTTCCACTCCTTTCATGCCTTCTGAAGATGGATTTCGAAAATTAAGTAATTCGTTAATAATTAATTTAATTAATTCAGTTAAGTAATCGATGAAAGTACTGATATTCAATAATTTTTTATTAACTCATCACGTTATAAAAATGCTGACGCAAATGAGAAACCAACATTATCCCCGTATTTCCCCTTTTAACACCAAGTTAATAGTAATCCAGCAGTTGCTTGTTTATGAATTGATCTATTTTAAAACGAAGATCGTCTTAATTTGCTATGTAATTCAACTTATTGTTGTGAAGCAAATCTCAATTCACATTTTATTAATTTTCACCCCCTTCAACCATTTGAGAGAGGGTGTACAAAAATACAGAAATTCGTTTTCGAGGAATATTATTATATTATCTTTTATGTCGATTATATACATTAATTCAAAGATTGCATAGTACTCTGCAGAAGGCACCGAATGTGCCTGTACACAGAGAGGCTTTTACTTATAAACTAAAATACCTATAATCTAAGTAATAAACTTATTTTTTGTTTTTTTTTTAATTTTGTTTATATATATCTTTACTTATTTTAGCTCATTTGGTAAATTGTTCAAACTTTTTATGGATGCATAATTGTAACTATTTTGACCAATAGTCAATTTATATTTTGGTAATTTCAGTGCTTTACATTTTGTTCTGGTTGTACTGTGTAGAAGTCTTGTTTCTATTAAAAATAAGTGAGTGCGGTATAAAAGATTACTTGAGAGTTAAAATATCTTTTATTAAGTTCTTTTTTTGATCAATAATATTTATAAGTTTGCTTTGTAATCTGATAAGTGGTGAAACAGTGTTCTTATATATGCCACCCCAATATAGTATTCCATAATTTGTTATACTAAGAAAAAGTTCATGCCATGAGTTGTGTTAATTTATTTAGTGTTAACATTGATCTTAATCTGTAAAGACTTATACCAGATATTTGATTTTTTTAAATATATATTGGACATAAAAATCCCATTTTAAATGATGGTCAAAAATAAACAAAGATACCTATGATTAGTTACTCTATTTAGTTGCTTTCCAATTATTGTTATAGACAGGATTTCAGGAATGGGGTCTTTATAATTACCCATTGACATAAAAAGAGATTTTCTAATATTTAGAACTAAATTATTTTGATATAGGGGGCAGAATGTATTAATTCTAATTTATTGTTCAAATGATCAGCAACTTCCATCCAACTATTTCCTTTACAAAAAATTTGCATTATCATCTGCATATCTAATTACATCATCAAATAGATTCAAAAAGTCATTCATACATAGAATAAACTGCAGAGGACCTAAAATAGATCCCTGCGGTACTCCTACATTTACTTTACACTCATTACTATACACTCCATTTACTTTTACAAACTGTATCCTATTTTGTAGATAACTTTTTATAAGAATATGAGCAATCCCTCTAATTCCCATACATTCCAATTTCATAAGCAACTTAGTGTTATCTGCTGTGTCGAAAGACTTTAAAAAATCTAGGAAGGTAATTATATCGTTATTACATTATAATTGAACGTAAAAGTGGTATCGATATTTCAATGAAAGATTCAATTATCTTTCAGCCACTTCAACTTCAAAGAAATTAGAAAAATTCCACTCCTTCGACCTCTTAAAAGATGAATTCTGAGGCATTGGTCAATGAGTTTTTAAATTATCTATTAAAGTGTTATTATATAGCAATATTTTCTGCTTAATACAAAAATATTGAAAAAATGTAAAAACAAATTTTAACCCTTGTCACTCCCTTTAAAAACCGAGTTTTAATTAATCCATAATTGGTCCTTTTATGGATAATCTAATGTTATTCTGATTCGGTTCAAATACGTTAAACGAGAGTTACGATACATTGGGTACTAGTGATGCCCACGATATTCTCGGTTGCGAGAATCTCGTCTCGTCTCGTTTTCGAGACGAGACTCGAGACGATACTTTAAATTTTCCTTGCGAGACAAGACGAGACTTTTGAAAATCTCGTCTCGAATATCGCACGAGAGTCTCGCAAAAGTCTCGAAATATCGCAGATAAAAATGGCAAATATTAATTAATTATTCTAAATATCTAAACATTTTTTTAAATAAGATCATAAATTTTATTACTTCATCGAAATATAAAAAACTATTTAGGAGCACGCGAAAACGGCACTAACTAGTTGTAACTAGTCACTAGTTTGTCACTAGTTGCAACTAGTGACAAAATAGTTGTATTTTGTCACTGGTCAAACACGCCGTCAATTTTGGGGGGTTTCTATTTTTAATGATGGCCCTGCAATTAATCTCATATTGGCGATATACATTGGTCAAATCTATGTAATGCATACAACTATTTTCCACCTAAAATATCCATGATTATGTCCGTAATATCGGACGAAACGTCGGCATTATATCCGTTTGCAACGATTGTTGTTTCATTTTTTGGGGTTTATTGAATTCATTTTAGATGAATACACTTTTCATGAATCCACCCAAACACCTCAGTTATGTATGTTGGGAAAAAATCTATCCCAGTTTTACTCCTTTTGATACCGTACGGAAATGATAAAAAAATTTGTATATGATGACAATTTATTCATATTCCTATTTCCCAACATACAATAATTATTACCACCGAAGTTTGAGAACAGATCGTAATATTAATAACTGAGATACTAAGGCGATATAATCTATTATACTGTTTTTATATACTGATTATGTTTTTTTCTCGGTATTTTGTTTTTGTTCGTTGAAATCAAAATTAGAAGTGATTTTATTATTTTTTTGTATTTCATGTATCTATGATCGATTTTCTTTTTTTTTTCTATTTATCTTGTTGGAATACTATGTTTTTGTTCTTTAAAAAAAATTGTACTGTATTCTGTACTTGTACTGTATTTGTGTATTTTATTTAGATAGGGAACATAAAAAATTAGCGAGACTTGCGAGACTTTTGCGAGATTTTCGTGCGAGACATGAGACGAGACGAGACTTTTATTGCGAGACTCGAGACGAGACTTTCCACTTCCTTTGCGAGACAAGATGAGATTTTTCAAAGTCTCGTCTCGTCTCGTCTCGTGGGCAACACTATTGGGTACATGTAGAATCGTTTTTAACCAACGAATTTTGTTTCCCCATAATGTTTTATACATTAATATAATGAATGTCTTAATTTAGGGAAAAAAATTCATTCATGTTACATTACTTTCACATACCTACATTATTATTTTTTATTAATTTTAATGTTGTAATACATTGACTCA
The DNA here is from genome assembly GCA_946251905.1 of Cryptocephalus moraei. Lineage (NCBI taxonomy): Eukaryota > Metazoa > Arthropoda > Insecta > Coleoptera > Chrysomelidae > Cryptocephalus > Cryptocephalus moraei. Next base: position 12,018,357 of record OX276455.1, read on the forward strand.
ATGAAAATGTTCGACTCAAAAATAACTTTATAACTTTTGTTTGTTGTCTACTGAACAGGTGTATTTTGTATTATATTGAGCTATTGTAAAAGTAGCTAATACACCACTTACATTGATATTATAGAAATATATGTATAGAAACTTTTTCAGTGTGACGTAATGGAACTAAAAGCAACGAAGATTGAGTGTTGTCAAAGCTGCTGTCGATACGTTTGTATTCGACGTTAAAATTTCCATAACAAACTTCGATAAGGGGACTGGTTCAATTTTCCCCTCAAATTTTTTGAAAGTTACCGACGTCCATGCACTTCACGTCTAATGTCATCCATCCCCCTTTTTTTGGGCCGTTCGAGGGTAGTCACGAATGGCACTCGAGGAGGTCCTGGGACACTCTCTCTTTCTCTCTCACTCTCTCTGTCGCCACACCGCTGATTCCAATTATTTTTTTCTGCCAGGCGTCCTGTGCACCATCGACCGTCTGGAGCTAATGATGCCGAGATACGCGATGAGAGGGGGCGACGTCGTCCTCAAGTGCGAACACAGCGTGCCACCGGAGCAACTCTATAAAGTCGAATGGCGGAAGGGGGAGAATAAGATCTTCCAGTACGTCAAAGGTCGTAAACCGCCCTTCAAATACTTCAACACCACGGGGGCCAAACTCAACGTAAGTCTCTCTCTCTTTCTCTCTTCTTATTCTCTCCTTTTCTCTTTCCCTCTCACACGCGTTGTACGATGTCGAAGAAAATCAAGCTGGCCGGAAAAAGCGAAAAATTGAAATTTCGGGTATGACTGGCGGCTGAGATGAGAAGTTCGTGATTCTTTTTTTAGGTTCGAATGTAGGGCTTTAGAACCTAACTTAGGACTTTCGATTGGCTCAGAGTTCTAAGAGCGTATAAAAAATGTCCCTCTCGGGCGTGTGCCGACAATAGTCAGTACTTTTAGACTCACTGCGTAACAGATTTCATGCTGACGCCAAGTTGTAGATTTTAACCCATCCAAAAACGTTAATTTTTCTCAAGGGCGCTTATAAAAGTTTTCACTTCAAAAACATAGTAGTTTCGAAAGAGACATTTATACATCGCCGAGAAAAATTATTACGAATTAACAATAATCAAATTTTATACCATTTACAACGACACCTCGCTCGATAAGTTTGAATCTTACGTAAAGTGGCAGTAAATACCATATTTCTTATATCATTCTGATGCATTGTATGCAGTATCTAATTGACAATACAGTCAATCTGATAAGAACTCGTTATTATAGTTTATTATTATTTTATTTCATTATATTACATGACTTTTTGCAGCTGATACTGGAAGTATCAAATGTCCTTAGAACCTTATAATGATGTTTTCTTGGATAACGTAGAACTTCAAAACGGTTGAAAACTGTAAACGTTATATAAGACGTTATAATATTTAAATCTAGAAATGGTTACGTTTCTTAAAACGTTTAAAAGATCATTTTATATTATACAAAACGTGCTAAATTTGAATCTATTATGTTACGTTCCTTGAAAATTCTTCAAAATTTTAAATTGATTTAAACATCAGGTATGACATGTGAAACATATTGGAATCTTCCATTTCCTTTAGATGGGTTTTCAGATCAATTTCGGAATAATCTAATATTTTTAAATGATTTTAAAGTTCTGAAATGATATATCAGACGGTATGAAGTTCATTTTAGAACCAGCTGAATCCGCTATAAACTTTGAACTTTCTTTTTCTGACTAATTTGTGTATCGGACATTTTTCAAACTTCTAGTAAGACCTATGCAAACCTTATGTAGGTTCATGAGATCCTCTTAAAAGTTTATAGCAATGTTTTGTTGGATAATCTAAAATTCTAAAAGGGTTCAAAGTTTCTAGAGATTGTATGATATAGTTTAAAGTTAAATCTAAAAGCTTCTATATTTCTTAGACAACTTAAGAGACTATTTTCTCTTTACAAGACGTTATAAATTTAAATCATAATCTGCTATGTTCCATAGAAAACCTTCGTGATTTTTTCTGGACTGATACTTGATTAACAAATCCTATGAGCTTAGATATAATGTGTGCAGCAATTTAAAGTTGTATCTTATATATTTTTTAGAAGAGTTGTACTGTCTTTTTCTGGATAATCTAGGAATACGAATTAGTTCAAAGTTCTGAGTGGATGTGTAAGATTGTTTGAATTTCAATTTGTAACATTTATACATGTTAAGCAGCTTTTTCTGACTAGTATATGATTCTGACATTTGTCAAAGTTGTAATAGGAACTATAATACTTTTGGCAATTGCAATTCTACAATCATCAAATTTCTCTAACAGCTCAAAGAAATGATTTCTTGAATATTGTACAAGTCTAAGATGACAAGTCTTAAATATAGAAACCTCTACGTGTCTTCAAAAGTTTTAAAGACCGTTTTGTAACTGTAAGACGTGGTAAAGTCCAGTCTAGAATCTGCTGTTAGACAGAAGCTCTGCAAAGTTTTTAAAAAATCATTCAATTTACCGTTGTGACTTATAGAAAGTTTTGAAATCATCTTGGAACCTTCTATATTCATTAGAACAGTTATGAGATCCCTTTTCTGGATACTGTAGGATTCTGATAGAGTTTAAACTCTGAGAAAATACATAAGTAGATTTTATTTCCAATTTGGAAGCTTCTACATTGTTCTACAATATCTCACATTTCCTTAGAAGCTCAAAGAGAGGTTCTTTGGATAAACTAAAACTCTGAAACGGTTCAAAGTTTCAAGAGACTATAGGAAACATTCTGAAGTTACAATCTAGAACATAGTACGTTTCTTAGAAAGGTTTAGAGACCATTTTCTATCTTCAGGACGTTTTAACAATGAATCTAGGCTGTGTTATATTTAAATTCCTTTATTACATTATAAGCAGTTATATTAAACGTCATACGATGTTTTGCAGGTATACCTGTAATTTTCTATTTCCCTTAGAAGGGTTACAGGATAATTTTTTGAATAATTCTGGATTTTCAAACGGTTGAAAATTTTGGGAGGATATTTAGGACGGTTTAAGGTTCAATTTAGAAGTTTCCATATTCATTATGGGCCTTTAGTATTGTATTAAGCTTTAATTGGAACTAAATAAACTTCAGCGACTATTACCAAGGCTCATTGCTCATTTTTATTGTAATAAAGTACTTTGAAAAATGTCGTATGAATTTTCTATAAGAAATTGCCGTTTTCCCATTTATTTAATTTGAACCCTTCTAAATCTGAATTTTTACACCTTAAAGTTAGAAGTTTGCTAATTTTTTTCTCGAAAACGGTTGGTTTTAGGGCCCCTGGTATAAAAGTTTTTGTTTAGTTTGGTGAATACTATCGCCTGTTAAAATAAAGGCAGTCAAACCCCTAACACCCTGTATATGGATGGTTAAATTATTTTATAATTTTATCAATTTGTTCTCATGACTTGCATTACACTTCTTGAGCAAAGTGTGGTGTCGCTTAAGAGCCACTAGTGGTTTATTGCATACAGGACATTACAGGGATTTTACACCATGAAATCCCTAGATGCCATGACAAATCATTTGAATATTCTCTATCAACATAACTCCCATTCCCCATGTCAATTTATCGATAAAATAAATGGCAAGGTACATTAATTATTCACACACTTAGAAAAATATTACCTATCGATACAACCAAGGGAAGTAACTTCTGACAGTTCATAATCTCGATTTAATAATACATGTCCATTAAATATTTACTCTAACACATTACGCAGTATTCAGTGACACGGCCAACCAGGCCCTCCAGACCTTTTCCACTTTCTCCCTCTTTCCTCGCCGTGTCTTTACGCACGCTCCCCCCTTTCAATCCTTCCTTAAATATTCATTTCTTTATGTATTACTGAGCGGCAGATTGCGGGGAGTCTTTTGGGGGAACGCGAGGGGAGAGGAGTGTAATATTGGAGTGGAAAAGAGTAATACACAACTTATAAAAGACGCATTTAGGTAAATTTTCCGCAAGGAAATTTTGTCTTTTGTCTGTAAATACATGTGGAAAAATCGAAGTGGAACGAGCTTAACATTTTTAGCATTTTAAAATCTGGGTTATGTTTTTATGAATAATTTATATGTTAACTACAGTAGTTAATACGTTAGGCAGAAATGTATTTTAATTATAGGGAAAATCATAAGAAATCTTATGTATTTAACTGGGTATTTAAATAGTACATTACAAATATTTAATATGTATGTATGTATGTGAAATATTTAACATCACTACTTTTAATATGTAGCTTTGGATTTGAAGTCGTCTAGTAGGTGATTCAGCGACTTGTTCCATTTTAAAAACCGCTTAAATATTATTTCTTACATTCTAAAGTACTATTGTTGTCATTTTAGCCATTTTCTTCACTTAAATTCAGTTAATATAACGACATGAATATCTAAAACTATACTCTGTTCAAAACAAATCCCGATGCACGTCATTTTGATGACGTCACCAAACATCCAATACTACCAACTTAATATAGTCCTAGGACATCGCAATTTATGTGTTCCGTGTATATTTTAGGTTGAGAATACATATAACCATATATATAGCCAACCTAAAATATACACGGAATACATAAATTGCGATGTCCTGTGACTATATTAGGTTGGTAGTATTGAATGATTCTGACGTCATCAAAATGACGTGCATCGGCATTTATTTTGAAAAGAGGATATGTTAAAATGTCCCCAAAATTAAAATCATACAGGCATGAGAGTTTGACGATCAAGATGCCACCAAAGTGACCTATTAATATTTTATTGCCTTACACCTAAAACGCTTTTCTCATGGGCGGTTTCGTTGCTTCGGAACATATTAAGGAAGCATTAGCAAATTACACGTCACAAAAGGGAGACTCACGATAAAATAATATTCCATACTAACAGTCCTTTTATAGCGTTGGAACGATCCAACCCCGTAACGCGATTTCCCGAAAGGATGTCGTAAAAACAGCCCCCGAAGTGATGAGGTTCGGCACAAAAACGGGACGTTCCGTTTCCAAATTTCACTTTTATTGTTCCGTCTGCTCGTACATCAGACGAGAATATCGTGTACAATCCCATAAATAGTATGGGCGGGCGGGCATGTGTGTGTGTGTGTGTGTGTGTGTGTGTGTGTGTGTGTGTGTGTGTGTGTGTGTGTGTGTGTGTGTGTGTGTGTGTGTATGTGTGTGTGTGTGTGTGTGTGTGTGTGTGTGTGTGTGTGTGTGTGTGTGTGTGTGTGTGTGTGTGTGTGTGTGTGTGTGTGTGTGTCTGTGTATCTGCTTGATAAAAATATCACGGAATTTCTACGCTCACCCCCTTTCCCGACGAATGTGTATTAAATGTATATATGGATTTCAGAAGGGGTAGACGTGAATAAAAAATTGTCGTGAGACGTGCGCTTCTTCTTGGGTTCAGTCCAAACGTGTTGAAATGTCTGGTTGATATTGATGTAAATGCTGGAGACGCCAGCAGCAGGTATGACGTTGAGAAAATTTTTGAAATTGAATCTATTAAATATGCTACGTTTTTCAAAATTTCTCATAACACAAACTACAAATTTAATCAATCTATCTGTCAAAGTGAATTCTGGCAAATTCTTGTAAACATCCTTAGTAGAGTGAAATTGTACATTTTTGGAGACATTGCTGCTGTTTTGGATTTTGGATTTTACGTTGTGGTCAACAAAAAAAAAAAGAAAATTGTTTTAGTTTAATTTTTAGGGAAAAATTTGAAATCTTCGAGAAGAAATAAAATTACAGAATTTATTGGGAACAAATTCCAACAAAATATGAAGTAATACGATTATTCATTATTTTGTAGATACACCTAAAGATAATAAATAGTATATTATTATACTAGTTTAATAAGACGGAGTATTATCACACGAGTGCTTTAATAGAACGAGTAGGACAATACATCTTATTATTTTATCTACTTTGCTTTATTAATTCATTACATTTTGAGTGTTCAAGTTTTCGTATTACACTAGGGAATTTTGCGTGGGTTGGTTATACTGACGTCACTGACATTGTAGTTTCGTATTTGAATTTGAAAATCTAGTAGCCCTAGGAGAAATTCAATAACTACTTACTTACGTGCGCGAGATGGAAGACAAAAATGTAGAATTGACCTCTATACCCCCAGAAATACGTAAAGCTGCTCAAGAAATTTATTGATATACCAATAATTTAACTTTGACGTCTACGCACGTCTACGTGACAGGCTGATGTACCAATTTAACAAAACTAATAGTTACCAAAAGTAGGGTAATAATATGAATATTATTGCACTACTTTCGATGTAATAATGAGATAATTAGTAACGCAAAGTAGATAATAGTTATTTATTATACAAGCGGATAAAATGAACGTTTAACGAGCGATATTTTAAACGCGCGCGCGGCGTGTTAATATCGCGAGTTAAACGTTCATTGTATCCGCGAGTGTATTACAACGTTTTATTCAATTTTGCCCTATATAAACTGACGTTTAGCGGAGTAAGTCCTGGCAAAATTGAATAAATATCATTCACTATCACATGTTTGATAGTTTTGAAAAAAGTAATTGCAATACAAAATCTATCTACGTTAACAGCAGTTGAAGAAAACTTAATCTCAACAAACAGGCCGAAAATGACACAACTACGACTTTGTAACAATATTACTAATTACATTTATTACTTATTGTTATCAAAACTACACAAACTGAGTAGCTGAAATGATTATATTTATAAAAAGGGAAATATGAATGAAAATATACCAAATATATGCGCATTTAACAAGTATACGCTGACAATTTTAAATTTATGCAATTAAAAAATACAGCTTTAATGGAAAGAGGAGTACAAATAATATTAATGTTATTATTATTATCGAGTTAAAGCAGCTGAAGAGGATAATAAAACTAACTGTAAAAATAACAAACGAAAAGTTCTCCAAGTTTTGCGTTAATTTCTAATAATGTAATTTTATTATGTTTTGTACTTAAATGTAACTACTCCTATTTACTTCAATTCGAGAAATCCTTTTAACTTCATCTAACATTAAAATCCGAGAAAATTCCAATTCAAATGTTTATTTTCTTTACATTTATTTTAGACAGAAACCCACATCCGCTGCTTTATTTTAAGATATTTTTAAATAGTTTTTGAAAATTTTAAAGAATATTTTAAATAATTTCCATTTGAAAAATATTAATTTTTTATTAATTTTGTTTTTTTTTAACTTTTCTTCCCATTCTTAACAACAATATTTCTAAAAGCTAATTAATTTTCAATTTGTTACATCTATTCTTTTTGAAAATAACACGTTAGAAAATTCTGACGATTAATTATGAACTAACCTATTGTTGCAATTGATAAACGAACATTGGTGTTAAGAAAATTGTTTTCCAGTGTTTCTTTGATTTACATTATGAACCCGTCACCTGTCGAATCAAATGTCAAAACCAATTCCGGTTTTCCAGGTAATTTACTTGCTAACTCAGATAGCTTCAAGATCGAATAAAAGTTACAATTAATAATTCGAAGCATATTGTAACGTTTATTTCTAATTTATTTACACTGTCGTAATTATACACTACACACTACTTAATTTATTTACACTATTACTGAACTAATTAATTTATATACCACACTTAACTTTTACATTATTTGTACCATTCGCTTGTCCATTTTTCGCACGGTTTACTCTCTCGCGGCTTCACTTCTAATCTCCTATCTCCGACCGCAAGCCCGCTTATATACATATCTCAATTATATTCGCGATGATTACTGAAAGAACTCGATCCTTCTTTTCCCTAATAATGTTTATCTAGAAACGCCCAGAAGGTAATAAGTCATTCTTCCTTTACGGCCCAAATTACGGCGGAGCGCTTTGAAGTGACCGCCGAGGTCCGATAAGAGTAAACACGTTGCGCGCTGCTATTTACATTTCGCGTTACAATATTATTGAAATAGTACGATTTTATACGTTGAATGCAGTTTTTGGAAAAAAATATTCAAATGAGTTTACCTTTTCAAATTATATTAAATACTATGTAGTTTGCATAAATTTATTTTCTTTAGTTTTATCGAAGACCTCAGGTTGAACACAAAACCACTTTACGACATTATATTCCAATTCTGCTTTCATTTTTTTTTTTCAAAGTATCTCCGAATTGGCTTGTCGAACAAATAAAAACCATTCTTTCTAAACCTATAGAAGCGTAAATTTGATACAACTTGAACTAAAATTCAGCTCTGAGGCTTACTTAGTAATTGAAATACAAACGTGCCATCAACACTTTAATTACCAGGCGATTCCCAGATTCACTGATACAATTTTTTGGATTTTTATATAAAGTGTCTGGAAAAAATAACCAAGTACATTATTTCATAATTAAGTACATTTTCATTAATCCAGAATTTCCTGCAGAATAGATATCTTATTTCAAACCAGCCATTTTGCAGGATACGGATTCAATGCTACTTTGTCCGAAATTATTTTCCCTTTAGGGAGAGACTTTGTATTGGCCCAATTTGTTTGGTAAACCGACACACCAACGATACTTAAAATTCCATTTATCACTACATCCAGGCACATTTTCCAAAAAAAAATCCCAAATAGAAAAACCATCGCAATAGGACATTACATTTTCTAATATAAAATACCCCAATTATATCAATGGAACTCGACTATGAAATCGTCACCTCTGATAGGCCGAGTCTCATGAAGGTTGCAGTGAAGTGAAGTCGGTAAAAGTATGTGAGGTTATGTTTTGATTGCGCCGTTGCCATTTTCTAACTATATTCACGAATATTTGAATTATGTATGCATGGTTATATACGGAGCTTTTCTATTGAGACGCCTGTCCCGAAATCAACAAGAGCGAAAGAGAAACTTATAGTAGTTCGTTAGTATGACAGAGGATGTTTTGCAACGTTACAGGCCGAGCAGGCAGTCCAAGTCAACTCGTATCGCGGTCGCGTATCGCTTTGCACTTTCGGAAGTGTGCGGTACAGTGTGCGGAGCGGATGACTGTGATAATTCGCCAGCTAGCAACATCGCAAAAGTTCGTTCTCTGTTTAGCCAACGAGAAATATATGGCCTTTCTTTCGCTCTTATGTTTGTAGCATCCTGCGACTCTGTAGAAACGGTCTGTATATGTGCGTGCACACTCACAGAAACCAAACTGCGTAATAAGGCAGTATGGCTGCGCAGTTTACGTGACGACGCTATCCCTGGCACGTCGCTTTTTAAACAACTATATTGCCATTGTTTTTAAACGAAAACTATTTTTGTATCGTGTCTCTACTGGGTGATCAAGAATGACTGTTTGAGTTGGCAATCCTACCTGGAGGATTTTTTTGCCTAAGTGTTGGCAACGCTACAACCAGATATGTTTATTTGACATAACAATCAGCGATAAGATTGTAGGTTATATGAATAAAAATTAACGCTTAAAGAATGAAACTCGAAATACAGAACAATGATTTAATTAAACAGCTAAAGGTAATGCTCAAAATGCCCCCCATTTTGCTTCAAACATAAATTAACTCTTCTTTTTAGGCTCTCGATAACATTCTCCAGCATATTGGGGGAAGTGTTTGCCACTTCCTGAACTATTGCCTCTTGCAGCTCTTCTTCAGTATGCAATATGTTCCTAAAGACATTGTCTTTAAAGAACCAAAATAACGAAAAATCTAATGGGGTGAGATCTGGTGACCTGCTTGGCCAAATTCCCTGACTAATTACTCTGTCGCCAAAATTCTCTCTTAAATATCCCATAGTAGCACGAGCCATATGTGCCCTTGCAGAGTCTTGTTGGAAATATTAAATTTGACGCTCTTCGTCTGTTAATTGGTTTATAAAAGGCCTCAAAAGGTGTTGGATATATCTCTCCGAATTGACGGTAAAATTAAAAAATATCGGCCCATACAGCCGCGTTCTTGAGACAGCCAACCAAACACCAACTTTAACCGGGTGCAAATGTGTCTCTCTGATAGAAAAAGGATTTTAGCCTGACCAAATTCTGTAATTTTGTTTATTCACATAGCCGTTGAGATGAAACCAGGCTTCGTCGGAAAAGAAGGTATTGTCAAGGATATCATTATTATTTAATATGTCATTGAACCAATTGCAAAATAAAACTCTCTGCGGGTGATCAGGAGGGGATTAATGACTGGATGATGGAAATTTTGTAAGGGTGCTACTTTAATTTCTTTTTAAGCACAGTGGAGCAACTTCCATATGATAAACCTGTAAAACCGTAAATTAGAACAACATGGAAAAGTGGAAGTCTTATGGGTAAGAATGAAAATTGGTTGAATAGGAGGCATAAGGACCAAACCTGTTTGAAGGGAGAGCTTTCTTAAGGATTTGGGAGGACTTCTTTGCGTTCGAGTTCTGATATCCTCGACAACTTCCTCGTTTAGAGTAGAAGGTCTACCAGTTGATTTTTGTTTGCTTACGCTCCCTGTGTTTAAATAACGTTCAACTACTCGCATGCAATGTTGCTGAAAGATAGCAAAAGTGACCAAAGTCTCCGGAAACAACTCCTGAAATTGCTGGTATGTCGCTTCGAGAGAGTACTGCCAACCAGTAATTGGGTTATAAATCCCGCTTCGAAAGTACGCCATTTCAATGAAAATTTCGTGTTGTAACGTGAAAACCATTTTAATTAAATTAATTTGAAAAGAATACCAGAAATTTGATTTTGAAATAGCAAATTCAAATTACCAGTTGTACCATTTAAACATGAAATTCAGCATTGCCAACTCAAACAGTCATTCTTGATCACGTTGTAGTATGGTGTTCTGTCTTCTTTCTCTCTTTCTTATTATTACTATTTACTTAATTATGATTGAATAGTATACACTTTCACTCTGATATAGTTTAAATCATTTTACACCGCCAGGTGTCCAGGGACAGCTGAGTTTTCTCTTTAATTGACAATCATGAACATGACCAGCCTCACATTAAGATCGTCTGTACTGACAAGAATAACATAACCAAAATGACACTTTCAGCAATTAGCAACAGTTTTCATTAATTTCAAAGCGATGTTAACGACAATTCTAACCATGTGCCATCGATGGGAAATGCTAGTGTGATTAATTTCCCGATGTGAATTCTATTATTCGACGTATCTCACTCATACATCCCTCACTAACTTGGGGAATACGCAATGTGCTTAATTAAAATTAATAATTACTCGTGCGTAATATATAATTCCGTTTGAGAAAGATTAAATTTTCGGTTTATTAATCAAACAGAATAAGGAAATTCACCTTCCTCCCATCTACAAATAAGTTTCGCGGTTGTTTCGAATCGAGATAGTCTTGTACTGCAATTACCGAGCGTTATCGTTACGTAGAGTTTACAGACTAACTATTAAAGTTCCATGGAACAGCTTGAAACTTCCGCTGCGATATCGATAACGCGCTGCAACACCAAAGCGTTAATAAGTTTCGCGAAAATAAATCACCGAAATCGTTAATCACTAAAAGTGAGATATACGCACTCGCGTATACGCACGTCACGTATTGTTATGTGTATCATACACGTTTATCGGTAGAGGAATACGTCGAATACGTGCTTTCAAGTTCATCCAATTAGAGTAAATAGAAAGAGGAATTATTCGCATGTGATCCCAATAACAACGTTGAATAGAATAACTCGTATTACCATTAATTCGGTATATCATGGTAAATAGGATGCCTGTAGTTGGGATTAGGAGAGGGTGAAAACGGAAAACTTGACGGCAAGTTTTCTGTTGTGACGTGAAATGTGTGTTACCCACGTGCGATTGGCAGCATCGGTGCGATTTTCTTGATATATCGCCGTGTTCACGACAGAAGTAATGGATTAAGTTTTAATACACTTCTGAGACTTTATTTTTAGTTTAGGTAAATTTATTGCGACGTAACTGCAAGTGAAAATAAGAACAAGTCAATATTGGGCAGGAAAGTTTTATTGAATCGAGTATAAGGAGAGTACAATGAAATCTCCCGCCATTATAAAATTCCCAGCGGTGCAACAAACACTTCATATCCGTACTTATTGAATTACTAACAAATATACGTTCGTACTGAACGCAAGGCCCGGAACTATTAAAAACTTTCTCGTAGTTTTAATGGCTTTCCCATACACCATTCTTCCCGGTAAACGTTATTAAGCCGCACTATCGAACCCGATTAAGAATTATTAAAACTTTCGTTCGGTGTGTATCAACTTCCACGTTATAACGAGACGGAATGGTTCGTTTATCCGTTTTAAACGTCGGCGGATACATCGATTTTCGAACGTCTTACTAAATTCGTCTCGTCAAAAAACGAAAATTGGGTGAATTCGCCGATGAATAATTCATCGGTAGGCTCCTTATGTTAATACTCGTAATTAAATTAGACAAGGGCGCACAATGGACGGCTCGCGCTCTTTTCTTGTTGACGAAATAACAAAACGTCGGGGGGAGGGATTGTGCGGAAGGTGGCTGAAGAATTTGAATAAATAAGCGAAATTAAATCGAATTTAAGCAGAGATGGGCGTTCGTAATGAACGAAGGGGGTGCAAAACAACAAAAATTGTAATCTGGGGAGGTATTTTGTTGTGTGAGTTTATTTCGAACTAATAACGCTTCAGGTGTATAAAGCGGGTTCGGCCTTAAAACTTATAGTCCAGTCGGCGGAGATCGGAAAGGAACTCTTGTTGGTAATGTGAAACCAGGGTCTAACTACACACATTTACTCTAAACGATGAGTACAATCACAAGTTATCTTGTGGACAAAATATTTTATCAGGAAAAAAGATTTTAACAATTGCAAAAATTCACTGTTACAGCAGTTTTATTTTAATAACTCTGCAAGATGACACTATATGAAATAATATTTTATATACTGATTATTCGTAATGAAAATGGTTTAATTATTTAAATATTGATCAAAATATAACAATTGTAAAAAAGAGCTACAATAGAAGTCTCCACTTTCTTTTTGTTTATAGTGTAACGTCTTTTGGACTCAAAATAACTGCACTCCACTTATTAAATACGTAACTAATTTATTTAACACTAACAACTAACACCCATTACCTAATTTATATTTCACAGCTGTCTATCTTTCACACACGGCCGCTCAGGTCAATGGTTCGTCGCGTTCGCCGTTTTATGACTAGTCCGTGTCGGTCCGACGTCTCCTTTTATCTTTCTTTTATCCTTTATCCCGCGTATTGCTTAATAGTCCAAGACCCATCTGTCAAAAATTTGCTTTAGATGGACATAAGAGGTAACCGCAATGCTTTTACATGAATACCTCGGGAATAATGACTAGAATAAGGATTGAGTTATCCTCCAAAGCGCAGAGATCGGGAACATTGTTTAAAATGCAACAATTAAAAAAATGAATTTAGAAGAAAGTTGAAGAGAGAAAAAAGTTGCAGAATTGCATTTTACATAATATGGCATAGGATAGAAATTCAAAAATTGATTAGCGGTTTTGTAAAATAGCAATAAACAGTCCAAAAAAATCGGCCCAAAAAGTGGTTCTTTAATTTATTATTTTAGGCACTTTGAAATGTAGTTAGGACTTCCATATTACAGGTAGATAATCTTGAAGTTATAATAAAAGAATCCTGAAAATTTCGTTCCGATCGGTTTATTAGATTTTGCACAATAATTTTGCAATTCAGAAAAATCGAATAATATTCAATATTTTCAAAATTGTTTAAATTTTTTGTCCACCATTCGGATTTGACAAAACTGGCTGAGCATATGTAATCGACAACAAGCTTTCATGTGCTTTTTCAGAAATAAAAAATATTTATTTGAACGGTCACAGTCATTGTTTAAAATTGGTGTCAGATTTGTAAATTTGTCAAAATTCGAAGCGAGAAATTTTTTTTAATCTAAATTTCAATTATTTTAATGTAAATTTCAACAAAAATATTATACAGGTTACTGTGAGGAACAATTATTTCTTAAGATATGAGAAAAAAAAAGAGTCATTTTATTAACCATTATCAACCATTTTATTAAACACTAATCAAATTTGAGGAGTTATATTGTCACACGCCTGAGGGCCTGGGGCCCAAAGGGAGTGCTCTGGTTGGGGGTGGTAGCTCGGTGGAGACTAAAAAGAAGACATGGTGAAACAGACAATATTTATTGGAGCATTAAATATAGGGGAGAGAACATCATAACACAAAATTAAGGCAAAAGAGCAGATGGCAAGAAGTGAGAAAAAGGGCAAAGGGAGGTGGTTGCTTACTATTGGATGACGAAGGGCAGCAGGCGCGAGGCTCCTCCAATTAGCGGCATGCCGAAAGGACGGGCTCTCAGACGGGCAGCGTGATGTGATACTGACTTCTTGATCGTTATGATCGAGCTGTATAAATACAAGCGGGATGTTTACGAACGTGATGTCGTACCTGTCCGAGAGTCGTATCGTCCTTCGATTTAAGGTCGCCTCGGTGCTGAATAAGCTTAGACGGTGACCTATTTTCGCTAATTGGGGCCGCATCGCGACAATATCTCAGAAGCTAATGAACAAAATAGCAACTTATCATATGTGAAAAGAAGCGCCTTTCTGAGTACTTTCCGGCTATGTTTTCAGAATTTCATCTAACAAAAAATTCGCCGAGATAAACTATTTGTTTATAAGCACAAAAAAAACGACACCAAATTTATACTATGACTGTGACCGTTCTAATAAATATTTTTTAATTCAAAAAAAAGCACATGAAAGCTTGTTCCCCCTTATATATTCTCAGCTAGTTTTGTTAAAATCGAATGGTGGAAAAAAATTGAAACAATTTTGTAAATTTTCAATATTTTTCGATTTTTCTGGATTTGCAAAATTGTTGTGCAAAACCTAATAAACCGATCGAATCGAAATTTACGGGATTCTTTTATTATAACTTCAAGATTTTCTACCTGTGATATGGAAGTCCTAACTACATTTTAAAGTGCCTAAAATAATAAATTAAGAAGCCATTTTTTGGGCCAATTGTGTTTTGTTTATTACTATTTTGCAACACCGCTAATAAATTTTTGAATTTCTGTCCTACGCCATATTATGTAAAAAGCGATTCTGCAACTTTTTTCTCTCTTCAACTTCCTTCTAAATTCAATACTTAAAAAGTTATAAGCAAAATAAGCCGGAAAAACGCGTTTTTTCCATTTTAAATTGTTGCATTTTAAGCAATGTTCCCGATCTCTGCGGTTTTTTAGGATATGTCAATCCTTATTCTTGGCATTATTCCCGGGGTATTCATGTAAAAACATTGCGGTTGCCTCTTACGACCATCTAAAGCAAATTTCTGATAGATGGGTCTTGGACTATAACGTCACTGTAAACATGACAGTTATAAACGAAAGGTGATAATTTTTTTTAGTATACTTAGTACAATATACCTACAATAGCTATCCTTAAGCTGAGCATGTTTGTACAAACCGTTTTGTGATGTAATGTTTTACGCCTTTGCCATATATCAAATTTTGAAATCGTGCCCAAAATTTTTGATTTTTGGACTCAAAACCGTATAACACTCATAATGTGAGCTTTCAGATTAAAAGTTCCTTTTGACGTAAGTGCTAAAACTGATTGGAACCATAAGCTAAGCTAGCAAAGTCCATAATCGCTTTACTACAATTTTTTAAGTACTAGAATCATCTAACCTAAATTTAAAAAATCCTACAACCTTATACAGTAATTTGTTGACTCTTTGTTTTCTCTTATTTTCTGAGGAAATAATCACAAGTTTCGTAAAGTCTCGTATAGCTAGTAAAGTAGATTCGTGCCAGCTTTGAAAGCTCAGATATTGTGTATTTCATTCACAAATTGTCAGCAATTTCACATACAATTGTACAGAAACAACAACAAATAACGTAAATTGATTGCCGTAAAAATAACCTTTGTATGTTTTTAATCGAGTAATAAATGGATCAAAAACAACGCGATTTAATGACTTTTTAAAAACAAACAACCGTTTTCCTTTTGATACCGTCGTTACTGGCGTTACGCTCAATTACGCGGCTCGATGGCTCAATTACACAAATATGATCGCGGACTTGGCGAAAATTGGAACACATTCACCTGTTGCACGGTGCATTGATCGGAAGGCGCCGGAATGTATTATTTACATCGACACCTTTATCGTTTATCTGGGACGACGTTACCTGTAGAAAGGTAAATAAAGTCCTCGAGTGTGGGTGGGATCAGATTTTACTCGAAAATGTCTATCCGGCTGGTTTATTTAAGGACACTTGGATGAGGTTTGTTTGCGAAATAAATATTTTCATTTTTCGGTCGAATGAGGCCACTTTTTGATTCTGTTTTCTGGCAGAGATGGAAAACAACATTTTCCGGAAATCGTATTGGAAACAGCATTTTCCTGCTTATTTACGCGTAGGAAAATTTAATTTTCCGGACTTAGTACTGTAAAGACTTTACAGAACACAAAATGACAATTTTTCGATGTTATTTACTTTGTAACTATAGTTGTCAAGAGAATTGACACACTTGATTTTTTAAATTCTTTTGATAAATTCTGTCTTTTTTACGATTTCCAGAAAAATTTAATACAAAACACGTCAGTTAAACCTCTTACTTTAAGATCTTTAAAATACTCGGCACAACTGCCTCGCATTTCAATTTAATTCCTCTTCAGTAACGTGAGGTTTTCCTGACATAACTATTAAGTACAGTTTATACGTAAGTGTACTTAAATGGGATCTGTGATCTTACGTGATCAATACTCAATAGACTTCTTCTCTTCTTCTGCACTTCAGGGATTTCTTGCTGCCTGTTCCGTCATAATGTTTGCCATATCCGTGAGATCCGTCCGGTATTTCATGAAGATTACGAGTAGTTAAAATTTCCTTAGTAAAGGTTACCAAGCATTAACTAAAGTAGTTACGCGGCTTATGCCTTCGTTGACGTGGAAGTCGGACTTGCTGGTAGAACTGATCGTGTTCTGGAGGCAATTCTCAAGATTTTATAGGGTGCGCTTATTCAGCATCACAAACCCTCCTGAAACATTATTTCCAGACTTTAATCCCCCAACTTAGTTGAAGTAGTAGACTTAGTACATTTGTGCTATTACTCCTCAAAGTATGTTTATACGGTCTACTTGAAACTTTGGAATTTTAATTGTATCTTCTGACAGAGATTATAAACAACATGTACGTATATACAGGGTGTTAGTGGTTTGACTGCCTTTTTTTAATAGGTGATATTATTCATCAAAACAAACAAAAAAACGTTATATAACGGAGGTCCTAAATCCAACCGTTTTCGAGAAAAGTCGAGTTATTTTGTCAAAGTATTTCACCACAACTTGGCAACACCGACAAGAAAGGAAACGTAAACATGACGTTTTTGGTGTTGGCTCTCGGTAAACATGACGTGTACACAGCTGATCGTGCGAGGTTAACGTTTTTGCTCTTCTTCCTAACTTGTAACTCTTCCTAAATGCCGTCTTTACGCTGTACGTAATAGTAAACGAAATAATTGTAAGTGATTCCAATTGTTTCAATTATGTAATTATTACACTTGCATGTATACATGGTAAATCAATAGCGATCAGTAATTCAGGGCCACTAACAGCATTAGAAAATGATCGTGCTGTTATTGATATGTTGTAATTTTCAATATTTACCTGGTTATTACAGCATGTGTTCAAAATGCAATTTACCTAACTGTACCGTACAAATGTTGTACGGTTGGGCAGTCGCCGTTGAGGAAATCGTTCGTGATAGATACGACGTGCACTTGTAGAACTACAACGCGCCTCCCCGTAAATTAATATCATATCGTGATATTCACGTATACTGAACACTTTAAGAACCGAAAAATTTACACGCACCGAAAAGAAACCGTAACGATCACACGTATCTTTGAATTCAAAGATGCACACTGTCACTGTCTGGCTCTCATTTCGCGACGCGTGCGATATCTTCGCGATGTTGCCACACCACATCGTAGCCATTTTATCTAGTTCTATTAATTGGAAAAAAATATTCTTTAAAGAAAAGATTGTTTTGTTACAAATTAAACATAAATACATTAAAAGAATACATCTTATAGTCATTTTATGTACAAAATTATGTGACATTCTTTTCTGAAACTGAATTTTCACACCTTAATATTAGAAGTTTGCTATTTTTTTTTCTCGAAAACTGTTGGTTTTAGGACACCTGTTATATAAGGTTTTTTGTTTGTTTTGATGAATACTATCACCTATTAAAAAAAAGGCAGTCAAACCCCTAACACCCTGTATGTAATTCGTCGTTTATACGTAACCCAGATAGCATAAGTGTGTACCGAAGACATACTGAGGACGTCCCACTTCGGACTTTGTTACGTACCAAGGACGTCCATCGTTGATCCAAAACTGTCCTCAGGACGTCCCTGGGACATACGATGTCACTAAATCATACGTCCCCAGGATGTACGGAAAGGACGTCCACAGACGTAAGTAAAGGACGTCCACAGACGTACGGAAAGGACGTCCACAGACGTACGGAAAGGACGTCCCAGAGACATACGGAAAGGACGTCCCACAGACTTACGAAAACAACATTCGTAGGATGTATAAACTGACCTGTGGGTGTAGTTATAATTAAAACACAATTATTACAGAAACAAAATATATTATCTCAAGAAGCAAGTACTTAAGTGTATTAAATAGGATCTGCAATCTAATGCGAGCATAATTCAATGTGTAAATTTAGTACGTTTTCACTTTTACTCTCCAAAGTATGTTCATACGATCTACTTGAGACTTCTGAAGCGATATTACCCTTAACTTTTCATAAAGTCTGTTTTGCTACGTTTTACTGAAACGTGGTCTCTATATCCGAAGCTGTGAAACCATAAGCCTCATTACGATGCCTCTTCTCCAAGCGTGTAAATATTTCGCCCCCGTACTAAATCCGACCACGTATCAACACTTTCCATTAGAATTAGCAAGTAAGTTCGTGACGACGAGACACTGAAGATGGTTAACAAAGTGTTTTGGAAGTGTATTTTGTATTTTCGAACACTTCTAGAGATTTTTGATTAATTTCGTCGCGGTCTAAGCATTCTATGAAAAGTATGTATCTAACTTTTATTAATAAAAAGTATGCTTTAGGGTCGTTAGTTAGGGAACCTCAATTTTGAAAATTACAGAGATGAGATGTATTGATGTAGTTCTATATTATGGCGAAAGTGACAATAATTCTCTCACCATTTTTCGAATTAAACATTCAATTCATGTAGAACAAGACAGTTACAATAGCATTTATTTACATAACTGTTGCAATGGCATATGTATCCTCTGGTACTGAGATTTTAGAGTACTTAGGAATAAAGTTCGGATTTGCATACACAGACATAGGCTTTAAATGTGCCCATAAACATGTCAGGATTTTCCTAAAACTATCTCAGTGAAACCTCTATATAGCGTACAGTCACGGGAACCACAATGTTGTCCGTTATAATGAGGTGTCCGCTATTGGGAGGAAAGGATTAAATGAAAAAAATATTGATATGTGCACAAATGTAATTCAAAATACTGCATTTGAAATTGCAATTAATTTCTTATTAAAAAATTTGTCAATAGTAGTTTGTTTACCAGAAATCACCGAATCAACCTGTTTATTTTGAAATATACCTGGAATTCCTGAATAGGGTGCAAATTTAAACACTTATTTAAGAGACTTAAGGGATTTATGGATGCAATTATGAAAGGTATCCGTTATTTAAACTGCTTAGTAATACGGATTCCAGGAGATGATGACTAAAATTTGAATTCATATTTAATACGTATATTTTTTACACATCTGATTTCAAACGTTATTGTCCATTGTTAAGAGGTATATAATTTTATTAACAATTATATAGGAAATGGTAGCTTTAACTGTCCGTGTCCGTTATTTGGAGGGTCCGCTATTGGGAGGTGCTGATATGTATAAATTGGGGAAATATAAAACTGTCCGTTATGTAGAGGAGTCCGCTATTGGGAGGTGTGCGTTATTAGAGGTTTTATTGTACTTCATTTTTACCATTTACGCATTTTTTATATACTTTGCTACAGGAAGTCAAGGAGAAGATAGTAAAAAACAAACGGTAATCTAAGTTAGATTTACATATAAGAAATAATAATTATTGCACAATATAGGTACCCACCAGGACATTTCATAACAATATGGTAGTAATTATTATTACTAGCCCAGTACGTCTAATTCTATAGATGTTACTTAATTACTCGTCACTTTATAACGAGGGTTACTTAACTTATTTTTGTATTAATCTATTAACTTTTTCATATTTTCAACATTTCAATTTGTTTTATATGTTTATGTATTGAAAAAATTATTTCTGCAGTCTATAATTTTAACCCATTTCTACTTTCTAAAGAACCTTATGAAA
Organism: Cryptocephalus moraei; assembly: GCA_946251905.1. Lineage (NCBI taxonomy): Eukaryota > Metazoa > Arthropoda > Insecta > Coleoptera > Chrysomelidae > Cryptocephalus > Cryptocephalus moraei. The sequence continues at coordinate 12,038,748 of OX276455.1, forward strand.
TCTCTAGAGATAATTTAATTCTATTTTTTTCGATAATTGTTAATTTCTACAAATTACCGTTCGGTTCTATTATTTTTCACAATCTTCAAGAATGTTTTCCACATGTCTCTTTATATTCTTGTGAAATAAACACTATTATCTACCAATAATCATTAATTAATGTGTTTTCAATGTTATATTTACTGAGAATGACAACTGAGATAAAAATTACCGAGCTATTTCCATTGCCATCATACTATCTCATAATCATATTTTAAAATGCTCAAGATGGTTCCAAGTTCTAATCATTTTCACAATTTTGAAAAGCACTGAGTCAAGTTCTGTTTGTTTCCATAACTTTTCAGAATGTTCTGTGAACTTCTTATAATTGAATTAGAGTCTGATTAACCTCCTAACAGTAAGTTCTGTAGAGTTCCGTTCTCTCCAACTTGTGAACTTATTGTGAACGAAGTGTGAAGTGGCCTCTTTAGAGAGTGGACTGTATGTAGATACCTCTCGTAACTCGTGGGTGGCTGCGGAGATAAATCTTGTCTCCAGGTTGTAAGGCTGAAGACGGTCTTGTAGATTGAAGATCAGGGCGTGACGTGATCTCTTGAAGTTCTTGTAGTTTGGAGAGAGGGCGTGACGTAATTCTCCGTGTTTGGATCTGAGGGCGTATCGTGCAGATCCGGGGTTTGAGGTTCTAGTAGTTTGGAGAGAGGGCGTGACGTGCTCTCCGGTGTGGACCTGAGGGCTTAACGTGCAGGTACGGGGTTGAAGTTCGTGAGGTTATGGTTTGTCGGTTTGGGTGGCGTGAAGAAAGAACACAACACACTGTCGTTTTGAGCATACATCGTATACTGAATTTATTGTACCAAATTTCAGGGCTTTTATACAGATTATTTGACATTGGTTAAATGGGGTATTATTTGTTTTCTTACAATGACCTAGCGTTGCAGAAACTGACCTTAACTAGAGCGCTCTTCTTATCACGTTCTGTAAACGCCTTTGTTATGCTGACTCGGTTAATTATTGTGATTCTGAACTTGACTTGTTGACGTTCGGTCGGCGTTGTTATTCTTCGTAATAAAATAAGACGTGCTTTTAGTTTAATTAGAGATCCCAAAAACCTTGTTACCTAAGCTGCGTCAGTGATTATTTTCTGTTTGTAAAACAAAACGTGTTGAAAAGTTCCCAAAATTAGTTCACCATAAATTACAATTTCTGAACTTAAAATAATGTTGACGTTAGCGTCAACATATTGTTTCTTCAATTTCTACAACACTACAGTTGTAGAATATTGCAAGAACTTGCAGAATGTACTAAAAAGAAGGCTATTTTCTGCAAAAACTTCCAGAAAACTGTAAAGCTGTAAAAAGCGTGGGGTGCTTGATATATGCTGTTAAAAATATTTCATCAGTACGATTAGTATAAAATTATTGTACAAGAAGCACCCAACGCTTTATTACAATAGCATCTATTTTCTCGTTAATTATACTATTTTTATTTCTAAAAAAAATATTTTTACCTTTTTAGTTGGATTCACCATTAAAGCGTGTTTTGTAGTTTTTTTTAACTATAATTTCCTCAGACTATAATACAATATGAGGTTAAGCTGTAAAAAAGGCCATTGTAAAGTTTGACCAGGGTTTCAGTACTCAGTAACTTACTTAGCTTTTTAAAAATAAATAGTAAGTATCATAACAACTTTTTTTATAAATACAATATAACTAGTCCATTTAAAGCATTTATCTATAATTTTACCAAAGTATTTTGTACCATCAACCCTTTTGAAGCTGAGGTTGTTGACTTGAATATCAGTATTTACTGGTTGCTTATCAACCCCATTGGCATATGTAATATATACCGATTTATCCAAGTTTTAACATATATACCCTGATTTTTAATGTTGTGGACTTTAACGACCCGTCAAAAAGAGAGAGATTCCGATATTGTTACCACCCCTTTCTTCGACTATTGGTTTATCAGTCAGGACGAGCATCGTATGGTCGTCTTAAACCGAGCGATATTGTCAAATGTACTCCCATCTCTAAATAAGATGCATAAGGGGATCGGTGGATAAAAGCGGTCTGGCAGAGAAAGCTAAAAATAGCCTCAGGTATAGAGAGGGGGGTTATGTATTCATTTGGAGAAGAATAGAAGAAGAAGAAGAATAGAACCTAAATTTCAAACTATTTGTAACTGCCAAATGATTACAGTCAAAAAATTATACCGGCAATGTCGCACTCCACACCGGTCGCCTACAAGGCGGAGTTATTTGATGTGTCGATAGTAAAAGTCCACAACATTAAAAATCAGGGTACGGTATAAAAGTATACTAATGTAAACTAATTCAAAATTTACTAGCCGGAGTTGTATTACTGTTTCAATTTTTTTGAGGTGAATCCTTGTTTCTATTATACTTTCACAGAAAAAATAAACAACGCCTTTCATAAACATCCCCCGTCGAACCGACGTAACCCGAAGCTTTTAAATTTTATGGTTATTTACACGAAAAAGGTCAGCTTTCCCCCGAAAATGATACATCCACCCCGAGCGAGCGATTTATTTAGCAACCCTTATTTTTAAACACTACCCCCTCGTCCGCCCCCACTTTCTCATTTCTCATTTTTACCGGACGAAAAAACTCTCTTTTCACGGCGAGTCCGTCACAATCGCGGCGACGCTCCATGAAAACTCAGCGCTCCGCTCGACTTTTTGTCCTCGAACTCTTTTCCGCTCTACCCGGAAAAAAGCGCAGGACACGATTTGACTCCGTAATGCCCGCACGTTAGGGGAGCGGGAATAGGGGCGGCCGGTGTGTGGGGGGGGGAGGTTACTTAAAGCAACTGGGGCCTGTGTATTTAGGTTGAAAATTTGTTTACGTAATGTTTCCTCCCGCTAGAGAACTTCGCGGGAGTTTGATTAATATGCAAAGTTTGGCCGTGCGGTTTTCAAGGGCGCACTTTCCCTCGTGGAAAAAATGTTTAATGCGGTCTGCACGGTATTTGACAGTTCTACTTGGAGGCTCGGGGAGTTTGCTACTCCTCAACCGCTCAGAAGATTAAATGTTGGTAATTTGCGTTTTATAAATTAATTTCGACGAAAGGGGAATTGCGGCAATTAGTACCGCGACAAGTCTCTGCGTAATGCATGATCTCCCGGGTAATCTCGCTCGTTTGTAATTACCTTTTCGGAACATAAACGTGCACACAACAAAAATTATAATTACATAGAAAACATATAAAAAATATTGTTTCCCACTAAAGGAAAATCTTCAGTTTAGCTAAGTAGTGATCATTGCTGGCAGGTATTATATACCTAAGTAGATAAGTAGGGATAATTATATAAGCGTAATTGTCGCAGCGAAACTAATTGAACTTCGTAATTAAAAAACTCTCATATTAATACCTAATTAAACTATTTAAAGTTGCTTAACTCAATCACTAATTAATATATTCAAAGCTTTCTTAAAAATCGTCAATGGAAGCGTTGACAATTAAATTGTTTTTTTCCAACACATGACAGTTATGACTGTCATTATTAATGTCATTTTAGACAAGTAAAATATCAAATAACACACGTGTGTTATGATCCATAACTCACTAGTGAGTTATTGATTATAAGTCACGTTCATATTTAATAGTTATTTAAGTCACAAGGAATGTAAAGACGTTTTACCATTCGAGGCAAGTGTAAGCCGAGGTTTGTCACTTGCCGAGAATGTTAACAGTCGATACATTCCGTGTGGCTTATTAAATTTTTTCACTCTGCCGTTGAAAATTTCTTCATAATTCCTCTAAAAATGAAAGGTTTGATTTAGTTTGGTCGTACGTCACTCTGACGTAAGTTGACTGACATACATCAGACTTACATATGTCAGACTGACATATGCGTAACTACGGATAAATCAACTTGATTTACTCTTTTGGTTTTCCTAGGAATGTAAATGACAGTATTTACATTCCGTCGTCAGGGAAAAATAATACACGAAGGTTATTTGCCATTTTCATACTACGTATCTATGCATATAAGAGCGATTTACGATAGGGGCAGCGCGAATAGTATTTTTATTTAAAGGTAGCCCGTGGCAACCAAATAAACAACCTACTTTAACCAAAATGTAAAAAAGTCACTGACAAGTCATTCTGACATTTATAGGGTACTGAGACGCAAGTAGCTTTAATTTGATCACAAAGCTGATTAATTATTATATCATAAAAAACGATTTCTTCCACTTGTTGGATAAAACGTATGCCACTCGCGTGTTATGTTTCCTAAGTCACTTGAGAATTTATACCACTCGGCCTGACGGCCTCGTGGTATAAATCTTCTCGCGTGACTTATTTTCAACATAACACACTAGTACCATAAATAACTATTCTCGGTGTCACTTTGATTATAATCGAAGACAAGGAGGAAGTTACTCGAGATTTAGGGCTTCGGTTGTATGGTTCAAGGGTTGGTTTGCTCGGGCGCCAGTTTTAATGGATTTTCTCCCTCGGTTGTGATACCAAGGAAAATTACTCAGGAAAATGCCAGAGCTGACCTCAAAAATAAAACACAAGAGTCAGAAAATATATGAATTAATTGACAGTGCATAAACAAAGCAATATGTATATCTCGGTGTGAAGCAGAAGGTAGGAAAATAAGAAAAACTGTTTGTTTACTTGTATTTACAAATTACGGACGGAGGTTTGATAGAGACGATATGCTGTATGGTAAGATAAAAGAATTACAGTGAACGACCGGCTTCTAACTACGAATTAATTATTTCAAATATTCGTTATTCCTCATTATTATGAAGTTCGAAATTATCAATAAGGAATAAACATTTCTTCCAAGTACTTAAAAGGCGAATATAAAATTACTCTAAGTATTGAAAAAGGATGCAAATGTAAAATTATTCGTGGTATTGAAAGTCTTACATATAAAATTGCTGTAAGGATGAAGAAGGCGGAAAACGCAAAATTATTCTAACTATTGAGACGGCGGATCATATAAAATTATTATAAGTATGAAAAACGCGGAAAATATCTAATAATTTACAAAGCAGGAAAAGTAGCGGAAAAGCACGGAAAACGTGTAGTTTTTAATTTCCAGGCAAAACTGTATTTTTAATAGGCGAGGAAGCGGTAGAAAGCAAACACTGAAATAAGTATTAGTAATACGGTAAGAGCTTTAAAAGCTGTCGACTTTTTATACGATCATTTATATCATTCATAATAATTTTTTAGTCGTAATCTTTATTATTACTGCACTCGCTGACCGATGCTACTTTGTTTTAAAGAACAAATATATGAGAATATATGAGATTATATAGCTAATCAAAATCTTAGAATGCAAGAATCAATCACCTTATTTCCGCAATTGGGATTGTAATAAGCAATGGTATTGACTGGAAATATTCAGTTCACTTTACGAATAGCCGGCAATACGTTAACGTCAAGCTGTGTGCTGCCGCTGTCTCTCTTTCACGCGGACCCAAGCGTCAGGCAGAATCGAAGAGAGATAGATGCGTCAGAAGCGAACCGCTAACACACGTGTGCGTACAATGCGTCGCAAGCCAAACGAAGGTCGATCTCTGTCACTTGTTCTCGCTCTCGCTTCCACACATGGGTCAGGCCAGGCGTAACGTTACAATGTTTTCTGGGATGTAAAGCACATCGATATATAAGACGTTTATCACGTCAAAAATGTCTCTAAATTTGTCTGAAACAACACTATCATTCCTAAATAATTCTTTGGAAAATCTCTCTAGACAACTTCGTTCACGATTCGCATCCGGATCGCCGTCCCGGCAGGGTGACTCTCATCGTCACGTCCCCACAGAACAATACACTTTTACCCGCGACTAGCCGGCAGCACGTAATTCGCGTCACGTATTACGCGTCCACTTTACTCGTATTTCCAGTACTTCCAGAGCGTTCGTCCCGAAGGCATCGATCCGACAGGGACACACAAAAGGAATTAATACCGAGGTTTCGTCGGGTTGCATCGGTTCGCTGCAGTCGAGCCGGGAAAGTTCCCTGGAAGAGCGTCGATTAGTATAGCAGGAAGTCAGTTTTCCGTGTTTTCGATGGGGAAAGTTTGATGAAAGAGGACTATCGGTTTGACTCGATTTGTGCCTATTAATAACAGTAACTTATAGAGGGACGAATATGCCGTTTCAAGTATTTAGTCAGCAACTTTCAATTTAAACTATAGTTAATTAATGACAGATCAAACGAATTTATACCTTCACACTATTAAGCTTTGAACGGTACCGTTTGAATAATTAAAATTTAATTACGCTGTCATTGCGCAGAGCAAATATTGCAGTATTTCGTAAAGTTCGGAATGTAGTAATTTCCGGATGTGCCTTGAGACAGCCGTGATCTGATAGGTAAGAACAAGGACAGGCCTGTCCATCACTGGACGAATTATGTCTATAATACACGAGAGTGAGAATCCCATATTGTATTAACAATGCGACACATTAATTGTGTCAGGGCCTAACGTCTTTGAACGTTAATAATAATAATGAGAACATCCTGCAGAAGTAATCGTTATATCATTTTGACTCCATCCATTGTTTACGTCAGATAGCTCATATGTGATGAAATCGAAGTTGTTTAATTACATTATTAATATAGTAGGGGAGCCCATGATGCTATATGTGGATTTACTCGAGCGTCGCGGAGACCTATTAGAATTGGTAGATTAGATTATAGGAAGAGTAAATGGTCCTATAATATTTTTACTTTTAGCGGTGGGGGAAGTATCTACAGATTTCCAAAATAATTGTAAAAAAAAAACAGTGACATGGAAATACTGAAGCGCGTCAGATTATAATATTTTTCATGCCCCACCATGTCTCTGATATGAAATATATAATAATCTGACGATTTGGGTGGCGGGGGTGGCTATGCCGATGGAAAAAATTACTCGAGCGCCTAAACCTAATGATTAATTAACTAATTAACGATTTTGATTACTTTCGGCTTGCGGAAATCGTCAGATTATATTTTTTCTGTTATTCTGGTATAATTACCTCTAGAATAAAAAAGAAAACGACCGCGCTCGAGTAAATCCACACATCGTTTTTTTGAAACTTTGTTACTGTCCCACTCCCTTAGGTTACGCTCAAATCGTCAGATTAGCAAAATGGACATTGTTAGTTAGTAATTAACCCCCCTTATCTCAATCTGACGCGCTCGAGTATTTCAGATGATCGATTTTTTTACTAATTTGACGGGTTCCCCTTGGCGAACCCCCCCATATTAAGGGCTCATACTGGCTAGAGGTACTTATCAATATATAAGGTATCCTCCCTTATATTAATCTGACGCGCTCGAGTAAATCCAGAAATCTCCTCTTGGGCTCCCCTACTAATAGTATCGTCATATCAAAACTTATTTTGGTTAAGGGTTGCCATGGTTGTCTTATGTTATGTCTTATGGTTGGTAAAACGGTTGTCTTATGTTAAATTATCCCTTTGAACTAATTCTGTCATTGTCAGGTTGCACTCACTAACTTACAAAAGTGTTACCTACTTGTTTCATCTGTAAAATAGTAATGAACTTTAAGTTATGAAATACTAATAACTAATAACGTTGATGAAATTTTATGCTGTGTGGTGTGAGCCATAATTAAAAAATTACGTAGGATTAGAAGACTTGACAGATTTTGGCACTCAAAAGTGATTGACAAAAGTAGGATGGGAGCTGCGACAGTAATTTTAAAATTCATGACCAATGTAAATTTTGATATCACGATATGTGCATATGGGTACTTATAAGCTACCATTGTATAAGTAAACACATTGCGCAGATCACTTCATCGTTATCATTTTCACCAAGCTCTTTCGCCATATATGGCTATTGAGGCTGCTGGTTGCGAGATCTATGCCCTTGTGTCCATTGAATATCTGAGCCATCCGTTTTGAGTGTATCATTATATCCACATTTATGCCCAGTTTAAATCTGAACTTCAAAGAACGTTACTTTAAACGCCGCTTAAGTTTAATCTCTTTATGAAGTAAGAAGAATCTTACAGGTTGCGCCCTCGTGAAGCAAATGCCTCGATACTTTAAATACTACAAAAGATCAGCAACAAAAGGGAAAAAGGACAGAGTCGTCTGCCTCGAAATCAAATATAAAACGTGGGCGGTCTCGACGGAATGTGACCCTGCTACCGACCTTCCCTCCCTTCCCCGCCAACCCTCTCGCGCTCTCCGGAGATCGTACTCATCGCAATTTCATGGAATATAAATTGAAAGGTCGGCCCAGATAAAGGATGCCAATATAATGGAACATCAATGGCGGCATGTTTGCCAAAGTAAAACATAACAGCAAGCCTAAAATTAAATTTGTGACGTGAACGCGAGCCCGCGCATCAATTCCTCGGCTTTATGCGTCGCGTCAGTGGCCCTTCGATCCTCCTCGGGAAGGGCGAGCTAAGCAGGAATTTATACGGTTTGCGATATCGTATCAGCGTCATGTGTCTACGTTGACATATTGATGCCTCATATTTATGTATAAGTTACGGTACACCTTTATTTGACGCCTGTTGCATAAATGAGGAGAGACGCGCCGCAATAAGACTTCAGCTCGCGTTGCTATGGAAATCTTACGTATGCCACATACCACAAGACGAACAGGGAAACAGTTGCTTAAATTGGATTCTAATCTTCTCTAGGTGCCGTCTCCGTTTCGAAGGTTGGCAATCATTAGGACGATCTTTATTTTTGAGACCGCGGCTCTAAATAATTCGTTGTTACTGCATCCAAACCACTCCCTAAGGTTCTTCAGCCAAGAGTTTCGTCTCTGTCCTATGGATCTCTTTCCTTGGATTTTTCCTTGCATAATAGTTTGTAGTATTCGATAATCCTCTCCCCTCATGACATGCCCTATATATTCCAATTTTCTTCTCTGTATTCTTGGAATTATTTCTTTCTTCTTATGCATACGTCTCATCACTTCCACGTTAGTAACTCCCTCCACCCAAGAAATCCTCAGCATTCTGTATAGTATAGATAGCATATAGCATCTTATCAGTCGTATTTTTAGCTGAAGGTTTAGATCTCGACAGCAGAAATGTTTCTTCATTCTTAGAAATGTGCTTCTGGCCTGTTCTATTCTGATTCGTATTTCTTGGGAGCTATCATTATTTTCATTATTGGTTATGCCTAGGTATTTGTATTCTCTGACTCTTTCAATAGGGCGATTCTTTACACATACCCTACGAATGTCCTGGGGTGTATTTGTAATCAGCATATGTTCAATGATAGTCCATATTCTTCACTAACTGTGACTCTTCTATTAACTAGCGTCTGTAGATCCTCATGTGTTCCAGCTACAATAACTGTGTCGTCCGCGTATCTCAGATTATTTACTGCCACACCGTTAATTTTAATGCCTATATCCTGCTCCTCAATTGCCTTATTTACTATATCTTCTGAGTACAGGTTAAAGAGGATTGGTGGAAGTATACGCCCTTAATATTCTAATTCTAATTCACTAAGATTCTAATAACACGAGCTAATTCATGCAAAAAATTGTAGTACGGTAGCTTACCGTCAGCACGGGCAATTTTGTGACCATTGACAGAATGTAAATTTTATCTAAGTAAGAGACAGCTTTGGGAATAAATATTATTTTAAATTTCAACAATTTTTCAGTAATCAATTTCAAATGTTATTTTAAACTTGTAATTTTTACCGGAGAAATAATACAAAAGCTCAATATTAACTTTAACCGACTTATTGGAAAAACTAGCCATTACAGCAGAAAAGGGTCAAGGCACTGAGAAGTCACAATTAATAATTCCATTTTAGTCTTGAAGAAATTAGAGCATGAAAATTTAATAGTAATTTCTAATTATTATTGACGCATTATTTAAACTAACATTTTACAAGTTAAGTTACCTTAGTACTCGATAATTCAAAGCTGAACAGTCTAAGATTAATTGGCGGTTCCTATACAATTTCTAGAGTTAGTTGAAAAATGTGGAAGTGAGCTTAATTTGTGAACTGTTTTCCATTATTAACTTTGGCTTCCTTTGTCGTTTCGGGCTCGGAAATGTTTGTTTCCATGATGAAATTCGCCCTACGGGCGGAAACCTGATTCCGCGAGGTAAATTGATTCGTTCGAGCTTTTAGCACTAACAAGTCGCTACAATCACGGCACCCCCACCCCCTTCAGTGTGTATCGCGGGCGCTCGAAGCTCTTCCGACCACTCGAACACATCCCGCCGCCACTAAACAAAAACTAATTAAATACGCTGTCTACTTAAACAATTTTCCGCCGAGGCTGTGCGTTCCGTGAACATCGCAGTTTAATATTCATTAGGGGAGCTTATAAAACAAAAGATTAATTTCGCCGGGGCGGCGAGATACCCCCTTCGCGAGCGAGGGCGTGGTATCTCGCTTTGTCGCCATAAGATAAAGAAGTACGTGTCACGTGACGCTATATCTGATTCGGAGATCATTCCGAGATCGCTCCCGGATTAAGGGCGGAAGAAACGGCCGTATAAAGGGTTCTTTTAGGATTTTAAGGGCTGCGCGGGGGGAGCATGTAATTTTAATCGCCTGTTTTCGAGGTAGTTACCCAAGTTAATAATGTAATAAGGGCTGTAACAGCTTTGTGCCTTGGGAGGCGACTATATTGGTTTAGAGCTAATTTCAGCAACGTATGCCACCCACCTCTTCCGGTTATTCATTGAGAAGCTGTTGATCGGTTGCATCATTCGCAAGGAAGCTTTGTGTGACAAAGTCACTAAATATGTAAACCCAAATTGCAACCTAACCTAGTTATAAGATGCTCACCATTATAATACAAGTTGCAACGTTTCAACGTCGCCAGATCGATAAAATTATAAGAAAGTTATTCATTTTCGTAAAAATTATAAATATAATCTCGAATATTTTGAAAATTGTGATATTCGAAACATATTATCTAACCAACCACTCACACTATTTCAGTAAATTTTTAAAACTCTAAGTTGAATTACGTTAACAGAATGTATCTACATCTTCTTAATATTATTAGCGCCATATTAGATTTTCATCCCATTAGATAGACCAAAAATTACCTTCTAAAATTTAAAAAATTTATACATCATTGTGTATCAACTGTTTCTTTGAGTTATTGACATAATATCAGGTTCACATCATTCTAAAACATGTAATACACTGTAGTTATCTCTAGAAACAAACCTTTCACAATTTCAATCAAAATTGGAATCTAATGATATATATATATATATATATATATATATATATATATATATATATTCAGTAGTAATCCATCACACCCCAAAAAGTTTTTCCTGACGTCGATATAAAAGCTTCACTGCAAAAATCATCGAAACTGTACTTACTATTGTTACTAATTGTAATACCATAGTATTATTATTATATAATAATAATACAAAATAATACATTATTAATAGTACAGAGTGGTCAACTTTTCAAAGCCCACCATTAGATAAAGGACTACTTGTTCGGTTAAATTATAGAAACCTTCTTTTCATGGGAATCATAAATCTCTTATTTTTGATTGGTTTTTGACTTGCATAAAATTAAATGAATAATGTAATTTCGTAGAAATAATATCATTTTCAACCACTTACATTATTTTAATAAATTTGAATAACTCTGAGTTCAATGACCCTAACAGACATTTTGCAGGTCGTTTATTTCTTGTGGCCTCGATAATTAGATTTTAATCCCATTAAATGCACCACAAATTACCTTCTAAGATGCGTAATTGGCATGCATTATATTATAATCCAAAAAAATATATATAGTTATTGTTACTGAAAATTATTGAAACATTAAAGTTACAACAATATCAAACTTACAACAATATCAAACTTGTAATACATCGTAGTTAATATGAACAGGCCTTACATAATTGCAATCAATCACAATTAGAATAAAAGTGGTGTTTCTAAGTGCGTACGTTAGACAAATATTAATATTCTGGCTTGTACAGTACAAAATTTGTTGTTATAAAATGGTGACGCGCCGATACAAACCGCCTACTGGATGTTACTAGAAATTACTGCGCATGACAAATGTTCTTCACACCGCAAGAGATTTTCTTGACGTAGCTATAAAAGTTTCCTTTCAAAAACAATTGAAACGGTACATTCTGTTATTGCTAACTATATCACTATAGCGTTAATATTACTATATAATTTTTATACATTACAGTATTATTATTACTCCCACTTACTGATCACGTTAACCTCAACAGTATTTATCGAACGTGTCATGATATTTTAAATTTAATTATGTTTTAGAGTTTATTTATTTTGTTATTTTATTGGTATTCGAGAAGTATAATAATCGTCACATCGTGATTTTAATTATCGTCCACCGAATTTGCAATGGGATGTCAAAGGTATTACGAGTTCATGATATAAACGGTATGTTAACCAATGATTTATTAAAGCAATGTTAATAATTTTTGATAACTAATTGATAATAAAATGAGAATTGTTTAACAAAATTTATGTATGCAAGCTCCTTTATAATCAGTATACCTACCAATTACCTGATCAAGCCTCTTTACCTTTAACAACTAGTGAGGCTGTTAGTTGAGAGAATGAACTCATCATCTACAATCATATGGCACGGAGCTCGCCGTTCTGTCCTTCCTGCACCAATGGAGTTATTGAGATTATTATATATAAAAGAGATTATTAAGAAATTGTACGAAAAATCCATCGTAGACAAAAATTATTTTTTCCAATCTAAAATTAAAGAGGCATGAATCAAAAGTTTTGCATGTTTTTTAGCAATCTTAAATTCATGGGACCAATTTGCCACATAATTCTGCCTAAATATTATTATATGATATAATGTATTCAAATATTTTGAAAAAGCTGACCAAGTTTGATTTTGAAGTGAACTAATTTTAATATTAAATTTCAAATCCAACAACGTACCCCTATACCAGTAATTACTTTCGCCTTGTTTGTTTCAAACGTATGTTTTATCCGAAGGCCTGTTGTCGGTATAATAAACATCGAATGTGGTGCGTAGACGTCCAAATAACATACATATTTCAGTATTATATTACGTAATAACTAATTAAAAATGTAATATTGTTCACTATGAACGATTTTAATTATATGATAATAAAATGAATCGGTTCATTGTAAAGCAATTTGTTGGTAATTAAATTGAATGACATCATATAAAGTTTTCATTTAGTACACCACTCGGATTATAACTCGAGTAATACGGTCGTTTATAGCTTCTACCATCGAGCTATACGTTATTCAGCGATCCCGGCGACGTTAATTCAAACGTAATTTACATTCACCGAATTACATACATACTCATTCCCGGTCATCTCAACGTTCAATCTGTAACTTGGAGCGGAGTATACTCGATTTTGGACGTAAATCCCTTATCGTCTAAGTGACTTTCCATCACTTTATGCAAATAAGGGTGTAATCTATACGGCCGGCGAGTAAATATGAACGTACTCTCTCGACGAGTCTCTCGGAGAAAAATCCTCGACGGACGTAAGCTATCGAGATACAGGGTGTCCCGGACCACCCAGATGCCTCCCTTAGAAATAGGGATTTCCGTTTGTGACGTGAAGAACTGGTCGTGGCCCTACAATAAAAGAAGAAGAAGATGATGGCATTGACTTAATCAGTCAAATGGGTAGAATTCGCACATTTTTAAACCTCCCCCTTCACATCGTGACCATTTTACTCCCTCAAAATTGAGTGACGTTTCGAAGGAACCACCCCTCTCAATAATTTTACATCCTTTTTACCTTTATCAATGTTTTGTTTTACACATCACGTGATGGTTAGTTTGAAAGCGTGACAGTGAGTGACGATTTCATAGGAACCTCCCCTACGCTAAACACACTTTATGTATAGTGCCTTACCTCGAAACCTCTTTTAATTACTATTTTTAAATTTGCTTTTAAACGTTTTGTAGTATAACAGTAGTGTCATTTGACATTTCCTGACACATGACATTGCATTGAGAACGTCAAAGATAATACTACAATGTTAAGGAACCCCTTGTAACACCGCCCCGTGTAAAATTCATAACCTGTGACGTTACAATGCATACATTTTCTTATGACACTACTTTGAGTTTAAACTTTATTAGATATTTTAAAATGACCGACTGCGGATCATAATAATTGTTTGCTTCGTTTTTCGGCAAAATCCTACTATTTAGATCATAAAACCAAATGTTCAGAGATCATGATCATTGGACTGTGAACTTTGGTGGATTAACTTGGTGCAAAAGCAATATACAATATATTCTTCCCCGTTGAAACATTCAAGGCTGCCTATCTAATTTAGCCTATCTTCGTATCCACCTTTGACAGAAAAAAATATTACAGTAGGCGCTATTTTCAAAAAGTGAACTAGGAAGATGTCGCGCGTAGTATTGTTATAGACGACAAATTGTACTCGGTAAGGACAGTTGGGGGGAGGAGAATAATTAATGTAAACGAATAATTTGAACAATTAAAAAGCAAGAAAAAGGACTTAGGGGCAAATTCAGAAACGCCACTCACACTCACTTCTACCTACACTCATTTGTATCTCAAAATGAGAGTGAGTGCGCCTTCTCCCCAATTTTGGAATTCAGAAACGTGTATATCAAGTTACTCAAATACATCTCCATTTAAAAATGATTTGAGGGAAGGATGTTTGGCAATATCGCAAATCGTCACGTTCGCTGCTGACTGTGTTAGTTCAATTTGGTGTTCTGTGCATATATCATGTGTTTTGTGGCAGCAACTGTCCGGCACATGTCAGGCGTCACCTCATGTGGAATCGCGTTTTGCAAAGTCGTTTACGTTGAAACAATGAGCAATGAGCATTCCCATTGGTGTAATGGGGTATTCGGTAGTGGTTTTGTAAAGGTAATTGCTAACTACTTAGTGAATATCATCCCGGCACTCGAATTGCAAGTAGTTCATTTTAATATATTAATATAATTTTGAAATAGGGGTAGTTTTATCCACTTCGACGGGTTGTAAGTGGGTGGTGTTTTGCCGGTTTTGGATAGTGGTTTTGTAAAGATAACTGATTGCTTATGTACGTCGTAAATATCATCCAGGCACTCGTATGCTATCATTTAAATTAATATCATAATTTTTGGATAGGGGTAGCTTCGCGTCTGACTTCATTTCAATAGCTGATGAATGTATGAGTAATACATAATTGTGTTCTATACCTAATATTGCAATTTCTGAATAAACCCCCCCCCACCCCAACAAAAAGAGGGAAGTAAATATGGCCGCCGTTGACGAATTTTGACAGGCAACAAAAGAGTGGTCCATAGGTGTGTCGATAATAATGGTCAAACGGCAAAATTGGGAATCTAATAAATTTAGTTTGTTCAATACGAAACAGAATTAATTTTGTTCAAATGCATCTCATACTATTTTGTTTTGTATTAAACTTTTTTGTCGTTTCATGATATATTTTAATAGTAAAGTAGGTACTTTATTAAAAAAGAAGTGTCGTCGTCAACAGGACCATCATACTTATACCCAAAATCTTTTTGTTAAAATGTTTTGAACAGATATGATCTTATTTTGTTATTCTATAATTTTCATGAAGTAACATAAACAAAAATGCACAAAAAACTGTTACTAACGACGCTAATGACCATCTGCACGAAAGTCAAAACTCGTAAAAGTAAGGTTGGGAATTATTTTAAGTGGTGAATTTCAACCACCCAAATTTCACTCAATCTGATACTCAATTTAAGGGACATTTCAATTGAGGGAAGTCTATGAATTCCAAATTGAGTGTAGTGAAGATTTTACTTAAAAATTGAGTGTAGGTGTAGGGTGAGTGGCGTTTCTGAATTTGGCCCTTAGTTGCACCAAATAGTTAAGGTTAGTTTCATACGGGCATGATTGTAATAAATAATAATAAAGACGGAAGAGATTCCTTCGAATCGGAAGAGAAGATTAACAATGATGGATTGTAACAATTAGATAATAACAGGATGGCCAAAAAGAGTTATGAAGTATGCGGCATATAACAGTAGAAGGAGTAGGAGAGCGACGATTTAAAGGAAAACTTAGGAAAATCGTTGGACCCATCGAAATTGTGTTGCTGATAATCCCGCCGTTGTACAGACGAAACAAATTTTGCGCTCATCTTCCCGATTCCCTTCTGGGAATCTCGTACCTTCGGAAAACGGTAAAACTCTCCGTGTGTACCTCTTAATTAGACCGGCGACGTGTTAAATTTAATTAGCGCACTGATTCCTCGCAGTGGTCGAGCGCTCTCTCATTAAATTTGCATATTCGTCCCGCTGCCCATGAAATAATTAATGGGAGGGGAGGGAGTGTACGTGTATATACGCGCCACAGGGACGTATGTAAATGGAACGATATTTTTGAAAGTGTTTTGATCCGAACGAAACATTGTTTTTGTAATGCACCCCTTAACTGTCCCGGACAGGCCACCGCTTTTGAGCGTTTGAAATGTTGCGTTTATGCAAATAAAGTGATGGAAGTAGAGCGTTCGATATTAAAATAGTAATTAAAATTTGTGGGTGTGGACGATCCATACATCAAAGTTGCATTTAGCAACTTCACAAGATAAGCATAATGGCAATCAAAATAATGCTGAAATTAACTCCACAATTATTCTATTTTGCTTACGCACTTATACTGGTTCTGCTTCTATTAGCCTTCACTGTCATTCTCTACTTATTCGGGAGTAAGTTTGTTAAATAAATACTGAAATATTGATTCCAGACAAGGAGTAATTTTGGTCCCATCTCTAAAAGACTGGAAGTCATGTATTTTATATCTACGTTCTCCTGTTTGTAAATTCCCCAGAGTCATGAATGACGAAATTGCAGGCAAAAGGTCAATACAGCGATGTCCGGCAAGCTCATTCATCGGACCATTAAGCCAATAAGCAGAGTACATGGTAAAATTTGTGAAGGATATGAAGGAAAATGGTTAAATGGGTTAAAAACCACAAAGTAATGAAGCAATTAGTTATGACCTATGACTAGAGGACGGATGTTCAGGAATAAGAAAATCGCAAAAAATGCATGATAAAATTAACAGAAAGGGAAATAAAACTTGAGAAAAAGGCAAATGAAGTTTTAAAAAAGGCAACTTTATTTACAAAGTTATATACAGAAATTTGTAAATAAAACTCCACACATCATTAATATTTGCTTCCCAGGCGGTAATTAATAATTTCTTAATGTTTTCAAGCGCCAAACTTTGTCTTTTATTCAATACAATATCTTTGTACCTTGAAAATGACCTTTCAATTTCACAGGAGGTTACAGGAGCATATTATAACTTTTTCATCAAAACAACCAGTAACGTTTTCTGTGGAGACCTTAGCATCATTAAAATTTCTTATTGACTACTAAATTAAGACTACGGTTCCAACTTTTCTATTGCATCTAGTAATTGGGCGTAATTGGCTTTGTTAAAGTTTAAGCCACTTTTCACTTGTGGATCTTCGAACGCTTCTTGAGATTTTGCAATAAATAGCGAAAAATCTCTGTCAATAGAATCAATTACCTTAAAAAGAAAATAATAATTAAGATATTTGTATCAAATCGACGTTGAAACACATACCTCTATACCTCATTTGGTTGAAATGAGTCGCATAAGATATAGATGCGGAAATCCAGGTGCCCCATCTTGTTAGGACAGTTTCTGAAGACAAAGGAATGTTGGGAAGTCTTTCACTAATCCGCAACATAACTTTTAAAAAATCGTTCAAAAATTAAGAACGGTAATTTTATTTGAAAACTTTTCACAATATTCTTACCATTTTTGTCAAAGAAATTAATTTGTTAACTACACAAAATTGTTCTCTAAAACCTCACAAACACATGATGCAACCCATGAGCCGAATTTTTACCAAAAATATTAAGAAACGCCTTAAAAAGGCAAAAATTAAGAAGATATCGAATAAGGTCGAAAAAGGCAGGCATTCAGGCATTTGACTGAACATCCGCCCTCTACAGTTATGACTAAGGAAAGGCATTTATGCAGACTGCCAATGACGTGCTTTCGTCATTTGCCATTTTCCCCAAAAACTTAAATATATTGCCTAAAATAGAGATAAATCTACTTGCCCAATAACTTACTTCGATATACAGATGCATATTTTATTTCATCATGAGGATATCGCAGTTATTAGTTAAATTACATGAAAAACTCTAATTTATTTTGAGAACTTGGCAGTTTCCAAGTTTTTTTAGAAGAATTGCTCATTTATTAATGGGTTTAGATGTAATTTCGACAGAAAAGTCTAATTTCTCATTTACATAAAGCGTGAAAGTAAGAATACTAAGAAAGAATATGAAGTAATTATGGGAACAAAATTGGAGACAAAATGTTTAAAAATGTTCTGTTATACAATATATTCTATAGAATCTTAAGAAGTATTTAAAAACGGTCTTGGAAGAAATAGGGGATACATGTTAATTTATATTAATTAATTTGAATTTAGATTTTTTCCAGTCTCTCGCCAGTTTAATAGGATCGGTAATAACTCTCTCCTTCAAAAGGTATACAACAGTATTTGCGGTAGCATAAGTTAGGTCGTTAATTTGTCTATTTTTAGCATATATGTGTTACAAAATATGAAATGATACGAAATTGACGGTCAATCAATGGAGCTTTTAATACACACCACCAGTTTTGGTCCTAAAAATCACTTGTAAATATGTGCATGTTGACTCTACGATCAACATTAAAGAGAGTTAAGTGGGGTTGTAGAGATTTATTAGGGATTTAGGAAACATATTCATCAATTAGGGCTTAATAACCATTAAATAGGGAACGGGAGCAACTAGTTATTAAAACATCTTAGGTGATACTTCCACTTGCAAATTAAGTAATCAAAATTAATTAGAACAAACTTCAGGGAAATATTTTAGTGTACGTGCTTATAAATTAATCATCTATTAAGTAGTTAATAACTATTAAAACAACTGAGTAGCTTAGGTGAACTAATTTTGGGAACTTTTCAACACGTTTTGTTTTACAAAGAGATAATAATCGTTGACACATCTTAGGTAACAATGTTTTTGGGATAGCTAAATCAACTAATAAGCACGTCTTATTTTATTACGAAGAATAACAACGCCGACCGAAAGTCAACAAGTCAAGTTCAAATCACAATAATTAACCGAGTAAGCATAACAAAAGTGTTTACGGAACGTGATAACAAGCGCTCCAGTTAAGGTCAGTTTCTGCAACGCTAGGTCATTGTAAAAAAACAAACAATATCTCATTTAACCAATGTAATTTGAAGATGTATAAAAGCTTGTGAAATTTTGGTAATAAACCAGTATACCTGGTATGCTCAAAACGACAGTGTGATGTGGTCTTGATTCAAAGTCACCCCACCCTACAAGCTCTCACGTTACGCCCTGAGAGTTCTACTAGATCTTCGAGAAACGACAACTCCTAACTTCGAGATCTTCAACCCCAGATCTGCACGTTACGCCCTCAGATCTATACCGGAGAGCACGGTACGCCCTCTCTCCACTCTCCTAGAACTTCAACTCCGGATCTGCACGTCACGCCTTCAGATCCAACCCGGAGAACACGTTACGCCCTCTCTCCAAACTTCGAGAACTTCAACTCCAAGAACTTCAAGAGATCACGTCACGCCCTGATCTCCAAACCACGAGACCGTCTTCAGCCTTACAACCTGGAGACAAGATTCATCTCCGCAGCCACCCACGAGCTACGAAAGAGATTACATACAGTCCACTCTCTATAGAGATCACTTCACACTTTCGTTCAGTGCATGATCTAGGATGACACGTCGGCATAAAGTAATACCTTTGAACCTTAGTTATCTCTGAGGCATTGTGAGACTTAATTTTTTATTTTGATTTGCCAGGTCCATCTTCGTCCACAAATGCCATGCATACCCTTCGTTAGTGTAATCTAACAGTATTTATATACTATAACCTCGTGTTTGTAGGTCAAACAGCCATGTTTCTTGTTCCTTGTAATGTTGGCACCCATTTTGATTATAGGTTAACGACTCCGTAAAATGCTTTGATTTCGTCTTCTCCACTTGAAATCTCCACAAAATTCAAACTCCCCAAATAATAACTTTCAAAACAACCGATAATAGATTCCATTCGTTCTCCACTTAGAATCAAACAAGAATCCCCTCTACTATATATCTCGGACAATTGCTTTCGTCCCAATTTTAAAATATTATTAGCGGGAAAATCACCGCAATCCAGTTGTACGACAGTTCAACTTTTTATTTCACGAAACCCAAGTCACCCCCTCCCCTCCCCTGAAACCTCCCGATAAGGAATCCAGAAAAGCCGGAATCCGCATTCCCCCATTCGCAGTATTTTTTGCCCTTCCCGCCGAATCTATCCCGCGGATCCCGGAAGGACCATCCGGGATCGGCCGCGCAAAAATCGATAGGTTTCCCGAAAATTGCGTCCCGTAATTCATTCGCCACGTCGCGATTCCGATCCCGGAATTCGCGTGAAATACTTTACAAGGGAAGGAGATGGCGCTTTGTTTGCGAGAGATGACGTTCCTGCAGGATTTACGTTTCGCGCTGGATGGAGTGGATGTTTTCTGTACGATCAATTTCTGCACAAGATTATAAATATGTATCAAAGACTCGTAATTACATTTTTGTTTAAATATGAACAAAGTTGGTGTAATCTAAGGCTCGAAGGACCATACACGAAGGTGGTTTGGTGTAGTCAGAATTTAGCTTCTAGTACTTCAAAGTAGATGTTCCTGTAGAGATGGATCTTCCTATTGAACTATCTTCTAACAAAGATTGGCAACAATCTCGTCAAAGTATTGTCTATCTTGTGCAGCTCGAAATAGTGTATGTGAGTCTAAGCCAGTCCAATCTCTTATATTTTTTAACCATGAATGTTTGCGTCTTCAAAGTCCTCTTTTAACTTCTATTTTCCCTTCGATTTTTAATCACAAAATAGCTTCGCTCTACTATTCTGGATGACATGATCCAGGATTGCAGCTTTTCGTTTTTTTTTTTATATTTGTGAGGAACTGTCTTTCTTTGTTAAGCTTTGTAAATCTCATTGCCCACATAATCAGTCGAGGATATTCGCAATAATCTTCTATGCATCCACATTTCGAAGGCTTCCTACGTCTTTGTTCGTCCAGATTTCACACCCTTACTAGGAAACTGAGTAAATGTAGCAGTGTACGAAACGTAGACGTAAGATGATATTGAGTAACCGGTTACATATTAGCTTTCTTATTTTTTTTTATTGGTACGCTATTTTGCCTATTTAAAACATGCTTTGGCGTGCGTAAATCGAGCTTTTTCTCACGCGCGTGTTTTAAAGTCGCCATGGAAACGTATCAACAACGGCCATATCAACCAATAACAGAGCGTTTTTGGCCGTAGCGGGACAAGCCGATTGGTCGCACGACGTGCGACGGGCCGTCACGAAGCGTCCCGAGTGTCATTCAAATTAATCATATTGGATATGCATTTGGTTTTGGTATAAAAAATGGTACCAATAAAAAAAATCGCGTAAAGTATTCGTGGATAACTGCTCTTTCAAGCACTTGCTCTATTTAGAGCACTCCGGCTACGCCGTCGTGCTCGAAAACTCGCTCGTGTTTGAAAGAGCTCAATATCCACTCATACTTTAATATACTATTATCATTCTCATTATCATCAACAGGGTGTAAGTGTAAAGCGGAATTTTGAAGTTCTCAGCAAGACCCTTATACCTACTTCTGTTTCTTGACTGACATCCCAAGTTACCCTTCCTTTTAATTATTTAAAAATCTTGATGTTCTTATAACCTAAAAGATCATCCAATTACATCTTCTTGTTAATCTGTCCGCAATGATCTTCTTGCATCCTGACCTTGCTCGCGCTGTCGTATATCACGTTACAAGTCAATTCAGTACGGTTTCTTTTCGTTACGGAGATGAAGTATATGTAAATGTCTCGAAATCACACCCCATCCAGAGAAACATTCAAAAGTCGATCTTGAGGAAAAAAATTGTACATGTTTCGAATATCTAGTGTTCATCTTCAGCAAAACGTTACTTGTAAGAAAAAACTGTCAATAGTGTGCGTATGATGTTTACCCCATATCACTACAATCTTAGCTGTACTTATATAATCCATAAAGTCTGTTAAATCCGTAAGTGTATGACATCATATGTCATCTATTTAAAAATCCCTTCCTTCTTCACTTTTGGATCTGTAATCAAACATGTCGATTCTATTCTTTTTTTAATAGTGCTTCCTCCTTAATGCCAAAAGTAAGAACACTTTTGGCGAGATGCTCGTCCAGAAAGGTTAATTACAGTAACGTTTGTTTGGAACGAAAGATGAATCAGAAATGACAGAAGATGAGGGAAATTACTTTATGAAGAGTTCCTTATGTCTTATGTTATCATTAAAAACGCAATATATACCTCATATTCCTAAATCCAAAAATTATCTAACCCAACAAAATAATTATAAATTATTAAAACCCAATTAACATTATTAACAAAAAGAGTTAACCATATTTCTAAAAACGCGTATCCATGACGTCATTCCACATAAAATGGATCAAATAAATTCTCAAACTTGCTTCAATATATTTTACCTAAAGGTCACTTCACATCGCCTTACAGACTTTATTTTTACTTATCGCGAATACTCCTTAGGGCATCACTAAAAGTTTACGTCATACTGATCAATTCCCTTGCAACTTCAGACACTCCTACGTACAACCTGTTGGGAGGTAGACAGAATTGCTGCAGACATCTCGTGCATCCGTTCATTAAGTAGTCTGTTTGTTTATACACCGTTTCAGGGAGCTATTAGCTGAAACAAACATAGAAAACTTGTTTTTCCCATGGTCGCTTTTGAAGTGTACACGACAAAATAAACAAACTAAATCAACTGGTACTAGTTTAATGAGCCTGGTTTCGATCCGAGCTACATACGCGTAATTAAATGTCGATTTAGGGCGATCGGTGTACGTATGTACGTTTTATTGGAATTGATGAGGTGTACGTACCGCATTAAGAACGGTAAGGAATTGTTGTATGGAAATTTTAACACTGTACGAATTATTTTCTGGGTTAATTATTTTATTGCTTTGTCCTAAAGTAGTAATGGGTTAATTTACGTTAAAATTTGTTTTAACTTAGAAGATTTAGGTCGAAAGAAAATTAATTTATAGTATTTGGTACATGCAGGTTTTTGATTGAAAGTTACTTTGAAATGTCTACCGACATAATATTACATCTAATTTGGGTCCTTATCACTTTTCAATAAAGTATAATTTGGGACCACATACAAAACCCAAGATACATGCATCTAACGTATTTATCTTTCTACCAGAGGGACTTGTTCTAAGAGGTCAATCAGTGAAAATTTTAGAAATTTTCTAAGTAAGTAATTTTGAAAACTCGTTTACAAAAATTTGGGTAGCACTAATTGCTTTTTTCAGCCTTAATAGCCTTTTTCAGAAATAATATATTATGCCTATTCCTTAAGTAAAACGGAATGAAATAGATATAAGCAGGTACATATGTATTATCCTGGTAAAATTTTATACCATTTATTCTCTAATATTTATCCACTTGCATTACCCATAAAATAAAAAGTTGTGTAAATTTTATATTATTTCGTAGAATTAAGATTAATACTTTTAATATAATTTTCATAAAAATGAAGGATTTTAGATTCGTAGAACGACACATTTTACATCAATTTCTCTACACAATTTATATAAAATTATTGTATTATTTATAATTTATTAGCTATAAGTTATTAAATTATAAATGTTTCAACTGCGTTTACAACATCTTTTTTATACACTAGTAGTTAGTGTCTTGGAAACTTCTGAAATTTTGTAATTGTCTCATAATTTATTTGAAAACACTTTAAGCTCCATCTCAATGAGACACCTTGAGTCATTCTAAACATTTTAGATTTTTTTACATACTTCTTAACTTTACTCAGCGTCAAAACTACTTCATAATTTAAAATTAAAACTTCACGTTATCATCTAAAATATTTAATAAATTACTACTACTACTTACTACTACTAAGTACTTAGTACAAGTACTTCAGTAAGAAAACTTCAACTCTGAGAGTCAAATTAGACATATATTAATATAGAATTCATAACGAGTAAAATAAAGTTAAAAAGAAACAATTTTTGTACATCAACTGCGCTTAAATCATACAATATTAAGTAGTTTTAAGCTTTCTTAGTATAGCAATATGTGTATGTATATATATATATATATTAGGTACATTGGTATATGCATACATATAAACAATCTTAATACATAGCAAAGTGTTGTAAGTAAGCCAAATCTACGCACCGATTAATCAATAATCCCCTATACTGTAATTAACAAAAAGCAATGTAATCTGTAGAATGTATTATGTAAAAAATCCAACATATAATATATTTATGTAATTTTTATTGACAAAATATATAATTACAATATTTATTGGCAATATTACAGATATGTTTAGCATTTTAAATAAACTATATATTATCAATTAACAATGTTACTAATTATAATTGCCATAAATGTAATACGACTTGCACTAATTACACCCCCGTTTCGCCTAAAATTATCCCCCCTTCCTCTAAAATTCTTGTAAAAATCTGCATTTGACTTGATGAACGAGTCGGCAAATTGGGACACAAAGGCGTAGTAAACATCCCCGTGATAATCTAATTACGCCAACATAAAGTTAAAATTTTATTCTATTAAAACCTAATGATGTAAATTTCTTTGTGAATACAAACTAATTCATAATCCCTTAGAGGGTTGGGTGAGGGTCTAAATCTGTCGGGGTAACGTAGTGGGATTTGTCAATTTCAGTCAGAACGTTTCATATTATGGCGAATGCGCCCAAATTGTAAAGTAAGCATCTTGATATCAATATATTGATTGTATTGAAGTTATAATTTCGCAGGTATGGTGTAGGTATATTTTTAGATTAATGACTGATTAAGGTACGTTCATACGAATGAATGAATAAATATTGTTAGGTACAAAACGCATTTCCAAATTTCTAAATTATAAATGAGCGTTAGTAGGCACATATTTGCTCATTTTACATTTTGAATGAAACACGCATTGATACGTACCTGTTTTGTTACATCACTTTCAAACGGGCTCTCCGGGAGGACCCTTTTAACCATGTGAATAGTTAATTCACATTTCGCGTAAATTTGACCCTTATATCGTCCGCATTACATTTAACTCACTAATTATTATCGGCACGTGTTTCCAGTTTTCGACTATTATTCAACAAGTTTCGGGATAAAAACGGTTTCAGCCATCTCATTCGTGTATCAGTCTGGTGATGGATGTTTGTGAACTTTCTTAATTAGCGCCCGGAGTCGAGATTGTTTTAAAGAAACGTATTAAGAAAGTTCAACGCTAAGGGAAAAGAAGAGTAAAAGAGTTCGGGTTGATTACAATGGAGGAAGTTTGAGGGAACGTAGTTCCCTGGGAATATGAAGGCTGATTATACTCTTGAAAGCACGAGGGCCATTCTCTTAAACATCGGAATTAGGTGTGTTTCAAGTACTAATACGTAATTCGACTTCACGAGAGGCGAGTCCGTGCTCCACCAACCCGAGACGTCTATTCTTAGCCTGGCACGAATCGAAACGGGGCGAAAGAGGTTGCGCGATAATTAATTCTTTGACTACAATCCCGACCTACTTCCGTCGAGTAGGGAGGCTAAACAAAATTAGGGTTACCTCGGGACCCGAAACGTAAACGAAATTACCCGCGGGTCCGAGACGCACTTCTCGGGTAACCCGTAAAAAGTTCTCGAGTAATTTACCGTAGGCCGTGGCGAGGAGTGTCGGATTAGAAAAGTTCGTTGGTTTGTTTAAATAATTCAAGCGAGCGGGCAGCGGATATATTGTTAAATAAATAAAACTTAAATAATACCGCAGTTTAAGCGTTATACGGTAGTGACGTTCTCGGTCGGTATCTTCCGTCTTTCACTGCACATTTTAGTGACTTTAAGGGTAAAAGATTACTCTAATTTTTTCACAAGAGTCATCCCACATAAGTGACTTCTTATTTCGGCCAATAAGAGACATTGTTTTGCAGTTATCCCCCGCAGCTCAGTTTAAGGATTATACGGTAGTGACGATCTTAGTCGGTCTCTCGCGTCTTTCTCTGTACATTTTTGTGACTTAAAGGGTAAAAGATTACTCTAATTTTTTCACAAGAGTCGTCCCACTTCAGTGATTTTTTATTTTGACCAATAAGAGACATGTTACCTGTTCTCCTGTTATCCCTCGAACCGCAATTTAAGGGTTATACGGTAGTAACGTTCTCGGCCGGTCTCTTCTCCCTTTCTCTGCAAATTTTGGTGACATGAAGGTTAAAAGATTACACTAAATTTTTTACAAGAGTCGGTCCACATAAGTGACTTCTCATTTTGACCAATGAGAGACATGTTACCTGTTTTCCTGTTATCCCCCGCAACGCAGTTTAAGGTTTATACGGTGGTGATGTTCTCGGTGGGTCTCTTCCGTCTTCCTCTGCAGATTTTGGTAACTTGAAGGATAAAAGATTACTCTAATTTTGTCACAAGAGTCGTCCCACATAAGCGACTTCTTATTTCGACCAATAAGGGCCATGTTAGCTGTTTTCTTGTTATCCCCGCACTGCAGTTTAAGGATTGTACGGTAGTGACGTTCTCGGTCGGTCTCTTCCATTTTTCTCTGCAGATTTTGGTAACTTGAAGGGTAAAAGATTACTCTAATTTTTTCACAAGAGTCGTCCCACATAAGTGACTTCGTATTTTGCCCAATAAGAGACATGTTACCTGTTTTCTTGTTCTCCCCCGCAGCGCATTTTAAGGGTTACACGGTAGTGATATTCTCGGTCGGTCTCTTCCGTCTTTCTCTGCACATTTTGTTGACTTGATTAGTAAACATTTACCCTAATTTTTTAACAAGAGTCGTCCCACATATGTGACTTCTTATTTCGGTCAATAAGAAACATGTTATCTGTTTTCCTGTTATCTCCCGCATCGCAGTTTAAGGATTATACGGTAGTGACATTCTCGGTCGGTCTCTTCTCCCTTTCTCTGGAAATTTTGGTTACTTGAAGGGTAAAAGATTACTCTTATTTCTTTACAAGAGTCGTCTCACAAAAGGGACTTCTGATTTTGACGAATAACAGACATGTTACCTTTTTTCCTGTTATACCCCGCACCATAGTTTAAGAATTATGCGGTAGTGACGGTCTCTTCTGTCTTTCTCTGCACATTTTAGTGACTTGAAGGATAAAAGATTGCTCTAATTTCTTCACAAGATTCGTCCCACATAAGTGACTTCTTATTTTGACCAATAAGAGACATGTTTCCTGTTCTCCTGTTATCCCTCGCACTGCAGTTTAAGGATTATACGGTAGTGACGTTCTCGGTGTGTCTCTTCTATATTTCTCTGCACATTTTAGTGACTTGAAGGATAAAAGATTACTCAAAATTTTTCACGTGTCGTTCCAGATAAGCCACATCTTACTTTGACAAATAAGAGACATTGTGACAGTGACTTGAAGGATAAAAGATTACTCAAAATTTTTCACAAGTGTCGTTCCAGATAAGGGACATCTTATTTTGACCAATAAGAGACATGTCACCTGTTTTCCTGTTATCCCCCGCACCTTAGTTTAAGGATTATACAGTAGTGACATTCTTAGTAGGTCTCTTCCGTCTTTCTCTGCACATTTTTGTGACAAAAATGGTAAAAAAGTATTCACATTTTTTCACAAGAGTCGTCCCACATAAGTGACTTCTTATTTTGACCAATAAGAGAGATGTTACCTGTTTTCCTGTTATCCCCCGCACCGCATGTTAAGGATTATACGGTAGTGATGTTCTCAGTCAGTCTCTTCCGTCTTTCTCTGCACATTTTGGTGACTTGAAGGGGTAAAAGATTACTCTAATGTTTTCACAAGAGCGTCCCACGTAAGCGACTTCTTATGTTGACCAATAAGAGACATGTTATCCCCCGCACCTCAGTTTAAGTATTATACGGTAGTGATGTTCTCGGTCGGTCTCTTCCGTCTTTCTCTGCACATTTTGGTGACTTAAATGGTAAAAGATTACTCTAATTTTTTTACAAGAGTCGTCCCACATAAGGTACATCGTATTTTAACCAATAACAGACATGTGACCTGTTTTTCTGTTATACCCCGCACCGCAGTTTAAGGATTTTGCGGTAGTGACTTTCTCAGTCGGTCTCTTCCGTCTTCCTCTGCACATTTTAGTGACTTAGTGGGTAAAAGATTACTCTAATTTCTTCACAAGAGTCGTCGTACATAAGTAACTTCTTATGTTGACCAATAAGAGACATGTCACCTGTTTTCCTGTTATCGCCCATTCCGCAGGTCAAGGATTGTACGGTAGTGACGTTCTTTTAGGTCTTTTCTCTCTTTCTCTGTACATTTTGGTGACTTAAAGGGTAAAAGATTGCTCTAACTTCTTCACATGAGTCGTCCCACATAAGTGACTTCGTATTTTGACCATTAAGAGACATGTTACCTTTTTTCCTTTTTGACATGTCATTTTTCTTAGAACACATCCGTTCCAATTTTTTAGATTATCTAGAATCCATACTTAATTCGACCAATAGTCTGCCTGCACTATCGACTCTAACCCCATCTTTGCAAGTCTTCATTGTACGGTTTTATGGTTCGCGTTATAGACTGCTCCTACAGAATTTTTAATCCAAGCTTCTTTATAGTCCACTCTAGAATGAAAAAAAGCTAGAATAAATTTATACAGATATTTTAGAATTCTAAAAGATGTTTGGGAGGGTACTAGATGACGAATCCGTGAAAACGTACGGAAATTTTGCTTAATTGTTTTTTAACAATGATCAAAAGTAGAAAAAAAACTGTTTTTGTCCATATAACATTTTCTTTACATTTTTAGGAAAAATACTTTAAATAAAAGTTGTAACCCATTAAAAAGCCTTTAATACGGCGTTTTATGAATTCAAATCGGTTAACAAATGCCTGAGATAATGGCAAATATCACTTATTTTATAACTATACTTTATAAATGTTAAGAAATTATGTTATTAACATAATAACAGTTAATACAACTTTTTGAAAATGAGACATTTGATGTACTTTTAAGTTGTGCTAAATTTCAGTCAGATTGATCAAATAGTTTATAAGTTATTCTAATTGTTTATTTCAGAAGGCAATTATTTAAACAATTGTCCTTGCCTAAATAATGAATATAGGTAAATTGTGACAGTTGGAGTAGATTTTTTGAGGCTTTAACTGTAAGATATACCGAAAAAACTTAATTTTTTTTACATTTGTTATTAAAAATATCGTTTGAAAAAGGGGTTACTTTCTAGCTAAAAAACATTTAGAATAACTTTATTACTATTCATAATAGAAGCTTGTAAGTGGGTGCATTAAATAGTTGAAGTCAAAGCACACATTCTAAAAGAAAAAAGAACCTTCTTCGACCAACAGAAACCGATAACCTTTTTTTGAAAAATCTTATCTCCATTGTTTATAAACATTGTTTACTTCCAAATGTACGGGTGTCGTTTTTCCACCTATCTACATCCGAATTTCCTTACTTCTGACGGAAATTACACGACTTGTTCGCGTGGAACAATTCCCGTATTCAGGAAACAAACACTTAACTCTCCCACACTTGTTCATGCGACACCTAATTTACCCCGGGACGTGTGTACCATTTAAAATTCCGCCACCCACGGTGAACTCCGTTACGTTTGATACGTCGCTATGTATGTGTGTATGTAACCTACACAGTAATATCGTACGCCTACGTGAAATACGTGAAATTAACTTGTCGCTTTCATTAAATCAGGGGATGCTCGGTCTCGGGTTTCGGCCCTTTGACTCCCACCTATTCTCGCTAATCGAGGGGATTCGCCGAAGGTTATGTACGTACGCGTATGTGTGTCTTTGAGAGGAATATTTAGAGAAGTTAGGGAAATGGGACACTGTGACACTTTACCCCAATAAAACATAGTAAGATGTAATAATAACAAAAAACATAACAATAACAAAAAACATGAACGTAATATATTTATATACATATTACAATAATTATAGCTACATATATGTAGGTACAATTAAACCAAAATAAACATTAACCCGATAAATAGTTATATTAGGTTGTTATATATTTAGTAGTTAAAATATTTTTAATTGAAAATGAAGAAGTGATTGAAATTACACCATCCAATTTTTGCTTAATATAAAGTTTCACTGCTTTTTCCAAAGTCGAAAGGTCATTACTACATGTTCTTAATACTTTTTTTAGTGCCCATTTTTCTTCTACCTTAAAATAATCCATAAAATGTTCGATCTAAATTTTAAACCTTTTGGTATTTTCTTGAAATCAAATCAGCTCTTGGACAAATCCATATTTTATATATACTATATATATTATAATACAAACAGTGAAGGTATTTACAATTCATTATAAAATTTGCTACTAAAAATTTCAAGTTGTTGGAAACTGTTTCAAATTTCGTTATAAGGGGTGATTTGTGAGTGTTGAAACACATAATAAATTTTGCCTAAACATAGTACAATATATTCTACATATTTAAAGAGGGGTTTGATCTACGAAACTATTTCTTAAAAACGTTTTAAACATTATCTCACAAGGGATGGTTTTCACCTCAAAAAGCACACATCAAAAATGTATAAGTTTTGATGTAGGGGATGAGATGGGATAAGTTACTAATTTTCATAGAAGTAATTCCTAAAGAAATTTTATTTTTATTTTATTAAAAATCGAACTGTCCTAGTCCAAAAAAGGTGCCTTTCCTCTTTTAAATAATATCAGGTATAAAATGTGTATTATCCGACCGGATTTCTTCTACATCCATCCAACGACTCACATTTAAATGTCGGAATAAGAAAGCTCGACGAACCCCTATTATGGACCCCCGAGCGGCCCCGATATAGAGGAAAATTCCCGAATTTGATTTTTATCTCCTGCATCCAGGGGTTCCCGTTTAGCGATTTTTCTGAACGACTCGTCACAATC
Organism: Cryptocephalus moraei; assembly: GCA_946251905.1. Classification (NCBI taxonomy): domain Eukaryota; kingdom Metazoa; phylum Arthropoda; class Insecta; order Coleoptera; family Chrysomelidae; genus Cryptocephalus; species Cryptocephalus moraei. The sequence continues at coordinate 12,069,795 of OX276455.1, forward strand.
GTTAAATCCACCTGACCTGACCTGTTCCCGCTTTACTTTTTTCTCTCTCTGGCTTTCGATCGTTCTCCCCTTTATTCCTCCCTCTTTTCGCTTTTTCCAGGAAAGGAACAGCAACGAGAAGCAGATCCAACTGTCGAAATTGGATTTCTCTGCGTCCGGCTCGTATCTGTGCATCGTGTCGACGGACGCGCCCATATTCGCCAAGGATTCCGACAGCAAGGACCTCACGATATTCGGTAAGCGGGAAGGACATTGTGGTAATACGTAAGGCTGTTCGACGTATTCGACGGCGGGTGTCGGTAATATGATTTTCGAACGTTCTTCGGCTTCGGTAAATGTATGAGTTTGGAAGTAAACGGATTCGGAATCGTAAAGTTACCGTAGCGATTTTTCACATCAAGATGCTAATCTGACTGTATTAGAAAGCTAGCTTTCTATATGCGAGGTTCTTCTACTGCTAAAACACACGGGTGAATACGCAAAATTTCCGACCGTCAGATGACCGATATATACATAATATACCTGTATATATAGGTATATGCGACGTACTTGCCACAGAGGTCAGCACTGGCTATAGTTTTGTGTTGGCATTATGTTTAGCACTGTATTTAGGTTGGCGTTATGTCTTGAAATCAAAATGCAATGACGAATGTTTTGAGAACGAGGTGCGTTGTCGTTTTTGTTTTTGTATTTTCAATTTTAGATATACATATTTGCTTATTCGATTCCTTATTATATTGTAAATTATTGAACTGTATTACAACTATATAACATTACAAATTGAATTTATAGACTGAAATAATAATACTAACGTATACTTCAAGTAAAACGTTGGCGAGTAATTCATTCATATAAATTATTCATAACGTCACAATAATTTTTAACTTTCTCTAAAGTTACGCAAAATAAAGCTAGCTTTCGACTGTCGGCATTCCCAGAGTGCAATGTGTCTGTTTTTTTTAATTGATTGCAATTTATTGGAGAAACCAAGTTTATTGCTGCAGCTGTTCCTGAAATTTAAGCCTTCATCTGCCGCAGCCACAGCGACATCATTGACCCTTTGTTGTATATCGTACTGCTAATTAATTGTTGTCGAATAATGTAGAGGTCATGTTGTAAGACTACCCTTACCGTCCTTGAAACTCGGCTTCCCAATTAGTCCCAAAATTAACCATATATAACTTCTATCTGCAGCAATAATTTGCGTAATAAAATAGCACATATCAAAATAACAGTATTTGCAGATATGCATTAAAGTGAGAAATTGTATTATTATGGGATTATAACTGAAGGGGTTGTTTAGCTGACGGCTGGCCCTAAAATATACAACAAACATCATTGTCATTGGTTTTTGATTCTTCAATTTGTTCCCTTGTGAATGTTCCAAATTTAATTTAACTGGAGCAGCCATTGCTCTACAGCAACGGAAAAAAATAATGAAATTTACTCAATTAGTCAACAATAAAATATATATTACGTAGAATCTCGACATGTGAAATTGCTACGGTAACCAAACCGAATCCTCTTAAGTGAACGTTATTAGAATCTAGAGTAAAATTTTTTGTTGGAATAAATTTTTTGTCAGCACGTCGTACAGCTCGAGTTAATTAAACTTTCTGCGTCGAGGCAGAATTTTTTTGAATGTAGTCTTTGTTTGAGTTACTAAATGTTCATGAGCAAATCACTCAGGTCGAAATAATTTCTGAAAATTGCTTTTTTTTGTTAAAAAAGGCTGAAGACCTGAAAAAGACGTGAAAAAGACGTAAACTGAGTAAAACCCATTAAAGTTCTTTAGTATAGCATACTAAGCGTGTGTAATAAGTTTTAACTTGTTTTATAATTGAAGATGTTTATTTGATAACTCGACTATAATTTGATAAAGTTGCAATCTGCAAGGATTTCAAAAATTCATAAAAAGTTATTCAAACTCAAATTATTTAAAATTCACAAGTGGTTGTTTTTTAAAGTTATGAAGATGTTTAGTGAGTATTCAGCATATTTTATAAAAGATTTATGAAGTTGTGACGCTTTATATAAATTGACACAATTGAACGAGTATAGTTGCAATTTTCCACGACTTCTAGACTCAATAATTTGTAATTCTCATATTAAAACTAAGGCTTTGGTAGAATTGTTGATAAAAATATCCTTGGGGAGTTCAGTGAGTTGGATCTCTTTTATTGAAGTAGCTTTCAATTTGGAAGTGTCTATTTAACAACCTTGCTGTGGTGGGATGAAGTTGCAATTTGTAAGGGATTTAAAAAAATTATATAAACAAAATTCAAACTTAAGTTATAGTAAAATTCACCAATGGTTCGTTTATTGAAGTTTTTGGAGACGTTTAGTGAGTTTCAGCACTTTTTGCAAAAGAATTGCGACGTTTTGTGTAAAAATTGACACAGTTAAACAAGTGTACATGACCTAATAGTTTCGAAAAATCGTAGTATTTGTTTTGAAACTCAGATTTTAGTAAGACTCACTAAGATTATTTACTAAGGTGTCTATGGAAAGTTCACCTATTTTTTTGTTTATAATTGACACTTTTACAACAAATTAACCAAAGTGGTATTTTTTTTTCTTTTTCAATCTGTCACCTTTTCTACAGTTTTTTTACATTGAAATACATCTTTTTGTATAGTCATCCCGCAGTTATTAAGAAAAACTGCTGCCACGGCCAATCTTTGCAATAAATTGGTAATATTTATTTTCCTTAAAAAAATATTTTATCAGCAACATAACCTATTACCTTGCTCATCATTTAGATTAAATCTACGTAGTTAGAGCTTTGTAATCATAAAATTACCAACAACACTTACTTTTCGTCCTCCGCCGACCGGACTATTATGAATATTTAAAGTTAGTACATTCATTTTACGTCAGTGCATTCACAAGTTTTCAAGTAACCGCTTGTTTGAACAAACGATCGTTATTTTATTTGACCTCTTCCAGATTTCCGAAATTTGTAGATTATTTGAAAACTCCTCAAATATACTAATTGGCATTATAGTGCTGTCAATCGTCGTAAAATATAGCAAAGCAACATTGTCAGATACAACGCGACACGGTTCATTCGACGTAAGAAAAATGCAGGAGTGGTCCAAAATGCAACAAAAATAGAAATTACTTCCTCATCCCTCAATTAAGGGTTGAAATTTTCGGGAATAGTGTGTTGATTATATCCTTGAAATTATTGGCTCAACAAAACCCAATTATTGCAGAAAATGCAAAGATGTAAAATACCATGGTACTAAGTTAAGTTGGGACAAAATTTTTGGTTTTGAGTAAATCTGGAAAACCTTTAATAATTTCCTAGTACTTGCACATAGTAATGCACACACGTGATTGAAAATTTATCAAAATATAACTCGACTATTCCATTTACTGTTTACCAAATTTCATCCCCAAAGATTCATAAGGTTTTTAAACAATAATTATTGTTTATATTCTCCTCTCGTTCGTTTTTTCGATGTTAATACCTCTTACCGATCCAGCGCTTCGAGCGAAGCCCGCTATAATAAAACTATGCTTCCAAAAGACATAGAACGTTGTACCATTTTTGGAATTTCTACAGCGATCATAAGTCATTTCTTCCTGAACTAACAGTTTCGAACATATAAGAAAAAAACCTTCAACCCCTAATTAAGGGATGAAACGGTAATTTGTAATTTTGAGTCATTTGGGATCACTTGTAGGTCACTGTGATCAGTAGCCCTTTTTTATATATTCATATCTCTTTTTGAGATTATTAATCATTAATTGTTATGATTATGATTATTAAGAAAATTGTTTAATCAACTGACTGTGCATATATTTATATCGTTGCACCATTTTTATCAATTTTCTATAACGAAGTTTTGACACTTTTTTCCATAGTTTCGAAAATATAGGAACAAACCTTCAACCCCAAATTAAGGGTTGAACCCGTAATTTGTATTTTGGGTCATTTTGGATCACTTGGTAGGTCAGTGTGATCAATAGACATTTTTTATATATCCATGTCTCTTTTGTTGCTGATTACTAATCTTTGATAATTGTTATTATGATTATTAAGAAAATAGTTTTATCAATTTCATAAGCATGTGTCGTTGTACCATTTTTGTATTTTCTACAACAATGTTGAGTCAATTTTTCCAAACCTAACAGTTTCGAAGATATAAGAAAACATCTTTCAGCCCCTAATTAAGGGATGAAACGGTAATTTGTACCTATGAGTCATTTTGCATCTTCTTCGCTTCAAATGAGTTTTGTATGAGAATGAGGTATGGAATTAATTTATTTTTATATTTAAAAGTACATGTTTTGTGCTAAAAAAGTGATGCCATTGGTTTTCGAGTTGGTAATGACGGTATTGTATATGTTTTCAAAAGGGAGGTTTAATTTAGATTTAATGTAGAAACCTTTGCAAGTTGCATCTTTATTGGAAACCAAAATCGCTAAGGGATGCTATCACCAAGGCATCTCACACAGTAGAGAAAATCGACTCGACTGATCGTCGGGATGCTCTCGTTTGTAATGCAATTCAATATTAAACTTTGGTTCAATTATCGCCCCGGAGAGGCGGGAATATTAGAGCAGCCCGCAACTCGAGCGTCTATTCGATTATTCCACTAACGAAGCGACCGGGAGCTCATCTTTCCCCGATGCTCTGATCGCAACGTCGGATAAACAATCGAAAGAACTCGACTGTGTGAGGTGAGGCGATAATTGAATCCGTCATTTTCTCCCATTTCCTTTCCCGCAGAGCCGCAGGAGGAGAACCCTAAAATAACGTTCAACAAGGACACTTACCAGATGGGCGAGACCCTGGAGGCGAATTGCACGACCTCGCCATCGACGCCGCCGCCCCATATAACTTGGTTAATTAACGACCAGAAGGTACGTTCTTGCATTTAAATGTTCCCTTTGAACCGGCTTCTGATTTCCCTTCGCCTCTTCCTCGGTCACTTCTCTTTTCGGTTTTTCTATTCCGCTCGTTCACGATGGCGAGTTTAATGAGCCGTTTCCACGTCGTCGAATGCGTGAAATCGACGTTTTTTTAATTTTCGCCGCTGATTAATTAATTTACGCCGCGGCTACGTTTTCATTAACCGTTGTAATTACACTAACAAGCTACCAGTGTTAACAGGCGCACTTTAGCGAAGACCCGTTCAATATATTTCGCCTTTAACGTGAAATATGTTATCAACATAATGCTAAAATTAACTGCTTTAGCAGGAAAAGTACTCAAATTAATTGCATTAGCAGAAAATTACTTATGACGATAATTAGAGTAATAGTGCTAATAAAATACATTGGGAGTTCTAATTTCGTTGATCCTGAAGGTATTTGTCTCTTGTGGCTGTGTAGTGCTTGTAGGGTAGCAAATTACAAAAGTTAATCATTGAAAATTTAATTAATTAATTTACTTTGCGTCACTAATTATCTCATTATTCCATCGAAAGTAGTGTAATAATATTCATATTATTACACTACTTTTGGTAACTTCCCGTTTTGTTAAATTGGTACGTCAGCCTGTCACGTAGACGTGCGTAGACGTCAAGGTTAAATTATTAATACTGAGTGATCAAGAATGACTGTTTGAGTTGGCAACACTTTTTAGAGAATTTTTTTACTTGTCTATTTGCAACACTACCAACGGATATGTTTATTTGACAAACATTTGACATAACAATCAGCGATAAGATTTTAGGTTATGTGAATAAAATTTAACGCTTAAAAAATGAAACTCTAAATACAAAACAATAATTTAATTAAACAGCTAAAGGTAATGCTCAAGATGCCCCCCATTTTGGTCTACACATAAATTAACTCTCCTTTTTAGGCTCTCGGCGATATTCACCAGCATATTGTGGGTAAAGTTTGCCACTTCCTGAACTATTGCCTCTTGCAGCTCTTCTTCAGTATGCAATATGTTCCTAAAGACATTGTCCTTCAAGAGCCCAAATAACGAAAAATCTAATGGAGTGAGATCTGGTGACCTGCTTGGCCAAATGCCCTGACTAATTACTCTGTCGCCAAAATTCCCTCTTAAATATCCCATAGTGCCCTTGCAGAGTCTTGTTCGAAATATCCAATTTGACGCTCTTCATCTGTTAATTGGTTTATAAAAGGCCACAAAAGGTGTTGGATATATCTTTCCGAATTGACGGTAAAATTACAAAATATTGGCCCATACATCCGCGTCCTTGAGACTGCCAACCAAACACCAAATTTAACCGGGTGCATATGTGTCTCTCTGATAGCGTAATGATTTTCACCTGACCAAATTCTGTAATTTTGTTTATTCACATAACCGTTGAGATGAAACCAGGCTTCGTCGGAAAAGAAGTTATTGTCAAGGATATCATTATTATTTAATATGTAATTGAACCAATTGGAAAATAAAACTCTCTGCGGGTGATCAGGAGGGGTTAATGACTGGACGATAGAAATTTTGTAAGGGTGGTACTTTAATTTCTTTTTAAGCACAGTGAAGCGACTTCCATATGATAAACCTGTAAAACCGTGAATTAGAACAACATGGAAAAGTGGAAGTCTTATGGGTAAGAATGAAAATTGGTTGAATAGGAGGCATAAGCACCAAACCTGTTTGAAAGGAGAGCTTCCTTAAGGATTTGCGAGGACTTCTTTGCATTCGAGTTCTGATATCCTCGACAACTTCCTCGTTTAGAATAGAAGGTCTACCAGTTGATTTCTGTTTGTTTACGCTCCCTGTGTTTAAATAACGTTCAACTACTCGCATGCAATGTTGCTGAAAGGCAACAAAAGTGACCAAAGTCTCCGGAAACATTTCCTGAAATTGCTGGTATGTCGCTTCGAGAGAGTACTGCCAACCAGTAATTGGGTTATAAATCCCGCTTCGAAAGTACGCCATTCCAATGAAAATATCGTGTTGTAACGTGAAAACCATTTTAAATAAATAAATTTGAAAAGAATACCAGAAATTTGAATTTGAAATAGCAAATGGCATCTGTCAATGACGCTGTCAGTGTCACCAACCAGATGTTATTCCAATTGTACCATTTAAAAATGAAATTCAGTATTGCCAACTCAAACAGTCATTCTTGATCACGTTGTATTTCAATAAATTTTTTGAGCAGCTTTGCGTATTTCTGGGGGTGTACAGGTCAATTCTACATTTTTGTCTTCCATCTCGCGCACGTGAGTAAGTAGTTATTGAATTGGTCCTAGGGCTACTAGATTTTCAAATTCAAATACGAAACGTCCATGTCAGTGACGTCAGTGTAACCAACCCACGCAAAATTCCCTAGTGTAATACGATAGCTTGAACAGCCAAAATTTAATGAATTAATAAAGCAAAGTAGATAAAATAGTATATTACACACGTTTAATAAGACGTATTGTCACACTCGTACTGACAATACTCCGTCTTATTAAACTATGGTATAATAATGTACTATTTAACCTCTGGAGTCCTGCAATGCTCATTTCTAGGACCATTTCTTTTTATTACATATATTAATGATTTACTAATGATTTGTGAAAATATTTTATCTTATATGTAAGGGTGATGCATGGAATCAAGTATCTAGTAACATGAACAAAATACTCGAAAGCGTTTTCTATGGGATGTGTATGAATAAACATTCTCTTAATATTGATAAAACGAAATACATAGCTTTTTCGAGTCAAATTCATTGTATTACAGAGATTACTATCAAAATAAATAACGTAAATATTGAAAGAGTTTAAAGTAGTATTAAATATCTGGGCTTAATTATAGATTCGTCTTTAACTTGGGGGGAACTGACTGTTGGGTACAGTGTCAAAAGTCTTAGGTACTTGTTATAATATATGTTTGCCAAGTTGAGGGGAGTATTAAAAAAATCTCAGTTAAAACGAGAAATATAATATAAATACTTTTCAGTTAAACGGTGTGCCTTTTAATGTTTTTCGTCCATTTTTACTATATTCTTGCTATTTTAGTACATTTTTTTAAATAATTATTTTCTGCCTTCTTGCCTGCCTTTTTGCTTAACTATCCTAGCACTCCACATTCTCCATAATTGCTAAAACGTTTGGAGTACAAATGCACTTCAAAGTAGGCATTTACCACTTTCGTGCCCCGGAAACGGAATTTCCCATTAATTTCGTTCTGCAATTGATCCTTATCTTCAACGTTTATTCCGTTAAAACAGCGAAAGTTGTAACGTTTCAACCCCCTAAACCTTCGGAATCGCTGTGAGAAACACACCAAACTCCCACTTCGCGCTACAATCCGCTACCACCCGGACCTCCGGCCGGTCGAGACTTTTATTTTTTATGAAAATTGCCCAGTGATAAACAACGTTTCTCTCGCCGCGATAAACTTTTACTAGGCGATTTACATTTACAAGTTACAAAGTCGTACGCAAAGCCCGGAATCGCACTTATAATCGTAAACTTTGAGCTGTAAAACTGAAAAGGAATTAGAAAGTACTCGGGAGCGATGTCGGTCTCATTAATTTGGAGAGAAACTTTCCATTAAAGGTCTTCGGAGCGTTCGACGTTAAACTTTTAATCCCCGTTACGGTAAATAAATTCGACCACGTTTTTGGTCACAATGTGGGCGAATTGGAGATAAACGTCCCGTGGTTGCTTCAGTCCGTAAAATGTGGAGGATACGGGAAAATCGAAGATTTTTATGTTATCAGAAACTGAGTTGTACCTAAACGAGCGTCTGTACGTGTAACTTAATCATATAATAGGTAGCAAGCAGTAATAGTTATTTATGGTACTAGTATGTTATGTTGAAAATAAATCACGCGAGAAGATTTATAAATTATAATTTATATAATAAATTCTATAATAATTATAAATTCTCAATTCTCAAAGGTATAAATTCTCAAGTGACTTAGGAAGCATAACACGCTAGTGGCATACAATGTTTTATCCAACACGTTGAAGAAATCTGTTTTTTATGAGATAATAATTAATAAGTTCTGTGATCAAATCAAAGCTACTTGCGTCTCAGTACCATAAAGAGTCAGAATGACTTGACACTTTGACAGTGACTTTTTTACATTTTGGTTAAACTAGATTGTTTGTTTGGCCTCATGGTATAAATATACTCGTGTGACTCATTTTCAACATAACACACTAGTACCATAAATAAATAAATATAGTACTACTTTAAATATGAACGTGAGTTAAAAGAGAGAAATAAAATATGTTAAATATGTTTGCTTTTATTCAAATTGATATAAAAAATCAGATAATCCTGAAATTTCAACTTTGCAACCAATACTGTTGCAAAAGCCAAATTGTTTTTTTACTAATTATCTTGTGTTTATACAAAAACTAGATTAGGCTATTGTACAGTATCATTTCAAAAACTTTAGAAAATTTTTCCAGTTTCCAAGTTTCCATGGCGTTAATTCCACCCTTATAAATAGCTACGACATCAGCCATCTTAAACAATTCAGGGCAGGCACTCTTCCATACTAAAACAAGTGTTTGCTATTTCAGCTAATTGATTAGATATAGTATATAGGCCAGGCTACAAAAAAAAGTTGATTTAATGTTCTACGGATATCTGAAATTTTAAATGGTAGGGGGATCTATATAAATATCACTGTATGACCATATACAGCTAGAATGTCCATGTTTTTTTTATAAACAATGGGTTAAGGTGTGAAAATAGATTATTTCCTCATAGAATTTTCCGGTTGCATTTTAGAGAAAAGTGGTCAACAGTAAAGTTGTAGAGAATAAAAAGACGGTTAATTTAGTTTTTTTATAAATTAAAATCGATAAATAAACAAATGAGTTATTGGAAAAAAACCAACAATTTTTCATTTTTATATAAATATTAATAACTTTTGCAATAATAGTGATAAGTGAAATGTAATACACGAATTACGAAGCGTTTAGGGGTCTTTATAAGTGCACAAAATTTCAGCCAGATCGGGTTATTAGTTTACGACATATCTTATTTGTTTATCCCAGAGACTCAATGTTTAAACAGTTGAGCTTGCCCAGGCTGCAATCCTACAGATATTTAATAAGGTGGAATAGTTTCCTTGAATGCCGAACTATAAGATAAGTTTGAAAACCAACTCATTTTTAATGAAATTGTTGTTAAAAAAAACATTTTAAAAAGGGGCTAATTTTTTGCTTATAAACAAATTTAATAACTTTTTTGTCTATTGTTACACACATTTTTAATAAATTGCATTGAAAAGGTGGTAAAAAACTTTTCATTTTTTTAAAAAAAAAAGGTTCTACTGTTAATAGAAGCCGAGATAGCAACATTTTTTAAAAAAATCATATCTTCATTATTTATAAATATTAAGAGCCGAAATTTTCACCAGTTTTACATAAAGATCTAAATGTTAATATAGGATTTATAGGTTTAATATCTATGCACTTTGAAAAAAGTTATAGCCCTTTAATGTTAAGGTTTTTCGCTCAAGTGTACGATGTCGTAGTGGAGGGGATAGCAGATCGTTTTGAAACCAAAACTTCAAATTGGACGCGCTAAATTTTTTTTCGATATCTCGGCTTCTAGGCAACGTAGAACCTTAATTTTTTTTTATTCTGGGGTAACTCGACGAAACATTAACATCTAACGTATTTTCGTCGCCGTGGAAAATTGGAAAATCCCGGAAAATTCAATAGATACAATTATATTTGTGTTTTATATTTTTATACAATTAATATTTTTTTATCGCCCTAGAAAATCATCGAAAATTCAATACATACAATGATCACATTTTTTTTACAATTTAAATGCTATTTTTTTGCAGCAGTCTTTGTTTTTTAAATTTTGTATAAAAATGGTATATTTTACAATTTCATTGTTATGAATATTACAAATATTGACTTCAGATATTTATAAAATGATGAAAATAGTCTGTTTTAGTAAAATGCTATTTATTATTATAATTAATATTATTGAATTAAGGTTCATTAAGAGTAAAATCAGGAAATGTAAGAATATCATCATTCAAGAATTTCACTATTCCTCGATTTTTTCTCTACCGGCTATTCTAATTCATCTGCAAGGACCATTTCTTGCAAGAAGTCATCTTCAAGTTCTTCACCGTTTAAATCTTCTTCGATAACAATTGTGCCCAGATTAAGACATTGTTTTTCATCATTATTATAATTACAGTTAATACAAAGAGCTGTGCAATTTAGGACAAAAAAATTGTTAAAAACACAATTGTCTTTATTTATCAGTAAATATTTTAACATGTATAACAATTAACCTGCAAATATATATTAATTGTATAAAAAATATAAACATCAAGGAGTTTGTTTCAAAATAGTAGCATTTCAATTGTAAGAAAATTCTTATAATTGTATCTATTGAATTTTCCGGGATTTTCCAATTTTCCACGGCGATGAAAATAGGTTAGATGTTAATATTTCGTCGAGTTACCCCAAAATAAAAAAAAATTAAGGTTCTACGTTGCCTAGAAGCCGAGATATCGAAAAATAATTTAGCGCGTCCAATTTGAAATTTTGGTTTCAAAACGATCAGCTATCCCCTCCACTACGACATCGTAGACTTGAGCGAAAAACCTTAACTTTAAAGGGCTATAACTTTTTTCAAGGTGCATAGATATTAAACCAATAACTCCTATATTAACGTTTAGATCTTTATGTAAAACTGGTGAAAATTTCGGCTCTTAATATTTATAAATAATGAAGATATGATTTTTTTTAAATGTTGCTATCTCGGCTTCTATTGACAGTAGAACCTTTTTTTAAAAAATAAAAATTTAAAGTTTTTTCCACCTTTTCAATGCAATTTATTAAAAACGTGTGTAACAATAGACAAAAAAGTTATTCAATTTGTTCATAAGCAAAAAAATTAGCCCCTTTTTAAAATGATTTTTTAACAACAATTTCATTAAAAATGAGTTGGTTTTCAAACTTAACTTATAGTTAGGCATTCAAGGAAACTATTCCACCTTATTAAATATCTGTTGGATTGCAGCCTGGGCAAGCTCAATTGTTTAAACATTGAGTCTCTGGGATAAACAAATAAGATATCTCGTAAACTAATAACCCGATCTGGCTGAAATTTTGCGCACTTATAAAGACCCCTAAAGGCTTCGTAATTCGTGTATTACATTTTACTTATCACTATTATTGCAAATGTTATTAATATTTATAAAATAATGAAAAATTGATGGTTTTTTTCTAATAACTCTATTGTTTGTTCATCGATTTTAATTTATAAAAAACCAAATGAACCGTCTTTTTATTCTCTACAACTTTACTATTGACCGCTTTTCTCTAAAATGCAACCGGAAAATTCTATGAGGAAAAATTCGATTTTCACACCTTAACCCATTGTTTATGAAACAACAGGGACATTCTAGCTGTATATGGTCATACAGTTATCTTTCTATAGGTCCCCCCCTACCATTTAAAACTTTCAGATATCTGTAGAACATTATGCCGTGAAAACTATAATTTTTCAGTATGTAGCCTGGGCTAATAGTGCGCCATTTTCTTTAGCACTATTAAATGTATATGGTCTATACCACCCCTTTTATTTTTCAAGTTGTTTATTGTTTATATCTAGGTTGTATTTAACGGAAATACATTTTTTGCGAATTTTCTGCTATTTCGGGGGTGAGTTTAATACTAAGGGTTGAAGGGGAATTAGCAATAAATTAGCAATGTTATGCACAGTAAATATTTAGATAACTTTATAAACAATAGTGTGCTGACTGCTGTCGCCGTCGTTGCTGACGACGGAGTGGAAACATTGCAATCACCAACCAGGACGCGCATAGCGCGTACCCCTTCGTCTCCTTCCATCGAGCTCGCGAAACGAGCAGATCGCCAAATCGAGCTTTCACTCGGAGGCTGTCGTGCAAAAGAAATAGATGCGTCTCTCACTCTAACTCGCACGCATGGGTCTGGCGTAACGTTACAATGTTTTGTGAACCGGCAGGTAGCCAGCACATCGATTTATAAGACGTATATCACGTCAAAGAAGACAGAATAATAGAAAGGCACAAAAAATTCGAGATAAATTTGTATTCATCAATAGCACGCTTTCTAAAATGTGTTTAAAATTGAGTCTACCCTTAACCCTTTCATCTATTTAAAAAAGACAATTTACCTAACTGTCCTAGCTGTGATAATATATGTTGTAATGGAGGCAAAGCGATTTATTTACATTTCATTAACGTCGTGGGCTGCAAATGTGGAAATTAACACACGCAGGTAATTAACGTGTAGCGCAAATATTATTTTCTTACCGATAAATAAACAATTATAATAAATTCCCCTCTTTCCCGACAAACGGATTCAACAAAACTAATTACTTCGTTATTATTATTTCCTCTACATAAACAAAAAGATTACCGTAACGATTTCATGTAGAACAACGGCTGCATAATTAATAACCCGAGAGCGACTGCAGAGAGGGCGAAATCCGTCCGGCGCGGATACGTAGAAGAGAAACCTTGCGAGTCGTAAAAATTGAAACTCCCGAGAAAATGAAGTACAAGAAGGGCCCGTAAAGTTATACTCCCGCCGTTCTAAAACCGTTCGTTTAATAATGTTACGCCGTCGGATTTTTTCCCTTCCGGCAAATTAGTCTGCGGAGGTTTTGTTCTTATTTCGTCGGCTTACAATGGGAGTAGGTAGGGAACGTGATACTGCAACGGGAATTGATTAAAGTTGACGTGGAACGAACGAGCTTTGATGTTTTCAATTTGTTACTGTCGCCGCCAGCCCTTTTTGTCCTTCGAACTACGAAAACGTTCGTACTTGTTGAATGTATAAGCGAGAGACGGTATCGATTCGCCGTTTAATTAATTAGCTTTATCAAATTTCGGGATAGTTTATTATAATTTATGTTGAAAGTTTCAATTATCTCTGTAATGAAATTCGTTACGTCCAATCAATTCACGTGGTTGGTTTGATAGCGAAAGGCCCAATTTCAGGTTTAGGGCGGAATTAATTGCGTTACGCCAAAAGTTACAGTTCGAAGTGGTATTCAAATTTTAAAGCTGGGGGATCCAATTTGATGGTTTCCTTCCAAAAGCACTTAAATCAGGAAAATATGAATTTTGCAATTAATTCGAAAGTACTTCTCCTGTGATATCAGGGGAATTTTAATATCTAAAGCACTTCACGAGATGAACAATTACAAACAACATTGTAACGTTTTACTTTCCAAAATAACCACACTCCACTAATTAAATACGTAACGAATTTATTTAGCAATAATGGCTAACACTTATTACTTAATTTAGTATATATTACAGATCTTTATCTATCTTCCTTTATCTCTACCGCATATCGCAATGACATGTAACTCAAAACAACTCAAAGCTTGTTAAAATGAGTCGAAAAAAAGTTGGGCACGATATATAAAGTAATAACGCTGATATATATGGCAAAAATACTCAAAAAAGACAATAGTTTTGTCAAAAGTGAGTACAGAAATGTGGTACTAACGGTTTTGGGCGAAATATACGCAAAATTCAGTAATATTAGCAAAATAACTAAAAAGTGGAGATATGTCAATTGGCCTGTTTCTAAGTATTCCATTGTAGAATAATTAGTTATTGTTTGAACACAATTTTTTAGGTGGATATAGTGAAAATTTTGAAAAATAGGACGAAGATTACAGTTTAATCCATTGAACATAGTGGCGTATGGATTTTAATTTTTTTGACAATTAAATGTCACCAAATGGCGGTTTTTATTAAGAGAAATATTTGAATCCAGGGAAATCATTGGATTTTTCGAAGTTACCGGAAAATTTTTAATATTACCACAACCTATTTGGTTCATTTGAAAGCCTAGAAAAGTGACTAATTTTTAAAAAAATCATGACGCTTGGGACAACAGTTGCAGTAAATGTACTAAAACCAATTTAATAAAATGGCGTAGGGGTTGTTACGTTGTTTGAAAATTAAATGGCTGCAATTGGCGATTTTGAACATTACAATGTTCTTTTTGAGTAATATTTAAAGCATTGAAATACCCCAGAAAAATCGTTTATTTGCTTACGTAACCCACAAAAAGGATTAATTTTTCAAAAATTGATTACGCTTTGAACGAAAATTGTAGTAATCTACTTTAACCAATTTGACAAAATGTCGATATGTGCTGTTAATTTATCAGAGGGTTCAATGGTTGCAAATAGTGACTTTTTGAAATAGAAAAGTTTTAACAATAATTGAATGCAAGAATTACTTCAGAAAAGTCATAAGTGCCTTTGAAATTACCGGAAAAATATATGAGTTTAAGAAATACCCCAGACAAATTTCTTGCTTCGTCACCAAACCCAGAAAAATAATTAATTTTTCAAGAATTGTGGACGCTTGAAACGAAAATTACAATAAATGTACTTTTAATAATTTAAAAAAAATGGGGTCATAGGCTTAACCATATCATGACCAAACTTGACCTTGGTCACATTTGAGAATTAAATGGCAGCTCTTTGACAACCAAAATGACGTAATCAACCTTTACACCTTTAAGACTCGCAAGTAGTAAAGCCAACATGACCGTAATTGAGCGAAAATTGCAGTAAATGTACTTTAAATAATTTTTTTTTAAAATGAGGTCATAAACTTGACCATATCATGACCAAGCCTTGGTCATATTTTACAATTAAATGGCTGTTCTTTGACTACCAAAATGACGTAATCAACATTAACACCTTTAAGATTCGCAAGTAGTACAGCCAACATGACGGTAATTAAGCGAATATTGAAGTAAATGTACTTTAAATAATTTTAAAACAATGGGGTCATAAGCTTGACCATATCATGACCAAGCTTGACCTTTGTCATATTTGAGAATTGAATGACTGTTCATTGACTACCAAAGTGACGTAATCAACTTTAACAACTTGAACATTCGCAAGAAGTACAGCCAAAATGACGGTAATTGAGCGAAAATTGCAGTAAATGTACTTTAAATAATTTAAAAAAATAGGGCCATATTTTTTCTATATATTCTTGATCATATCATGGCCACGCTTGACCTTGGTCATATTTGAGAACTAAATGGCTGTTCTTTGACTACCAAAATGGCATAATCAACCTTAACACCTTTAAGATTCGTAAGTAGTACAGCCAACATGACGTAATTGAACGAAAATTGCAGTAAATCTACTTTAAATAATTAAAAAAAATGGGACCATAAGATTGACCATATTATGATTAAGCTTGACCTTGGTCTTATTTGAAAACTAAATGACTGTTCTTTAACTACAAAAATGACGTAATCAAGCTTAACACCTTTAAGATTCGCAAGTAATACAGCCAACATGACGGTAATTAAGCGAAAATTGCAGTAAATGTATCGGGTGTTTTTTTAAATTTCACCTCATAGTAGGCTGTGGATAGTGTTTGTGAATGCGCCTTACTAAAAAATGTCAAAAATTGACATACCCATAAAAACTGAAACTGCTCCAATCAGTTACTAGTGTCTTGAAAAAGACAGCTTGGCTCTATTAATTAGGCGTAGACACAGAAAAAGGCAGTGAGCTGTCTTTTTCAAGACACTATATAACTGATTGGAACAGTTTCAATTTTTATTAAAAAGGTGAGGTTATGTCAATTTTGACATTTTTGTTATTAAGGCGCATTCACAAACACTATCCACAGCCTACTATGAGGTGAAATTTAAAAAAACACCCGATACTTTAAATAATTGTAAAGAAATGGGGTCATAAGCTTGAGCATATCATGACAAAGCTTGATCTTGGTCATATTTGAGAATTAAATGGCTGCTCTGTGACTACCAAAATGACGTAATCAATCTTAACACCTTTAAGATTCGCAAGTAGTACAGCCAACATGACGGTAATTGAGCGAAAATTGCAGTAAATGTACTTTTAAATAATTTTAAAAAAATGGGTCATAAGCTTCACCATATCATGACCAAGTTTCACCTTGCTCATATTTGACAATTAAATGGCTGTTCTTTGACTACCAAAATGACGTAATCAACCTTAGCACCTCCCAGATTCGCAAGTAGCTCAGCCAACATGACGGTAATTGAGCGAAAATTGCAGAAAATGTCCTTTATATAATTTTAAAAATTAGGGCCATATTTTTTCTATATATTCTTGGCCATATCATGGCCAAGCTTGACCTTGGTCATACTTGAGAACTAAATGGCTGTTCTTTGACTAGCAAAATGGCATATTCAACCTTAACACCTCTAAGGGCCGGTACTTTGGGTCCTGATTAAACATCGGATTAAGTTAATCCCCGATTAAAACAGCCAGTCAACTGAATCGCAGTTATAAATAACAAACGAAAGTAGTCGTACTTTAGTTGGTTGGCTGTTTTAATCGGGAATTAACTTAATCGGATGTTTAATCAGGAGCCAAAGTACCGGCCCTAAGATTCGTAAGTAGTACAGCCAACATAACGTAATTGAACGAAAATTGCTTTTAATGTACTTCAAATAATTTAAAAAAAAATGGGGCCATAAGATTGACCATATCATGATTAAGCTTGACCTTGGTCATATTTGAGAATTGAATGGCTGTTCTTTAATGACGTAATCAACCTTATAGTAATTTAAATTACAAGTTGCAGAAGACGTCATATTCCAAGCCCGAGTCCGAGATTCTAAAAGGAACCGCTTGCGGCGAGTTTTAGAACGGACGAGGGCTTGGAATGTCTACTGTAACGAGTACTTTACAACATTTTCTATGTTCCGGCTTCCATTTCATTTTTATTTATGTTTAAATAATTTAAAATTTCTTATCTGGGGATTTTTTTTATCTTGACATTTAAGTTGGTATTACTGCTGTTTCCTAGACATCTGTCAATTTTCAAATTGAATTTAATGGATTTAAATAGAATCGAAATCGTGTCTGAAGAATCCGTATATCATCAAGTACAAGAGGGTGTTTCCTTAACTTCACCGGAACTACAAGAAGTGATGTAATCAGATCATATCACTTTCACTTCAAATGTAAAAGGAATACCCCACAAGCCACATCCTTAGATTCATAAAAATTTTACATACCCCCGCCGAGGGTCTTACTGTACGAAAACGAGGAACCGTGAGGTTTTTATTTTATGATACACCTTTCAAAACACAGAAACGAACATAGACGTGGCGGCCATATTTATTTTTAATTCAGTTTTGACAGACATCAGACAGCATTAGGGAATATCTTGTTACCAACCCAACAAATAAAATTACCAAAAGCAATAATTTAATTAAAGCCTCATTAAAGCACTGGTTTTTACCATTTTATTGCTAGAATAGCTGTCATTTTAGTGCCGGGACATAGAAACACCTTTAAGATTCGCAAGTAGTACAGCCAACATGGCGGTAATTCCACCCACTCAGTAAATTACTTATTAAATTATTTATTTGAATTAGATTCCCATCTCAGTAGTTTCAAGTAAAATGATCACTACCCAACATGGACATATTTGGAGTCTACTTCTACTACCTTTTATTCGACAGACTGAGCGATGTACTCTGTCGCGATTCGTAGATGAAAAATGCGCTCAAAATCCGCCAGGCTCATTAGTGCAACGCCGCGGCGCGTAAACGTTGTTAAACATAGGCTGCGAGCGACAGTACGACGGGACGGCTGAACAAATGACATTTAATCATCTCAGTCGATTTCTTTCGCTTTAGTTAAGTGAAAAACGAATTAACGGACGTGGACGAAATGAAAATAAATGTTTCCCGCTGCGGCTAATTTCCAAGGGAGAGAACGAGGAGGAAAAACTCGGTAATGGTATTATATCTGGGGAGATTCATTTGTTCCATTTGTCACGCCGATACGGACTTAAATGGATTCTTTCGTTTGCCTCCGACAATTAACCGAAATTCGGGGCGCGAACGCCGTTCGAAAATTAGTCCGGGGGCGACGATTCTACACGTAACGAACGGCGGAGGTGTCCATTGACAAATTTATACGGCGACGAAGCGTTTGATTACGCTTAAGTGTCGAGGATTTTCCTTTCATCGCGGCTATCTTTCTCTTGGTTTGCGCTCGCCGTTTCTTGCGCATTTACCTTAATCCTTTAATCAATAGACTTTCAGTTGCTTCACTTGAACGCCGCATACTTTAGTTACGTACATTAGTACCGATGTATAGAACGTTTCAACATGAAAAAGTCTGCGTCGGAACAGACTGTGGAAGTGAAACTTCTTTAGCCATATGCACACACACAGACAGACAGGATATACAAATGGAATATAAGACAATTTTTTTCCTACCGCAACGCTTGCACCGACCCGTTCCAGTCTCGGCTCAGGCGATCTCCCCTCTGCTGGCAGTTGCAGCATCAAACGCTTTCGATTGCCCTGTTCCGGAGAAGTGCTACAGACAGACGCCATAAGCACTCGCTCGTAGCTCTGCCGGCAATCCAGCAATAATGCAGGAGACAGTATTTCGCTGGTAGCGCCGACTCTCCCGCACAACGCAAGCTTCGCATGGTAGTAGGTGGTCATTGTCTCGCAGGCCAACTTTTCCAATCTCATCATCCCGTGGAAATCTCGCTGCCTACAGAACGCCGCCCCTAACATGGCTCGCCACTTTGCCCATGGTCGATCGTAGTTGTCGAGACGCTGATGCCAGAGCTTCGCCGTCGCTCTGCCAACCGCGCCTGCAACAGAGTGCTCTTCTCTAAATCTGTCCAGTCGTAGATTGCCTCCAAGTTGATGAATCTTAGAGAGTCATCGCTCCACACTGCTCTCCGGGCTGCTGGGGTCGATAACTTCCACCATCTTCATCGCCAAAGACGGTCGAAGTCGAGCACTCGCCTGCTCCACTTCGGATTCCTCGCTGCGGCTCGATCCGGACATTGCTGTCTGCCCCGACACGTCCAGAGCAACAATGGTCGCTTGTTGCCTCGCCGCTTCCACCATCTATTGTTGGAGTCCTCCTACGACCGCCTTCACGATGGTCTCCACAGATGTTGTCTCTATGTGCTCATCTGACGTGAGGCACGACGCCTCCTCACTTTTCTCCATGTCCATGTCACGCAATTCGACAATACAGCTCACCGTTTTGTCGCCGCTCGATGTTATTGTTTCTCCCCGTTTGAGGTTAGGTTAGGTGTCAGCTGTCCGAAAGTCTCGACGCTCTCCGGTGTTGCCACGTTGACCTCGCTGGTAGCACACGTATGTTTACTCAAATCGAGCAATACGGCCCAAAAAAAAAGCACACCAATCAACAGTGGTCGCCAATAAATGACGAAGCGAATAATCATTCGGGGAATGTTTTTCGCCATATTTAATAACTTTGTTTTGTTACCTTTTTTCCGTATTCATTTTGTCTTTTTTGTCATGGTCATAAGATCTCTCTCCCTCTCTCTATCTCTCTCTCTCACCTAAATAACCTTATCTGAGATACTACCACCCCTTCTTTGGAAATAAATACATTTCAACGTTTTCGTCATCTGAGCTATCATCACCCAACCGAGCAGTCCCTAAAAATTATATGCAGTTTTTGGAAAAAAAAAATGCAAAATAGTATATAGGTATGCATTTACAAAATATGCAATATGCGCAAAATAAGCGGTTTGCATGAATGCGTTCCATTACATTTGATGAATTACGAACGAACCACCAGATTTAAATAAAAACGTATTGCGGATTTCGTAGCAACATCTCCAAAGACTGTACTAGAGCATTTTTTATAGCATCCAATAACAATTACCTAATTTATCTGAGTTATATAATTAATCTGAGTTAAGAAACTCGAGCAAAGCCCCATAATGCTTCGTTCTGAATCGGTTCAGAACAAAGTACATAACTAATCGTCATAACCGAAGAATCGGTTCAGAACAAAGTAAAAGTCCCCTCGTTGATAATGTAATGTTTAATCTAATGTATTTATACAGTTCTAATTACACACTCCACTATCTAATTTATTCCTTAACTAATTAGCTTATATTACACACTTAACGCGCTAATTTATTTGTACACTTATCGCACTTTTTCACTCGCGACGGCTTCTCGTCTACTATCCTTCGACCGCACCGTTTCGTAATTTATATCGTTAATAACGTCTTCGGGAACCTTACGGTAGCTATTCTTTCTCTAATTGGACTTATCCAGAGTGTTCGAGAATTGTGTTTTTATGGTCGCGCTCCTTACTGAATTCTCCGAAGCGGTCTTCCCTTTTAAGTGGGCATACTTCGTCCGATAAGAAGGAGCACGCTTCACGCTGGTGTTTACATCTCGCGTTACAGTAACTTCGCCACAACTAATCGCCATAACCGAATTATTCGATCTTACAGGTGATGGACAAGTTGACGAAGTCCTTCTCGAACGGCCTACCCTTCGGTCACGGCTACTTCGACCACCGCGGCTATTCGATCAAACAGCTGTCCATCGAAGTGTCCAATCTGCACGTCAACGAGGACAACGTGATCAAATTGACGTGCATGGCTACTATCCCCGGCTACGTCAACAGCATGGAGGACTACGCGGACATCAGGACGAGCACCGCAGAGAGTAAGTGAACGGATGATTCGATCAGAGTTACGTAATTGGCGGCGACGGGGCTATTGATTGACTCGTGCTGACAATTACCGGTACTTAGGTCGATCTGGTGGTGGGGGTGGGGTTGTAATAAAGCATGCTCGAACGGTAAACCGTAGATCCCTCATTAGGACGAGGATTGGATTTCGAATCGATTCAATGGGAAGGAGCGATGCGAATTGACAACCCCAAATCCAAAAATATCAATTCCCGATTTCATGAAACACGAGGTTCGTCTTATTAGACAAAGCTCATTTTTATGATTTTTTTTTTTTAGTGAAAGGGGACACTATAATTATATTGGAAAAAGTAAGATTAACTTTAGAAAATCTGCAGTTTTTGCAAAATAAAACTAAAAATTTATCTGAGATTGGTCACTTTTGACGCTCAGTTTCAACGTTCCAATAAGTAATGAATTTAGCGACAATAATAAACTAACTTGACCATCCACTTACACGCTAACATTCAAATTTCACTCTACAAATTTGAGGAAAACGATTTAAAACAGATACATTTTTCGACTTCCGCCATGTTGTAATCCTGGCACCTAAAATAAATGTTGAAATGGTTGTGTGTAAACGACCGACATTACGGGCGTGCGATCGTATCACCGAATCTTGCTAAAATATAACTTACTGGAATAAAACGAAGTTGACTTAAATATACCGGAAACGAGCGAACAACATCGTTAACCATTAATTTGGAATTTGGCCAAAAGAGTAATTGAATTTCCCGCCAGCCAGATTTTTACGAAATTACAAAAAAAAGTTTAAAAGTTTGGTAAGTGTTACGATAAAATAATTGTACTTAGCAAAAAATAATTTTTTATCAAAAAACAGTCCAACGGCGTAGTTCAACTTGAGCATTTCCAAAATAACTATCAATAGGTAACTAAAAAAAGTGATCATCAATAACTTAACCTGCTAATATGGATTAGGTTTTTGAACTAAAAGAAGTGTCAACCAGTATGGTTAGAAAGTGGATGAGCGTTTAAATTCATCATCACCCAGCCATTTGCGTCCATTGCTGGACATATGATTCTCCTACTGCTGCACACTCCTCTCTGTCTTTAGGCCAACCAATAGAGTTAAAAAAGAATACATTTTCGCACTAAAATTTAACCGGTCAAAACCCATACTATCGTGTAGAAGACAGTTCATAGATGAAAACCCACCTTTTTGCCCCAGCGAAATCGGTGTTGGGATTTTTATAAACAAATTATATTGCAAAAAATGTATTTTTTTTTTAGTTTTTTTACGAATATTGCGGAAAGTAATTAAGGAATCGTTATACGACCAATGGGACTTTTGTAGGGAATCATAAAACCTAGAGAATGGTTTGCTGTACAGTACGATCGCACCATTTTTCGATGAGAAAATCCGGAAAAACCGCCAAAAATTTATCTTTTTTGAAAAATTCATAATTTCGACAAATTTTAGGTTGGACAATCTATCTTCGGGATAATGATAGGTAATAATGTGTGATTTATATGTGCGTAAGATGGTTCCTTGTCGAAGCGCAGTTTTTGCACAATCGCGTTATAAAAAATTTTCGCACATTTTCTTGCAAAATGTGCGATTTTATGGGAAATTAATTTTTCATAATTCTGCAAGCGGCATTTATAATCAGAAACCAGTATCTTTAAAACGTATATCTTGGATTTTCAAGTAAGAAGTGGGAAATGTACTGCAAAAGGCCCTAAAAGTTTCTCCGAACGCTCGAAATCGCATAAAAGGCTGGCTTTTCCCCCACCACAACTGCCTGAGACTGTCTAGAAGCGATTTCGGGCGTTCGGAGCAACATTTAGGGCCTTTTTTCATAGATTTCCCACTTCCTACGTGAAAATCCAAGATACTGGTTTCTGATTTAAAATGCCGCTTGCAGAATATAGAAAAATTAATTTCCCATAAAATCCCACATTTTACAAGAAAAGGTGCGAAAAATGTTTATAACGCGATTGGGCAAAAACTACGCGTTGGTCGGAAACCATCTTCCGCACACATAAATTACACATTATATCTATCACTACCCCGAAGATAGTTTTTCCAGCCTAAAATTTGTCGAAATTACGAATTTTTCAAGAAAGAAAAATTTTTGGGGGTTTTTCCGGATTTTCTTATTGAAAAATGGTCTGATCGTACTGTACAGCAAACTATTTTCTAGGTTTTATGATACCCTACAAAAGTCCCATTGGTCGTATAATGATCCCGTAAAAAAAAACTAAAAAAAAATAAATATTTTTTACACTATAACTTGTTTATAAAAATCCCAACATCGATTTCGCTGGAGCAAAAAGGTGGGTTTTCATCTATGAACTATCTTCTACACGATAGTATAGGTTTTGACCGGTTAAATTTTAGTGCACAGAAAAATCTCTATTGGTTGGCCTACTTGAGCTATCTGGGTCCAATTACCAGCGAGTTTCTTGATGTCATCCGTACGAGTTGGTCGGTGGCTTCAACTTCAATCCTTTTCAATTTATGGTCATTTTACATTTGTTTGAAAGCCTATCCAACTTGTTTCAAGAAGTTGAATTTTCTAATTTGGTCATGAAACTCGCACGGAACGTCAGGGACATGATTATTAGGTCGGTGACTGAGTATTAGATCGCTAACTTGAGTGCTTTTCGATTTATCGCCATTTTACGTTATTTGAAAACCTAGAAAACCTATCCATTTTGTGGCAAGAAATTAAATTTTTGAATATCGTCTTTAAACTCGCAGGGAACGTCAGGGAGGTGATTTTAAGGTAATTGGCTGAATTTTAGGTCGCTAGCTTTTCGATTTATCTTCATTTTATGTTTTTTGAAAACATTTATCATCAAAAACTATAAATAGTAGAGAGTTGAAATTTTGTATTTATGCTGGATCCCCTGGAAACTTGCGACCACATAAATTTCATCATAATCATTAAGCACAAAGGATATTTTAATCGTAATCTCTATTTTTTTATTGGATTCTCTCAAAAACTGGTGCAACGTTTTTTTTTAACTTTGTAAATTTACTGTACTATTCAATTCTTATTGATTGCCGTTATCGTTATTTTGACTGTACTTCTGCGAAGTACCCTCTACTTTTGTGTATTTTCAGTTTTTCTCAATTTTCTCCTAACTTACATTACTCCGAATTGACCTAACTCATAGCTACAACTTTTATTTGAAACATTTTTTTTCTTAAATTGCCTAATTGCTTAAGTAAATTTATTTATCGTTTAGGTAAAGTTAGTTGTATTCAAAAACATTTTTCAGGACCTATGTCATCTCACGAACAACCAAAAGAAATATTTACTAATAAGAGGAAATGTTAACTTTCCATATTAAATAAATTTTATAAAACGGTGATAATGTTGCCATGAATATTTTGTCCGGCCATATGAGAAAGGCTTATGATGTTACACATCGCCATTTTTTTTTCTCTAAAATACCAGAAGTTTATGCGAAAAAGGAAGTTCCCAACGTTTTCCATGTCTTTTCAATTGACAAATGATAATGTTTTGGAGAGTTTTTAAATTTCAACCCCATAACTTTCTATGTAAAACTGGCAATTTCAAAAGGCCATGTCTTTTGAACGAATCATCTACTAAACTAATAATTAGTATTTGTATACTAGTTACTCAAAGTACTTTCTAGTAAAATCAGAGATGCGTCAAAATTCAGTGTCCAATGAAACGAACCTAAGCCAAACACGATTCACAAACACCTTATACAAGACAAGTCGTTATATATTAACACTAACGTATGTTTCTTATAGTCGACATAGAACTGACAGAAGCTCCAGTAGAGGCGATCTCCAACAACAACGTCGTACCGTCGATGAGTTGGAGGTATTCACTGGAACGTTCCTCACTTTTGGCTGTAGCATTCTCTCTACTCGTATAAGACGTGTTTCTTTTTTATTACATACATTATAGGTTCGTATATATACAATATATATATTTTTCAAAGCGGCGAGGTGGGGCGATTGCCCGCCACGGATAAATTAGGTTAACGTCGATCCACTGATTTTTCTATGTTGACGAGAGTGCGTCCGATCCGACGGGATTTATATTTAAATCTAGTGCGAAGTGGCGGAAACATTGTCCGATAAATAATACAATGCGAATGGGTAGCGTAAAGGATTATTTTTGTTTAGTTGCAATTCGAAACGTAATCGTGCTCGTTGAACGTGCGATATTAAATGACTGGAAATTTGTTTACGTGGGAAAATAGATTGGGTATCCATTCGTGATTAAACACAAATTGTGAATGGGAGCGAACGAACAATGTTTTAATTTGTTTTGTTTTTTGTTTCTGTCATAATAGTTAAATTTTCTCTGTACATTTACCGTGTATTTAATTTAATTCTAACGTTTTCATTGAAATTCGTCCAATATATCTTCAATGATTTTCTAGTATTGTTTAGTTGAGATTTGAGTCAAATTTCCTCAAAATTGACTTACATTTTGGATGTAATTTAACTCCTTTCGAATTGTTGCTTTAACATACCTAAACACCACTTGGTGATTAACATCGGCACACAAACTGTGCCTTAGACCAGATCCACCGAACAAATACTTTCCATTGGAAGGCACAATATGTTCCCAATTTCAAACTCAAATCCTCAAAATCATAGGTGAATCCCTTGAAATAATAGTAAGCTTCTTGCAAATTTTCCTGAACTATTCACAGTTTTGAATTTCCAAAATTTCTCAAATTACACTGGTACTCAAAAGAGTGTTAGTACTTGTGACAAAGTATATCATCTCATGATATTTTGACCAGACAAAATATTCCAAGTTTGCTCATGCTCTGCAAAGATTTTTTGCAATTTTTGTGGTATATTCTGAATCAGTGGATATTACTCATTGACGTTCAGGGCGCCAAAATACTTTTTTTCCAGATTTACTAGTGTCCAATACTAACTTTTTTTGCAATTTTCAAATATTTTCAGTACTTTTTGGCAATATATTCGGAATCAGTGGATGTTACTGTGAAATTCATGAGGAATTAGTGGCCGAAGTGTCAAAAATATATGGGTGACAGACATGGTTCAGTTAAAAAAAAAATCCCCATTTACCTATGCTCATCATTTTCAGTGATCTTTCTAGATTTATTCAGAATCAATGGATCTGGTTGTGAAATTATTGAGAAATTTTGTCTTCACAATATCGAAATAAGCAAGAAGAAGCTTTGATGCGGTTCAGAGATAATTCAAATTAGCTGTTCCCCATGGAAGGTTTTATTACATTTTCCTTTTTTCCACAATTTTCAATCATTTTCAACGATTTACTCGAAATCAATTAACATTACAGTAAAACTTGGTAAAACTTACATAAGAACTAGAATTAATCAGTTCATAAACAAGTTATCCTATTTATTTATACCCACTAATAAAATTTTTCTGGATTTTCCGACACTTCCAATATTTTTTTTCAGGAATCAATAAACGTTATAGTGAAAAGTAAATTTTTTCAGGGCTTTCAGTAATTTTTTGCTGTTGATTCGTCGTAAATGAATGTTATAGTGAAATTAATGACAGAATGTTCAGACTCAAAAATTTAAAGAAATTGATCTGTTTTGAAGACAATTCTGAATTTAGAAATGGCTATCAATATTCTCATTTGCAAATTTTGTTAGTTTTTCAAAATTTATAGTCTTTTTCGAGATCATATCAATAAACATTAAATTGAAACTAATTATTTGCGATAATATACATAAAAGTAGTCTTGATGAAGTTCAGAAAAGCTATTCCAAATTTAATTTTGTCTATAAGAAGTTTTTACAATTTTTTGTTTTACATAAAATTTCCATTTTCTCGTGATCAACTCAACATCGTATTGAAACGAACTCTGTGCGTCAAAATACATAGAAACAAATCTTGATTAAGTACAGGAAAAAGGTATTTCAAATTATATTTTACCTACAATTATTTTTTTCACATTTTTTCGTTCTTTTTTCACATTTTTTCGTTCTTTTTTCACTATTTTCTGTCTTATTTCGCTATCTTCTCCGAAACTAACTATACTCTTTTCAAAACAAATCCCGGTGCACGTCATTTTGATGACGTCAGAATCATCCAATACTACCAACTTCATATAGTCACAGGACATCGCAATTTATGTGTTCCGTGCATATTTATGTGTATTTTCAACCTAAAATATACACGGAACACATAAATGGCGATGTCCTGGGACTATATTCAGTTGGTAGTATTGGATGTTTGGTGACGTCATCAAAATGACGTGCATCGGGATTTGTTTTGAAAATAGTGTAGCTTACATTGTATTTATGTTTGGATCATCCAAATATAAACGAAAAAGACTATTCAGATATCTTTTATGGACCTATTAATGCCCTTCAATTGGATTTTCCGATATTTTCCCTTTTTTCAGAATTATTAATGCCCCTTAATTTGGATTTTCTCGATTTTCCCTTATTTTCCCTTATTTTCATCTATTTTTCGTGATTTTTGCAAAACATGTGGGATGTTAAGGCTCAACTCGTTCAGATACATAAGGATAAGACGATTTTGTAAAAAATCATTTCTTGTGTGCCGGTATAATCTAATATAAGAAATTAAAAAACCGAAAAATTCAAGAAAATTCAACTAAAAAATTGTTCAGCTGTTATAATAAGCTATTAGTCGACATTAATGTCAATTAGTCTGAACGGACTAAAAGTTCTTCAAATGTGATTTTCTGCAATCACTTCAGTGCAGATAACTTCTCAAAACTAATCTCAAAATAACTAATGAAACGTATAGAAATGAGTACTTCAATTACTCATTTCTATATGGACTATATAGTACAAGACCACTTGAGTGGTCTTTCAACCTTTGCACTAAGAGGATGTTAACATAGTAGGTTCAATCCGTCATACAATTTTAGTTCGTGTTTCGATATGTGTAAATTTTAACTGTATTTGTCCACGTTGTTTTACTTTTTGACGTCCCACATGTCGCACACCCGGAGCCCTAGAAACTTTTGTTATGAAGCCTGATGATGACTGTTAATCAGTCGAAACCGGTCGCTTAATCCTTATCAAATAAATTCGTTGGCGAAGACTTAGTGTTTTCTTCGGATACTTAAGAACATGGCCAACTTCGAGAACCTGGACAACCTTCTGTCATTGTAAATGAGTACTTCATTTTGAGAAAATGCTTGAAAAACATAGTGGATTCATCCATTTAATTTTAAACCATTACCTTTTTTCGGTCTAAGCTTATGAATAGAAACCTTTTTCAATCTCGTTTTCGGATATTACACCTTTAACTAACGCCAGTTTCTACTAAAACTGAAACCATTACATAAATTAACTCCTGATTTTGAACTGTTCAAACTCGCAGGGGTTTCAAGTTAATTAAAGTTCACTTAAAACCATCGAGTTAATTATATGGTGGAAGGCCTACCTTCCATGAACACGACGAAGACAATCTTTCCACCACTGATGCCGTTCCCAGTCAGTATTAAAATTCCTTTTTGTAAACTTATTTGATAGAATTTTAATTACGCTCAATTGTGGTCTGGACGAAGGGAAATTAACGAGCTAGATTTAAATGTAAATCGATACGTTTATAAATATTTTTGCTAATCAAGTAGTCGATTTGACTTTTGTATGGCTTTTGGTGCATTATTATTATTATTTGGGGAAAATAACGTACAAAGAGAACAACTTGTATGTGTGTAACTTTGTTCAGAAATCAGTTTGTTACGCAGGATCAACCTGATTTCTCTGAAATTCCATATCTTCAATGATGCTACACGTCTCTACATGAAATTTTACCACCTGCAAGCTAAATTATTCATTTTAAACATGTCGTTATAATTTCCATGCAGAAATAGTCTATCAAAATATCGTAACTAATTCCACAATCTCCGTTTAAATTTTTGGTATTAAATTTCGAAAAATGCTATACAGGGTGTTCTCTTTGAAATCTGAAGTGAGACTAACCGCATCGCTTTTAGCAGGGTAAATTTTTGTAAGTCCTGGTAATTTTAAATTTACGAAATCTCTACGGGGGTTCTTCTTCTAATGTAGAATTAATAAAGTTATAGAAGATTTAATTTAATAAATGTAAATATGATGTGTGATGTGTCCAGAAATATGAATGGTGAAATGCACAATTATCATTTTTTTTACGATACTCGTTAATGATGAATTTTATTTGATTTGTCCATTATTAAAAATATGTATTTGTTTGTTTTTACTGTAATTTTTAAAACGTTATTTATGATAGTTTCATTTGTTTCACTACACTAAATGTTAATTGTTGCTGTTGATGTATTATCAGAAGTAATTATATGGACGATTCTATTATACGTTTAACTATATATATTTTAATAAATAAATTAATAAATAAATGTTTATGTAACAACTTGAAGATGTTTTACAGATAAAACTCAAAGTTATAAGTTCGCCCAACTTATAACTTGATTTTATCATAAAACAGAGCTGAGTGATTCATAAGCATCTTCAAGTGATATGTTGAATGTTACATCATAGACTGCTGTCAATATTTTTCCATCTGAATTACAGGTTAAATGAAACGTACAATCGTATTATACGAAACAATCATTTTTTTAATTAAAAACCACTCTAAATACGGTTGCAGGAGATTCCTTCAAAAATGTATGCTTTACAATACGAGCTTAACTTGAACAAGGGGATTAATTAATGATTTCACTGGTGCGTTTACAAGACATACTTCGAAAACTTTTTTGGAAAATTAAATTTGTCCAAAAAATTTCTGAATGTTGTATTTGGAGTTCGTGGAAATTTGTTTTGCCAAAAACCGAATTTAAAAACCGAATCTAGATTAATTTTTGAACATTTTAAGCTCAAATTTTGTTTTTGAAACTGTACTACAATGCTATCTCTTCCATATTGGGAGAATTCCATATAAATATATATTTTTTAATGTAAATTAAGTTAAAATCGATTTAAAAAATATGTATATCAACTCCGGTTCAGTCAGTATCAAATGGCTTTTGAAGCTTTATAAATTTCATTTAAATTTTTCAATTCATGTCGTATATCGTAGGTCGTAGACCATTTTCAATGTCTATTTCTTGAGAAGCATCACTTTTATTGACTTTTTGAAAGATGTAAAGCAGAGTATCCACGTTGTTATTGGAAAAAGAGATCATAGACTGTAAAAAGACCAATAAAGTATCAGATAATATTTACTTTTAAGATATCTCTAATTGTTCAATAGATTTAAAAAAGGGGAAATAGCTTGCTCCTGGATGGAACTACTGAAATAATCTACTTACTCCAAATCCGTAGGCACAAGCACAAGTTTTAGCTAAAGGGTAATATTTTAAGGCAACAGTGTAGTTGTGGGAATGGAAATAGAATCTCATAAAGAAATGGCAAGGTAAATCCAGATTTCCCAAAAGCAAAGATAAGTTATTGAATATATTTTAATGTTAATATGTGTTATGTTATGGTTTAAAAACTTTATTTTACCATTCAAACTATCAGATTAGGCTTCACATTTAAATCCCTGTAAGTTTGACTCAGATCTTCAGTTATAGTCGCCAGTAAATTTAGAATTTTTAGTAATTTTGTAACTTCTCGTACTTAACTTCAAAAATCTTCAATTTTACGAAAAACGAGTATATGCTTCGAAAAAGCAATAAAAGTGGCTGATATCTCATTAATCTCCACGTTTTCCTCGAATTACTTCCAACATATCATTGAAGCAATAAGTCGTTGATCGTATATCTCTAATGCAACCTAAGTCAATCACTAGTCAATATCGTAAAAAGTACTTATGACTCGCATACATTTTTCGAAGGAAATCACTGTAAACTGCGTACTTGATCCAATAGTTTTGGAAGTGTTTAGTAGTTCGATGAGAGACCATTTTATGGTATAGTTTAATCAAAAATAACTGATGGACTTAAGAAACGAGTCATAAATGTATACCGCAATTTCAGTTAGTCTTGTTGTAGTTGTTTATTTTCAGGAAATGGAGTCATACTAACACATAACTACAATAATTATGGCTAATGTAACCGACAAATTTTATTTAATGCAATTAAATGAAGAATGCGCTTTGATAAAAATGGCGAAGGCGCATTAAAAATAGGTCCGAATTAAACTGCTTTTCGTGATTCGTTTCTTAAACTAATACATAGGTACTACCAATTGATATCTTAGCAATACTTCATATTTTGGTACTAACATTTCTATACACCTCCCTTAGATACATATGATTCTCAATGTTTCGGAGTAATAACTGTTAAGTAATGAGTCAATTATACAGCAAAACTTAAATTGGTCATTACGGCTACCTCCCACCGAAAAATGAGGTATTGCTGTCGTACTATAAATCCTAGATAAAAGTTAGTTGATTTATAGGCTTGTATCTAAATGATAGCTTTATTGACTGTTACTAGAACAGTTTGCAGGCTGAAAAATGGCCAAACATGTCTTCCTTAAACAAAAAGCTATTTGTCTATTTTAATATTAAGGGAGCAAGATTGTCACTTCGAGCTAGATAATTTTTATGATACTTAAAGTAACACTCATATTAATATTTCTTAAAAAAATATTGTAAGCAGTGGAACTGCTGAGTATATATAAAACCAAAATTCTGAGAAATATATGTGTTTGTTATATAAAGAAACTGGTTTGGTCTTACCCTTCGCACGAATAGAGTAGATTTGAGGGACGTAGAAAAGGGATGGTCGTAGTTGGTATAAAAATTTAATACAAAAATATATACAAATTAGTTAGTAGCATATGGTTGTATATCCTATAATTACTTAACTAAAGGTAATAGAGTAATATACAATGGTAAGGAAATACGTCGAGTATGGATATGGTGACGACGTATTCCGCGCTAGATTGTTATAACTATTAAATACTAATTGATTTATACACAATATACATACAATTATGGACTTTTAGAAATATCCTATTTTTACTTTAATATCGCACCTTTAGTGCAAAACCACGTAGGCAAGTCAAATATAAAAGTCCTAAAGTAATATAACAAATAACAACTGTTACTAGTAAAATAAATATATGACTAATTGTTGTGTAAGTATGATATTAAAACAAAAACATATTTCCTCTTAGGTTTACAGTATAGGAATATAGCATTTAGGCCAGTCCTCGAATAGAAATGTTTAGAAATGAATTACTTATAGAGCAATTAATAGTAAATCAATGCAAATTCGATTCAATAGTAAAAGTCATAATTGCAAAGAGTTGCGGTAATTTTGTTTTGATGCACATGAATATTAATGAACAATAATTGCAATTTGAGGACTAGACTGTAATATATATATTTGAACAAAATTATTCATAGAGATCTCAATGTGTTGCCCGATGTTTCGAATGCAATGAATGTACCAAAGTGAGCTTTCAATCGCATGCATCGATATCCACATGGTTTTATAAATTCGTACCCGGAACCATTGCCTAACACCTTTTTGGGTTGTAAGAGGATTTTGGAAAAACGAGTACTTACACCGACTTTCGATCCAAAGATGAATCGACCGATCAAGAAATTTAGGAGAATTTGGTCTATTCGCTCCACAGACGGACGAAATATATTTCCCTGTTACGGTTTTCCTAATTGGGCACGGTACCGCTTGTTTCTCGGTGACGGTGATGTGACCTTTAGTACCTCCTTTAGTACTACAACACGTCGTAACGTTTTAGCCGCAAGCGGAACGGTTACTTCGCTATGAAGGGCGACAGGTCCGGGAACTTGAACCCCGTGGGGCTGTCGAAGAAGCCGCCAGGGCGCTGCGCGCGCACGTTCCTGAGCGGCGGCGGCGGGCTGAGGCCGACGGGGACGCGCGCGCCGCCCCCGCCGCGCAGCAGGAAGCCGCACTGCGCTGTGCAGACCTCGTCGCGCAGCACGACGTCGCGCGACCACTCGCGCAGCAGCTGGTGGCAGTCGGTGATGCGCAGCGATGCACAGTTGCCCTGGAAAAGAGGAGCGCGGAGGTTAGGAGGTTAACGTTTGTGGATGCGGTAAGTACACTTTTGGCATTTTGTTTTTTTTTTTCGAATTGCGGTTGGAAATTGACTTTAACTCTTCAGGTTAAATTAGATCAATTCTGTCTCTACTTAATACTGTATAGTACGTCCTATACAAAACTACTCAGAACTTGCCTCAACATTACTGAATTTAATATAAATATTTGTTAAGCTTGTTAGGGTACAGTGTGCAAAAAGGATGCGGCAACAAAAAGTAGAACAAATATTTGCCCAAAAGAACTTTGGGCTCAATTTTCGTTTGCATTAATGCTTCCTGGAAATTACTGAAACTATGGAACTGTATGGAATGTCACTGAATAATTTTAACTCATTTTTGGATCTTGATCTATATTTTGCCTGCTTTTCGAATAAGCAGGCAAACACAATTTGCTCAATTTGTTCAATTTTAACTCAATTCTGCACCCGACTACTTAGAACTAAACTCAATGGACCTAACAATAAATTCAATAAAGTTATTTTCTGTGCTGATTTTTGGTACAGAACTTGGAAAAGTCTTGGCAAAATTACATAAGGAAATATTTTACTAAAAGACAGTGTATTGACAAATTTTAGTTTGAAATTGTAGTTACTGAATGACTGGGAATTACTGAAAATATGAAACTGTATGAAATTTCACCGAATAATTTTATTACAATTTCGGATCTGGACCGATATTTAGCCTACATTTCGAATATTTTAACTCAATTCTGCACCCGTCTACTTACAACTAGACTCAATGGAGCTAATAATAAATTCAATAAAGTGGTTTTCTGTGCTCGTTTTAGGTACAGAACTTGAAAATTCAGCAAAAATACCTAAAAATATATTTCTCTAAAAGAGAGTGCATTGACTAAATTTTAGTTTGAAATAGTAGTTACTGAATGACTGGAAATTACTGAAAGTATGGAACTGTATGAAATTTTACTGAATAATGTTAACTCAATTTCGGATCTGGACGTATAATTTGCCTACATTTCGAATATTTTAACTCAATTTTACACTCACTCCTTAGAACTAGACTCAATGAAGCTAACAATAAATTTAGTAAAATTATTCTCTGTGCTGGTTTTGGTACAGAACTTAGAAAAGTCTTGGCAAACATACTTAAAAAGATATTTCAGTAAAAGTGTGTGTTAACTAAATTTTATTTTCAAATAGTAGTTACTGAATGACTGAAAGTTGCTGAAAATATGGAACTGTATAAAAATTTCACTGAATAATATATCTTAACTCAATTTTGGATCTGGACTTATATTTTGCCTGCATTTCGAATATTTTAACTCAATTTTGCACCCGACTGCTTACAACTAGACACAATGGAGCTAACAATAAATTCAATAGTTATTTTCTGTGCTGGTTTTAGGTACAGAACTTTGAAACATCTTGGCAAAAATACATTAAAAACATTTCATTAAAAGTGAGTGTATTGACTCAATTTTAGTTTGAAAAGTAGTTACCGAATGACTGGAAATTACTGAAAATATGTAACTGTATGAAATTTCACTCAAGAATTTTATTAAAACTTCGGATCTGGACCTATATTTTGCCTGCATTTCGAATATTTTAACTCAGTTCAGCACACGTCTACTTAGAACCAGACTCAATGGAGCTAGCAATAAATTTAATAAAGTCATTTTCTGTGCTCGTTTTAAGTACAGAACTTGGAAAAGTCTTGGCAAAAATGCCAAAAAAATATATCACTAAAAGAGAGTGTATCGATTTAGTTTTAGTTTGAAATAG
Organism: Cryptocephalus moraei; assembly: GCA_946251905.1. Classification (NCBI taxonomy): domain Eukaryota; kingdom Metazoa; phylum Arthropoda; class Insecta; order Coleoptera; family Chrysomelidae; genus Cryptocephalus; species Cryptocephalus moraei. The sequence goes on from OX276455.1 coordinate 12,104,974, forward strand.
TAATTCCTTAATGACTGGAAATTACTAAAAGTATGAAACTGCATGAAATTTTACTGAATAATTTTATTACAATTTCGGACTTGGACCTACATTTTGCCAGAATTTCGAATATTTTAACACAATTCTGTACCTGTCTACATCGAACTAGATTCAATGGAGGTAACAATAAATTCAATAAGGATATTTTTTGTGCTGGGTTTTGGTACAGAACTTGGAAAAATTTAATGAGAATGTATTGACTACATTTTAGTTTGAAATAGTAGTTACTAAATGCACTGAAATTTACTTGAGATAACTCAGTCAGTTTTGAGCAAATTTCAATCCCGGAGCTGTATCGCCGGTGCCTACGAAGAGTATAACTCGGAAAAACGCGGCGAAGAGTATAACTTCCAATAAACGCTGCGCAAACTATTATTCCCAATTGTATGTCAAGGAAAAGTGTAACCCTTCATAATGCGTCAGCGAATAGAATTACTCTTTGACGTGTGTCAGCGAAGAAAGATGTTTCTGTTTGGGTGTCCACGAAGAGTAAAACTCCTCATAATACAGAAATATAATTTTTTTGCCGACTCTTATCGAAGAGTAATTTTTACGTCGATAGTTATACTCATCGCGGCATGTACAGCAAAATATTTTTTTCGCCTGCTCTTATCGAACTTATTTTTTTCGCTGGCAATTTTTAGAGTTATACTCTTCGCGGACATACAGAGAAAAATATTTTTTTTGCCGACTCTTATGGAAGCGTTATTTTTTTCGCAGACAATTTTCTGGGAGTTATACTCTTCGTGGGCATGTAGAGAAAAATATTATTTTTCGACGACACTTATTAGAAAGTTGTTTTTTTTTGTTGAATTGACAATTTACTGGGAATCATACTCTGCGTAAGCACCGGTGAGATTCTCTCTGCATTTATAACATTTTCACTAAAATAAAACTTAACTCAATATTACTATTGTAGACCAGAAGAAAACACAGAGTCTTCTCCAACTAATTTAATAAACCAGAGCGGCGGGTTTTGACTTGCTATAAGTCATCATCAGGCTCTCAATATAAACGTGTTAGGGCTAAAGTTGCAGGACATGTGAGACGTCACAAAATAAAACCAAACGGTCAAATGCAGTTCAAACTTATCACACGTCGAACAAGAACATTAATTGGCATTAAAACATGGAGCAAGCCCTAAAGGAGAAACTGATGAGGACGTTACTCATTTTGGGGTTGCTATTGCTTTTAATACAATTAATGTTCTTGCGATAAGTTTTAAATGTATTTGTCCGTTTGGTTTTGACCGTTTGTGACGTCTCAGATGTCGTGCAACTTTAGCCCTAAAACGTTTATATTGGAAGCCTGATGATGACTTATAGCAAGTCAAAACCAGTCGCTCCGGTTTAAATTAGTTGGCGAAGACTGTGTTTTCTTCTGGTCTACAATTTCCATGGCTAACTTTGGGAACCTGGACAACCTTCTGTCGTCAATATTACCAACACCCATAGAATTATTTCGATGGCTCGATCGCCGTCGATGCGCAACGCACCGACGCGCAGCCCGACTCACCCCCTCCGCTGTGCAGACGCAGCTCGTGCACGGGCTCGGGAACGCAGACTCGCCGACGCCGACCTGCTTGTCGCCGATTATGCAGGTCTGGCCGCCGCCGTGCTCGCGCCACGCGTTCAGGTTGACCGACGGCAGCGACCTGCACGGCACCCTCGGATTGAGGAAGTTCGAGGGCAGGTCGAAGGCGGCCCGTTGCATGTCGCCCTCGTGGTCCATGTTGTCGCAGACGATCTTCGCGAGCGTCGTCTTCCTTATCTCGGCGAGCTGAGCCTCCGTGAAACGGACGGCGGGGTCCTCGTTCTCGTACCTGGGGGAAAATCGATACCTGAGAAATCTGTATCGGAGATGTCTCGGGAAGAGACCGCGTTACTGTTACTGAAGTTACTGTGATAAATCGTATATGGTTATAATAGTTTTTGACTATTCCCAGAAGACATCACGGCCCTCTACGAACATTGACTCACCACTACATACTTCCAGTGGAACAACGGGTTTTATGACACTGATGGAGTGGCCATGGGGAGCCCATTAAGCCCTGTAGTGGCTAATTTCTTCATGGAAATTAACCTTGACGATATCCTAGCCAAGAAAGGGGAATGATTAAATCAATCCCAAGTTTCAAAAAAGGAAAAAAAAAATGGATCCACAAAATTATAGAGGTATCAGTCTGTTAAGCACACCTTCAAAGGTATTCACAAAAATCCTAGCAGAAGAAATCAAACAGACTGGCATCAGTGAAGAACAACAGGGGTTTCGACAAAACAGGTCCACCATAGATGCAATATTCATTTTAAGACAAATAGTGGAAAATGCCATTGAGTATAACAAAATTGCCATTATGTGCTTTATTGACCTCACGCAAGCCTTTGATAGGGTTAGACTCTGCGATGTTCTGAAATTATTAAAGGAGAGAAACTTGAATCCCAAAGCAATTGATATCATTAAAGAGATGAACATCGGAAATAGCACCTTTATAAAAGCAAATAATGTGCTTTCCAACAAGATACCAGTCTCAACAGGAATCAGGCAAGGGGACAGTCTTAGCCCAATACTCTTTAATCTTTCAATGGATAAGATCATCGTGGAAGTAAAATCTGCAGGGAAAGGATATAAACTGGGCAAAAGAAAGAATTTAAAATAATCTGCTATGCTGACGACGCGGTGATAATATCGGAAAATCAGGACAATCTGCAGAAACTACTTTATAGATTCGAAAGAGCAGCAAAGGAAGTAAACTTCCTGATCTCTGTCCAGAAAAAGAAGTCTCTGACAATTATGAGAACCGAGAAGTTGTAAGTTAGCGATCTACAATAAAAGTGTAGATCATGTCATGTCATTCAAATACCTAGGCGTTAATATTACAAGTAACAGAAACCTTAAAGAAGAAGTCCGAACATAAACAATAGCGGCAGCTAGGGTATCAGGATAGCTACGGGACGTAATATGGAGAAACAAACACATGTGTATTGAAGGCAAAACGCGATTTTACAAGACGTGTGTAAGACCTATTATAACCTACGCCACAGAAACACGAGCAGAAACAGCCGCTACTAAGCAACTGCTAAGAACAACCGAAATGAAGACGCTAAGATCAATCACGGGGGAAACGCTTAGAGACAGAGTGAGAAGCAGCGATATAAGAACCCAATGTGATATCCTAGACGTTGTAAGATGGTCCAGAATAAGAAGACGAGCATGGAGAGACCACGTCGACAGAATGGCTGGTAATCGACTACCCAAAATTACAAAAGAGGCGAAACCAACCAACCGTATGGTACGAAAGCTGGTGTCGGAGTCACAACTTAGGCTACAGCTTTGAAAAAACAAGACGTTGTCTTAAAATAAGAAGAAGAAGATACTATCACTAGTACCACTATTGAAACAGTAAGAGGTTTCTTACCAGAACCTGTCGCATTTCCTCAACTGCCTGAACTGTATGGCGATGATGCACCCGAAAGTGGGCCCGATCAGCCCCCCCTGCAGCGGCCTCTCGCTCATGCCGCCCGGGAACAGATCGATGTCGTCGACGGAGGCGTACAGCTTCTTGAACCTCGCTATTATCTCAGGCGGGATCTCCCTGGCGAGGTCCTCGAAACTCGTCGCCCTCTTCAGGTTGCACAGCGCCCTGTAATTGTTGTACGACGGCAGGCCGTGGTCGCGCGCCCTCTGCACGTTCAACGCGACCAGATCGACGCCGCTGAACGGGATCTTCCTGTCCTCGAACAGGTGGTTCGTCACCTCGCCCGTGATGAACTGATCGAGCGTCTCCATCGGCGTCGAGACGAGGCCTCGCGAGATCTCGTCGATCATGTGCTCGTTGATCATGATGTCCGTCTGGAAGAAGTTGTCCCTGAGCAGTAGCGGCGGGTCGACGATCTGATAGTCGCGGCTGAGACGCGGGATGTGCGGCCTCAGCAGCGAGTGGCCGATACGGAAGGCGGCGCATGCGAACTCGTTGATGATGGAAGGGTTACAGCTCGGGTTGTACTCCTTGTAGTAGCCCTGCGGGAGGAGCTTCAGGCCGTAGAGGTTCATCGCGTTCCAGCCGAGGATGCGCGGCAGGAACTCGTTGTAGGTGAAGTGCTGCAGCTGCCCGACGACTATCCGCCTCGCGTGCTCGAAGATCTTGTCCTCGTCCCAGTGCGGGTTGATGCGGGTCAGCTCGTCGGAGATGCGGTTGTGCTCACGCATGAAGATCGTGTGGATCGCCGTGAGGCCCGGCTGCTCCGACGCCCTCCCGTCACCTTACGGGAAAATTTCGAGTCAGAGTAATGAAAACACAAGTGCGTTAATATACATAAATCCTGAAACGCACTGTATCGCGTTCCAGTTAATAAGACTCTAAGCACAAGTCAGTCTACCAGCCGCATTCAAAATATGACCTTACCGGCTATGAAGCAATTCCCCGAGGGAGACTTGCACTCCGGGTGTTTGTCGCTCATCGGCAGCAGATCCTTCCCCCTGACGGGATGCGACGTGACGTTCATCTTGCCGAGCCCGCCCTTGAGGTCCTTCAGGACGCAGTGGTTCTCGCCGTAGATCTGCGAGCCGTCGAGGAACGCCGTGTTCTGGTTGACCTGCTCCCTCGGCCCTAACTTCTGCTGGCCGGGCAGCGACCTCATGAACGGGAAGCACATCCGCTCGCCCGACGTGATGTTGATTTCGGGATAGTAGTGATCGCCAGACGGCACGACGAACGGGTGGCACTCCGGGTGGACGGTCCTCGGACTGTCGCACGAGCGGCAGTTCGGTATCGACTCGTGGAAGCCCTTGTGGATGGGCGTCATCGTCAGGTCGTGGTCGAGGAACTGCGCGTACTGCATCATCATCAACGTGTACCGCTTGTGCAGGTTGCTGATGTCGGGGTGGATCACCCGCGAGACGACCCGAGGGTTGGGCAGCGGGGAGCCGGTGACGCCGATCGATCTCGGCTTGGATATACCTGAAAGGACAATACTTATAACACGCATTTGGACATACGATTACGCACAGCGTAATGGATTTCATTCTGACGGCATGTTGAAGAACTTCTTCTTCTTTCCATTTTAATAGGCAAAAAATCATTTTCGCCTCAGTCTGGGGCTTACTGAGAACCGTAACTCCAGCTTCCTGTCCATCTCTTTGGACGGCTACCTTTGGAGGTCTTTGGAGCCTTCTTGTATTAGGTTTATTATCTCCAGCAATTTTTGGCAGTCTGCTGATTTCCATCCGTATCACATGTGCATTCCATTCTCTTCGTCGCTGTCTTGCCCATCTAACCACGTCCTGTGTCTTACATATTTCTCGTATTTCACTGTTCCTTTTTCTATCCATCAGTGTGTACATTATAGTGTGGGCACCATTCTCAGTATCTTCATTTCGGATGTTCTCAATAGTCTTTTTGTGATGGATGTGTCCGTTCGGGTGTCTTGTAGATTCGGGTTTTAGCCTCCGTGGACATAAATTTATTTTTCCATGCTATTTCTTTAAAAGCCTCGGATATTCTATTGCTCTTGGTGACTTGTGTTTTTACTTCTTTTATTATCTCATTTGGCATAGTACTAAGAGGTGGTCACTTCCTATGTTAGCTGAGGTTAGGGAGCGGACACCAGCTATCTGAGTGAGGTGTGTTGCTTTGATCAATGGTTGAAGTCTGCCCTCTCGAGTTCATCCATGTCATCTTGTGTTGTGGATTGTGGTGGTAAATAGTGTGATTTATTCTGAGTTCATTGTTGGAGCAAAAATCAATGAGCAATTCAACACTGGAGTTTATATGGTCCTCATTGAAACTATTCATGACTGAAGGGATTACCATATTGCCAATTCTCACAATTAGCTCCCCAAGTATCATGTATGTCCTGTTTCTGGGTATGGTGTCTATCTCATTTTGTAACGTTCCATAAAAGCTTCTGCTTACCGTCGTCGTAGACGCTGGGCAACAGCCTGGTGAACGTCGTCAGGCTCTTCCCCCACGTCGGGTTCCTCAGGTTGTTGCAGTGGCCCGTGTACGTCCTGAAGGGCGTGCTCGGGTCGCAGGGGCTCGTGTCGTCGCACTGCAGGTCGACGTCGAACGTCTCGGGCGGGATCAGCGAGCTCAGGTCGACGCTCTGCAGGCTGTCGGTGATGTCGTCCCGGAAGAGCGAGGCGACGCCCTCGTTGCCGAACAGCGCTTGGCGTTTCCTCCTGCGGTGCAGCAGCGAGTTGACGATTTCGTTGGAGGCGAACTCGAACAGCAGCGAGGTGTTTGCGAGCTTGAGGGCACCCTTGTTAGCCTTACTGAAGGCAGCCGCCGTGCCCTGCGGCGATTTCGGGTTCACGCCGCCAACTAGAAAGTGGGATATACAGATCGAATAGTTGTAGGAGGTTGGCATATCTCTAAAAGTTAGCCATTCTTCACAAGGAAGAAAACTCTTAATAACTCAATTTTTCCATTGCTTTCACACTTAGAGTTTTCTTTCAATGATCTAATGTTGTTTGCGGATATGAAAGTTATGGATACGCTTAGATGTAGATGCGATTGTAAGAAATCAAACCCGAAGGCAGAAGGAGAAGAAGGTGAGTGTGCGAAGACTGAGGGTCAGATTTTGAAGCAGGACAGGCAAGAATGCCTAATCCTGGAAATACAGACGACGACGAAAAGGAGAAGATGCCTAAGCGTCATTACGAATACTAAAAGGATTTACCCGTGGACCACACATCGTACTCCATCTTCCTCCTCTCGAGCAAGTCCTGCTCCGCCTTCGACAAGGCTTCCATGAGGACGTCCTCCGAGAAATCTCCCATGTGATCCATCTCGACCCATTCGGCGAGTTGCGGCAGCTGGTGCTGCTCGCAGGAGATCCTCGCGTTCAAGTAGGTGTCCTCCTGGACGAACGCCTTCGGCTGGATCCGGTCCAGGTCGTCGGTGTTGGCGCAGAGCAGCGCGGCGAGCGTGATCTTCTTGATCTCCCTCAGCTGATCGGTGGTGAGCGAGCTCGGCGGCAGGTCGTTCTCGTACCAGAACCGGTCGGTCTGCTTGAGCAGCTCGAACTGCCTCGTCAGGAGGCAGTTGAAGGTCGGGCCGACCATCGTGCCGGCGACGGGCGTCTCGAGGAGGCCGCCGACCATCAGGTCGACGTCGTCCGGGCTCCTGTACATGTACTTCAGCGCTTTGATGTACTCCTCCTTGATGCCGGCCGATTTCAGCTCGTCGAACTTGGTCGTCTTGCCAGTGTGGTTGGTGCACAGTTTGAGGAATTCCGGATAGGACGGGATGCCGTGATCGCGGCCCATGTGGATGAAGAGCGCGGCGGTGTCCCAGTCGTGACGTAGCGGGATCATTATGTGGGCGCTCGGAGTTTGGGCCGGGGTGCTTATCAGCAGGTCCACCAGTTCGGCGAAGGTCTCGACGGTCTCGTTCATCTGAGAAAGGAACATCGGTTCAAGGTGGAAAGTCACAACTACGATCTGCAGTGACAGTCACTATAGAATAATCCACTAGATGGTGCTACCACAGTGAAACATCAATATATTGATACTAGACCTTTTACTCGGTATATTACTAAGCAACGGCGTTCAATACGACAAATGTGATAGGTATGTATATTGCCGATGTGTTAAAGCAACAAGTAATTACAATGGTCAATCTGGCTCGTTCGAACCATGGTAACTTAGTAATAGCGCAAGCCTGTCTTTAATAAAAACAGTTGGTTATCACTATATTGTGAATTTTACTCGAAAATATGTTAGCTCTTGTCGCAACAACTTTTGTTAATTGTTTGTGTACGTAAACGTGTGTGTTAGTACCGAGTTTACTCTTTATATGGGTAAGAGGGACTTGAGTGTAAAGTCTTTTATAAATAATTTACCACTGATGTCGGTAGCATCGATAATAACACTGGTAGTGCTGTCATGGCTACTTCGTTGAACACGCCAGCTCTTTTAGCGCTGGAATATTCGGAAAACCTTCCGTGGGATTTCAGTTGGAGATCGGAAGTAACTATAGTCTCCTGAAAAACAGTAGAACATATAAACAAAAGATATTACATAGTGAAGGATGGATGAAACAATTCTCTCCGCTGTAGAAGTACCTAATTGCCTCCCTTACCTGTCCAAGTACGATGGGCAGATACTCGTTGTAGGTGATATGTTGGATCTCCGCCGTGACGATCCTCTTACTCTCCAAGAACAATATCTGATCGTCCCAATGCCTGTTCAGTTGAGCCAGGTTAACCGCTATCCTGTTGTGCTCCTTCAGAATGGCGGAATACAGCGCGTTCGTCTGGCAAGGCGTGCAGGCCGACACGTTGACCAGCCCGTTGTCGTACGTCCTCAGTTTCTGCACTTGCTGGATGTTATTGCCGTAAATGGCTGACGCGTCTAAGTACGACGAGGCCAAGTTCATCTGGTTTCTGTAGTCTGCCGTGGAATAGTGGAACGTTAATAGTTAGGCCAGGGAAATAAAAAAAATATTCATTACTGCGGCTGTCACAGTAGTCTGACTGTTTTTTTTACATTTTAGGTGTATAGGAACGAAAGTAATATGGTGGCATCCAAATTTTTTTTGTATTTTTTTTTTTAATTATAGATAGTCAATGGCCAAAAATGCATGATTTTAGCGAGTTTATCTCTGGAAGTAAAGTTGTTTCACCCGATCAAAACAACTCAAGTTATCGTCTTGTAAGGCTTTAAAAAAACCTTTAAAATGAACTACCTTCAAAGTTACTTGGTGCATTTGTTGCTTAATGAAGTCTTAAATGAGTGTAAAAATGAGTTAATGGTAAATTACTAGTAAATTTTGAAAAACTAGTTGTAGTACATCTTTGATTTTGCTTCAAAAGTAAGCTCTTGTGGTGCATAATATGTGATAAAAATTTCAAAGTAACTTTTTTGCATACTTGAATTTGTTTATCCCATGCCTCTTAATTTTGTAAGCAGCATTAGTTGCCATCTGATCTGAAATTTTAGTAAAACAGTCTTAAAACTGTATTTAAAAATAGTGGAATTTATTGGCTTATAAATAAATAAAGTAACTTGTGGTCTTTACTTGTCCATAATTAAAAAAAATATATAAAAACTTTTTGGATGTCATAATTTGCCTTATGTTACTATACACTTAAGGTATAAAAAGACAGTCAGACTGCTGTAACAGCCGTAGTCGCCAACAGGCTGTTTTGTTGCTGATTTCCCTGACCTAAGTGGGACTATTGTAAGAGGCATGTGATAGGGTGGTAGGGTTGATAAGAGGATCTATTGGATCCTCTTGTTGTCTCCCAGCTTGTTGTATGCTGTCAGCTCAGCACAATTATTTGCAACCATGGAAATCAAGGGTAACTAGTTTTGGGGAATGTATAACCAACTTGGACCCATCATCGACCCAGGGCCAAAGTGAAATGGTTAAGAAGGCATGACTTATGAGCCACCAGTATATTAATTAGACTTAATTTGGACAACGTTATTACTTTTGGGAATGTGATTTGTACTGCTATTCCTGGCAAAGATGGTTTGCTCATTTCTGACCAATTTGGACCCATCATCGACCCAGGACAAGGTTCAAATTGTTAAGGAGGCATGACTTACGACAACCAGTAAATTAATCGGACTAAATTTGGATAACGCCATTACTTTTGGATAGGTCATTTGTACTGCTCTCCCTGGCAAAGATGGTTTGCTGATAGTGGACCAAATTGGACCCATTATCAACGCAGGGTCGAAGTTAAATGGTTAAGAAGGCATGGCTTATGAGCTACCAGTACATTAATGGGACTAAAATTGGACGACGCCATTACTTTTGAAAAGGTGATTTGTACTGCTCTTCCTGGCAAGATGGTTTACTGATTTCGGACCAATTTGGACCCATCATCTATCCAGGAAGAGTCAAATAGTCATCACTTACGTGCTACCAGTACAATTATTCGAATAAAATTGGACAATGTCATTACTTTTGGGATGGTGATTTGTACTGCTCTTCTTGGCAAAGATGGTTTGAGGATTTCTGACCAATTTAGACTCAGCATCGAGTCAGGATCAGATTCGAATGGTTAAGAAGGCATGGCTTATGAGCTACCAGTACATTAATGGGACTAAAATTGGATAAGGTTATTACTTTTGGAAGGGTGATTTATACTGCTGTTCCTGGCAAAGATGGTTTGCTGATTTCGTACCAATTTGGACTCACCATCTCTACCAGAGTCAAACGATTAAGAACACATGATTTACGAGCTACAAGTACATTAATTGGACTAAAATTGGACAACGCCATCACTTTTGGAAAGGTGGTTTGCACTGGTCATCCTCGAAAATATGGTTTGCTGATTTCGGAACAATTTGGACCTATCATCGATCCAGGAATTAAATGGTTAAGAAGGAGTGGCTTATGAGCTACCTATACATTAATTGTACTAAATTTGGACAGATTTCATTACTTTTGGGATGATGATTTGTACTGCTCTTCCTGGCAAAGATGGTTTGAGTATTTCTGACCAATTTGGACTCAGCATCGAGTCAGGACCAGATTCAAATGGTCAAGAAGGCATTGCTTATGAGCTACCAGTACATTATTGGGACTAAAATTGGACAACATCATTATTTTTGGAAAAGTGATTTGAACTGCTCTTCCGGGAAAAGATGATTTTTCTGATTTCGGACTAATTTGGATCCATTATCGATCCAGTACCAAGTACCAGAGTCGAATTGTTAAGAAGGCAAGACTTACGAGCTACCAGTACACTAATTGGACTAAAATTGGACAATGCCATTACTTTTGGAAAGGTGATTTGTACTACTCTCTGGCAAAGATAGTTTGCAGAGTTTGGTCCCATTCACCCGTCGAGGGGACGAGGATAGGAAGCCACTTTTGGAATTCCAAAATTTTTCTTGGAGTCCCCAAAATTATTTTGGAATCCCCCAAATCCTTTTGGAGTCCCCAAAATTCTTCCGGAATCGCCAAAATCCTTTCGGGATCCCCAAAAATCTTTTCGGGATCACGTAAACCGAACGTTACCGAAATCGCAGTCGTCCATGTCGACCGCCGGCAGCGTCCTCATGTACTCCTTGCATCCGCCGTTCCCCAGCCTGCCGTAGCACTCCGCGTGCCTGGCCGCGTTGTCGCTGCAGCAGTCCTGGCTCTTCAGGTTGCCCGTGCCTGCGAGGTCGTGCAGCAGGAGTTCGCTCCAGGCGCCGAGCAGGGCGGTCACCGAGTCGTGCACCCTAGGCGGGATCGATTGGAGCGTCGAGGCGATGTCGATCGGAGACGGGAGCTCCTGCGAGGAGGTCGACCTCCTCGGCCTGGAGATGCCTGAAATTCGTTTTGTGTTATAGAAAATTTGAGAGAGAGAACGGACGCTGGACACTGAGGTTTTTGGAAGATGTTGGAAAATTTGAAGTGAACTTTTTTTTGGAAAATAATGAAATCAATTGTAATTTCTCAAGAACAACAATGAAGACTGAACTTTTTATTTAATATTAGAAAACTTGCGACTGCCTGAAATTTGAAATATGGAAATATTGAGGGAGAACAGACGTTGCTCTTTTTGGAAGATGTTAATGCCACGTTTCAGGACAAAACTGAAGTTACACATTTGTCTGGAGGAAAAACGATTAAATTAGGATTTTGCTTTCTGGAAAATTTGAAGTAAACTTTTTTGTGAAAAACCTAAAATCAATTGCAATTTCTCATGAACAACAATGAAGACTGAACTTTTATTTAATATTAGACAACTTGCGACTGCCTGAAATTTGAAAAATTGGAAATTTGAGAGAAAACAGACGTTGCTCTTTTTGTAAGATGTTAATGCCACGTTTCGGGACAAAACTAAAGTTACACATTTGTCTGGAGAGAAAAACGTTTAAATTAGGATCTTACTTCCTGGAAAATTTGATGTGAACTTATTTGTGGAAAACAATGAAATCAATTGCAATTTCTCTAGAACAACAATAAAGACTGAACTTTTTATTTAATTTTAGTAAACTTGGGACTGCCTGAAATTTGTAATATGGAAAATTTGAGATAGAACAGACGTTGCTCTTTTTGGAAAATATTATTTCTTCGTTTCAGGACAAGACTGAGGTTACAATTTATCTAAAAACAAAAGTTTAAATTAGAGTCTTTCTTTCTGGAAAAAATTGAAGTGAAATCTTTTGTGGAAAATAATGAAATCAATTGCAATTTATCAAAAACCACAATAAGTACTGAACTTTTTATTTAATTTTAGAAAACTTGCGGCATCCTGAAATTTGAATTATAGCAAATCTGAGAGAGAACGGACTCTGTGCTTTTTGGAAAATGTTAATGTTAATACGTTTTAAACGGGACTAAAGTTACAGTTTTGTCTGAAGAAAAAAGCTTATGTCGGAATTTTGCTTTCTGACGATGCGCTTTTTGGAAAACATCAATTCTTCGTTTCAGGATTAGACTGTGATTACAGTTTTTCTCGAGAGGAAAGTTTAAATTAGGATCTTACTTTCTGGAAAAAGTTGAAGTGAACTTTTTTGTGAAAAACAATGAAATCAATTGTAATTTCTCAAAAACAACAGTAAAACCTAAACTTTCTGTTTAATTTTAGAAAACTTGCGGCATCCAGAAATTTCAATTTCTAGACGGGACTAAATTTACAGTTTTGTCTGAAGAAAAAAGCTTATGTCGGAAGTTCGCTTCCTGAAAAAAGTTGAAGTGAACCTTCTTCGTGAAAAACACTGACATTGATTGCAATTTCTTCTCTCATTGTTCTTCTCAAGAACAACAGTAAAGACAGAACTTTTTATTTAATTTTAGAAAACTTGAGGCTGCCTGAAATTTGAACTATGGAAAATTTGAGAGAAAACTGACGCTGCGCTTTTTGGAAAATGTCAATTCTTCGTTTCAGAACGAGACTGAGACTTACAATTTTTCTAAAAACAAAAGTTTAAATTAGAATCTTACTTTCTGGAAAAAACTGAAGTGAACATTTTTGTGGAAAATAATGTAAACAATTAATTGCAATTTCTCAAAAACAACGATAAAGACTAAACTTTTTATTTAATTTTAGAAAACTTGCGACTGCCTGAAATATGGAAAATTCGAGAGAGAACAGACGTTGATATTTTTGGAAAATGCTAGTGCTATGTTTTGGGACGAACCTGAAGTTACACATTCGTCTGAAGAAAAAAGCTTGTATGAACTTTTGTTGTAGAATATATATATACATAATACGCATATGGGATTTAAACATATCGCTGTTTGGCAGTGTAATAGCTTATTCGGCCTTAAATAACATTCAAAATTAGCAAAAATGAAGGGTGGGATGTTTGAGATATTAAATTTTAAATAAAAATGACACTTCTGAGTTTTTACCGTTTGCCATAGTTTTCGAGTAATATGAACTTTTGCACATTTTGAAGAAAAATAATTTTACAAAATGAGTTAGTTCATAACGCATGTGGGACTTAAACACGTCAGAAAAACGAGGTAACATGACATATTATTGTTTCGCAGAAACATGACATATTTCTCCTTGCATACCATATCCAAAATTCCATAGACGATGGTGGCCATTTTGAGATATTAAATTTTAAAAACTATTTTCATATTTCTCAGTTTACTCGTAAAAAATTTCGAGCATTTGAATTTTGCAAAATTGATGTGTAAGCTGTTAAATACCTCCACATTTTTGGAAAAAACCGTTTTAATAGGAGGATTTGGTTCAAGCTGATGGCAATTTTAATAAGGCGTGAATTTTCACGTTGTAAATAACGTTGTCAATAGGACAACTTTGACATGGGCCCAAAAACGTTTTACGAAAAAAGATGAAACGCGGGTCTTATAAAATTCCAACTAGAATAATATCTCAAAGTTTCAAACATCTTGTAACGGAACGGCTTGCCGAAAACAAGTAAACACGTCTGGGACTGCCCGGGTTCCACAAATTCGTTCTAGAAGCAACGGGAACAATCTCGTAAGGCCGGGACGCTTCGATTCCCCGAAAACCCGAGGAGAAATTCGTGGAACTATCTCGAAACTGCCTGAAAGTTCGAGAAGGCGTTTACCTGCCATAAAAAGGGAATGCCGGACCCGAGGCAGTTCAGTTGAAGAATCGTTGTGTAAACATTAGGGCGAAAGACCGCGCGCGTTAAATAAATAAACATCTCTGTGTGCGAATATAAATTAAGAGTTAGATTGTAAGTGACTGTTAAGTTAAGTTTATAAGTGTAGTGTAAGAAATAAATTAATTAGTACAAATCGCGTAGTGTTTAGTCTTAGTAAACAGTAAAAACGTTACAATATTAAATATTGAGATATTATTTTAACTAGAATAATATTTCAAAGTTTCAAACATATCTATAATATGTTTTATAACATATAACAAATTATTAAATTTATGACATATTTTATAAAGTTTCACCCGTTGCATCCAAATGGATTGCGCTACTTCAATTTTATACTATTCAAGTATGTCATACGAGTTTCTATTTTTCTATCAAACGACATGATAAAATTTCTACACAGTAATCTGCTCATAGTGATCTCATATCTCCTTGAAAATCTCTTCCTTCCATTATTTAAGAACTTTTATTTCCTCCGTTTAGTACTATTGTAGTATGTATGACCAAAGTGTTTCTTTTATTTGTTTGTATTATTGATATAAATTAAGTCAAATTTTTAGGATCCCTCTATTGCACTTTAGTTCCAATGCACTGAAATTACAGATATGTTTTCATTTCATTTTCATTAATCACATAACGAATTTGTCACCAGGCGATAAAACAAGTAGAAATGTGTAATGCAGTTACCTCGTACTAAAATCCACAATACAAGAGGTAAGCCGTCGATGATGCCTAATAGCAATTGGCCATTTTGAGTAAACCATTTAGAAAAATTATTCACCATGTCGATACGTACAAGACTGTCCACCCTAAACTACCTGTTAACCTTTGATAAATGTGTTTTCTCCAAGCGAAAGTACATTTTAGTATAACCGCTTTCCTAGTATGTCATCGGATGTAGGTATGAGATTTCTCGAGATCGGAACACATCGTTCTATCTAAATTGGACGATATTAATGCCAGGGGAACGTTAAATTTATGAAGCGATGCATAGTGGAAGCATATCCTACCTATCCCAAAGCGGTTTGAGAGAGAGAGAAAAGCTCTGAATTTATTACCGGTTTTCGCAAGAAATTTTGCTTTCATTTTAATAAAAGTACGTTATAGTCCAGGATTAGCACTACCAATTTTACAAAAATGGAAAATATTAGCTACGTTAGGTGATGAGTTGAAATCTGCAACCAAAGTATGTGGAGTGGCAAGACTCGATTTTTTGATTAATTTAAGTGTGTAACGTTAGAAAGCTTTTCATAAAGTGTAGGTGATATATCAAATAATTTTATATTTCAGAAGCGGCGCTTAAAACCTTTGATGAAGGTTCCAGGACTTCCAGGAGACTTCTCAATAATATTCCAAAGGGACTTCCGTGACCGACGATTTCGGTAAGTTCATGAATATTTCACCTGTCGATTACACGACTATAACGTACCCAAAATCGAAGATATTATGGTAATTTCTCCGGTAACCGTCAAGAGAGCCGGTGTGTGGTGTGTGTGTGGAGAAAGTGAACCTCACTTGACCGGCATTCCAAAGGTGACGTCATTTTTCGCTTATAGTACCCGGAGTGGTTCCCTCGTCTCCTTTTCTCTCTTTCATTCTTTTTCTTATTCTGATACGTGGTCGTGTGTCCCAAAAAAATAAATAATAAACGCCAAAAGGTTGCTGCGGTAACGTGCGGTTCGTCGCTATAATGTACCAATCGATAATTATTGAAGATTAATCGTTAAGCGATCGTAAATCCTGAAACGCTCGAACGGAGTAATTGAATGGAATCCACGAATCGAGAAGGTACGCGTTTAATACACAATGATTGTGGTTTTTTTGTAATTTATTTTACGACGGTAATTACACTATTGAAAAATATAGGTGGTATTATCTAATTTGGTAATATCTATTCATTGGTATACCGTCTCAAACATTGCAAGTAACATTCATATATCATTTTGAAAATATGGTTTTGTTTTACTGTCGGTACCTAATTTTCTATTAACTTTATAGATCAGACATGCAAAGAGTATCTCACGAGTTTCAATATGAAATTTATCATTAATTAAGTAAATATTATAATTACTAAAATTTATTTCTTTCCCGAAATTTTCAATTACTCACAAGTCACAGTTTCTAATTGAAATTCAAACAATTTAATGATCAGTTTCGATTTTATTTTGAAAAATGTTCTATAAATTTTTCAAATTTCTATCAGGTATGCAGAGAATTTCCATAATTTCAAATTTAAATTATAAATAACGCACGAAACTTATACTGCACCGGCTGCACCCCAATGTAATATAATTTGAATTATACAGGGTCTTCACTAAATGTCGATAAGATTCTTTACACTGTGAATCAGTAGGTACTCTCTCTATTCTTGCCTCTTTTCTGAACACTTTTAGACCTTCAGTTCTCTCAATGAGTTGTGTTATGTTGTTAGTAGTATTGTAGGTTCTGATATCTTTCCATATCTCCTTTGGTATCTCTTCGTTAACTTTTCTATACTCATCTGAATGTTCGTTCATCATAACTCTACACTGTTTTATCAGATCTTTAGTATTATGGGTTAGTGTCGTGTTTCTATAATTATCTTTTTTATGACAATATTCTTTGGTAGCTTGTGTTAACACATTTACTATTAGGCGGATCAAATTAGATTTTTTTTCTAAAAAACTGTGTAGACGGGTTTGACAGTTGGAAAAGGTAGTTTGAGTTATTACAAGAAGCCTCTCATCTAGAGATTCATCAATTTTTTAGTGGAACCATTATCAAATAAATAATTAATGTGCCAAAATCATTCTTTTATTTATAACTCCAAATGGCTTAGATTTAGACGTTTTCAGTCAAGAGTGAACTCTTAGAGAAAATAATTATCTTTAAAATGAGACTTTCTAAATTAAAATTGCTCTATAAATAAAAAAGTTATTGCAAAAAAGGGGGCAAAATGGCTGTTTTTAAATATTGTTAATAACTTTTTAATTAGTTGTTCGAATTAAGTGAAATGTTTATAATTCATGAGTTGTAATGTACTTTATAAGTATGCAAAAGATGGGCTCGATCGGTCTAGTAGCTTTTGCAAAATTCTAATTGTTTATCCCGTTTTTTTGAAAAAATCTACAATTTCTAAGTCCTGTCCAGTCGATTTTTCTAAATGGATCTTAACAAACTTGGGCTCATCCTCTTCGTAAAGACTTATGTTAACGTTCTATGTAAAAAAACAATAAATTTTGTAATGTTTATTTATAAAAAAGGCTTAACAAAAAGTATAAGTTTTTAAGCTTATAAACATTTACAATAACTTGGTTGGTTTTTGTTCAAACTTTATGGCAATGATTTATTCGAAAAGCTGACTCAAAAATACGCTTGTAAAAAGAAAAATAAAAGCCCCACAACCTTTGTGAGCCAAGATAGCTCTTTTTTAAAAAAAAATCACCGTCGCTACAATAATTAATATTAATGAATGAAAGTAACATTGTTTTTAGAAGAAAAGTTGAAATTTCCAATGGCACGTTCAGCGTTTAAAAAAACCGAACATTGTTCAACGAAGATTAATTATTAATAATATTATTAATAATTAATAATTCATAAAATTATATACAAATTGATGTACTATAATTAGAGTATATAAAAACATTTAAAATAATCATAACCTTTGGCGTCTTTGGATAAATCAATTTTGCACGCTCACTGTTCAGGAGAGCTGTGCCAAGCGCCCAGTCGGCTTCCCCCACTCCGTGGACTCCGAGCAGGAAAGTAATCAACGCGCAATTAATCTTTGTTTATAATGCTCTTCGTTAAACAATGTTCGGTTTTTTTAAACGCTGAAACTGTCATTAGAAACTTCAACTATTCTTCTAAAAACTGTGTTATTTTCAGCCTTTAATATTAATTATTGTAGCGACGGTGAATTTTTTTTAAAAAAAGAGCTATTTTGGCTCACAAAGGTTATGGGGCTTTTCTTTTTCTTTTTAAAAGCGTATTTTTGAGTCAGCTTTTTGAATAAATCATTGCCATAAAGTTTTAACAAAAACCAACCAGGTTATTGTAAATGTTTATAAGCTTAAAAATCTATACTTTTTGTTAAGCCTTTTTTATAAATAAACAATAAAAAATTTATTGTTTTTTTACATAGAACGTTAATATAAGTCTTTACGAAGAGGATGAGCCCAAGTTTGTTAAGATCCATTTAGAAAAATCGACTGGACAGGACTTAGAAATTGTTGATTTTTTCAAGAAACCGGATAAACAATTAGAATTTTGCAAAAACTACTAGACCGATCGAGCCCATCTTTTGCATACTTATAAAGTACATTACAACTCACGAATTATAAACAGTTCACTTAATTGTAACAACTAATTAAAAAGTTATTAACAATATTTAAAAATAGCCATTTTGCCTCCTTTTTTGTAATAAATTTATTATTTATAGAGCAATTTAATTTAGAAAGTCTCATTTTAAAGATAATTGTTTTCTCTAAGAGTTCACTGTTGACCGCAAACGTCTAAATCTAAGTCATTTGGAGTTGTAAATAAAAGAGTGATTTTGGCACTTATTGATTCGCCTATATGTGATTATTTATATCTTCAATCTCCAAAAAGAAAAATATAACTATAGCCAATATTTAGCAGGAAGATTGATGTACAAAATCCCCTTTTATGGTAAGATTTTAAACTTTCTTATTTATGGTTTCTTATGGCAACGTATTCTTTTGTAAAATTTTATTACTTTGATTATAATTTAATTAAATTAATTACTTATAATTTACTGAAGGCAAGTATTAAATCTGGAAATTTAAACTTAATCTAAATATTTCGAGGTTTAGAAGAGACACTAATTTTGAGATTTAATACCCTCCCACTAGTTACGTTCAGCGTGGTCGTAGCAATTAACTACGTAATAGTAATAATAAATCGACTATTTAACAATGTTTTAACGATTTAACTTTTTATACTAAATCATTAATGGACAGTTTTATTAGTTGCAATAAAGTTCATTGTACTGTAATTTGCATTACGGCTAGCATCGCATTATCATTCACCTTGTAAGTACTATGCCTATATTTTGAGGTCGTTAGTGTAATGATCGTAGAATTTTATTACATCCCGATTAAAAAAACCGCACGAATCGAACATGTGCAATTACATCTTCACCTTGTTAAAATGGTTATTACGGGATCCAAACGACAACGTCAACAAAGCGAAAATTCTTTGAACGTTCCTTTCATTTTCTAAAAATTAACAAAGCGTTTAAAAAACTTATTACCATACCCATTTACCCCTAAGGGGAAAAAAGAGTTGTTATACATATCTATATTAATTTAATTCATTATTTTGTAACGAATCGAATTAAGAATTCCATTAGAAATGTATATTTGGATCAGTGGTACAAGAAAAAAAATTAAAAGGTATGTATGACATATCGTTGTTATTAACGCTCGAAATAAATTAATTTAAATGATAATACACGTATCTGTGACAGCTGCTTTTTATGATTCCTCCTGAGCCGATAAATCGTAGTTCGTGGGTCATTATCATTAAGTGCAAAAATTGTTCAATAACGCAACTTTACGACGGAACGTTAAAGTGAAATCAAGCGGAGCGACCTATTGAATCTCGAGTGTGTTCATAATGACTTAATTAAAATAAGAATGCGCACTTATTCAGTATCGAATTATGTTTTAGACTGACATTTCATAACGTAGGTAACATTCTCGAACAAGGTGAAGTTGAGGTGAAAACGACACTTCTAGGTATGATCTAAATAACAAAGGAGAATGAAAAATGAATCAAAAAGAATATTGTGGTTTGACGTATGCCATAATGATAACACGTTTTTAAACCGACCATTTTAAAACAAGTAAGAACGTTATAGTGACTGCATTAATTTTGGAAATGAAAGTTGTACTTTCTAGAATTTTGTAGATTGAGTGTTTGATTAAAATTCAGACAATTAACAGAGAATTCTTGAATTTGAAATCGACATACTTCCAATTTGCATCCTACAAATTGATTAAATGTTGAAATTAATTATTAAAATTAATTATCAATTAAAAAGTGTTGAATTTTGACGAAAATTTTCGCATTTTGAAACAAAAAATTGTTAGTGATACCATCATTTAATATTTTATGCATGAATTTAATGGTGTAATCTCAAAAGGGTTCTAAAAATTGTTAGAAACTATATTAAAACTCTTCGCTAAAATCTTTGGATTACCTTGAATGTCGATTTGACATGTTAGCGTAAATATTAGAACTTTTTTTTATTTATATAAAGATTTATGTTGTTTTTTTACTCCCTTAAAATTTCAGTGTATAAAATTAACAGAAAATTTCCCAAAATGTTTTCGCTTCATGTGATTTCTTTAAATTTTAATTAGGAATTCTGGCAACCAGTCGAACATTTCAAAACAAATTATGACGTTCATAATGAGAGTATTAATTTCATACATAACGAATAGAATTTAAAAATCTTGAAATGCTAAAGGAAACTCTCCTGAATTTACACTAGGATTCTATTTTACTTAGAGCTTGGAGTCTAATTATACAAGTTCTTACAGTTAATTGCACCTTATATATTTTTCGTCGCAATTGCAGCTCGTCATAATGAAGTTAGAATTGAATTTATCCTACAAAAAGGAACACGTAGATTTTTAAAGTTGAGGCTCTCGTATTAACATTTCCACATTTAACTCTTGCTAATTTCTCACCATTCTAAACGCTTAAATGTAATATGTTTCCATTGAATTATCTACCAATGCAGTTAGCCACTGTTGGGGATTATAGTTAATATACTTCCATAGTAAGAGAATTTTTCAAATTGGATGGATTCAACATATCCCATGAAACAATTATCTTATTTAATGTACATTGGTAAATCCAAAATGTAAGTTGCTTTTATAGGAAACCCACTTAAGCGTTTGGCACAAGTTAAAGAGACTTATGCTGTATGGTTCTCGCATACCTGAAATGAATTTATGTAATCCCAGATGTCCCTAAGGACATGTGGGATTCCACAGTGAATCCTAGAAAAAATTCCTGAATCTTTTAGGAAATACACACCAAACCGTTAAATGCTATATAAATACGTTCATAAATTGAACAAAACAATTTGGACTTTGGATCATGATCGTTGTATGTCACAGAATGTACTGTATATGATTGTGCTAAGTTAAAGAGAGAATCAGAGTAAGACAGAGTAAGACTCTCCTCTTCACGAACCATAATGAACCAAGCTAATCCTCGTCAATGCAACTTTCCTTCATATAAAGCTAAAGAGATTATCAGAGTAAGACAGAGGAACCCTTCTCTTCAGGAACCATTATGAATCAATCTAATCCTCCTCAGTGCAACGTTGCTTCAACTAAAGTTAGTTAAGAAGAGTTAAATCAGAGTAAGACAAAGAAACCCTCCTCTTCAGGAACCATCATGAACTAAACCAATCGTCTTCAATGCAACGTTGCTTCAACTTAATTAAAGAGAGAATCAGAGTAGTCTACAGAGATACCCTCCTTTTCAAGAACCATCATCAACCAAACTAATCCTCGTCAAAGCAACGTTGCTTCGACTAAGTTAAAGAGAGAATCAGAATAAGACAGGAACGCTCCTCTTCGGGAACCATCATGAACAAAACTAATCCTCGTCAATGCAACTTTCCTTCATATAAGTTAAAGAGAGAATCAGAATAAGACAGAGAAACCCTCCTCTTCAGGATTCATAATGAACCAAGCTAATCTTCGTCAATGCAACTTTCCTTCATATAAAGTTAAAGAGAGAATTAGAGTAAGACAGAGGAACCCTCCTCTTCAGGAACCATTATGAACCAATCTAATCCTCCTCAATGCAACGTTGCTTCAACTAAAGTTAGTTAAAAAGAGTTAAATCGGAGTAAGACGAAGAAACCCTCTTCTTCGGGAACCATCATGAACTAAACCAATCGTCTTCAATGCAACGGTGCTTCATCTTAATTAAAGAGGGAATCAGAGTAATCTACAGAGGTACCCTCCTTTTCAGGAACCATCACGAACCAAACTAATCCTCGTCAATGCTACTTTCCTTCATATAAAGTTAAAGAGAGAATCAGAGTAAGACAGAGGAACCCTCCTCTTCAGGAACCATCATGAACTAAACCAATTCTCTTCAGTACAACGTTGCTTCAACTTAATTAAAGAGAGAATCAGAGTAATATATAGAGGTACCCAACTTTTCAAGAACCATCATGAACCATCATCATGAACCAAACTAATCCTCGTCAAAGCAACGTTGCTTCGACGAAGTTAAAGAGAAAATCAGAATAGGACAGGAACGTTCCTCTTCGGGAACCATAATGAACCAAACTAATCTTCGTCAATGCAATTTTCCTTCATATAAAGTTAAAGGGAGAATCAGAGTAAGACAGAGGAACCTTCCTCTTCAGGAACCATTATGAACCAATCTAATCCTCCTCAATGCAAAGTTGCTTCAACTAAAGTTAGTTAAAAGGAGTTAAATCAGAGTAAGGCAAAGAAACCCTCCTCTTCAGGAACCATCATGAACTAAACCAATCCACTTCAATGCAACGTTGCTTCAACTTAATTAAAGAGAGAATCAGAGTGATATACAGAGGTACCCACCTTTTCAAGGACCATCATAAACCGAACTAAACCTCGTCAAAGCAATGTTGCTTCGACTAAGTTAAAGAGACAATTAGAATAAGACAGGAACGTTCCACTTCGGGAACTATCATGAACCAAACTAATCCTCGTCACTGCAACGTTGCTTCGACTAAGTTAAAGAGAGAATCAGAATATCAGAAATCAGAAATCAGAACTCCTCTTCAGGAACCATCATGAACCAAACTAATCTTCGTCAATGCAACTTTCCTTCATATAAAGTTAAAGAGAGAATCAGAATAAGACAGAGAAACCCTCCTCTTCAGGAACCATTATGAACCAATCTAATACTCGTTAATGCAACGTTGCCTCAACTGAAGCTGAAGAGAGAATTAGTGCAAGACAGGAACGCTCCTCTTCAGGAACCATCATGAACCAAACTAATCCTCGTCACTGCAACGTTGCTTCAATTAATTTAAAGAGAGAATCAATGCAAGACAGAGGAACCTTTAGGAACCGTATCATTAACCCTTTGCCAGAAGTACCGGAAACCCAAAACCTCAGACACTCACCGTCTCCATAATTGGGCACCACCATCCTCAAGAACCTCGCACCTCTGTTCCCCCACTTCGGATGCCTCACGTTGTTGCACTCCCCCGAAGGGTTCCGGTACTTCATCGGAGGGCAAGAGATCGTATCGTTGTAACTGCACGTGTCCTTCGGCCAGGGGCGATCGCTCGCCGCCGATTTCTCGATGAAGAGCGCCCTTTGCACGATCGGCTTCAGGTCGTCCGGTAACGTTCTGGTGTAATGGGTGATGTTGTAGCCGTACTTCTTCGTGGTGGAATCGCAAGCGAAGAGCGACAGGCCGAACAGGAGGATCGGTAACCTGGAACAAATGAGGAAAATGAACCTTGAATTGTATTTCTGGAAAAGAGACGAATAAGCCTGTCCTATAAAGTTCTGCATAATATGAAAAGTAAATATTTGAAGTTTCCCCGCTGGAAGTTCTTCTGAAGCTCATAGGAAAGTGTTTGAATTTTGGATGGCAAAATCTCAGAAATAGCTAGAAATAACTAAATTTTATCTAGATAGTACCTATAATGCGTCGTTAAGTAGGGACGTGCTCTACTTGTAATGTTCGTATCCACTTAATAGGACTCACTCCCATGTCTATACAACTTATATTTATGTGTTCCGTGATTCACTCCATTAGCGTTCTACGTCCCGTGTCTATGTTGCCGTTCTGTGTTCTTTGGTTGTGTTTCTGACGATTCGAGACTATCTTGAATCGTCAGGTCTGAATTTGATTAATGTACATACCTTAGTTCAAGAGATAATTACTCATATTGAACGAGCTGTAGTCAAGTAGCTTGGAGTTGTGAAGGTGTCTCGGGAGAGATCAAAAACGAACGAGTTCGCAACTCCGTCTAACATAACCTCACTTTATTCATTTCATGTTACTCATGATTGTGGGGCAAGTACTTCCCAAGACTGATTTACGAATATTGTTAGAACTTCATACGCTTCGAGGAACGATGAATCAAAGAAAAACAACAAGTGAGGTTATGTTCACAGATCTAAACAAAACACGTAGGATACACAAAACATGTAATATTGTGGGTATCGATGATTTGTCTTGATTACACTGACTAATTGAATATAGCCATAATTAAGCAGGTGAAGTGGTCAATTTGCATTTCAACTTGCCACGTCTGGTCATATGGTGATGTACCATAACAATTTCCTTCTATAAAGCCGTATTAGGCTATACATTTTAATAATCTTCCAACTGCAGTCGAACATATTTGGAAGGACCTAAGGCTCCTTCCACAATTGTAACGAACTGATGGAATTCTATTTATCTTAAAGACACTGTTAAGACTTAAACGTAGCTGTTCTGTTTCCTAGTTACATATGACACTTGCGGAGTATCAACAATTATTGAAGTTGTTGAAAGTTCTAAAGAATTTGTAATGGTTGTAATGAACTGCGATTAACTCAAAATAACACATAGTTTTCATAAATATAACTCAGAAGTTGTTAAAGCAGTTTGGTGCTGAATAGAGCTAAGAAAATTGTCGCTTTTGTAATTCGCAATTAAAGTAGTTGAGGTGTTTCCAAAAAACTTTTTGCAATTGTAAAGAACAGATATTAGTTTCTTGTAATGGTTCACAAGAAGTTTATGAAGTTGTTAAAGTAGTTTTGGTGCTGAGTAGAGCTAAGAAAATTGTCGATTTTGTAATTCGCAATTAAGGAAGTTGAGGTGTTTCCACCTCAACCTTATTTCAATTGTAAAGAACAGATATTAGTTTCTTGTAACGGTTCACAAGAAGCTTGGATAGTTTTAGTGAAGTAGAGAAATGATTAAGGATCAATTTTTAAGGAGTTAATTAAATAAGTTGAAGGGTTTCTAAGAACTTTAAGACCGTTTTAATAAAAGATTCGTTACTCACAAACTACATAAGAAGCCTCTAAAACCTTATTGTGTTTAGCGAAACCTGAGTGAGTTATTAATAAGGGAAGAATGCAAGATAGCAAGAATCAACAAAAAGTTTTGGGTTGAATACCAACGAAAATTTTCAAATTAAATGTTGCATACGTACTGGTTGAGTTGTGCCAATGAGTTATGACCATAATGTAAGTAATGAACATTACTCATTTCCTATAACGAATCCTATTTCCTATATTTTTATAACGACTCGTTATAAAGAACACAATGTGATAATGAGCATTACTCACAAGTAAGCATCGAAAATGTATAATGCGTTTGAACTAGGGATACAAAAAGACTAAGTTTTGCATCCAAAACTGTTAAAATGTGTTCAAATTAACCCAAAATACATTTTATACTCATATGAATAAATTAATGATTAATAATAAATTAATAAATATATTGTAATAAATAAAATACAATAAATAATACATTATAGTTAACAAACTTATATACTTTATCATCTAAAACTTGACTAAAAATTATCTATTTTAATTACATAAAAAAACCTTAAATAGTAGTTCGGAATAGTAATAACTACGTGTTATTCTATGACTAACAATAGTGGTTAAATATTATGGAATAATTAATCTCAATATCCACCTCTTATTTCCCGTTATTACCATGCGTTAATAATCCCATTGGTATAAAAATTCATTGTTGATTACGAGCATATAAATCTAATCTAAATATGCGATAGATGCATTGAAATCATGATATAGTTTTTGGTGATTACTTTATTAATAACTGCCGTATATATAACGTAATGTATAATTATGTGTTGAAACTAGTTTTTACGTATTTTCGCAAGTTGCTTTACTCGACAAAAACGACGTTTGTTTGTCTAATTATGCAACTATGTTACCAAATACAGATTAATATGTTAAAACGATCATTTTGTGACTCCATATCTCTAATTGTAGTGATTTAACCCAAATTACCTACAATTAAGATCGTTAAATTTGTCATTCATAAATAAAGTATTTGTGTCACTTGTAACGATACCGACGGATAAGACACATTTTTCTTTGTTTAGTTTTGGTGTTAAAACAATTTTTTATTTGTGAAAGACGCGACGAAATTTCCTGCAAGGGGGACTGGGTATCAATTTGACACGCTTTAAAGATACGCTTCGAAAGCCGTAATTGTAGTGGAAGTATTAAAGCAAGCATTATTAATTATCTTTTGACGACAATGATTTACCATTTGATTGTGACCGTCTCGTCTCTTGCCTATCGCGATGCCGATATTCCTCAAATTGGCAAAAGTAACAAACATGAACTATTACTTAACTGAAGTGATTTAAGATTAAAAGCGAAGATTGTGGAAGCTCGATTACCATAATTCGTGCTCAAATTAAGTCTTGCCTCACGCTTGCCGGCGCAAAATTCGCGCTTCGAAGATTCACGAGTGATAACCCGAGGAACGGTTGAAAAATTACGGGAAAGGATTCGAGAAAGTAATTAGAAAAGTTTTTTTTATGGCAAAAAAATTTAATTAAGTCCATTGCTTACTCGATGGTTCGAAAATAATTTACTTGTGTCGTAAAATGCTTTTCAATGCTAAAATTGTATAGAAATTTGATACACTTTGTTGAATTAAATTAGTCTAATTAAATTAATTGGATGTAAAAATGGCTCATTTATTTGTAGAATGGTAATTGCTGTTTTGGGGTAGTAATTGTTTTATTTTATTTGGCATTTAAACAAACTAAATACTGGATTACTAAAGATTATTTAAATAAAGGTTACTAAAACTGCATTAAAACCATTTTGTTAGGAAAAAATTTTTTGACGCTGCAAAATTCTGAAAACATAATACAGATTTCTAATTTTTGATAATAAAAATGGAGAAATAGCTGAATTAATAGAAATTCAGATCATTTATTCGAAAAATATTAACCGTTTCTAATAGTTGGCTATTAAAAATTAACTAATTTCATTAGCAAAAACATAAACTAAACCGAAAAAATATTTTACTAAAAATTCACCCAGTTTTAGTTTTTCTTTATATATAAAATCGATAATTTTTAGATATTTAATAGAAAGATTATTCCTATTTCACCGATATGACACGATTTACGGGATGATTTTAGCTAATTTTTTGAAATAAATATGTTGTCTCATAAATTATTTTAAGTTAATTTTGAAAGAAATTCAAGCACATTATCTAAATTTAGGAAACCTTCCAAGCTAATATGTGATCTCTAGTTTATGTAATGTAAATAGAAAATACTCGTCCTTCATTAAAGAGGCACAAATTTTAGCTAAAAATTTTACTAGCTAAAATTCCATTTTAGCCAGCCATTATTCCGATTTTACAAGCTAAAAATAAAATATGTGTATAAAACTTCCAAAATGATTCTACTGAGTGTAGTAACTAAATTTTAGCTATACATTAGCTAAATTTTTTACCTGTATAAGAGGCCTTACTATTTGTAGTACATAAGTTACTTGTAGACAGAATGTAGAGTTTTACAAGATTTCTTACATTTAGGTAAATGATACTAATAAAATCGTCGAAGAGATCACGTACCTAGATACATAGTTAGAATCCATTACTATTTTATAAGGTAAAGTTGTATATTTCAACAAATCTGAAGTACTTCGATTCATATCAGAATTAATTGAGAATTGAACACATTTATTCTTAAAAATTAGCTAAACACATCTCATATATGTCGGCGAAAATTTACCAAATTTTTCTATTTACCAATAGATTTCAATCTATTGGTTATATATTGGTTAGTGGTTAGCTATATATAAAGCTACATGCAGCTATATCTACTCAATCAACTGGACTTAGGTAAAAATTTCAAGGAAAGGTAATTGTACTGTTATTGTTACCAATATTATTTCAAATGCGGCTTAGGCTTTGTAAATAACCTTTTCTAACCAGTTAGAATTTTAGTTAATTTTAGTTAATTATATAATTCATAGACTGTTAGTTAATTACACTAAAAGTTTATGAACATACATAAATACCCTTCGATAAATTAACTATAAATAACGATAATAAACTATCAGTTTGATGGGTAATATATAAGTTTTAAGGCAATTCCGATTACGTGAAAACTTTAAACTTGGCATGATTATAGCTTCGGTGCCGAATAGATCCAGAAAAATGTTGCAACCTACATACAAAGTATACTATTCCGAATTGGTTTTAAACTTAAGGGTGAAATCTATTTTATTTTCATTTTTATTTACGGGGCTCATTCTGAAGTATCCATTCAGGAGTTAGAAACTTTGGACTCTGCTAAGTTATAGCTTAGATTTTCGGGTAGCTCCAAAAACTTTAAAAACCCCAAATTTTGCTAACCTAAAGGATACGAAAAGGGTTGAAAATTTGTTTATATAGCTTGAATCTTTAAACTTGGCACTCTTATAGCTTAGGTTCTAAGATAGTTCATAAAAGTTCAATAAACCCATATTTTCACTTTCTGGGGGTTAAACACACTTGTCATCGTTTAAAAGCAATGCTATGTTGGAAATATTTCAAATAGTACGTCATGAATAAGTGCCACAGGTAAAGCCATTATTTAGGAAGCGTGGATTTTCAAATTACTGAATTTTCTTTCAAAGCAACCTTAAATCTAATGTAACTCTCATTAATTTTTCATAAGTATTGTTATCTTATAAACGTCAACATATTGTACCGTTTTCGTGAGTACGAATAATTACAATATACTAATTATCTATACCCTTTTCAAAACAAATCGTGATGCACGTCATTTTGATGACGTCAAAATCATCCAATACTACCAACTTAATTAGTCACAGGACATCGCAATTTATGTGTTCCGTGTATATTTTAGGTTGAAAATATATATGGTTAGGTGTATTCTCAACCTAAGATATACAAGGAACACATAAATTGCGATGCCCTGGGACTATATTAGGTTGGTAGTATTGGATGTTTGGTGACGTCATCAAAATGACATGCATCGGGATTTTGTAACGTTATTTTTTTGAGAGAAGGCATGAATCGACAACCGTAGCCAGATGAATAAAAATTATTCAAGATCCTTTCATGTGCAACCAACTTAGCTCTTTACTTAGCAACTCCACTCAACTTTATACTCACACATTTTATGCAATTCACTTCCCCGGGAGCCAGAATAACCGGTTGACATAGCTCGTTTGCCTCTAAGGCCAACAGGAATCAGGTAGTGAAGGGAAATATAGATTATAACCTCTAACAGGCCACATGTAACTAAATACCAGGAATAGGACCGGTGTAACAGGACTAGTGTCGCAAGGGATAGGGTATCCTGTCTCTTTTTGGGAGGCGAGCAGGGAAGGTGTCTTTCCATAATTGCAATAGATCACAGAAATATGTTTATACAGATTTATATCAAACATCTGAATAACAATAGCGATACGTTAAAATAAACCATCAAGTAAAAGTCCACTATCACCGTCAACGACTTTCCTGAACGCTTGTAAACAGACAACCATAAATCAGACAACTAAACTTGTTAAATTTACTGAACCGACTCTGTACATCAACAATTCCCTCCAAAAGTTTTATGACTTTTCCACCAATAGCAAACGACGTGTACTAGGTGTTGTCTAACTTTAGTACCTTTTATCGTTTCGTGGATGTTTTCTTCCCAGTGGATTTACTATAGAAACTAGTACTGTTCTAGGAAAGGCGCCTCGATTCTAGGAACTATTCACCTCTCGGCTCTCGGCACTCGTGATTCTCCGCTACATACAAAGCTTCGCCATATTGGAACACATCTCAAAGAACATGTCATGAGTATAAACAAAAGGTTTTTTGTAAATTTATACTCGCCGAATGGAAAACAATGAATGCGGATTTACAGCCGTTCGAATATAATTTCTTGGCGTGTATAACGCCGCCATAAAACAACTTTATACAAACGCGAGTTACGTAAATCGACGATTTGAATAAAGGTGCCTGCATGGGTAAAATCTTTCCGCGTCTACATAATTTATCGGTCGGCGTTGTCTGTGAATTAACCCATTTTGTTTCGCGTAGCGTTAATTATGAAACGTCCGTTGCTAAATTCCGAATAGTTCGAAAACAATTCGTTGCGAAAGCACGAGGAAATCCATCGCGGAAAAGGACGACGTTACGAGGTGTGCGAGGTGAATCGCTTTATCTTCCCCGAGGCGGAAAAGTTGGAAAATGGAATTCGATACGTGAAAATTTCTGGTCATGGGTGTGTGTACAACAACTTATCTGCACTTTAGATAGGCCAAAAAGGTTAATCTATTTACGTTCCCTAGAGGAAATCCAACATAATCCAAACTTATCCAGGTGGTTTTCTAGAGGTATTCACAATATGCATTTTAAGGCCTGTATGGCTGAACAATAAAAATATGAATTACTATTACTAATACTATTACTATGAATAATTATAAATTGACAGACTCGCAATGTTTCTAGAAGATTTTCCTTATAATCTGATACTTTTAACGGTGCCTCAGAACGTTTATAAAAAAAATCTAGGTGATCTTAACAAATTCTATATTGCCTTAGATACACTCATAATGTATCTAGAAGGTTTCCTTTATAATCTCATGCGTTTTACATGACTTAAGAACAAATATAAAAAATTAGATGCTCTTGAAATAATATAGAATATCTTAGATAGCTTCAAACGGACTTACAATGTTCCTAGACGGCTTTCTTTATAATATGATACGTTTTATATGGCCTCAGAACTATCATAAAAAATCTAGATGATCTTAAAAAAATCTAGATGGCCTCGGACAGACTCGCAATGTTTCTAGGAGATTTTCCTTATAATCTGTTACTTTTAACATGGCATCAGAAAATTTATAAAAAAAAATTAGATGATTTTAAAAGATTCTAAATTCAACTACTCAAAATTCCAATGATTCAGGTAAATACGACGAGAAGCCTTGGAAAAGATCTAGAACGTTTAATTAGTATATAACGATAACCTCCTGTTGGTTTAAGAGGAGAAGACGTCGTGTTCAAGAAAATCATAAGATGATTTAGATAGCGAGGATGTCGAAGTAAAAATTACTGCAAATTCAGTTGATGATTCAGAGAAACTCATTGAGGCGTCAGAAAAAGAAGAGTTGGAAGCGTGGAATCAGAAAACACCCTGTACAAGTTCCAGTTGAATCCGTTAATGATTCTGCTGAAGAAGCAATTGATCCTCATGTTAATGTAGAATTATTAAAATCCGTCGAGGAGTTGAGGATATGAAAGCATCAAATCAGACAAATCTGCAGGAGTTCGCGTTACAGTTCTCGATGATCTTGCTGAAGAAGTTGTTGATTCTGATGTTACCACAGATGCAGTAGAATCTGTCGAGGAGTTCAGAAGATGGGAAGCGTAAATTCTGTAGAATTCTGTAGAAATTTCCGGTAAATGAGTTAATTATCCCACAGGAGAGATTGATGATCCTGAAGTTACCGTAGCTCCAGTAAAATCTGTCGAGGAGTTAGAGGAGATGGTAAGGGAAGAATCAGACAAATCTACAGAACTTTGTTTTCTTTAAAATGTGTCAAGAAGTTAGAGAACGAAGGAATTGAGTATGTAAGAACAGCACAATCAGAGAATTTGCTTTATGATTCTTCTGGAGAAGTCACCGTAGATTCAATAAAATCTGTCGAGAAGTTAAAGGAGTTAAGATGATGGGAAGCGTAAATTCAGGAAAGTCTGTAGAAATTGCCGCTAGATTTGTTGATGATTCTGCTGGGAAAATTGTTAATCCAGAAGTTACCGTAGCTCCAGTAAAATCTGTCGAGGAGTTGAGAAGATGGGAAGGGTAGAATCAAACGAATCTGTGGAAGTTGGCGTTACAGTTCTTGTTAAGCTTGCTGAGGAAATTGTTAATGCTGATATTACCGTAAATGCAGTAAATCTGTAGAGAAGTTAGTGAACGAATATTGTTCATGTTTCTTCTGGAGAAGTTACCGTAAATTCAATAGAATTCAGTAGAGGAGTTAAAGGAAAAGGAGTTGAAAAGTTGGAAGGTGTAAATTCAGAAAGTTCTGTAGAAATTTCGCTAGATTTGTTGATGATTCTGGTGCAGTTGTTCGAGAAGTTACTGTAGCTCCAGTAAAATCTGTCAAGGAGTTAGAGGAGTTGGAATGCGTAGAATTAGAAAATTCTGTAGAATTTTTCATTAAATACTTTGATTTTGCTAGCGAAGTTGGTGATCCTGATGTAACCGTAGATTCAGGAAAATCTGTCGAGAATTCAGAGCAGTTTGGTAGTGTATAATTGGGAAATTCTGTAGAGACTTTCAAATGTGTTGATTTTGCTAATGCAGTTGGTGATTATGACGTCACCGTAGCTTCAGAAAGATCTGTCGAGGAGTTAGAGGAATTGGGAAGCACATAATTAGAAAATTCTATAGCAGCTTTCGTTAAATGTTTTGATTTTGCTGATGTTGTTGAAGCTGACGTTATTATAGATTAAGGAAAACCTATCGAGAAGTTAGTGGCATTGAAAAGGCGGGATGTGTAGAATCAGAAAATTCTGTAGAACTTTTCATGAAATGTGTTCATTTTGCTAACGAAGTTGATGATCCTGATGTCACAGCAGATTCAGGAAGATCTGTCCAGGAGTTAGAGTTTATTGTTGAGTCTGCTGGAAAACTTGCTAATGCGGATTTTAACTGAGATCCATTTATATCTTGTCTGTAGTAAATCATTTGTGGATGACCCGAAGAAAGAAGGAGACCGAGTGGAGGAAGCATAGAATCAGAAAATTCTGTAGAAATTCTCGTTAGATCTGTTGATGATTCTGCTGAAAAACTTTTTGAACCAAAAGTTGCTGTTATTTTTATCGATTTTAACCTCAAAAATAACATAGTTTTCCAAAGTTTTTTTTTACAAAATTTTACATTTTAAATTTTTTGGTTGTCAAACAAAAGTTATTAACAAATCCAATTTTGAAGCTTTTTTGTCTATTTTTCTAAGCAATAAAAAACTTGTACCAACACTTATTTTCAAGGGTTTTTGATGCCCTACAAATAATTTTAATTAGCGAACTTATGTTTAATTGGAATAACGATTTTTAAATTATAAACGAAAAAGCGTAAACATTAAGATTGTTTCTAGATTCAAGAAAATTTACCACTAATCAAACGCTTATAGATTCCTATAGACTCATTTTACCCAAAACAACTATCAGACATTGGTCGTGGAGACTGTCCCGAGCTGGGTTCTTATTTTACTAATTTTTCTGGTTAGGTTAAGTTAAATATGTAGTAAATACGTCGTAATGATATTTCGAATTTCGATCATCCATCCATTGTTTCTCTTCCACTTCGTCACTTTCGTTTTGCATAAATACATGTACCTACATCCTTATACATGCCAGTTCACGACGCGAGCGTTATTTCGACTGCTGACGAAAGGTTACGTCTCTTTCGACCTTGTTCTTGACGATTTTTAGACATTTACTGATTGGATTTGGTGGAGCTACAGTTTTCCCATCATTTAAGAATCTATCAAATTCTTTCAGGACGCTATAATCGTTTGTTTCCCAAGGATGGTACGATGATGACGCAGGGAAAACCTTTGGTAAGAGTCGTGATGTAAACCAAATCATAATCATAATGATGATCGACAAATTGCACTGCTTATAGCGGAAGGGTTTTACCACAACACCTTAGGCTTAATGAAGAATTGAGAGATTAACCTCGATATTATAATCCGCGTTGAAAATTTAAATCCGCTACTGCGGTAAAGTTTAAGATTAAATCATAACGACTGCTTATCGAGTAGAGCGGGTAATCACACTCTGATCTGCGAACATGGACGTTATGTTTCCCCGCATGTTGTTCAACTGGACTTAGGACAATTTATGTAAATTGAGCAAAGACTTTTTAATTTATTTATTCATGCTGCTTTCACATCTTACTTGAGAAACTTGACTTGAGACTTGGTCGCATTGCATAACCAGATTTAATAGTCTTAAGGATACATTCCTGTCTGCAATCAAATATTTTTCAAAAATTCGTTCAAGTAATTATTAATAAATTAATAATAAGATAAATACTTAAAGAGATCAATTAAAGGTGAATTATTTCATAAAGCAGTCTATTCGATTTTCACTATTTGGACCTTAAAGTATAAGTAAATGCGTGAAAAGTTTTATTACAACAGAAGATTTTAGAAATTTTTAAAGAGTGCAGTGAGATCATTTTCTCGCATGCGTTTCCATGTTCTGCCATAATGGATATGGTGTGCGGTAAATTGTGTCATAAACCACAATGCCGTTTACGACACATTTACCATAAAATTTTATTCAAAAATGTCTGGTTGATTTCACTATTGAAATTTCGCAAAATGGATAAGACAATACGAAAATTAAACAATGATGCTAATTAATGGTTACGTCATAACCAATCGAAGCCATCTAAGAAATATTTCGTATATTGTAGCTTTGTGGGTTTATATGATTCAAAATGTCTTCTATGTTCTATATAGTTATTATGTATCATCTGTCTTTATTTTGTTTGTGAAAGATTAATTTCAGTTATTTTAGAGTATGTCACTTTAACAGAAATGTTTAGGAGAAACCAATCTTACAAAATTGCCATCAAATATTGGTTTATTATAAAACTGTAAACTGTAAAAAGAGGTGTGTATCAAGAAATTTGGTAGATGTTTTGCATTTTGCCAAAGTAACATTTGGACAGCAAAAGTTGTGATACGTTCAATACCTGTTTCTTTAAACAAATCCAATTCTGTATTCAATCCAATTTAAAGTTCGTCTATTTGTACCAGTTGATATAAAATTTACATACCGTTTAGGTAAACGCGAATAATACAACATTATCAGTTTTTCTCATCGAGGACTACCTTCACCTACCTACTGGAAGTCATCATCATTGTGGAGTTTGTGATTATATAATGGCTCAAAGTGAGTACATATGTGTGTGTGTATGCAACTGGGGAACGATTATCATTAGTTAGTGCATGTTCATAAATGATTTTGACCTCTACAGTAAACAAAACTAACGACCGTTTTCATCGTTATTAGCGGGCGTTTTGTGTTCACCTGAGCCAAGCGATGACGGAGATATTAATTTTATATTTGGGTCAACGCTGTCGTTATGGGTAAACTGGTAATGAACTCTTGTGGATCTGTCCTTAGGAACACAGATTTGAAAAGAGGAGTGAGATGAAGGAGAGAAACTTTTGTTCAGTCGTTAAATCGAGATCTCGGTGAGATAAACGAAAGTATGTAATCTTGGGGAAGAAATGTATGAGCAAGTTTACAAACAATCTTAATTGAAGTTTACTGATGAACTCAGAAAGCAGATTTAAATTAAGGTGATTTATCAAGTTTACTTACATTTTTTAAGTTCTTTTTATATTAGATTTTCATGTAGGTACATTGGGGGTGAATTAAGCTGACTGGATGATATAAAATTTACCTGAATTAGGAACTTGATTAGAAATTTTTGTACTGAGTTTTAGAATTACGAACATATAAAATGCATATAACTTATATTCAATGTGTTTTAGAGAAAATTTTACTAACGAATATGCACCTTAAAATATCATTATTTTTGAATTAATTCTAAGGAATGTTGGAAACTTTCGATGAAACGCATGTGTTTGAATTGATAAAACTCCATAAAACTCCTAGCAAAATTTCAATATTAAAATACTAAACTTTTTCCAAAGGTGATGGTGGTTAAACAACAAGTCACTTATCTTATGGTGAATTTATCAAAGAAAATCATTAGAGACGCCTACAACTATCACTATAAAATAATTTTTGTGCTACGAAGGAAGAGAGATTAGATTTTTTTCATGTCACACATTTTCCCACAAATAATGGTGGTTAAAGAACAAATCACTAATCTTATGGTGAATTCATCAAATAAAAGCATTAAACAAGCCTATAATGGTAATTATCCTATAATTTTTGTGCCTCGAAAAAAAGTTATTGATAATTTTTTTACGTTATTTAAATTTTTAATAATTATTTAAATTAAACATATATTACCCAATAATTAGCTTCTTAACTAATATTTATGCTAATAACTACAATACACTATAATATGTAATTACAAATTGTAATAAATATTATAATCAAAATTATTATAAATAATTATAATGAAATATATAAATATTATATAATAGCCTATAATGGTAATTATCCTATAATTTTTGTGCTTCGAAAAAAAAAGTTATTGATAATTTTTTACGTTATTTAAATGTTTAATAATTATTTAAATTAAACATATATTACCCAATAATTAGCTTCTTAACTAATATTTATGCTAATAACTACAATACACTATAATATGTAATTACAAATTGTAATAAATATTATAATCAAAATTATTATAAATAATTATAATGAAATATATAAATATTATATAATAGCCTATAATGGTAATTATCCTATAATTTTTGTGCTTCGAAAAAAAAAGTTATTGATCATTTTTTTACGTTATTTAAATGTTTAATAATTATTTAAATTAAACATATATTACCCAATAATTAGCTTCTTAACTAATATTTATGTTAATAACTACAATACACTATATGTAATTACAAATTGTAATAAATATTATAATCAAAATTATTATAAATAATTATAATGAAATATATAAATATTATATAATAGCCTATAATGGTAATTATCCTATATTTTTTGTGCTTCGAAAAAAAAGTTATTGATAATTTTTTTACGTTATTTAAATGTTTAATAATTATTTAAATTAAACATATATTACCCAATAATTAGCTTCTTAACTAATATTTATGCTAATAACTACAATACACTATAATATGTAATTACAAATTGTAATAAATATTATAATCAAAATTATTATAAATAATTATAATGAAATATATAAATATTATATAATAGCCTATAATGGTAATTATCCTATAATTTTTGTGCTTCGAAAAAAAAAGTTATTGATCATTTTTTTACGTTATTTAAATGTTTAATAATTATTTAAATTAAACATATATTACCCAATAATTAGCTTCTTAACTAATATTTATGTTAATAACTACAATACACTATATGTAATTACAAATTGTAATAAATATTATAATCAAAATTATTATAAATAATTATAATGAAATATATAAATATTATATAATAGCCTATAATGGTAATTATCCTATAATTTTTGTGCTTCGAAAAAAAAAGTTATTGATCATTTTTTTACGTTATTTAAATGTTTAATAATTATTTAAATTAAACATATATTACCCAATAATTAGCTTCTTAACTAATATTTATGTTAATAACTACAATACACTATATGTAATTACAAATTGTAATAAATATTATAATCAAAATTATTATAAATAATTATAATGAAATATATAAATATTATATAATAGCCTATAATGGTAATTATCCTATAATTTTTGTGCTTCGAAAAAAAAGTTATTGATAATTTTTTTACGTTATTTAAATGTTTAATAATTATTTAAATTAAACATATATTACCCAATAATTAGCTTCTTAACTAATATTTATGCTAATAAATACAATACACTATAATATGTAATTACAAATTGTAATAAATATTATAATCAAAATTATTATAAATAATTATAATGAAATATATAAATATTATATAATAGCCTGTAATGGTAATTATCTTATAATTTTTGTGCTTCGGAAAAAAAGTTATTGATAATTTTTTTACGTTATTTAAATGTTTAATAATCATTTAAATTAAACATATATTACCCAATAATTAGCTTCTTAACTAATATTTATGCTAATAAATACAATACACTATAATATGTAATTACAAATTGTAATAAATATTATAATCAAAATTATTATAAATAATTATAATGAAATATATAAATATTATATAATAGCCTATAATGGTAATTATCCTATAATTTTTGTGCTTCGAAAAAATAGTTATTGATAATTTTGTTACGTTATTTAAATGTTTAATAATTATTTAAATTAACCATATATTACCCAATAATTAGCTTCTTAACTAATATTTATGCTAATAACTACAATACACTATATGTAATTACAAATTGTAATAAATATTATAATCAAAATTATTATAAATAATTATAATGAAATATATAAATATTATATATAATAAATAAAATAAAATATAAAAAATAATTTAAAGCATAAATATATGCTAAATAACTAATATACTATTTGTAAAAACGTAATTTAACAAAATTGATGTTAAATTGAAATTTGAATTTATTAAATATTAGTCAAAAAATTGAACGGAAAATTTGAAATTTGGAAGTGGGTGAAGTTTGGTCTTCTGTAACAACTTCGATTTAGATGATTATTTTTTGGGAAAGAGGGCGCTAGCAGTATGTTGGAAAACATTATTATTAATTATAGGAAATCTGTAATTTTTGCCAAAAAATAATTAAAACTAAAAAATTTCCCTAAAATTTACCATGAGTTCTTTCAATGTTCCCGTGGGTTATTTGTACCCACAATAGTGAACTTTCACTATTCTATTATACTTTAATATTCAGATTTAGATTTAAGAACATAGGAAAGTAACTTTAAAAAATACAGCTTTCACCTAAGCCATATTTAAATTATTTGTTCAGGTTTCAATACAAAACAACTGGAATCAGACACTTCTTAAGTTTTCCTTTTATTAATATTCGGACAATTATTTGTTTATTTTGATTTCCAATAGAGATTATTTTCAAATTTCAAACTTTTATTGATAAAAATTAATTGGTTGATTGGTTGAAATATTACTTTTTTTATTGATTTCCTATGCAACATTTGGCCATTTTTCATAGTCGTATAAATAACTTCTAAATCTTCTAAGCTAAATTAAGAGGGAAATGGAGACAGGACGACATAAGATGAGAAAAGATACAAATTTTAAAAACCTAAATTTACCTGTCTGCACCATTCTCTTATAAACATTTAATACAACGCATATAAATTATACTTAATGTATTTTGGTGAAAATTTTTGGAATGCGTAAGCACCTTTAAAATATTGATATTTTGGAATTAATTCTAAAGAATGTAAGAAACCTTCGACGAAACGCACGTGTTCGAATTGATAAAACAGGCATGCAACTTCATAAATAATTCAGTACTAATATTCATGTAACCATCAAACTTTTGAACACTCAAATTTCACACTTTCCTGCGAATGTTCAACTCACTCAACTTACTGTGAATTCATGAAAGAAACCTACAACTATCACAATTAAATAATGTTTGTGTTTCGAAGAAAGAGATATTTGGTGAACTTTTACAAGCTTATTCAAATTAAATCTATGTCACTCATTCAGTTTTTTTCATCGAATTGATTGCGAGATCTACCGAATATCTCAGGACATTGCATCAGATTCGAAGCCGTAAAATTTTATATGATATACACTTTGTTAGTAGCTTTTACCAACGAATCGGTCCGCGTGGGATTCGGAGTGGTCAGAATTTCGTGGGATAGAAACGCTATTCACCCAGAAATGAACTTTCAATCTAAAGTACTGTGTTGTACTTTAGTGCTACTTGTTGCTGCTGTTAGTGTAATGCGAAGAAAGGTTAAGCTGTAAAGACTGGTTACGCCATCTCCCCATTTCATATTGTTATACTTCACCAATACAATTTTCATTTCTTTTCTAACTGAATTCGAATTAAAATAACCACCACGTGATGAAACGTACCAACGTTTGTCCTCTGAACCCAATAACATCATTTGGCGAATGAATGATGTACCTACTATTGATGATTATTTCTTAACGAAGCACGTACAACCTCTTTCAAAATATATCTCAGTCAGATGCGACTTGGCTCTTCGTTTGAGTAATCTAACCATCACGAATTGTTACAGTACCCATCAACAATAGACGGTACCGTCATCGTAACAATCACTGAATCGTAGAAAATAAAGCCCGAGGCTGATTTGGAGATGGAGGGATTAATGACGGTACTGTCGGGTACGACTTGCTCCATTTATTTTTTTGATTCGTGTGTAATTTCGTATGTAGCAACTTTCAATATCGACGGGTATGGTGCATATCTCGGTTATTAGTAGATAATTGGTTTTGAGTGATTTGATTTTGGAAGTTTTTTGGAAAAAAGTTGGATGTTCTTTTCTGAGTTTGAAGTGTAATTTTTGGATAAAAATTGGTTCGTAGTTTCAAATTTCACCTCGAAGTTGCGGTACTAGCAGAAGCTTTGAGAAGACAGTAATGACTAGTTAATCCAGAATATTGGAAATTTCAATATCTCAAGTTTCTTGGTAGTCATGACCAAAATTTGGCATCACTACATTAATGGGATTCGTTTCTACCTACTCTTAACTTGCTTCTTCTTGTTCTGCTGCTGAATATCCACTAATAGATGTTTGCGATAATATTTTCCATTTTTCATTGTCATCATCATAAATCATCATAAATTTTAGGTCATAGATCAAAAATTTTGTCTTTTTGGTATTGATATTTAAACCCATTGATTTGCTTTTTTCTCTTACTATATTGACCAGTTGCTGTAGGTCATGTATATTATCGGCGATTATGAGGGCATCATCAGAATAACGGATGTTGTTGATATCCATTAATTCGAACCATTATATCGAAACCATTAATTGAACCTCTGTTGAAATGGGTAGAGTGTAATCGTTCAACTCAATGGCATAAGACAACTTAAAAATGTCTCAATTGATCCATTCTCAGTATGGACACTCAAAGACTTAGTGAATGTCTTATGAAGCGTCCTACGCAAGTCTGACTTTAGATATATACAAAACTTTTAGTTGGTATTCTTCTTTATCGTCGTTCTCTCATTACTGAGAATTGTGATCACTGACAACTTGTGACGTTATTTCACTCCATTGACTTCGGTCCCGAGCTATGTTTACAGAAACGCAGAACGAACTACCGGTGGCCTTTTGGATCTGATCAGTCCATCTGGTTGGTGAGCGCCTTCTAGACCTTCGCCCTTCTGTGTTTCCCGAAACTATCAGCCTCTCCAGGTTGTTTTCATCTCTTCCCACGATGTGTCCAAAACATCTCAATATGTTCGCCAGGCAGGTAGAAGAGAGCCTATTGCGGATGTTCAGTTCTCTAAGGATTGACTCGTTCGTTCTGTGAGCCGTCCACGGAATTCGAAGCATGCGTCTCCAGCACCACATCTCGAAGGCATCTTTTTCTGTCTGCTGCTTTAATTGTCCACGTTTCAGCTCCATATCGGAAGATGGAAAAGATCAACGATTGAACTAGTTTCATTTTAGTGTTATTCGTAATAGATCTGTCTTTCCAAATCTTGGATAGTCGACTCATGGCACTTTTAGCTAGTCCTATTCTCCTTCGGATATCACTTTCACATGAACCCGTGTTACTATAATATACGAGCCCAGGTACAAGATGTGGTCAACGATTTGAAATCTTTTTAGACCATCTGTCAATTGCAGAGTGTTGGAACGATCGACTATCATAATTTTAGTTTTCTCCGCGTTTATCATAAGGCCACAGTTGGTGCTCTCTGTCTCC
This sequence comes from Cryptocephalus moraei, assembly GCA_946251905.1. Classification (NCBI taxonomy): domain Eukaryota; kingdom Metazoa; phylum Arthropoda; class Insecta; order Coleoptera; family Chrysomelidae; genus Cryptocephalus; species Cryptocephalus moraei. Next base: position 12,146,603 of record OX276455.1, read on the forward strand.
ACTCGGTTTAGGAGATCCAACATTTCCTCTTCTGACGCAGCTATTAATGTTGTATCGTCTGCATATCTCAGATTTGTAATACTTTTACCCGCAATTGAGATTCCTCCATGCCATTCATCCAATGCCTTTCTCATAATATATTCTCCATAGATGTTAAAGAGATCTGGAGAGAGGATGCATCCCTGACGAACTCCCCTGCAGCTCTTGAATGGGACCGAGTGCTGGTTCTCTATTCTCACCTTGGCCATGCTGCGGTCGTAAAGGTTTCTTATGAGTACAATTAGATGTTCAGGCACTCCCATCTCTCGAAGAACTCTCCACAGCATTTTCCAGTTAACACAGTCAAAGGCCTTTTGGTAGTCCAAAAAGCAGATGACCATTGGGATATTGAATTCTCTGCATTTCTCTATGAGTTGTCCTAGATTAAGCACCTGTTCTCTGGTGCCTTTGCCCTTCACGAACCCTGCCTGTTCCTGGGGAATCTGTCGATCCAGATAAGTCTCCAAACGTCGCTTTATAATACGAAGTAGAATCTTAGTCGGATGTGATATCAAAGAAATAGTACGGTAGTTGCTACACTTTGTGGTTGCATCCTTTTTATGAAGTGGAATGATATAGAGGTTGACCAGTTTTTGGGCCAGAGACCATGCTTCCATATTATATTACATAGATCGGTTAAGATTTTAATGCCCTGTTGATCCAAATTCTGTAATAGTTCTCCCCTTATATCGTCACAGCCTGGTGATTTACCTCTTTTCAAATGTGCCATAGTTGATATAGTTCATGGAATAAAGAAACTTTGGCTGATTGAATGACTTTGACCGATGCATCGATTGTATTTGAGAAGGTTCAAAAGAAGTAACAAAATGTGTACGTGAAAAGTCAGGACTTCTCGTAGTGTCAAAACATACTTTGTTTCCAAGTTTCACGTCCTCTAACGCCTCTTGAAGATCTGTTTATGGGTACAGGTACTCAAGGCCGGATTAACTTTTTTGGTAGATTTATATCTAGTATTGCATTCGTTAACGAAGTCGAAAAAAGAGGGATTAAAATGCGGTTTTCAGTTTTTTGGTATATCGGATATAACGAAATTTGTCGGCAAGCTACAGGTCGCATTTTTTAAAGAATCACAACGAAATTTGGTACAAAAATCAGTTGGCCGAGAATCTCGGTTAAGTTCGTTAATGGGCCAAATCGGTTCTCCGGTTTCAAAATGGCGGTTTGTTATTTAAAAAAAAAAATATCAAAATACTTTTATTTCGCGTCTGAGAGAAAAATGTTACTTGGGTTTTTTGTTGCTCTTATAGAAGCGAGTGATTTTTGTGAAAAACATTTTTTCGAGAAATGTACAGAAAAAAGTTATTTTTTTCAAAAAAACTCAAAACACTTTTTTTCGCGTCTGGGAGAAAAATGTTACGTAGGTTTTTTGTTGCCCTTGTAGAGACGAACGACTTTTGTATAAAAAATATTTTTGAGAAATGTACATAAAAATAGTTAGATGCCAAAAGTTAGAAATTTTGAAGTTTGTATTTTTTTAACACCTAGTTTAACGTATCGATACAAAAGTTGGAACAAAAATCAGTTGGCCGAATGTCTCGGTCGAGTTCGTTAATGGGCCAAATCGGTCCAGCGGTTTCAAAATGGCGGCTTGTTATTTTCAATAAAAAACAAAAAAACTTTTATTTCGCGCCTGAGAGGAAAATATTACTTAGGTTTTTTATGTCTTTTATAGAGTCGAACTTTTGTATAAAACACTCTTTCGAGAAACGTACAGAAAAAAAGTTATTTTTTTCAAAAAATAAATAAAAATAAGAAAAACGTTTATTTCACGTCTGAGAGAAAAATGTTACTAAGGTTTTTTGTTGCTCTTATAGAGGCGAACAACTTTTGTATAAAACAATCTGTCGAGAAACTTACAAGAATAAAGTTATTTCTGTCAAAATAATAAAAAAATTTAAAAAATTATTTCGCGTCTGAGAGAAAAATGTTACTTAGGTTTTTTGTTGCTCTTATAGAGGCGAACAACTTTTGTATAAATCATATCTTTGAGAAATGTACAAAGATAAAGTTATTTACAAATATTTTCAAATTTTGACGTTTGTATTTTTTCACACCTCGTATGCATTTTTTGACACATCGTGTGTTATATTACTATATATCCTACCCATAGATCTACCTTTCAGCCTGGCATGCCATGGGGTTTTTACTTTTCTTACTTTTTAAATATTTTTTTTTCTATTACAAAAGTCGAGTCGATCGGATCGACTCCTTTGGTATCCCGTTACTTCAATCTCTTATGTGATATTGCAACAACATAGTTAGCTTGACTTGATGCTATAGCATCACCTCAAATGTCTGACTCACTGCGTTCCGAATTAATGCTTACCTTACCAATATCGTCAAATACAGTTATACTTAGTTCTACTGTGTACGAGTATTTCATCAACTGACAACATGTGTCGAAAAAAAGGAATAATATTGAGGAAGTATATAAGTTTTCAAAAAAAAGTTCGTTCCATGAAACTTTTTTTCTTGGTGCATGCACAACTAGACAGTTGTCTAATCCGTCTTATGGAAAATCCGGCCCTGCAGGTTCCTTACTTGCACTTTGACAAATCATTCAACCCTCCCTCACTTCCTTATTTACCATAAAATTGGCGCCTCTTTCCAATCTAAATTGTTTACAAAGCCACTTGGTCGAACGTATCAAATGACTCGACAACTCTCTCGCTCAATTACGAACGGTCGCCGATCGCATTAGAAGGCGCGAACTGGAAATAACGCCACTTTCGATCACTTTCACGATCGCTTTTTCCGCACGTCCGATGCAGCGATCCGGAAGCTCCGGACGGTCTTCCGAAAAGTCGGTGCGATTCCGCCTGCAACGGTGCAATCATCGCATTCGATACGAGGCAGTCAATGGGGAACACGTAACGGCTATCGCTTTTCACGCTCCACGCTCCCGACGGTGATGTCGCTACGCTCCGCGATTTTAGTGAGATAACTTCGATTCGATTCCCCTCGTTGTTGTTGTTGTTATTATTCCGAACGGATTACCGTAATCGGTTTGCGTAATGGTTCGCGATCGGGTAAGAGTCGCTTCTTCTCTTAAGCTTAGAGGAGTCTTCCTCTTCTTATTGCGCCTTCTCCTTCGCCATTTGGCGATCCAAATGGCAATTGTAGTTTTGGAAACTGCAGCACGGAATATTTCTGTAGATGAGCGGTCAGACCATCTCCTCAGGTCCTTCAGCCATGAATTCTGGCTGGTCTTCCTACTGATCTTTTACCCTGTACTTCGCCTTCTATTATGAGTCGAAGTAGCTCATATTGTTCACCCCTCAGCACATGACCCAAGTATTGAATTTTTCTTTCTTTGATGGTGTTTAGCAGCTCTTTTTGTTTTTTCATACGTTGGAGTACTCAGGCTGATGTAAAAATGTTGCTGTGTGTCATACGTGCGAAAGAGATTGATGTGATGCGTTTGCAACTCTTATGACGAAGTAAACTTTCTTCAACTTCATGATGTGCCGTTTTCACGGGTCAAAAGCCAAGTTTGGAATGTATGCGGATGCCTATTTTATCAACCCATTTCATAAATATCACATAAAATCGCCTTTGAAATGAAAAAAGGAGCCATTTCCAAACGCAAATGGACCCCACACCTGACACCAATTGCAACTATTTCGTTGGTCCAAATAATCACACCAGACCAATTATCTACCTTCTTCTTTGTCTTCTTCAGCCCGGATTCATCCAGTGTCGGGTATAGGCCTCTTCCATGTCCTGCCATGCCCTTCGATCTGTAGCTATTCGCATCCACTGTCTTCCCACCACCTCTCTAAGATCTTTAGAACCGCACATTTCTCCGTGTCTCTCTGAGTCTGTGTCTTCTTCTTCTTCAATAAGGATATGTCCTGTGATTTCTGCTACGGTCCTAATAAAATCCAGGTTAAATTAAAATGGAAAAAAATTGAATCGATAATTTATTACCAATTTGAAGTATAGATCTCAGTGAGGTATGGTCTTATGTAACCACCTACATATGAAACCACTTAAATATGACATATGATTTTTTTTAAAAAGCGCGTCATCAGTATACCAGAAAAAATATGTTAATCTCAAGAAATTACTTTTTACAAAAAAAAGTAAAGATCCAAAATTTTCCAGAACTTTTCCATTTTCGACTTTAAGTTTTTCCAGTGTTCCAGTAAGGTTATGTCTACCGACAATAATGAACTCACATTATTCCATTATCACATTAATGTTGAGATTTAATTTTAGCCTCATCAGAAAACAAGTCAAAAAATTGTTCTTCAATTACAGCTTCTCCGTCGAAACACCTTTTTCCACCTCGGAGATACGACGGCTCGATAATACATTGTAATTTATTCGCGCAAGTTGACAGTCATGTTGCTTATAATTTTTTTATACCACTTTCACCGAACGTTACTTTCATTCGGCATTCCCGATATTAATTTAATCTTTGTTGTCGAGACGACTATGACGTTGGTATCCTTTTTCCACCGCACGGTATGTCGAATTTTAGGAACGCTTCGTATGGGTATTCTGCGGTATATGTGATCGGGATTATTAATGCCTAATTAGTAGAGTAAGCTTCGCTATTAGCAGTTAGTCAGTTCTTTATAAATAACTGTTTCTAATCAATAGTGGAGATACTGGTATGTTGTTATTCGCTGTAGGTTAAATTGTTATAAATAGTTATGAACTTAAATTTGTAAAATGTGGAAGGTCACTTCAATTTACTTTTGTTAAATACAATGTGTGAAATTGCTTAATCCATTATCAGAAATTGATTTCATCCATTTCATAGTCTTCTGATGTATGAAACATACTATCCCTATGTGTATATCAGAAAATATTAGGTACTTCCCGTTAGATTGAATACTTGAAAAGTTTATAGCTTTGCTCTCGAATAGGTCCAGAAGAATCTTGAAATTCTCAATGACGGTTTATAAAATGGTACAAAATTTATTGAACAGCTAGTGATTTTAAATATATCACATTTATAGCTTGGGCTCCAAAAAATTCTTCAAAAGAATACTATACTACTGCATTCTAAGCCATTGTTTAAAGACAAAATTGTTTCATATAGCAACGATTTTAATAAAAATTTGTAATTAAGTTCCTATTCAAATGTATATTACGTTCCTCACGTGTGCTTTTTGTTTTTAGGGGTGAAAACTACCCCTTCTGACAAAGAAATCGGAAAACCATAGATAAAAGCGTTCTGGAATGAAAGTTATCTTCCCTTGAAACGATTCATCCGTTACACACAACCCCTTATGACGCAATAAACAAAAAAATATTTTCAACAACTTTCGTCAGTGTTAATAATATTATTTCGGATTTATTGCGACTTTAGTGTCTTGAAAAACCACTCATCAAGACGAAACTTACCAAAAAGGTAATTTCTAACACTTTTTAAAGTTAAAAGAGTAGAGTTTTTAAAGGTGCATGTATAATGGATTAAGATCACGTTAGACCCTTATGATATTGTTCTTAATTTATTACAATATTTCATTGCTTACAAATCGTCTTTACAGTCTTTTTGTAAAAAAAACCCATGGCATGCCAGGCTGAAAGGTAGATCTCTGGGTAGGATATAGAGTAATATAACAGACACAATGTGTCAAAAAATGTATACGAGGTGTTAAAAAATACAAATGTCAAAATTTCAAATTTTTGCATATAACTTTTTATGTACATTTCTCGAAAATATGTTTTTTGCAAAAGTCGTTCGCCGCTATAAGGGCAACAAAAAACCTAAGTAAAATTTTTCTCTCAGACACGAAATAAAAATTTTTTGTTTTTTTTTTTAAAAAAATAACTTTTTGTCTGTACATTTCTCGAAAAAAATATTTTATACTAAAGTCGTTCGCCTCTATGAGGTCAACAAAAAACCTAAGTAACATTTTTCTCTCAGACGCGAAATTAATTTTTGATTTTTTTTTGAAAATAAGCCGCCATTTTGAAACCGCTGGACCTATTTGGCCCATTAACGAACTCAACAGAGATTTTCGGCCAACTGATTTTTAAACAACCCACTTCAAAGGGGGGATTAGACTGGCTTTTTTGAAAAAAGTTTTTACTTCAATTTTCATCTCATATTTTACAGAGAACATTAAATTTTGACAATTTTCTTTTTCTATCAAAATACTTGTTTTATGGCTAGACCTTCTTTACTATTGTACTAAAAATATATGTATGGAGTGCATGAGTAAAGGATAATTTTGATAGAGTTAAACACGTGCTTTTACACATCTATAACTAGATTTACACCAAATAGAATGAAACTATCCTCTAGAATACCAAAAAGGTAAGCTAATTTAAGATTCTGGTCTCATATCCCAATCATAGGGGTAAAAATCCCCATCTTTTTAATTATAAAATCCTTCAAAATTTTATTTTTCATTATCATAATTATAGGATCTATAACTACTAACTACCATCTCGTCTAATTCATGAATAGGTACCTATATGAATTTTATATTTACTCTCAACCAATTCCCTATTGAGAGTAAATGATCAGATTAATTGTACTGAAGCATCAATTAATTATTTTATCCAACACATGACAGTTGGGAGTGTTATGACTGTCATTATTAATGTCATTTTAGACAAGTAGACTATCAAATAACATACTAGTGTGTTATAATCCATAACTCACATCATAACTCACGTTCATATTTAAAGTGTGTTCTATTTATTTATTTATTGCCCGTGGCAACCAAACAAACAACCTACTTTAACGAAAATGTAAAAATAGTCACTGTTAAGTCATTCTAACATTTATAGGGTACTGAGACGCAAGTAGCTTTGATTTGATCACAAAGCTCATTAATGATTATCTCATAAAAAACGATTTCTTCCATATGTTGGATAAAACATTGTATGCCACTCGCGTGTTATGTTTGCTAAGTGACTTGAGAATTTATTTTCAGCATAACACACTAGTACCATAAATAACTATTATTACTCGAGTAACTGCATCAAATATTAATTTAGTGGCGATTATTTGCATATTCCACTCATCAAGCCCTTTATTGCGCCCAGTATTGAGCATAGGCCTCCCTTCCTTTTCTCTAGTTCTCTCTGTTTTGTGCTGTTCTCGTCCATCCCAATCCTACCATTCGTTTTATGTCATCATACCATCGCATAATTGGTCTTCCTCTTCCTCTCTTTCCTTTCCATGGTCTCCAGCGTATTATTCGGCTATTCCATCTGTCGTCTGTAAGGCGAGCTATATGTCCTGCAAAATTTCACTTCAGGCTTGTGACTCTCTCCACTATATCTACGACCTTTGTTCTCTGTCTAATCCATTCGTTTCTCTTTCTGTCTCTTATTGTTACGCCTATCATAGCTCTTTCCATGGCTCTTTGTGTTGTCCTCAAATTATTCATCATTGTCCTTGTGAGGGTCCAGGTCTGTAGTCCATATGTTATCACCGGTACTACACACTGTTCAAATATTCTTGTTCTGAGGTATTGTGGTATCCTTCTATCCTTAAGTATATGACTTAATTTGCCAAATGCCGCCCATCCTAGTCTTCTTCTCCTTTCCATCTCTATCTCCTTGTTAGCCTTTCCTATCTCTATTTGTTGTCCCAGATAGATATATATATATATATATATATATATATATATATATATATATATATTCTTAACATTTTCCAAGATGTGCCCGTTGACTGTTATTTGTACTTGGTCTTTGCTCATTATCTCATATTCCATTACAGTGAGCAAATCTATAATAATGTTTTTGAACCATAATAATTCAATCAGCTTTATTTATCAAGATGGCAGCATTTCACTCCTTAAAGAGCGCAAGATCAAAAAATTTCGTTTTTCTCGGGCTGACACTTTGAGATATTCTGTATATTTTGTATGATATTTTTGATTTTGAGGGGTTGGAAAAAGGGAATAAGATTAGCTCGACCTCCGACCGAAGCAGCGTACATCTTCTAGTTACCTCTAAACCGCTTATTAATTGCGAAGAACGTTTCGAAACAATGCACAGTCGATCTATTGCAGACCTTCCCTAGGAAACTCCGACGATAAATTTTTACGAATCTCTTTCAAAACGTCCCGTCATCCATCAACATCACGACCTATCGCACCGTGCAGCAACAATACCAGCAACGTAAACATAACGAGCCCCGAATTTTCAATTAGCCGTCCGTTTCTCACCTATTTCATGAAATACCTACGCACTCTCGACCTGACATTGTTTTTGTGGTTATGTAAGCGGGAGAACTTGACATGAATAAAAGACGGATTAAATTATTGCGGAGGATCCTTTGTTACACAAGCGAATTATGCGATGAGCTATTCAAATACGTACTCGTAGCACGTAAGTACGTGCATATAATCTCTCGTAAATTCTTCATAGGTACTGAGGTAATACGACGTAATCGATTAATTAATCATTACGGTACGTGAACGTACTTTGAGTAGATTTTGAGGACATCGTCCTGCCGAAATAATCTTCGTACGTAAAATTTTGGGAAAAGTGTACAAAAGTTATAACGAAATTGAGTTTCACACTTTCACAACTTCTGTGAGTTCCTTCGAGGTGTGTGGGTATTTCTCAGTTATCTCATTATGATGGAAACCAATTTAAATCTAAGTCAGGAACGTTCTTGATAATCCCCAAATATAAAATAATTCTTGATATTCAAACTGCCGACGCGACGTTTCGTTCATTATTGTGAACATAATCATGGCTATGTCATCAAGATAAAAAATTTGACATCTTTTAATTTTTTGACATTTTTTGACAATAGTTTAGCACTCACAATTTTGAAGGTTTCTATTATTTATAATGGCCTTCTAATAAATTTTTTAAACAATTAATATACAGTTATCAAATATTAAACATGTCAAATTTTTTATCTTGATGACATGTAAGTGATACTTTTTTAGTTATATGAGATATTTAACATATTATATATGTTAGATATCAAGAACGTTCCTGACTTTCATCTCAGCTCCCCGAGAACATTCTCCCACAATTTAAATCTAAACTTCACTATAGAGAATCACAGTAGATTTTATCGATTTCTCCGAAGCTTCTCTCACTATTCCAAGTTTACGTTTACGTCAAATCTTTATTAAGATACTTACACCATTGAACGTCATTTCATCTAAAATCGTTCGCCCGCCTGATTAACATAACCTACGCGGACATTTATCTAAAATGACATCGATCCGCACGTGATATATAATTATTGTAACGTTTAAACGGAACCATCGATGGATTCCAATGCGGAAAAACAAATGTCACTACGACGTATTTGGAATTACAAATGAAATACCGCAACCGTGTAATAATAGAGTTATTTTACAACAATAAGGACTTTCCTGGTGCGAGTGTGTCAACTCGTTACTTTTAATTGCAAATATAAGCTATTTTTAGAGGACACACGTTTCTTTGTTAGTGAATGACAATGGCGATTAAAGATTGACAAAGCTTCACGAACTTACAGGAAAGCCTTAAGTGGAAATTTCCCTAGTATACATCTTGATGGTATCTAAATTTTACCTAATAAAAATGAAGCAATAACTTTATCTGCAAAATAAGTAAAATTGATGGTACAGTCTCTTGCTAATAACTAATTTGCTGTATGCTAATATAAAATCTTAACTAGACAAGTTTTAAAACAAGTTTTGACACAATGAAAGAAGTTGAGAACTTTATATGACAGTTGTCATTTAGTTGACTTTTAAAAGTATAGTTCCAATTGTCTTAGACGAAACATGACGTTTGAAATATAATGCCTTGCAGATAGTTGAGGAGCTACTTACTACACTTGTAGTATTCTTAAGTTATTTTTGAGGAAGCTCTAACAACCTTAAAAAAATTACATTTGAGATGTAACACATAACGGTTATAAAGAACTTCTAACAATGTCATTTTAAAGAATTTTTACGTTTTTAATGAATTTAACACAATTTTATCGTTGTTTACACAATATCTAGAAATTTAAAAAATGTCTAAAAAAATTTGAAAATCGTATCTGAAATTTACTTAAAACAGCATAAAATTTGAGAAACACCAATTTTTTTAATTAAAAATTAAGGATAAAAAGTTTCTATGAAGATTACAACACACAACACAAAGAATTGTGAAGTTTCTAAGCAGCATATAACAATTGAAAAGATCATAACAATTTTAAAGACAAATGCAATTGTCTTAAGAAAACATAAAGTTTTAAATAAAAAAATTAATGTCTTGAATGAGTTTCTAAGAAAATTACGACAGTTGCAAATAATGTTACGAATCCAATCGTCTGTGTAAAATATTACTTGATGGGCTTTAAAATAAGTTTTGACACAATTAACGAAATTAAAGACGATTAAGCAATTTATGATGTTTATAAAGTACATACGGTATATTAAATGCAGTTTAATCCTATGGTAAATATTAATTTGAAATAAAACGCTTCCAATGAAATAATAACAGTTGTAAATAAGAGTACAACCTTTATTTTAAAAGGTAATTTAACTTGAGAAGTTTGAAATAAGTGTTGGAACAATTGGGTATTTGCCATATATTTTAAATTAAACGAAATGTATCTAAATTCATAGGGACGAACCCTCAGACAAATTTTATAAATCGTGTAATAGACCCAGTACCAAGTATTTTAGGGTATAAAAATCAATAAATGTGCCATAAATTAAAGGACCAGCGAAACCGTCGGCCTCGAACTGCACCGCTTTGACTTGTCCAGCGAAACGGCCGCTCATTGGTCGTGACGTCACTTCACGTGTAAACACGGGTCCGTTCTGCAGTCCACAAATAGATTTTTCGAAACCAAACCTAAGTAATCTGTGTTTTCGAGTATTTTGGACTTTCTTGTTGTCTCCGCTGGACTGTAGGAGTTAAATTGCGACCAAATCTAGTAATTTGTATTATTCGCGTCGTAAAATAGTGTTTTTGATTAGTTATTTATTAGTTATGGCCGCCGTAGGATTTGTCAAAGCTTCCACGAACAATTTGCCATCTGTGGATATGTTTATGGTAATGGATTACATAAAAAAGGAGGAATGTTTTAATTCAGCTGAAATCAGAGGTGTAAAAGCAGCCATGTAAGTATATATGTGCAAAATATGCATTCAGTAAAAGACAATGTGACCATTGTTATAAATATATTATAAGAACAGTTCAGAACAAAGCCAAACCTATATCATGCTGGTTGGCGTTTAAGATTATAATTATTGTTGCTAACAATAAAAATTAACACAGCTATTGATAGTAGCTTCTGCTACTAAACGTTCTCTCTTCATAGGCAAAGAACGTGGGAGAACGTTAATCCCAGTTCTTTTCCGAGCTCGTTGGCACTCAAAAATATGTGGAACTACGTCCCGTTTCATTATTATTTATCCACCCATCAGTTTAAAACGTACATAATTTACCATGTTTTCTTCCAACTAAATAAAAAAAAATATTACTTTTGTATAAGATAACATAACATAACCTTACTTTTAACGTACTTTAAAATGGTCTTCACAACAGAAAAATTCACTTTTGGATTTGGGCATATCACGTCTTCGTGCTGAAAACCACAGTTTCTTACGCCCATAATCTCGAGGTACACGAACAAATATTTTGTTTGGTGTACTTACAGATGTGCTTGTACAACAGGGTACAAAACAGCACTTGTTGTAAGGTCCGTACATAGCCATTTATTTACCTTGTAGTCCTTCAGAAACATGAAAAGGCTGTCTTAAACTGCTTTTATGCAAGCTTTTGTTTGTAGCCACGTAAATAATAGCACAGATTACCCCAGGTTAAAGAAATTACAATAGGACTGAAATAGGTTAAAACAATGTTTACACGAGATGTGACGTCAGAGGGCTATAACCTTCAGAAAGCTAGTTTTGGCGCCAAATCCTAGCGTTTGAATTTCAAATCACTTTTTTGCTTGAATGTGTTTGATTTATTTATTTTTAATATTAACCTAAGATTTATAGGCAGATAATCTCTCATTTAGCCAATTTTCAAAAAATGTGAAAATACCCAGTTAAAGGAGTTAAGGAGTTGTCATTTTAAAAACACTTACAATTGTCTTAAGGAAATCATGACGATTCAAAGTCATGTTTTAAAGCTCTTTTTTAAAGAAGTTGACAATTTCTAAGGTCATTATAATTGTAGCGTTCTTAAGGCTATTTTACAGGAGTTGCAATCACTTTGAGAAAAACAGACACTTTATATGCAACTGAAGACTTTTTAAAAGATATTGAAACATTTTTAGTAAAAAAAAGTTGTTGAAACGTTGAAAGTGTGTATGGAGCTTTTGCCAATGTTTGATTTACAATTATATTAAATTATGAGCACACAATTATAATATTTTTTTACGTACACATACACAGATTTAATTACCCATACAATTTCGACTAGTTACACGTATAATTACATAAAGGTTATCCCAATTGAAATAAGTGAAAAATTGATTGCAATGTTAGATTTACATAGTAATTCTAAAAATATTTTCTAGAAACTGAACTTACCACCATCCAATATGTTCCTTAATTTTTGAGCACTTTTTATTACTAAACTCTCGTAAACTCTAAACATCATGTATTTTATGTGGATTAAATAGTAAACTTCGTTATGCCTCAGTCAAACTTACATGCAGGATAGTTAAGGAAAATCATGTATCGTACTTAAAACAACATAACATTTTAGAATTAAATCATGAGATTTTGAAGGTTTTAGTATTGTCTCTGATTTTAGTTAAGTAGTGTCTAAGAAATTTATGAGGTTAAAATTGTCTATTTGAACGGTAACTTGAGAAAATTGAAATAAGTTCTGAAATAAATTTCACCAACATATTTTCCAAAAAATAATACAAACGTATTATTTTAAGAAACTAATTTAACCTAAAATTCATATTAAAACAATCAATTTTATTTATACTCCAGGGACTAGACTTTAGTTAATTTTTAGTTACAAATACATTTAATTACGTATTTTAGAATGTATGGTACCTATTAATTTCTACTAGGAATACATCAGCATAGATGTTCTTTCATCGTTGCAATATCGGTGCTTAGAATGCTGAAGATCAGATATGTATGTATGTGATTAACTGAGCGTGAATGAATGTTTCCTTTTGAAACACTTCTAACCATCTAGCAAAAATTTATGATTCGTGTAGAAATCATAAGGTTGTGAACTCCAACTGGTTTTCTCGTGTTTCGTATAAGAATTCATGTATTCTACATGAAGAAAAAATTAAAAACTCTTATAACACATAAAGTAAATATCATCCTAGCACTTTTTCAAAAGTCTTTACAAACGTTCCTTGCAATTTGAACGTTTAAATACACTACAATTATGACAGAAAGCTGAGAAGAATAGCTAGCGCCAAGATGTCCTGAGCTGATAACTCACAAGACTTTAATTAATCTCGAATTCGGTGTCCTTATAAATAGATGTACCATTAAACTCATTTCCAGCTAATGTCTAGACTCCCATCTCCATCTTTATCTGACATAGGAATCACATTAATCAACGCGAAATTATGACATTTCAGCAGGAAATATTTTTAACAAAAGTCACATGGAACGAAAGGTTATGCTGTAATAGTAAAAAATTCAAAAATGTAAAAAAATATTAAATGTCGCATGACGGGATTCTTCGACGTGGTAACGAAACGAAGGTTAAATCTATAAACATTTTGAGCATCCTCTTGCCTTTGTTTTACACAGAGAGGAGCGACCTTCGCAATCCTAATATACTGGGTGATCAAGAATGACTGTTTGAGTTGGCAATCCTACCTGGAGGATTTTTTTGCCTAAGGGTTGGCAACGCTACAACCAGATATGTTTATTTAACCAAAATTTGACATAACAATCAGCGATATGATTGTAGGTTATGTGAATAAAATTAACGCTTAAAAAATGAAACTCAAAATACAGAACAATGATTTAATTAAACAGCTAAAGATAATGCTCAAAATGCCCCCCATTTTGGTCCAGACATAAATTAACTCTTCTTTTTAGGCTCTCAAAGATATTCACCAGAATATTGGGGGTGATGTTTGCCACTTCCTAAACTATTGCCTCTCGCAGCTCTTCTTCAGTATGCAATATGTTCCTAAAGACATTGTCCTTCAAGAGCCCAAATAACGAAAAATCTAATGGAGTGAGATCTGGTGACCTGCTTGGCCAAATGCCCTGACTAATTACTCTGTCGCCGAAATTCTCTCTTAAATATCCCATAGTAGCACGAGAAGTATGTGCCCTTGCAGAGTCTTGTTGGAAATATCCAATTTAACGCTAATTGGTTTATAAAAGGCCTCAAAAGGTGTTGGATACCCCGCTTCGAAAGTACGCCATTCCAATGAAAATTTCGTGTTGTAACGTGAAAACCATTTTAAATAAATACATTTGAAAAGAATACCAGAAATTTGAATTTTAAATAGCAAATTCAAATTACCAGTTATACCATTTAAAAATGAAATTCAGCATTGCCAACTCAAACAGTCATTCTTGATCACGTTGTATTATGATTGAAAATATGAAAAAAAAATTTTTAGCCCAAGATTTTGTGTGCGTATACTTGAAATTATATTCTCTATTATAGAAGAAATCTTATGTAATTCATATGTGGTAAAAGAAGAGAACAATTTAATTGTAAAATAAATTTAATACGACACAATTCTACTAAAAATAAAATCATGGGGCGCTCGTCTTAATTGTAATTCGTCCATCTTAGTTGTAAATCTAATTGCTCAAGTTTCAAAATGTAGTTGAAAATCCATAACTAATATGTTAAATATTAAAAACGTTCCAAATAAAGTGAGGTTACGTTACGATCAAACGACATAGAACACATTACATTCAAAATGACAGAAATCCTCAAAATCGCCTGATTCATAAATTTTATATTTATTTTATGAGGTCTGTGTCAACAAGTAAACTTAAAGTTAACTTAAATTTGACAATAACTCACTTCAAGTTCAAGTCGAGTTAAGTTGTGTTACGCCTATTATATTTCCTCCCTTTAAATAACATTAATATGATTTTTCGGGGAAACCGCCATTAGCATCTCTAAAGTTATCTATCACAGCGATTAAGTGTTTGCACTACGCACGGTAATGGATTACCATAGAACTACGCATGACAGACCGACAGACATACAAATGAAGTTTATCCAACACATGACAGTTATGGCTGTCATTATTAATATCATTTTAGACAAGTAAACTGTCAAATAACTCACGTTCATATTTAATTGCCCGTGACTACCAAACAAACAACCTACTTTAACTAAAATGTAAAAAAGTTACTGTCAAGTAATTCTGACATTTATAGGGTACCGAGACGTAAGTAGCTTTGAGTTCACCACAAAGCTTATTAACCATTATCTTATAAAAAAACGATTTCTTCCACTTGTTGGATAAAACATTGTATGCCACTCGCGTGTTGTGTATCCTAAGTCAATTGAGAATTTATTTTCAACATAACACAGTAGTACCATAAATAACTATTAGTGAAATCTTATAAAAAGAGCCAATTTCTTTGAAAATCAAGTGTCACCAAAACTGAAAATCGTTAATAGCGTAAAACTTTGTCCGTCTAAAGTTTGACATTTGTTAGGAACATCACATTTTTAGTAAAACACTAAGAGACTATTGAGCTGCCGCATGCATCACTGATTATTAGTTATGGCCTCAAATTAATCCTCTATTAGCCCTTGGCATTTTCGATGCTTTAATGTAGATTTATCGCCTCCTAACGACCGATTCGCTGATTCAAAATTTCGATTTATTGATTTATTGACAATCGCCATGAACGATCAATGGAATTTCTTCAAAACTTTCAAATGACTCCTACAGACCAGAAGAGGAGAGACAAAAGTAGGCCAATAAAATTGTGTAATTACCAATAAGTATCGATATCAAAACGCACTTAACTCTAATCGTAAAAAAATATGATATTTTCCTACTGTTGGATAAACTGTTGAGTGGTCATTAGGCTCGTTCCAAAGTAATGCATTCGACATAATAACCTGGAAACGTAATGTCACCTAATTTAAATTTAGGTAAAAGCGAAGTGTTGTGTTATGAGTAATTACACACATGAACATAAGTAGGCCAAACAATTAATTAGTCTGATAGATTTTACATTAAGTAGATCTATACATACATACATACGTCTAACGGTTATTGATTCCTAATTTCTGTAAATGATACTTGCACACTTCGTAGGAATGTTAGGAATTTTAGTTTTACGTAATGTGATTACCATATCCATAAAAAATTACATAATTACGCGCATATTTAATGAGATTTGCACGCCTATACATTGAAATGAGTTATTGATACTTGCCCGAACAAAAATAACAGAAACTTGAACGTTGCAGTTATATTGTTACTAAATGTAAGTGTAGTTCATAGGATAATAATTTAAAACTGCTTGTTGAAACTGATTATTTAGATGCAACCTGATCACCCTGAATTAATTTGGGAAACGCTCTATCATCTTCTAATGATGTGTAGTTGATATGTAATTATCCTCTTAAATCTCCACAATTATTTTTGATTAGTTCCACTTTTAAAAGAATAAACAGATCGGTGATTAGTTTTTTTTAATTCCTACTAATTGATGGAGCGTCTTTTTGAATTTAATGGGCTATAAAATAGACGCTGGGTGGACATTCAAAAAGCTCCTGGATTATCTAAGAATATATAGCGATTTAATGTGAATTTTTGTCATAAAACATTCCGCTGAAAATTTCCATGAAAAATATTTTAACGTCGATATAATTTAACACCTTCATTTTTATATAAAATTTCTATGAATAATTAAAACTCGATGTCTTCACTAATTGTCGGGTAACGTTGATAAACCATTTTTCCAGATTTTAATTAACTGTCATTTTTTTACAGTCCAATATTCACATTATTTTTGTGAAAATATTTATGTAAAAATATAAATAATATTTATTTCATCAATTCCTCAGATTGTGCAAATGTTTTTTATGTATAGTTAGATCATATCTGCCACTACCATAATTGGCATTTTTCTAAAATCAAATTTTTAATCACCCATTGTCTCCTAATTGATCTTATATAAATGTAGCTGTTGGGAAATGGAAAGCAAAGCACCACAGCAATACTCCCTTAATTATTCATTAATTATTATTAATGCACAAAGTTTTTCCATTGCACTGAGGTTAATTTTAGTATCATATAAATATATATCAAACTTTTGCTATCCTGAAAAATTCCCATTTCAGGAGATAGAGAACGACTTTCTGAAAGGAATAGTTAAATGGAATTTCCCGAGAATCGTCTAGTTTTAATTGGGTGGAGTATTATTAAAGTATCCCTATAAATGGAACCTTTCCATTACTGAAAATTTCAATTTTATGAGAACAGTTTAATGGAATTTTCCGTAAAATGTATAAACCGAGAGTTGCTTAATGAATAAGGTGGCATACTTCTGAAATACATATTACCAAAAATTAGACATTTTGCGATCCTGAAAATTTCGAGTATTCAATTTAATTTAATTACAAGTTTGCGTACGGAAATGTCACCAGAGCTAACCTTCTCGGATCCTGAAAATTCTGATTTCAAGCGAATGTGGATGTCAAGCGAATGTCTGAAAGAAAATTGGACGAAATTTTCCGAAAAACGTATAATTTGAGGGATATTTCAAGGATAATTTGATAAATACTCAAATATTCCAAAAACTGAAATTTTCCCTATCCTGAAAATTTCAATTTCAGGCGATGGAAAATGATGTTCAAAAGACAATATTTAAATGAAATTTTCCTGGAACGTATAGTTCAGTGGCTATTTAAAAGAAAAGCTTTTCCCATAAAAAGGAAACATTAGGTTTTATTTTTTTTTAATAACTTGGTTAGTCTAGTGAAACTCACTAGAGTCCTTTGTTGAAATGTTCTTACGAAGTTTAGTGAGTTTAAGTTCTTCTAATGAAGGAGTTTCAAGTTGTCAGTATCTTTTCATATTAAAGCACAGATTTTGGCAAAAGTCACTACAATTGTTTATTGAGGTGCCCTGAGAGGACACTTCAAGGGGAAAAGAAGAGAAGTTTCAATACTTTTAGTGAAGCAGTTTTGAAGTTCTTGGTGTCTATTTAACAACCTGTCATAGTTGTTGGATGAAGTGCCAATTTGCAATGATTTTAAAAGCTAGTTTTGTCTCCTTTTGTGAGGGAGTATATTAAATAACCTGACAATGATTGGACGAAGTTGCAAATTCCACTTAATTAAAAAATTTATAAAATAAACGAATTCAGTGAACGGAGTTTTGATATTTTATGGACACAATTCAGAGAATATAGCAGAAATTTGCCACGATTTCTAGTTTCAAAAATTCATAATTTAAATATTAAAACTCAAATTTGGGTGAAACTCACTAAAATTGTATGAGGAGTTTAGTAAGTTTTGACTCCTTTAGTGAGATTGTTTTGAAGTTGTCCATGTGTTGTGTTCCATTTGCATTGCCACTTATATTGATGGTAGGTGATTATCTCCTCTAAGGATTCAATTTATTTTTGACTCACCTTGTATAAACGCTTAATTCAACCTTAACAAATTTTAGATCTATGTGTAATCTACTACTTTTATCTTCTAACTATTAATAAGGGAATTAAACACACTTGATGAATCAGTTCGTTAATAAATCGATTATCTAGAGCAGATATGTACATATGTGTTAAATCGTAATTAACTGCATTGAATTTTCAACGTAATATTAGTCGAAGAACGTAACCTTCTAATTAATCAAGATAACATCGAAGGAGAAAACGTTATAAAATACAAGTGAAATGATTCACTTGCAGTACCTTTCCCTACTTAAATATTACTCTTACCTCACTCGCAGCAAAGATGGAAAATCAAGGTTGTAGTCCTTTCAGGAATTACATACCCCACGTTGTAGAAGGAAAAAAATTAATTTCCCAACAAGAGAGCATTTATATCCGGCTCTAACTCGGTAAAATTAAACGTGTATCATTCATACTAATAAAATATGACAAATTACACTTAGGTATGTCATTAATTGCTTGACACTAACACTTTTACTATGTGACAAAGGTTAAAAAACAAACAATTAAGTATTTCTTGAAAAACCTGTACGCACGGGATTGACTCGAAAAAGATTATATTATGGTAATAATGTTTAACAAATAAAATGTATTACGTCAAATTTGGATATATACTTAAATAACTTGTGAAATCTCAAAACAAGATGTTCCTCTTACTACCTTAGAAATTTCAAGCGGATCCAATTTTCCTACCCATTTTAACGATTACGTTAATACTGGGTCGATAATAATGATTAATTCTCGTTATAATACGTTGTTCCTCAAGCACCTGTAGCACTAATTTTCCTATACTCATGTGCACAACGTGAAGAACCAGGTCGCCGTAACCGTGATTTATAAATAATGATCCCCGAGATAATTGGTCACCTGACAACCGTGCACGTTTTTTTCAGGAAATCGTCTTTGGTGTCAACAAAAGTGAAACGAACTTCAAATCCGTGACTGAGGTGTCAATGTTTCCTCCCGTTAAGGTGAAGGACGGCGAATTCGGTTTCTTATGCTCGGAGATAAGGAGGAATTCTTTTTATAAATTAAATTAAATCGAGCGAAGATCGAATTCGCGTTTTGTGATTTATGTCGTCCATTAACGACGATTTAAATTATTCATAGAACTGCTGTTACCTCAGTCACATTATCGCCAAAGAAACAATTAAATAATTGAGTCCGGCATTTTTCTCTTTCTCATACGAGCTTGTTAATGTAATAGTTATGTTAAAATTCAAAAAGGTGGAAATGATAAATTAGGTCGAAATTTAAGAATTCCAATGACATTTTAAAAAAATGGTTAAAAGATTTAATTTCCCACAAATTTATTCTGATTTATGTTAAAGTGAGTTCAATACCTTTAAACCTTTCAGGTATTAACAGACTGGAATGTCCAAGAAATATTACATCTCCGACATATCCACCATAGCGACAGACCATTAATATAACTAGACCCGTTTGTTTACAAAATAATATATTGCCAAGATCTTAGGACATTCTAAGCGTTTTTGTGCGCTGTTGCATGAATGCAGATGACGAATTCTTTGCTTACGATTTGCGTATACATCCAGCCTACTTCGCCTGTGGTTGGTCAGTTGTACGTAACTCTAAAATAATATAGACTTTTGTTATGAGTGGCAACATCGCGTCCTAGTCTTTCACGTGATAGAATTCATTGTGTACGCGGTTTGTGTGTGTATTTTGATAAAAATAGAAAACATTTAACAATGGTTAATAGGTGCACGATATGCAACGTTTATAGCGATGCAGGGAAAGCCTCGGGATTGTCTTTTCATAGGTAAATAGAGAGATTTATTAATGACATTTTTTGAGGTTATGTATCATCTCAGTGGCGTTCTACCAGTGTTATTATTTTAGGTGTCCAGTAGATCCAATTAAAAGAAATATTTGAATTTCTGTTTTGGGACTTAGCGAAAATTATAACATAACAAAATCGTCCTATATTTGCTCAAAACATTTCAACAAAGATGATTTTATGTCTAAAATAGGTGCAACCGACAATGCTAGATATTTAAAGAGAGATGCTGTTCCATTACCGATGCATCAAGTTTTTGCACCTAAAAGTACTACGAGGTAATTAATTTCTACCCTGTAACTGTGTTTAATAGAAATATCAAATTTATGAATTTGTCGAAATTGGAAGCGTGACATTTTTTTTTTATTTAAATTTCAGTCCTTTTAATGTAAATTTCAACAAAAACATTATACTGGTTACTGGTGAGAAACAATTATTTCTTAAGATATGAGAAAAATAGTAATTTTATTAACCATTATTAACCATTTTATTAAACACTAAACAATTTTGAAGAGTTATATCTCAGAAGCTAAAGAGCAAAATAACAACTTATTATGTATAAAAAGAAGCGTCTTTCCGAGCACTTTCCGGCTATGTTTTCAGAATTTCATTTAACAAAAAATTCGCCGAGATAATCTATTTGTTTATAAGCAAAAAAAAAAACGACACCAACTTTAAACTATGACTGTAACCATTCTAATAAATATTTTTTAATTCTGACAAAAGTACATGAAAGCTTGTTCTCTCTTATATATGACCGCTAGTTTTATTAAAATCGAATAGTGGAAAAAAAATTACGATTTTGAAAATTTTCAATATTTTTCGATTTTTCTGGATTGCAAAATTATTGTGCAAAATCTAATAAACCGATCGAAACGAAATTTACGGGATTCTTTTATTATAACTTCAAGATTTTGTACCTGTGATATGGAAGTCCTAGCTACATTTTAAAGTGCCTAAAATGATAATTTAAAAAAAACGCTTTTTTGGGCCGATTTTTTGTTGTTTATTACTATTTGGCAAAACCGCTAAAAAATTTTTGAATTTATAACCTACGCCATTTTATGTAAAAAGCGATTCTGTAACTTTTTCCTCTCTTCAACTATCCTCTAAATTCAATACTTAAAAAGTTAGAAGCAAAACAAGTCGGGGAAAACGCGTTTTTTAATTTCTTTTTAAATTGTTGCATTTTTAACAATGTTCCCGACCTCTGCGCTTGGAGGATAAGTCAATCCTTATTCTAGACATTATTCCCGAGGTATTCATTTAAAAACATTGCGGTTACCTCTTATGTCAATCTAAAGCAAATTTCTGACAGATGGGTCTTGGACTATACTTCTGGAATGCATTATTACTGTCATGATGATTTTGATAATCTATGTCCTTCTATACTTCATTTGTCTCTTATTTCACACCTTTGTTACCTAGCATGTAAGCTTCATTGCCCGTTGATCTAAATAAATAAATAAATTATTTTCTTAATTTTGTTTCCTTTTTACACCTTATTATTGATACGCCTATGGATAGCTACTTTGTACGCTGTCAAAATTCGTCAACGGCGGCCATATTTCCTTCCCCCATTACAGCGCGCCTACCGGCTATGTTGGCATGTAAACAAACATCAGTTTCTAATGGGAACACCGGGTCTAGTTATATTAATGGTCTGTGACCATAGCTAATGGTTTTTAATGTTCTTTGCTATGTTTTTTGGCCTTAAAGGCCATGTCCACTAGACGGTATGATATTCTGGAAATTTTTGGTTTTTCTAAGGTTTCTAGGTACCCTTTTCCAATTTCTAAAACCCAAGGAGATTCGCTAGGAATTTTGGAAACGATAAATTGTTAGATAATAATAAATCACCTTATAGTCATATTAGGCAGCCTTAGAGGAAACCTGAGATCCTCTACTTTAAACCTGAAAGTATACATTTCACAAACACTTAGGTTGACTTAGAGATACTCACTTGTGTGTTATTGTAATGGGTTTACTTACCCATTTTGATCAGGCCAGAATAGACTTCACCAATTTCATGAATTGAAATTGCCAGGTACACCCTGGGAAACCTGGCAGAAATTTCGGAAACTGATTGTCAACAAACCTGTAAGGCTTCCAAGCAACCTTAGACGGTGCTAGGAACTTGTGAACCTCTACTTTATACTTGAAAATTTTCATCTTTGTGAAACAGGTTTAGAACAAATTTCCATCAGAAAGCAGTTCATTTGGGAAATCTTCGACTTCTAGTTAGCTTACAATATTTGTAGGTTTCTGCAATTTTCAGAATCTAAAACATGAAAAAGAGATTTGCCAGGAATATCGGACACTTTGGTTCATTGCGTATTTTTTTAATAAACCTGCAAGGCTTCTGGGTAGCCTTAGACGATGATAGAAACCTGCAAATCTCTACCTTAAACCTGGAGGGTCTCAACTGCACCTATAAATAGGTTCTAGAGCCAACAGAAATAAAGTTGGAGGATGTTCGATTTCAACTAATTCTTCAAAATTCTTACACAGCCTTTTCAAGCGATTTGCAAAATTCAGAAATTACTACAATATGTAACAATTAGTACAATACAACTTAGAATCATTCAAAGCAACCTGAGATAATTTCCAGTAAACCTGAGTTAACTTATATTATAAACTATTCTTTAAACTTTATTCCACAGTGTTTATTTGACCTTAAGCCTCCATTTTTTGGATAAATTCAGGTAAACGTAACATTAGTCTCTAGTGTTTACAAACCTCTTACGTCACATCGACTGAAAAGCGTTCATAATCACGTGATGAAATTTTAAATTTTTGGGGAGCCGACTAAAAAGATCTTTTAAGTATTAAGTATTCAATAGACACGTTTTATCTTTATCATAAGTTTCAACGGTGACTACAAGTGACCCATTCTAAGTTCATAAGTGTATTTTTGACGAAAATACTATTTGCTTATATGGCAGCTTAAATTAATTAGATAATTTCTTTCTTAATCGATTTAATAAAAATCAAATATTAGATTCCTAATTTCATAAGAGTATTTTTCATGAAAATACTATTTACATATTTCAGAATAATTTCTTAATTAATTTAGTTTGTACAAAGTCTACAAGTGACCCATTCTAAGTTCATAAGCATATTTGACGAAAATACTATTTGCCTATAACAGCTTAAACTAATTAGTTAATTTCATTCTCAATCGAATTAATAAACATCAAATATTAGATTCATAATTACATTATTTTTCATGGAAATACTATTTACATATTCCAGCATAATTTCTTAATTAATTTAGTTTGTAAATCGATTTAATTAATTTAATAAACTATTAGAATCATGAGTTAAAATGAGCATTTTTGACGAGAATACTATACACATATTCCAACAAAATTTGTTTAACTAATTCGTCTGTTAATCGATTTAACTAATTTAATTAACCCAATATATTAGAATCATGAGTTCATAAGAGTAAAAATATTATTTAATTATTCCAACATAATTCAATAAAATTAATTTCGTTTATTAATCGATGTAATTAATCTCTAATAAACAGAAAATATTAGATTCATAATTTCATAAGTGTATTTTTACTTAAAATAATATTTACATATCCCAGCATAATTTCTTAACTAACTTAGTTTGTAAATCGATTTAATTAATTTAATAAATACAAACTATTAGAATCATGAGTTAAAATGAGCATTTTTGACGAAAATACTATGCATATATTCCAAAACAATTTGATTAATTAGTTCGTCTGTTAACCGATTTAAATAATTTAATTAACCCAATATATTAAAATCATGAGTTCATAAGAGTGAAAATATTATTTAATTATCCCAACTTAATTTAAGAAAATTAATTTCGTTTCTTAATCGATGTAATTAATCTCTAATAAACAGAAAATATTAGACTGAAATTATTTGAACTAACAGAACGTTTCATTTGAATACTAATTAAACAAACGTTATTCTAACATATTCAGTTTACGTATGTCTTTCCTCGAGAATTGCTCTGCCTTACTGAAAATGCCATAAATTTTATTTAGACCATGTCGTAATTTCATGTTAATTAAACTTTGCGAGTAGTACAAATTTTATATGTAAATCTACATACATTTACATTTGGTGTCAATGTAATTGTCTTATGTCGGGTGTAGTTTTCCTAATGAAATTTATCGAAGTGATGTATAATTTAAATGTTCAGGATTTAACATTATGTGTGAATTAACGAAGGTACTTGAATGGAAAATTACTCGACTTACTTAAGTTAAATAGCATGAGTTGGTACAGCTTTGAGGTTAAGTCAATATTATGCTATGCAATTGTTTAGATTGTGAAAATATCCACTAAAAAAATATTCCAAAAATTTTACATTTAAGTGTCTCTTAATAAAGAGCGTAATTTTATTTAATGCCATCAGTAGCATATCCGGCATTATTTACCTGACTCATTTACTTTCTGTTGCATCGTGATGGGAATCTCGATGTGATCTTGACATAAACACTTAAAATTACTCAATGAACTCTGAATGACTCTAGTAAGTCATTCCACATCTCATGAATTTTACTACCTTAAAGAAATACACTAAAACGGTATGTCTTTTATATGACATGGTAATATACAACAAACATTTCGTCCATTTTAAATGCATAAAGTTCGGACCACTGAGATAGCTCGAGTGCATCATCCCAAACGGCAGTTAATGACGTGCTTATCAACGTTCAGACTGAAATATTTTCAGCTATCTCAAGTGACTTCTCATGGAAAACTAGGTAAGTCCCTACGCAAACATTTTGCAATCCACAGAGGAAAAGAAACGCTGACCGAGATCCAGCATCTCAGACGATGTTGTTTAATCAGAAGAAAGTAAGAAGGTACACATGCATAATTATCGAAGATTTTTAACACTTCCACTTTCGTCGGTTGTTTTGTAAGTAACCTCGATTAGTACGTATGTGTTCACTTTCTACGGGGAATGCGAAAGCATTTCTTCCAATCAGAGGACATTCCTATCATTTGCGTCGATTCTAGTTACTGGCGTAATAAAGCGTAATAAGGTCATTGCCGCTTCCTTCGTTCTTGTCCCATCTAAAACCGTCTGGATACAAATTAGTTATTTTACGTAACTTTACAGAGCGATTTGTGTGAAAAAATTTTCATGCAAATTTATGCATTGTGTGTAAAAGTAGGTTGTCCGTATTGTGAGCGTTGAAATTGGTAATAAATCTATATTCGCCACGAACCTAGGCTGCATATGGCGGAAGACAGTCGTTTTTATTTCATAGATTTTAGTTTAACCTAGTTACTGTAGAGGTAATTTCAGAGGGCTGGAGAATTCGCCATTTTCTCTACCCCAAATCCTCTTCTAAGTATATGGTGAAGCTTTCTGGACCAAATTTTATAATGTTACGAGTGTGCAGTTAGTCACGTTCACAGTTTCAAGGGGATGAAAACAAATCGCACTAAAATTTTAATGTATTTTATATATATTCAACACAAATTATACTTACCGTTATTAGTTAATTAGGTGAATGCTAACCAATTAATACTGTCTGTTAAATGTTCTTCTCTAATGCCGAGGGTGGTGGAAATGGGGGTGAAATATAAACAGTCAAGATTTTTATTACAATTTGTAACACCCTAATCATCCCTTGAATATTCCTAAAAATATCACTTTATCATCTACCACACATGTCCATCAGGGGGATGTTAATAGAGGTAGAATTAATGTTGATCTATCTTGATTTTTATCAAATTTTGTATCATTCTAATTTTCCTTTTAAAAATTTCTAAACAAATTATTTAATCTTTTTCTTTTCATTATTTATTTTTGTCGTTCATAGGGGTAGAAATACTCTACATTATTTATTACAGTTCATAACACTCATATTTTCTTTTTGAAAATTCATAAATCAATCACTTCTGCACGGCCATCAGGGGGATGTTAATAGGGGTGGAAATGAGGTTAATCGCTTTATTTTTTTAAATTTGTGAAAGCTTAATTCGCCTTTTAAAAATTTCTAAATCTCATCACGTGGCATATGGAAAAAAATCCCAAGGCAGTCAGAAAAGTGTAAGTAGGGTAATTGGGAATTTAAAAAAAAAATAGATGGGTAGGTACAAAATATATTATTTAACCTAGAGCGTCTATATGTCATCTTTACTCCCACCCCTATTTAACACCCCCTGATGGCGTTGTGGGGATTTTTTCAAGTGAAATATGGTGAAATGATATGATTAGAATTTTTTTAAATAATTATGATGTTACAAATCGTAATAAAAAATCTAAATTGTTCTCATTTCACCCCTATTTTCACCACCCTCGGAGGTAGAGAAGAATAATTCTTCGACAGTAATAATTGATTACCAACCCTAATCTACTGATGACAGTATGACAATATCTCACAATAATGTGGGTTCTTGAACAATTGACCCCCTTTCACTAATCACGTATATTTTTTGGCCACTTAACAGCATAATTTTACAAAAATACGGATTACCCAAACAATGGAAAGTGGTGCATTGCAATGCAGTAGAGGCTCTCCTTGACGTAATCCAGCGAAACGTCATATGCATTTATAGCATCCGTTTACTGATGTTACTTAACGTAATGAAACTAAGGCAACTAATCAATATTTATAGTGCTTGATTAAACATTGTACTCTTCGCGTATAATAGCCTCATTTTGAAATGTAATCCTGCTTGATTCGATATCAGTTACAAAATCGATAATACATATTTGTCTAAGAATCATAAAAAGAATTCACACCTTTCAATCGGCGGTAATTTTAAATGGGCACGTAATTAATCTTAAATGTTAAATTTTGAACTTTAAATTTTTTTTTTGTGTGTGCAATTATAAAAAGTAAATAGCTCTGAATTAATTCAAGGGATCGTTAATTTATGCGACGTTTCTCAAAAATGATCTACATGCCTGTAAACAGATAATCTATTTTTCATTCTGTCACTGGTGATTTAATGATTAATTTACAATTTATAGCTCAGTAGTTGCCACGTTTCGCACCACATAATTTTAATAAACCCGTTAATTGCCTCATTATTAAATTTGGAATAAGTTTCGATTTCAAGGTCGTAAAGATTTTCCACGTAAATCATTCCCGCCGTTGACGTTACGCCAGAATTTGACGATTTAACAGTAAATCTGAAGCAACGGTATGGAGGTCGACGCATCCATTAATAAATCATAAATGCCTATAAATATCGACTTTCTCTTGATATTTTAATACACATTGTCGCTTCCTAATGCCTTTCAAATCTCTCAATGTAAAGTTCAGGGTTGAAATGCAGTTCAAGTGCAACACCACGAAATAAAATTTATTACAAATGAAAGTTTAAGAAATTAATTAAATGTTCTTATTTTTCAATTGTATTGAATGTCTTACTTTTGCAATACTACTATCGATATTAAATTTAACATAATAATATTAATTATTACAATAGTAATAAGTACAATGTAATAATAATATTTCTTTCATTACTAATTATTTCTTAATTTTATTATTTATTAATTATTCATTATTTCATTATAAATAACTATTTAGCAATAAGTGAACGCAACGGATTTTTAAACAAAGTTTTCGATTTACCTTCGCAGTCTTCCGTTCGAAAGTATATTAGAATGTAACAGTTCTTTTGGATTCAAAACGCTTATTACCCATCTGTAGGTATAATGGAAGAGGTGTTATTATTTATTATATTTGTTTATAACGCTGAATCGATTTCACTTTCAAGGGAGAGGACGCCGACATATTCTTAATTAATACCGGCGTGTACTTAATGTTTCTTCGAAATTTGAGGTTAATGTCTAAAAATATATATGTTAGATTTTATTAAAAAGATTTAGTGAAAGCTACGTCGAGGTAAAAGTTCGATCATATTGCTTTTAGATACTCTAGCATTTGACTGGAATTTGGGAGAAATGTGTTTTAAGTTAAATGCGGTTGTTTCCACTATTGTGCCAAGGGAAAATTATTACCTAAGTACCATAATAATATTAATACTAATAATAATAATAATAGCAATAATAATAATAATAATAATAGCTGCTTAGTTGAAATGGACGATAGTAAACTGCACCGAAACCCATTACCGACTTATCGGATTACGATAAGAAAGGGATGGTGCACGGACCATAAACAGGTAGCAAAGGAATCCGATCGGATAAATGTCTATTAAAACCTTATATAAATGTAGTAGCAACTAGAGCAAACAAAAATTTTAATAAAAAAAATATGTTCAGAAAAATCGGGTTTTTGCACCCTTTAAAACGATACCTCATTCGATAGAGTTCAGACTTAATTCTATACTAAATAAATCAGGTTTAATATTTACTGTAAATCGCATCTAAAATGTACTATATTAATTAAGTTAGTAGATGAAATTTGCAAAATATATACCTTTCGAAATCGTCTTTATGAGCTCTTCCATTTAATACCACACTCGATATAGTAGAAATAAATACTGGATGTTGTATAAGAATGCTTTCGTTATAAAATAGATTTCAATATACATTTATCCGATCGGATTCCTTTGCTACCTGTTTATGGTCCGTGCACCATCCCTTTCTTATTGTAATCCGATAAGCCGGTAATGGGTTTCGGTGCAGTTTACACCCGAGCGTTGAAATACCAATTATTTTTCTTAGTGTGTCTAGATAATTAACTCCTGTTAATCTTAGATTTGGAAAAAAATGTTTAAGACCCAGGCTTATGAGTAAACTATTTGGTTAATAGTCCTATTCTTGAGAAACATCTCAGTTATGTTAGAAAGCAGATTAAAGGATTAGTTGAGCTTAGCTGAAATCTCGGTTTTTGGAATGTTTCTGGATAACTAATTTCACATAGTCTGATTTTTTGGGAAAGAAATGTTAAAACGGAGCTTATGAATAAGTTGCTTGAGTAAAAGTTTGGTTTATGGAAAATATCAGAATTTTTAAAGAAGCCAGTTTAACGAATCAGTCACTTGCTTTAAATGTTAGTTTTTGAAATGTTCCTAAATAATTACTTAACTTCAGTTTCTCTGATTTTTGGGGGGAAATTGGTGTATTTGGAAAAAGTTACTTCGTTAGAATTCTGTTTTTGAAAATATCTCACCGTTGTTAACTTTCTTATATATATAGGGGTTAATTTAAGCAACAAACCGAAAAACGACAAGTACCTATAAAGTACTCCTCAAAGTAGATTTAGCCAAAAACGTTACAAAACTTTTTTATATATTATATCTAATGTAGAATAGGTACTCAAAATTCTTGGAGCAAATTTCGGGAAAAATTCAAAAAATTGAAGAATGATACAAAGTGCCTTTCACAGAAGATTTTGCAAAAACCTATAGAAAAGTTTATTTATAGTCATTCAATGGTAGAATATATATTCTAAATTTAAAATCAATTCTTGTAGCAAATTTTGAGAAAAATTCAAAAACCGAAAAACCACAAGTGTAAAGTGCTCTTCACAGAAGATTTAGCCGAAAACGTTGCAAATCTTTTTATATATATTTAATTGCATAATAAATTTTCAAAGTTTAAAAAGAATTCTTGGAACGAATTCCGAGAATAATACAAAAAAACCAAAAATCGACAAGTATAAAGTAACCTTCACAGAAGATTTAGCCAAAAACGTTAGAAAACTATTTTATACATATTCAATACTAGAATAAATATTCAAAGTTTAAAAAAAAAACCCCATGGCATGCCAGGCTGAAAGGTAGATTTATGGGTAGGATATATAGTAATATAACACACGAAGTGTCAAAAAAATGCATACGAGGTGTGAAAAAATACAAACGACAAAATTTTAAAATATTTGCAAATAACTTTTTCTCTGTACATTTCTCAAAGATATGTTTTATACAAAAGTTGTTCGTCTCTATAATGGCAACAAAAAATTTAAGTAACATTTTTCTCTCAGACGCGAAATAAAAGTTTTTTTATTTTTATATTTTGACAAAAATAACTTTATTTTTGTACGTTTCTCGACAGATTGTTTTATATAAAAGTTGTTCACCTCTATAAGAGCAATAAAACACCTTAGTAATATATTTCTCTCAGACGCGAAATAAAAGTTTTTCTTATTTTTTTTTATTTTTGAAAAAAATAACTTTTTCTGTACATTTTTCGAAAAAATGTTTTATACAAAAGTCGTTCGCCTCTATAAGAGCAACAAAAAACCCAAGTAACATTTTTCTCTCAAATGCGAAATAAAAGTTTTTTGATTTTTTTTTGAAAATAACAAGCCGCCATTTTGAAACCGCTAGACCGATTTGGCCCATTAACGAACTCGACCGAGATTTTCGGCCAACTGATTTTTGTACCAAATTTCGTTGAGATTCTTTAAAAAATGCGACCTGTAGCCTGCCGACAAATTTCGTTATATCCGATATATATATATATATATATATATATATATATATATATATATATATATAGTATATATATATATATATATATAAATTTTTGGGAAATGATTAGGTATGATCTCTAGATACCAAAAAACTGAAAACCGCATTTTAATTCCTATTTTTTCGACTTCGTTAACGAATGCAATACTAGATATAAATCTACCAAAATCCGTGGAGTGGATTTCGAAAAAAATTGAAAAACCCGAAAATTGACAAGTATAAAGTGCCCTTCACAGAAGATTTAGCCAAAATCGTTAGAAAACTTTTTTATACATATTTAATAGTACAATAAATGTTCAAAGTTTCAAAATAATTCTTGCAGCGAATTTCAAGAAAAATTCAAAAAAACCTAAAAATAACAATAGTAAACTACCCTTTTATCCAGGCCGATTTCAATGAAAAGCTTATTTTCACGTCCTGGCATGGTACAAAGTCTAAATACAAAGTTTTGTATTACATACACACATACACACATACATACAGACGGTTTTCCAAAAACATGTTTTTTGGGCTCAGGGGACCTCAAAACGTTCAGAAATGCTAATAATTCAATTTCATCATATGAGAAAGTAAAAAACAGATTCGTGAATCAGTTGCTTAATTAAATTCCAAGTGTTTACACATTTGACTTTGTTATAATGACAGATTCATGAATTAGCTACTTAGTTAAAATCCCAGTTTTTTGAATGTGTCTGGATACTTGACTTCAGTTAGTCAGATCTTTAGGAAAGAAGATGGTGTTAAATACGAGTATATGGATAATTTACTGGGTTAAAGTTCCGTTTTTGTGAGACACATGAATTTTGTAATATACTACCAGTTTCATGAATCAGTCGTTTAGATAAAATATTGATTTTTGGAATATTTCTGGATATTTCAATTTAGTTAATATCAGTTTTGGGAAAAAGTTTGAAATCGGTGTTAACACAGATCTGTAAATGAGTGAGTTATAATCTAAGTTACTCCATAGATACTCATTCTAATACATTAGGTACTAAAGGGTGATTATTGGATGAGTTTTTTGATTTGCAGTTGTTTGAATTTTTGGAAAATTGACTTGACCTTTTCGAAAATCGATGAATTTGATTTTAGTACTTAATTAGTTATTTAGTTACAAATTTTATTTTGGAACGAGTATATTTTTGGGTTAAACTTGGAACATACTTCATAACAAAACTGTCACTATTGAATAATTAATTGGATTTCTCAACACTCAAAATTGGTCCAACGTGTTATTTTGCTGCAAGTTGCAAGATGAATGTATTAAACATGTATGAATCCAATCTATTAAGATGGTTTTGTCTAAATTTTTGGCGGAACCAAATTTTTCAAAATATTTTGAGATTTTTAAGTTTTGTAGGTGGTCGAATTGGGCCGAAAAAATTAAAATCTCATTTTTTAAGCACTGTGCTATATGCATGTATTCTATTTGGACATACGAGGATGCTAAGTTCCTTCACATTTTTATCCTAAATATACCTGCAATATGCGCAGAGACATTTAGCGCATTTGATTCTTATCTGTTAATTAAATAAACCATTAATGTAATAACATAGGATCGCAATCAGTAATTTGCATAATTACTAAATGAAGGTAATGTTTAAAAATTGAAACCAATTACATCCCGTTTGTTCATATATTGCTATGCATGCGAGTACGCATCTAACTGAATTTTAAATGTTAATTGGATTTTAATGATAGGTGTAAACAGAAGGAATCGCTAAAAAATTCGGAAATTATGAGGAGATTCCCAACGCGTTTGCCATTGACACAAATACTTACCATGTTTCCATTGTCGTTGTGTACTTTCCGTATTAATTTAATAACCCGGATTTGGTGACAACTCTTTGTCGCACGAAACATTAAAAATTTATTATGGTACATAATTATCTCCAGGTAGAAATTCTAACCTATTTCAGTAGACCGGTCGCGGAACGTAGGAACGGCTCCCGTTTGCCAATAATTTAATAAATATGGAATTTACATAGTTTTTGTGCCACAAGAACCAGTTACTCGGAGCTGTATTTAACGAAAATTGTTGCAGAATTAGGATGTCTTAAAACGCGGCCATGAAAATCGAGATATAAATCTGGGAGGCAAGACTAATGATGATATCCGGTTTCGCGTTACCGCGAATTCTGTAAAAGAGGAACGTACGAATGATTATTAAGTTACGAAGTTGAAATTCAGCCAAAGCCCAAAAGTCTCAGCCGTTTTTAAATTAGGTGAAAACATGTGTTACCATATGAGCATGTTACATAGGTAACATGCTCACGCGTAATAATTCTTTCTGACATTTTTCTGGAATACATTTTCCACCTAATTTTAAGTAAGGCATTGCTTTTACTTTCTCGTATGGGGTACCATGTAAGAGAAAGTATTGGAATCGTGCTGATTTTTGAAATCGGAGATATTGGTTTTTCTGAACGTTTTGAGGTCCTGTGAGTTAGAAAACATGTTTTTGGAAACATGTCTGTATGTGTGTGTATATGTGGTCAAAAACTGTAAATGGTGAAAAGCTGAAATTTTGAAATTATGCGGGGTCCTCTGAAAACTCAATACAACATAAATTTCATCAGAATCAGTTAAGGGCAAAGGGCACTTTACTTTTGTCATTTTTAGGTTTTTTTGGATTACCTCAAAAACTGGTACAAAGGTTGGTTTCTTTAAACTTTACATATTCACAATATTTATTATTTATATACATAATTGTATATTCACTTTACTACTCTATTCTAATTGACTGCCGTTATCGTTATCTTGACTGATATTCTGGGAAGGGCCCTTTACTCTTATGAATTTTCAGTTTTCCTCAATTTTCTCTAAAACGGCTAAACCGATTCTTACTAACTTTGAGATTTTAACTGAAATAACTAAGAGCTACAACTTTTATTTGGAACATTTTTTTCTAAAACCTCTCTAAAGGGCACTCTACACTTGAACATTTTCAGTTTCTCAATTTTTTTCTTAAAATGGTTTAAAAAGTTTTCACTAAATTTTATATTTGAATTAACATATTAAATGTACACAATTTTTATTTCAAATATTTTTTCCTAAAACTGGGCACTTTACTTTTAAGTTATTTTGTTGTACAATTTTCTTTCAAACTGTTTTGGTCATTTATACCAAATTTCATAACTTAAGTTAGCTTTGTAATGCCTATCTTTTATTTGAAACATTTTAACTGAAATTGCCCTAAAGGGCACTTCCTTAAGTGCATCGGTTTGTAGAATAATTGTTCAGAAATTAATGTTGAGAGTTGTATTGTACTATTATTGAAGTGATGTCCAATAAATTAACACAA
This sequence comes from Cryptocephalus moraei, assembly GCA_946251905.1. Lineage (NCBI taxonomy): Eukaryota > Metazoa > Arthropoda > Insecta > Coleoptera > Chrysomelidae > Cryptocephalus > Cryptocephalus moraei. The sequence continues at coordinate 12,180,713 of OX276455.1, forward strand.
ATTTTAAAGGGGATGGAATGGTTCACAAAGGGCAGAAAGATATAATAAATATGTGTCGGAAAACACTTAGATTTTGAGATACAGGGCGTCTAACTTTCAAGAAAAATAGTAATTTATTATTATCTCTCAATGTAATTTCAACAGACAAGCAAAATTGAAGTCAGTTATAAACTTGGTACGACGGTTACAATTGTGGTACCGAAAATGAACCTGTTATAACGAAAAAGGGATTTTCAGGTAAAAATTGAGGGTAAAAATTCTTCTTCTTTCACAGTCTCATCTCGTCCACTGCTGGACATAGGCCTCTCTTAACCTTTTCCAATTTGTACGGTTTTGGGCATCCTGAATCCAATTTGTGGAGATCCTTCTTATGTCGTCTGTCCATCTGGTTGGCGGTCTGCCTCTGCTTCTGAATGCTTCGTCTCTAGGGCGCCACTCCAATATCCTTTTTGTCCATCTGTTGTCTGACATCCTTGCGACATGGCCTGCCCAGTTCCATTTTAAGCGTGTTACTCTATCCACAGCATCTGCGACTTTACTTCTTCTTCGTATCTCCTCATTTGAAATGCGATCTCTCAGGCTTATTCCCAGCATAGACCTTTCCATGGCTCGTTGGGTCACTTTTATTCTGTTGCCAGTCCTTTGGGTAAGTGTTAGTGTCTCGGAGCCATATGTCAGTACCGGAAGGACACACTGATCATAAACTTTGCGTTTAAGACTTACTGGAATATCAGACTTGAAAACGTGTTTTAATTTTCCGAAGGCAGCCCAGGTTAATCCTATTCGTCTGCTCAGTTCACAGGTATGGTTGTCTCTTCCGATTCGTATTTCGTGCCTTAGATATTTATAGGAGGTTACAAATTGGATTTCTCAAAGGGTAAAAATTACCTCAACTCATTTTTACGTAACTTTCAAAGATGTTGACTGTGTTATAAAAAAAATCTCAAAAAATTTCCCTCCAAAATCTATGTGTTTCAGGAATTTTTCATTACTGTCATGGTGAATCCTTGTTAAAAAATCGCCCTGTATAGAACCATCACCGATAAACGAGACACCATTACACACCAATTCAATCATTCGACCAATAAACAAATTATACCGAAACACCATTCTAATTACCTCTCGATTAGTCGTGGATTTATGTGTTTTCATCATCGATATTATTAATTTCATAGGAGAAAATCTCGCTCTAAAAAGGAAGTCACTGTTCTCTCAAATCCTTCACTCATAAATCTGACCTCTTCGTTAAAAACTTTCGTTGATTTCACCTTGTCGCCGACGCACGTTTCTATCATAAAACTAATTGTAAGGTATACCTGGTAGGACGTCCAACCTGGGGGTTTTATAAAAGGTTATTAATTCCCGTGGATGAAGATTTAACAATGAACGAATGAGCTTCGATAAGGATCGCGAAATCGGACAGATGCGTCAGGAGATACATACCTATATACGTTTGTTATATCCGCGGCCTTGGGCGTTGTTTATTTATTCGAAATTATTTAAATTCTTAGGTCCGGGTCTGGATTCGCGTACAAGGACTCTAGGTTTTGTTTATGCGGTAAAGTGCGTGTACGACTCAACTTGATTTTGAAATCGCTCTAAACTTCTTCTGTAGGCTATAAATTTAAATGAAGGATAAGGAAAGGTGAACTTTTCAGTAGCACAAGCTACTTGTTACTTCAGGTTTGATTGTGACAATATCTCTAATTGTCGCTTTTTTGACAAGTCAACGTCTGAAACAATAGAAACGTCATTGCTCTGTCGAAGGTGCTCGTCTTATTAAGACTTACTGCAAATAATTTAATGATATCTAATGTCATTAAAAAACATATTTATGCCCCTTTTCAATTACCTATTGAACCACTTATTGCTAGATTAAATTTCTAATCTACTCATTACGATTGTAATGATCCCATGACACTTTAAAAGGAGTTGTACTTGTCTTAAGTTAAGCGTCAATAAAAATCGTGCTATGAAACTCAGTTTAATTATTTATTGTACTAGTTATTACTAAATTAAATTTATGATCCATTTATTGCAATGGTATTAATCTATTTACTTACACTTTTAAAGGAATTGAAATTATTTAAAAAACCGTTTTTAGGGTAGGCCTGACCTTGACTTTGAAAAAAATTGAGGAGTTTCTATAATGATATTTTTATTATTATTTTTATTATTATTATTATTATTATTAAATCATATTATTATAATAACCCTGCCTCACTTTAATTATCTTTTTTGAAAAATTTTGTAACTTTGAATTCAGAATAACCGACACGAGAAAAAAAAATATAATATTTGTTGAAATGTTATTTTCAATAAATTAGAAACTTTTTGATTAATGCCTAAGACATTTCTGGGCACTTGAAGTTATTACAATTTGACTACTGAGTTAATTAAAAAAAAAGAGATACCTAAATCAGTTGCGAAATGTTTCTGGATAACTGATTTCAGTTAATCTGATTTTTGGGAAAACTATGTAAAATCTGAGTTTATTGTGAAGTTAATTAGGTATAAGTTTTGTTTTTGGGAAACATCTGAATTTTGTTAAAACACCAAATTCCTGAATCAATGAACATATCAGTATTTATAATATTTCTAGTTAATTGATTTTAGTTAATCTGAACTTTGGGGAAATTGGTACAGATTTCGAGTTTAATAATTTACTTAGTTAATTGTTATGATGTTGTGAAACATCTGAATTTTGTTAAGAAGACAGCTTTATAAATAAGGTGCGTAGTAGAAAAACCCACTTTTGAATAGTTCCGGATAACTTACCTCAGTTAATCATATTTTTATACAACAATGGTTCAAACTCCTAGTTATGGATAATTTACTTAGTTAATAGTTATGTTTTTGGAAAACATCAGAATATTGTTAAAAAGCCTGATTCATGAATCAGTTGCTTAGTTAAAATCTTAGTTTGCGTATAACTGACTAGAATATTAGTTTATTGGATAGGAACTATGTGAATGCTACTGACAAACTTATTAGACTTTATTTAATTTTGTAACATTTGCTGAAATTGGGGTAAACCCAGATTTGTAGATTAGTTGCTTTTTTAAAAGTACCGTTTGCGGTTTAATAAGAAAATTTGGTTCTTAGTCTGAAGTTATTTTGTTTGATGAATCCCTGGAAAATTGACTGGGCTTTTTCAAAAATTACTGAATTTATTTTAAAAGCCAGATTAATGAATTAGTTGTTTAGTTAACATCTCAGCTTCTCGAGAATTAGCAAGAAAATTAGCTTTCCGACAAATCCGTGGAATAAGACAATCTTATTTTCTGGGAAAATATTTGAAACAATTGATTAGGTTAACAACTGGTTACAACAACAGGTTAACAACTGGATTTATGGATCAGACATTTTGATAAACGTTTTTATGAAACTACTGAATTTGGTTAAAAATCAAGATAATTATTAAGTTGCTCGATTAAAATATCACTTTCTTGATAACTGACTAGAATGTTATTTCGGATTTTTCTAGGTAACTGACTAGATTTTATAATATTTTTGCAAAAATTACTAAAGTTGAATTAAACCCAGATTTATGGACCAGTTTATAACATAAGAGTTGTGTTTCTGGATGAATAAGCAGAAAAATACTTTATTGCTCAATTTTCTGAAGACAAAAGGCAATATGCCAAGACTAATACCAAGAATATTGCCAATATTGCCAAGAATAATACTTTCTACAACAACGTAATGTATTTGTTTTATAAATTTTGTGTAAATTTTATAAAACTGTGATTTTTGAGGACTAAAATTGGAAAAACTCCATAAATTTAGAAATAAAGGCCTATAGAATTAACTAGGCCATTTATTCAAAGGACGCAAGTTATGTGAATTCCTGGAATGTATTAGATTTCTCTGCAACCTATTGAATATCACTTAATTTGCGATTAAGTGAATTGACTTTGTTAGCTATTTAGAAAATCTGTTGATTTTGATGCAATTCATGGATCAAATATTTCTTTAAAATTTGGGTAGATTTCTGGAAATCAGCTAAAAGTTCATTGGCTTTTCAGAAAACCATTGAATTTTGTCACGACTTGAACTCAGATGTATGAATTAGTTTCTTAGTTGAAATCTGAATTTCTGGAGATGGGCAAGAGTATAAGTATATTCGGATATGAGCAATATGAATGCTTCTGGATAACTGACTTAACCAGTTTTTGGAAAAATTTAATATACGAAGCTATGGATCAGTTAAGAAAGTTAAAATTTGGAAAATTAACTGGAAAACTATTTCATAAGGAAAAAATTATTGCGTTCTCTGAGAAAGTAAGAGAGGAAGCAAGTAATAGAATAACATATTATATATGAATAACAATTGAATTGATTTGCAATTAAGCGAATGGACTTTATTAGATTTTTGGAAAATCTGTTGATTATGGTGCAATTCTTGAATCAAATATTTCATTATAATTTGGGTAGATTTCTGGAAATCAGCTAAAGTTCATTAGCTTTTCAGAAAACCATTGAATTTCGTTTCGACTTATTTATGAATTAATTTCTTAGTTAAAATCTGAATTTCTGGAGATGGACAAGAATATTAGTTATACTCGGATAAGAGCAATATGAATGCTTCTTGATAATTGACTTAACCAGTTTTTGAAAAAAAAAATTTACGAAGCTATGGATCAGTTAAGAAAGTTAAATTTATTGAAAATTAACTGGAAAGCTATTTCATAAGGAAAAAATTATTGCGTTTTCTGAGAAAGTAAGAGAGGGAGCAAGTAATAGAATAACATATTATATATGAATAACAATTGAATTGATTTGCAATTAGGCGAATGGACTTTATTAGATTTTTAGAAAATCTGTTGATTATGGTGCAATTCTTGAATCAAATATTTCATTATAATTTGGGTAGATTTCTGGAAATCAGCTAAAGTTCATTAGCTTTTCAGGAAACCATTGAATTTTGTTTCGGCATGAAGTCAGATTTATAAATTAGTTTCTTAGTTAAAATCTGAATTTCTGGAGATGGACAAAAATGGACTCAACCGGTTTTTGGGAAAAATTTAAAATATGGAGCTGTGGATCAGCTAAAGAAAGAGTTACATTTTTGGAAAATTAACTGGAGAACTATTTCATAAGGAAAAAATTATTGCGTTTTCTGAGAAAGTAAGAGAGGGAGCAAGTAATAGAATAACATATTATATATGAATAACAATTGAATTGATTTGCAATTAAGCGAATGGACTTTATTAGATTTTTGGAAAATCTGTTGATTATGGTACAATTCTTTGAATCAAATATTTCATTATAATTTGGGTAGATTTCTGGAAATCAGCTAAAGTTCATTAGCTTTTCAGAAAACCATCGAATTAATGAATTAATTTCTTAGTTAAAATCTGAATTTCTGGAGATGGACAAGAATATTAGTTATATTCGGATAAGAGCAATATGAATGCTTCTTGATAATTGACTTAACCAGTTTTTGGGAAAAATTTAAAATACGAAGCTATGGATCAGTTAAGAAAGAGTTAAATTTTTGGAAAATTAATTGGAAAACTATTTAATAAGGAAAAAATTATTGCGCTTTCTGAGAAAGTAAGAGAGCAAGTAATAGAAAAGGAATTATTGCTTCTTGTCCCGTTACTTTTGAACCGCAGACCATTTCATTATTAGTACAGCGTCGTATCAGTTAATAATACATTTTACGGATTTAGTAAAAGTAGAAGTTACCTTCTTCTACCTTCCCTGAAACTATCGACTGGAATCTCACCATAGTAAAATCTACAATATGAAGAAAATGAACGTACCGGTCTACGAGACTGAGGAACACACCTCTTTACTTTCGAACTTCTCTTCTTTTTTTCTCTCGATCGAAATCATATCGAATGGTTTCGCTTTCCGCCATCTCTGCCTCTCTCTCTCTCCTCTCTCTCTCTCTCTCTCTCTCTCTCTCTCTCTCTCTCTCTCTCTTTCTCGCTCACACTCACACACACATACCCATATTTTTCTTACTTTCCGACGAGCTATTTTTATTTTAAATTTTCGTTACTTAATGGCATCGTGACCAAGTACTATAGGAAAAATTGAAATTAATTATAATAACTTATTTTAAGTGAAAGTGGTTCAAATTTGTAGCTGATATAGATGAAGAGTAGTTAACTCTAGCCTTTTAAAAAAATCGAAAGCCAAACAATCTAACTTAAGTCGTGTGAATTACACAAAAAAATTGTACCGATCCAAAAATTTGTAGATATTCATTTAGTGAGTTTTGAAAGACGACTTGCACGTTTTATGTTTTTGACTTAGCTAATTTTACAATTTTGGCTTAACTAACAGTCATTAAAGTGATGGGTTCAATATTTAGGGAGCAAAACCCACTTTATGATCGGCTTGTTATTATTATAACAAAAAATAAAACTTATTACTTTATTATGGTAATAATGCTGCATCGATATATTAATCAATGTACGTACGTTTTTGTACGTGGTACATTATATGTAGGAACTGTCGCGATATAATTAAGTCCTTCAACCGGTATTTTGCCTAATGTTCTAATTTTATTCAAAGCTTGATGTGTTAATTGCTTTTACACCTAGTTATTAATTAAAACCCATTGACAACTTAAAATTGCATAAAATCGGTGTAAGTGAGTACGCTGATATGTAACTAAGACGAGGTGATAAATACTGGATTAATTAACTACTTAATGAGTATACATGGTGTTATTAAAGTTTTATTTGACTGGTACATAACTTAGGAAATCTTTCATACGAAAGTGGAAAGTGTCATGACGGGTGGAAAAAGTGTCCTGAGAAAAACAAATTCCACCCCTAATAAATAGGAAATTATAAAACGGTTTTAATAGACATTTTTTTCATCCCCCAAAAGAGAAATCTGGAATTGTAGAATTTTTGGACCTGTTCGAGATCGAAGCTGTGAGCGGACAAAATTTCAAGTTTCTAGATAGATATCTTAATATTTCTTACACACATAAGGATATACTCTGCTTTATACATTACATTCATTAAACTTCTTTTTCCAAATCTCAACGTACTGAAACATCAGCTTCTACGTTAAATCACAACGCATCCTCGGCAGCCAAACAACAATATATTCGACAATTATTAATTTTACAAATTAACATTTATTCAAATTAGCGCCAATAAAGACGTTTAATGGTTAAATTATCGTCTTTCTTCATGAAACACGTTCCCTCGAGACCGTCAAGCCGGATGTGCCTCGTCTAAAGTCTAAGCAGTTTTGGAGAATCACGAAAATAAATCCAGACGAGCGTTAAACGCTTCTATTGAATCTAATTACCGGATTATTGCAGCGAAAAAAATGATTCGCCAAAGTTACGTCATTCGTTTGACGGCCGGCGAGATCGCAAACATCCTGATAACACGCGATCTAAGAGATGAGGCATTTAAATTGTTTAGTGTAGATCGTGAGTGACGGAATTTACTGGATTACCTGCTGAAAAATTTAAGTAGTTTCCTAAAACGGTAATAAAATGAGGTGTTAACGATTTCGATGGAACAAGATATGAGGTGAGAAGCTATTAGTAGCAATTTTCTCAGGAAACATCTTTCTCATCAAAGACGGTTACCTGGAAGTTAGGAAATACCGCGACGATTTGCTCATTAAATTTTCCAATTATGCAGTTGTCAGGAGTTGTTAATTTTTGCGAAAACAGTCCTCCAAAACCGTATCCTCTTTAAGAGTAATTTAAATTCACATATTTATATCACACAGAAATTTAAAAAGTGTCTTATACCGATGGAGATGCGGTAAGCTTTAAAAGAATAATCGTGATCCGTCATGACTTCGCCAGCATACTCAGAAACTCAAGAAGTGTCTTAAACTGATTGAGTCTTGGCACGTTTGAAAAGAGCTCACTCAGAAACTCATAAAGTGTCTTGAACAGTGATAGATATATGGTAAACTTTAACGGAATAGTCGTAACCCATCGCGGCTTCGCCAGCTCACTCAGAAACTCAAGAAGTGTCTTAAACTGATTGAGTCTTGGCACGTTTTAAAAGAGCTCACTCAGAAACTCATAAAGTGTCTTGAACAGTGATAGATATATAGAAATAGTCGTGACCCATCGCGGCTTCCCCAGCTCACTCAGAAACTCAAGAAGTGTCCTAAACTGATTGAGTCTTGACACGTTTTAAAAGGGCTCCCTCAGAAACTCATAAAGTGTCTTGAGCAGTGATAGATATATGGTAAGCTTTAAAGGAATAGTCGTGACCCATCGCGGCTTCGCTCAGAAACTCATAAAGTGTCTTGAACACTAATAGAGATATGGTAAGCTTCAAAAGAATAGTCGTGACCCATCGCGGCTTCGCCAGCTCACTCAGAAACTCAAGAAGTGTCTTAAACTGATCGAGTCTTGGCACGTTTTAAAAGAGCTCACTCAGATATTCATAAAGTGTCTTGAACACTGATAGAGATATGGTAAGCTTTAAAGGAATAGTCGTGACCCATCGCGGCTTGGCTAGCTCACTCCGAAACTCAAGAAGTGTCTTAAACTGATTGAGTCTTGGCACGTTTTAAAAAAGCTCACTCAGAAACTCATAAAGTGTCTTGAACACTGATAGAGATATGGTAAGCTTTAAAGGAATTATCGTGACCCATCGCGGTTTCGCCATCTCACTCAGAAACTCAAGAAGTTTCTTAAACTGATTGAGTATTGGCACGTTTGAAAAGAGCTCACTCAGAAACTCATAAAGTGTCTTGAACAGTGATAGATATATGGTAAACTTTAACGGAATAGTCGTAACCCATCGCGGCTTCGCCAGCTCACTCAGAAACTCAAGAAGTGTCTTAAACTGATTGAGTCTTGGCACGTTTTAAAAGAGCTCACTCAGAAACTCATAAAGTGTCTTGAACAGTGATAGATATATAGAAATAGTCGTGACCCATCGCGGCTTCCCCAGCTCACTCAGAAACTCAAGAAGTGTCCTAAACTGATTGAGTTTTGACACGTTTTAAAAGGGCTCCCTCAGAAACTCATAAAGTGTCTTGAACACTGATAGAGATATGGTAAGCTTTAAAGGAATTATCGTGACCCATCGCGGCTTCGCCAGCTAACTCAGAAACTCAAGAGGTGTTTGAAACTGATTAAGTCGTGGCACGTTTTAAAAGAGCTCACTCAGATATTCATAAAGTGTCTTGAACACTGATAGAGATATGGTAAGCTTTAAAGAAATAGTCGTGACCCATCGCGGCGTCGCCAGCTCACTGAGAAACTCAAGAAGTGTCTTAAACTGATTAAGTCGTGGCACGTTTTAAAAGAGCTCACTCAGACACTCATAAAGTGTCTTGAACACTGATAGAGATATGATAAGTTTTGAAGGAATAGTCGTGACCCATAACGGCTGCGTCAGATCACTCATAAACTCAAGAAGTGTCTTAAACTGATTGGGTCTTGGCACGTTTGAAAACAGCTCACTCAGAAACTCAAGAAGTGTCTTAAACTGATTGGGTCTTGGCACGTTTGAAAACAGCTCACTCAGAAACTCATAAAGTGTCTTGAACAGTGATATATATATGGTAAGCTTTAAAGGAATAGTCCTGACCCATCGCGGCTTCGCCATCAACTCACTCAGAAACTCAAGAAGTGTCTTAAACTGATTGGGTCTTGGCACGTTTGAAAAGAGCTCACTCAGAAATTCATAAAATGTCTTAAACAGTGATAGATATATGGTAAACTTTAAAGGAATAGTCGTGACCCGTTGCGGCTTCACCAGCTCACTCAGAAACTCAAAAAGTGTCTTAAACCGATTGAGTCTTGGCACGTTCTAAAAGAGCTCACTCAGAAACTCATAAAGTGTCTTGAACAGTGATATATATATGGTAAGCTTTAAAGGAATGGTCCTGACCCATCGCGGCTTCGCCAGCTCACTCAGAAACTCAAGAAGTGTCTTAAACTGATTGGGTCTTGGCACGTTTTAAAAGAGCTCACTCAGAAATTCATAAAGTGTCTTAAACAGTGATAGATATATGGTAAGCTTCAAAGGAATACTCGTGACCCATCGCGGCTTGGCCAGCTCACTCAGAAACTCAAGAAGTGTCTTAAACTGATTAAGTCGTGGCACGTTTTAAAAGAGCTCACTCAGACACTCATAAAGTGTCTTGAACACTGATAGAGATATGATAAGCTTTAAAGGAATAGTCGTGACCCATAACGGCTTCGCCAGCTCACTCAGAAACTCAAGAAGTGTCTTAAACTGATTGAATCTTGGCACGTTTTAAAAGAGCTCATTCAGAAACTCATAAAGTCTCTTGAACAGTGATAGATATATGGCAAGCTTTAAAGGAATAGCCGTGACCAATCGCGGCTTCGCCAGCTCACTGAGAAACTCAAGAAGTGTCTGATTGAGTTTTGGCACGTTTTAAAAGAGCTCACTCAGAAACTCATAAAGTGTATTGAACAGTGATAGCTATATGGTAAGCTTTAAAGGAATTGTCGTGACCCATTGCGGCTTCGCCAGCTCACTGAGAAACTCAAGAAGTGTCTTAAACTGATTGAGTCTTGGCACGTTTTAAAAAAGCTCACTCAGAAACTCATAAAGTGTCTTGAACACTGATAGAGATATGGTAAGCTTTAAAGGAATTATCGTGACCCATCGCGGTTTCGCCATCTCACTCAGAAACTCAAGAAGTTTCTTAAACTGATTGAGTATTGGCACGTTTGAAAAGAGCTCACTCAGAAACTCATAAAGTGTCTTGAACAGTGATAGATATATGGTAAACTTTAACGGAATAGTCGTAACCCATCGCGGCTTCGCCAGCTCACTCAGAAACTCAAGAAGTGTCTTAAACTGATTGAGTCTTGGCACGTTTTAAAAGAGCTCACTCAGAAACTCATAAAGTGTCTTGAACAGTGATAGATATATAGAAATAGTCGTGACCCATCGCGGCTTCCCCAGCTCACTCAGAAACTCAAGAAGTGTCCTAAACTGATTGAGTTTTGACACGTTTTAAAAGGGCTCCCTCAGAAACTCATAAAGTGTCTTGAACACTGATAGAGATATGGTAAGCTTTAAAGGAATTATCGTGACCCATCGCGGCTTCGCCAGCTAACTCAGAAACTCAAGAGGTGTTTGAAACTGATTAAGTCGTGGCACGTTTTAAAAGAGCTCACTCAGATATTCATAAAGTGTCTTGAACACTGATAGAGATATGGTAAGCTTTAAAGAAATAGTCGTGACCCATCGCGGCGTCGCCAGCTCACTGAGAAACTCAAGAAGTGTCTTAAACTGATTAAGTCGTGGCACGTTTTAAAAGAGCTCACTCAGACACTCATAAAGTGTCTTGAACACTGATAGAGATATGATAAGTTTTGAAGGAATAGTCGTGACCCATAACGGCTGCGTCAGATCACTCATAAACTCAAGAAGTGTCTTAAACTGATTGGGTCTTGGCACGTTTGAAAACAGCTCACTCAGAAACTCAAGAAGTGTCTTAAACTGATTGGGTCTTGGCACGTTTGAAAACAGCTCACTCAGAAACTCATAAAGTGTCTTGAACAGTGATATATATATGGTAAGCTTTAAAGGAATAGTCCTGACCCATCGCGGCTTCGCCATCAACTCACTCAGAAACTCAAGAAGTGTCTTAAACTGATTGGGTCTTGGCACGTTTGAAAAGAGCTCACTCAGAAATTCATAAAATGTCTTAAACAGTGATAGATATATGGTAAACTTTAAAGGAATAGTCGTGACCCGTTGCGGCTTCACCAGCTCACTCAGAAACTCAAAAAGTGTCTTAAACCGATTGAGTCTTGGCACGTTCTAAAAGAGCTCACTCAGAAACTCATAAAGTGTCTTGAACAGTGATATATATATGGTAAGCTTTAAAGGAATGGTCCTGACCCATCGCGGCTTCGCCAGCTCACTCAGAAACTCAAGAAGTGTCTTAAACTGATTGGGTCTTGGCACGTTTTAAAAGAGCTCACTCAGAAATTCATAAAGTGTCTTAAACAGTGATAGATATATGGTAAGCTTCAAAGGAATACTCGTGACCCATCGCGGCTTGGCCAGCTCACTCAGAAACTCAAGAAGTGTCTTAAACTGATTAAGTCGTGGCACGTTTTAAAAGAGCTCACTCAGACACTCATAAAGTGTCTTGAACACTGATAGAGATATGATAAGCTTTAAAGGAATAGTCGTGACCCATAACGGCTTCGCCAGCTCACTCAGAAACTCAAGAAGTGTCTTAAACTGATTGAATCTTGGCACGTTTTAAAAGAGCTCATTCAGAAACTCATAAAGTCTCTTGAACAGTGATAGATATATGGCAAGCTTTAAAGGAATAGCCGTGACCAATCGCGGCTTCGCCAGCTCACTGAGAAACTCAAGAAGTGTCTGATTGAGTTTTGGCACGTTTTAAAAGAGCTCACTCAGAAACTCATAAAGTGTATTGAACAGTGATAGCTATATGGTAAGCTTTAAAGGAATTGTCGTGACCCATTGCGGCTTCGCCAGCTCACTGAGAAACTCAAGAAGTGTCTTAAACTGATTGAGTTTTGGCACGTTTTAAAAGAGCTCACTCAGAAACTCATAAAGTGTCTTGAACACTGATAGAGATATGGTAAGCTTTAAAGGAATAGTCGTGACCCGTTGCGACTTCGCCAGCTCACTGAAAACCTCATGAAGTATCTTGTGAATGCTCCTATCTGGTTTCTCTCTCTTTTCGATCGTTTCTCTAGTTTGTAGCAATTTACTTCTTTTTACTTTTACAACTCAAGTTTTTTAAAGCTCTGACAAACAAAGGACTACTGGGAAAAAACAAAGAAATATCATTTTCTCCTGGTGGGGGCAAAAAAGAGTATGAAATTTGAGTTAGAATATAGCACGTTTATAGTTTCAATATGGTTCAGAAAAACACTATAACTCCTTTTTACGAAGTGATGAAAAATTAGGGTGAATTTCATATTGTCGGTTATATTCTGAGGCAATTCTCGAGTAGATAGACTTTTGGGTTCCCAAAAAAGGGTTCCGTTATCCCAGAATCTCCCAGTCTGAAGGAGTGGAAAATAAGGTGAGGCCAAATTGACCTCCGAGCGAAATCGGATACAATGGCCTGGTATTTTATAAACATTATACCTTTAATTGCACCCACTTAAAATTTAGTCATCTTGGAACATAAACCTCTTTCGTGGATAAACAGTACAATTTCTATACGAAGGTAAGTTTTTCACCATTGTTCCTCTTTTTGTTTGAATAGAACATCAATTTAATTCCTCTACCTAAATACGTTCTCAATAAATCCCAATGCAGTTAATTGCCAATTACGTTACCAAATTAGACACAATACGGATTTCACTATCGTGCGATTAGATTCGGTTTTCAGTCTGTTTTGGGCGATTATCCTGCCCCCGGCAATTATTATCTAATATCGTTTTATGGAAATATTTACGCTATTTACTCCCCCCAGTTTGTATAATTCATTTTAAATTTGTGTAATAGAAGATAAATAGAGCACGTCTCGCTTTTGTTCTCGTACAGGATGTTCGTGGGTATATGTGAAAATCGGAGCAAGGAAAGTGTTCCTTATTACGAGAAGTGAGATTTTTGGTTGATTTAACGGGAAGGGAAGAGTGGACAAGGGACACGAATAGGGTTCAAAAAGGGATCAACGGGACATAGCGTATTAAACAAGCCGTGAAGAGTGGGTGCTTCGCACACGCAATTTTGTTGTTCGTCGGGCTCGTTTAAAGAAGAGAGAAGCACTTCAACTTATATAGAACAAATTATTGAGAAATTTGATAACAACTAGTGATTACGTTAAGTTTACAAATATTTATACTGTTGTAGCTGTATTTATAATACTATTGTGGTTACCGAGAATAAATCGTAATTAAGGAAACTTGTGAGATGAAGTGAAAAATTTTTTAAATTTATATCAGGAACGAGACGTACAATAATGCTCAATTATTGTATTCAATTTTTCGAAAAGTTTGGGGTGATAAAGTGTTTGAAATTGCTTACAAAAATTACTAACTAAACAGTAGAACACTCTGTTTAATGTACGGTTAAAGTGCGTCTCTCTGTCTTATTTATTACTAATAATTCAAAGATATTACAATTGCAACGAAATCTATAAATGCGTGTACGTGATGGCTAATAATTGTATCGTGTTGTAAGAACAAATAAAATAATTAAGCAAAAAAAGTCGAGAGCACCGCAAACTTTGAAATTGTACATTAATTGTAATTTATCTATTAATTGCATCATTTGCCATTGTAAAGCTTACAATAAAAAGAAAAAGAATTTTACGAAAAGAAAATTAACGAAAACCCCTATACTAAAAATTGTTAATAAAGCATCAATTTTTATTATTTGTGCTATTTGTGCTATTTCTACACGTTTTACATTGCTTAAAACTTTTCTTATCAAAAAACTGGTACAGTACCTAAATTGTTATTAAACGAATTTATTAACTTTCCTTATAATAAAATTCACTCAATAATTGTAATTTACTCAATTACATTATTTGACATTGTAATATTTAGATTAAGATTAAAAAGAACTTAACGAAAAAAAACTACGCAAACCCTTATATTAACAATTTCTCCACTTTCCAAAATTGTTAATAAACCATTAATCTCTACTATTTGTGCTATTTGTGCTATTTCTACACTTGAGACTTTTCTTATCAAAAAACTAGTAGAGTACACTCAATAATTGTAATTTATCTATTAATTACATTATTTGCCATTGTAAAAGTTACAATATAAACAGAAAGAACTTTACAAAAAGAAAATTAACGAAAACCCCTATACTAAAAATTTCCCCACTTTACAAAACTGTTCATAAACCATTTAAACCATTTCTACTATTTGTGCTATTTGTGCTGTTTCTACACGTTTTACATTACTTAAAACTTTTCTTATCAAACAACTGGTAGATTACCTAAATTGTTTTTAAACGAATTTATTAACTTTCCTTATAATAAAATTCACTCAATAATAATTGTAATTTATGTATTAATTATATTATTTGCCATTGTAAAAAATAAAATATAACCAAAAAGAAAATTAACAAAAACTAACGAAAATTATTTTTCTAAAAGTATCAGTTTAAAATGCCAAAATCATGATTTAAACATTAATTAAATAGCGAAAATTGCAAAAAAAAAATAATTAAATGAATTTAAAAACCACGTGCAAAAAGAAGTACTACTAGACTTTCTACTTCTTATAGGTTTTTGAAAAGAGCTTCATTTTGGACATGCTAAAAAAATTTATATATAATTTATTTAAATAGTTGCAAAAATCCATCGAAACTTTAATTCGCAATAAAAAAGAAAATAAACATAAATTATCCCGAAACTTCCATAAAAGCTTGCATTTTGCTATTATTAAAAACCCCTTAAAATTTGGTTAAAAAATATTAATTATGATTATTTAAAATTATTTATTATTATTAAAATATTAATTAATAATTATTATTATTAAATATTGATTATAAAAATTTATTAAATATTAATTAGTTTACGATTTTTTGTATTTGTTTATTAGAAAGTGCCTTCTCAACCTAAAAAACGCAGTTATTGTGGTCATTACTTTATGATTGAGCAACAACACTCTTCATACTAGCCATTTATACTGACACTAATACATGTTCACCCCCACACCGTTTACCTCTCAAGAAAGGATTTTTCACCTCATCATTCCCCCATAAACGGGTTTTTCCCTCTAGAAAAAAAAAAAAAAAAAAAAAAAAAAAAAAAAAGTTATTGTGGTCATAGTAGAGAACTTTACAATGGCTCATTTTATTTATTTTGATCTTTAATTTCAATATATATAATTGGAAATTCGAATTTCAAAGATCCTAAAAAAATTAAATAAATTGATTTCAATGTTGTTTTGATATTCGATAATTTTCAACCGAGATAGCCATTTTATTTAAAAAATCACCATTTGTTTATTTACCAATATTAAGACTAGAAACTGCACGTATGACTAAATCAATTCTTCAACTTTACAATGACGGTTATAAATATTGAAAAAGGTTTATTTTATTATGATAAATAACGATTGTAAAAGCGTGATCCAACAAATTTTTATATATACACGAAGTTGTGGGGGGGAATCACCCAGCAGCCTTCAAAAGTGAAAATCATATCTGCAAATCGAAATGGTGTGAAAATTTTGCGATATCTCCTGTAATTATGGACCAATTTCAACGTTTTATTTTTTTTTTTTAATTTGGGGTAGATCATGAGAATAATAACAAAAATTTGAAAAAAAACTCTCATCCTGAAACGAATTACTTTTCGATTTACACGTACCTATTAAGATTTCATTTGATTGAACTACATGACCATATTGCCGACAATCGTGCGTTCTCACCGTTTTCGCCAATGGTCGCCGTTACGAAACGGTCCCGTTTCGCCAACGGTCGGTTCCATTGATTTCACTTCTTTCTCGCGAAAAAATTCCCTCCTGGTCTCGATACGTACACGAAATTTTGTTTACCGGAGTCGTCTACTTTCTTTTTCGCGGCGATAACTAATAACGCTTTTGCTTCCTCCGCGCGGCCGTAGCACACTTTTATCTATCGACGTTCAAGAGTGACGTTTACGGCTAAAACGGTTTTCTATCGATGAACGATTTGTCGATATAAAACTGTTATTCTATTAGTAATTTAAAATTGTTAATATTTCATTATCGCTTATAGGAAAGGTCAGGAAATGATCAGTAAAGGCGCTCCAAAAGACAAACCATCACATTTACATGCGAGTAATGTGCCTCGTAATTAACGGTCCACCTGATTTACATAAATTACACGAATCTATATCCACGTTATGAAAGCGGGATCTTACAGGTACGATACGAGGACGTTTACGTTTTTTTCGAGAAGGAAAGTGAAACCCAATAATTTAATGCACTTACGTAGATCGTAAATTACTGAAACGGGTTGCATTAAAATTATAACGCCCGTGAATAAATAAATTCATTATCATACCTGACGGATCCTCGTCGCCCCTTCACTTATAAATATAACGGCGAAAGTTTTCGGAATTGTGATATTTTCCATTGGACGGAATAAACCGAAATTATGTAATTTCATAAACGGACCGTTTAAGTGAATTTCACCGAATAACTTTCTTAACCTTTTCGGAATCGGTGATTTACCCGCATTAGGCGGTTGCGATTTTCTAATGTGGGCGTCGCCGCGGGACCCAAGGGGTCTCGGTTTCGACAGTCGATCAGCCTTAAAGTTTAAACAGTCGATTATTTATATTTAACGGCTTTCAAGCGGTTTGACGCGGTTTAATAACGCCAATATGGCAATTTATCCGCGGCTACTTTCATAAATATATCAATAATTAATTGGATTCAATTCGGAAAAATATCAAAATATTCGACATTTAGACCACTATCACTGAACCAAAAAAGTACGTAATATTAATAGAAAAGGGGCATAAAATCAGTGAACTTCAGCGTTAATTTCGAGCCGATAATGGGTGTATTTAATGCAATGAATGGTCGTACGTAAGTTAGGATTGCTGTACGTTGATTCGATGAACAATGATCATGGGTCTATGTTTGCCTGTTATTAACGTGACGAACCCACTTACGTAAGCTTGGGTGATCAAGAATGACTGTTTGAGTTGGCAACACTTTATTGAGAATTTTTTACTTATTCTTTTGACAACACTACAACCGGATGTTTATTTGACAAAAATTTGACATAATAATCAGCGATAAGATTGCAGGTTATGTGAATAAAAATTAAAGCTTAAAAAATGAAACTCGAAATACAAAACAATAATTTAATTAAACAGCTAAAGGTAATGCCAAAAATGCCCCCATTATGGTCCAGACATATATTAACTCTCCTTTTTAGGCTCTCTAAGATTATATTCACCAACATATTGGGGGTAATGTTTGCCATTTCCTGAACTATTGCCTCTTGCAGCTCTTCTTCAGTATGCAATATGCTCCTAAAGACATTGTCCTTCAAGAGCCCAAATAACGAAAAATCTAATGGAGTGAGATCTGGTGACCTGCTTGGCCAAATGCCCTGACTAATTACCCTGTCGCCAAAATTCTCTCTTAAATATCCCATAGCAGCACGAGCCGCATGTGCCCTTGCAGAGTCTTGTTGGAAATATCCAATTTGACGCTCTTCGTCCGTTAATTGGTCTATAAAAGGCCTCAAAAAGTGTTGGATATATCTCTCCGAATTGACGGTAAAATTGAAAACTATTGGCCTATACACCCGCGTCCTTGAGACTGCCAACCAAACACCAACTTTAACCGGGTGCAAATGTGTCTCTCTGATAGCGTAAGGATTTTCACCTGACCGAAATCTGTAATTTTGTTTATTCACATACTAGTTGATTTTTGTGTGCTTACGCTCCCTGTGTTTAAATAGCATTCAACTACTCGCATGCAATGTTACTGAAAGACAGCAAAAGTGACCAAAATTCATTTCCTGAAATTGCTGGTATGTCGCTTCGAGAGAGTACTGTCAACCAGTAATTGGGTTATAAATCCCGCTTCGAAAGTACGCCATTCCAATGAAAATATCGTGTTGTAACGTGAAAACCGTTTTAAATAAATAAATTTGAAAAGAAACCAGAAATTTGAATTTGAAATTATCTGTCAATGACGCTGTCAGCGTCACCGACCGGATGTTACTCCAGTTGTACCATTTAAAAATGAAATTCAGTATTGCCAACTTAAACAGTCATTCTTGATCACGTTGTATAAGCATAGATCTATGATTGCCCGACATTAATATTACGAACGACAGACATTATCATAAGATTTGCTGTACGTTATATCAATAAACAATGCTCATGGATCTTCGATCTCCAGTTATTGATATTACGAACTATGAACATTAACTTATGATTGCTTTACATTAATTCAATAACTAGTCAGGACAGATCTATGACCACCGATTATTAATATTACTAACCGCATGCATTACTTAATGACTTCTGTAGGTACTGTAATGCGAAATGTAAACAGCGCGAGACGTGTTTACTCATATCAGACCTGAGCGGCTACTTCAAAAGGAATTGCGGCGACGCTTAATTGAATTCTATAAAAAAAAGACAGCTCCATGAATACTCCGGGATTATTATTTAAGGAAAGTGATTTATGACACTCTGGAGCTTTCTACACAATAAAAGATATTTCGAGTAATTACACGAATATGCGAGAAGGTTCCCGACTACAATTGAGATGTATATATAAGCGGGCTTGTGGTCGAATTAGGATTATTAGTAGACGGAAGCCGCGAGAGTAAATAGCGAAATATCGAGAGCGTTTGAAGTGAAATAAATTAACGATTAAGAAGTGTGATATAAATTAATTAGTTATCTTAGTTTAGTAATAGTGTAAATAAATTAAGTAGTGTCTAGTATTAGTATTAGTGTAAATAAATTAGTAAAATAAACGTTACAGTACAGTACGTTAAATTAATTAACAATGAGAACAAATCTACGTTCGCCATTTGTTACAAACAGAATTTACCTCTTTTATTTAGAAACAATATAATGTCCAATAATTAAGATCAAAGACCTACTTTTTATAATTTAAAAAACCCTTGACTCAAAACTGTTTTGTACGCCCACTGATTTGATACGTCTTGCATCTGTAAACTAGTAACATATACATATTTTATTAATATTAGAGAGGCCTAAAAGAAGATATATAATTTTTGTAATACTTTCTCACTTAGTTCAAATTTAAAACCAAAAATGGTTTTGAAATAGCTGGGTCACTAAAAACGTGTCCTAAGATTAATCTGTGTATTACTATCACAAATAAGAAAAGAATACTAATGAATGTTAGTCCAGACACTCTTAGTTTGTGAGATACAGCTAATTGGTTGAAACTTGATACATGGAAAATAAATAGAAATTTTGTAACATCAAAAATTACAGTAACACCCCGAAATTGCACAAATTTACAAAACATTACTACATTACAAAGCAGAAGAAAATAAATATTTTCTTTTTTTTCATTTCCTTTTTTCAAACATTAAATAGATGATTTTTTTACATTATATTGAATAACGAAATATTTAATTTTAATGTTCTGCTTTCATTGTTTAATGGTGGCTCATTTATTGATCCAATGCATGAAGTTATTAGTTCATGACCAGAAATCATTGTAACAATCACCGATTCATAATATTAATGTTCACAAAGGGACGAGAGCAATTCATTGATTTTATGAAAAAATTATTTTCTATGTACCCTTCGTCATATCATTCTATTAAAACTTTTATCCAACACATGACAGTTATGACTGTCATTATTAATGTCACTTTAGACAAGTAAACTATCAAATAACACACTAGTGTGTTATAATCCATAACTCACATTCATATTTAAAGTAGTATTCTATTTATTTATTGCCCGTGGCAACCAAACAAACAACCCACTTTAACCAAAATGTAAAAAGTCACTGTCAAGTCATTCTGACATTTAGAGGGTACTGAGACGCAAGTAGCTTTGATTTGATCACAAAGCTTATTATTATCTCATAAAAAAAACGATTTCTTCCACTTGTTGGATAAAACATTGTATGCCACTCGCGTGTTATGTTTCCTGAGTCACTTGAGAATTTATACCACTCGGCCTGTGACTTATTTTCAACATAACACACTATAGTACCATAAATAACTATTCTAATCAAATCTAATACATTTTGCCCAGAAATACATATTATGTATATAAGAAATTTTTTCCAATCACCCGAAAACTTGAAAATGAACGTTTATAGCTTCGATCCCGAATAGGTCCAGAAAATCCAGAAATAACCGATTTTTGAAATTAATTTTTGCTATTTATATTCTAAGGTATTTTCTTAAGGTATTTAAGGGACATAAAAAACAAAACAAATATTATGGGATTCTTAATTC
Source organism: Cryptocephalus moraei (assembly GCA_946251905.1). Classification (NCBI taxonomy): domain Eukaryota; kingdom Metazoa; phylum Arthropoda; class Insecta; order Coleoptera; family Chrysomelidae; genus Cryptocephalus; species Cryptocephalus moraei. The sequence continues at coordinate 12,201,580 of OX276455.1, forward strand.
TACCTAAAATCATTTTTTAAAGATAAATTAATAATTTCAAAAGGGGAAAAACCTGAATGGAATCTTATTCCAATCCAATTTTATCTATAAGTAGAGGTTTCTTTTGTTCTAAAATAGACTGGCCGACACCACATCCGGAAATTTACCAATACCAATTTACATTAACCAGTAGTAAAACCGCAACATACTGTAGATGGTTATCTATTAGAGGTCATTTGAATATATAATCGAAAATTCAAATAGTGAATACCTCGAAGTTTAAATCAAGTTAATTACTATTTAAAATTACTATCAGTTCGAAATAATCAAAACTCTAGTCATTATCCTATTACTGTTTAAAATACTTGTCTTAATTATTTATGCTAGAAGTTTAAATTAAGATAATCATTCTTTAAAATTACTATTAATTTGAAATAGTCAAAATTTAAACCATTAGCTTATTGTTATTTTAAATATTTATCATTAATTATTTATACTCTCGAAATGTCACAGAATATATTAAATGTAGGAAACGGAGCGGTTCTCAGTGGACAAGAAAATAGTAAGTATTATTAGAAACAAGGTAATTGGCCGGGTAATTTCCAAACAACGCGTTGTTCATTGAGGCAAGTTTCAAAGGAACTTAATTTCTGGAATAGTGTAAAATTAGGGTTGATTTCTGGAGAAATTAGCAGATATTGAAATTTGCTTTGGATTATAAAAAATGTGAAGCAGATTAAAGGAAGATTTGTTTCAAGGGAAGGAAATTTCTGGAGAAAAAGAGAACTTTCAATTAGGTTTCCTTTCTGGAAAAGGTCGAAATAAACTTCATTTCTGGAGAGGTATCAAATTAGGTTCGTTCTCTGAAAGACAGTAGCATTTGTTATGAATTTTAGGAAATTTGAGGTAGATTGAAAGAAGTTTCACTTTTTGGGGAAAGTTCAAAGTTTGTTTCTGGAAAAGGCTAAAGTTACATTGTTTCTGGAGAAGAAGGAAGGTTTTGAATTAGGAATTGCTGCCTGGTAAAGATTGAGTTGAACTTTATTTCTGGAAAAGTTTAAAATCAAGTTCGTTTTCTGGACTACAATAGCAGAAGTTTAATAAAGAAATTGAATTTTACAAAATTTGGGACAGATTGAAGAGTTGTATTTTTTTGAAAAAGGTGAAACTTTGTTTTATGAAAAGGCTGAAGTTACCTTGTTTAATGGATAAAAGTTTTAATTACTTTTATATATAGGCTTATTATTATTATTATTATTATTATTATTATTATTATTATTATTAGTTATATATATATATATAATAGGCTTTCCTTTATAGAAAAGGTATAAAGAATGGGTGAAAATTGAGAAATTTCAATTATGATTGACATTCTGGAACAGGTTAAAGTGAATTTAATTTTTGGAACTGTTTAAAATCAAGTTCAACTAATTAAAATGTAGTTAATTTTATAACTGAAGTAACAGCCGAATTATGTTAAATATTCATAATAATAGAAGGATATATAAGAACCCTACTAACACATGAATATGTGCCTATGTATGATCTAGCTAACTACGATAAGTCCAATAAGTAATTACTACAGTTGTTTTATTTTTTCTATTACAAATTTGTACCCGATTTACCGTTCTCTAATTACATTTTACCTACAACAATGTCCATTCATTTTCTCAAAATCACAAATACTACCTACTAATTAAACAAAGAAATCTGCGATTCGCAATAAATTATATTTCATTTCATCACCACTTCGATCGGATTTCTTTTTCAATTAAATCGTGACGTTACTAAGTTATTAAATCGCAAATTTTGACTAGCTGAATAATAAACTGTCGAGATTTAATCGGGGATTTTAAGGTCAACTCCGCAGGAAATAAACTTTTATTGTTCGATTACAATTTTATTTCGAAGGCAATCGAAAGTTCAATAACTAGAACGTTCGATTATTGAAGTATCCAAGATTTACTACTAGTCTAGTAGGATCGGCCGGATTTTCAGTAAAGCTGAATAAATATTTGCTGAAGTGAAGAGTAAAATTATGTTCAATAGTGAAGTTTGAGAAAAATCGACGTATTGTGCATTTTTAAATATATATTTTTATATTTCAGTCTGGAATCAAATTTGGTATTAAAAGTTTATGAAGTTGGTATACAATTGGTTTTGATTTTTTTTATCTAGATATATAGCATAGTTTTATTAAATTTATAAGTAATAAATGAGGTAATAAAATATTTAAAAGACTTAAAAGTGGAAGATTTTTTTATTTGAGCACGTTATAACTCAACTGTCATAATGGCAGGTTTAATAAATTTTTATGTGTCGCAATTGTGACATATTTTGCTGAAAATAGGCCACTGATATGTAACTCCTTTATTCACTTTCATTAAAAAATATTGGATTTCTTAAATTTAATCTCTTAAATATATTTTATATAATTTAATTTAGTTTATTAACGTGATTCAGAAATTGTCCAATTAAATGCAGAGTTACTACTTAACTGAGTTAATTTTTGAAAGTAAATGATAGATTGACACGTTGAATTTAAAATTTTCATGATTTAAATTAAATGGTAAAACAATAATAAATGTCGAGTTATACAAGTTAATTGAGTTAATTTTTGGAAGTAAATGATAGTTTGATTGGTTGTTGCACATTGAGTTTTCAATGTTCATTTTTTAAATTTTAAAAAGTTTCAGTTTTCAGTTTTTGAAAATATACCATTTAACAGTAAAGCATTTAAATATCCGGTTTTATAACTTAATTGTGTTAATTTTTGTACGTAAATAATAGTTTGATTGGATTCTCCACGTTGAATTTTAAATCTTAATGATTTCAACTGAAAAGTTTAAAAAACCAGTTTTCAATTATTCAAAATAAACCAATTAACCATAATCCCTTTAGTTGTCCACTTTTACAACTTAACTGATATAATTTTTAGAAGTAACTGATAGGTTGATTGATTGCTGCACGTTGAATTTTAAATTTTAATGATTTGAGTTGAAAAATTGTGGAAAATCAATTTTCTTCTTTTTAAAATAAACCAATTAACCTTACACCCTTTAAATGTCAAGTTTACAACTTAACTTAGTTAATGTTTGGAAGTGAATGACAATTTAATTAGGTATTGCAGCTTGAATTTTAAATTTTTATGATTTGCATTGAGAAGGTAATAAAAAGCTCACTTTTCAACTTTTCAAAATAAACCATTTAACAGTATACCATTTGAACGTCGAATTGTACAACTTAACTGTTAATTTAACTTTTGTTAATCTTTAGGAAGTAAATGATAGTTGGATTGGTTGTTGCATGTTGAAATTTACGATTTCGTGGTTGAACTGAAAAGTTAATAAAAATTTCAGTTTCAGCTTTTCGAAATAAACAATTTAACCGTAAACCATTTCATTGTCGAATTCTACAACTAAACCCAGTTAATTTTTGGAAGGAAGTGATAATTTTATTAGCTGTTGCTTGTTGAATTTTAAATTTTCATAATTAAATTGAAAAGTTGAAAATCTTCAGTTATCACGTTTTCAAAACAAACCATTTAACTGTAAATCATTTAAATGTCCAGTTTTATAATATAACTGCATTAATTTTTGGAAGTAAATGATAGTTTAATTGGTTGTTGCACTTTGAATTTTAAATTTTCAAGATTTTAATTGAAAAGTTAATAAAAACTCCAGTTTTCACTATTTCAAAATAAATTATTTAATTGTTTTAAATAGTTAATTGTTGACAGTTGGTGATAATTTTGTTAGTTGTTGCACGTTGAACTTTAAGTTTTCATGATTTAAATTCAATGGTCAAAAAAACTCAGTTTTCAGGTTTTCAAAATAAACCATTTAGGTTACCGTAAACGTCGAGTTTTACAACTTAATCGAGTTTCTTTTTGGAACTAAGTGATAGTTGTACTATTAGTTGTGTGAATTTTAAATTTTCACGATTTAAATTGAAAGGATAAAAATATTCTTCATCTTTTCAAAATAAATCATTTAACCGGAAATCATTTAAATGTTGCGTTTTACAACTTAACTAAGTCAGTTTTTGAAAGTAAATGATAGTTTGATTGGTGAGTTGTAAATTGTCATAATTTGGATTGAAAAGTTTAAAAAACATCAGTTTTCAGCTTTTCAAAATGAACCATTTAAATGTCGAGTTTTACAACTTAACCGAGTAAATGATTAGTTTGATTGGTTGTGACACATTATGGTTCAAATTCTCACGATTCGAAATGGAAAGTTAACGATCACGTTTCAGTTTTTCAAAATATTCTTCAGCGTATTTCAGCTAGTTTTCAGCTACTACTGAGGAAACGAGTTTGCAGTTCCTTCGTCCTACGTCGAAACTGTAACGGCGACAAAGGAAATCCCTGCAGAGAGCGGAACACACCTACCTGATCAACTCCATCGTACTTGACACTCCCTCTGAAAAAGTCCGAAGGCTCAAAAATGGAAACTCTCCAACACGACGTCGACGAAGAAAACCGCGATGATCACTCTTGTGGCATGATCCGAAAAAAGGGGAAAACGTGGGAAAATGTGGAAAATTCGACTTGGAAAATGGAAACTCAAAGCGTTATCCCGTCGTGACGGTCTCGAGGAGCGCGCGACGTGCAGGATTCGAGACGGCTCCGGAGGACGGGAAAATTGAACGTGTGTCGCTCGCACACCGGAAAACGCGCGTACTGACTCCGGTCGGCCGTCGCTCGTGAGTGGATAATATTATTATCCCCGGGCCCTCGGAGAAAGTTGCCGGGGTATCGTCTTCTCGCCGCGTGTACGACACGCCAGATAATCTCTCTCTCACTCTCGCTCTCGCTCTCTCTCTCTTTGCTTCTCGACTCTCCGCTCCGGCGACGGCGACCGTTCCAAAGTTCCAATCCGACGCGGAGGACGAATGAGGAATGACTATCGCATCCCCTGATTTTCGACCTGAAACTATTTCAGGGGGGTAGTCTATGTATGAACGAATATTTTCAGACAAAAATTTTCGATGTAAAAATTGGTTTAGATAGTTAAAAAAATTACCATACGTTAGAGTTTCTCATTTCTAAGTAAGTGTCCTAAGAACCCCCTGTTGACTATTGCATCCCCTGATTTTCAACTTGAAACTGTCTCAGGGGGATTGTTTATGCATAAAGCAATATTTGCAGATCAATCTATTCGATGTAAAAATTGGTTTACATAGTTAAATAATTTTTTACATACGTGAGACTACGAAATTTCGAGGTAAAGTCTCCTATCAACCCCCGAATCACTATCGCATCCCCTGATTTTCGACTTAAAACTCTTTCAGGGGGGTAGTCTATGTATAAAGGAATATTTCCAGATAAAAATTTTTGATGTAAAAATTAGTTTAGATACTTAAAAAAATTACGATACGTTAGAGTTTCACATTTCTAAGTAAGTGTCCTAAGAACCCCCTGTTGACTATTGCATCCCCTGATTTTCGACTTGAAACTGTCTCAGAGGGATAGTTTATGTATAAAGCAATATTTGCAGATCAAACTTTTCGATGTAAAAATTGGTTTACATAGTTAAATAATTATTTACATACGTGAGACTACGAAATTTCGAGGTAAAGTCTCCTATCAACCCCCGAATGACTATCGCATCCCCTGATTTTCGACTTGAAACTCTTTCAGTGGGGTAGTCTATGTATCAAGGAATATTTCCAGATGAAAATTTTCGATGTAAAAACTGGTTTAGATACTTAAAAAAATTATCATACGTTAGAGTTTCACATTTCTAAGTAAGTGTCTTAAGAACCCCCTGTTGACTATTGCATCCCCTTATTTTCGACTTGAAACTGTCTCAGGGGGATAGTTTATGCATAAAGCAATATATGCAGATCAAACTTTTCGATGTAAAAATTGGTTTACATAGTTAAATCATTCTTTACATACGTGGGACTACGAAATTTCGAGGTAAAGTCTCCTATCAACCCCCGAATGACTATCGCATCCCCTGATTTTCGACTTGAAACTCTTTCAGGACGATAGTCTGTGTATAAAGGAATATTTCCAGGTAAAAATTTTCGATGTAAAAATTAGTTTAGATACTTAAAAAAATTACCATACGTTAGAGTTTCACATTTCTAAGTAAGTGTCTTAAGAACCCCCTGTTGACTATTGCATCCCCTTATTTTCGACTTGAAACTGTCTCAGGGGGATAGTTTATGCATAAAGCAATATTTTCAGATCAAACTTTTCGATGTAAAAATTGGTTTACATAGTTAAATAATTTTTTACATACGTGAGACTACGAAATTTCGAGGTAAAGTCTCCTATCAACCCCCGAATGACTATCGCATCCTCTGATTTTCGACTTAAAACTCTTTCAGGGGGGTAGTCTATGTATAAAGGAATATTTCCAGGTAGAAATTTTCGATGTAAAAATTGGTTTAGATAGTTAAAAAAATTACCATACGTTAGAGTTTCTCATTTCTGAGTAAGTGCCCTAAGAACCCCCTGTTGACTATTGCATCCCCTGATTTTCGACTTGAAACTGTCTCAGGGGGATTGTTTATGCATAAAGCAATATTTGCAGATCAATCTATTCGATGTAAAAATTGGTTTACATAGTTAAATAATTTTTTTCATACGTTAGACTACGAAATTTCGATGTAAAGTCTCCTATCAACCCCAGAATGACTATCGCATCCCCTGATTTTCGACTTGAAACTCTTTCAGGGGGCTAGTCTATGTATAAAGGAATATTTCCAGATAAAAATTTTCGATCTAAAAATTGGTTTAGATACTTAAAAAAATTACCATATGTTAGAGTTTCACATTTCTAAGTAAGTGTCTTAAGAACCCCCTGTTGACTATTGCATCCCCTTATTTTCGACTTGAAACTGTCTCAGGGGGATAGTTTATGCATAAAGCAATATTTGCAGATCAAACTTTTCGATGTAAAAATTGGTTTACATAGTTAAATCATTTTTTACATACGTGAGACTACGAAATTTCGAGGTAAAGTCCCCTATCAACCCCCGAATGACTATCGCATCCCCTGATTTTCGACTTGAAACTCTTTCAGGGGGGTAGTCTATGTATAAAGGAATATTACCAGATAAAAATTTTCGATGTAAAAATTGATTTAGATACTTAAAAAAATTATCATACGTTAGAGTTTCACATTTCTAAGTAAGTGTCCTAAGAACCCCCTGTTGACTATTGCATCCCCTTATTTTCGACTTGAAACTATCTCAGGGGGATAGTTTATGCATAAAGCAATATTTGCAGATCAAACTTTTCGATATAAAAATTGGTTTAGATACTTAAAAAAATTATCATACGTTAGAGTTTCACATTTCTAAGTAAGTGTCCTAAGAACCCCCTGTTGACTATTGTATCCCCTGATTTTCGACTTGAAACTGTCTCAGGGGGATAGTTTATGTATAAAGCAATATTTGCAGATCAAACTTTTTGATGTAAAAATTGGTTTACATAGTTAAATAATTTTTTACATACGTGAGACTACGAAATTTCGAGGTAAAGTCTCCTATCAACCCCCGAATCACTATCGCATCCCCTGATTTTCGACTTAAAACTCTTTCAGGGGGGTAGTCTATGTATAAAGGAATATTTCCAGATAAAAATTTTTGATGTAAAAATTAGTTTAGATACTTAAAAAAATTACGATACGTTAGAGTTTCACATTTCTAAGTAAGTGTCCTAAGAACCCCCTGTTGACTATTGCATCCCCTGATTTTCGACTTGAAACTGTCTCAGGGGGATAGTTTATGTATAAAGCAATATTTGCAGATCAAACTTTTCGATGTAAAAATTGGTTTACATAGTTAAATAATTATTTACATACGTGAGACTACGAAATTTCGAGGTAAAGTCTCCTATCAACCCCCGAATGACTATCGCATCCCCTGATTTTCGACTTGAAACTCTTTCAGTGGGGTAGTCTATGTATCAAGGAATATTTCCAGATGAAAATTTTCGATGTAAAAACTGGTTTAGATACTTAAAAAAATTATCATACGTTAGAGTTTCACATTTCTAAGTAAGTGTCTTAAGAACCCCCTGTTGACTATTGCATCCCCTTATTTTCGACTTGAAACTGTCTCAGGGGGATAGTTTATGCATAAAGCAATATATGCAGATCAAACTTTTCGATGTAAAAATTGGTTTACATAGTTAAATCATTCTTTACATACGTGGGACTACGAAATTTCGAGGTAAAGTCTCCTATCAACCCCCGAATGACTATCGCATCCCCTGATTTTCGACTTGAAACTCTTTCAGGACGATAGTCTGTGTATAAAGGAATATTTCCAGGTAAAAATTTTCGATGTAAAAATTAGTTTAGATACTTAAAAAAATTACCATACGTTAGAGTTTCACATTTCTAAGTAAGTGTCTTAAGAACCCCCTGTTGACTATTGCATCCCCTTATTTTCGACTTGAAACTGTCTCAGGGGGATAGTTTATGCATAAAGCAATATTTTCAGATCAAACTTTTCGATGTAAAAATTGGTTTACATAGTTAAATAATTTTTTACATACGTGAGACTACGAAATTTCGAGGTAAAGTCTCCTATCAACCCCCGAATGACTATCGCATCCTCTGATTTTCGACTTAAAACTCTTTCAGGGGGGTAGTCTATGTATAAAGGAATATTTCCAGGTAGAAATTTTCGATGTAAAAATTGGTTTAGATAGTTAAAAAAATTACCATACGTTAGAGTTTCTCATTTCTGAGTAAGTGCCCTAAGAACCCCCTGTTGACTATTGCATCCCCTGATTTTCGACTTGAAACTGTCTCAGGGGGATTGTTTATGCATAAAGCAATATTTGCAGATCAATCTATTCGATGTAAAAATTGGTTTACATAGTTAAATAATTTTTTTCATACGTTAGACTACGAAATTTCGATGTAAAGTCTCCTATCAACCCCAGAATGACTATCGCATCCCCTGATTTTCGACTTGAAACTCTTTCAGGGGGCTAGTCTATGTATAAAGGAATATTTCCAGATAAAAATTTTCGATCTAAAAATTGGTTTAGATACTTAAAAAAATTACCATATGTTAGAGTTTCACATTTCTAAGTAAGTGTCTTAAGAACCCCCTGTTGACTATTGCATCCCCTTATTTTCGACTTGAAACTGTCTCAGGGGGATAGTTTATGCATAAAGCAATATTTGCAGATCAAACTTTTCGATGTAAAAATTGGTTTACATAGTTAAATCATTTTTTACATACGTGAGACTACGAAATTTCGAGGTAAAGTCCCCTATCAACCCCCGAATGACTATCGCATCCCCTGATTTTCGACTTGAAACTCTTTCAGGGGGGTAGTCTATGTATAAAGGAATATTACCAGATAAAAATTTTCGATGTAAAAATTGATTTAGATACTTAAAAAAATTATCATACGTTAGAGTTTCACATTTCTAAGTAAGTGTCCTAAGAACCCCCTGTTGACTATTGCATCCCCTTATTTTCGACTTGAAACTATCTCAGGGGGATAGTTTATGCATAAAGCAATATTTGCAGATCAAACTTTTCGATATAAAAATTGGTTTAGATACTTAAAAAAATTATCATACGTTAGAGTTTCACATTTCTAAGTAAGTGTCCTAAGAACCCCCTGTTGACTATTGTATCCCCTGATTTTCGACTTGAAACTGTCTCAGGGGGATAGTTTATGTATAAAGCAATATTTGCAGATCAAACTTTTTGATGTAAAAATTGGTTTACATAGTTAAATAATTTTTTACATACGTGAGACTACGAAATTTCGAGGTAAAGTCTCCTATCAACCCCCGAATCACTATCGCATCCCCTGATTTTCGACTTAAAACTCTTTCAGGGGGGTAGTCTATGTATAAAGGAATATTTCCAGATAAAAATTTTTGTTGTAAAAATTAGTTTAGATACTTAAAAAAATTACGATACGTTAGAGTTTCACATTTCTAAGTAAGTGTCCTAAGAACCCCCTGTTGACTATTGCATCCCCTGATTTTCGACTTGAAACTGTCTCAGGGGGATAGTTTATGTATAAAGCAATATTTGCAGATCAAACTTTTCGATGTAAAAATTGGTTTACATAGTTAAATAATTATTTACATACGTGAGACTACGAAATTTCGAGGTAAAGTCTCCTATCAACCCCCGAATGACTATCGCATCCCCTGATTTTCGACTTGAAACTCTTTCAGTGGGGTAGTCTATGTATCAAGGAATATTTCCAGATGAAAATTTTCGATGTAAAAACTGGTTTAGATACTTAAAAAAATTATCATACGTTAGAGTTTCACATTTCTAAGTAAGTGTCTTAAGAACCCCCTGTTGACTATTGCATCCCCTTATTTTCGACTTGAAACTGTCTCAGGGGGATAGTTTATGCATAAAGCAATATATGCAGATCAAACTTTTCGATGTAAAAATTGGTTTACATAGTTAAATCATTCTTTACATACGTGGGACTACGAAATTTCGAGGTAAAGTCTCCTATCAACCCCCGAATGACTATCGCATCCCCTGATTTTCGACTTGAAACTCTTTCAGGACGATAGTCTGTGTATAAAGGAATATTTCCAGGTAAAAATTTTCGATGTAAAAATTAGTTTAGATACTTAAAAAAATTACCATACGTTAGAGTTTCACATTTCTAAGTAAGTGTCTTAAGAACCCCCTGTTGACTATTGCATCCCCTTATTTTCGACTTGAAACTGTCTCAGGGGGATAGTTTATGCATAAAGCAATATTTTCAGATCAAACTTTTCGATGTAAAAATTGGTTTACATAGTTAAATAATTTTTTACATACGTGAGACTACGAAATTTCGAGGTAAAGTCTCCTATCAACCCCCGAATGACTATCGCATCCTCTGATTTTCGACTTAAAACTCTTTCAGGGGGGTAGTCTATGTATAAAGGAATATTTCCAGGTAGAAATTTTCGATGTAAAAATTGGTTTAGATAGTTAAAAAAATTACCATACGTTAGAGTTTCTCATTTCTGAGTAAGTGCCCTAAGAACCCCCTGTTGACTATTGCATCCCCTGATTTTCGACTTGAAACTGTCTCAGGGGGATTGTTTATGCATAAAGCAATATTTGCAGATCAATCTATTCGATGTAAAAATTGGTTTACATAGTTAAATAATTTTTTTCATACGTTAGACTACGAAATTTCGATGTAAAGTCTCCTATCAACCCCAGAATGACTATCGCATCCCCTGATTTTCGACTTGAAACTCTTTCAGGGGGCTAGTCTATGTATAAAGGAATATTTCCAGATAAAAATTTTCGATCTAAAAATTGGTTTAGATACTTAAAAAAATTACCATATGTTAGAGTTTCACATTTCTAAGTAAGTGTCTTAAGAACCCCCTGTTGACTATTGCATCCCCTTATTTTCGACTTGAAACTGTCTCAGGGGGATAGTTTATGCATAAAGCAATATTTGCAGATCAAACTTTTCGATGTAAAAATTGGTTTACATAGTTAAATCATTTTTTACATACGTGAGACTACGAAATTTCGAGGTAAAGTCCCCTATCAACCCCCGAATGACTATCGCATCCCCTGATTTTCGACTTGAAACTCTTTCAGGGGGGTAGTCTATGTATAAAGGAATATTACCAGATAAAAATTTTCGATGTAAAAATTGATTTAGATACTTAAAAAAATTATCATACGTTAGAGTTTCACATTTCTAAGTAAGTGTCCTAAGAACCCCCTGTTGACTATTGCATCCCCTTATTTTCGACTTGAAACTATCTCAGGGGGATAGTTTATGCATAAAGCAATATTTGCAGATCAAACTTTTCGATATAAAAATTGGTTTAGATACTTAAAAAAATTATCATACGTTAGAGTTTCACATTTCTAAGTAAGTGTCCTAAGAACCCCCTGTTGACTATTGTATCCCCTGATTTTCGACTTGAAACTGTCTCAGGGGGATAGTTTATGTATAAAGCAATATTTGCAGATCAAACTTTTTGATGTAAAAATTGGTTTACATAGTTAAATAATTTTTTACATACGTGAGACTACGAAATTTCGAGGTAAAGTCTCCTATCAACCCCCGAATGACTATCGCATCCCCTGATTTTCGACTTGAAACTCTTTCAGGGGGGTAGTCTATGTATAAAGGAATATTTCCAGATACAAATTTTCGATGTAAAAGTTGGTTTAGATACTTAAAAAAATTATCATACGTTAGAGTTTCACATTTCTAAGTAAGTGTCTTAAGAACCCCCTGTTGACTATTGCATCCCCTTATTTTCGACTTGAAACTGTCTCAGGGGGATAGTTTATGCATAAAGCAATATTTGCAGATCAAAATTTTCGATGTAAAAATTGGTTTACATAGTTAAATAATTTTTTACATACGTGAGACTACGAAATTTCGAGGTAAAGTCTCCTATCAACCCCCGAATGACTATCGCTTCCCCTGATTTTCTACTTGAAACTCTTTCAGGACGATAGTCTGTGTATAAAGGAATATTTCCAGGTAAAAATTTTCGATGTAAAAATTGGTTTAGATACATAAAAAAGTTATCATACGTTAGAGTTTCACATTTCTAAGTAAATGTCGTAAGAACCCCCTATTGACTATTGCATCCCCTGATTTTCGACTTGAAACTATCTCAGGGGGATAGTTTATGCATAAAGCAATATTTGCGGATCAAAATTTTTAAAGTAAAAATTGGTTTACATAGATAAATAATTTTTTACATACGTGAGACTACGAAATTTCGAGGTAAAGTCTCCTATAAACCCCCGAATGACTATCGCATCCCCTGATTTTCGACTTGAAACTCTTTCAGGACGATAGTCTGTGTATAAAGGAATATTTCCAGGTAAAAATTTTCGATGTAAAAATTGGTTTAGATACTTAAAAAAATTATCATACGTTAGAGTTTCATATTTCTAAGTAAGTGTCCTGAGAACCCCCTGTTGACTATTGCATCCCCTGATTTTCGACTTGGAACTGTCTCAGGGGGATAGTATATGCATAAAGCAATATTTTCAGATCAAACTTTTCGATGTAAAAATTGGTTTACATAGGTAAATAATTTTTTACATACGTGTGACTACGAAATTTCGACGTAAAATCTCCTATCAACCCCCGAATGACTATCGCATCCCCTGATTTTCGACTTGAAACTGTCTCAGGGGGATAGTTTATGCATAAAGCAATATTTGCAGATCAAACTTTTCGATGTAAAAATTGGTTTACATAGTTAAATCATTTTTTACATACGTGAGACTACGAAATTTCGAGGTAAAGTCTCCTATCAACCCCCGAATGACTATTGCATCCCCTGATTTTCGACTTGAAACTCTTTCATGGGGTGGTCTATGTATAAAGGAATATTTCCAGATAAAAATTTTCGATGCAAAAATTGGTTTAGATAGTTAAAAAAATTACCATACGTTAGAGTTTTTCATTTCTAAGTAAGTGTCCTAAGAACCCCCTGTTGACTATTGCATCCCCTTATTTTCGACTTGAAATTGTCTCAGGGGGGTTGTTTATGCATAAAGCAATATTTGCAGATCAATCTATTCGATGTAAAAATTGGTTTACATAGTTAAATAATTTTTTTCATACGTGAGACTACGAAATTTCGAGGTAAAGTCTCCTATCAACCCCAGAATGACCATTGATGACCATTGCATCCCCTGATTTTGGACTTGAAACTATTTCGGAGGGGTAGTCTATATATATCAACAACTATTTCCAGATATAAATTTTCGATGTTAAAATTATTTGAAATACTTAAAACAATTACCATACGTAGGAGTTCGAAATTTCTAAGTAAGTGTCTTATCAACCCCCGAATGCCGAATGACTATCGCATCCCCTGATTTTCGACTTGAAACTGTTACAGGGGGATAGCTTACGTATAGACGAATATTTCCAGATAAATATTTTAGAGACAACAAATTGGTTTAGATACTTAAATATTTTTTTCCACATAGAACCTATTAACCTCCTAATGACTATTGTACATTTGTACATTTGATTTTTTGTACATTTACTCCATCTATCAACCCCTAAACGAAAGCTAGGATGGTAAATCGTATCGAATACCATTCATTAGTAATAAACAGTCTCTGCTAGTACGTTATTAGTACAAATTTTGAAACTAAAAAACAGCACCTATTTTACCGGACTACAGAATTTGGGGATGTGGCCAGCTTCACACCCGTCATTTTTCGAAGATATATGCCGTAAGATTTTTTATAGAGAATTAAATTTCCTGTTTTTGTTTTAATTCGTGACTATAACTTTTTTCTAAGTGAATTTAGGTATAGGCATTGCTTCATAAAAAAGAAAGTTTATGAAATTCTCTTCATAATAGTGGCTTACAAGACTTTATATGTTTAAAATTGACTGAGATATAAACGTTTGAATTCAGCCATTTTTTCTCTATTTCTTACTTTTCCTTTAAAAAGCGTATTATTTCATATTTTTATCTGAAATAATGATTTTTATGCAATAATAATTTTATGAACATAAATTTATCAATAATATTGGATATTATTCTACCAGACATATTTAGGTTAAATGGTTGGAGGTTTACAATTGCAATAATAAACTACACAATAATTAAGGTTTTTTAAATTTATTTTTATATAAAGTAAGTATATGCAGTAAATTTTAGAGTTCCTGTTCTATTGAAATACTTTCAAATGCAATGTCTGTTTCTGTATGAATATCAGTAGCTATGTCTTCTTCCGAAATATTTGTATTATCAACGTTTTCGCAATTAACGTCCATACATTCCTGGCAAAACATTTAGCAGTTTTTCCCCAATTTTCGGCATCCTCAGTTTGATTGACAGCCTTTCTTGCATCCACAAGCAATTTGCTCAAGTAAAGTGGTGGGCGCAGGAGGAGCAGAGGAACGGATTAGCATTAAACCATTTTTGGATTTACTTTAAAGATGAATTAAGTATTAATTTTTACGTGTACGTAAATGACTTTAAATATAAATAAATAAGATCATTTTTATATTAAATTATTTGTATATAAGTTATTTATTGCATAAAAATAATTTTTCCGGGTAAAAATATGAAACACTACACTTTTTAAAGAAAAATTAACAAATGGAAAAAAAAATTGCTGAATTCAAACGTTTATATCTCAGTCAATATTAAACACATAAAGTCTTGTAAGCCACCATTTTAAAAAGAAATTCATAAGCTTTCTCTTCTATGAAGCAATGCCTATACCTCAATTCGCTCAGAAAAAAGTTATAGTTAAAAATTTAAAAATTAAAAAAAAAACCTTTTTTGAAATTTTTTCATATTTTTAACTTGGTTTTTTGAATATATTTCAACAAAAAAAAATCTTTTTTATTTAAAGAAATATCAACTTCATAAACCTTTAATAAGAAACCGGTAGAACGCCACTGACACGATATATAACCTCTATAAATTTCCTTCTTAATTTGTCATAATTTGACAAATCATGTATACATCATATATATAATAATACTTGAGACGTTTACCAAAACATTTACTATATATTTTATTTATTTAATCATTTAATTAAATGCACTGACGATTCACGAAACCTTTTTATAAAACTTAATACCTTGAATTCGTTTACTTTATATTCTTGAAACATTTGTCTAAACCTTCATCAAGAATTTAAATTAAATATCTATTTAATGAAATAAAATTACTAGTAAATATTAAAAATAATTAATTACATTGTAAAATTCGTCTGTTACAGCACAATCAAACCTAATTATTCTGAGGATAGTCTTCAGTAGTAAATCAGGTAATTTGTATTATTTCTTCATAAATCCAAATTCCACTTTCATATTTTCAAAAGAATACCTGGATTTAAGTTTCCATAACACAACGACCAATTTTTTTCCAAAGGGCATCTTCTCTCGTTGGGCACGTCTATGGCTAATGAGGTTTAAATTTTATTTTAAAGCACATTTGGTTTCGAAAGCTTTCTATACATTTCACTACTGTTCTTCATAGTGAAATCACTGTTCCTTGAAGCGAAATGTTTTTAAAAAATGTTTAATTGTCTAATAAATGGAATGCTATCAAATTTAAACTGCAATATTGCAATCATATTTTTTGCGTACTTTCGAATATATTTTACTTTACACAGTAAAAGTAAACAGCGCATTACACAACCCGGATTCGATTTTTGGACCAATCGACTCCCAGACAACACACGACGTCTTAAAGACGTCTTGTAATGGTCTTATTGTGGTCTGGACGTCTGAAGACCTAAAAGAGACGTCTTTAAGATGTCTTGTTTTGAACGTCTTTAAGATGTCTTGTTTTGGACGTCTTTAAGACGTCTGATTGAAGTCTGGATGTTTGTTGACCGGTAAAATTGCTCTTTATACGTCCGCATATGGACGTATTAAAACGTCTTAATTTGACAGGTCTTCATTAATAAAGACACCTTTTTCAGACAACTTTTAGACTGTCTAATTAGGAAGTCTTTAAGGCGGTATTATATGATTGCAGATTCAATAATAATATTTCTATAATACATGTATAACTAATCAATTAGTTAATCAAATAATTAGTTAAAATTAGATAGTTAGTTAACTAATTAATTAATTAATTGAGTAATTTATTTTAGCTAGTTAATTCTCAAATTTTTGATAATTTTATACATTTAATTAGGAAATTTCTAAGTTTAACCAACGGTTTAACACAAGTGCTTCAGGGTGAAAAAGTATATTTAGCAGATTATTGCTCTCTTATGTTGTCTATCTTATGTTGAATGTACTTATGTGTTGTAATAAAATATATCTGGTTGAAAATTGAGGTGTTTTCATTTTGGCCTAGGCTAACAATGCGTCCTAAAGACGTCTTAATGACGTCTTAGGTACAACTTGCAAGATATCTTAAAGACGTCTTTAAGACGTCTTATATAGAGGTTGCAAGACATCCTAAAGACGTCTATATACAGCTTGTAAGACATCTTAAAGACGTCTTATATACAGCTTGTAAGACGTCTTAAAGACGTCGTATATACAGCTTGTAAGACATCTTAAAGACCTCGTAAAGACGTCTGTTTTTGTAACAAATGACGTGTAAAAGACGTGTTCAAGACGTCTAGGAGACGTTCACGGACGTCTTACAGACGTCTTGTACAGCTATAATGGGAAGTCTATAAGACGTCTTAAAGACACCTTTGTGCTGTCTGGGCTGTGTTTTAAGTTTAGGACTGGATGCACATTTTATCAAACTTGTTTTTTATATTAGTTATTACCGCTTTACCTCAAAATTGGTGCTTTGGATTGATTGCGTAACACCGAAATGATACAATTAAAATCGCATACCCTAATGCTCAATAAAGCGAACGTTTTACTAATTAATATAATGAATACCTGTACGCGGAAAAGCATATTATTGCGTCTACATGTTACCAATACATAGTTTAGTCAAATAGTTCTCAACATAATAATAGGTACAATTATTTAAGCAACATTTCACAATTTAAAGAAATCACTTTATCCGTTTTGTTCGCGGCAATAATTAATATACATGATAAATTCCAGGCCGAATCGCATTAACTACACAATAAACCAGTACGCCTTTCTTTTCTTTTTTAATTAATTTTAATTTGAAGTCAAATTTACAAATTCGATGATAGTACAACAGTCGAAAACATTGTTTATTATTATTGTATCACTGTGTTTATTTGTTATATAAAACGTCTTCACAAAAATGTAATCGCTATAGACACGATTAGTTAGTTTAATTACAAAACAATTCAGAGAAGGGAAAGTACTACGAGTACATGAACTCTATGTATTAGTTCCAGTCTCTTAAAAAGGTTTAACGTACATGCATTCCAGTCACTTCACCTTCAATTAGAAATACATTGTTCCCAACAAGGAACAAATTCAAGGAAAATCCTACGAGATCCTTGATATATTTTAATGACAGCGACATTTTATTAGCCATCTTTTAAATTCTTCCTAAAACAATACACACATCCAAACATTGATTATATTACTTTTGTATTAGTGCTTTTAAATGCCTAATTAAGAAACGACATTTACATCACGCTCGAACTTACAATAATGAAGGAATGCTAAGTGGTGAAAGTTTGCTTAAAGGAATTTAATTTTATATAAAAATAAAGAGTTATTTTTTATGTACACACCATTGGTAGTTTTGGCACTTTTCTATACAGATTTGGAATAAGGGGTCATTAAATTATGCGTCAATAAAATTTTAATGTCAACATACATATAAATGTTTGGAAACTGTTGTCATGAAAATACAAAATTCAAGACGAATGGCAATAGATGATGAACACCAAAATTTGTGGAAAAACTGTAACTGATATACCTGAACTGTGAACCTATCTGTACATACCAGATAGATTTGATGTATCAGTAATAGTGCAATTAATTTACTATTTACCAACAAATAACTGTTTTTTTATTTCTTCTGCTTGTTTTACTCAGGAAGGGGAAATTATTATAAATTAGATTACAAATATTGAAATATGTAATCTTAATAAAACGATATAGGAATTTAAGAAGTTGAATTTTTTTTAAATCGGACGAAGTTGTTGAAAGTTGATTATTTTAATTTAATTTTTCTTTTCAGAATATCGAAATTGTCGATGGGTCGATGATTTCCCATAAGATGCTCCACCTTAATTTTGTTTACCAGAATAATGCCTAATGGTCATGTAGCGAATAAACACTTCTACGATCTTTTGATCATAATGATGAGTCAACTGGGAGGAGCAAAACCGATGGTTTCCAAAGAAATGCCAGTCAACATTATTTCCAAGATGCCACCTGTTCTACTATGAGCTATGAGCTGAGCCATAATAACCAAGTTAAGAAGAGGTAAGTTTTTTTTAATTATTAAAAGAAATAAAGGTCTAATAACGCAATTTTTGATATAAATTCTTTTGTATTGATTTACGTCAAACACTAAAACTACTAATTTAATATCAGCGTTCAAAAGTTCCCAAGATTCCATCAACTGTATATATATATATATATATATATATATATATATATATATATATATATATATATATATATATGTATATGATAATCAATGGAATCTAAGGATTCCATATCAAAAGACCATGAAAAAAAGATAATTAGAGTATAACAGATATATAGGTCGAGTTCTTGCAGAAGGTCCATAAGATTTCTATTAAAGTAGTCATCAAATTCTAATACACTAATTAATTGTCAGAAGATTTGTCTTGTTCTTCCTGCATGTCTGGTTGCGCGTATAACAGGGGTACCACAATTAATACTGATTAATCTATAGTTTAATCAGGTTCAAATTCAAGCGTTCCGCTCAAAATTACCTCATCATATCGATACTCTGGGGGTAATTTCGTGCACTTTTCATAAATTGTGCCCTTCAAAACCAATCATGTCTATTTTTATTACAATGACGAATTTTTATTGGTCACAATGGGCGACAGTACATGAAATTACACAGGACGTGATCGGTTCCTCTGATACCCCTTCTTGTCTTGCATCATCAGTGGTAATAATATATGTTCTATGCCCGCCATAACCTCACTTTGTTCATGAAGTTGGTCGTGTTGTGATTATTTATTATTAACTAAACTTGTATGTATAATTGTCGTTAATCGCAGTGAATAAGCAGACTTTTATCAGTTATGTTGATTTTGAGGGAGTCCCATGGAGGTAGTATTCGGCGACGACGACGCCGCCGCCGCCTCCACTTCTGACTCTTTTAGGTACTTATATCGTATTTTCTTCCAAGAAACGTAAGAAAACCCATAATTCTTCAACCTTCTTATAGCTATATATCAATTATTCTTATAGTTAACTTTTCATTGATCCTACGAACCTAACAGTTTACGTTTCGGTAATACCTTCTCAGTTTGACCTCTGCATGAGTCTATAGGAAGTTCTCTTCAGAACCTATTCTGTAGGGGACGCTTGCATATTAAATATTCATTATTTGAACTGTATCAGTCGGCTAGATTTTAGTTCAATTGATTGAGTTTAATTATGTTACACTTTGCTCATATTGATTGTTAATGTATTAACACAAGTTTGAATTATTTGTTGTATTGTAGGAACCTGTCATGAATCGGCCGTAGATTTTTTGAGCAGAGGTGGTACCTGCGAGGAGAAGCCAGAAGAAATGGAGCAATGAAGGGGATCTGGATTTGGTATGGTCAAACACCATCATATATCACGCTGCCATCGAACCATCAGCGATGGACTTCCGTTGGCTGGTTCTTTAAACCCATTAATTCTTGTATTTCACACTCTTTCACCGTTCCACTCTTAGGTAAGTAATAATGACTTACTGAAGAAATTATTTTATAATTGGACAATTCTTGTGTTCTCGAAGTTTTGACGATCGATTTCGTGATTTTTAAAGTCTGTACGAATCCGTCCTATTCTTTATCATTAAATTATTTATAATTTATAACATTTTTACTTTCTTATATGGGATACCCATATAATAAAAGAAAGTGTTGTAATCGTGATGATTTCTTTTATATTTTTATAACATTAAATTTTCAAATTTCATCATGAAACTGGCAGCATATGCAGAAAGTATGCTTGGTAGATCTGTGACTGATTTTTAATTCCTTAACTTACTAATAATTTCCGAATTATCGAGATTCTTTGAAAAAACTGAAAATATATACTTTAATAATTAGTTGATATCTCAAAAAGTGAATGTCACTTTTATAACATTTTAAAGTCATATCTTTAATACGTTTTACGAAGAAATTTTACTTAACTTTTCTCTTTAAAACATCATTCTCTATCGTCTAATATCGAAAATTTTAAAATCCGACGTGGTTGACGTTTTCGAGAAATTCCAAATTTTCAAAAATTCGCATCTCGAAAAGTAAACGTCGTTTTCTTGAATTTTCTGTACTGTCGGCATCAAGGAACCTTTCTCTATCGATTGCGACCGTAATTTCGAAAATCTAATTTTTGGCCATTTTTGGGGAAAATCGCAACCTTCCTTCTTTTTTGGGGTCAAAAAATGAACTTTCGAATTTTTGTACAAAACTCACAGGGTTGGTCGAGACGGCGATTTTTAGGTCCGTGACAGAGTGTAGATTCGCTCACTTCCATACTTACCGAGATATGGCGATTTTTTGAAAAATAAGATGGATTTTTCATAAATTCATATCCCCGAAAAGACACGTTTTACGAAGAAATTTTACTTAAACTTTTCTCTTGAAAACGTCATTCCCTATCGTCTGATATCGAAATTTTTCAAATCGGACGAGGTTGACGTTTTCGGAAAATTCCACATTTTCAAAAATTCGTATCTCGAAAAGTGAATATCGTTTTGGTGAATTTCCTTTTCTGTCGGCATTGTTGAACCTTTCTTTATCGATTGCGGCCATAATTTCGAAAATCTAATTTTTGGCCATTTTTGGGGAAAATCGCAAGGGGTTTAACCTTTCTTTTTTTGGGGTAAAAAAGTGAACTTTCGACTTTCTGCACAAAAATCATAGGGTTGGTCGAGAGGGCGATTTTTAGATCCGTGGCGGAGTTTCGATTCGCTAACTTCCATACTTACCGAGATATGGCGATTTTTTGAAAAATAAAATGGATTTTTCGAAAATTCATATCCCCGAAAGGACACGGTTTACGAGGAAATTTTACTTAACTTTTCTCTTTAAAACGTCATTCCCTATCGTCTGATATCGAAGATTTTCAAATCTGACGTGGATGACGTTTTCGGAAAATTCCAAATTTTCAAAAATTCGTATCTCGAAAACTAAACGTCGTTTCCTTGAATTTTCTTTACTGTCGACATCTGGGAACCTTTCTCTATCGATTGCGACCGTAATTTCGAAAATCTAATTTTTGGCCATTTTTTGGGAAAATTGCAAGGGGTTAGTTAACCTTCCTTCTTTTTTGGGATAAAAAAAGTGAACTTTCGACTTTCTGCACAAAACTCACAGGGTTGGTCGAGAGAGCGCTTTTTAGATCCGTGGCGGAGTTTCGATTCGCTAACTTCCATACTTACCGAGATAAGGCGATTTTTTTAAATAAAATTTATTTTTCAAAAAATACATATCTCCGAAAGGACACGTTTTACGAAGAAATTTTACTTAACTTTCCTCTTTAAAACGTCATTCCCTATCGTCTGATATCGAAATTTTTCAAATCGAACGAGGTTGACGTTTTCGGAAATTTCCAAATTTTCAAAAAATCGTATCTCGAAAACCAAAAGTCGTTTCCTTGAATTTCCTTTACTGTCGACATCGGGGAACCTTTCTCTATCGATTGCGACCGTAATTTCGAAAATCTAATTTTTAGCCATTTGTGGGGAAAATCGCAATGGGTTAACTATGAAAACGAAAGAATATAATAACTTAATTAAACTAAAAATAGTTGTTAAACTAAAAAATATACAATACTAATTATTTATTACTTTTGATATTTTAGATGGGACATGTTTGCTATCTGGTACCGAAATACGCACATGGCAGTGATGAGGATACAGCGAGTGGGCTGTGTGAGGAGAGCATTGGACTGGAGAAGAAGTACAAGTTATTATTAACACATTCGTTAGCTAGAATCATTTTAAGTTTCTATTGATACAAACTTTTTGTCGGTTTTTAAGAATAATGTTTTAGAAGCTATGTACATAAGTCCAGATTTTAAAAAACCACTTTGTTGGGTAATAATAAATAGCCCGTGATGTATCAGCAAAAATCCCTTATTGGTTACATATGATTGTTCACTCTTTTCACTAATAAATTGCCTTATGTTTCATTGGCTGGAATCAGTTCTGAAATGATTTTGGCCAATGCAGTGGAAGTTTTAAGATTCAAACATTTCTTGAACCAACTAGGTATTTTGCTATAACAGATCTGGTAAAAATTGGGAAGTACATTTGTATATTGTTTTAGTTTAGGAAATTTTCATTATGTAAAAGAAAGTGAAAGTTTAAAGCGAAACTCTAATATTGATACATTTTCATTTTTGTTCTATTTTCGAACCTACTGTACATATGAGCTTGACAGTTATCAAGTTAAAAAAATCTGTTTGAGGGTCTCTTTACGATACTCTACTTTTGATATTATGAAAACATACACATGATGCTTTGGTACATTACTTATTCTGTTGATCTCTCTTTCTCTGTTATCCTATATTTAGAATATGTTTATTTATGTTGAATAATATGTTATTCTATGTTTATATCTATTCGGTGCCAAATTTGTACATCCATTTTAAAGAAAAGTCACGAATTGAGTCGAAATTACATTTCGATTGAACTTAGGTCAATTCATGGATTTGTGACTTTTCCCAAACTTATTTTATATACATGTAATCACTATATGGTTGTTATATCTAGTCTATCGGCGATTTGTTCCCATAGGGGCATTTTTCACCAAGAAATATTGTAAACTAAATTTATTGTTTCTAACAGTCATAATTTTAAAGAGATTGTTAAGAAGTTACAGGTTAGCAGCAATCTTTTTGAAATTTCAGCTAAAATGTGTATGAATAGGAAGTTTGTTTACACCTTTTTCGTAATTATGTTATTGAAATATGTATTTCTTTAATGTGTACTATTTCATCATTTAGTCTGTGGACTCATTCATCAGTAAGATAATTCTCATTAGTGTTAACGATAATATCGCTTTAAAAACCGTTTTCTAATGAAAATTGTTAATAAATAAATAAAATAAATACGAACCTTTTTCTTTTCGCAGCCCCACCCTCTCACAGCAATAATACCGTTCAAAAACACCTTGGTTCAAAAGTTGAAATGGAAACCCCTGATAGGCAACCAGCAAAACACACATTAAAACCTCGTATGAAATAAATATATCATCCCCGAGACAGGCAACCATATATACAGAGCGCAAGATGCCTCCACACCTCCTCGCACTTCTGCTATCCTGGTACGGAATCCGATTTTCAGATGATATTTCCAAGTATAAATTCGAATTTCCACTCGTCCGAAAATCGGATTTCGTACCAGGATAGCAGAAGAGCGAGGAGGTGTGGAGGTATCTCGCCGCCCGTTACTCCTGGTGGTCGGACGTCATTAGTGGGCGTGGCCATCAATGATCGCGTCGCGCGACGAGATACCTCCACACCTCCTCGCTCTTCTGCTATCCTGGTACGAAGTCCGATTTTCGGACGAGCGGAAATTTGAATTATACCTTGAAATTCCGTCTGAAAATCGGATTTCGTACCAGGATAGCAGAAGAGCGAGGAGATGTGGAGGTATCTCGCCGCCCGTTACTCCTGGTGGTCGAACGTCATTAGTGGGCGTGGCCATCAATGATCGCGTCGCGCGACGAGATACCTCCACACCTCCTCGCACTTCTGCTATCCTGGTACGAAATCCGATTTTCGGACGAGTGGAAATTCGAATTATACCTTGAAATTCCGTCTGAAAATCGGATTTCGTACCAGGATAGCAGAAGAGCGAGGAGGTGTAGAGGTATCTTGCGTCTGTGTATATATGATTGCCTATCTCAAAGAGTTCATATTCTGAGATAGTAGCTTATGTACCTGCATATATGATTGCCTATCCATCAGAGGATTATATCTTCAATTAAGGGATGATTAAATAAGATCTGCCGGTTTAGGCAGAGAAATTACACTTTATTTCACAATACAAAGCACAATTCCGAAGCCTTATTAGGCTTAAAACATAATACTGAACCAATTAAATGGCACTTATGAACCTACTTAATTATTCGCCAATTTTACATTTAAAAACAAATATAGCAGAACTAAACTAAGATTACTCAAATTACAAATCGTAATATAGGGGCAAATGAAGGGCGCACACTTCAGCCGTTTACAATAAATGTTACAATGTGTAAAACATTTCATTTTTGTACATCAAAACGTTAGTAAACAATAATTCAATTAAATTTTGTGATGCAGAAAGGGTATTGATGTACTGGTATTGTAAATGGTTGTAAATGATGGAAATGTACAAGTAAATTGTAACTCGATGTACTGTCGATTAGAAGTGGTAAGAGTCGCTGTCGTCCTTCTAGACTCTGAAGATCAGGTTGAAGGCCAGCCCTGCTATTACTCCTCCAAGGATCGGATCAACCAATTAAACCTAAAGCCAGAAGAAGACAAATTAACATCAGGATTTACTTGGGCGTTTGGTTAAAGTTTAGCTTTATAATTACTAACAATTATTATTGTCAGTCACTATATAAAATTCTTTTAAATTAATTTGAAAAACAGTTGTAACACCCTTACTCAATGGATTTTCCACAGATGGTCCAAACGTCTTTGTAGAATTAACGCTGGATTCAGTACATTGAATCTGAAATAAAGAAAGATGCTCATTAATTAAAATCACTCATTAATTGAGTGCTCTGTACAAAACAAACTCTTTATTGTTGGTTGAACAAAATTAACAGTTTTAATTGTGTTAACAGTTTAATTATGTTTAAATTTGCATAACTTGTCAAATATTAACTTTCTATTAACTAGTGTATTAATAGGTATTAAAGGCAAACAAAACAACTTATTTTCTATGAGAACTTCGAGAAATATATGATTTACTTACACCGCACAAGTGCGGTGATGGCCCGATGGACAATAAGGACGATCACTTGATGTCCTTCTGCATAGCTTCCAAAAAAAGTCCTTGGAGCTGAAGAGTCATCTGATTGCTGACGGTTGTCGATTTCGTTTTTAGGAACACTGCCTAGAACAAAAAAATTATACATTTAGTCAAAAACAAGAACATAAAAGCAGAAAAATTAAGGAAATTTGGACGTACAGAACATTTCAAAAGGTAAAGAGAGAAATTATTTACTTAATTAAAAAGTTAAAGGTTCCTACAGGCGAATGTTAAATCCTGGAGGTAATCATTGAGACATTTTCGTACAAAATTAGATTTTCCAAAATTTTGCTCACAAACAAATGAGGAAGGTGCTCTGATGTAAAAGGTAATTGAGTTTGATGCCTAAATCAAGTGATAAAAGTTAGAGTGATAAGTGCACTAATTATTCTAGTAAGCGAGTTACGAAAAATATTCTCCTTTCTTGAAAAATCGAGATATTTCAAAAACCGTTGAAGTTCAAGTACTACTGAAATTCGACCAGAGAACAAAAAACCATTCTTATGATCTGTCCTGTCAATTTTTAAGAAAATTCTAAAATTTAATTTTTCATCCAAGAAAACGGAAGGTTGCGAATTTCTCAAAAATGGTCGAAAATTGGATTGTTAAAATGTCGATTGCCAATGGAAGAGGATGATTCTCCTGTGCAAAAGGTGAAAGAATTTTACGAAAAGGACGTATATTTCTCACGATATTAATTTCTGAACTTTAGGTTTTCACTTTTTCCGAAAATGGCGATATTCTGATTGTACGGGTTTGTGGAACGTAGAACCTACCCCGACCTTTTTGTAACTAATTATTTTGAAATTTTGACTAGAAATTAGAAAAAAGTGAGGCTTTTCCAGAACATTAATGTTAAAAACCTAATACAATATTGAAAATTTTTATGGTATCCTAAAAAAACATCAAAAATGTTAAGGGGTAATGAAATGGTTCAAAATAAGCAGAAAAGTCTCATGGAATAGTTGTTTACCACATAGTTAAGTGCACTTGTTACTTCCGCAACCAATAATAACCACATTTACATTGAAACTGGGCCATTTTAAACGTCCTTTGTTGATTAAGTATCTTCAAACACAAATAAAAAAGTAAAATAAACAATGTTTCAATATGCATATTGTTTTAGGAAGAATTTAAAAGGTTGACAGTCAGAAATAAATTTAATTACTCTGTATACATAGAGGTTCATTTTATTTTCACTGAATTTTTGACGTTCTTCTTCTGATTTTGTTTTTATAGTTGCCAGAGGGCAAGGAAAAATAATGTACTTATTTTCAATTTCCATTAACCGGTGACACCTATACCGTTTGTTTACCTTCTAGAGCAATTTTCATAATTAAATATGTATATAGAAAATATTTAATGTTACCTTGCTGAGCCACTGCATCCCTAACACGGGGTAACGTTGGGTATGTGCTGCAGGAAGAATGTTAGCCGTTCTTCCGCACACGAACTGTAACGCTCCCAATATAGGAACTGGTAAATATACTCAGGGGGATAGGCCCGGGAGACATCATTGAGTCGTCATGTGTTGTACAACACATTCGAAAAAATGTACCTCTTACTGCAATCATCGTCGGGCACTGATTTTTTTACTGCAATACCTTTGAAACGCTTTTCACTACATTTCATACATTTTGCGAGGCTACCGCCACAAAACATACACGAAACAATAAACAATAAAACGGTACGTCAACTGTCAACCCGACCACGGCGACCACAAAAACACGAACCTTTGAAATCTATTGTTTTAAGCACAGAACATCTAAGAACTTCCAGATCCAGATCCTTCTAATCCAGATCACCACTGGACCTAACCTAACATTGGGTGATCTTTATATCACAGCTTTATATAGATATAGTAGTTATAAGTCGGTTGATTTGTAAGAAATATGAAGCACTTTAGTACCGTTGAGTCAAGAGAAAGGAAAATTCCAAAAGCTTGGAACACGAACCTCCAAGCTCCAATTTACCAAACCAAGTCATATGTCATTTTCGCATTTTTCGCATTCATTCAAAATGGCGATATATTTACATTGAATAAGTTGTATTGGTAAACGGAATAAAAATGAGTAATATGAATAATATAGGTTACAACAACAAAGCATGGGGTAAGTACAACCACACCAGTCGATGCTCGACGCGTATGGACACGTTCGTAAATAATATTTCCAGGCAACATCGGCTCGGGGATGGTGCAATTCCAGCAGCAGCAGCAGGTGTTCCAGAACGCGATGGGTCTGCAGCAGCAGAACCTCGGCCTCGGCCTACACCAGATGAACGCGGCCGCCACCCTCAACTCCCAGATAGCCGCCTCGAATCCGATATTCCAGCAGGTCGCCTATCCGAACACCAGGGGCCTCAACCCGACCGCCTTCCAGACGAACATCGCGCCGATGTCGCCGATGCAGAATAACTCGAACTCCGGCGGCACCAAGCAGAGGGTCTTCACGGGGAAGATCACCCAGATACACGATAACTTCGGTCTGGTCGACGAGGAGGTCATCTTCCAGATGAACGTCTGCACCAAGGGCTCCAACCCGATAGTTGGCGATCGGGTACTGGTGGAGGCCTCGCACACGCCCAACATGCACTTCAAGTGGAGCGCGACAAGAGTCCAGGTACTTGAAAAATGAGATGTGTGTGAATTAGCGTCAAAACTCCAGTGACGAATTTTGTACCAGAAGTGTGTCCGCCAATGGTTGTTATTTCACTCTAAATTCTGGAAGATGTTTAATAACTCTGGAAGTATAGCCTTCTACATCCTTATTCTTATAATAAACGATGGAGGATAAAATGTGCTACAAAGTGGCCATAGACCATCCAAACAGCTGTTTCATTGGTCTTTATGTTCTGTATGGTCTGTTATAACTTATAACAAAAGAAGTGTAGAGACTTATACTTCTGGAGTTATAAGCATAAGCATATTAAGTAACTCCAGTCTCCATTACACATTCCGATTCGAAAAGATCATAATAGCTCAGTTATTGACATTTTTTGGAAATACTCACTAAGGCCTCTTTGTAGGCTTTTTGGTCTACTATCATTTGTTATCAGATTAGGGATATAGAGGGTTATACTTCCAGAGTTATCTAATATTTATGATACATCTTTAATAATTTGGGGTGAGGTAACAACTGTTGGTGGAAATGACTTGTACAAAATTCGTCGCTAACTTTACACACATAAAAATGAGTACATACCCATTACTTGTAACAGTTACAACAAAGCTTACTTATTTCCACTTGATTGTTTTACAAAAGTTTCAATTGCACATTTTGTCTCCACAAGGTGCTGTCTCTTAATAACCAGTTAAGGAACAACTCTAACTCCTCCAAGACCTACGGAGGTGCCAATTCGAATAATTACGGGAATATCCAGGTACAGTCGAATAACGATGGTGGTCGTGCCAACCGAAAATCACTAGTGGTGACTAGGAAAGACAGAGGGAGGGACGAGGATGAGGTGGAGAGGAAGCGTAGGCGCGAGGATAGGATGAGGGAGAAGGAGGAGAAGAGATCGCCGATCAGGAGGCGCTCCAGGAGCCCGAAAGCGAGGAGGCGGTCGAGGGTCGTGCCGAGATACATGGTGCAGGTGCCCAAGATCGCACTCGACTTGTACGTATTCTTATTACATCGCCTCTTAGAAGAATGGTGCCCGCCAATGATGCAACCAATTTTATTGAATTGTTTTCTGAAATTGTCTTTTGTGAGCTTCCTATCGGTCTAATTCGTTCCATTACAGATCCGAAGGTGACGTACTGGAAGTACGAAGGCGCTACAACAACCTCTACATCCCGTCCGACTTCTTCTACACAAACATCAAATGGGTGGACTCCTTCCCGCCAGACAAACCTTTCTCCTTGAACAAACCATGCTCGTTCCACATAATGAACAAAGAGGTCGACTCGTTGACAGACAACAGCGCCGTAGTCCTGGAACCGCCCGACGCGGACTACCTGTTCTCTGCCAAGGTGATGCTGATGAGCATGCCAGCGCTCGACGAGTTGTACCGTAAATGCTGCCCGTTGGTCGAGAACAAGGACAACGAGGACGCCGAGGACCACATCCATCCGACGAGGTTAATCAATTTCCTGGTCGGTCTGAGGGGGAAGAACGAGACGATGGCGATCGGCGGGCCTTGGAGCCCCTCATTGGACGGCGAGAATCCCAATAGGGATCCTTCGGTGTTGATAAGGACGGCGATCAGGACCTGCAAGGCTCTGACCGGGATCGATCTATCGAGCTGCACTCAGTGGTGAGCGGCTTTTGTTTGTCTCATTTAAAGGCTTCGAGTGATTTGATAGGATCTGCAGATAGATTCAAAAGATTATCCTTGATAACCTTTGGTTGTAGTTAATAAGAAAAGGTACTCTATAGATTATTGGCACAAAATTGGCAGACCAGAAGATGTACTCAACGATGGCTCATTTGATCGTTTTAGAGGTGTTTTCCATAAATTTGGCTCACCAAAGTATCAGGTGTGTATTAGAAATTGAGGCAAAATGAAACCCTAGAGATGGCTCACGATCCAATTTAGGAAATACGTGATATCCGAATCATTTGTATAATCTTGCAAAACTATATAGATGTGCCGTACCTTCAGATATTGCTCATTCAATTCTATCAGTATTTGGTTTTAAGTCAGTAGTAAATGAGAGATTTAAGATGAGTACAGCATTAAAACGATTTTTTTGTCACAAGGTTGAATCGAAATAATTTTTGGATCTATATTCAAAGGATATTGGAACAGATCGAATTTCCACGAGAATTCATATTTAAAAGAAAGTTACAAAATGTGTATATAGTAACAGAAATCAAGTGGCGTGTTTCACATGAAACTTTTGAACAGTTGGGAAGGGCAAAGGTGTTTTTTTTCTAAAATATGCGCAACGTTAGTTGGTATAACGCTATCTAGAGGAAGTATGTATTAGTATAATGAAACGTGAACGAATATGTACATACTTACGGAAATTATTTGTTTCCTTAAATACTCTTCATTTGTTCTAGTATCGGCATTCGCTGTTAGTAGTTTCTCTCTGAGAGCGAGATCCCAGTACATTAACGAATTTCTTGTTTCATGTCGTCGGAGTGGTTTTTCCGCGGGAAGGGGTTGTCGGCCACGGACGACACGACCCGTCTCCCGACACTGGCACCGAACTGAGGCGTTTTCTTTTTTTTTCTTGATCACCCCCGATAGGTACCGTTTCGTGGAGCTGTATTACCGTCGCGGCGAGTCGACCTACAGGGGCAGGAACGTGCCGGCTCGAGTCGAAACTGTCGTGATTTTTCTGCCAGACGTTTGGAGTTGCCTCCCAACGAGATTGGAGTGGGACGGGCTGCAGCAGAGCTACAGGAAGGAGTTGGAGAGGAAGTTCAAGGTGCAGGAACAGCAGGAGCTCGAGCAAGGAGGAGCAGGAGCGGGAGGCGGCGCTGCCGCCACTGCCGCGGACGAGGCTCTGACTCCTGATGAAAAGGCACACAAATATTCACACGTATCCCACATCCACACTCGTATACCTCGTTGCCGGCGTTTTGTCTCTCGTGATTCGTTTCTCTTCTTTGAGGTCGCGACAAGAAAGGGAGACGGTGGCTGGAGGCAATTAGATTCCATTTTCTTAAACTGATTAGAAATTTCAAACATTGAATAATTTCAACAATTTCACGAAGAAAATAATAGGAATTCTAAGCTTCATGGGGTTATGCTTAACATTGCTGCAATTAAGAATAATTTACAACTTTAAATACTATTTAAATACAAAAACGAAGTACTTGTTATTTGTATTTAAATACATTGTAATGCCTCGCTGTCTTCCAAAAGAGCAGCAACGGTAACAGTTTTTCAATAAAATGCAGAAGTTCAGCCTTAGATTCCATACGCTCAATGGAGAGCACCCCAATTAAATTAATAATAAACACACTTTATCAAATGAATGCATGGGAAAAAACACAATTATTTTTTACATTAGACTGCAGAAAAGTCCTAATTACCAAAAATCCCTGTAGCACTTTCCAACTTTGACCAAGTTTGCCGCAGATACCCGTCACTTTGTTGCAATTTCAGTGAAGAGAACGGACCCTTCCGAGATACTCGATGAACCACCCTCTCCTGGAACCTCCCCACTCCCCCTCACCCCATATTATCTAAATAAACACATAGGCTAGGTATTATGCTGTTGGCTGTTTTTGGAGAGCGCGAATACCGCATTATATCCTCTACTACCCCTCAACGTTACCGCCGAATACACGCAAAACGCAATGTGATTGGCTGATGATGAATGAATGACGATTATACTCGATGTTATTCGTTCACTCGGCCATATTGACTCGGTGTTTCGATTTAGGAGGAGGAGTCGCTCGTCGGCAAACCGGAGCCGACCCATTACTCGCAGCTGGACCCGAAGACGATGTCCGTCATTGATCTCAGGAAGGAGCTGAAGGCGAGGAAGATCAGCAGCAACGGCCTGAAGTCGCAGCTGGTAGCCAGACTGGTGAAGACTCTGAAATCTGAAGCTGAGAAGACCGAGGAGTACGACAAGAACGGGGAATCCGGAACCGAAAGTTCGAAAGAGGATAAAACAGTCGAGGTAAATTTACTTATATGAATAGAATCCAACAGATGTCTACAAACATTTTTGACATTATATTAATCTGTATCAAATTCCTTGACAGTTGGAAGATAAGGAGAAGAAACTTGACGAAAAGGAGAAAGCGATGCTCGAACGTTGGTACACGTTACCGGATAATCCACACATAATCGTGCACCCATCGAAAACGGCCAAATCTGGGAAATTTGACAGCACCGTTATGTCCCTCTCTCTCATTCTGGACTACAGACCGGAAGATACTA
The DNA here is from genome assembly GCA_946251905.1 of Cryptocephalus moraei. Lineage (NCBI taxonomy): Eukaryota > Metazoa > Arthropoda > Insecta > Coleoptera > Chrysomelidae > Cryptocephalus > Cryptocephalus moraei. The sequence continues at coordinate 12,233,982 of OX276455.1, forward strand.
AGGAGCACTCGTTCGAGGTCTCGCTCTTCGCCGAACTATTCAATGAAATGTTGATAAGGGATTTCGGATTTAATATTTACCAGGTAAGCGGAGTTACAGGTGAATTTCACTAAATTGAAGGTTTAATTTTGAAAGTAGCTCATGAAATTGTAGGTTGTTTTTAACTCAGAAGTCAGGAAAAAATAGATAGCTACCCAAGATTGATGCATCATACATTTTCTAAAGAATTCTTGGAGAGTTGTTCTGGTTATAGAACGTTACGAATTATTTGTAAGATTTTCAGGTGGTCAAAAATGTGAAAAACTCCTGTCATTACTATTCACACTTTCAAGAGTTTCATTTCCCATCTAGATTTCTTGAAAATGTTGTGTGTAATAATAGAGTCTATGTAGAATGAGCAAGTATCGCTACATGAAGCTGAATATATTAACTAAAAAGTTGGAAATGAAATAGATTTACCACTCATTCATTGTACATAGTTCTAAAGTGAGCTTGGAAAATTCTTCCAGAATCTCTGGAATTATTTTAAGACTTTCAGATAGTCAAAAATGTGGAAAATTGAATGTCGTTGATATTCAGACTTTGAGGTCTTTAAATCATACCTTTTAGGAATTTCACTTTCCTTCTACAATGTTTTACTATTTTCATACTTATTTTTAAATTTCATTTAGGTTTTATGTGGCTTGCCAGAGAAACCGAAAGAAAAGGAAGTGAAGAAGGAAGACAAGAAAGAAAAGGATGATAAGAAGACAGTCAAGAAAAAGGATGACAAGAGAAGAAGTGTAGAAAGTGACGATAAGAAGAGTCAAGATCAAGAGCAGAACATCGACGACGCCGATAATGATAGTAACAAACTGAAGGGCGACAACGAAAAGAGAAAGGATTGGAAGAAGGACGAGAGTGTCGATGAAGACGAAGAAGAGGAAGACGATGATAAAGACAGAAGGCGAGACAAGAAAGACAAAAAGAAGAACGCAGTGAAACTGTACACCAAAGACAAGCATTTGTTGTTATCGTTCGTTTACTTTGATCAAACGCACTGTGGGTATATCTTCGACAAGGACATCGAGGATCTCCTCTTCACGTTGGGACTGAAACTGTCCAGAGCACAAGTACGCAAATTAGTCAGTAAGGTCGTGACGAGGGATTCGTTACATTACAGAAAACTGACGGACAGACCTAAGGATGAACCCAAGGATAACGAGGCGGAGGGTTCGAAAGATGAAATGCAAGTGGAATGTTTGGACTTGGGAAACAAGAAGGTGTTCCCTATATTTAAAGAACAGCACAAGGTGGAAGTTCATGGTGATTTGGAAGCTGCTATGGAGGAAGGTAGGGGTTCAGAATCATTAGAAAGTAGGTTTGTAAAGTGTGGCATTGTGTGAATAATTAAACTATGTCGATACCCAATCTGGGTATATAAATACAAATGAAAGGTCTAATGATATAAACTCGCCCTGTAAGAATTCTTGCTAGTAATAGCAATAATTACTTGTATTGTGTAATTTCATTGGCTGTGACAACCAGACGCTTTTCATTAAAACTTGTCCTGTTTTGATTTACATCTATTTGTTTCTTGGTAGCCATGAAACCATTACTGCCTCATAACTTCATCGCACTACCCAATTCTTTATGCTTGTGTCGAAGTTTATGCTCACTCATTTCGTATTTTTGTTAGGTTTTGTAATGTTCCAAGGATCTCTTATTGACGTAAAGAAGCTGAAGTCTCAGCTGGAACGCAGCGAAATGGCCAGGCTCGAGACGGAGTGTAGGATGGTAGTCTTGAAAAACGATAATCAAAAGCTATTGGAGAAGCAAAGCAAATCGGAATCTAATATTAAACATCTGAATGCTGAAATAAGAGAGTACAAAGAGAAGCTCAGGAGCACTGAAGAATCGCTCAGTAGAATAAATGTAAGATGATTAAAATGGAATATTATTAGATTTAAAAGTCTGTATAATATAGTTGTTTTAACCAGCATTTGTCGACGAGTTATAACTAAAAGTTTTTACAAGTATAGTTACTTTTTGGTGAAGTCTAACACTATAATTTTTCAGGCTTATTCAAAGCTTTACGAAACCACTCTTATGGACATCAGAGATAAAATCGATCCGGTATTGAAAAGCACATCGTCGCATCCGTCAAGGGATGAATCAGTTTATATTAAAAAGGAGAAGGAGGATAAGGAGAAACGCTCCGAAGAAGGGAAATCACGATGGGAGAAGGACAAGAAGGACGACTCGAACCTCGCCGATTTGACGACCTCTTAGAAAGTATTTGTGCATGGGTTTTTTTAATCAATTAAGTTATACTAGTTCATAATATTGTAATAAACTATTTCGAAAAGAACACTTTAATTGTGAGAATCGCAGGGGAGCATGTGTAAGTTATAAGCTGCAATCTATGAGATTGAAGTGTTTTAACCAATTTTTAAACAATTGTGCTATAAATAAAAACGTATTTAAACCTCGTTCGGATTATTTACTAGAATTTTTTTCGGCTCGATAGTTCTAGTTTTATGTTAAAAATCATAAAAAAAACTTAAGTTAAGTACTCTCATTTAGACGTTTATAACCTCGTTTTAAACGTTTCTCCTTTGGTCTTTTCGCCACCCCCAGGTTGCGCCTGGACCATTTCAAATGGCTTCTCTTGACTTTCGTAGCGTTTCTCCGGATTATCATTCCACTCTTGGATGTTCCCACTTCCAAATAGTAAGAATATGATGTTCGTTACGAAAAATACTCCAAAAGTTATCCAGAAGACTACTTTCCATTCTTGTATTGTGTGCTGGAACGAAAAAGTGTTCGGTTAATTGAGACGTTAAGAGCATTTGACCCATTTGACATTGACATTAATAAGACTTTGTCTTACTTTCAGGATCTAGATTTAAAGTGATCAATTTTTACACACCATCCCAATGAGAAACTGGAAACTCAATGCCGGTAGAACTACTAGTGCTACTTTAACTATATATTGAAATTGAATAAACTCAAAACATTGCCTCACGTTCTCAGTCAGCGCTCCTATCAAGTAAGGCACCACGATCCCGGTGAGGCCGCCCAGCCCGTTGACGATCGCCATGACGGTGCCGGCGTAGTTCGGCGCCAGGTCGAGCGCGTTCACCTTCATGCCGCAGTAGAACGCACCCATGGAACCCATCGCTATCGTGAACATTGTCACGGCTAGGGCGCGGTCGCAGCCGGCGTACACGGCGGCGACGATGAACATCGCCGGGCCGATCGAAGCTGAAACAGTGTCCATCAGAATATGTTTCAGGGAAATTATTTCAGGACTATCGATGAGGATGGCGGATAGTTGATCCATTATGAGAAGGTGACGTTAATGCAAACTTGGACCAAATGTAGAATTTAAAATGTTCTGAACAATCTGAGGTGATCTTAAGAAATCACTCGGGTAGTATCGAAGTAAGAATTGGTTGCAGCGTATGGATTTAGATTAAAAGTTCTTTTTTCAGAGCAAAGACAATGGTAAATTCCACAATCTAAGTTGACCACATTGACCTTTCCTACCTTTTAATCATTGCTTTACTATGGAATAACGAACTTGCTTCTTTCATTGTTCTGTATAACATTTCTTATAACTAGAGCAAGGAGAGGCAATTGCAAACAAGCAAATGAACCCAATCGCCCTTTATTATCCCGTTTATTAGAGTATGAAACGTTGCTGGACATTTCCAGAAATGGTAATGGTTTATTATATCAATTTCTATGACAAATGTGTTAATTGCCTTTTCGAAGATTGAATCCTACATAACTATCCTTACTCCAGTCATCCTTTTTAGCTGGGATAGGTAGGCAAATCGCCCTTTCTTTAATAAATGGACGGATTAAAGCAAGACCCAATTTTAAATTCGTTTTAGTTGCGTGCAATTTAAAAATGTAAATTTTATTTTGCCCTTTTCAAGGAATTTTCCATTTTTATTGCCTTTATTAATGTTTTTAAATAGTTAAGAGCAGTCGAAACGGTCGATGTCGCTACTCCCCAAATTGTAAATTTGTCCAAAAGTTACTGTTTCTTGGTAAATCCTCCATTTAGAAAAATATTTAATTATCAGTATGTCTACCTGAAACGGATAGGTGCACGATAAACTGGCAGAATTCAAAGGATTGTACCCAAATACTTGAAGATTGAGGTTTGGTGGTTTCATCCTGTTATCCAGAAATATTGTTTTTAGAGATTCATTTTAATGAAGTGACCAGTTTTGTCAGTAGAAAGTTTACCGCTGAGTCAGCCCAGTTTGTCACAATTACTGAGCGTGTTAATATTGTGATTTGTGAAGTGCGTCAACTGTATTTCAAGTGATTTTGGATTTTAAAAATGACAGCATAGAAGCGCCAACTATACCCAGTGGGCGTTCAGTTAAACATCACACTTTTATTTTTACCTTTTTTACCTTATTTTTCCATTTTAGTGCTTTCTTTAAATCTTTTGTGTTTTTGCCTTTCTAAAGATTTTATTTTGCCTAACTACCCCAACACTAACTGTTACCTATCGTGGTAAAGGTTTTCCTCGCGCCCGTGACGCTGAGCCATCCCTTCTGGATCAGCCAATCGCAAACGCTCGCGGACGACATGGAGACCAGCCACATGACGAGGTAGGGGACCGACGACCAGATCCCGTTCGCCTTGACGTCGAAGTGCAATATCTCCGCCATGTACTTCGGCAGATCGGTCACCATCGCGAAGAAGCCCCAGTCGTGGCCGATCTGGGCACAGGTGAGCGCCCACAGCGGCGACGAGAGGAGGATCTTCCGCCAGGGGATGTTCTTCTGGTGGTGCGGGTCATTCACTGGGAGAGAAACGAGACGTTAGGAGGGCGAGAGAAAAGGGGCGAGAACGTTCGTATCTCACCGATCTCCTCCCCCAGGTATATCTTCTCTTTCTCCGTTATGAACGGGTGCGATTCCGGATGTGGATAGCACAGCATCACGAACAGGATCACCCAGAGCACGCCCAGAATGCCGAAGACGTAGAATACGTTCGCCCAGCTCTTCGTCGTAGCGATTATCACGCCGCTGAGCGAATTTCCAACGACGGTGCCTGTGAGAACATTAATCTTCAACGGGGGAGAACAGAAAAAACAGAACATGCGGGTTCACCTAGTCAATGATTGAACATTTTAAAACGTTCCAATTAGTTATTAACAAAGCAAATTACAATTATACCCATAGAAATATATTAAACTCTAGAACGCCCAATTCGAGATTCCTCTAATTCCTCCACATAGCGAACAAATAACTATAGTACTACTTGTAAGTGCACAGAACGTCGTTTCTGGTCACTTCGTTGAAAGTTCTTGAAGTGAAAACTTCTATACGCCCGCTTGAGAAAAATAAACGTTTTTTATGTGGTAAAATCTCCAACTTGCCGTCAGCGTGAAATATGTAACGCAATGAGTCATCATATATCCAATAAGTTATAAGCATATACAATACAGCTATACACATATGCGGAGTATGAGCGTGCAGCGTCTCTCCGACGGTCTATTCTTTCCAACAGAAAAGAGAGAGAGATACGTATTATATATATGGATAGAAAGAGGAACGAAAGAGAGTGTTACATGAGATACGATAGTCGAACAAGTGAAGCCAAATTGTTCAGAACTGATTGGCGTTGTAGAGTTTAATACGTTTCTGTGATTACAAGGTGGACAGTTAAGGGTTTACCGATCTGGCTCCCGGCGTACACCAGAGTTCCAATTTTCGACCTCTCGCCGATCGGCACCCAGTTAGCCAACAGCGTCGTCAGGGCCGGGAAAGTCGTACCCTAGAAACAACCCCGAATAGCTCAAAAGGGTCGAAAGGGACGGGCCGTCTACAAACCTCCCCCAATCCCTCGAAGATCCTGATCACCACCACCCAGATCCAGTTCCCGTCGGTGGCGTAGATCACGAAGGGCGTGAAGAAAGTGAACAGCGACGTACACAGTATGCCCACGGCTAGAGCGTACTTCCCTCCGAACTTCTGGGCGATTATCCCACCTGGTATGTGGGTGACGACGTAGCCCCAGTAGAACGAGCTCAGGATCAGGCCTTGCTGCTGATTCGTCCACGGGTAGGAGTCCATGGTCGTCTGAGGGCACGGGACCGTTCGGAGTAACGTGACAAGTGTAGGTATTCAGTTCATACTCACCTTAACGCGTACGGTGGCGTTCCTCTCGTAAAAGGAACAACTGTCTGAGAAATTTTTAGGAGATTTCACTTCCACCATTTCCGTGATGGCGACCGAGAGGATGACCCGCATCGTGTAGGCGTTCACCACTGCCAGGAAACCCATGATACCCAGGATATACCTCTGGGGTATCATGAAAACTGGAAAAGGGAAAATCAGATTTGGACACATAGTCTAATAGTTGCCAAGGTACCAAAATTTTTTAAAAAATACTAAGCTATGAGTTTAAATGGTCCAAAAATTAACAGGTCATTAAAGCCCTTAAACTTGCACTACACTTTTCCTAGTGATAGCAATTACAAGCAATGAAGCACAGACCGTCCAGGTTATCCTACAAATCGTTTTATATTTTGTATCATTGGATTAAATCAGGCAATCCTGCAAGACCGTCCAGAATTGATATATTGCAATTTTGGATTCTTGATCCATAAAATTGTTGGAGAGAAAGGTCTAAAGACGGGCTTGGGTCTAACTACAAGGCTACTCGTTGAAAATTGGTTTATGCGCAGTCGTAGCAAGGGTACTACAAGAATTGTTAGTGCTGATGTTCAGTTATTTGGGACGAATTTATAGAAAATCTTTACTGTTTACTGCGTAAATACTGCACCACTCAAACCTTTTTAAGTCTCAAAGGGATATACTGAGTGTCATCCTGAGCATCAGTTTTGATCGATTAGTTTGTTTCATAATGGCTACAATAACTCTCAACGTAGAGGGCTGGCCTCGAAGAAGGTATCCTAAGCACTATTCTGAGCACTGGTTTATCGATTTGTTTGTTTTATAATGGCTACAGTAACTATCAACATGAAGGGCTGAGCCCAAAGAAGATATCCAGAGCACCAGTTATGCTGATTAGTTTGTTTCGTGTTGGCTGCAAGAACTGTCAACATGGAAGGGTTGGGCTCAAAGAAGATATCATGAGTACCATTCTGAGGATCAGTTTTGATCGATTGGTTTGTTTTGTAATGGCTATAATAACTGTCAACATGAAGGGCTGTGCCCAAAGAAGATATTCTGAGCACCAATTTTGATCGAACGGTTTGTTTTGTAATGGCTACAATAACTGTCAACTTAAAGTACTGGGTAGTCTAAAACCAGGCTACCATGGTTTTCTGACTAAACTATTCAGTTCATGTCTCTGGCTCTGGTCCCCTCCATTGCAAAAATAAAGTGTAATCGTGGTCGCAAGAGTGCCAAGAGTTGCATCATAACTGGTTCTCCTTATAACGAGGAACTGAAGAAATGCATGCAAAGTATATCAGCCTTGAACAAAAGTTGAAAGATTTTGGAGGTAAATGTGCGCCAAGTTAATCCAAAAGACCAATGAGGAAACCTCAGAGGGAGGTCCAATTTGCATTTTACAATTACTAAGTTAATATTCGTAATTATTAATTTGTTGATTTATAATTTAGGGATTTCCAATTGATACGGTTTTATTACCTTGCCTCAGTTAATCAAGTTTTTCTTGGAAACCACACATTTTCTTAAAATTTTTCAAGAGTAGAAAAAGTTTAATTTTTTTAAAATAAGCAGATAGATGAATGGTTCTGTATAGTTGTAAGGGTGATTCACCCCCGATCAACCCCTTTACGATGTTTCAATGAACTTTTTCTTACACATGAACTTTGATCACACGCTAAACGGCATACCAAATTTGACTCGCCTAAGGTTTCAAGTTGTATTAAATTATCATATTGTGGGTCCCTCTGTATGTCAACGAGTTGTGTTGGTTCTCATGCGGGACACCCTGTATACCTGCAACTTCTGCAAGTATGAAAAATGAACACGTTCTTATTTTACGGAAATTCGTAATTCTGAATACAATTTCGTAATTTTTTAATTAAATTTTGATTTTTAATTATTAGATATAAGCTGATTTTCACTTTCTCATATGAGGCAATTCTAGGCATCCAAAAAATGGCGTTGTGTCTATCGGACTACTGTCACATATTTTTTAGAATTATCTGAAATAGATATTCAAAATTGAAAAAATTTTCTTAGAACGAATTTAGAAAAAAATAGAAAAAAATAGGTGTAAAGAAGATTTCAGAGAAAATTTAACCCAAAAATATTAACTTTTCTATGCTTATTATATTCTAAAATACTATATACCCAAAAGTTAAAAAAACAAAATTTTTAAGGCGGATTTCAAGATAATTTTGAAAAACCCTTCTGAGACAATTTAGCCCAAAACCTCAAAATTAGTTGTATATATTAGATAGTAGAGAAAATTTCAAAAAAAAAATGAATACCAAGCGTGAAGAACCCTTAAGAGTAGGTTTAACCAAAAATGTTATTAATTTATTATATACATTCGACAGTGGAATAAATATTAATAGTTTAAAAAAATTTTGCAGCAAATTGTGAGGGAATTTCCAAAAACCGAAGAATGGCAAGAGTTAACTACTCCCCTTTTTCGGTTGATTTTAACAAAACGCTTATTGGAAGGACTTGGTATTATACAAAGTTTGAATTGTTTGTGATTTTTAATTTTCTAGAAAAGTACCAAAAACACACAAAAACATTTTTTTTATTCATAAAACCCTAAGACATCTAGAAAAGCTAATAACTCAATTTCGAAAAATCGACCCGATTGTAATACTTCTCATATACGAGAAAGTAAAAAAGTCCTGTTTTTGAGAAAATGTACGAGAAATACGTTTTTCTCGTAAATTTAAAGTCACTAACAGCTCCAACTTTAAACATTGTTTTCTACCAGGACCAACTAGTAGACTTTTTAATAAAATTGGCTGGGATAAAGGAGTTGTTAATTTTTGTGATATTTCGGTTTTTGGACATTTTTTCAAAATCCACTGAAATATTGTTTTCTATGCTTTGTGTATATATTCTACTATCGAATGTGCATAATAAATTTTAATAACAATTTGGCTAAATCGTTTTTGAAAGGAACATTATTCTTGTCGCTTTTCGGTTTTTTTGAAATTTTCTCGAAACTCCCTTGAAGAATTGTTTAAACATTGAATATTTGTTGTGCTATCAACTACTTGTAATAAAATATGAGAAAGCAGCCTATTGGACAATCAATAATTGCGATTTTAAAATTTTTTTGGAAAATACAGTTATTCTAAACTTATTATTATACCATTTTGGAAATCCGTATATTACTTCAGGTTTATTTTTAGAAGTGAGGGAACTTAAAAAGATCTCATTGCACTAAGTAGGTAAATCGGTAGGTTTCAAAATAAAAGCGATAACTCGTTTTTAGACCTATTGGCTCAAAATGGCACCCAAATTTTATCCTCTTTACCCAATTGACATTTGAAGTTGTGCGCACAACTTAAACATTAACCTAGCATACTTGCGAATAAACAATTAAAAATTCCTAATTTTTAAATTGCGGTAAATAAAATTTTTACACTGTACCTGTTAATAACAATAATGATTCATTATTGTCATCATTAGCAGGTACTAAGCCATGTTATCCGTACAGTGTCCCAAAGTTAATGCGATTACGTGATGATATTACATATCTGAGTTTATATCCAAACAGGTAACATTAATTCATATAGTATTCACTTCGCTTCACCTGTGCATGATTAATGTATCCTAACTTCGTATTCTTTGAATGATGACGTCCAGTTACGTAGCATTGACTCCGGCCGGTTTTCGAATTTCATAATTTTGCGAAAACAAAATCTCAGCATACTTTAGACCGTCTCCGCTTTCTTGGTGTTTGTGAAAACGCTTCCTACCAATAAATTATAAGAACAATAACTTTCTTTCTGCACTTGTGATATCGATGACCTTAAAATCGAAGCAGATAAGTGGAAAAATACTTTCGTTAACGAGAGATCGTTAACTCTATTATCACAATCGTAGTCGTGTATTAGCGAGATGAAAAAAGTCGGGTAATTAGTGCACAAATTTAATGTTTATTATTGAATTGCGCTAATTTCACGTTAAATCTTCTCATTTCGTCGCGGCCATGAAACCATCCGAATCCGAACTTATCTCGCGAGGAAAATTGCTGGAGAAGAGGTAATCTCCAAAATGAAGCGAATTGTACATTAAAAAAGAGCTCCGTGAAGGTTAATTGGTTATTGAGAAAAAGATGGGAAAGAAAATCGGCGGTAACATTAACAATGTCAATGAAATTAGAAGCAATTCAATGCTGTTCAACTAAATTATTTTGGGGAAACATGTATTTAATACCCAGACAGCACATAACGTCTTAAAGACATCCATTTTACGCCTTTTTTATGCCTGGACGCCTTAAGACATAAAAAGTATATCTATATGACGTCCATATCCGGACGTCTCTAAGACGTCCAAGGCCGGACGTCCTAAAGAAGTCTAATTTACGTCGATTTTAAGCCTGATTTTTTTATGCCTGAAGTAGACGTCTTTAGGACGTCCATTTCTGGATGTCTCTAGAATGTCCAGAGCGGAATGTCTCAATGACATCTAATTTTCGTCTATTTTATGCCTGCCCTTTTTTATGCCAGCGGTGGGCCTCTTTAGGACGTCCAGTTTTGGATGTCTGTAAGATGTTAAAAGGTGGACGCCTTAAGGACTTCTGATTTACGTCAATTTTATGCCTTTCTCTCTTTTATGCCAGAAATGGACGTCTTTATGACGTCAAATTCTGGATGTCTCTAAGATGTTCAAAAGCTGACGTCGTAATGACGTCCAATTTATGTCGTTTTGATGCCTGACCTTCTTTATGTCCGAAGTGGACCTTTTTAGGCCGTCCAGTTCTGGATGTCTCTAAAATGTTCGAAAGCGGACGTCTTAATGACGTCTAATTTACGTCAATTTTATGCCTGCCCTTTTTATGCCAGAAGTTAACGTCTTTATGACGTCCAATTCTGGATGTCTCTAACATGTTCAAAATCTGGCGTCTTAATGACGTCCAATCTATGTCGTTTTCATGCCTGACCTTCTTTATGCCTAAAGTGGACCTCTTATAGCCGTCGTTTTGGATGTCTCGAAGATGTTAAAAGGCGGACGTCTTAAGGACGTCTGATTTACGTTAATTTTTTATGCCTGATCTTTTTATGCCTGAAGTGGACTTCTTTAGGACGTCTAATTCTACTTGATGTCACTAAAATGTTTGAAAGCGGACGCCTTAAAGATTTATAATTTTAGTTACGAAAATACACTTTTTGGAACAGAATTAAATTTCTTATAAATTCCCTATTTGGCAGATTGTCACGTGTAAATCTGTAAATATCTGTAGGAGCTTAGCTTGTGAAAAATTTAAATCCAGATAAATGTTTACCCCGAGGTACACTATTTACTGGCCTTCTCGAACAGATTGTGTACCCCAACCATTCTTGTCTTCGTCTCGTTAACGACCCTTATATCGGCTACTCTGAAACCTTTATTCTAGATTGTTTTGCTGCTGTCATTTATTTCGAAAATTAATTTTCAAAAAGCAAGAAATTGTTGAGAATAAAATTATTTTAACTGTTAAGACGTAACTACTGGCACGATCGTTATAAACGGTTGTTTGGGATATTTTCGGGGAAGAGATGGGGAAAACCACATCTGTTTATGGATGTCCCGAAGTAGGTACCCTTAACGACTTACGGTGTGATTTAGAAGATTGACCACTATTTCACTAGTTATATAGTAACAAATTTCCGGCAGCGGGTAAATGTACCTGCTTTTGGGAAACTATTTTTGGTTTGTTTAGTGTTGTGTCACTTGTGTCCTTAGTTCGCATTTTTCTATACTCCGAATAAGTCGTACGCGTAGGCTCCATTAATTATTACTGTGTATTAGCTGTTCTAGTTCTACCGTAAGTTATCGACGGATGTGTTTTATTTAAGGTAAGTGAAAATAATTAAATTTTAAAAATCAATAACTCCTATTAAAATATTAATATGAGTTATATTAAATTTACAAAAACATTATATGCGCGCTAAATGACTGCGTCGTAGTTCCACACCTGAATTATTATGTGCTACTACCGACCCACCACTCATAAGTACCATTTCAAAACCAGCCCATTTAGTGCCTCTTCCTAGTAATTCTTATGAAAACTTAAATTCTGATATGAGTTTTAATTCCGTTTCAAGTGAAAATTCATTTGACGAAAATAGTTTAAATGTAAATTTCTCACATAACAAAATTTTACTTCTCGTGTGGATTCATTTGATTCAGAATTTAACGCTTTATTAACAGATTAACAAAACTCAATTTATCAAAAATGATTATTCATAAGGGCAAATGTATTTTAAGTAAAAAGAAGAATAGCTATTTTGTTTATTCAGTACTCTCACATTTATAGTTTTTGCTTATAAATGATAACATAAGACATTAATATATTATCTCTATATTATAGAAGCAGCACAGAAGACAGGCCTAGATATATGGTGGGAGCCAACGAAACAAGGAGGAAGGGCGTCGGATCACCAATTGCGTATTGTGAATAAAACTTAAATTCATAATAATTTTAGGTCTTATTTTTTATTATTTTCCTATATTTTCTCTTTTTTATGTTTTTTCTGTCTATTTTAATTTTGGGTGTATAGTTTTAGGAGAAACTATTTTTTACTTTTTACTATTTTTACTTGGTGTTGGTATTATTTAATCTATTTTTATTTTTCTGTTAAGGCCCGGTTGTATATGTTTGGTTGAATCTACGCACTCAAGTTTAAACTTAAAATGTGTATACAAATCTTTCATTTAAACTCCTACTTTTAGTTTAAACCAAACTTTTAAAATCTAGCCTAAGTGTGATTTGTGTTGTTCAATTTTAGTTTCAATAAATACTTGTATTAGTTTAAAAATTGATATTTTTTTAAATTTTTGCCAGAAATTTACCTTTTTTACCTTAATACCATAAAAAGGCGTACATCGGACGTTTTTAAGACATAGATTGGACGTCATAAAGGTGTAAACCAGAGGTCTTAAAGACGTATTAGAGACGTCTTAAAGACGAATTAGAGACGTCTTAAAGACGAATTAGAGACGTCTTAAATACGAATTAGAGACGTCTTAAAGGCATATTAGAGACGTCTTAAAGACGTATTAGAGACGTCTTAGAGACGTAATAGAGATGTCTTAAAGACGCATTAGAGACGTCTTAAAGGCGTAGTTTTGTATAAAAAAAGTCTTAAAACAGACGTCATTACGGATTTGTGGACATCTTTTTAATGCCTTGAAGGCATCTTTAAGACGTACCGTTTTGTGACAAATAACATGAAATGGACATGAAAAGAACATTTTAAAGACGTCACTAAGAAATTAGAGGATATCTTTAAGACGTCTTACAGACGTGAAGAAGGCGTCCTTATGACGTCTTAAAGACGAAAAATGAACGTCGTAAAGTTGTCTTTTTAATGCCTTGAAGGCATCTTTGAGACGTACCGTTTTGTAACAAATAACATGAAATGGACATAAAATGGACACTTTAATGACATTCTTCGGACGTCACAGGACATCTTTGAGATGTCGCACATGCCTAATGGTGATGTCTATCAGACGTCTTAAAGACGTCTCTGTGCTGTCTGGGTATATTAATTAAAAATATTTAATATTAATATATTTAATTACTTACTCGATGTAACAGTTTTTACCTACCCATCAGTTTAATTTTTGTAGTTAAAATTCAATCAACTTGTAAGGAAATAGAAATTGTAATTGTATTGTAACTTAAATTCAAATATAAGTTAATTTGAGTTACAATTCGTTGTAACGCAATCCAGTGGGATTAATTAAAGTTCAATGTTTTATTATTAAATATTATCAAATAATATGCATAATTTCCATAATGAATTCTTTACAAATGTTACGTGCTTATTTCAATTACTAGAATCTTAAAAAAATTAGGGTATATACCTACTTTGCTTTATTTATTCTATAATTTTACATCAGAATGTTATCCCAATGACTCTTGTAAATTATGCATTTTTTCAGTTAGATCCAAAAGTTAACATTATTTACCTTTCGATATCGAGAGTTGCCATCCTGTCAACATTATCACAGAGACGCCTATCACATGTATCACAACTGTATTACTTATGGTCAGTACTTTCGCGCCAGTTCGATCTTCGATCGATCGATCGATCGAAACTGAAATTTAACGTTGCTAGAACGCTATTATTTAGCAAGTATGAGGTCACGTGGATGTTATATTTTCTCTTTACGTTATTCTACTGTTAAATGCGACTTTTCTGTCTGTACGTTTTCCCTTCTGCTTTCTAGTGAACGCGACCACAGCGTCCCCCGATAAGAGTTCTTAAGTTAAGTAAAGAAAAGTTGAGTAAAATTAAGAATCTTAATTGATTTTTTTGAATAATTTTTATTCGTTGGTATTTTCGATTTTTGAGTTCAGCCTGTGATTACGATCGACATTAAAAATGTAACAAACCTCGCAATAAATGTCACGAAACAGGATCCTTACGTGTTTTTAGTAATACTACGTCGGTAACGATAAATTGTTTGACAAAGTCATTAACAGGAAACCTTGAATTACCGATTAATTCTCATCTCGTTTAAGTCTTTAGCGGCTTGTGTTAGGCGAAGGGGATTCCTCGAAAACGATATTGTCAATGTGAGATTAGCACGAAAATTATCGTGTAATTAGGACTTGGGTAGTGGGTCCTACTGGAAACCTCTTCCACAGGCCGACCGACCAATAGACTTAAGCTCTTGGGCCAAGTGCTGATTTTTGCTGTTAACTTTATAATAGTTCAACTTAATCTTGACCCTACGTACAATTTTTTATACAATTACAAATTATTGTTATAGTTTCTTTGCAATTCATTTAATGTAATTCTTCCACATCACTCGATATTTTTTTTATTGTGTAGGTGTTTTAATTATTTTATCCAACACACGACAGTTATGCCTGTCATTATTAATGTCATTTTAGACAAGTAAACTATCAAATAACACACTAGTATGTTATAATCCATAACTCATTTGTGAGTTATGGATTATAACTCACGTTCATATTTGAAGTAGTATTCTATTTATTTATTTATTTATTGCCCGTGGCAACCAAACAAACAACCTAGTTTAACCAAAATGTAAAAATAGTCACTGTCAAGTCATTCTGACGTTTATAGGGTACTGAGACGCAAGTAGCTTTGATTTGATCACAAAGCTTATTAATTATTATCTCATAAAAAACGATTTCTACCACTTGTTGGATAAAACATTGTATGCCACTCGCGTGTTATGTTTCCTAAGTCACTTGAGAATTTATACCACTCGGTCTGACGGCCTCGTGGAATAAATCTTCTCGCGTGACTTATTTTCAACATAACACACTAGTACCTACCATAAATAAAATAACTATTCTTAATACTCATTTTTGAAATTTTGGCAATTGGGATAATTAGCTAATAATAATAAGTTTATACAATTAGGAATTACTGATATAGTTTCTATATAATTGATTTAATGTAACTATTCCACGTATTAAAGGTTACTCAATTTTTTATTGTGTATGTGTTTTAATTTCTTTTTAATAATCATTTTTGAAATTTTATTCAAAATGTCTTAAAAACACCGTTTCAATCTTATACACTGACCACACTTGACAGTTATTGATGTTACCATGGTAAACCAATAAATTATCTACTAATAATAATTTTATAAAATTTAGTAATTAATCATATAGTAGTTTCTTAATAGATTTAATGTAAATATTCCACTTTCACACGTTATTCGAATGTTTTTATTGTGTAGGTGTTTTAATTATTTTCTTAATAAGTAAATATCTTAAAAACAACGTTTCAATTTTATACACTGACGACACTTGATAGTTATTGATGGTACTACGTTTAGCAATTTAGATAATTATCTAATAATAATTTTATACAATTAGATATTATTGATATAGTTTCTTTATAACTGATTTAATGTAACTATTCCACCTTCAACGTTATTCGAATTTTTTTATTGTGTAGTTGTTTTAATTATTGTCTTAATAACCATTTCTGAAATTTTATTCAAAATGTCTTAAGGCACCGTTTCAATTTTTTACACAGACGACACTTGACAGTTATTTATGATATGTTTAGCAATTTAAATAATTATTTAATAATCAGATAAAAATCTCATAGTCATCCACTGAAGCTAATATTATATAAAAGATTCTTGGAGTTAAATATATTTATAACAAAAAAAATTCAGGGCAATAAGGAAGACAATTAAGTTGTCAAACTAATCACAAATCAAGATTATTATGCGAGATTAATTCATGCTTCAATACTGAAGATGGATGTGTTAGTACTATTATAAAGTTAAAAGAAGGAATTTTCGACGCTTCTTAGAAATTTAAGTGGAATTATTATTTTAATTATTTACTATTTTAACAGTAAGTCATTATCGTAGAAAACATTAATATGAGAAAAATATACAGGGTGATAAAAACAAGTGTCACATCCCCCTGTTCAAGTTAAATATGTGCAAAATTTGCTGCTCTTATAGAAATGTTACAAGAATACAAGATTTGTGTCAAAAGCTTCATTTTTCATAATTCTTAGTCAAAATCTCTACATAGTTACGTACAAAAAGTTAGGGTATTTTTTACCCCCAATCCATCCTAAAAATCACCCCTTACTTGAAATAGGTACATTTTCGATATCATAATTATAATTAGCCACCAAAGTTAGTAATTTGTATATACTAAATTGTATATTTTTATAATTTCGTATGTATGTCGAAACAACATAGTAATAAAGATTTGGTGCAAATTTGTATAAGGGTGAAACAAACAGACCCTTGAGCTTTGTTTAAATATTGAATATTTAGACAGTTAGATTTTTCATTATCTCCATACTAATTGCAAGCACTCCTTGTCGTTACGAAACTTTAAAAAATGACTTAAATTTGAATTCAAAAATATTTTTGAATTTAATAAATAATTTAATTTAATTTAATATCACAAATATTTTTCAATAAATTTGAAAATATATTAAAATACCTCGTCTAAAAAATTTGTCCAAATGTGTGTATTTATTGTAATATAAATTAAATACAACAAAATGGTCAAAGTGGCATTTTGAACTGTTCAGTTTAGAATCTTGAAAAATCAATAAGTTTCTCGTACTATTTAATATTTCCAGATAAACTCAACGCTTGATTGATCACAAATCTTCAATCAACCGCCGAACCAATCCACGGGCGAATCAATCTATAACAATTATTTATTCTCTTCGGTTTTCAGGTGAAGGTACTTTTTTCCTTCCCGGTCTGTCATATTTTTTAGTGTCATGATGACTACGTAAAATGCACGAAGGAGAAAATACGTCTTGAATGTTAATCGACGAGAAAAATGAAATACGTACCGTAACCTCACCCAATGCCCATCAAGTTTTTTTAATACAGTTCAACCGTGCAAAAAGTCTAAACCGCACGGGAAAATATATAACGCGACGTTATTTAAATTTAAACAAATTGTTTGATTGCATAACGACAACAACACTACGTAGTTATTTGTAAAATTTTAGAATAACACTCTGCAATGCGTAACATGTCGTGTGATCGTTATCTGGTAGGCGCTTGTAAAATTCTTACTTTATCTAAATGTAGTTCTTGTACAAGACTATAAATGCCCAAAAGCGGAGAGTTCAGTACCCGCAGCCTACTCTAACATAAAGAAATAATTTAAGCGCACTGTGCTTAATATCTAGGACAGTAAATTGTTTTACAGAAATCAGTTACAATGCCAACACGTACTTAGACGTATCAATTAATAAATTATTCGGGAAAGAGTTGAGATAAAAATATTTAAGTTTTCCTGGAAATGTATCAAAATCGAGAAGATCGTTTAAAATCTGAGGAATATTCCATGTACTGTCTATTATGAAGTACCTAACCCATTTAAACTGCTTGTAAAAGGAAATCAAAACTATACTCGATGCTTGTACAATGTATTATATAGTACTATGTATATACTATAGTACTATGTCAAATTCCACTTTGTAATTTGTGATATTATATACATAAAGGAAAACATAACAAGATTCAGTTCACAATTACCCTCACCCTACGCCAAAGACTTCCATGCTATCATTCATCAACTAAACATTTATGTTGAAATATTTTTAGTCTCTTAGTAAAATTTTGAAAATTTATCCATTATTTAAAAAACAAAATTTGCAACAAATTACGATATGTTAAGCTTGTACTTTTACCGTAACATTATGTTTTAATTCATGTTCATTGCAGCATATTAACATTCAAAATGAGACCATGAGCAAAGTAGGTACCTGCAACATAGAAATATGACAATTTTTCGATACGTAAAATATTGTAACGTTTATTTTCCTAATTTATTTACACTAATACTAATACTAGACACTACTTAATTTACTTACACTATTACTAACTTAACTAATTAATTTATATCACACTTCTTAATCGTTAATTTATTTCACTTCAAACGCTCTCGCTATTTCGCTATTTACTCTCGCGGCTTCCGTCTAATAATAATAATAATCCGACCGCAGGCCCGCTTATATACACTTCGCAATTGTGTCGGGAACCTTCTCGCTTATTCGTGTAATTACTCGAAATATCTTTTATTATGTAGAAAGCTCCAGAGTGTCATAAATCACTTTCCTTAAATAATAATCCCGGAGTATTCATGGAGCTGTCCTTTTTTATAGAATTCAATTAAGCGTCGCGGCAATTCCTTTTGAAGTAGCCGCTCAGGTCTGATATGAGTAAACACGTCTCGCGCTGTTTACTTTTCGCATTACAATATTGACTCAGTACATATTCAATGTTCATTGTGACGTTTTCACGTTCTGAGAGTGATAGTTCTCGATACAACGAATAAAGTAGGTAACTGAAACATACGATGCATCTACACTTTGGTCATAGACAATGTAATGCTTCAATGCAGCATATTAAACATTCTATGATTTTCAGTGATGTTAAGTATTTAAATACAAGTATTTAAAAATGTATTTTAATTACATCAATTACATTCAAATATGTAATTAAATACATTTACTTTTTTGTAATTCAAAAGTAATTTAATTACAATTGTCCTCAAGATTTTAAATACTTGTAATTAAACTTAAATACTTGTATTTAAAAGTTCAACTATTGCCACTATATGGGGAATCCACAGTTAGGTATACACCCATGAGTCCCATGACCCATGACTCATCATTAATACCTACACAGTAAATACTAATAACTGCAATAAGTAATAATTTTTGTGATAATGGGTCATTATCCTACGCCGAAACAGGTAAGTTAGGGAGATAATCTGCTTTGTCAAGGCTTTCCCTGCTTTAACCATTATTTTCGGAGAAATATTGAGAATACAAGTAAAATTTCATTTATGTTGATTTCGTATTGGTCGAAATCCCGAGTTTACCTGTTTGACAACTGGAAAATAAAGACATTCAGTTCGTTTATCACTCTCAAATAAATTGTCTGACGAACATTTGGAAAATTTGTTATTTTTAAAATATCATTAGATTAAATTAATTAAATAATTAAGTAATTTTGTATTCATATTGTATTTATTCTCTCTATTACCTGTACACTACTCAATAAAAGAAATCTAAGTAAATTTTCTTACATAATGGTAAAGACTTTTTCTAAATCCCAGTAAGTCCTTTCCTATTGTTAAATTTTTAATATAGAATGTATTTAAATTACTTTTAAATACATTGCCAATGTAATTGTAATTGTAATTAAATACATTTTCACAAATTGTATTTAAAATACTTTTAATTACTTCGTTGAAAAAGTATTTGTATTTGTATTTAAATACTTTTACAATTGTATTTTTAACAACACTGATGATTTCTCATTATGCCTTGAGCAAGATAACTGCAACATTGAAATATGATGCGGATATATCTACTTTTCCGTAAACATAATATTTCTTCAATTATGTGTCCTTTTCAGCATATTAACATTCCATGATTTCTCGTGAGACTATGAATACACTAACTTAATCAAAAAAGTTTGACATAGGCAAAATGTTGCTTCAGTTCAGTTCTTCGCAGCATATTAATTTTTTATGATTTCTCATGAAGCCATGAATAAAGTATATAACTGCAGCATAGAAATATAATATGTTTCTTCTATTGATTCAGCTCATGGAATTATTCTTGAGAAGTTGAAGACAGTATAGTAACTGTAACGAATACGATACACTTAATAAATATAATGCTTGAATCAATATTCTTCGCGGCACATTAACTCACCACATTAACGGCCACTTCTCATGAGGCTTTGAACAAAGTACCTAACTGCAACAGTGAACTAATGAAATATTTTTAAATACGATATTTTGCCTTATGTGTTTCTCAACTGGACATAGGGTAAAGGACTATTTCATAGGCCACCTAATATGTACTTCTTAAAATTCATAGGCAAAATGTGCCTTGCTTTTGTTCTTTGTAGCATATTAACATTCTGTGATTTCTCATGAGGCCATGAACAAAGTAGTTATAACATATAACATTTACCAATGTTACCGTATCGATATTAACGTCATAGCAATCAGAATTACTTATTGGAATTATTTATACGAATTGATTTACTCCTGTATTATTTATCATTATTTCTGTCACCAATTTTGGAATAACACATACTTTTAACATTATTTCAGATAAGAATCGTTTTATCGAAATTTTGTAGGAAAATGAAAAAACTAAAAAATAAATTATTATTATAAAAATGTTGGCTTGGAAGTCGCTGGAGCAGGTATAGTACCTATAAAATACTGTAACGTTTGTTTCTAATTTATTTACACTGTTCTTAATTATGCACTACACACTACTTAATTTGTTTACACTATTAATAAACTAATTAATTTATATAACACCCTTAACTTTTTAAATAACGTACCATTCGCTTGTCCGTTTTTCGCACTGTTTACTTTGTCGCGGCTTCACGTCTAATCTAATCTCTCCGACCGCAAGCCCGCTTATATGCATATCTCAATTGTATTCGCGATGATTCCTGAAATAACTCGATCCTTCTTTTCACTAATAATGTTTATCTAGAAACGTCCAGAAGGTAATAAATCATTCTTCCTTAATAAGATGTTGCCGGGACGTTGGGGACGGTTTTTTTATTGCTCAATTAAGCGTAGCGGCGTTCCTTTGAGGTAAGCCGCCGTCCGATAAAATACGTTACAATACGAAGGGTGGGGGGGGTCATTGTGTACTATTTTGATCATTTCAAAGTACTTTTTGGTTAGCGTTTCTCAAAAGATGAAACTTCTTATGTTAAAATGCTGTACTTCAAAATTAGATATTAGTATGTTATTAATACTCGAGTTATTTAAAAAAATATAGTTGTCAAATTTAAACTTTGACACCCTGTATAACAATTAGAAGTATGAAAATATGTTTTGTGACTTCCTTATGTCTCTGGATCCTTTTAGTAGAAAAAATTGGAAAGTAATGAAAAATGCATTTCCTATTGTAATATTTTAGAAATGAATTAGAAAACAAAATGGGTGATCTGGGGGAAAACTACAATATAAAATTGTGTCTTTAAGCGCAGAATAACTCAAAAAACTGTAAAAGTGTGAAAAATGCAGTACAATATTTTGAATATAGATAAAAGGATTCAAAACACAAATTACAATTATTGTGGACACTATTCGGGCAATTTTCCACATCTTTGCCTGATTGCCAAAGTACAAATTTTTGAAAATAGTTTGGTTGTAGTTTGAACCATTACAACAAAATCGTACCGTCAAATATGAAACTAAATTAACCAACACGAATATATGCAATAGGTAATTTAATACCTACATTTAATAATCACTAACGAATTAATTACCAGATATAATTAATACAAATAAATCTCCATTAATTACATTGTTATTAATTCCTGAATTAATCTCCTCTTACCTCGCTCGATACGCACATTTCTATATTTCCCCAACAATGGCGTCCTTTCACTGAACACTTCCTCATCTTCCTTGTCCTGGTACAATTTTTTGACGACATAAAAGAACATAATTCCCTTGTTAGTAACCTTAGAATGTAGACCGCGAGACACATGTTATCTGCTAAGTATGAGTTTCTGTTTATGGTTCTTAATACATATTTTTTCGAAGGAATTTTCCATTCGCGTTATCTGCACTAATTCATTTGTGGCATCGTAATCAATAATTGTTTCGAAAATAAAGAGATAGAGGCCGGAACCCATTTAGATGTGACGTTACTTCAGTTCATCCCCGTTGTTCAAATTGTTCAAGGTGGAGTACAGAGATACAGTTTAGTCCAAAAGGTGCTAACTGCAAATTGCAGCATTTCTTAGTTTCTAGTACTTCCGTCAGCAGGAACAGATGTGCCCGCAATACCTGCAATCATCTCATCGAATTATCTTCTCAATGTAACAAGTAGTGATGCTCGCATTAGATTAAATATCTATCTACGGAATAGTGCGGTTTGTTTATCTGGACTTGGAACATGTTATCTGGGAATCCAGGTGCTTGAACTTTGTCGTTCATTGATGCCTCGTGCTGGATTAGTTTCATTATTGGTGTGAAGCACCAATATGTATGATCATACATATTGGTATGATCATACATGTTGGTAACATACATGATCATACATATTGGTATGTATGATCATATCGTCCGCATTATTGATCTCGATAAATTGATCAAGGATCAGAGGCCCACTAATTTATTCAGAGACATTGAAACACGCAGGAGATGCAAGGTTATCTGTACAGAAAGGAATATAATAGTATAATAACGAGAAAAAGTAAGTTTAGGACTGAGATAACTATCACTGCTAACCGTCGGACTGAACAACGGGTCTTACATTACATTTTCTTTTAAAAATTGATGGCTTAATGGGTTAGCTGGCCTTGGCAATTATTGAATAACACTTCTGCATTTTTAATTTCAGTTTTTTTAATGTCATAGGCGTAATGTGTAACACGGTTTGAAACAGGACAATAATTGTATTTAGTTAAGTATTCAATTTTAATTAAGACAGTTAAATCATAATCACCAACTAAAAGGAAGGATATTGGCGAATGGCGATGTGTCCATCAGACTACTTTCTCATATTTTATTACAAATATTTGGTAATAGAAACATTTAAAAAAGTCCTAGGAGCGGATTTCGAGAAAATTTCATAAAACCGAAAAATGACAAGTGTAAAGTGCTCTTCATAGAACACCTATTCAAAAAAATTAATAACTTTGTAATAAATATTTGGTAGTACAATGAACATGAGAAAAATTAAATAAATTCAAAAAAGTTTGAAGATTTGGCCATAAACCTTATCAAACTTTGTTTTACATTTTCGATAGCAGAATACATAGACAAATTTTTAAGAAAAATTCTTGGAGCGAATTTCGAACTCGATGTGAAAGTGGTTTCGTCGAATTTTTCCAAATTGGTATGGTTAAACGGTGTAACAAATGAATTGAATTCTATTGTTAATTGTTTTCCGTCGGGCATGCGTACGCATCAATCACAGATGGAATCGCATTGCGCACGCATTAATCACAGACGGAGTTACATGAATAACTGGCATTAATAACACGCAGAACAACCCGAAAAACGGCACATTTCGAATCCTGTCACGGTCACTTCTTCGATTCTCCATAATCCACTTAAATCCTCCATGAATTATTCCAATTTGTTCGCGCTTTGGAAACCAGAAGACCGCGAAGAAAGTAGACCCAGAGGAAGATGAAGAGGCGCAAAACGGATACGGGTCATAATGACGCTGCCCCCTTAACCCAGATTTCGGTAATTTCGTTACGATCATCTTCAGATCGCAACGCGAAGTTAACGTGACATGTCGGAGAGATTCCTGGTGATTTCGTTACTCTTGTCACTTCTGCCGAGGAATTCCTCGACGAAGCCGTTGCTGATCGACGTCTTCGGAACGGATCCGACGTCTGATGATGGAGGGAGCCACCTGAACGAAACGTCGTCGGCGAGGACTGCACGAGGTAATTCTTCACGAATGGACGTTAAGTGATGGTAATTGTGTGTACAATCTATTCATATTCCTTTGACAAGAAGTATAGGTACAATATTTGCCTACTTATTTACTGGACACTCGATAGGTAGTACTAATATAGTTTTATAGCTTGTTTTAATTGAACTTCTTAATAACCCACATGTATATATCAGTACTTATATCACTTTTCAAAGTGGCTTTTGACACTAAGTAGATATGAAAGTTACTTAAGTTGTATACACTATCTATATAATCATTATCACTACTGACCGAAATGTCACTCTAACATAGTATCATGCAAATAGGTTTTATATAAAATATAATTAATATTTTGTTTTTAGTTTTAAATTTTTTCCCCGTGCCGGTAGAGGAAGAATGCGATTCGAATGACGGAAGGAGAAAAGGTATGTTTCTCAAAATTGAAATGTTACTTTTAATTTTTCTCTTTTGTTCACTTTGCAGGTGTTTGTATGAATACTTACGAATGTAGGATAAAAGGAGGGAAATCTTACGGATTCTGCGCGTTAGGATTCGGCGTGTGTTGCGTGTGTAAGTATATTTGTTTATTCGTTAAAATTTGTTCACAAACATCGCTTTTCTCCTCTAAACAACTAAAATGGTGTTTTTCATTTACTTTTCATTACAAATACAATGACGGTTTAATAGTTATTTACATAAAGGTCAAGAAAATCTCACATTATACTGAAGAGGAGCTAAATTGAAATACGAGGCACTTTGCGTCGAGTATTGTAAAGCTCCGAGTCAAGCAAGAGATTTTACTGACGTGCTTTGTATTAAATTATTTTGGAGATCGTATAAAGAGGAAATTTTTTAATTTTTCAAAAAAGTCTTACAAATTCCACAAAAATCAAGTTTGTCAATTTTGTTGACAACTATAGTTACAAAGTAAACGACATCGAAAAAATTTGTTATTTTGCGTCTTGCAAAGTCTTTGCAGTACATACTAGACTGGAAAATTCAATTTTCCGTACATATGCAAGAAAATTTTGTTTCTAAGACGATTTCCCGAAAAATTTATAAAAAAACTAAAAGGCGATTTTGTAACGTACCAGAACCTTTCAATAAGATTTTAATATAATTGGCCGGGGTAAAGGGGCGTAAATTCGATCAAAAAATTTTTTTCTTATGAATTTTGAGTATCTTTATAGTGCTGAATATTTATTATAAGAAAATATGAAGAAATAGTTATAAGGAACATAATTTCAATTGTTACCAGACACGAAGTTTGTATAAACTTTTAAAGGAATCACAATTATTGCATTTTTCACCTTTCAGAGCGCAAAAGGCCAAAAAGTCATTTTATTTTTTTGTTTCAAAAGTAAAGTAAATTTATATCCTCTTCTGAACATTACAACCAATTTAAATAATTTCCATTTTGTAGAGAAAGAATGATAATTTCAGTCTTTTTGAGAAATATTGTTCCAACTCTTCCTGGAAACTTTAAATATTTTTAGTTATTTCTAAACTCTTTTAAAAATACAAAGCCCATTTACACGATTTCCAGAAAGCAAAATCTATTGACAATCTCTTATATTTTCTCCAAAAACAAGGGTAACATAAGCTTTCCAGATTTTTCTGAAATGAAGTGTCACTTTTTGTAGAAAGCAGAGCATCTCAAATTTACGATATTTCCCCGAATTTTCCGAAAATTCGCCATTTTCCGCATACACTAACGCATCTAATCGTTATCCATAAAAATTGATTTAAATATTCACGTGCAACACGTGCGATGTCACATTTCACGTTTTCAAAAATGACAGAAATGGCAACCAGTGACATTTTTAAGGAAAATTAAGTGAAAATTGCTACTGGTTAGTCTCTTAAAATGTTGGTTTTAAAAAAATTACATTTTAAGTTTTTTGAAAATTTCCTAAAATTTATTATATCTCATTTATCCCAAAAATATCTCATTAGTTCAGGTTGTAGAACGCGAAAGAAGTATTAGTAACTAAAATTGACTAAGCTTTGAATTGTATTCCTTTTAAATTTTTTTTAAGTTAGGGTTTAATAGTTTATGAATTTCCTTTTTCTTTTCCCGATATCTCTAAGGTAATTTTAGACTTTAGACCATCTTATGGCCTTTAAACTAACCTCCAAATACTTCATGCACCTAAGTACAACACTACTATAATAGTACTACACTAATGCAGTCTTTTCCAAAAATATATAATTTGGTGATTTCGCACGTTTCAATTTTCAGTTACCGCGACGTGTAACGAAGAAATTTCAAACAACATAACTTACTTCGTTAATCCAAATTTTCCGGATTTAACTTCGGGGATGACGTCATGTTCGTTAAATTTGAAGAAAATGGACGAAGAGATCTCGCAGTTTCGGTTAGACTTCATACATTTCAATCTGGTAAGTAGGCAATGTATGCAGATTGTGCTGAAGGTAAAGAACCTTGAAATTAATTTCAAATTATAAAGAAAGTTGCACACAAATTTGGGGGAAAATGCCATGAAATTTGGATTTGAAGGCAAAAATTGAGTCCAAAAAGTGGCAACTACCTTAAGACAATGTGTTTTAAATTTAAGCATTGAATTCAAATGTCATGGATTTCATTTTTCCAAAACATCTCAAAGGACTTACACTTATTTCCAAAGTTATTGTTATTAGCTTGTCATTGACCTAACATTTCTCTAAATGTTTTACTTGCGATTTGGACTGCATCTTTGCTAGTATCCACCTATTTACAAATTAAATTAAAATGCATCTACATCTAAATGAAAACTCACATTGCATTAACGACCTCTCAATTTTGTTTCCAGGGCCAGCCAAATCGTACAACTGGTATTTGCGAGGACGACATATTCGTCATGAGCTCAGGTGTCTCTAAGGCTCTCACGATGTGTGGATTTAATAGCGGACAACACGGTATAAATTTGACACTGTAAGGTATTTAACGCGGAAACGTTAAAGGCCAGATTCATAAGAAACTTGAGCTGCAGTGATTTTAAGTTATACTACAAATTTGGCGCTTTTAAAACGTCACAGTCAAAGTAGACTTTAAAATTAATGCTGCTTAAGTTGGTTACGAAACTGACTTTTATAAGGCACTGCCAAATATGTTTTTTGTCTCAATGAAGAGTTTTATTTTTGACGGTTAATACAGTGGAAGCAATTTAAAGTTCCATTGATCCAATCTACCCATCCAGAAAGAAACATAATGCCCATATCGAGGGACGGGTGTATGACATAACTTCTTAGCCAGTGATTAAGATTGAAATATTGTTATTATATTAAACTATTTGGTAAGAAATTCTATTATTACATCCCAACTTAGATTTTCTCTTTGACTGACAATGGGTACTGGAGTAACCGATTAACATCTCTCGAATTAATAAAAAGTACATCAACCATAGATTTGTTTCTTTCTGGATTGGGTTTTGCCTTTGAGTTACTGATCTGGATTGGGATATCCCCATCTTTGAGTTATGGACTTCCCCCTGGAAGATGTTGGGATATTATAACTAAATTTGGAAATTAGATTTTCCTGAAATTTTCAACGTTTTTAAGACGATTTTAGTCAAACTTTAGTCTCTTGGCCCTTCACTAAGTTAATTGGAAATGACACTTTTCTATTGGGCCACTTCAGAACACATGTAAATACGATTCCGTTCAAACAAATTCACCCTTTAAAAACACTTACAATTCGCATTATTACCCTGTTTTTTTTTTGTTGGGCCATTTCAGCACAAAAATGAATAGATACGTCCAAGCAAATTATGTTTTCAATAGTTTATTTAAAATAAATCAATAGGTAGGTACATTAAACAGAGCCCTCAGATGCACCGGAGTACGAGCTGAAAAAAACTACAAATTAATATCTCTAAAACAAAAATAAGTGAGCACAAAAGCAAAAAGAATAAAGAATTACACATAAAACTTTTCATGAATTCATTTTCATACAAAGTTTAGGTACAGGGTGTTTTTTAATGATTTTCATCTAGTAAACTTATCCAATTAAAAAAGTCTGTTTTTAAACTTTTGTTGACTTGTAAACTTACTGATATACCTGCAACCGGCAAAGCAGTATTGTTAGGTATTTCACATAATCTGTAATTTCCTGTAACTGTCAATGCAGGCAACTGTTTCGACAGCTGGTTTTGTGTGGTTTTGTGCTTTTGTGGTGGGTGGTGGGTTGTGGGTTGTGGGTTATTCTACCTACGTTCGACGCTTCCACTTCCACCTTCCACCATTCGTGACCATTCCACATGGTGTGTGGTGTTGGTTCAGTTGGGGATAGTTGGTGTGTTAGCCGTTTCTCGTTTGTTGTTGCCCTGTTTTTTGATCACTTTTTGCTAGCTATGGCCTTGCCGGAGAATATTTTGTGGCAAAAGTTTATTCGTAGATTACCTCGATCTCGGTAAGTTCCTACCATGAAATAAAGCAGGAATCGAGTTTACAATATTCTTTATTTTTTGTAGAAATCTCCCTAGTAATATGGCGGCTGGTGCAAATCATCTACAATGGGAAGAAGTCTGCTTCTGCTCGAAACAAGATGCAGACTCGCATTTTTCTTCGGAAGAGGAAGTCATTGTGGATGTGTTCACTAAAAAAAGAGAAATCGTAGTCGAGTTCCCGTATCGCGTTCCTGGACTGGGACACATTAACATCATACGTTTCTGTTCAATTGAACAAACTTTGTCCTCACCTCCAGACAGTTTTATTTTGAAACTCGAAGGAGGAGGGCAAATGAAATTCAAGTTTGGCAGTAGCAGTGCCAAGGAAGCCTTTCAAGAGGCCATTACAATCTACAGGTAAAATCTTCAGCAACAGAGTTACTATAATTTTGGTAAATTTTTACTTCTGCCACTTCTCCCGTTTTTCGCATTTTTTTCCGAAACATAGCATAAAATCACTATTTAGAGGTGTTTCACCCGGAATTAATCAAGAAACCTGAGGGAAAGTGGAGTAAAAAAGGGTGTTGGGTGGGGTGACATGCGGCCCTGCATTCACGGGCGATAGACGAAACGTAAGCAAACGCCGTGTAGCGGTACCGCGAACGGCGAGAATCGAAGTGTGAAAAGGCGCTGTGAAAAGGTATGCGACGTTGCCAAGCGTTCCGGACAGGAGGGATATCTGCGACGCGCGCCGAGCATGTGAGAGGGAGTTGGTGTATTGCAACGAATGACAGAATCGAATAAGAGTCATGTATTTTTGGCGAAGTATATGATAAGGGACAATGCGTGAAAAGACCAGAAACGTGTCGTACTCGCAAGAGGGCAAGGAAAATTCATGTACTTACGGAGTCTAGTAGCGTGGTGGATATAATTCGCCAGCGAGCGTCCAGAAGTGGTGTAATCGGTCGGTATGTGATGGATAGCGCATCATGAAGAGGCATTCGCACAAAT
Source organism: Cryptocephalus moraei (assembly GCA_946251905.1). Lineage (NCBI taxonomy): Eukaryota > Metazoa > Arthropoda > Insecta > Coleoptera > Chrysomelidae > Cryptocephalus > Cryptocephalus moraei. Next base: position 12,263,451 of record OX276455.1, read on the forward strand.
ACGACTCGTAATGGTCCTTGCGCCGACCGAACCGAGGCACAAGACGACGCACTTCCACCCACGTCCGCTCAATGTTCTGCGTATGTACACCGGTGTCAGGATCGACGAAGTGCAAAGAGTGATTAACAGTTAAATGTTCATAGTCATGAGAGGAGAGGTCTGAGTATCCCTTCCAGCAATCTGTGTGAATGATGCTGCCTGGGAGCACATTATCACGGATGATCCTGAGTAATGTCTCCGAGGAGCGATCTTCCACAGCTGCAAGGAAGAAACGCCTCTTACCTCTTTCTTTCCCCCCAACCACCCACTGCCCGTCCAAATACCGACCCTTATTGTACTTGCGTCTCCCGATTTTTGCTTCGTCAATTTCAACGACGCAACCCTCGCCGCCGATTTTTTCACTGTTCTTCGTCGCCCAATAAACGAATACCTCTCGTATGAAGGAGAAGTAGTCGACGATCGTCTTGCTGGAGACGCATAAATCATCAGCAATCACCCGACAGCGGGGAGGCGGACGCGTCAAGTATAGGAAAACGAAATCTGATACTTTGGTGATAGACAGATGGACGTCATCGAAGAATGTACCGCGATATTGGGATATGAAAGTGCTACATTTCTTTTTTTTGCGACCGGACTTGTGCACTGATTGACACCTGAACACCGGTATACCTTTAGTTATATTCGGTGAAAGTGATTTGCCGCAAGTGGGACAGACGCAGGTTGCCGACAGAACACCATGTCGGCAGAGGAACGCGAGTAATTCGCCAATATCTAACGATATTTCCGTATAGTACATACGAAAATCTACACGGCACCCAGCACACGAGGGGTGGTATTGCGGCGCGATAGACGAACCGGAATCGCGAGAAGGGCTATGACGCGACGTCGAAGGCGTTGGTGTCGACATGTTTTTTGGAAACGAAACGACCGAACCAAAACGAAGAGATGAAGTGCCGTGCAGACGCTTCGCCGGAGGAAAGGAGCGATAAGGGTCGTTTTGTTTATGTAAGTGGACCAATGGGAGAAGTCCGTAAGGGCGTATTCCACATACACTCATTAAATAGGCACCTGACAGGATCCGCATAGCGAAAATATGAGTGACGAGTCGATATTAACGATGATTACCTGACGGCAAGAACCGTAGTGAAGCTGAAGTGTGCCTAATCAACAGGTGAAATAGAAGTTGCGCGCTAGTGGGAGGGATGTGCGGCGTTGCCACGTCAATGTTCGGAAAATCCTTGACGAGCGATCGTTAGGACCGATCGTTAAGCGATGCCGAGATTAATTTGAGAAACAAATAGGGTGAATGCACCGAAATGCCCGATGCGAATAATTGTGATTTTGCGAATAATAACGGGTCCCGAAATGTGTACTTATTCGCACCAACGCCCAGGCCGCAAACGAACCGGCGTTGAATGTTACGTAGCGAACAGGCGCACGTTGGAATGAAAATAATTAGCGTCGGAAGTGACTCCCGGAAAGATTATTGAATAGCCGTGAATGTGAAGCGAGTTGTAATTGGTAGGGGGGCGCTATCGGCACCGATGGGCATTACAGTTGTAGTATATGTAAACCGTATAACGCAGTTATTGGTTTGATGGTAGCCTGACGGGAACGCGTAGCAACGGGGAACATTACGCGAAGCTGTGGACGTCGCCTCAGTTGGAAGCGGCACCGTTGCACTTAGATGACGACATAGTCGAAAGAAGCGCGATGTGTATGGAGTAACATGCAGCGCGCACTTCTGGCGACGGCCCGGACATAAACCATGCTTGCACTGGCAACCCTGCGCTGAAGGGATTACAGATGTGAACGTGTGGAATGTCGTACAGGGACGGGACCGCGTGATACGTTCTAATTGGAGAATTGAAACAGGGGTTGTTTTTTTTTTTTCGTATAATCAGGTATGCCCCATGCGGAACGAGTTGAGGGCTAAGGTATGAGTGCAACTTAAAAGTTTGGCAGACGTCAACGCCCTATTGACGAAAGTGGTAGAAGTAAATATTGACCATAATTTTTTACAAGTGACCAGAAAATAGATATACAAGGTGATTTAATGATTTTATCTAGCTACCTATGAATTTTTCATCTAAAATAAAAAAATATCACGTGACGAAAATGGGGTTAATATTTTATTTTTGAAAATAGTGATAATATAATGATAGGTTTGTTCCAACAGCGACAGAAACTGGTTTCAAACTGTCAGGAGGCATGCGCAGTGGAAAATATTCGTCCTATTAGGTCCAAATTCGTATGAATAATTTCTACTGCGCGTGCCTCTGACAGTTTGAAACCAGTTTCTGTCGCTGTTGGAACAAACCTTTATTTTTAAACGTCAAACTGTAAGGATAGGTAATTACAATTTGTAAAATAATAGCGAATACAGTTAAGTAAATTGCAGGTTCCTTTGGGAATAAAATTTACCAAATAATTTATAAGAAGTGTTGAAAATGTATCTAAAAACAATTTTAATTTTTTTATTAATAAGTACTGGCATATGACATTAATTTCAGTTTAGGTACTTAAAAATGATAGAGTGGCACAGAAGAATTCACGTATAAAAATGTTCCAAAATTTATTAGATGAAAATCATTAAAAAACACCCTGTAGGTACCTAAACATTGTATGAAAATTAATTTATGAAAAGTTTTGTGTAATTCTTTATCTGCGCACTTGTTTTTACTTTCTCAGATGGGATGTCCATATAATAAGAGAAAGTATTGTAATCGTAATAATTTTCGAATTTGAGATATTGACATTTCTGGACGCTTTAAGTTTTAAGGTCCCCATAAAACATGTTTCTGGAAAATGTCGTGTGTGTGTGGCAAACGTTCTCAATTTTCTCCAAAACGGCTCTACCGATTCTCACCAAATTTTAGATGTGAAACCTTTTTTTCTAAAACCTCCATAAAGGGCACTTATGAATATTTTCAATTTTCCATTTTTTTTTAATAATGCTTTTAGTTTTTTCATTAAACTTTATACTTGAATTAACATATTAAATGTATATAATTTTTACTAGAAATATTTTTTCATAAAAATGTCCTAAAGGGAATTTTCTTTAAAACGGTTTTGGTGATTTATACGAAATCTCATAATTTAAGTTGGCTGTGTAATGCCTATACCTTTTGTTTTAAATATTTTTGTCCAAAATTGCCCTAAAATGCAGTTCCTTAAGTGCAAAGTGCATCGGTTTGTAGAGTGATTGTTCAGTCTAACTGATACATCTCCATTAATTAAATTTGTTTTTAATTATTTCAAGTGGATGATTGTATTATTGTTTCGAATTATTATATCGAATTATCCCGCGTGAATTTTACCCATAAAAAGCATATAGTCTTGTACAAGTGGAAGCGTAACAGTTAATGAGAGATAGAAGAGTTGATTTAACATATCTGTATTGCTTTATAGTAGTATTTTTAATCGACTCTGTCATAAATCAGAAGCGACCTTCAACATACATAGATATGTCTACTAAAAATCTATTCAATTTTTCTTTCTCTTTGATTGCAAGTTATGCACAAGACGTTCGATTTATTAAATTATGGATACAATTGTCTTCAATGACAGAATTGACAATTTGCTACTGTCGTATATGCCAAATATTGTGTAAATTTTGTTTAACTTCTTCTGGAATACATATTATATTGGTAAGTTGTGTTACACTTTCTTTAATTTAGCTTAAGTTTTATCAAACATTTTGCAATTCAAAATAATATTCATTTTATTGAAAATTCAGAAATACACGAATGTCTTCATTTCTGATAGGTATCTATGAGATCAAAAATATATTTGTATTAATTTTATTTATTACAGTTCGATTATTGGATTCTTATTTCGAATCATGAACATTGAAATTTGTTATTGTTATATTACATAAGTAAATTTATTTATCATTTCGTTAAAGTTAGTTGCATTCAAAAACATTTTGAGAAACCTTTGTCATCTGACAAACAACCAAAAGAAATATTTACTAATAAGCGAAGATTCAATACTAAATTAATTTTATAAAACGGTAATAATGTTGCCATGAATATTTTGTCTGGCCATATGAGAAAGTGTTACGATGTTACACATCGCCGCCATTTTTTTTACAGATATCATTTTGTAGTTTTTTTTTTTCAGCTCGGACTCCGGCCAGTCTGAAGGCTCTGAAAACTCATAACCAAAGGGCGGACTTTTAGGCCAAATCTGAGGACTCCATTTATTATGAAACCTACCTACCGAATTATTTTTTTTATTTTTTTAAATAAACTATTAAAAACATAATTTGCTTGGACTATCTATTCCTTTTTGTGCTGAAGTGGCCCAACAAAAAACAGGGCAAGAAGTAGAATTGTAAGTGTTTTTAAAAGGTGAATTTGTTTAAATGGAATCATATTCACATGCGTGCTGAAGGGGCCCAATACAAAAACAGGGTGATTTCGAAGGGTTTTTAATATGCTTTCAAAGCAAGGTAGGATCTTTAAAAAATTATGTGTGCTGAAGGGTCCCCTAGTACAAACTTAATTTTTAAGTATACCTTAAAAACAAGGCAAAATGATTAAAAACACAAAGTGTTCTAAAGGGGCCTTACTAGTAGTTTAGGCTGAATCCCCTAAAAACTCATGACCACATAAATTTCATCATAATCAGGGGCAAAGGGTATTTTCCTTGTAATTTTTAGGTTATCCTGGATTATCTCAAAAACTGGTCAACGTTTTTTGATCTTTGTCATCTAACAAACAACCAAAAATGTTAATATTCAATACCAAATTTATTGTATGAAACGGTGATAATGTTGCTATGAATATTTGTCCGGCCATATTACATATGGCGATATGTTACACATAGCCATTTATTTCATTTCAATTCTTATAGTAAAAATAAGTTTTTCATTGTAGTGTACTTCGATGTGGACAATTCAGACTCCATTGAAATATCGATGAATCTCAGCAAGAAAGCAGTAAACCGCCTGTGGGAAATAAGGATAATCCAAGTACCCTTCGTACAGAAGGCGCCTGCTGGATGCCTGCAATACTTCGAAGGTGACAAAATAGTACCATTCAACTACAAATTTGTATCTTGTACCGAAACTATTGCTACCTTTCTAGAATCTGCGTATTGAAACTATTAAACGAAGCGGTACTAATCAATCTGTAATATTTTCAATGAGCACGATTTGAAGAAATTGGCATCTCACTAACCTCAAGATTTACAAAATGATTCAGTAGGTACTACCTACGTACCAACCGAAGGTTGTCCAGCTTCTCAAAGTTGGCCATGGCAATGTAAACCAAAGGAAAACACCAAGTCTTAACCAACTGCTTTATTCAAAGATGAGCTCATCTTTACTTGGTGTTTTCCTTTGGTTTACCTACGTACCACTTTAAGGTACTACACCAGTTTCGTTACCAAATGTCTCATAAGCCATAAGACAGCGCCTCTTCAAATATTTTCCATAGCAAACCAATACAATTAATCACCAATTATTTCAGGTACCAATGGTACGATCCAAACGATGAACTTCGCCGACAATGGCCGCCATCTAGCCTATCAAGAATACAACATCTGCATAAGGCAAGAGAGCGAGATGTGTAGCATATCGTACGAGCCTTGCCACGAGAATTCCTTCCGGATTAATCCGAACGTAGAAGAGAACAATGAGATTTCTGAAGACGAAGGGTCCGGCGCTGGAGAGGGACGGATGGTGCAGTACTCTGAGACGTGTAATGACAGGATTACCGTACCGTGCGACTCCGAGGACCTTTTATTGGTAAATAGGGCTCAAAATCTAATACCCAACAAATTTCTGTCCGTCATTGATCCATGGGCATATTCGGATCTAATACTTGTCCATATTTTGTATGGAATGGCTATTCATTGGACGCACCTATGGAAATAATGGACGTCCACTGGGCTAAGCATATTCTCCGTCCAATGGACGTCCATTGTAGGTATAGGACCCACATCTGGGTCTAGATATCTTAGCCAAATAGTCTAATAGTCTAGTGTAACAATCATAACCAATGGAATGTGACTTAAGTGGATGGGATTAAAGACATTCCATTGGCTAAAACTGCTCTGGGATTTCTGCTGGAACAAACTTACCTACTTTTCCCATAGCGCCTAATATTGCAGGAAAATGATTCTGAAATATAATTATTACATGTAATATGAGTGCAAAACTCCTATATCGTTTTTATTACACTGCAATATTATTAAATATTTCAAATAGTATTGAATAATGTTATGCGTAATATTCTGTAGTGTTACATGTGATATTGTTTAATGTTAACATGTAACGTTATGTAATTTATGTAAAGGCGGTCTGCATGCCGTTCATCTAGGTTTAGTACTTTTTTAAAACTTTTACTACTGCATTTTTTTCCATCCGACTACTTTATCATATTTCATTAAAAATATTCAAAGTTTACAAAAATTTAATATGGCAGATTTCAAGAAAATTTTAAAAACCTGACAAGTACCCTTTAGAGTACGTTTAGCTAAAAATGTTATTAAACTTTATGATACACATTCGATGTTCCTATATATATTCAAAGTTTAAAATAAATTCTTAAAGGGGATTGCGAGAAAAATTTAAAAAACCGAGAAACATCTGGTGTAAAGTGCCCTTCAGAGAAAATTCAGCAGAAAACGTTATTAAACGTTTTTAAACACATTCTACAGGGTGGTGAAATTTTCGATGCTCACCATTGTTATCTCGAGAACGGTAAAAGATACAGGATGGTTTAAATTAGAGAAAAGTTGCCTTTTTTCATGCAGATTATAAATCTAAAAAGAAATCTCCGATATGTTGATTGGTTGTTGAATTATACCGGAAAAACTGGAAATTGCTTTTATCGGAAAATATTATTATCTCTTCAACCATTGACACTGTTGCAATGACACTTGGCAATGTTATGTTCTTGATAACGCTGAGTCAAAAAACCTTAACGGAAATTTTTTAGATCATCTAGATTTCAAGCTGGGATGGTCAACTTTTTTATTTCTTATCGGCGCCATACCGGATTTTAATTCCATTAGATAGACAAAAAAATTACCTTTTTGGATCCCTAACTCGTTTACACTAGCCATTGTTTTTTTCTAGTAATAAACCATTGGATATAAAAATTTCTCGAATAATTGAAATTTCAGTCATTAAACAGCGTAGGTCGTGACAAAACAAATGAATGTACAATAATAAAACTGACAGTTTGCATGCAAGTGATGTACAGTGACCAGTGTTTCGTAATTGCCAACATGTTCAGTGATGAGAAGCTAGATATGTACAACATATACTACATTCGCAACAACAGGAATTCTGTATTGGCAGCTGAAACTTATGTAAATTTGCATCCAGAGAGGAAGCAACCCCACTGAACTATCTTCACGAGAATTTCCAGAAATTTGGAGTTGGGAGAGACTAGGTATTAGAAGACACTTGTGCACTCATTCAAGCATATTCGAGATACAATGAACTATTTCCACCACTAGTGGACCACTACTGTTTCCCGTGTGCAAGTCAAGGTCACACGACAAGCTTATTTGCTCTACTGTAACTGCGCCTAAATTACTTTTCAAAACGAGTAGTATGTTTTGAAATTATTTACACCTTTTTGAGTACCTATTTAATTTCTTTTTATTTTTAAATAAATGTTCACATAATTTGTGAGTTTCATTATTCTAGATTCGATTGTTTTTTCACGGTCTACGCAGTTTACCCCATAGCTTAAATTTCAATTATTCGAGAAATTTTTATATCTAATGGTTTAGTACTAGAAAAAAACAATGGCTAGTGTAAACGAGTTAGGGATCCAAAAAGGTAATTTTTTTGTCTATCTGATGGAATTAAAATCCGATATGGCGCTAATAAGAAATAAAAAAGTTGACTATCGCAGCTTGAAATCTAGATGATCTAAAAAATTTCCGTTAACGTTTTTTAACTCAGCGTTATCAAAAACATAACATTGCCAAGTGCCATTGCAACAGTGTCAATGGTTGAAGAGATAATAATATTTTCGGATAAAAGCAATTTCCAGTTTTTCCGGTATAATTCAAGAACCAATCAACATAATATCGGAGATTTCTTTTTAGATTTATAATCTTCATGAAAAAAGGCAACTTTTCCCTAATTTAAACCATCCTGTATCTTTTACCGTTCTCGAGATAACAATGGTGAGCATCGAAAATTTCACCACCCTGTATAGTAGAATGTATATTGGAAGTTTCAAAACAGTTCTTGAAACGAATTTTGAGAAAATTTCGAAAAACAGAAAAGCGGTAAGAGTGAAGTGCGGTCAGAGAAGATTAAGCCAAAAATATTATTAAACTTTATTATACACATTCTAAAGTGGGATAAATGTCCAAAATCAGGAAAATTTTTGGAAGGAATATCGAGAAAATTTCGAAAAAACGGAAAACGACAAATGTAAAGTGCCCCTTAGAGAAGATATCGCTGAAAATATTATTAAAATCTATTATACACATTCGCTAGTCGTTTTCAATTTTTGAAAAAGCCTTGGCGGGAATTTCGAAAAAAATTAAAAAAACTGAAAAATTACATAATTTCTAACAAGATTTAAATTACCGATTTTAATGAAAAGCGTATTGGAAGCCCTAAAATTAATACATCTTATCCCGTAAATAACCGTAACATGAAGTTTCCTGGCAGTTTTAAGCATAGTTCTTCCATTTTGAGGTAATGAACAATTTGGAATAGGTAGCCTGAAAGTAAATTCATAGTTTCTTGAATTCGTTATGTACATATTATGTTTGATTCTTGGGTCCAACCACGTAAATTTCCAGTAAAATGTTCATGATTTTCAGTACAACATATAAATTTAGCAAGTAATTGCTCTACTCATTGTCAGCATTTGAAAAATATCTTGAAATAGTGAATTATCATCATGTTAGAAGGCTTCCAAATCAAGCTCTTAAGAATGGCTTGAATCTCCATTTTTGTCCTCGGCACATTCGTTTTTCAATGAACTCGAAACCTTGAGACTCACTTCGAGTTAAAATCATCTATGTTTCAGGTTTATAGCCATATAACCTATATGACCTAGCCATATAACCTATATGACCTAGCCATATAGGTAATTTAACGATATAATTCTGACATTCAAAATAGCGATGTGCCCATTGGGCTACTTTCTTATATTTTATTATAAATATTCGATAGTAAAATGTTCAAAAATAGTTCTTTTAGTGGATTTCGAGAATATTTCGAAAAACCGAAAAAAGGCAAGAACAGAGTATACCCATCAGAAATGGTTTGACCAAAAATGTTATTACATTTTAATATAGACATTCGATATTAGTAGAATGATTATTCAAAATTGAAAGATAATTCTTCAAAAACCGAAAAATGACAAGAATAGAGTGCCTTTAAGAAATTATTTTAATATGATTTTCACAAAACCACTATCATAAATATCCTTACAGAAAAAATTCTTAACGACCGAGTCAGAAATTTCAATTTTGGTGTTTATACATTTTCATTAGGTATTTACTGAAAATTGGGATAAAGCAAAATTACTGGAACATTCGGTCAATTATAACCCAAATTCGAAACGCAGAAGGCAATTAATTTTCCAATAAAAAAAATTGCATTATATGATTATACGAACCTGTCGTATCCTGTAAACATCTCCAGAGCCGGTCCTTAATTAGTACCCCAGGGTACCAAATGAAAAAGGACCGAGCTAATTCAGACTCGCTTAATTTTTACTGTAGAGTAAACGCTGTCTTAACCTTCTGCTCGTTCTTTATTCTTGTGCTTCTACTTTCTAGCTCGGCGATGAGAACTCCGTCGCGGGCTTCTGCGACCTGAACCACTGCGGCCTGACCTTCTGCCCCTCGGGGGAGTCCCCGTGCAGGTTGGAGAGCAGCACGACCCCCTTCACGCTGGGCGTACATTTCGGGGGACCGAACGGCAGGGAGATATCCCCCGACGATAATCTGGGAATGTGTCTGATCTACGAACAGTTACCTTGTAATTAAGGTTGTTCTCTCACTCTGCGGAACATGAGGCGCAGGGCCTATTTGTGCCTGGGGCCCTCTGGCTCAGGGGGCTCCAACATTGACCTAAGTATCCCTACGAGGGGCCCCCAGATGGTATATGGGCCTAGGGCCAACTTGAACCAAAAATAGGCCCTGGGCGTATCACTAATAACTGTTTAGTTTCCCTACTCCTGGCATCCTACTACAATGGTACATCTTCCATTGGTTTTCTGGGTACTTTTTGCTGGTTCCATTTCAGCGTCGTGACGTTGGGATGTAAGGATGAAATGGTTTAAACCACAGTTTCTTCCATTTCTGATATGCTTCAATTGCTGAGCCTTTGTGTGTACGTGACCTAAAAACCATTATCTACAGCTTGATGGGCGTAGATTTTTGAAGTTATCATGGAACCAAATTTCAGTTTTGGCTTACCATCAACTTTTTCACAAAAAAGTATTCCCATCAAATTGTAGGGGACATTAAACTGTGCATTACTGCAATAAAGCGAAAAAATGGGTTCATAAATTTACAGTAGCGAGAGAACAGCCTTAAAACTGGATTTATTAACTCTGAGGTTGAGTTTCAGTTGGGGTGGGCAACATGAAACATGCAGATAGCACACTATCATTTATAAACTTTTATTTCGTACTGTCTGGGAGGTGTTCGCTTACAATATCAATATGAGTCCGGTAAATGAGATAACAGTATCAGACCTGGTAAAGTGAGTTATAACAGTATCAGAGTGTTGCTTAGCAACAGTTTGCTGTTCAACTATGCCAACATGACATTTTCCTCTACTTGCTTCATGCTATTTCGACATTATTTTGTCAAGAAGAGTGGAACATATTGAATCTGAAATAATAACCTGTTGCCACGGGAAGAAAAATCTGTGATCTTTTAATGTTCGAAAGTGAACATCTACCGGACAGTATGATATAAAGTTCATTACGAAACACGTCCGGTAATACTTGTAACAGTACTAGTCTAGGCATTCTCGACTCATACTCTTATGCAAGTAACCTACCGGACTTGTAACGTAAATAACTATTGTTGACGAGGTTCTAAGTTCAGTTAAGGTTCGTTTACAGTTCATAGATGACAACGTTTTATGTTGGAGATCATGTGATCACGCTTGCTCATAAACGCAATCAAATGAAATGACACAATTGACACAAATGCGTTGTTTATATCGAAACCAAAGAACCACTAAAGCAAAATGCTTATACTATCAAACATTAACATCACGACAACATAGAGAGTAAATAAAATGTGTATATTATTATATAGTATTTATATATGTTAAAAACACACAATATTTTATGTTTTGTCGAATGTCATGTGTCAGGTTGTCCATCAATAATGCCCAGCCGTAAAATTTGCAAACGTCAACTAAGCCTCAACCTCAGAGTTTATAAATCCAGCTTAACAGTCTCGTTCGATATCAAGCACCGATCCGAATCCGGCCAATGGAATTAGAGGGATCCGGTGGAGGGTTTGGACATGAGCGTTTAATTGGCCGGAATCTCGGGAAGACTGATTAGGATATGTGTATTTATTTGATTAAACGACTCGACTTTTTTATACTCACGTGATTACTAACTTTTATTACTAGTAGGTCCTTCGATGAATGTGTGCTGCAGCAATTCCAACTTATCTTTGGAGCTTTGGTATGACTAACTTATTAATGCCTACATACATTTCATGCCTATTGTATTAAAAGAATTAAGGTACCTACCTAAGTGTTTGGTACATTAACTGTACATTTTGAGTAATTTTATTGTAATGCTAATGGAATAAACCCAAGAATTCTGGCCGTTTGTCGATTTCACTTCTAGACTTTCATCGGATTATACAAACTTTAAAACAATAAGAACTCAATAAAACAGAAATAACTACAAACAATCCAGTTATGTTGATCACCGAAGTTAAACTTATTTTTACCAATTTATGTAGAAATTGAGTTATATTTCATTTAACTAAGCGAGTTCGTTCAAGGTAACCAAATAAGTGACTTGAAAATTTGGTGAAAAAAGATTCAGGTAGAACAAGGCTCCTGATAAAGGTGTACAAACGATAAATGGTTTTTACGACATTTGCGGGTTCTTCAAGGTGCTTAACTAAAAACTGCATTCGCATAGGATTAACATAAAATTATAACCGAGGAGGTAGAGCACTACAAAGGGCCGTATTAGATTATTTCTACAGGTAAGTTCTTCGCACCCGAGCGATTATTGTGGAATAATAACGCTAATGGATAACGCCTCGTATCATCATAGTAGACTTAATAATAAAGTACCCAATACTGAAAAGATGAAATTCAGCATTTTTTAATAGAAAATTATTTATTTTTTGAGGAAAATTATACAAAATTACACCTTCTCGAAGTTTTAAAAACAAAAACATTTTCCAAAACGTACGTTATGGATGAAATGGCAAAACGATTGGAACATTCCATTTTGCGCTTACCACCGTACCATTGCATTTTTAATCCTATCGAAAAGATTTGGTCAATTTTAAAAGATAGAGTTAAAAAAAAATTAAATCCCAATTTAAATGGTGTAGTCATTATTCTTATCAGAGAACAAAGTCTCACAATAACCAAAGATGATTGGTCTGCCTGCATCAAACATTATTTGTATATATTTATCTGATGTATTATCTAATGTATATGTATTATATTTATTATTAATTTGAGAATCATCTACTGTGATTTGCGGCGTTCTTCCTTAACTTTCTCCTCTATCTTTATTTCTGTGAAAATAAATAACGAACACGTGATTTAGAGTTTGTCAAATTAATAGTGACGTCAGTATTTAGTTTTATTATCAATTTAAGAATTTTGTTAGGTGGTATGAAAAATGTAAAACCGTAAAATTTAAAGTTGTGTGTTAATAAAATGGTGATTGATAATTAAGTACATGTGTAAAAATATCACTATTACTCATTTTTAACTTGTTTCGAATTATGTTAATTAATAATGAAGGGCTTTGTAAATAACATGCATATTAAATTATATTTCAATTTCTCTTAATACGACCCCGTATTCTCCTCTTCTCTGGTATCCGAGCGACAGCCGGCAGGTAAGACACCCGCAATATAAACATTAAGAGGACAATAGGATACTTCACTTCTTCTGATAACTGAAATCCGATGGTGGGTCATAAAAACCATTTATCGTTGGTACACCTATACCACACATTACTTATATCACCTAATAAGTTAAAGTTTACTTGCAGTTAGCAAATTGGTGAAATATGTATGACAATTAATTTTTAATTAAAACTTTTTTAAATTAATAGCAAAAAAAAAGATTAAAATGCCTTAACTGGCCTAACTGCAAGAGACACAGTGGTGCATATGCTCAGTAGCAAAAGAAATCTCATTTCCTGATCTAAGAAAACTATGGGGTGTGGTGCCAACATAATCTTTCCGAATATGCACCAATCAAAGCTAACCGTTACTCATCGCTACTGCGCGCGCATGTCAACGTTAAGTACGTAAACACACCAATGTAAATCTCGCATCTCTGCCAAGCCAAGAGAACACTTATACCGTTGATTGAAGAGGGGTGGAAGATGCGCCACCAGTGCGGAAAAAGTGTTAACACCAAAAGTGTGCTGGGAATCGCCTAGCCATCTGTTGACCAGCACAGCGAATCTTCGGACTTGAGTAGCAATGCTTTCGAGGACGACAATTGGCCAAGAAAGTAGAAAACTACCTCTATGATCCCTACAGCGTTGCCGAACCCCGGCTCGGAGCACGGTATCGCGCTCAACCGTGCCTCAACCCTTATGCGATAATATTTAAAGCGTATGAAAAGGAAGATTTTAGGCGTGCGGTTTACGGTTTGGCGTTTACGAGACGTTTGAAAACGTAATACCATTCACGACCATGGTTTTTAATAAATTGTTGATGAGCCCTTTTTCACTTAATAGAATTTTTTCTTAAAATTAGTGTAATCTTGAAATATTTTTTAGATTTGAGTGTTAATTTGTTAGGTACTAATAAAAAACCTTGCAAAAAGAACCACTAAAATAAATATTTTTAGGAAAACAGGAAAAAACACTTTTTAGCGATTGGAATGTTTTTGGAAAACGCTCCCATTTCGAAATTTTTGCGATTGTATAACGGAAAAAAAGGAAATTAGAAATGTCCCTTACAAACGAGGCGATGGTTCCTAAATCTATAGTATTGCTCTGCCTTTGTCATTCAATTCAAAATAAATTTTCAAAGTGCAGGCAATTAACAAAATTGTTATTTAAACTGTTACGACGTAACAAAGATTTTAGTAAATGCCGAACAACCCATCTTTCTCAGAATACAGTGTGTATCTTGTTTATTATCAGATAAAGAGTTGGCTCGGCAATGAACTATCTTCACAAGATCGGGGCTGGCAGAGAACAAAGTTCATGTTATTACTAACAATGACAGATAAACCTCCAGCGCCTAAAGAACAACTTGAACGGATAATAAAAAAATTGTTATGCCATGTACACGCTCATATTTTCATTTCAATAACAAACGATTTTAAAATAACATGGTTCTGTCACTTTTATCAGCTATGTAATAGGTATTTATGATACAAGTGTGAAAAGTGCATGTTACTTACAGAACGAGCGCAGCGAGTTATGTAATTCAAACAAGTGCCTTAAACGCACTTTTCTCACATGTATCATACAAGATTTTTTCTCATTCACAAATAATAATTAAGATGTTTCGAAAAATATCTGAAATAAGTCAGATTCTGAACTATTCAAAGTTACAATCCAACTATCTTAGAAATCACTGTAACCGAGGTAATGAAAGTTTGTTTCGTAAAAAAACTCGCATACTGACAGCTACTTTTGGTCGAATCAGGTCGAATCTATTTTTATTTTTCGCACTTTATAAGTACTTTTTGCACTAGTGCGAAATATAAAACAAGTGCATTAAAATTGCGCTTTTCACACTAAAGTGACAATCGAAAAGCACAACTTTTCAATCGTGAATAAGAAAAAAAAATATTATTACGTCCTTCAAATACAGCAAACATTTAAAATATGATAGAACATAAGTTAAATAAATTATTAGATGTGAAATTAACATTATTCATATTTATTCAAGGACGTTTGTAGAGAATGAAAAAAACCTTAAAAATGATGTTTTGCCATACCATGATCAGACCGTTTTTAACTAAGAAAAACCGCGAAAACGATGAAAAAGGACTTTTCTACATTTATTTAACTTGGTTAAGTTCGGCGATTCCCATCTCGGTACAAGAAACAGGTAAACGGATTAAATTTAAAGAGCGGATTTAGGCAAATGCCTTTTGCCTGCCTTTTTTGCCTTGTAGTGTGTTTTTTAAATTTGTGCCTTTTCCAAAAATCAAATGCCTTTTTTTTTAAATTGTGTCCCTTTTTCTGCAATATTTCGTAGTTTGAAATCTCTTAATCATTAACTATCTTAATCCTTTCAACAAACGGTTTCATAATATGCCCGTTAGGAACATCCGGCTGATCCTATAACTATCACCGAAAATTACTTAACCGTTTAGAACTGGGGAATTCCAGGGAGTATTGAGGTGGGTGACTGTATAAACTATAAAAATTACTGTGTTTCTTAGAGTTAAGGGAAAAACAGTAGGTAAAAGTTTTGTGGACGTGTGAAAAAGTGTTTCAATAGTGACCATTTGATGATTTGAAATCATTGTGAGCTTGTGGTTTTGAAAAATCAGAAGATGTATACGATGCCACCGGTAAAGTGATCTTGGACCAATCACAGAAACTTCAGCTTTAAAATTTGCTTCATTGACACCCTGTGACGTAGAACGATCTTTTTCGCAATACAAAGATATTTTATCAGATAAAAGACAAAACCTCTGCTGAAAATACTGAAAAATATTTAATTACATCCTGGGAAACCAAAAAAGTTTCATATACTTAAATTCAATTATATATTATGCAAGTTGTATATATGTATAATTAAATTACATAAATTCCAATTAATTAATTATAGTTAATTAAACGTATAACAAAATTTTTAAACGAGAGTATGCCTTTTTTCTCATTTGATGATATTCATATTACTATTACATAGGTACCTTTTTCTTTGAAAAATGAAAGTATTTTGTAAGAAAAACAGGATGTAGTAAAAATTTTTTAGTCATTTAAGTTGCCTTTTTTGTCATTTCAGGACCTTTGTTTTGTTATTTGAATTGCCGTTTTTGCAAATAAGTTGTGTAAATAACTATCCGCTCTTTACGTATTAATTACTAAAGAGCGGATAGTGAGGCGTTTACCTCGTAAATACCTTCTGTTTTGCCTGAACTAGCTATTTTTTTGTGGTTGTGGCCTGATATATCCAATTTTATTATTGTTATGCCTTTTTTATTTTTTAATTATTTCGAGAATTTTGAGATAAATTCAGAGAAATCCTATATCCCCATTGAATTTTTTCCAAAACCCCAAATGCCCATACCTGTGGAAAAACTTAAATACTGCCTTTTTGTCCGAGTTAGCTAATTTTTGAGGTTTAAATGTCCCGCATAAGTCCTTTTAGTTATTTAAACTATATGATAATCCGGATTTATAAGGTTCATTTTTGCATCATTTGATATTATAATTGCCTAATTTGGTAAGTTATTCTAACCTATTAATTTTTCATTTTGCCTATTTTACGATTTTATCGTGCCTTATTATCCGCTTTTTACATAAAATTACCGCTTTACATCAACGAAACGGAACGTTCATAAATGTAGAAACCGACGGAAGACCCTACTTATTTCACTTTTATACCTGTAGTAGGTACCTGTTTTGAGCTGAGGAGATGATCAAGGTATAAACGGCAACATCGCGCCTTGTTAGAACCCCATTTTACAATACACCCTCAATACAAGTTATTAGTTTCAATTGGGTTCAATGGATAACCGTTGAAATCTGCGGTGGCGACACTTTCCTGACGGTAAGCTTGTGGGTAAGAGGGGAGTGCGGCAAGGAAAGAGGGTGTACGGTTTAGTCCATAAGGTGGCGTATCTATAACCCTCTTCAATCAACGCTTATACTTATAATACAAATACAATCTCTTCTCTTATATCTCAATATCAGTCAAAATATATTTGTGTTTGGATTAACTTAGTCGGGCCCAACTGAAAAGTCGGGCCACAAAAAATTCAATGTAGACTCATTTGAGTTGTGCCCCTCCACGGAAATCTTTAGTAAAAGGCGAAAGATTTATTCGCTGATGAAGGGACACCAGAGTACCGTTTCCAGCACAGGCAGTTATACTTAAACCTCCCGTAAGAGTACCAAACGGTAGATTGCACCTTCGAATTTCTGCGCCATCTGACGGTACAACGTGTCACTGTTGGATATATTTGAATTTAACTAGGCAACTGACAATTGGGTATTTGCCATATATTTTAAATTAAACGAAATGTATCTAAATTCATAGGGACGAACCCTCAGACAAATTTTATAATCTTAAAAAATCGTGTAATAGACCCAGTACCAAGTATTTCAGGGTATAAAAAGCAGTAAATGTGTGATAAATTAAAGGACCAGCGAAACGGCCGCTCATTGGTCGTGACGTCACTTGTCGTGTAAACACGGGTCCGTTCTGCAGTCCACAAATAGATTTTTTCGAAACCTAACCTAGGTAATCTGTGTTTTCGAGTATTTTGGACTTTCTTGTTGTTTCCGCTGGACTGTAGGAGTTATAGGCCGTGAGCCGAGTCCAAAAAAGTGTCTCATAGGAAACCACTTCAAATTTTAAACATAGATTGCCCTTCACGCGAATTACCAAAATGTGCAAGTCTGGCAGCTTTGAAGTGGGGCGTTTAATGGGGGTGTAATTTCAAAGTTACCCCTAATTGTGGCTCCCAAAGTGCGACAAGAAACCAAATGAAATGTGATGGGTTGGTTTGTTCGTGATGCACAGTTCACTAAAAAAATTATGCCAGACACATAGGGTGTTTAAGCCGGTTTCCTATCAGTCAAAGGGGGTCACTAAAATTGCTCTGTTTGGTGATGTCTGGCGGGGTGACCGACCCACCCTATGTGTCTGGCATAACTTTTTAAGTGAATTGTGCATCACGAACAAACGAACCCATCAAATTTTATTTGGTTTCTTATCACCCTCAATTAGGGGTGGCTTTTAAACTATACCCCCATTAAACGCCCCACTTCAAAGCTGCCAGACTTGCACATTTTGGTCATTCGCGTGAAGGGCAATCTATGTTTTAAATTTGAAGTGGTTTCCTATGAGACACTTTTTTGGACTCGGCTCACGGCCTATTAAATTGCGACCAAATCTAGTAATTTGTATTATTCGCGTCGTAAAATAGTGTTTTTGATTAGTTATTTATTAGTTATGGATATGTTTATGGTAATGGATTAAATAAAAAAGGAGGAATGTTTTAATTCAGCTGAAATCAGAGGTGTAAAAGCAGCAATGTAAGTATATATGTGCAAAATATGCATTCAGTAAAAGACAATGTGACCATTGTTATAAATAAATTATAAGAACAGTTCAGAACAAAGCCAAATCTATATCATGCTGGTTGGCGTTTAAGATTATAATTATTGTTGCTAACAATAAAAATTAACACAGCTATTGATAGTAGTTTCTGCTACTAAAATGCTACTAAACGTTCTCTCTTTATAGGCAAAGAACGTGGGAGAACGTTAGTCCCAGTTCTTTTCCAAGCTCGTTGGCACTCAAAAATATGTGGAACTACGTCTCGTTTCACTATTATTTTTCCACCCATCAGTTTAAAACGTACATAATTTTCCATGTCTTCTTCCAACTAAATAAAAAAAAATTATTACTTTTGTATAAGATAACATAACATAACCTTACTTTTAACTTACTTTAAAATGGTCTTCAGAACAGAAAAATTCACTTTTGGATTTGGGCATATCACGTCTTCCTGCTGAAAACCACAGTTTCTTACGCCCATAATCTCGAGGTACACGAACAAATACAACGTGATCAAGAATGACTGTTTGAGTTGGCAATGCTGAATTTCATTTTTAAATGGTACAACTGGTAATTTGAATTTGCTATGTCAAATTCAAATTTCTGTTATTCTTTTCAAATTTATTTATTTAAAATGGTTTTCACATTACAACACGATATTTTCGTTGGAATGGCGTACTTTCGAAGCGGGATTTATAACCCAATTACTGGTTGGCAGTACTCTCTCGAAGCGACATATCAGCAATTTCAGGAAATGTTTCCGGAGACTTTGGTCACTTTTGCTGTCTTTCAGCAGCATTGTATGCGAGTAGTTGAACGTTATTTAAACACAGGGAGCGTAAGCAAACAAAAATCAACTGGTAGACCTTCTACTCTAAACGAGGAAGTTGTCGAGGATATCAGAACTCGAATGCAAAGAAGTCCTCGCAAATCCTTAAGAAAGCTCTCACTTCAAACAGGTTTGGTCCTTATGCCTCCTATTCAACCAATTTTCATTCTTACCCATAAGACTTCCACATTTTCATGTTGTTCTAATTCACGGTTTTACAGGTTTATCATATGGAAGTTGCTCCACTGTGCTTAAAAAGAAATTAAAGTATCACCCTTACAAAATTTCCATCGTCCAGTCATTAACGCCTCCTGATCACCCGCAGAGAGTTTTATTTTGCAATTGGTTCAATGACATATTAAATAATAATGATATCCTTAACAATACCTTCTTTTCCGACGAAGCCTGGTTTCATCTCAACGGCTATGTGAATAAACAAAATTACAGAATTTGGTCAGGTGAAAATCCTTATGCTATCAGAGAGACAAATTTGCACCCGGTTAAAGTTGGAGTTTGGTTGGCAGTCTCAAGGACGCGGGTGTATGGGCCGATATTTTTTAATTTTACCGTCAATTCGGAGAGATATATCCAACACTTTTTGAGGCCTTTTATAAACCAATTAACAGACGAAGAGCATCAAATTGGATATTTCCAACAAGACTCTGCAAGGGCACATACGGCTCGTGCTACTATGGGATATTTAAGAGAGAATTTCGGCGACAGAGTAATTAGTCAGGGCATATGGCCAAGTAGGTCACCAGATCTCACCCCATTAGATTTTGCGTTATTTGGGCTCTTGAAGGACAATGTCTTTAGGAATATATTGCATACTGAAGAGGAGCTGCAGGAGGCAATAGTTCAGGAAGTGGCAAACATTACCCCCAATATGCTGGTGAATATCTTCGAGAGCCTAAAAAGAAGGAGTTACTTTATGTCTGGACCAAAATGGGGGGCATTTTGAGCATTACCTTTAGCCGGTTTAATTAAATCATTGTTCTGTATTTCGAGTTTCATTTTTAAGCGTTAATTTTTATTCACATAACCTACAATCTTATCGCTGATTGTTCTTCTTCTTCTTTTATTTGGCCTTCGCTGCTATGTCGATCCAGCCACTTACATAACGCTGATTGTTTTGTCAAATAAATGAAACAAACTTCCTGGCGAGGGGGTCGCGCAGGGGAGGCGGAGTTCGTGACGTAGACTGGCGACCCAGGTCTGAGTTTTATTACCTGTGTTTAATCTAACTCTGGTTTCATCTATGCTCTGTATTACTCTGACAATTCGGCGTTTGGCTGGCGTTTTCGTTTGTAATTGACAACAGTTTTGAGTTTTTCAAAGTATTTTTTGCATCGCCGGTCACCGTGTGACGTAGATGACGTTGTGGTAGGTCAGGATCGCTTGAGGCAACCTATAAGTTGATACGCCTTGTCTGGTTGTAGCATTGCAAACCCTTAGGCAAAAAAATCCTCCAGGTAGAATTGCCAACTCAAACAGTCATTGTTGATCACCCGTTATTTTGTTTGGTGTAAAGTCACTAGATATACAAAGTACCGCAATCGTCCGCCATATTGGTTCGGTTTGTGGTGGGGGAAATAGCGCGTTATTCAAGTATGCGAACTTGAATAATTCTTGAAGGGGTGAAGTGAATGAATGGAAAAGTTACGTAGGTGATATTTCTTACAAAAATTAAATTGTTATAAATGAAGGTTATGTTGGCCTATTTTATGAAACTGCCAACAGCACTCCGTGAATATTATCATTACTAATAAATGATAATGTAATATTATTTTATTATTACCAGTACTTAAAATGAAAACTTGAAAGCTAAATATATGAAAATTTGTTGCATTCTCCTTCATCTACCCATTTTTTCAATTTAAAGAACAAAAACAAGTGATAAAAGTAACTAAAATTGAAATAGAGTAGGTAATATGCTTAGGTAGACAGAATCAAAAACAGTAAAGAATTAACACTATTTTTTTTAAATGTGAGTGAGTATAATAGAAACATGTTCATAACATATTTTTCTGTTTACTGGAACAAACCTATCATTTTCTTACTTGCCTATATTCAAAAGAATTTGCAAAGTTATACCCTAAACACTGTCAAATAAAACCAAGTGTATGCGTTACAAATATATATTATTCAATAATGCACGCATGACAATACTACGGCTACTTTGAACATCCGTATTCGTATTATTTGTACCAATGTTTTTTAATAAAAAATATAAACGGCTCCTTAGAAATATCTTAACTAATTTGTTACAAATATTGTGGCAATTTAAAATATGTTTAGGAGCTGGAAATTGTTTATGTATTGTATTTAAAATATCACAAAGATTTCACGACAACACCACACCATTTTTATAAGCAAATCCCAATCGAAAAATAAAAAATCTCGTCTTTATTAGAAATTACCGCGTTACCACACACCACGCGTTACCTCCTGGAAAAATGATGTTATGATGTCATTTGTCAATAATTGTCACAAATTCGACAACTGTTTAGTGTAGAAAATAAAATTACTACTAAAATCCCTAAAAATAGCCGCCATTTTGGTTCGGAATGATTCTATCTCTCTCTTACACGTGGGGTCAATGGATTGCGGTACTTTGTATATCTAGTGACTTTAGTTTGGTGTACTTACAGATGTGCTTGTACAACAAGGTACAATAGCACTTGTTGCGAGATCCGTACAAAACCATTTATTTACCTTGTAGTCCTTCAAAAACTTGAAAAGGCTGTCCTAAACTGCTTTTATGCAAGCTTTTGTTTGTAGCCACGTAAATAAAAGCACAGATTACCCCAGGTTAAAGAAATTACAATAGGACTGAAATAGGTTAAAACAATGTTTACACGACATGTGACGTCAGAGGGCTATAACCTTCAGAAAGGTAGTTTTGGCGCCAATTCCTAGCGTTTGAATTTCAAATGACTTTTTTGCTTGAATGTGTTTGATTTATTTATTTTTAATATTAACCTAAGATTTATAGGCATATAATCTCTCATTTAGCCAATTTTCAAAAAATGTGAAAATACCCAATTATGTACAATTTGTTAAATTAATTTCGAGATAAGAGGAAGGAAGAGTCTTAACCACAATCCATTTGAACAAAATTTAAAATGTATGTAGTATACATCAAAATTAGGTTTCATTACGCCATTATTAAAGTTAAAATATTTAACAACTAACGTCTTCTTTATATTTAAAACCGTTTCCTTATTGTAATCCTTTATAAGCCGAAACAAAATACTATGAGTAACTAAAATTGAAGGAGCAGGTATTGTTCATAACCATAACTTATACCCTAAGTCATACATCTACTCTTTGTATTCACAAAACTTAGATACAATTCATATAAATAGAGTTTATTAAAACCATATTACAAATTACCTAACATAGTTTTAGCTACCTATGAAATTATAGCTGTATATTGTGTTGTGTACGATGAGCTAGTCAGACTACGAAACAAAACTTTGAAAAATTTTCCTCGAGTAGTGATGATTCAAATAAAGCAAATAACATGCTGCATAAAACTGTTAAAGGTACCATTTGTTGTGATAAACATGTTGCCTATCTATAACTCAATGTTCGGCTAGGATAGTACCGCAAAACTACCTGGAACGTCCCAAAAGGATTAGCCCTTTATGTTATATTATATGTTATATATTTATATTATAAAATAGGTACATTCAAGATGTAATAAACTGGGAGGGATTATTTGTACAAAAATTGTATTTCTCAAACTTCATTATTTGCGCCCAAAGCTTCATGCAGATTAATTGCCAAAATTTATTAATATTTACTTATATTTATACTTTATATCGTCAAGGAGTCGCCAATGATTGCATATTTCTTTGAATACTAATTGGGGTATAATTGACTCGTTTTAATGGGCCCTAAAGGTGAATTATATGTAAAATTGACTGTGCATTGAAATGTGATTATTATTTATTAATTCTTATCAGTTATTGATGGTTATTCCACACATTTTCTTAAATTCATTAATACCTGAACTTATTTACATGCTTTATAAGTGATATATTTATTATTAATTATTATATATTTGATGATTTGTAAATATGCTCTAATTAATTTACAGTATTTGTCCCCAGTTCAGAAGTTTAAAAGCACACTTTCGAGTTACAATGGCGGTTATTTCGAAATGAGACCTTATATAGTTATTTCAAGCTGTTGTGTTAATCAGCAAGAATAATTAACCCAACGATGTTAGTAAAATAAATTGTTTTAATACCTACTTTATCAAATACATAATTATGTAGTTATAGTGCTTTAGTCCTTCGATACTTTGTTTAAACCGAATATTTCTGTCAAATATGGTTTTGTTATATGTATGCTGTATTTTGGAGTAATTGTTCGTTTAATTTGGAAAATAAGATTATTCCGAAATTAACTTTATATTGTAATCAAGATATCTAAGTGGCATTTCACTTATATTATTTAAAACTGGCTGGGGTGACCTGTGCCCTGTAGTGCCATCTGCCCAAGAGTTTGATAATGACAATGACAATCAGGTCTGACCAATCAAAAACGAATATATGATTTTTGTATTCAAGGAAAATACACATTTCAAAGTTTACTGTTGCCCACCAGTTTATTGATTTTAGGTTCTGTATACGCAGAGCAGAGCAAAACGTCCCTTATGTTAATTCCCTCAAGAAAACTATTTGTGTTCGCTATCTGCCACTCCAAGAGCATCTACGTCACGTTACGTTACGGTATTGCAGGACATTGAGGTTGCAGAATGCTACAGTGCAGAGTGCGAGTCAATGCAGATACAGAAATACAGACGAGAGTGACGAGACTCAATCACTCAATGATAGTACGCAAAATGCAAAAATCACGCGATCAACATAAAACTTGGTAACGCGCAGTATCAGTACCTATCAGGGTACCTATAATAAAACACTTGCAACACCGCACCGACGTCGAGCCAAAGGCGCCAAAGCCAAACAATGAAATCAATGCCAGCATGACCAACATCATTGCCAGCGCCAGCCAACCTTTCTGAAGTTAGGCCAATGCATATGTTATGGCTGAACTCAGCTATTATGTTTGGATTTGATTTTTGGGCCCAACTATGAAGCCGGGCCGCTATGAAAAATTCAATGTAGACTCATTTGAGTTGTGCCCCTCCACGGAAATCTTTAGTAAAAGGCGAAAGATTTATTCGCTTTGAAGGGACACCAGAGTAACGTTTCCGTAGAAGCCAACTATACTTAAACCTCCCATGCATGAACGAAGCGGTAGATTGCACTCCCCACATTTTACGCCACCTATAGTCACACCGTTTAACTGTTAAATCGAAGGTATATGGAGCCGATTCGACATTCGGCAATACACAATACTGACACTCTAAAATCCACCGAAAACAGAAGCGTATCGAAATAAAATTCATAAAAAAATTGCAATGGAGATTAGAGAACGAGCTATACCGTTTTTCAATTGTTTAAATCTTCCATTCAAATCAACGGGTAAACGAATTCAACGCTGCGTCGCGAAACATTAACAAACAGTTTATCAGCAACTTATATGCAACTTATTCGACGCAGCTAATGACAAGATGACAACAACAATTGTCATTGATCATAAATGTGTCAGTTGCATGGTGGTTGATCACAAAAGAAATTTTGTTTTTCGTTTCGAATCTACTCATTACTCGTTTCATTAGATAACTCTCGACCGATTCGCTCATTTCTCATGTGAACAGGTGGTCACCCAAGTGCACTAAAGTAAGTGCTTTCTTCTATCCTAGTCAAGGATGAATCATTGTTATCTTGTTTATTATTTTTTTCCAGATGCCTATTTTGTACAGCGTCGTGAGCAGGGGCAATACCGTCCTCGCCAAGTACGCAAGTTGCGCCGGCAATTTCGCCGAAGTCACCGAACAGATATTGGAGAAAATCCCCTCGCACAACGACAAGCTCACGTATTCGCACGGCAACTATTTGTTTCACTACGTATGCGAGAATCGGATCATCTACATGTGCATTTCCGACGATGTAATTACAACTTTTTCCTATTCTTATCTTACCACTACAATTCAAGTCTATAAACTAGTTATTGTGATGATAGATCCTCTGCTTTCTATAGGAGACACAAACAAGTTTTAATTGTTATTATAAGTATACAGCTGTATATATTTAAATTGCGTTTTGATAAGCTTCAGGATATAATCCTGCTAGCAAAATAAACAATTGGTCAATATATAGGAGATAGTAAAGTGGGAACAGTTTATCAATATTATTTTAATGAGTAGCTGTAAAACAAACTAAGCAATTAACTTACATATTCACCAATTTAAAAAATATTTAAACTCATTGTAATATCTAAGATTATTAGTAAGTTGACTGATTAGCGACATCAATCAGTAAAGCAATAGTTTTGGTATGCAGTAAGTTTTCAAATACAATTATTAACTCGAATAGTCTTTCATCAGGCCATTAAAGCCAATTTAACAGGACTATTCGCCTTAACGAACCCCATTAAATTATTAAAACTAAGCTCCATGAATACACCCATTATAGTCTCTACACCAGCAACAGAAAGTTATATATGCCCAAAATATCTTGAACTCAACTACACTAGTTCAATTTTTATTTTTTAACCAGAGGAAAACACTAAATCTTAACCAACTGCTTTATTAAAGATGAGCGACCGGTTTCGGCTTCATAGAAGCCATCTTCAGGCTCGCATACAAGTTGTTTTGTTTTAAGGCTCCTGTTGTTCGAAGTGTGCAGCGTCACACATACTTTCTTATTATCTTATTATCTTTAATAAAGCAGTTGGTTAAGACTTGGTGTTTTCCTCTTGTTAAATTACCATGGCCAACTTTGAAAAGCTGGACAACCTTCGGTCGTCAATTTTTATCTTTATTCTTAGGAGTTTGAGAGAAGCAGAGCTTTCCTGTTCCTCAACGAGGTGAAACGCAGATTCCAATCGAGCTATGGAGCTACGGCAGAGACGGCTATAGCGTACGCAATGAATTCCGAATTCTCCAGGATTTTAGCTAACGAGATGAAACATTATTCCGAATCATCCGACGTCGATACCATATCGAAGGTTCACAGCGAATTGGACGAACTGAAGAATATCATGGTCAAAAATATTGGTGAGAGCAACAATTTAAGAGCAAAAGAGCAAAGCATTCCGTTTAAAGATTTCTGCTTATTATGAAAAGTCCTTAAGGGTATTTGTTACCTCGAAATATTGAGAGTACCGAAAATATCTCAGTGTTGCTATAGCCTATGCCATGCAGTGTAAATTTTCTTTCCTACAGTTTTGATCTCAATATGGCAATTTTACAAAGTGAATAAAATTTTGTAAAAAGTGTAACAGTACTGCAATATATTACAAAATAAGAACTGGATAGTAAAGCAAATTTGGAGGTTGATCGGTTGGTTTGCCTCTAATCATTCAAGAAAATTTATATTGCGCAAAATAGTATTTCCCAAAAGGTTAGTTCAGTAGTACAAACATCTTCCAAAACTCTATTATACCTAGTTGTTGTGCCATCCTTAATTTCTACTAATCAAGTTCCACATATAGATGTTAATCTGTACTTTCTTATGTACTTCATTGTGTTACTTTTGTAGATAATGTCGCCATGAGAGGAGAAAGACTTGAATTGCTTGTAAATAAAGCGGAAAATTTGAACAGTGGGGTAAGTCGTGTGTTACAATATATTGTAATTATTAAAAGACATTATTTTTCAGTCGATGACATTCAGGACGACAAGCAGAAACTTGGCCAGATCCCTATTTTGGAAAAACATCAAGTTGTACTTCATTATGGGTGTTGTCGTCATCGTTATCGTTTATTTCATCATTTGTATGGCCTGCGGTGGACTCTTGTGGCAAAGTTGCACCGGTAAAAAGTAATTCTCATTTTCTTTTCGATATTTAATTGTAATTGCAACACGTTACATTAGTTATTGTGATTTAAAGATAAACAATGTAGATGGTTCAAAGTTGTGTTGAGTTTTGTCATTCCGTAATGTAATATCTTGTAAGACCAAAATTTTGAATTTGACGAGGAAGAAATCCTAAATTGTTCCTAAGCTGATTACCCACATTGTTATCCAGCTCCTAAACTGATTATAACCAATGGCATATTACACTTACGTTAATTATATCAATCAGAAGAGGTTAAAGCAGTTTAGCTTATCTGGAATATTATCAAATACTTGTGTAGATTTTAGAATTTAAGTTTCCTGTATAAATCAAATTGATATGTAATGATAGGGGACTCTATTTATAGTCCGGATAATTTATGATTCGTTATTGTTATTACATGTAAAATTATCATTTGATACTTTTTATCAAAATAAAAACAATTTTTATACAAAAATGTGTATTTAGTCGGGCCTGTGAGCGAGTTTAGGGAGAGGAATACAATCAAGGAATCAGGCTCCTATTTTGAACTGTTAGGAAAAGATTACGTTTATTAGGTCGCTGAAATATAAAAGCTCTGAACTTAGGTTAGGTAGGTAATGGGCATGACTCGACATATCTATTTGGAAATGTAATGTTTAAACATTGTGAAGGCATAAAGAAGTAGCTTCTTGACATCTCTCGAAATTAACGTTATTTTCCATAATGCCGTGCCATAATTTATCCATATTTATCATATAAAACCAAAGTATAAAACTATTAATTCAATATTTCGGTGTTCTCTGATAGATTGTTCAAAAAATATGGCGTCTATTGGTGTCCTGTGGTGCGGCGTGTGTGGTTGTTACTTTTTTTGACAGTTCATTGATTTATTAAATATTTACCATCGATTTTGATAACTCCCACGTCTCCACCATGTCCGAAGGGAATCCCGAAGAGTTCTCCGACACCAAGATGGACGAAGGCGAGCCTCCTGCCGAGGAGAACTTCGAAGAGGACAATTTCGAGAACGACGTCGACACAGGAGGAACTCCCGGCGGAAAGGATTACCCGTCGTTCAGGGGTCGAGCCAGAGGAGGTTTCGGGTACGTACCATCCCGACCCTAGTCCGCCCCGATAACTAAATTCGCCCGTGTGTTGCAGGAAGGGCCCTCCACGTTGGCCGGGGCCTCCTCCCGGCCCGCGGGGCGACCACCACCTCCGCTTCCGTGGCAGGGGATTCGGGCCGGGCGGCCCCCCTCCGCCGCTCTTCGGCCGAGGCAGGCCGCCGCTGTTCGGCAGAGGGCCCCCTCCCAGGAATCCCCCGCCGGGCGGCTTCAACGGCCCGCCGAACTTCGGCGCCCCGAACTGGGGAGGTCCGCCTCCGAACCTCATGGGACCGCCCGGTGGAGCCCAACAGAACTCCGGCGGCGGCAATGGACCCGGGTCGAACCCTGGGGCCGCCTCCGGGCAGAACGCGCAGGCCTTCGGCTCGGGCATGGCGTCTCCCTCGTCTAATCACGGCGGAGGACCTGGACAGTTTTCTGTATCGTCTGCATCGACTGTAATTACTTAAGTTGTTTTATGGGTACCCTTGTTAATTTTGTGATCTCGTAGGGAATGGATGCAAATACTGAGATATGGGTAGAAACGAAGACCGCAGAAGGCAAGTCCTACTATTATAATGCTCGTACTAGAGAAACAACTTGGACAAAACCCGAGGGGCCTAATATAAAAGTAATCTCACAGGATCAAGTGGAAGCGATGGCTCAGGCCCAGCAGGTGTCTACAGGAGGACTCGCAACGAACACATCTACGGCCGCTCAGGCAGCGCTCGCCCAGGCTAACGTCACCAATAAACCGGAAGGTATGTGAAAGATAACAATATTTCTCGAAACATATAAACTTAATCACATCAAAGCGAAACAAAATATAAATGGTGTATTGGACATGATTGGCTAGTATCCATCATCGGCTAATTTGTAGTAGTAAAATGTGATTTTTGGAAGCTTTCTTATCGCAGGTCTCGTTCGGAGTGCTGCATCGCTGATAGGTATGAACGCTGAAAAAACAAATGTAACATAACAATGTAATTTCAGAAATATGTTCTAACTGTGTCGTCAGAACTAAAATTATTAACGGTGCAGAATTTTGTGATTTTGACGAAACTTAATTCTGTAATTCCTAACAATTTTCTTACTTTTTCTTCTTGTTGTTTTGGGAAGTTTTGGCACATACCAAAGTGTAATAACAGTTTTAAAAATTTCACGAAAAAATCCGAAATGCTCAAACTAATCTAAAATTACACACTAAAAGCGTTTATGTGAAGAAGCCTTCCTATCTAATAAAATTAAATTTGCGTACAAATTACGACGCTCTTTATCCCACCTGATATACACACTCTCAATTTCCTACATCAGTTGCTATGTTGTGGATTTATTGTTCCAATCAAGACCCGAATTAAACCTCAAATTGCCTCTCCGAGAAGATTTACGCGATGGCACTTATTTCCAGTGTACTAATTGAACATTACATTGACATAACTTTTCCTGTTGTGGATGATGATGGACACTAGCTTGCCTGAAACATGTCCAATAAATTTTTGCAATAATGATTGCAGACAAGAACGTTCCTTCAGATGATTGCAGACAGTTCCATTTTTATTAACATTTCTTTTCTAAAACTTTTAAAGCAAAAAAGTTCAGTACTAACCATGCACCCCTTTCATCGTTTCTCCTTGACTTTTCAGCATCTGACTCCGACGATAAACCCGATGGGATGAAATCGGTCTCGGCGAACCCGACCTCCATGCCCCCGCCCCACAACCTCCTCGGTCCCCCTCCAGGCATGAACCCGTTCGGCCCGCCGGGTCAGTTCCCGGGACCCCCGTTCGGCCTCCCTCCCCCTGGGTTCCAGGGCGCTTGGCCCGGTCCCGGCCAGCCGGGTTGGCCGAGCGCCCCGCCGGGCGCCCCCTGGGGCATCCCGCCCGCCCTGCTGCCCGGCATGCCGGGCGCCATGGCCGCCATAGACGAGGCGATAGTGATGTCCAAGGTCGATCCAGAGATCATAGCGAAGGCGTCCGAGTGGACGGAGCACAAGGCGCCCGACGGGAGGTTCTACTATTACAACGCGAAGAAGGGCGAGAGCGTCTGGGAGAAACCGCAGGCGTTGAAGGATCTAGAAAGTAAGGTTTGAGCTTGGGGAATTTTAGGGAATTTAGGAGAAATTAAAGGCTAATTGGAAATGTATCCTGGCTCCATATCCGTTACCATCTTAGGTCTAAAATGTGCTATAATATACGTGCTCTTATATATTTCCTTCGCCGAAATATATACTTTTCTGCCATTATCACCATGTCATCCACCTATCTTATATTGTTGATTTGATTACTATACCATTTATCTTGGCGCCTTCATGAGGTTTGTCTAACGATGATCTGGTTATGTATTCTTCGTAAACGTTAAAAAGCAATGGAGATAGGATGCATCCCTGATGGACTCTATTTTCAATGTTTGTGAAGTTGCTGGTACCCATTGGTCCTAATGGTTCCAGTACAGATTGTGAATTATTGTCGACGAAACAAAAATATAGCTTTCTCTGGACCTCTAAATATCTTTCACCTACTAAAATAGCTTCACGAATGCCAGTGCCCTTCCTGAATCCGTATTGTGAACGACCAAGATATTCTTCGCATTTGTGGTGTATGCGATTAAATATTACATGCATAAATATTTTTGTGGCATGGCTCATCAAGGATATCGTTCCATGCTCTGTACATCTCTTTGCTTCATTTAATACACAAATATGAGTTCGATAAATTTAAGAACCTAACGTGAACAATTTAACACTTTCATTTGGTTTATCGTAGCTGCAAAGTTGGCTGCCGCCCAGGGCATTTCGACGAGGCCGGGACAGGACGGGGCTCCGGGCACAGCCCCAGGCGCTGATCCAGGTAAGACTAACGCGTCGGGGCCCACCCCGACCGCCTCCGTCAACGGCGAGGTGAGCAAAGAGGCCCGCGACAAGGAGAACGAGGATAAGATCAAGAAACTGCAGGACGAGATCAAGAAGAAGAAGGAGGAGGAGGAGAAGGCGAAGGAGCAGAAGGCGCAGGACAAGAGCCGCCCGGTGTCGAGCACTCCTGTACCGGGCACGCCGTGGTAAGTCGAGGGGGAGGTTTAGAATGAAATGTGATATGTTCTAAACACTGCACAACATTTATGGTGGTATTCAGAAATGATACTTAAATATTTCGTAAGTTTTTCTTAACTAAGTCGACATTTTTCTTAAGTTAGCTAGTTGAGTTTAGTCAATTAGGTCAATTCCTAGTCAATTAGGAAAAGGGTAGTCAATAGGTAATGGTGGGAGAATGTTCTCGGGGAGCTGAGATGAATTAAGGAGCGTTCTTGATAATCCCCAATATAAAAATAACTCTTGATTAAATTGCGCTCCTTAATAGGTAATGGTGTTTCTGTAATATACCTTCAGGTAATTTGAGGGTGAAGTCTTCCGAACAATTCGTCAACTTTATCGATATCACTGTAATACTGCTCAATTCTCCAATACTCGTCGAAAGTGTCGTTCTTTTACAATATTTTTAAAACAAATAACCCCAATTTCTATTAAGCTAACCTCGATATTTCGGTTAAGAAATATTTAAGTTAGGTACATAGCTACCTTAAATATGTCTTAAATAATTTTTAATTGTAGAAGAAACCTCTACTGAGCAGAGTTTATGAATGCTGTTGAGTATGAAAAATATTTTACTTGAAAAATACTTGAGTATTGTTTGACCTCAGTTTTTTAAGCCCCTGAATAAAAAATCTGACTTAAGTAATCATTTAAGTAAATAAAAATGTTATGGGACGTTTCTCAACCTCCTTTTGGAACTAAAAGACAACTTGTCCAAAATTTTTCCAATTTGTCTCGCAGACTAATTTAATATTTAGTTAATGTAAGGCAATTTCATGTTATTTAAATGAGTGTCACGCTGGATTAGAAAATATTACAGGAGCTTTCTATCTAAATTTGGATCCTTCACATCTCGTTTACCTTTGAACAGAGTGGTGAATAGAAAATATCTCCTCTGGAGGTTTTGGGCACCGTGACACCAACATTCAATCCATAATTATCTATTTTTACCACTTTCAAAATTTTTTCAGGTGTGTCGTGTGGACCGGAGACGGTCGCGTGTTCTTCTACAACCCGTCATCGAGGACTTCGGTTTGGGAAAGACCGGAGGAGCTACTGAAGAGAACGGATGTGGACAAGATGGTCCAGACACCTCCGGACGCTTTAAATAATACCAAACAGGAGGTTACCAAGACTCCACCTAAGAAGCGAGCCTCTGACGATAGCGAGAGCGATGCCGAGGAGACACCTGCAAAGAAAGCAAAGATAGAAGAGCCCGTTACTTCACAGACAAGTAGGTTTTTGTGGTTTAATATTTGTGACTTATAGAAGTGCCTTACCAGCTGCAACTGTTGATTTTTCTTACTTTGTCAATACTGAGTCTGTATCCTATAATTGCTCCTCTCGACTTGGCAATGAAGCAAAATTTATGTTTCTTAGCCTCAACTAATGGTACCCCGAACGCGAAGAAGATCGACATAGGCAAGGAGGCTGCGATAGAGGCTGAGGTGAGGGCGGCCAAGGAGAGGGCTGTCATCCCCCTGGACACCCGCATAAAGCTGTTCAAGGAGATGCTCTCTGAGAAACAGGTATCGGCTTTCAGCACGTGGGAGAAGGAACTGCACAAGATCGTGTTCGACTCGAGGTATCTACTCCTGACATCGAAGGAGAGGAAGCAGGTGTTCGAGAAGTACGTCAAGGAGAGGGCGGAGGAGGAGAGGAGGGAGAAGAGGAACAAGCTGAGGGAGAAGAAGGACGCGTTCCGGAAGCTGTTGTCCGAATCTCATCTTCATGGGAAGTAAGTTGAATAGGGGAATTGTGTCGAAAGACGTTATAATTGTGATGTGACTTCTCCAAAAGGGCGGCTGTACCGCAAAATAATGTTCAAAAAGTTCTTTGGAGTAATCTCTAAACTAAGTAAGTAAAAGTAAATTTACTACTGGAATATCTATGAGGTGGATTATCGCTTATTGTAACTTGTAAGCGTTAATGGTGATTTCAATCACAATTTAAAATAACAGTGGTTGATAAGGAACAGTCACTGATCACTGCCTTCTTTACTGTATCACTCACCTCCATTTAGAAGTCTTCTCTCATTTTACTATTATCTAAAAAAGGATTTGGGAACCATTTTTCAGTTGAATCCTTTCAATGACACCCTTCACTAATCTGTACCATTTTCAGATCGTCGTTTAGCGATTTCGCGCAGAAGTACGCGAAAGACGAACGCTTCAAGGGTGTGGAGAAGATGAGGGAGAGGGAGAGCCTCTTCAATGAGTATCTAATCGAAGTGAGAAAACGTGAGAAAGAAGAGAAAAACCAACGTCGTGAGATGGTAAGTGAAGACCGGCTCGGGCCGTTTAGTGATTTTAATGTTTATGACACGGGCGAACCGAGTGGTTCGTACGGTCGCCCGTCCAGATTCATTAAAATTTATTGTGATCGTGAGGAGAAGTAGATTTTCTTCACAGGAGAAGCGAATGATGTGAGCCATCTAAGTGGTAAAGCGGCCTTAAAAGTTGTAAAGTAATTTCAATAGCGATTTGGGTTTTAATTTTCCATTTAGCTAATGGTTTTACTTAATGCTTGGATGCAACGTAGGTTTTTTCTTAAATTTATTTTCAGGAAATTTAATGTTGAATTGATCGGATCGTTTCGAGTTAAATATCTTGGGATGTTTCTAATTAGTTTCAGTCGGTATTGAAACGGTCCATTTAATTCCAACGTTTGCTGAGTTTATTATCGTATTCTGATCTAGGGTTTTCAGCTTCTACGGTATGTAATCCAGCTACAAACTTTTTCAGAGTACATTTGTATGCATTTACATTTACATCTGCAAGTTTAATAGCAATATTTTTTGAGACTATCCAGGAAACACTAAACCGAACTTGAGTAATAATTTCTTCAACTTTAGTAGTACATCTTGAGTTGTGGTTAGTGCTCCCTCGATGTCAGTAGTATTAAAGTTTGTTTATAAAAGATTGTCAATTGCCTTTGCATTAAAGTCAATCAATAGAAATTCGTTCATTAGTAGTTAACTCCATATTTGCTCGTACATCACCTGCATAAGTAGAGGTGGTGGTTTAATTAATGAATGTAACTATTACTTCATCCACATCCATTTGTGGGTTATAAAGGGGTAGATGTTTGAGTGGATAGGATGGTAACACATGCAGGCAATTAACAGTCACGTGCAAAGTTCGAAATGTGTTGATAACTTAGTAAATATAAAGTCTCTTATCCAGCTGCATTACTTTTTGAAGACGTGTGGTGCGAAGCTGTATCTCACCCGCTTGGCGGAGATCCTACCGAGGTGTCCCCAAGGCCGACAAGGTTCACCACTCCACACAATGGGGCATATTTTTATTTTACGGTACTAAAAAAAATCTACAAATTAGTTAATTGTGAGAGATCAAAAGATTTCAATTTTGCGAAAGTTCAAAGTAAGAAATAGAGAGCGCGAGAGAGAGAGATTGTTCTTTATTGTTTGATTTTTTGTGTCTTTTTACTCAAATGTATTCAAGTTAGGATCTTATGACATTTTTTTTTTTAATTGAGAGTACACACAAATGAAAGACATAACTGCCCTTTCTAATGATGTGATTTCTTTTCAGCTATTAGAGCTTGGAGTGTACCAATTTAGCAGGATCATCTTAACCATTGTAATTGTCACATTCTTGTGATAAATTCTTATGGCGAATTATTTCATGGAAAAAAAAGAAACTCACACAAAATTGTGTCAGTCTAACCTAACTTATTTTCCTTACAGGGATACTAATTAATAATTCCCTTTCAGCTCAATAACGATACATTCCCTTTCAGCTTTAGCTCCCGGAACGACCCAGTCCGCAAGACTTTAGCCTTAAGTTAATCTATAAGCAACAATATCCCGCACCCCTTGTCCCTTCGATCGTAATCACCTCCCACTGTACCTTCCAGGTAAAGAAAGATTTCTTCGCGATGTTGCGGGAACACCCGGACATCGACCGGCACGCCCACTGGTCGGACGTCAAGAGGAAGGTCGACTCGGACCAACGCTACAAAGCGGTCGATTCGCACGGGCTGCGCGAGGACTGGTTCAGGGAGTACTGTAAGATGCTGAAGGAGGAGAAGAAACGCGCCAAAGAGAAGGACAGGGAGCACAAGCGCGAGAAGGAGAAGCACAAGAAGAAGGACAAGGAGAAGGATAAGGAGCGCCACCCGAAGGACAAGGAGAGGAAGGAGAAGGAGAGGGATAAGGATAGGGAGAAGGAAGAGACGAAAGTGGAAGAGGAGGAGGAGGACGAGGAGGAGGTCGCGGCCGGGAAGGAAGTGGAGGTAAGTGAATGTCGGCCAAAGCGATAATCCGTTGACGAGATGTTGTCCGTCTGCCTTTATTCGGCCTGGAAACGATAAGTGATTGTTTTGATTTTGACTTCATGGCACTAGCTAGTGTTGGGGAAATGGCAGTCTATCTTGTTGATAATTACATTAAGCCTGACTGTACTTTCCCACCAATTTTGTGCCTAATTATCTGGAAATTCTAAATTTTTTTATATACTATGTATTCATTATACAAATATTGAATTAGTTGCAATAAATGCTTGTTGGATTTGGTCAAAACCCTTGGTTGAGACTAGCTCAATTCGGCCGTACTGCGACCTGACTTACCAACATTATCCCTTCTTACTGTATTACTATTCAGTACAGCAAATCATGAATTTAACACGGGGTATTCTGAAATTATAAGGACACAGCTCAATTAGTGCTTCCAGAAGTTAAATGGATCTAAGTTAAGCTTTTTAAAGGGCTTTATGTGCGAAGAAAGAAATGTAATTGACTATATTTTAGAAGCGAAATGTCAAATGAAGCTGAAAATTGGTATACTTCCTTTTCAAAAGAAGCCACATATCCGGAGTGTATAAGATTAGTTGCGTTTTGTTGAAGATACTGCTTACAGATTTTTTCCTCTGTCTTTTGCCCTTAAATGAACCCCGAATGCGTAGAAGGCTAGAATACCTGTATTGTATGTTGTGATATAAATTATATGATATTAAGGGACTTTCTCTGATATGGCTGAAGTCACCATCTTCACCAAGAACTACAAGAATGGCAAAACTTGTAACATAACCATAGAATGGTGGTGAACTTTTAAGAAATAGTGAATAAGAAGAAAAGTCGAATTAAGCGTACCATAAGAAGGGTGGTTTCAATAGTTACATGTAATCCATGGAAACATTTTGGTAGAGAAGATAAAGATCCAGATATACAGAACCAAAAATAGTAAATGCGGCTTCAATACATTCGAATCCTCGAAGTATGGTGAAGTAACTTGCTAAAATTACAGTTAGGGTGAGCCCTTGTGTAGTATTATTGTAATTATTTTCTATGAAACTAGGATAGGCCTAGGTAACGGAAAGACAAAGCTGAAAAGATTGAAAAGAATTGACGGATTAGGCAAAGGAATTTCAAGAGTTGAGGTTTAAGGAGGTTGATTTAAATCTAATTCAGTGCTACGAGCTAGGGAGTTATGAAGAATTCCTCAGAAGAAAAAAGCGGCTGTCCCCCGAAAGACGATCTAATTGCCATAATCTGATGACTGCGGATAGACCAAAAAAGTCAGAAATCTATGAACGAAATTTTAACCTATATCGATTTATCCCAGTCATTTTGAAGTTTACTCATGTGGCCCTTAGCTTGTTAAATAAAGGATAATAATGGGTCATTTGTTCCAATTACCATAACTGATTTTTACATAAATATCAGTGTTAACATGTACGTACTCTTTATTTTCTCAGGAGGCGGAAAAGGAGGAAGGGACTGATGACGAGAAAGTCCAAGAGCAGAAAGAGAAGGAACGCCAGGCGAGGGCGGAGGCCAGCCTGCGCGAGCGAGAGAAAGAAGTCCAGAGGACCTTAGCGACGCACATGAGGGACAGGGACAAGGAGAGGGAGCAACACAAGAGGGACGAGGCCGTGCAGGTAATAAGTTTAACTCCTCGAAATCAGTCGAAATTTTCAAACTACGAGCCCACATTTTTTCCTTAAAATCCGTTTATCTGTATTCATATCCCGTAAATCGATCTTCCAGCATTTCAACGCGCTCCTCGCGGACCTGGTGAGGAACTCCGAGCTGAGCTGGCGCGAGGTGAAGAGGATCCTCAGGAAGGACCACAGGTGGGACTTGGCGGACACTCTGTCGAGGGAGGACAAGGAGAAGCTGTTCAACGAGCACGTCGAGCAGCTCGTCAAGAGGAAGCGCCAGAACTTCAGGGAGTTGCTGGACGAGACTCAGGAGGTGACGTTGGTCAGCACCTGGAAGGAGATTAAGAAGATGATCAGGGACGATCCGAGGTATACAAAGTTCGCGTCCAGCGAGAGGGTAAGTCGGGAAACTTAATTACTTTGATGGAGGTGATTGATTGTGTTTCATTCGTTTGAATCGGATCGATGCGTTCAAGTGATCGAATAATCGAGGTTCCTCACTGATTTTTGTGTCTGTTGGGTGAATCGTATTTAAGGATTTGAAGTCCCAATTGTTGAACTCCCAACGAAGTGAATACTTTTCGCGATTTTTTTGGATTTATTTTAAACGTTTTCTTTGAAAATAAATGAGATATTAGAGAGCTATTGCAAGTGTACATAATGTCAAACAGTAAGGTCGACGTTATTTTGACATCTGAGTATACTTTATTAACCTTAGTGCTTAACATTATTTATGTATGGTTTAGTAAAGCATTATTTTTACCCTTATGTCACCTTCGGATAGAATAGCATATAATCGTTCAAGTTGTGCTGTGTTGTGTAATAAAATAAAGTATTAAGTACTAGATTTCGCGTCTTAGCAGACAATTAGGTTTTTCTCTCAGAGACAATATCTCTCTATTGTCTAATATTTTACCCTAGTCCTAGTTCATACTATAGGCTGAGAAACATAAGTATCTTATGCTCCCTTTGTATCATTACTAAAGAAAGCAGATATAAAGAATCATAATATGACCCTTTTGTGTTATCGCAACTAATTTATCCTATCTGTTCAGTGTGAGAGGGAGTTCAAGGACTACCTCAGGGACAAGCTGATTGGGGCGAAGGGCCAGTTCAAAGAGCTCCTGCAGGAGACCAAACTGATAACTCACAAGTCGCTGCAGACGGTGAGGGAGAACCAGAGCCACATGCAGGAGATAGAGGACATCCTGAAGAACGACAAGCGTTACCTGGTGCTCGATCACATTCCGCAGGAGAGGACGCAACTGATCCTGAATTACCTGGAGGAGCTGGACAGGAGGGGTCCGCCGCCGCCGCCGACCGCAAGTGAACCGAATAGGAGGACGATCAAATAAGGTTATGTCGAGGCGATCGAGAGGTCGATTTTTCTAGGATGTATAATTGGTTTTCTTAGGTTGAACGGCAAGGTTAAAACTCCTGCGGTTTGGTATTTGTAATGGTAATTTAAGTTATCCAGGATGTAGGTGTACGAGGGAATACGCTTGTACGATGGCTTTACTTTAGCCGAGGATTTTTAACCATTAACAAGTATCTATTAATAAAGTATATTGTGTTTGAAACAAATCGATTTTGTGCATTGGAATCTCGATAATTTAAAGTATTTTTCGAGGCCTGTCGGGATTTCATTGTACCCAAAGATGAGAGTTTGGTGTAATTATTAAATAGTGTTGGTCTGGAAATTTTAATTATTTCCCGTCGATTTTCAATACAGTACATTGTTTTAATGTCATATTTTTTAATGAACACTATATGAGGTGTTTTTGCACGTAGGTTTGCAGCATTTGTTAGATATGATTTTAATTTTATTAAATATTGTGTATCACAAAAAGCAAGAATTAAAAGTACATATTTTATGAAACAGGTTTTACTTCCACTGTTCATTCGTTCCTACTGAACAAACTGGAAAAGCCTTTATTCCATTAATGCGACAAGAAGAAGGCAAGGAGACAGCCTTAACTCAATATTTTGCAACATATTAATGGAGGAAATTCTTGGACAGGTTAAGAGCGAGGGCTGAGAATACAGAATGAGACAAGGAAATTAAAATTCTGTGCTATGCTGACCACGCTGCAATAATATCTGAATATGAAGATGACCTCCATAGACTTCTCTATGCTTTCGAACAACCGGCTGAACGATTCAATATGATTATCTTCACCCAAGAAGCCTCTGTATATGTAGAGAACCTAGAATTGGCAAACTGGCAGTATATAATAAGAGAACAGAGCAAGTAATGACATACACATACCTTGGCTCCAAAATAACAAGTAGTAGAAACCTAAAAGAAGAAGTGCAGAACACTTAACATTTAACAAACACTTAAGTACATCTAGCACAGTCAAACTACAAAACGTGTGTTAGACCCGTGATGACGTATGCCATTGAAACAAGGGCCTAAAATGTTCAAACCAAAAGACTGTTCAGAACCGGCTCTAGTAAGAGAAATGACGAAACTGGAGAGACTTGTGAGTTAAGAGACATCGTAAGATGGACCAGAACAAGATAAAGACAGTAGAGAGGTCACATGGATAGGATGCCCGACGACCGACTACCCAAAGTAGCAAAAATTGAAAACTCAACTATGCTAGACTACCAAAACGCTGGCATGAAAGCTGTACTTTGTCATCTCAAAAATAAGGAACATTATGGAAAACACAGGACTAAGTCGTAACGTAAGAAGAAGAATTATGACACTCAGTACACCATATCTGACTCGCCTAAGTTAAAGGGTTGTAAAGATATTCATTTTTTCAAAAATTTGGAGAGCCACTTTGAAGTTCCATAACCCTATGTAATATGCATAAATTATCATATTTTGTGTTTCCTTGTATATCAACGAAATCGAGACGTCCTGTTTATTAAAATAGAATCCACTAAGAACAATTTAAACATGTACAGCGGAAATGTGGTAACATTAGTAGTTGATAGTGAAGCTTGCTATTTATCAGGAGGTGGATAACTAGAATCGTGACCGCAAGATACAGGTTTTTGTCCAGAAAAGCAAAAAAGTTCATATTTTTCTGAGGGTTCACTAAGGGTGTGCCATAATGCACTGGATATTTGGACGCCATTTACCTGTTAGTCGAGGCAATGAAGCACAAAAGTTAGGAATTTTTTCCATAAAGACGGATCGGAATGCTGTTTTTTTGCATTCTCTTCGAAAAATATTTGTAAAAAATGTGGCTACTTTGTGTTTCTGACAAACCGGAAATTGCATTGTTGCAGCCAAAAAAATCATTTTTTGAGACACCTTTTGGAAGATTTCAAAACTTTGTAAATAAAAGTCAGAACTGGCCCAAATCAGGTGTACTCGGGGGTTTTCGAGGTCGCTGATGACGATTATGATGTTCAAATTGACCCCAGAATACCTGGAGCTCAGGAACGCCGATGAAAGTCATCTCCCGTGGGACTCTCCCATAAATCACACATGGAGAGAAACCTGGCACCCGGGGTTTTTTTTGGGTTATTGAATTCAAATATGCCATCGACGAACACCCCCCGGACACCTGGTGCGCCCGAACCTGGACGTGGGCGTCATCTCCGAGAATTTCCCTGACAAGATTGACAAAAACAACCCGAAAATCTTTGTTGGGGCATTTTTGACGCGCTTAATCCAAAATTCATGTCGCAAACGACCCCCTGTACACCTGGTGCACCCGAACCTTTATCTTGACATCGAAGTTTCTCTCCTTCCCCGCTTTAATTTTGGGAGAGCCCTACGGAGAAGACATTCGGGGCCAGTGTCCGTTGCACCAGGTGTTTGGGGAGTCGTTGTCGACGTGGAATTCGGATTCAGCGCCCCAAAAACCTCCCCCATATCGATTTTCGGTTCGTCTTTTTCGATTGTGCGAGGAAAACCTACGGAGATGAGGTCCGCGTCCAGATTCCAGTGCACCAGGTGTACAGGGGGTCGTTTTCGACGTGAAATGTGGGTTAAACGCCCCATAAAACGTCCCCACAATGATTTTCGGGTTGTTTTTGTCAATCTTTTAAGGACAATTCTGGGAGATGTCGTCCACGTCCAGGTTTGGGCGCACCAGGTGTCCGGTGGGTGTTCGACGGTGGCATATTTGAATTCAGCGACCCAAAAAACCCCCGGGCGCCGAGTTTCTCTCCTTTCACGTGTGAATTGTGAGAGAGTCCCACGGAGATGACGTTCATCGGTGTTCGGGGGTCAATTTGAACATCATAATCGTGATCAGCGACCTCGAAAACCCCCGAGTATCTCATTTGGGCCAGTTCTGTCTCTTATTTACAAAGTTTTGAAATCTTACAACTGGCGCCTCAAAAAATTTTTTAATGCATTTTTGGCTGCAGCATTGCAATTTCTGGTTTGTCAGAAAGACAAAGTGGCCACATTTTTCACAAAAAATTTTTGGAAGAGAATGCAAAAATCCGCATTCCGATCCGTCTTTATGGAAAAAATTCCGACCTTTTGGCCTTTTTAGTGCTTCATTGCTTCGACTGCGTAGAGAATTTGAGCCGCCTTCCATTCTGCAGTAGCATTGTTTCTGTTATCTTGGAAACGCTCCACCTACGTCCTGTCAGACGAGACATTTTTTGACCTATCTTGTCAAAATTCCAAAGTAAACCCACCCCGAAATGACGTCCAAATTCAAAAAGCCCCAAAACGGGAACAGGCGCAGCTACGCCTCTAAGACAACCGTGCCGGGCTCGAGGAGCGCCGAGTCGAAACCAACGCCAGAGGCGCAAAAGAACATGCAGGCCTACATCAGCGAGCTCAGAAACCTATTGAACGAGGAGAAATCGCTTAGGGCGGCCGAGGAGAGGCAGAAGGCGGCGGCGGCGCGTCCCTGCGGCGTCGTCGCGAACGCGACGAACAGGCTCGACCAGCTCGACAGGAGGGTGCAGGACTCCGTCTTCAGGACGGTGTGCGCCGCTATCGAGTACGGCTACGCGAACAACATCGTCGAGAGGATGGGCAACTGCTTCGTGCTGAAGGAGAGGCGGGTCGCGCCGAAGCCGGCTAGGAGCCGTCCGAAGGTGACGGCGCGTCGGTTCTGCTGCACCAGGTGCAAAGCGAGCTTCCTGAAGACGACGCGGCGGTCGACGGACGACAAGCGGAACATTTGCGGGAAGTGCCGGAAGTAGTGCTGTCTGCATGATGTGCCAATTCTGTTTTTTAATATGTAAATAAAGGATGTGCCTCTTGAAGGGTTGATCTCTTAATCAGTTATGGCCAACCGAACTAACAACAACTGCTAACAATATTCCTGCCGGTTTCGCGCTAATACGTTGTTGGTTCTAATTTTTCGCTAACTTAGTTGTGAGAATGATGGTTAGTTCTTCTTCTTACAGGATTTGGTCCTGTGTTTTCCACAAAGTTCCTTATACTTGAGATGCCGAAGTCCAGCTTTCGTGTCGGCGTTTTTTGGTGGTCTTCCTGGGAGTCTCCTCGCGTTGTTGGGCTTTTTCATTTTTGCTCAATTGAGTAGTCTGTCGTCGAACGTCCTATCGACTTGGTCTCCGCTATCTTCGTCTCGTTCTAACCCATTTTACTGTACGTATTGTAACCCACAGATCTTTCCTTATTTCTCTTACGGTCGTGCAGTGTATGGCCTGTTAGTAATCTTAGTATTCACATCTCTGTTGCTCTTAATAGTATTTTGGTTTGGGCATTTTCGGCCCTAGGTTTCCACTACTTGTTATTTTAGAGCCAATGTCTGTAATTCTTGCTCTGTACTCTCGTTAAATACCGCCAGTTTGCATATCTTCTCAGTTGTCTAGATATAGAGCTAACTATTTTTCAAAATGCGCGAATTTATAGGAAATTATTTTTTCTCAATTCTGCAAGCGGCAATTTTAAGTAGAAATCAAAATCTTTAAAACGGTGTTCTTGGATTTTCACGTAGGAAGTGGGAAATATAGAAAAATGGCCCAGAAAATTGCTCCGAACGCGCTGGGAGAGCCAAAAGTGCGAATATTGTTTATAAGGCGATTGCGCAAAAACTACGTATCGGACAGAAACCATGTTCCGCACACTTAAATTACACATTATCGTCTATCGAAGGTATTTTTTCCAGCTTCAAGTTTGTCGAAATTCTGAATTTTCAAAAAAGCAAGTTTTTTCAAGATTGTCTCGGTGAAAAATGGACTGATCGGGTTGTACAAAAACAATTTTGTAGGTTTCTTAATTCTTTACAAAGGTCGTATAATGATCCCTTCATGACTGTTTGCAATATTCGCAAAAAAGTTAAAAAATGCATGTTTTCCAATTTAATTTGTTTAGAAAAATCCCAACACCGATTTCGCTGGGACAAACAGGTGTTCCGTCTTTGTTATTTTACGTTATTTCTTGTTTTCTTCTTCTTGACGTTTTGAACTAGGGTGGGTAGGTGGTTTCTGAAAATAAAAAATTATTAGATTTACTTCATGAATTAGTGTTGCAAACTTACGAATTTAGGGGATGGACCGTGAGGGAGAAAGCTTCTTAGATCCTTATGTGCGATTCTTGGAAAAATTTGTTCAATGAGAGAAATATTGTGACTGTTCAAGTTGTTGAAGACTATATCATACATTAAATAAGGTT
Source organism: Cryptocephalus moraei (assembly GCA_946251905.1). NCBI lineage: Eukaryota > Metazoa > Arthropoda > Insecta > Coleoptera > Chrysomelidae > Cryptocephalus > Cryptocephalus moraei. The sequence continues at coordinate 12,307,278 of OX276455.1, forward strand.
TGATTTTGACTGTAGTGAGATCTAGATGAGAACGCAAAGTATTAATATTATGTGAGTTAAGTGGGCAATTGAAAAATATGTGCTGGGTGTCCTCCTCTTCACCGCATCGGCATAAGTATGTCCCTTGTATTTCATCCTCTTGAGGTAGTTGCCTCTGAAAAGATGACCTGATCGGAGTCTTGTTATTGTCATAAGTTCTCTTCTAGTGTTGTTAGGAAACTACTGAAACCACGGCCGGATCAGAGGGAGTTTTATGTAAACTCTATAATCCTTTTCTTTTGTTCTTGATGCTTCATTGTATTTGACATCCCAGTCTGATTTGACCTTTAATGTCCTTTATGAGAACTGGGGGGTTCAGTCTAGTTGGAAACATTGTCCCTAATTTCGTAAGTTTATCAGCTTTTTCATTGCAAGTTATGACTTTGTGGGCCGGTATACAGCACAGTTCTAGTTTTCGGCCTGATTGGGTTATCAGATTTATGAGGTGTCTGATTTCTATGATCATGTCTTCTGAATTAGCAGAGTAGATTGGCGAGGTCATCTGATTTAGAACTCCTTGAAGGTCGGCCAGGATAATTACTTTATGTTTCTGAAGTTGTAGTACTTTTTCGATAGCTGATAGAATTGCGTATGTTTCTACAGAGTTAATCGAAAAGTGGATAGGACGATGAATACCGATTTGTATCAGTTTATATGAGAATCCGAACTCCTTCAGTAGACTTTGAAACATCCAGTGTAAACTTGTGAATAGTTTGTGATAGTTTTGTGTTGATAATGTTGTGGAGATCTTGTTTTGATGGTTCCAAAAATTATGAATGACCATCAGGGAGTTTAACTGTTCCTGCAGTGGATATTCGAAGCAAGACGGTTTAGGTATCGACGCCACGTTGGGGAGGAAATTTGAGATCCATCGAAACCTACTATCAGAGGAGGGGTTTTCTTATTGGACCAGAATTTTGGGTCCATTGACCGTTGAGTGAACATCCGCAGGATATGATTATAGATGAGAGGTTCGTCATGGATGGCTTTAGGGATGGACCGAACCGCTATTATTAATTTTCGAATTTCTAAGTCTTATTATTGGCTTAATAAGGCGCTAGCTTTGAGTCAGGCAGTCATTGGGAAGTGTGTAAAATGTATCCAAAATCCCGTTCGAGACAGGTCAACTTGTAGGGGTGTACCTCCCAAGATAGATAAATTCGTACCTGTGTGATTTTATAAAAAATAATGTATCGAACTTCCGGATATGGTAGTACATATTACCTCCCGAAGTGGGCTACACTATTTTCGTTTTATTCGCTATCGCTTGTTAAAGGGCAAGGATAAACAATTGAAGTTTAGCAAAAGTAAAACGAACAGGACCGATGACCATCTCGATACTCATTTTATATGTAGTACTTAAAAATTTACCTGAGAGGAGCGGTACGAAATGATGGATCTTGGGGTTGGGGATTAAAATTCCGTACGAAATGACCGCCGCCGCCGCCGCCCCATCACACACACACACACACACTTTGAGTCGGAGTGGGTCAACTGGGATGAGAGGCGAGAGCCTTGTGGTACAACCGTGCTCGAGGACCGTGGTTCGGAGCCCACGTTAAACTGTAGGTCCCGTCCAAATTAGCCCTGGCAGCTAAAAAGAGACGTCAACTACACTTAAAAAAAGTGTTATTATTATTATTATTAGTATCTAATTGCAGTTGACGAGCTTCCCCATTTGCCGAATATAATGAACGTGCCCTCAGTTTGACGGCCGGCGTCGCGACGTGACGTGTGTCGGTGTCGCGCCGCGCGTCATTCAGTCAGAAACCGGCATTTCGCCAAAATGCTAATCGCAAAATGACAAGATGTTCCCCGCCTCTGTTCTGTAGGAAGAGCACGAGCTTCTTCTACAAGGTGCTGCTCGCCATGAAGCGGCTGCAGTCGTCGCCGAAACACCAGGGCGGCGTCGCGCTGCACGACCTCGTCGAGTTCATGGAGCAGTGCCACCGCCTGACGGGCGACGCCTGCAGTCAGGTGAGGAACGCCGTCAGGACGGCCGAGAACAGGCGGCTCGTCTTCAGGTGCGCCGGCAACCTGTTCGTCGTCGCGCCGCCGGCCGCCGTCCTGCACACGGTGCCAGCGGCCTGCGTCAAGGGCCGATGGGAGGACGTGAAGAAGTCGTTCGGGCCGAGGGCGAGGAGGCGGCCCGCCGAGCTGCAGGACGCGGCGTGCAGGGCGAAGAAGGCGAAGGGCCAGAAGACGGGGCCGAAGTCGAGGCAGGCCTCGCCGTGCCGCTCAGAGTCCAATTCTATCGTCTCGAGGGACCCGGACTGGTGCATGAAGGAAGCGGAGTTCCAGTGCTGTCGGACGTCCAACATCTCCACCTCTTCTTCGGATAGTTGTTGAAAGCAAAATTTACAATAAAGTGATACGACCTTCTTTCTATTTGGGTATCCGAAAGTAAAATTTCGAATTTCGCTACGAAACTCGCAGAGAATATCAGGGCAGTGATTTTTAATTGTGTGGCGGAATTTCGTCTCGATAAACTTTTATACTTTTTGAGATATAGTGATTTGTTTCAAAAATACCTAATTTTTTCGAAAATTCATGTCTCAAAAACTAGACATCTTATCGAAAAATTTCATTTACATTTTCTACTCGGGACGTCGTCCACTACAGTCTGACATTAATTTTGTTTGAAATCCGAAAGGTTGATATTTTTTGGGAAAATCTCAATTTTGAAAACTTCGTATCTCAGAAAGTAGAAGTTTTATCCAGAAATTTCATTGTGGTTTTCTATTCAGGATGTCATTTTCTACCGCCTTAGTACCAAAATTTCGAGAATCCATTTTTTGGCCGTTTTCGGAGAAAATCGCAGTGTTTCACAAATGATTGTCATCTATAATAGTTGGTGTTGGAATTTCTGTGCATTTAATTTTTGATGTGCCGCGCTCTATTGATTTGAACCTATCTAATTCTAACAACAAGTGTCACTTGTTGTCAAACTGGCAATCAGTACTGCTGGTAATTAACGGCCCTTTTCAGGGCTAAAACAAATAGGTACTACAAATAGACAAATACTCAGAATTCGTTTTCTTTTGACAGAGAAAAACCAGAAGTCAAAAGAGGTTAAGTAGGTTATTTTGAGGTTATGTATAGCTAGTAGAAACTCCTATTTTCGCAAGGCGTTTTTTTTTTAATTTACATGGGAATTCTACAGCCGACTAGATGACAAATCATTTTGAAACACATTGTATATGTGTGTATGGGGTCACTGTTTTTCAGAAACTATTAATACCTGAGAGTTGAAGTTTTGTATTTAGGCTGGATTTCCTAAAAACTCGCGATTACATAAATTTCTTCATAATCAGTTAACGGCGAAGGGTATTTTACTCGTAATTATGTATTAGATTTTTTCAGATTATCTCAAAAACTGGTACGTTTTTTTTAAAACTTTGTCTACTTTACTATTCAATTGCTATTGATTGCCGTTATCGTTATCTTGACTGATCTTCTGCGAAGGGCCCTCTACTTTTGTGAATTTTCAGTTTTTCTCAATTTTTCCCAAAACGGCTTTACCGATTCTTACCAAATTTTAGATTTGATCTGACCTCACTTATCTCATTCGCTCGTTGTGTTAGTGTGCTTGTGTATGGTTAAAACCTGTTAATAGTGTTAATTCACCTTTGCTCATTCATTTGTGTCAGTTTAAAATGAAACTGACCTGAAATAACATTTCAGGCGGTATGATATGCCTAAAAATTAAAGAGAATAGATACCTACAATATGGTTTTGTAGTTAAATTGAATAACATGAACATTTTGATTTTATAAAATATTGTATTAAAAATATCTAAGTATTGCGCGCTTAATATAAATACCGACAATGCAATATTGTTAGGTATTTCACATAATCTGTAATTTCTTCTTCGTCGTCTGCTTCTTCCTTCTCTCTTCAACAGCTGGCTGCTGGTTTTGTGCTTGTGGCCTTTGTGGGTGTGGTATGGGTTAGTCGACGCCTCGGCGCCCTCGGCGGTGTTGGTCTTTTCGTCTTTTCTCGTTTGTTGTTGCTCTTTGCTCGCTATGGCCTCGTCGCAGAAGATTTAGTGGCAAAAGTTTATTCGCAGATTACCTCGGTAAGTGCCTACCATGAAACAAAGCAGTGAATCGAGTTTACAATATTCTTTATTTTTTGTAGAAATCTCCCTAGTAATATGGCGGCTGGTGCAAATCATCTACAATGGGAAGAAGTCTGCTTCTGCTCGAAATAAGATGCAGACTCGCATTTTTCTTCGGAAGAGGAAGTAATTGTGGATGTGTTCACTAAAAGAAGAGAAATTGTAGTCGAGTTCCCGAATCGCGTTCCTGGACTGGGACACATTAACATCATACGTTTCTGTTCAATTGAAGAGACTTTGTCCTCACCTCTAGATAGTTTTATTTTGAAACTCGAAGGAGGAGGGCAAATGAAGTTCAAGTTTGGCAGTAGCAGTGCCAAGGAAGCCTTTCAAGAGGCCATTACAATCTACAGGTAAAAACCTCAGCAACAGTTACTAATTTTTTACAAGTGACCCGAAAAAAATATACAAGGTGTTTTTTAATGATTTTATCTAGCTTACTATGAATTTTTCATATAAAATAAAAAATATCACGTGGCGAAAATAGTGATAATATTTTATCTCTAAACGTCAAACTGTAAGGATAGGAAGTTGTACTCATCAAGAGTCCACGTTTCCCCAAGGAGAGCTATATCGACATTAAGCTTATTTTATCTCCAGAATAGTTCATCTGATTCAAAACAGTTCATCATTGATTGAAACGTCGTTGAAGAATGAGTAATAGCAGCGCTGTATGGATGGGCGTTGTAGGATGAAGGCAGGGCAAGGAATAGGTAATGGGACATGATTTCCCCCATGGAGGGAATGGGAGAAAGCAAGAGCTCACGTGGGCAGAGTCGCTAAGTCTCTGAAGTAGCTCTATCCTCTACCAGGGTCGTAGAGAAGTAGCTACCCGCTACCCCTGAAGTGCAACGAGTCTAAGATAAAGGTAACTCAGTACAAAGCTGATGCAGACAAATTTAATTTCTTTAGGAGTATAGTCAACGAAATCAACTCAATTGATGGCGAAATCTGTGTGATGCAGATTGGCCATTTGTTTCGAAAGAATTGGGGATAATTCGCAACAAAGTGGGAAGACGTCTGTTTCTCTTCCAAACCAGATGCAGACCCTGTTTTCTTCAGAAAAATAAGTAATTGTCGATGTGTGGACTAAAAAGGGAGAAATCATAGTCGAGTTCCCGAATCGCGTTCTGGGAGGGGGACACTTTGACATCATACGTTTCTGTTCAATTGAAGAGACTTTGTCCTCACCTACAGTTAGTTATATTTTGAAACTCGAAGGAGGACAGCAAATCAAGTTCAAGTTTGGCAGTAGCAGTGCCAAGGATGCATTGTAACATGTTGCACATGTAACTCAGTACAAAGTTGATGCAGAGAAACTTAATTTCTTTAAGAATATGGTCAACTTGATGGCGAAATCTGTGTGGTACAGATTGGCTATTTGTTTCAAAAGAATTGGGGAAAATTCGCATCTCTCTCTCTCTCTCTCTCTCTCTCTCTCCCCTGAGTGAACCACTGCCAGCCCCTTTTTGCCAATAAATATTGTTCATTTGTCTACTCTTTTCTCTTCGTCTGAGCTAGCATTCCTCTGGGCCCTAAGCCTTTAGGAATGTGACACTATTTCTATGTGGATTTTAATTCCCCATAATTGCCAAAAATTGTTTAATAAGTAAAAACACTACAACCTACTAACGTAATTCTTAAAAGTGGCAATGTGTTTGTCGAAAACCTCCCTGGACTGTTGCCCGTGATCCTTGTTGAGCTGGTGCAAATACAAGCGACCGTCCCTCGTGCCAATGACCTGCAAACGAACCGTCTCACCTGACCAGACCGGTAACAATTCGCCTTTCGCTCACCATGTAACTTCTCTTGCTCTCCTCTTCCTGGCGACCAGGGGACAATTTCATGCAGACCACCTCCTCGTCGAACGGCACCGAGTGGACAGGGAACATGTCGCTCTCGTTCAGATCCCACACGTGGATGGTGTTGCTCTCGTCTTTGGTGTATATAACGAAGGGTCTGTTCTTCGACCACTGCACCAATTCGATGCCGGCACCCTTAATCCCGGCCTCCTTGTCCGAGAGGACCATCAGGGGCCGTTCCGTCGAGACGGAGTAGAGGTGGACGTCGCCGCCGGCGTGCCCCGCCAGGAAGTAGTCTGCGTCGAAGGGGCACGCGTCCAGGCAGTTAACAGTCGAAAGTTGGTCTGGGAAAACGTGGAAAGGTGTCGAGTTTCTGCTTTCGACTGCGTGCCCCCCAACTCACCTGGCGAAAACCTTTGGACGCATTCCTTCCCCCCTTTGACGAGGTGGTGCACGACGAATCCGTAGTTAGTCGCGACGAAGGCGTAATTGGTGTCGATTGAACTCAAGACGAAATCGGTGCATTGCAGGTCTCCCATGCCCTCGTGGAGCGCCCTCAACGAGATCCTGGTGTTGATCACGAGGAGGACTTCAGTCGAACCTTTGGCGTTCCTCGCTATGACGCTCCACAGGATCAGATCGCCGTCCTCGTCCAAGGTGCAAATCTTGAGGAAAGTTAGAAAGTTGGGGAAGCGTGATTTCATAACTAGGTACAATAGGAGACAAGGAAGGAAAATACACGCACCATCCTCTGGTGATGAAGATTCCGTGGAATCAAACCTCTTCCCAATAAAGGAACGTGAGTTTTGATCCACTGTTTGATATGCTCTTCTGTCAAAGATTAACAATGCATGGAAATACCAAATGGACCCTTACTAAATGAAATAGGAATAAGTAATAGGAGTGCGCCATAATGATGTTGTTTCGAATTAGCCTGTACCTAAATTAAATTGAAGGTATGGTTAAAATCTAACAGCTCCAGTGGTCTCTAACCGGTAGGAGTATACACAGTAAATATGGATTGTTATACTTTGCGCCCAGTGATAACAAAAAATAACAACAATGGAACATTATAATGACATTAACGAATTTTGGTGAAACAGATGACTTTCCTTAGTTGAACACTACAATTCTATTCCTGCAATTATTAGCAACCAATAATTGAGACTACTATCCAGTACCAATTAGCCCAGTGTACCTGTAATGGTTAATGCAGATGCAATACATTTACTAAGTAAAACAGCAAGGTTACTCAACCCAGATTTAAGCGCCTATAATTAATATGCACATATGCCGATGGAAGACATCGAAGCAGTATCGAAGAGTATGAAAACAAAAATTCAATTGACAGTTAAAACACTAAAAAAGTTGTTTAGATGAAAAATATGGAAAGATGTTTATAGAAAGGAGTTACAAGATTGCTGCATAGTGGTGGTGCCACTTCATAGATATGCTAATATGAATCAGTTAACTCCCTGATCTACCGCCTTAAAACCGGTATCACTTAGAGTAGGTTGAATTGGAACCTTCTGATATAGCCTTTCTTATTACTTGGATGGATTGGAAATTGACCAGGGCATTACAGAACCTCGCTAAAACCTCCTAAAATTATATAAAGTTTTGATATTACCAGGAAAAGAGAACTCTTTGACACGTTTGTACTTCCTAGCTCTTATAGTTGCTTACTTAATACTATAACTCCAGCTTTAGTTGATTCCAGCTTACCTCTTTGCTGAGGTTTTGGTTTGGTTCCTCCTTGAGCGGCTGTATTCCGACCACTTTGGTTACGTGACCCGAGTTGATGGACGTCGTAGTTATAGGAAAGGGCTGTTTAAGATCCCACACAGATACAGTTCTGGAAATTGTAACAATTTGGCAATTGGAGAAATTCAAACCATCAAACATATGATAGACGAATGCCCGACAAGATCATACCACGGTGAACTTCAAGACTTCCTCTTTGCGACTTCAGATCTTAACAATTTAGATATATGTTGGTAATCTCTTTTACTGCTTTATTTTAATATTTTAATTTTTGTGTTTTGGTTGTATAATAATTAATTGACAAATGTGCTTACTTGCTATACCGCAAATGAATCAATATTAGTTTTTGTGTTGTTCATACTATTTTTTTAAATGTATTTGTTCTAGTACGGGAGGTAGAGTCCATTTACATTAAGAAGAACCGTGGCCTTGAGTTTCACGGAGAGATATATTCCGTCGGCAATGTTCGATATCCATAGTTTCCTGTAATTCACCCTCCCACCACTGCTTATACACGAATTACATGAGACTATGGAAATCGAACATAGCCGGCGGAATATATCTCTCCGTGAAACCCAATGCCACGGTTCTTCTTAAAGTGAATGGACTCTACACTCTACTGTCAATCTAGACCAGTCTATTTTCTAATAGTTCATTCCTTCTTCTACAGTTTAAAAAGTCATTTATGACCTTCTGGACGTTTCCTAGGTAAACATTATTATCGAGATGAATCGAGTTCTTTGTGGAATTATCGAGAATACAATTGAGAAATGTATATAAGCGGGCTTGCGGTCGGAGATGATTATTATTAGACGTGAAGCCGTAAACGAGTAAATAGTGCGAAATAGCGAAAGCGAGAGCGTATAAATAAATTAATAATTAAGAGTGTGATATAAATTAAGTAGTTAGGTAATAGTTAAGATAGATTAAGTAGTGTGTAGTGTTTAATTAGGTTAGTGTATATAAATTAGAAAATAAACGTTACAATATTGTTTTCCGGTAATTTCCTGAAAGCTGGAAAACTACTATAGATTATTCATTTAAAATATTTCGATGCTAAAAAAATGTGTGAGCTGCTTGGATAAGGTGGAAAAACATGTTAGCTGCCCATGTGATTGTGTATAAATAATACGAAAATCCAGTGATTTCGCCACCTCTTTATATCTGACTACTGATTTTCTCATATATATGACACGAAGAGAAAAACAGCAAGAGTATACTGTTTTTCTGCAAGTACCTAACACTGTAAATTAATTAAATTATACTATCTAGACTTTATACCACTTTAACTTTATTATGATTTAATAAAATTTATAACTGGAAAGGGATTAAAAATGAAAGAATATACGAAATGATTTAAAATTCAGTATAAAGTAAATAGATACATTTATGCACATAAACCACTCTTGTTTTGTTTTTGATAATTGGCTACCAGAATCAACAACCGCCGAAATCTATTTATTATTATAATAATGCCCTCTATTGAAATGGGTGAAAATATTATGCGACTGCTTCTGCACTACTACCGCTATATAACATCGTCGTACAACGTATAGCTATCCTCAAAGGTCCTAGAGCAATTCAAAAGCCTATAGGCATTGTATACGTTAATGCTGAGCAGTGCGGACGTATAACATACGAAAATTTCGAAACCTTGCTATGTTATTTGTTCGAAAGCTTCGCAACATGGCTTCCTGGTTCAAACAATCTGGCTTTCAAAGGAATTTTATTACCAGCGACCATAATTACCAAGAACCATATTATATGTACCATATAGTACGTGCTAAATATGATATACAGACCGTTTCTACAGAGTCGCAGGATGCTATAAACATGAGAGCGAAAGAAAGGCCATATATTTCTTGTTGGCTAAACAGAGAACGAACTTTTGCGATGTTGCTAGCTGGCGAAACATCACAGTCATCCGCTCCGCACACATCCGAAAGTATAAATCGATACGCGACCGCGATACGAGTTGACTTGGACTGCCTGCTGGGCCGGCAACGTTGCAAAACATCCTTCTCTGTCATACTAACGAACTACTATAAGTTTCTCTTTTGCTCTTGTTGATTTCTGTACAGGCGTTTTAATAGAAAAGCTCCGTATATAGTACACAATAATATAAATAAATAATTTTTTAGCTTTGGGAAATTACAGGAAAAACATTTTTTTACAAAGATTAGAGCCTGTTACACACACAAATTACCGAGTTGCGACATCTGATAATTATTTTAATTAATTACAAAGTAAAAACTACCATACAATATAGAGAGAAGGCAATTATGCAGAAATGACCCTTGAAATTTTGACAGTACCTCCCCTACTATTCTACCTCATTCAGTGTGGTTTCATTTCAAGCGATTAAGGCGGGCATTTGCGAAGCCCTGCGCCCACGTTTCACTTAATGGACCAATTTCCCTTACCCGTCGTACGACCCGGCGTAAACGAACTCCTCGGCGAAGGAGCAGCAGCTGACGGACCCGTGGGACCTCAGCAGGACCGTCGGCTTCTCCAGGTCGAAGACGCTCCAGACGGCCACGATGTCCGACCCGTCCCCCCTCCCGCCGGAATGAACACTCAACAACTTATCGCTACTATCACAGCCGAACGAGACACTCCGCAACGTGGTGCCCTTCAGGTCGCCGGTACCGGCTTGGAACCACACGTAACCGTCGCTGAACGGTATCCCCCGCGCGTCCTCGTCGAACGGGTCGGTCAGCCTTCGCCGCTCCTCCTCGAGCAGCCGGAGGATCAAACCGCCCGAGGAGACGACGAACCGCCTCAACGAGTCCTCGTTGTACGCGGCGGGGTCTGCGGCGACGTCGTCGCCGTCGCCGCCGACGCCGAGGTACTCCTGCCGGTAGACTCGCCAGTCCTCGAAGGGCGCGAAGGCGGTCGGCAGCTGCGTCCACTTGGATGCGCAGCCGACCGGCTCGGTTTGCGTCTCTTCGTCGACGTCGTCGCCGCCCGTCTGCGACGCGACCTGCACGCGGCCGCTCCCGCCGTAGCTGCCGATGAAGACGTCGTACGGCGCCGGCTGCAGGTCGAGCAGCGTGAAGCTGACCGCGTCCAGCCTGATCATGCTGAGGATGCGCCTGCCGCGCCTCAGCCTCGACTCGGCGCTCCTCCTGCGCTCGCGCCTCCTCTTCGCGTCCAAGAAGTTGACGAACTGCAGCGAGCGCTGGTCCTCGAAGCCCTCGTCGGAGAGCGAGGCCGGATTGTTATTGTTGTTGGCTCCCTTGGACAGGTCGGCGTTCTCCCTCTCGACGTACTCCTTGATGTTGTCCAGGATCTGCTTGTGCTTCGAGTCGGGCATGTCGAAGTTGCCAGAGTCCAGCTTCTTCTCCTCGTTGGGTGAGAGGCGGGTCGGGGCGGCGGAGTCGTCGCTGCCGATGCTGCTGGTCTCCTCGCCGGAGATGTTCGCGACGTCCCTGGCGGCGCTCGACGAGGAGCTGGAGGTGGAGCAGGCCTCGAAGTCGGACTCGTACGAGTCGAAGTCCTCCTCGTAGTCGTGGTCGGTGTTGTCGGGCGATTTCGACTGGAGGATCTCCTTCACGTTCCTCGTGGCGACGTCCGTGGGAATGCCCGGGCCTGGAAACTCGGAACGTTAGGGTGAAGGCACAGAAATATAATAAACTCTAGAACGCCAATCAGTTCTGAACAGTTTGGCACTCCATAGGGAAAACTGACCTACTTCTGAGTTTGCGCAGTAAATAGTGTACAAAGCGGGATATTTCACAGTGTTATTAGGGCAAGACTAAGGGCCGTATTTATAATTCAAACTCAAGATCGACTTGGGTAAGAACGTCTCAAGCATAAGCTCTTGCTTATACTTTGTTTTGTTTTAGTCATATGTTCAGCTAAACTCGGGTGAGACTGTCACAAGTGGTATGTTTCCATAGTTTACAGCAGCCCCTGTCAAATTTTGAAAGATATTTGTCATTACGCTCATTACAAAAAAAAGTCTTCCATTACGTTCCAGGAGGTCTGGTTTACAAATTAAACTTGGTAAGATTTCGTTTTGACAGGAGTGAAATTTTCATGTCAATGTCATTTACTTATATAAGCAAGACTTAAGTCCGGGTACGAGGTGACTCAAATTTATCCCAGGCTTGAGTTGAACTTGAGTCAGACTCAACTTGGGACAAACTCAAGTGGCGACTATAAATACGGCCCTAAGAGTTTTTAACTTCTTCTTAACTACAAGAACTTCAAGTAGGGTCTGCACGATACACTCCACTGTCTAAGTAACACACCTAAGATCTGCACGATACGCCTTAAGATCTACGCCGGAGATTACGTGACGCCCTGTCTCCATTCTACAAGAACGTCTACAACCTTTACAACCTGTCGGCAAGATGCAACACTGTGGCCAATTAACGAGCTACGAGATTCTACATACAGTCCACTTACACACAGATCACTATCACCTTCGTTCAGTTGTTGATATGAATATTTGATTGAACCGACTTCTTAAAAAGTTATTGAGATCATACAAAATGGAACCCACAGATTAGTATGATTTCTCATAAAGGAAAGAAAATTGTTCATGTAAATGTTGCCCAATGTTTCCACTCTAAATACACCTGAGCCTACAGGTTACAAAGTGTCCTAGCTCTTACAAAACAACTTTTTACTTCCTCGCAGCCATACGAAAAAAATGTATTTGGTCTGTTAGGATTTCAAAGGCGAGCCCCATTAATACGATGGCATCAGATTGGGCCACTTAGAGTTGGAAAATATGATAATTATGTAATGTAATGATTTTTTTCGGAAGTAGTATTAGAAATATCCTGTGGATGTAGTGATAAATGCAGTCTTAAATATCGCTGGTGTGTCGGTCACGAAGATTCCTGTAATTGTCGGTAACATGTGTTGTAAATTACACAACACTACGCTTTGAAGTGGGAGAGTCGGAGGGACGACCGCAACTCTCGAATGTACTGCTCTACGCACAAAAGATGTTTTCACCTCAAAAAATGTCCGTCAATCGGTGTCTCACTTTAAGCACTAAGCCATCAATTACTAATACATAGACGTCATAGACAATAAACCAACTTGAAACGTTAAATCTTTGGAACAAATAGTTTTCAAATTCGGTGCTTGAATAGCATCTGATCTCAATTTGAGTTGAATATTAATCACAAACTTATCTTCCAACCTGAAGTGCACATAAGAGAAACCATTCTCGTCAGTCGTTACTCAAATGTTCCTTGATTGGACCTCTCCCTAGACTCCCTAGAGCATTCATCCAAGAGTTGTGTTTTCTTGAAGTAAGCCTGAAGAAAGTAATACCACCTACATAATGGGTCACAGCCACCTTGTCTTCAAAAAAGTCGTAACAGTGTGGCAAGGGAAGATGTTCTACGCATATACAAGTAGTAGGTGTTTGTTCGCTATGTGGAGTCATTTAGGTACATCTTGGATGTACCTATTGGCGTTCTAGAGTTTATTATATTTCTATGGCTGGACGCTTCTACTGTTCGTTCTGCTTAATTCGACAAGGCTACTGTTAAGCCTGAAATCAATTTGGCAAAGCGACGCTGAAATGCCAGATCGGTATCAAAGAGGCAAAGGTGAGTATTTGTCGTAAATTCTTTATGGCATTATGAAGGCGCTAGAAATCTATAAATATTACGCTCTAAATTATGAAGGCTACAGATGGCAACTTTATATGAATTTTGGGTATATAGGCACCCTTTTCGACGATACAGTGTTTTGATACCAACTAACATCGAAGATGCTGTAGAGTTTAATTTGTAAATTAGCTGAAATTAGTGAAACATGTGGACAAACCAACATACAATAAAGAAAAAAGTGTAAATAACGGAAACCATGTAATTAAGTACGAGTATATGGGTAATGATGTGTGTAAATGAAGGTAATCAATATTGAGGGGAAATTAGGACAAAAATTGACCAAGGGGAGCACTGGGTAGTAATGATCTTAACCTATAGACTTGGTGGTACTGTTGGAGAGATTGTTGTCGTATTTCGATTATGTTACGCATTACTCTCTTAAAACCAATTTCAGACGATCCTTCCAACTATCGTCATAAAGTGCCTGGTCAAAGATCCCACGCTTACTGACCTACAATATTGGCGTTGACGATGCTCCCCTTTCTCAGGGTCGCCGTCCTGGGCCTCTCCGAGAGCGTGCTCGAATCCGGCGAGGTGTCCGTCTGCACCTCCACCTTCGGCTTGGGCTTCATCTTCCTCGCTTCGTCTACGGAACTCCTCTTCGGCGTCTCCGATTTGCCCTTGGCGGGCGTCGCGATCGCTGGCTTCCTAGCGTTACTTCCGACCGATTCCTGATTTTTCAGGGCGTTCGAGTACAAACTCTTCCCGGGGAAGAACTGCGTCTTCGACACTCTGCTGCTGGTCGGCGTGCCGGGGACCTTCCTCCTCGGCGCTCCCTCGGGAGCCTTCTTGACGGTCCTCGTCGGTTTCACGGTCTGCTTCGACCTACTTTTAACCGGATCTTCCAGCTTCCTGTCGGCGCTGTCGTCCCGGACCTTGGTCGACGTCGTCGTCGGCGGTTTCCTCTTGGCTCCATCCTGAGGTGGGAGAGATTAGAGAGCGGTCGTCGGGTCGTCGTCGGTACTTACCTTCTTGATCGAAGACATATATCAGCGAGCGCACTAGAGCCGTCCACGTCCGCCGTTGACAGCGATAACTATGTCATGTTATTGCCAACCGAGTGGAATAATCGATAGCGAGGGGGTCGAGTTAGCGGCAGGTGTCCGTCGATCAATAAAACGGTAAAGGTTCGTCATATCTTCATGAATTTGTTTTTAGTGAAAGAGGGCACCATCAATATATAGGAAAAAGTAATACGAACCATAAGAAATCAGTAGTAATTTTTACAAAAAAATAAAATAAAAGCTGAAAAATTTTGCTAAGATTGGTCACTTTCGACGTTCATTTTTTCAATGTTCCAATAGGAGTATCCATGTAATGTACTATGGACTATCAACTATGTAGTTGACTATCCAATTACACGCTAACATTCAAATTTCACTTTATAAGTGGGAGGAAATAACCGGAATACCGATTTAAGAGATCTGAGAAGGCTGATCTCACGTAAAAATGAGAATAATTGATGGTAATTTATGATTGTGGACTTTACTATAATTATACAAATAAGGTTCATCTCATGCATACTAGTGTAATGAAAACGGATCTTACTAGATATATTTCCAAAAACATGATTTAGCGTCACTATCCCTTAGCCTGAGCGGTATTACCCAAAGTCAGGGGCAATGGCGCTCAAACTTGATTGTTTTATCTTTTCCTGATAATTATAAGTCATAGATAAATACTTTTGACGTTAAAATATTGATTAGTGAATAGTTAAAGAACCTGTTGTTTCTTCAAATTTTGAAGTAAAATTAATATTTTAAAAAATACAGCGCATTTTCATTAAGTGGACGCCATTTTCCCTTCCTACCCCAGTAGAGTCACTGAAAGTAAAAATAGGCTATACTACCACAGAATTATTTAAATCTTCATCAATTTTCATGAAAATTTGGGATCTAGCTAATTGTACACGTAACTTCAAAAGTGACATGTGCTTAACTTGTACTTTTTGCATTTTAAGGGTGAAATCCACTCCTTCTGCAAAAAATTGAAAAAAAAACACAAATTTTAGCAATCTGTCGATGTAATTGGTATTTAGTTAAGTAGAATAAATAGTATTCTTTAACATTCTGAAGCATGATTTATAATTTCCCTAAATTTTTTAAACCTTAGAAACCGTCGACCTTAGAAATCGTCGACAATCATGAACATTTTTTTTATATTAATATTATTAATAACAATAAATAATAGTACATAATGTTAATAATAATACTAATAAAGAACATAACATTAATATTATGAACATAATATAATATTAATAATTATTATTAATAATATTATACAGAGCAGAAGATTACTAATATTCTGTTCTTGGCGGCATGGCACAGCTCGCCGGTGTTGTATATTCATGCTCATTCTTTAATACTACGCAACCAGGATAGTTGTTTGCGGCCAACTTGTAAGATTAATTGTGGGGATTTCATATTTTGCGCCTCTTAGTATGTACCAGAGGTTACTATAATCTGCCGTTTTTTAATTAGTTTAAAGAGTTAGTTCTCTTTCCACACCAACTCCACCATCAACATGAATGGAAATACACTGTTACACCAACTGAATTGGATTTGGTGTAATAGTCGCTAATCTTGATCGAGACGGCACTTAGGAGGAGCAGGAGTAGAAGGAGTAGAAAAGAAATCAGTACCCACCGATAATTACAGTAAGAGATACAGTTCTGCGAATGTGTTAAATAGAGAAAAGTGGTAATTCACGAAAAACATTTTTTTCACAAGTACCTACTAGTTATTCAAAGTACTTTCTATAGGTATAGTAAAATCAGAAAAGTATCAAAATTCAGGGTCCGATAAAACGATCCTCAGCCCAATAAAACGCCGTCGCGGAACGGAACAATCGTTTAATTTTTCATATCACAGTGTGAGGTCAGTTCAGAGAATACAGATACCTACCGCACCTCAGACGAGGTGCGCGAAGACCAACAATACCAAGACGGCGCAGACCGCTCGCGGACCAGCGGAGGAGCTCTCGCACCGCTCGTTTTCCCGCAGGAGCTCGTAGTAGGAGAGCGGCATCTTGTCTGCGTCCCTTACGGCGGGCGAGTCGCGGATGCGTTGCGTCGCGTCGTGGAACAGCACGTCGGAGACGCCGTCGAATTTCCCGAACAACGTGAAGGAGTTCGTGAGCGACTTGAAGCTCTTGCCGAACAGCTCGTCGAGCTGCAAGAAGACGTCGAGCGTGTCCTTCGTCCACAGGTCGGTGCTGTTCGCTCGCACCATCGCCTGGCCGACGGGCGCCCAGCTCAGGTCGCAGGAGCTCGGGGAGCCGAGGCAGAGGACCTGGAAGTCTTCCGCCCGCAGCGTGCTGCCGGCGTTCTCCTCGCTTTCGACTGCAACAGAAAGGACATTGAAGTTCGCGCAGATTCACTCGCGCATTGTAAACTTGGGATAACGGCCGGGATACTGGTGCAGTGTAGTGCGGTGCCTAATATCTATTCTGCTCCTTCTTTATTCTTGCAATTATACTTTACCAGCTCGTCGATGGGAACTCCGTCGCAGGCTTCTGCGACCTGAACCACCTGAACCTTCTGTCCCTCGGGGGAGTCCCCGTGCAGGTTGGAGAGCAGCGCGACCCCCTTCACGCAGGGCGTCCTATTACGTAGGGATTCTACATTCCCATTCCCATTTACCTTCCAAGTACTTCCTGATGGAGTTCCGCGACACGAACGCGACGTCCCCCGCTCCCGTCGTCAGGCAGTGCAGCGCCCCGAACTCTCCCTCGAAACCCTCCTCGCAGATCGCCTTCATGTTTCGGTCCAGGCCGTCCGGTAATCCAGGAGCGCAACTCGGTCCGAAGAACTGGGCGATCGTGTCTCCCGACGGGCAGCCGGTTGTCAGGCTCTGGTTCACCAAGTGGTAGGCGACCGTGTTCCAGGCCACGCCGTCGAACACAGGGAAACAGGCACGTTTCCCCTCGAGGCTCTCCAGGTCGGGGAACCGCGAGCCGGGACGCGCGACGGCGACCGTCAGGTACTTCTCCGGGTCGGCGACGGTCTCGTAGAAGAGGGGCTTAAGGTCGAAGTCGCTGGAAACGGAAGGTTCGATGGGTTAGTTATGATCTGTGTTCGAGCATAAGGTAAACCAACGTAGCTTGGGCCACGACATGCGCAAAAGATGAAGCGAGAGAGTACACGTTGGTGTGTGATGAAAGTAACTGTCATAAACCAATAAACTCAGGGACTCATAAACATAAAACTGATTGGGGTACAGTCTGGGCACACTGTAAGATGTAAGGATTAAACAGTAAAGAGGCTCGGATTAAAAATTCTGTAGGAGCAGTCTATGACGCTCACCATAAAACCGTACAGTGGAGAGTCGTAAGGGTCGATAATGCAGTGACAGGCCATAGTCGAATATGAGAGAAGATCTCAGAAACATGAGTTTCTGGGATGTCTTTTTGGTCATCTGGTGTACATAAAGGATTTGCACTCCTTAAGAAAAAAGCGCCCAGCAAAGAGGCGAATTTAGGGAACTTGGTTCATTGTGATTTAATTTGGCTAGATCGGCTATTTAACCAGGACCTTGTTTTTAAATAGTTTAGTTCCTTTAGATGCTGCAATTTTACCTTTAATAACACATATCTTGATGTGGTAGGTCAACGCTTATTCAAAAAAATTCAATTAGTGTGTAATAACATGTAGATTGCTTTGCAATAACCTTCGCTCAACTGGCAAGGTCAAGTAAACAGTAATAAGTAATTTGGGAACGTTGTTTTAGTAATTCAAACGTCACTTGACGTCATCTAAATAACTAAATTTGCATAAAAACTACCAGATTACCTCAATGGATAACTAGTATACTCACTAAACTAAATGTGGTGTTTAACAATTAGTTCCGATCAGCACGACACGCCCCGATTCGTCTTTAAAATATATCTAAAGATTTACTAGTTGCTGACCTAGGTACCTCTACACAATACCTAGTTCAGGTGTCTACCTTAACGTATTGTTGATTACATTATCGTTGCTCTATTTCAGTACCTACTTCAAAAAGAGAGACGTATGAACTCTATATATTAAATATTGCTTTGCTTAGTAGACGTCGACGTTGGGTTGCAAACATAGAGCTGCAGGTTTAAATCCTGCCCGAGGCTGAATTTATCCTAAATTCGCTTCCTTTACATTGGATCAATCAGAAAACGTTCCTAAAGAAACTACAGCATATCTAGAGATCTGCAAATTTTCTCCCTGCTGAATCATCTCTACCAGAAGATCTATTGCAAAGTACTACAAGCTACACTACACCATCTTCGTTTAGATGCCTACCTTAACGTGTTGTCAATTGCATTTATTACCTAGCAGCTATCCGAGCTAAATCAGGAGACACCATGACTATGTCAGCTGCGTTCACCCGCAGCGCCTGCATGCAGTGCGTCGCGTTGTCCGCCTTGAGGCAGTCCAGGTCGGGCTCGATGCCGTAGACCGCAGCCGATTCCCTCAACCACTGACACTTGGCGTTCTCGATTATGGACGTCGTGCAGATGCGGATCGTCCTGGGCGGATGGCACCCGTTGAAGCTGTTCGCCTGGAGATAACCTGTGGACGAAGGAGGGTTCAAAACGTGTCAAAGGCGATTCTACTAACAGAACGGCCTTTGACGTAACGTACCTTTCGCCCTGTAAAGGTAACTCTCTATCGGCTCGACGGGTTCGACGTTAACGAAGTCCGTGTAAGAGGTTTGGATGAGGTTCCTCACGTTGTACCGCCACGAGCCCTGGTCCTTGTGGGACAGGCCGGCGACGATCTGCTGGATGTCCTGGGCGACGGGCCTGCAATAGGAACGCAATGAAACTAACTCAGGTGTGCGTTGGTAGCTCAAAGAGCAAAGTGAGACTAAGACAGGGTTTTTCGGAGGTGATTGATTTAATGGATGGACCAAAACAAGTCGATGCTCTCTCCCCGCTGCTCTTGAATATGTTAGCAGAGAGGCGATAATTCAGCCTCCTGCAGCCACGTGCCATTACAATGGCAATGAATTACTATTGGCGTTTGCGGATGATGTAGACATTGTTGGAAACAGTACAATGGAGATCAAGGCTACCTTCAATGGCATGGAAAACAATGCAATGCAAGACCTCCTAAAATCCAAAATAACATCAAGGCGCACCAAAACCATCATATACCAATCAATACTAAGACCTGTAGTGATGTATGGTTTGAAGTGTGGACGCTAACGGTAGCAACTGAACGACGTCTTCGTGTCTTCGAAAGACGAATACTTAGGACTATGTTTTGCCCGACTGTGGATGCATCAACAGGACAATACAGAATCCGTACCAACAAAGAACTGGAGGATTTTTCGATGACTCTAATATTGTGCGAAAAATAAAATCTAAACTGAAGTGGGCAGGACATGTAAGAAAATTACCAGATAGTCGCATAGTCAAACTCGCAAGGGAAGAAGCACCGATTGGCAACAGACCACGCCTCCGATGGAAAGACAATATTGCCAAAGACCTAAGGGTGATACATATTGAAAACCTGTTAAAAGCCATGGGGGCAGGAAGCAATGGAGGCTTATTGTGACGTCGACGAAGACCCACCTAGGGTTGTAATCCATGGAGTAAGTATGACAATCTTAGGGTCAAGGGCATGGATGGGCAAGACCTAAGAACGACGATCTTCCCATCGCAAACACTGCAGACAAGTACGATTTGTCTCCTTTGGCACATATATTAATATCTGTACAACAGCCCCAAATTGGGTAATTGGTTCCACCATCTTCTCACCTTCTGCTCGCCACGACGGACCAAGGTTTGACCACCCAGACGCAGGGCCTGGAGGCGTTGAGGGGCAGCAGGGTGTTGTCAGGGCAGAGGAAGCTGTAGTCGTCCGGAGGGACCTCGGGCTCCCTGGAGCCGAGCCCGAAGTGCTGGTCGACGTCGTCGAGGCGTGCCCAGCTGACGTCCCCTGCCCCGTCCGTCAGGCAGAGCAGGGAGCCCCTGCGCCCCCAATACTTATCGTGCATGGAACACCTCTGGGGGTTGCCGCAGAGCTCGCACAGGTGCGGGTAGATCGACTCTAGAATTAGAAGGAGTGTTAAAAGTCAAGACAAGTCTTGACTCGCCTTGAACCTAAAGAGAGTTCCAAGGTGTTCAAAGTAGCTTACTCAGCTGCAGGTCCAGGGAAGGGTTGATGACCCAAGGGCCGGCCTTGCAGGAGGCGGAGAAGTAACTGGCGGTGTCCTTCACTCGGTTCTCGGTGATGGTGAGTTTGGGGTCGCACGTGGGGGTCACCACCGAAGCCTCGAAGAACTGTAAAGGTTTTACTTTCAATTGTTGCTCCTAACTGCTAAGGGACAATTATTGAGTTGGTACTATAAGGCGTATTTTGGCGATGACCAATTCGTGTGCCCGATCATTTTCAGAGTTCCAAAGAACGATACGAGTGAAGATTTTTAAACTCAATTTACATTTGCCAGTATCCTCGTCCAGTCGTTCTCGTAGCCGTACCCGGGATGGCAGTACCGTTTCCCTCTCAGGTCGTACTTCGTCTTTATGCCGGAGTCGTTGTCGACCACGGCGACGACTTCGTAGTCCTGGTTTTCTGCGATTCAAACGATCGATTAGCGACTTCGAACACTTCGGTCGATTAACGATTACCGTTGGTCAGACGTAGCTCGTTGGTCACCAGGATTTCTATCCCGGCGTTCTGGGCCGTCACCAGGTCCTCAGGCGTGAAGACGGAGAAGTCGGCCGTGCCCTTGGATATCCTCCTCAGGCAATCCAACCTGCGGAGGAATTGTGTATTGAATTGCGTCTCTTTGATTAAAATAACGGGGAGGTCAGTTTCGTAAATGTTAGTTTATTCACAAACCTGTCCAAGGCGACGATGCACTCTACTTTGCTGTCAGGTTTATCCAAGGCTGGGCAGTAGCGTTGGGACCTTTTGAATGTACCCTTGCCGTCTACCACACAAAGCCGAACTAGAACAGACATCGTAAATTTTATTAGCGTTTGCAGTGCCTCCTGAAAATTTTCAGCAATTTGAAAAACTCATATGATAACATAATGTAACGTTTATTTTCTAATTTATTTACACTATCCTAATTACTCACTACACACTACTTAATTTATATTAGACTATTACTGAACTAATTTATATAACACACTTAATTACTTCCTAACTAATTAATTTATATCGCACTCTTAATTATTAATTTATTTATACGCTCTCATTTTTCGCCTTATTTATTCACTCGCGGCTTCACGTCTAATCTCCTTCGTCCGCAGCGTTCACTTTTATAGCCCCCCATAATGTATTCCAGAACCTACTAGTATTTGACCGATAATTATTTTCCCTAATTATGTTTATGTAGAAACATCCAGAATGTAATACACCATTCTTTCTTTAATACGATGTGGGAACGTTGGGGACGGTTCCTTTTTTATTGCCCACTTAACCCGCTTTGAAATAGCCGCCGAGGTCCGATAAGAGTAAACACATTTCGCTCTGCTGTTTATCGCGTTACAATAATTTTTATAACACCGTAACACGTATTTCAAAATGTTACGAATACATGTGTATTCGCAAGACCAGGGAATGTCACTTTCATTTACTAAACTTAAATTAATCAGAGTATAATACAGTTCAAAGACAACTTCCTGAAGTTCCTACTGAATGTTCCGGCCATTAGAGCGACACATTTGAACATCTTAAAATGTATCTTTGACTTAAGTTTCCCACTAATATAAGAAATTTAGTTTATATAATATATCGTCCATTAATATTTGTATTATGTATTTTATTTTAAACAAGGGGTTTTCATAATGATGTTATGAGTTTTGCGATAAAGATCAAGAGATTTCTGATTTATAGTGCCAATCAGACATCAATAATTCACCATAAAATTTATTGTATTTAAAATAATGTATAATGAAGAATCATTTTGTAAAAGTAGACAGCAGAAATTTCCATAAAATATATGCTGTGTAAAATACATATAAAATTACACTTATAAGCAATTTTCTTTTATAAAATTATTGAAAACAGCAGTTTGCGTTCATTTGTTTCATCGAACTATTTCGAAAGATAGTGAAGATGTTTACTGCCATGTGACGTCACGAAGTCATGTGACTCCCATCTTACACAAGGTAGCATTTTTGGATGTCTTTTATTTTGTTCAAATTTCAATGTAGATTTTGACTGATAATACAGCCTGTAAAGATATTTAAATACATGTAGGGAGGAGACATAATACGCCATAACAAACCGACTTTCCGAAAACAGTAAAATATCCTATTAGTTTTTAAGAAAATTTGGGGTTACATTTTTGTCATAAGCATATGTCGCTTCAATATATGTTCTTTGCAGCATATTAACAACATTCTATGGTTTATTATGCAGCCATTAACAAACCAACTGCAACAGAGAATTATCGTAACTTGATTTAAAGTACTGTAACGCGAAATGTAAACAGCAGCGCGAAATGTGTTTACTCTTTACTTAAAGGAACGCCGCTACGCTTAATTGAGCAATAAAAAAACCGTCCCCAACGTTCCGGCAACATCTTATTAAGGAACAATGATTTATTACCTTCTGGACGTTTCTACATAAACATTATTAGTGAAAAGAAGGATCGAGTTATTTCACGAATCATCGCGAATACAATTGAGATATGTATATAAGCGGGCTTGCGGTCGGAGAGATTAGATTAGACGTGAAGCCGCGAAAGAGTAAACAGTGCGAAAAACGGACAAGCGACTGGTACAAATAAATTAAAAAGTTAAGTGTGAGATGTAAATTAAGTAGTCAGGAACTAGTTAATATAAATTAAGTAGTGTGTAGTGTATAATGAGGATAGTGTAAATAAATTAAAATAAACGTTACAGTACGTTACTTATATGAAAATTATAAGATTGACGTAAGCTGCACAACCACTAAAGATCAATACTACCAATTTTAAATTATCTCAAAAACGAATTGTTTTATCATAATTTTATAGAGAAAAATTATATTCCATAATAAACGATTATTTTAATAAAGATAGCCTAGAAATCATTGGAGCAGGCGCTGAATACAAGGGGAAGTCATTACGTACTGCATGCTATCCCATATCCTATTTGATTATTTGACAATATATAAACATACTCAAGTTATACACAAGGAACTGTTTTTACATTCAAATTTTGATGCCCCGTCGATCAAACACAGTGATATAAAATGAAAATTGGCATAATAAAAATTATACATAAAAATACAAATTGACCTCCATTTGAGCGGACATCCTGTATAACACTTACCCTTCCTCAAAACAGTTTAAATGTCACAGTGGGTTTTCGATAATAATCTCAATACAGTTTTTGATAGCGATAATTATTTAATTTCTGATAGGTACAATTTAAAAAAAAATCTTGCATGGTACCTATTTATTAATTTTTTTGATGTGGAGGAATTTTACAACTTTGGACAATTTCTCAAAAAATCTGGTCACTCTTGTTTAATTGAAATTAAATGTATGTAAAATGAACCTAATTAAAAGCATATCTTCTACTTCCTTAATTACCAGGCAACGTTGCCACGTTTCTGGTTATATGAAATAAATTAACCACTAAGATTTTCTATTTTACAATTATTATAAAAACTTAATCATTAATGCTAGTCATTACTGTTTTAATTAAAATGAAATGTATTTAATTAAAGTGAATAAACTGTTATTGACTTTCTTACTTTCCAGTTAACGTTCTTGGTGTATACATCAGAATTAATTAGTGCGATTTTCTTCGTATTTCATGGGGAATTACGTTACAAGCTTATGTAAATCGCAGTGATAAATCACAAACAAAAATAAAAAACCATTTACGGAATTCCAGTTTACGCGAGAAACATTATTATACTTCTTGTAATTAAGCCTCAAGGTTTTCTGCTTCTTATGGAATCAGGTAGTGTGCGGCACAGGTAATGACAGTAATAATGAAGACGTCAATATGCCAGGTATAATTATTGCACGAGTCTTTGTTAGAAAATTGTAAGAAATGCAAATGTAGCGTCTGGGTTTGATTCGCTCTTGAATTAATAATTCGCAGGCTCTTATAAGTATCCTTCACCTCTTTAACCGCTACATGAATTTCGGTATGGGTATTCGAATGATTCGTTAAAGGTGACTTTGCAAGTATCGCATTGAAATTTTTATGCGTGTAAATATGTAAATGTCGCGAACTAGTTTATTCCGACATGCGATATTATAGGGATCGGGATCGGGTTACGAATGACGAATTACACGCGCCATGTGGAGAGAACTGAAATTGAATTGAGGGAAAATTGAAGGAAATTGAGGGAAATTTTGTTGAAAAAGGGTAAATCAATCAGTGGTTACGGGGACTTGCTCAAGTGAGACTGACATGTGTGCTGCAGATTAAGAGGTTTAAACTTAGTTTTTGACACTTCGGCAGTGATCGCAGTGTAAGCCCTATGAAACTCTACGATTTCAAACTTACATTTTTCGCCGAGCGCCAGATCCAAAGCGAACATAGCCGCGAAGAAGACGCGCCAAAGGCTGGCGACGCCGCCTCTCCTCAAGACGTCCATCCTTCACCAAAAAATCGCTTTCACCGACTGAGCGGGCACATCGCCGAACGTCTTGTCGCTAAATAAACAAACTAAACAAGCACACACTCACAACAACAACAACTATATATCTTCGAATAATCCTCGATGTCCGTCGAAGGACGACCGTATTTCGAACTAGTTCTGCGTTTGGTCTGGGTTTCCCGACACACCAAGCATCGGTCGCCGGTAAAGGTTAATGTAAGAGGATTTCTGCCGAGATGAAGCAAATTGTTTATTAATTAGCGACGCATTAGTCAGAGGACGCTTGTTTGCATGAACCTCGCTTTATCGCTGGCCGAAACTCGAACCTTTACATACTGGACATGTCCGCAAATGGAAGGGAGATAACCGCCTGGACGTTATCTGGGATGCCAATAGATATCCGTTGTTGTATTGCATTATTTATACAATTTCGACGATAAACGTCGTCTATTCTGAGGCTAAACAGAAATATATCAGTGAAACACTCGATGGTAGTATCAAGGAATTCTTGCGGTAACTCCACTACAGACCCAATACTGCTTCGTGAAGCTATTGCAAAAGATTCAGCTCAACGATCTGATGCTACAGTGCATCAGATCTTAAACAGCACGTATTAATACATCTGCAAGAAATGTTAACAAAAGAAATGAAATGCAAGATGTAGTACCTAACGTACGTTATCTTACCTTCATTTAAGTCGTTGTCATTTTAAATTTCTGCATCAGATCTTAAACAGCACGTATTAGTACATCTGCAAGAAATGTAAAACAAAGGAAATGAAGTGCAAGATGTACCTAACGTAAGGTTATCTTATCTTCATTTAAGTCGTTGTCATTTTAAATTTCTGCATCAGATCTTAAATAGCACGTGTATAACACGTATTAGTACATCTGTAAGAAATGTAAACAAAAGGAATGAAATGCAAGAGGTACCTAAACGTAGGTTATCTTGCCTTCATTTAAGTCGTCATTTTAAATTTCTGTAATTTCTGGATTGGTCCTTCCTTTTGTCGCGAGATATGGATTTTTTTTCGCTGCATACGTTGTAAATTAATCGAGCAAATTAGACACTTCACTAAACATAGTATGAAAGTCAACGTTAGCCTGTGGCAAATTATAAATATTTATACATCATGACAAAATTTATTAGTGTTTATAATTTCATCAATTTATAACCTGATGTTTTTTTTTGTATCTGCTAATTTAATGTTATATCGATTGTTATTTTAACATTTTTAATGACGTTTCAATATTTTTCGCCAATAGTCGTCCTATATAAGGGTGTATCGTTCAGAATTGTTTTCTGCTCATCGGCAATTGATTCTCGATGAAATAGAGGAAATATACAGGATGAATCAGAAATAACGCGAACCCTTTTAATAGGAAGCATACGATATAATGTAAAGTAAAAGTTCTTCCTATAATTTTTTGTGAAAACGGCGTGCAGCTCGAGTTAATAACCTTTCTGGGCTGGGGCCATTTTATCGAAATGTTATTAAATGTTTATGTTTTTATCCAACACATGACAGTTATGACTGTCATTATTAATATCATTTTAGACAAGTAAACTATCAAATAACATACTGGTGTGTTATAATCCATAACTCACTATAGTCATTCAAGTCATTCTGACATTCAAAGGGTACTGAGATACAAGTAGCTTTGATAGGTCACAAAGCTTATTAATTATTATTTCATAAAAAACCGACTTCTTCCACTTGTTGGATAAACCATTGTATGCCACTCGCGTGTTATGTTTCCTAAGTCACTTGAGAATTTATAGTACTATAACCACTATACTGGTGCTATACCAGTACTATAGCCCTAGTAACATAAATAACTATTATGTTTATATATTGTTTCTTAAAATTACATCTTTTTTGTTAGAAAAACAATGAGTGACGTCACTGAACTAAGGGAAAATCACCAAAGTTCTTTATTGAAATATTCAGTTTAGTGAGTTTCAACTCTTTTAGCGAAGGAATTTACAAATTGGAAGTGTTTTCGCAAAATTCGAAAGGAATTTAAAAATTTGTAAAAAAAATTCAAAGTCGAATTATTGAAAAATGTACTTATAATTATTTATTGAAGTGTTTTGAAGACATTTAGTGAGTTTCATCACTTTTCATAAAGGAGTGTTGAAGGTGTAATGCATAACATAAAAAATGCCACAATTGAACGAGTCTATAATAGTTGAAATTTACGATTTCCAGTTTAAAAAATTCATAATTTTTGTATTGAAACTCAAATTTCGGTTAATAAAAAAATGCCACAATAGAACAAGTGTAGTTGCAATTTACAACGATTTCTAGTTTCAAAAATTCATAATTTTTGTATTGAAACTCAAACTTCGGTTAATAAAAAAATGCCACAATTAAACGAGTGTAATTGCAATTTACGATTTCTAGTTTCAGAAATTCATAATTTTGGTATTGAAACTCAAATTCCGGTTAAACTCGCTGGACTCATTTATCGAAGTGTTGTTGGGGAGTTTAGTGAGATTCAACTCATTTAGTGAAGAAGTTACGAAGTTGTCAGAGTGCATTTAACAATCTGACATTAGCGGTGCAATGAAGTGGTAGTTTGTACATTTAAAAATAAAATCATAAAACATATTGAAATTCAGATTACGGTAAAACACTGTAAAGTTGTTGGCTGAAATGCCCTTGTGAGTTTGAACTCTTTTTTTAAGAAAGTTCATGAAGTCTGCTTAGCACAAAACTCGAATACTTCCAAACGTTTCCAAAAATCCTAAAATGTTTTGAATTTTTACAACAACACTTTGGTGACTAAATGAATGATGTCAAGTTCACACTACTTAGTTCTCGCAAGAACGAAAGGATAAAATTATAGAATAAATCTTGCGATAGACGTTCATGAAGCACACCCAACTCGAATTATCCCTAAATATGTTTCCAAAAGTCCCAAAATATTTTGAATTGTTACAAAAACACTTTGGAGACTAAACTCAGTATGTGTAATTCACACTATACAATCCTCAAGAACGAAAGAATCGAATTCTAGAATAAATCTTGCGTTATCGAGTTGTCCCTCTAATGCTTACAAAAATTCCAAAATGTTTCGAATTGTTACAAAAGCACATTGGAGACTAAATTCATGATAATTTCAAACCACACAGTGCTTAAGGACGAAAAGAATTAGTTCTAGAATAAATCTAGTATGTATTAAATTTCCTGAATTATAGCTACAGTTAAGATAAAACTTTAATTGTCCCTAAGTAATTTGTTTCCAAAAAGTCCATAATGCTTGAATTGTTACTAAAACAATTTGGAGACTAACTTCATAAAGCCAAAACTACATCAACATTATCCAAAAAAAATTGTATTAACTATTTAATTCTTAATTCTTAAATTTCTCGCAGGAGATTCAGTTCACTGAACAAACTCTTGAACATTTTGTGAAATTTATGACGCCTTTAAGTAAGCGGCGAAGTTACGACACCAAAATATTGAGGGTACTACCTGGTTTAAGTAAAGGTCAAATAATCTTACAAGAAATTTTGAACCCGGCTTTAGACGGGTAGGTAGGGAGTGTATCGGTACGAACGGTTCAAGTTCAAGTCCTTTTAATAGTCTCGTGATAAAGATGGGATTTCCCGTAATTATCAACAAGGTACCTCCCTAGATTTATGCCGGACACGCGTCATCTCGTATAGTGCGTTGCGATTTATTTGAGACAAGAATTGTGGTACGTCTTTACTGGTATTACCTGAACCCTGATCGTAAAAGATCATAAACGAAGAAGATGAAGAGGTTTAAAAATTGTTATCTACTTCTTACAGCGGGATATTTACAATAATTTGCATACAGTAATGGACCGTACTTAGATATTAACAAAGGCTTTAATTTAAGAACTTATAATAAATATTCCCATTGATGACTTATGGGGAAAATTTAAATTGCATTGAAAAGAGTAATATTTATCTTAACGGCAGGTTATATGTACTTACATATTAACTAACCATACCTATTATAGCATTCGCAGAAACAAATATGTAAATAGGTACCTCTAGTATTACACCTGTTCAATAATTTAATAGTATATTAAAGTATGAGTGGATATTGAGCTCTTGCAAACACGCGCGATTTTTCGAGCACGACGGCGTAGCCGGAGTGCTCGAAATAGAGCAAGTGCTTGAAAGAGCAGTTATCCACGAATACTTTACGCGATTTTTTTTATTGGTACCATTTTTTATATCAAAACCAAATGCATACCCAATATGATTAATTTGAATGACACTCGGGACGCTTCGTGACGGCCCGTCTCACGTCGTGCAACCAATCGGCTTGTCCGGCTATGGCCAAAAACGCTCTGTTATTGGTTGATATGGCCGTTGTTGATACGTTTCCATGGCGACTTTAAAACACGCGCGTGCGAAAAAACCCGATTTACGCACGCCAAAGCATGTTTTAAATCGTAACCGGAAAAAGTCCCGCGGGAAAAAGTTCCGCCGGAAAAAGTCCCGCGGAAAAAGTGCCGCGCGGAAAAAGTTCCGCCGGAAAAAGTACCGCCGGAAAAAGTTCCGCGGTTATTGAAGGATCTAAAATGCGCTGCAAAAACTTCTAGAACGAAAAGATTCTTCTAGTCCAGAAACTTCTAGCACGAAAAGATGTATTAATATTGTTGATAAATTTTTAAACCACATTTCAAATTCCCATTAAAAAAAACAAATATTGTTTAAGTACACACTTATTACTTATTACACAAACAGGTAAAGGAGGTGATGTTGAAATCTTTTTCTGCGAAATAGGATTACCTCGGTCTCGAACAAAGTCGTTACCTAACGATGGTGGTCAGGTCTTGGGCATTCACACCCTCGTTACGTCGTCGATTACGGGATACCTCTGATACTTTCGCAAAACCGATTTATCGTCGGGGACCCTTTAAGGAACCTTCTTTCTTGGAAAATATATTAATTTTAATATTATCTTCATCCCCAGAAACTGAAATCACTCGGGCCGCTAACGTGCTGTAATCTTTATATTTATAAGAACTGCAAATTTATCTGCTGCCATCATTTTCCATTCACATCGTGTTGTGAGCGAATATTCGTTGTGAGTAGTGTTCGAGTTAGTGTAATACAATGGAGCTTATTAAAAGTAACATGGGCAAAAATCCCAAAGTGTGCTTTGGTGGTTACATGTACAATTATGACAAAACTTGTAGTAGTCATATAAGCTGGCGATGTAACAAACGAAAAATATTTCAGGTAAAACACTAGTGTATAGAGGCTGATTCACAACGCCTGTTATACATTTGCCAATTTATTACCATTGTAATAACATTTTGACTATGTAGTGCAGAGGAACGCTCACGTCGTCTTTAGACAATGATAATCCTAGTATAAAGACTCCCCATAACCATCCAGCCGATGAAGATTCTGTCCAAGCGGAAAAAAGTATGCAGGCAATGAAGAGAAGGATTAAGGAAAGTTTGTCAAACCCATCGCAAGTATTTGCCGAAGAAGTTTTAAAATTAGATGATTCTGCAAAAAGTAGGTTACCGCAAGAAGCAAATGTCAAAAGAACTTTGCGAAATCATAAGGCAGACGGGAACCCTAAGAACCCCGCCACTTTAGGGGAGTTATCAATTGAAGGTAATTATAATTAATATAGTACATGTTCTTTTTGTAATTACAAAAAAGCTGACCCAATGTATGTGATTTTATCTTACTCTCTTTTTTATTTTAAAGGGAACTGGACTTTAACGGGTGGACCTCAAGAAGAAAGATTCCTTCTCGTTGATAATCGGACATCTGAAGCAAGAGAAGAGGTTGGCAGAATAATTGTTTTCTCCACTGATAAACAGTTAGAAAAGCTTGCCTCTGCTTCGGCCTGGTATATGGATGGAAACTTCTCCCTAGCGCCTCCGCTATTCATGCAGCTATACGTAATTCGCGTGAAGGTATCTGCAGTGTTCGTAACGGCAGCCTATGCAGTTTTACAGAGGAAAACCGAACGGACATATGAAGCAATGTTGCGTTATATACTAGAGGAATGTCAACAAAGGAATTTGTATCCGGATCCATTGTCGATTTATGTGGACTTTGAAAAAGCGTCCATAAATGCCGTAAAATCGGTCTTGGGAGAAGACCTTTCAATAAGGGGTTGCTTTTACCACCTGAGTCAAAGTACCTGGAGAAAAATACAAGAACTAGGCCTACAGAATGAATACCTTCAAGATCAAGAATTTAACATGTTTGTTGGGATGATGGATGGATTGGCTTTCCTGCCGATTGACCGGGTCCTTGATGGTATGGCTTTCTTGCGTCATCATCCCAGTGGAGCAGTATATTCGGACCTTCTGGACTACTTCGATAGCACGTATGTGAATGGTACTTACAGAAGAGTAGGTAACCAAGAGGAAGGCGTCCGTCTTCGAAGAATTCCGCCCCCTTTTCCGCCAGAAACGTGGAATGTTCACGAAGCTGTTATCGCAGGGGAGGATAAAACCAACAACAGCACAGAAGGTCAGTTTTATTGCTATTTAAATCTATTGCTATTCATTTTTAGACTTGTCAATATTTATATTTATGCCCTTATACCTAAAACAATCAGTGGGTTATGTTTTAGGTTGGAACAATCGATTTAGCCATCTGGTGGGAATCAAACACCCATCAATTTGGGTTTTAATAAAGAAAATGCAACAAGAATTGGCAGTAGACTATACCAAGTTATTTCAAATGAACGTCGGACCGGCTCCAAAACCAAGGATTCGTCCAGCATACGCAAGGCTCCAACAAACATTAAGGACTATCACTATAGAATTTATAAATAATTCTAGAAACTTAGAACAGTTTTTAATGGCTGTCAGTAATAATATTAGATTACGACCGCAATAATTTCATTGCTCATAATAGTGATAATAATCAATGTTAAAATATATTAGTATATATTACGAATTTTAGTTTAGAACTTTTACTTATATTATAATATGTGTATAAATAGATTAAAGTGTTTTCTTACATTTTGCATGTAGTAAATAAACAAATGCGACAAGTTCTACCGTCCACATATTTTAGAATTTAGATCCTTCAATAACCGCGGAACTTTTTCCGGCGGCACTTTTTCCGGCGGAACTTTTTCCGCGCGGCACTTTTTCCGCGGCACTTCTTCCGGCGGAACTTTTTCCCGCGGAACTTTTACCTGGATTCGTTTTAAATAGTCAAAATAGCGTACCAATAAAAAATATATATATATTCTACATGCACAAGCTATTATTAAAAATAATGTAAGATATTTCTTACCTATTGTACCTATGTGTAATATAGGTACTTGTAATATATGAAAATTTTGTTAATGTAGTACACTGTTGTTTTTTTTACAAATTTGTCATTTAACTATGAAATTCAGAAAACGCAACCAGTTAAATTGTCTGTGATCATTTTAAAATTCCGGTACGGTCCATATATCCAAATTGGCAGCATTTCTAAACAATCTCCTAATCGGCAAAGAACCACTTCACTTTCGTCCCATTCATCACATAATTTATGACCGTTTATGGGGGGGTCTTGTACCACCTTTACTGTAATCTTGTCTCAAATTATTTGCAACGGACTATACGGTTTAATCTTTACCTGAAATTTACCCTCACCGACACAGGTCAACTTGGACCGGTGTACCTCCCTAAGATGGGTAAATTCGTACCTGTGTGATTTTATAAAAAATAATGTATCTAACTTCTGGAAATGGTAGTAGGTACATTACCTCCCGAAGTGGACTACACTATTTTCGTTCTATTCGCTATCGCTTGTTAAAGGGCAAGGATAAACAATTATTGAGGTTTAGTAAAAAGTAAAACGAACAGAACCG
Organism: Cryptocephalus moraei; assembly: GCA_946251905.1. Lineage (NCBI taxonomy): Eukaryota > Metazoa > Arthropoda > Insecta > Coleoptera > Chrysomelidae > Cryptocephalus > Cryptocephalus moraei. Next base: position 12,340,012 of record OX276455.1, read on the forward strand.
ATAACCATCTCGATACTCATTTCATTTTATACTCAAAAATTTACCTGAGAGGAGCGGTACGAGATGACGGATCTTAGGGTTGGGGGATTAAAATTCCGTACGAAATCTGCAACGCCGCCATTTATGCCGAGTTGGGTTATTATTGATTGGAGCGTGTATTCTACCTGCTCGACCCGGCGGGTCCGACAACGTGTCGTAAAATTGACCGCAATAAAATGTGCCGAGATGGGATACACCCTTCTCTTGCGTCCTTAGTCCTTACCTGACATCGAACCGTTACTCCTCGTATTGGTAAAATCCATTGAAAGTGAGAGTTGTGCTCAAGTTTTGGCATTGTGTATAAATACCATAATATCATCCACTTATTTAAAAAAATGAGTTTGATAAAAAGCTCTCGCGGCCGTGATATGTTATTGTTACTTAATCACACCTTCTCCAAACACAGGGAATTAAAAAGTGGAGAGATATTATGGCGGTGTATCCAAAAAAACATTAAGTGTCCGGCAAAAGTGTATACAATTATTGGCTCCGACCCTACAATAACAAGGAGCGAGTTGGTACATAACCATGAAGTAGATCGACAGAGACTTCAAAGAAAAATAGTTACTAGTGTGTGCAAAAGGAAGGCCGAAGAGGACACTTCTGAGAAGCCTACTAAAATTATCAGAAGAGCGGTTGCGGAGGCTGTTGCTACCAACGATTTCGACGCACTGAAGGTCTCTGATGTTGCCGTCATAAGAAGAAACATTTACAACTGTCGTCGTAAGTTGGTACCAGGTCCTTTACCAAAGGATGTAGCAGAAGTTCATGATGATACGGTTAGTAATTATTAATTATTCTCCTAAAACATGTCGAAACGAAGGTTTTTTGTTTATAAAGCACCCTGAATTTAACATAATTGTAGTTTCATGTGAAACAAATAATCGTCTGTTAAGTAAATTGAACGTTTTGTATATGGATTATGGATGGTACCTGCATTCTCATTCTGTACTAAATATTTTCTTCAGTTATTCACTATACATGGCTTGGAAAACTCGCATTATGTCCCTTTAGCATACTGTTTATTAAAGGACAAAATGACAGCAACGTATAGGATACTTATTTTCTTTATTGAAACCGTAAATTTTCAAAACTTTTCAAATATCATTAGAACTAACCAATAACCAAAATTAGAGTACATATTTAGAAAAAACTTTGGACAAGAAGTGTCATATTGTTCCAAAACCTAGTAACAAATAGTTTTGACGTATATATTCCCTTATTTTCATTCCCATTTCAACCATATCAATACCAGGGTTAAATTTCTTTAGTTTCGAATTATGTGGGTATTTCTTACCGATTCGAGGAACTGGTGCATTCTGCGTGAAGTCCTATATGAGTTTCATATCGCTTTACCCCAGTTTAATATGTTACAATTTTCTCAGTTCTGATTAAGCAAAGCTTGACAATTTATGTTGATCACACTCGTAAGTAGACATTACCGAACATTCAAACAAATTTCTAGTGACTGCATTTTTTGGTCAATTCCTCGATATTTAACTCTAATAAGAAATAATACTTTTTGGGGAAAAATTACCGATACTCTAAACAGTTTTATGCCATTGAAGCTATAGAATATAAAAGTTTAAAGAAAGTGGATCCCGCAAAAGCAACTTAATTTGGAGCTATGTTTTTATTGCAACACTATATAATAATAAAGTATAACTACTGACGCGCGTTTGTTTTAGTAAAAACATGTTTTTGGTAAAACTAGTCACAAATATGTTATTCACTTAATCAGTCAACTATAATATCGCAACATTGTCAATGTATCATATAAAGATGAACCAGTTTAAATAAACACACCATATATTTTGACGGTTGTGGTTTGAAACATAAATTCTACCGCCAAATGTGCCCCCAAATCGACTAGCCGATTAAAAATAAATCGATATAATTCCATTCCCTCAGAAATATATCCTAATTCCTTTAGTTTCTTAGTTATTAAACTCAATCCAAGTTTATCATCAGTTTAGCATCCAAAAATAGCTCGTGCAACGGAAAGTTATTCCCCCCTGCGAAGATTATAACATTATCTCACTTCATTCTATTTTATATCTTTGAATTGCGTGGATAGCTTATCGAGGGGGAGGGTCGCCGGGTCAATTTTTATCAATTTTCGAAAAGAATTTTAAGCAAAAGCATGGAAATAAACGGCATTCATCACCTCGTTCTTGCAGTTCGAATAGCGGATATCCGGCGATTATCTGTCAAATGTTTTCCCGCCATTTTTCTTTCAGGATCGGCCACCTGTTGCAACGTGGAGTAAGTCGAATTAAATAATATTACATTAATAATTACACGTTCGATAAATAAATGAATTAACGTCAGTTTCAATAACGATTATCCGTTGTGTGAGCGATTCCTGCCGTTCTCAGTCGATGCAGTCTCATAGTAACGTTGCTCAAAAGTGACCTCCTTTCCTTTCGTAACTCCGTAAGGTTATCGAATTGTTGTTATTTTTTTATAACAGTAGAGGTTGATGTAATTCCTATCGCGATATAAATACGACTCCAATCTATCGACTCCTCTCATATTACTTGTTCGCGACACCTCGCCGACGGTTTTCCAGGTTAGGTTAGTTGCCTCATAACCTCTCGCCCCTCAGCGGTCATGGGGGCGATCTGCAGGTCGACTTTACTGACGAACAGGTCTCTGTTACTTTTTAAGGTGAGAAAGCAGTGTGTGAGCAGTATGAATCTAAACGCGACAGTCTCCGAGTCAGACCCGGAGCTGTGGGACCTCATACAGAAGGAGAAGAGGAGGCAGTTGAGGGGCCTCGAGATGATCGCCTCGGAGAACTTCACGTCGGTGCCGGTGCTGCAGTGTCTTAGCTCGTGTCTACACAATAAGTATTCCGAGGGGCTGCCCGGGCAAAGGTAAGGGACGCCGACAAAATTGTTTAAGTTGATTGTACAGACGGTTTGGTTTAGATATTACGGGGGTAACCAGATAATCGACCAGATCGAAATCCTCGCCCAGAAAAGGGCGCTCGAGGCGTACGGTCTGGATCCGGAGGAATGGGGCGTCAACGTGCAACCTTATTCGGGGTCTCCTGCCAATTTCGCGGTTTACACGGGTGAGTTTCCAGTAGTGTAGTATATTTAAACTTCATGCCAAAAATCATTTAAACTTCTGAAAAATATGGAGACACAGTTTCCATTCTTTTAAATCCTTCTCTATCTCATCAGTACTACAAATTCTACTTCATGAAGGATTCTTCACACGTTTGTGTGCCTTTCAGAAACAATATTGTAAAATCATAATTTCGCAGGTATTGTGGAGCCCCACGGTCGTATAATGGGACTAGATCTGCCGGACGGTGGTCATTTAACTCACGGGTTCTTCACTCCTACCAAGAAGGTCTCTGCCACTTCGATTTTCTTCGAATCTATGCCATACAAAGTAAGAGGATGACTAAAGACACTTTACATGCCATACTATTTATTGCATGTATAATATGGCGCGAGGGTTAAAAATCGGTATGGACTGTCACTTTGCCGAACTTGCTACCTGTGCAATCGCACCATATTAAAAACTGGGCATATTTTAAGCTATCAACTGTGCTATATTCTAGAATATGCCTAGGATCTAATCAATAACTAGAATGTGCTAAAATACTGTGCTATATTCTAGAATATGCCTAGGATCCAGTTGGTAACTATAACGTGCTAAAATGTAGAATCTACTCAGACCAATCTAACTTTGACAGGATAGTAATTCTCAGATATGAAACATGACATATACCAGCTTATTCTAGGATAAATCTTGTTATTCTAGATTACCATAAAGTAGCAAAAAGATCAAGACACTAGTTAATATCTAGCGTGCTAGGATTTAAAACTTGTATATACCTAGAATGTGCTGACTATAACGGAATGCTACTAATAATCTAGAAAAGACCTCAGATGTGACACTTATTAGAAAACGAGTCATGTTTTAAACCGTGGCATATTCTAGAATGTGCTTGTGGAAGTATCTAGAATCTAGTCTGTAGCTAGGTAATTGCCACTCACTTTAGCATGGAATGTTACTTGTATACAACAGTGCTATATAATCTAGAACATTATATCTAGAACCTATATTTCTTGATACATTAGGATCTTTTTTAAAAAATATTTTATACTACATACCTCTCTCTCGTAGGTGAATCCCGAGACTGGCCTGATAGACTATGACGAGCTGCACAGGACCGCCAAACTATTCAAACCTAAGATAATTATAGCCGGCGTGAGCTGCTACTCCAGACCGTTGGATTATAAGAGGTTCCGGGAGATCTGCGACGATGTCGGAGCATATCTGTTTTCCGATATGGCTCACATCTCTGGTCTCGTAGCAGCGGGTAAGGGAACTTCATCTGTTCTGCAATAATTGAATTTTTGCGCATGTCAGTATTACTGTTCTCATAGTTGTATCTGTGCAAATGTGCTTATTGATTGTTCACCTGTAACTTGAATGCTTCACAATGCTAACCCCTATAGTTCTACTCGACTAGTAGATCTACTGGCTATTGGATCATTTGTTCTGCTTAAGTGGCCTTAACAATACCATCAGTTAAGTCCTGCTTGATTAGTTATTGATACCTTAAGTTAGAGTATGTACTGCTTGAAGTGCTCAATAAAAATCTTCCGACCATCTTATGATTTGCATTGTTGCTGTTCTTCATGATCTGTACCTGCATTATAAATTTTTCTTTGTTCTGCCATAATAAATAAACACGTAGTTACTCGATCTCCACGTTTTAGGGGTGACTCCGAGTCCTTTCCAGTACAGCGACGTAGTATCGACGACCACACACAAAAGTCTAAGGGGTCCCAGGGCCGGCGTGATCTTCTTCAGGAAGGGCGTGAGGTCCGTGACCGCCAAGGGAAAGAAAATAATGTATGACCTGGAGAACAGGATAAACCAGGCAGTCTTTCCTTGCCTTCAAGGTAACCTTGCAGTCCCTTAAATTAATTCAATCACTTCCAGGTTATAAATTAAACATCGACATACAGGTGTTCAAAAGAAAAAGTTGTCTTAAGGCGGAAACAGACTATTGTCACCTCACGTGAGTTCACGTGCTGTTATGTTAACTCACGTCACTTTGACGTAACCTCAGTCTGGTTCTAATACATTTAAATACCATGTGAAATATTACTCCGCACTTTTTATCCGTGACGTGAGTTAACGTGACAGCACGTGACCTCACGTGAGGTGACAATAGTCTGTTTCCGCCTTTACCTTCACTAACGGGATATGGAGACATAAGTCACTAAATCAGTGGTTATGGGCACTCCATATTTTGGTCCACAACGCAATCTCATTTATCTATATATGGAAAACTTGTATGTATGTTTCTAAAGAGTCGCAGGATTGGATAAACATAAGAGCGAAAGAAAGGCCATATATTTCTCGTTGGCTAAACAGAGAACGACCTTTTGCGATGTTGCTAGCTCGCGAAACATCACATTCATCCGCTCCGCACACATCCGAAAGTGTAAAGCGATACGCGTTGACTTGGACTGCCTGCTCGGCCGGCAACGTTGCAAAACATCCGCCTCTGTCATACTAACAAACTACTAGTAGCTTCTCGTTTGCTTTTGTTGATTTCCCATCATGCGTTTCGATAGAAAAGCTGCGTATATGTTTAAATATAAACACACCACTGGGCAAACTCGGAAATAGGTAAATTTGCCCTATGGAGTGCTAGGTTCTTCAGAACTGATTGACGTTCTGGAGTTTATTATATTTTTGTGGTTTTAGGCGGCCCCCACAACAACGCGATAGCGGGCATCGCGACCGCCATGAAGCAGGCGAAGACCCCCGAGTTCGTCGAGTACGCGAAGCAAATCGTCGCGAACGCGAAGAGGCTGAGCGATGGTCTACAGTCGAAGGGTTACAAGGTCGTGACTGGTGGTACCGAGCTGCACATGTTACTGTTGGACCTCAGGTCGGTCGGGTTGACCGGAGCGAAAGGCGAGTACATACTGGAAGAGATCTCCATCGCTTGTAACAAGAACACCGTTCCTGGGGACAAGAGCGCCATGAACCCCTCGGGGATAAGATTAGGTATGCATGAATTCTGTGGTTTCAGTTACTTATGACAAAGGACTAAAAATTTTATGATAATTCTCTTTGTAGGAACTCCCGCGCTAACGACTCGAGGACTGAAAGAGGAAGATATCGACAAGGTTATCGATTTCATCGATCAAGGCTTGAAACTGGGGAAGAAAATTAGCACAGTGTCTGGTCCCGAAATGGTCGAATACAAGAAAGTGATCCATGAAAACAAGGAGTTCATCAAGGAAGTTGCCGATCTAAGGATTAAAGTAGAGGAATTCGGTGAGAAGTTCCCACTTCCGGGTTATCCAGATTATTGAGATGAGCTGAAAGCAAATAAATTGTTTACTATTTTAGCCATAATTGAATTTCTTACATACGCTTCTATTTATATATAATTTATATCTTTTGTAATAAATTATGTATCTCTATATCACTCCAAGTGATAAGTTCGATTTGATGTCAATACCCTATTACATCACACACTTATGCCATTATAATCATTGGCACAGAAGATATTCCTATCTCATTACAGTTAATTACTGTTTTCCCCAAATGTTCAAATCAAAATCCCAAGGACCAGTCGAGAGCTTTTATTAAAAAACTAAACATACATTTTAAGTAACCAATTGTAACTTCCCAAAAAAGGTATTTAAACACCTACAAAGAATCAAAAAAGCGATCGAAAGGTTAACACAGTCGACTTGACGAATAAAACTACATAAACAGTAACACATGAATTTATCAATAAAGTCGAACTTACACATTGCAAGGCCGAAGGAGTTACATCTCAGTAACAACATCTCCTTCGTCGGGGGGCAACTCCTCTAATTTACATTTCTTAAAGAGTCCCTCGAAACACCTCGAGCGCTCCATAAAGCTGTCTAAATTTTTGAATATCCTATTGTGCTAATCAAGATCTATCCGAGTCTGTAACGATAAGGAACCACAATGTATTTTGCTTTCTCGCATTTTATTAAAGGATAACTGCAGATCCTCCATGGTGATGGGTCTCAATGGGTCATGGTACACCTCTTCTGAACTGTTGCTTGTCGAGGGCTCCGAGGCGTGGGACCTCATGTAGTCTCTCACTCTGTAAATGGATGCGTTGCGGCACATTTCTTTCAGATCTGAGCCGGAGAAGCCGTCTGTTAACTGGGCCAGGTTCTCAAAGTTGATATCTGAGGATATTGGCTCGTTCTTCAATATTAACCTGAGGACATAATTTTAATGATACATAAGTTTAAATCTGAGATCAAAGAAAGGGTATGTATCTTTGTTTCATTGATTATAAAAAGGCTTTCGATCGCATAAAACATACAACACTGATACATCTACTCCAAAATCAAATTCTATTCTATATGGAACAGAAACAATGTGAAAGAGAATAATGCAGTGACTGGAAGCATTTGAAACGTGAGTCTTCTGCAGACTTTTAAAGACAAATGAAAAACGAGAATGTTATCAGGATGATGGGAACAGATAGAGAACTCTTGCAACATGTGAAAGGGTGCCAAAACTAATTATCTAAGACAGATACAAAATACCAACTCTGGAGACTTTTGAAGGAAAGATAGAGGGCTGAAGATGTCCCGGAAGATGAAAATGTTCATGGCTTAAAAATTTAGGAGAATGGCCAGGATCAGACACACACACCCTATTGAGAACAGCAATGAATAAAGAGGAGTTTGCTAACATTGTCGCCAACCATCAGTAATGAAGAAGGTCCATAAAGAATAAGTATAAACATCCCAACACTAGAGAACTAACTGCATTCTCCTACTCACTGTATAATTTTCAATCTCTGAGCTGCGTTCGGCATAGGTACATGGAAAGTGGCCGGCATCCTCCTCAATATCGCCCTGTCCAGGTCCTGGGGCCTGTTGGTCGCCCCCATGATCACCACCGTGCAGTCCGTATCGGTGACGAGTCCGTCCCACAGCGCCATGAATTGCGCCTTCATCATCGCTGTCGCCTCGTGGTCGGTGTTGGCCCTCGACCTCAGGAAAGAATCGATCTCGTCGATGAAAATGATGCAAGGCTGTAGTTTGCAGGCGAGGCTGAAGACGGCCCCGGTGAGCTTCTGGCTCTCACCATACCACTTGTCGGTGAGCAATGAGAGATCCAAGTTGACGAAACGGGTGCACGCCTCGCGCGCCGTCGCCTTCGCGATCAGAGTTTTGCCGCAGCCCGGGGGCCCATGTAGAAGGACACCTGGAGAAGGCGAAGTTATGCGACAAGAATTCAGTTTGAATCTTAATATCCCTAAAGGGAATTCCATTGTGAATATTTTTTAATTTCGTACTTACCTTTCGGGGCAGAAGTGAGTTGTGAATCAGCGAATAGGTCCTTTTTCTGGATGGGTAGGATGACAGTCTCCCTCAGCTCCTGTATAAGACTCTCTAATCCTGCAATGTCGTTCCATGAGATGTGGATATCCTGTGGGTTGACTAGATGAGCCGCTATCATCATCTCGTAATCCGTGAAGCTATCGAGGGGCGCCTGGTTACTACCGATAGTTGCCAACCTAGAATACAAGCCGTTAGGAATTAGAAATGGTTGAAAGTTATGTATGGTGTCGCCGCTGAAATCCACTAATTGACAGAAATAACCAATCCTTATTCACAGAAAAAGGTGCAGTTCCTAACCTCAAATTCAAAACTTATTAATCGATTTTAACAAACTCCAAGTAGTGCTACTTCATGCTTACTTTTTTAGCTTCTGCTCGGCCTTCTCCCTCGCCTTCTTCTTTGTCTTATTTGTGGGATCTACCTGGTTCATAATCCATTTTATACTAACGAAGGTGACGACGGAGACCAGTGTTAACCTGAACACCAAACCGAGCATTTCGCCTTTACTGAATGCGTCTGCCATTATATAAAGTTAATTCCGATGTAACCGATGGAGTTTATGGAAAAAAGGAAAAAAGAGTTATTAAAATCTCCCGAACATGTTGAAAAACGCAGAACATTAAACAAATACACAGAGCACCACAAAAACTGAATTTTGACTGATGTCGATAGGTTTGTTCCAACAACTCGCTTGAAACAGATTCAGAACAGTTCTTTTCAATTAGTAAGGAGATGGGTCGATCCACAGAAATATAATTAACTCTGGAACGCCAATCAGTTCTGAACAATTTTATACCTCATAGGGCAAATCGACCTATTTCTGAGTTTGCCCAGTAAATAGTGTATAAAGCGGGATATTTCACAGTGGTCGATATGAATATTTGCTTCACCCGACTTCTTGAAAATGGGGAAGTTTATCTAGAGTTCGTTAAATATCCATGGGTCAATCGGAAATAAAGGTTGCGAAACGGTTATCTCAAGCCATTGGAACAAACCTCATACGTCCGGTCTATGGGTCCGGTAGTCCGGTGACTCCGGTGTCCCGATCCCAGACAGATCTTGTTTTGTGTCGAACATAACCTAACTAGTGATGAGCGATACCGTGATTTTTTAATATCGTCGTGATCAGTGAACGTTACTTTTCAATCACGGTGATTTTTAATGGTGACCGTGATCACGGTATTTTGTAAACCTGATACAGTGAATTAGAATCCACCGTTAGTAGTCAAGCACCTTTTAATTGAAGTATCTCAGTTTGTAAAGTCGCAATGTGAATGACATCCAAAAAACCCCCGCAGTTTGTAAAGTTAATAAAAAGCCCCAGGGCCCCCAGGATTTGTAATTTATTGAGAAAACCCCCGCTGTTTGAAATTAAAACTAGTATATAGTAGAGGTTCCTTTTCTAACAATTATGTAATAATATACTCGCCACTAGATGATAGTTACAAACACTCTCGCTACTTATAGGATTCTGTAAAATACGCATTCACAGCAGTGTTGCCAGGTCTCATAGAAATATTGCATGAGAAATATTTGCAGAAAGCATGAGATTTAAAAGAAAAAGCATGAGCAAATGGCGCGATACTCGCTTTATTACAGGAAATTTTTACTGGTCAAATATATGTCGTGATTTTAGCTAATTTGGATTGAAAACCCCAGTTAAAAACAAAATATTTTGTATATGATGATGGTGAAATAAATGAAACTCTAATTTAATGTTTTTTTTACCAATTGGTATTGATATTTTTTTATGGTTAATATGGGTAATTAAATTAATTTTTTACCATACATTGACCCAAACGGCCAAATCAGAAGTAAGTAAAATGTAGCAATAAAATAAAAATGAACTGAAATAAATAAAAAATTTAACAAATACTTATTCCAAAACAACAAACAAGTTAAACGAAAAACCGCAACATTTGATGAGTCAAAATCATAAAAACGGTATATCTCTTGAAAGACTATATAACTTAACTGTGGGCTACGGGGAATTACCGAATACATCGGGGGCAGATGAATTACGATGCAACGGTGCTAAAATGTCTTTCGACAGTTTTTCGACACATTGTGTAATTCATTTGTAGTTAATAATCCTCATTCAAATTATTTTTTAAATACAATTTGAACTTGTCACTGTAAGCTTAAAAAGCATGAGATTTTGCAACTAAATATGGAAAGCATGAGATTGGTTCGAAAAACATGAGATCTCATGCAAAAGCATGAGACCTGGCATCACTGATTCACAGTACGATTCACGGATTTACGATCACGGCGATCACGGATCACGGCCAAAGATCACATATCACGGCATTCCGCCCATAAGCCATTCCCCAATTTGCGCGCGGTGAAATCGCAACCGGTGAAATCACGGGTCACCGTGTCACCGTGAATACAAGTATTCAGTCACGGTAGCGACTAGTGATTTTTTGATCACGGTTATTAAATCACCGGTAGTGAAATATCGCTCATCACTAAACCTAACATTGCCTAACATTTCCGCTGACCAAGGTAACTAAATAAGTTAGTCCTCTGGCTCGGGGGCTCTTCAGAAGGGTTAAGAGAACACCCTATCTTCCTTCCCGTTCTATCTCGCCCTTCTCCCCATGGCCCATCCGAGATGCATTCACACCTGTGCTGGCCTCCTGAAAAAAGTCACAACAAACCAACTCAAGTCGAAAGCGAAAGATCTAAGCTCCCAGCTGTGGCTGTCGAGGCAACTGTCCGATCCTTACGTGGAGAAAGCGAAGACGATGAACCTGAGGTGTCGCAGCGCCTTCAAACTGATGGAGATCGACGATAGATTTACCATATTGAAACCAGGGCACGTCGTCATCGACTGTGGGGCGGCGCCCGGTTCCTGGACCCAAGTTGTTGTCAAGAGAGTAAACGCTAATGGGGCCCAAGGAGACGAGCCGATCGGGATTGCCGTTGCCATCGATAAACAACATGTACATCCGATAGAAGCAAGTATTTAATAACTGTTTATTAATGTGGATTCTTATAACATGAATACTTGAATCTGCGTAATTCATTTGACATGTTAACATTACTGAACTGCTATTTTCTTCAAAAGGAGATTGTCCAAGGACTCAATGTTGGCCATGATAAGTCAAAGGAAGGAAACTTCTGTCTTGCCAACAATTTATTTTAAAAAATTTTACCATTTTCTTTGTTTTAGGGAGCTACTATTCTGGGCAGCATGGACTTCACCATCGAGAAATCCCAGGAAGCCCTACGTGTCGCTTTAAGTGGTCAAAAGGCCGATGTGGTACTGTCCGATATGGCGCCCACCGCTACTGGCGTGAGGGATTTAGATAACGAGAATATGTTGAAACTGTGCTACGCTGCGTTACGTTTCGCTGTTCAGAACTCAAAGGAAGGCGCTAGTGTGTTGCTTAAAATGTGGCAATGTGGGGATACCAAAAAGCTAGCGGACAGTATCAGTAGATTTTATGGTAGCGTTAAGGTAGTGAAACCCAAAGCCAGTAGGTCAGACTCGACAGAGATATTTCTCTTGGGTAGAGATTTTAAAGGCGTCAAAAGCTAACCGATGTAGTACTGATGAGTATACCCATACTAACGTATGAGTGTAAGTGGTTGTTTGGTCCTTGGGAAAGAGTGCGTTAAAACATTGGAGATGGCGAATGACGGAAACGTCGTTGTTGAATAAAGATGTTTTACAAATTTTTCTATCTTGTAGATAGATTATAATGTAGATAGATTTTTGGAAAAATTTTAAATAATTAGAATAGGTAAAAGCAGGTTGATACTTTTTGATCTTTGTCGATTGGTGGACAATCTTGTGCCATTTGTAACAGGACATTGTTAATAAATCAAATGAAACTCTTGTATTGTTTAGATTGTAGAATAAGTTGTGAATTTGACATTTTGAATCCTGGTAACTGAAATCTTAAATGATAAGTGACTCATAACTTTTAGTACATACTATCAGGGTAATTGAAACTCTTTTATAAACCCTTTGCACTCTTAAAAGTATGCATTTGGAAGAAATCTGTCCATTTGCTATCATTATTTCCAAAATTGCTTTTGAAAATTCGAGTTCCTATTACTTCAAATTTCGAAAATAGAACCTTTTGTAAGGAAAAACATTTTAACTTTGGGTTTCAGGAATTTTGTCCTACCGTTCATCACCAGAAACCCAACTTCGAAGTCTGAAGTAGGCAGCTCACCAAGAATTGGGGAGCCGGGTTGGACTCTACTGTGTTTTAAAAATCTTCAAGAGTTGAAGGAAATGGTTATCTCAATGGAGCATACCAGTCACCCAATACCGGTTGGAGCTATGCTGCAACTCTTATGGTGAACATTGCTGGTAAGAATGGTTCGGTTACTTTAGCCTAATGGCCTAGCTTAAACAGTTGCTGAGGTTGTTAAGAGATTACCCAAGCATCAGGAGGAGGTTGAGGAAGAGCCCCCTTCACGGTTAAGGTTCGTTTTATTGGACACTGAATTTTGACGTTATTCTGATTTTACTAGAAAGTACTTTGAATAACTAGCACGAAAATAGCAATTATTAGTTTAGGAGATGATCGTTTAAAAGATAAGGCCTTTTGGCTGTGTCCGATAAGATGAATCTTTATCCCTCTGTTCAATTCAATATAGTTTCCCCAGAATGTTTAAAATAGTAGGAGGTTGATGTTAAAATCGCAGATTTCAAAAAGTCATGTTTCGTAAACAAAGCATTTTAGGAAAAATATCTAAACTTTTGCCTCCAGAAAAAATGTCACTATTTGCTATCGGGATGTTTGGAATAGAAAGTACATGCCAATACGATAGGCTCAACGGCAATCTCTTTTGGACTCATACATGGAGGTGGTACAGTGACCTTTCGCCATGCTTCTTTGTCTTCTACAGTACGCATCACTTGGGAAACTGACATTTGTATGAGCTCTTTTATTCGGTCCATATATCTCACCGGTGATCTTCCTCTTGACCTTTTGCCATCAACCTTCACCTGTATCATGGGTTTACATGATACCCTATTACATGACTTCAGCACTTACATGATTCAGTGCCATATTCTGCAATAGGGAACACTAGGGATTTCATAAGTCTTGTATTAGTTTGTTTAGTTTCAGGCGGTAATACCACTTGTTATAATTGTAGTTAGTAATAATAAGTAACTCTTGCCGTCTCGTCTACTTAACATCTATTTGAAGCAACATAAAACATCCTTAAAAACTATCTGATAATAAAACTAGTTAACAGTAACAAATGAGAACGAAGTGAGCCTATAACGATGTAGATACATCTCAACCCGCATTGCTTCGCGTTGTATAAGTCTTGGTAAGTCTTACGTGCGCCATGTACCCCCGATAGCAGAGATGCGAGGTTTACACGGAAATGGTTCATGCGCAGTAGCTGATGGTGTAACGGTCGGCTTTGATTGGTGGTTTTGGTGGACAGTTCTCGCCAATCAGAAACTCGACTGTTACTGCGCGTGCACCACTTCCGTGTAGGTCTCGCAGCTGTGTCCGAGGGCGAGAGCGTCGCGACGCCGATCACGCCTTCAGCGGGCTCAGCCCGTACCTCGTGCCGGTGCTCTCGTCGACGACGACGCCGCTCGTCGCGTCGTAGACGAGCGCCCCGCCGAAGGGCTTCTCCTCCCTCTTGCCCCTGTAGTCGCCCGTCTTCCTGTAGTTGCCGCCGTGCCGCTGCATCCTGCCCTCGGCGAAGCGAGCCCTCGACCTGTCGTCGACGAATTCGACGTCGCCGTCGACGACCTGCTGCCTCTTCTCTCGTTGGCCGGAGACGACGGGCGCGACCTGGGACTCGTCCTCGTAGGCGGCGTACTCCTCGGCGCGCTGGCTCTCCTCGCCGTCGCCGTCGTGGCCGTGGCCGGCGTGGTTGTAGTCCCAGTAGTGCTCGCCGTAGCCGCCGTGCTTGTCGCCCCACCTCACCTGCGGCACGAAAGGTTTGTTGGACTGAGTACGGAGAAGTTTGTTCTAAGCTACCTTCGTATTAAGCTAATAGACCAGGGAAATAAGAAAAAAGAGTATCGTGTTATGGTTCATCCAGGTAACCAAGCAGTCATTCATGTAAAATGGGTTTACGGGAGTAAAACCGACCAAAAGTTTTGTGCTATTGTCTAATTATTAACAATAATTAAAGGTTGACAACTGTGAATTTTTTGCAGTTTTGTTTCCCTGAAAAAATCTTACAAACTGATAAATAATTCAAAGATATCATCTTGTAGAGAATTGAAAAATCTTCCAAATGACGGTTCATAAAAATCGATTCAATAGTACTTTGTTGCATAGATAATTGGAAGCATAGCTTTCTTGTAGCTGGCTTTGCTCGAAGCGCTGGATCGGTGAGAGGTATGAACGCCGAAAAACTGAACGATCCGGACGGCCAATTATCGCGAAAAAATTGTCCTGGCCAACAGTCCTAGCAGACTAAGGCCATAAACGAAGAACATCGAGAAAACGATGAGCCGAACGAGCCGATCAGCATTAGAGAGCGCGGCGCGTTAGTGCCGCGCTAACTACCATTCGTTTCTATATATGACTTAGTAACTAATGATATATATCATATATAACATCATATAATAAAATAGTAGTCGTGGCCTACCAGTTAAATACCAAAATTTATTGGAGAAAACAAAAAGTTTGTGGGGTAGCGGCCATGGGCGCCGCTACATAAGGGCAAGGGGGGGCAGTTGCCCCCCCCTGGATTTTACCGTTTTCTTGGTTTAACGGAACTAAAAGCAATGGATGTTAAAAGCTCAGAAGGGTAATCATTCCTTGCACAACCATCGTTGTGCAAGACCCATCAGGTTCTTTAGGCAAGACCTTTTCTATAAAAAGTTTACTTCTATCTTTTGCCTATAATATTAATCTAACATCAGCTTTACAGAATATGTCTACTTAATTAAAACAGCCACAAGTGTATGCACCAGGGCGGGCAGGCGAGGGACGATTGTTTCACACCCTGCATTTTAACCAAATTATAGTCATCGGGCGGCAGGCGGCATTTGCACAAACGAAGCAAAAAAGCTCTTAAAACGTATTATCGGGAAAAGTTTTATTTTCGTCTTTACTTAAACATTTTTCAGAAGGAATGGTAAAAAATGATATCTACTAATTAGACGCTTGAATAATAAAATAAGGTGTTTATTATATGCACTATTATAGAATCGCATTTTTTTGCTCTTTCCAATGACACATCATTCGATATGACACACTTATGTAAATTGAAATTCGTTAATTAATTTTCTTTAATTCGAAAGTTAATTTCCTGTAATTTTACTTTACATAGATCAAATCATGTCGAGTGAGGTGTCGTTGGAAAGAGAAAAAAAATGCGATTCTAGTTCATATGATTTATTTGATGATGAACAACTTATATTGATTTTATATTGATGCGTTTATTTAAAACATTTTATTGCCATTTCACTTCTTCCAAGAAATTATTTAGTAAAGATAAAAAATAACTACTCTCTTCGGTCTCCCGCGGTGGCGGCGGTCACTTTTATCTGTAGGTACGTAGTATTTCAAAGCTTTTTTGCATCGTTTGTGCAGATACCGGCTGCCGCCGAATTTTCATATAACATTGTGCTATACAGTATCAAATTTAAAAAGAGAAGTATTACTTCAGTAGTTAGTAGTTCAGTCTCGTCACGACTGCCAGAAGAGTTAATTAGACCAAGTCTAACGTACTACTGCACTTAAACAAGTATATGAAACAAAAGTCGATAATACAGTTAAAGTTACAGATATAAGCTACAGATTAAAGTTATAGATTAAAGTTACAGATAAAGTTGTGCAAATTGATGCCAAAATTGTGCCATTTGTACCTTATCTTGCTGTAAACTGTAAGTTAAAACTATAGTTTTAAATTAGATACTGATTTATCAATTATGTGTTCTTTATATTATAGACAAATTAATAAAATTATGGATATCCGAAAATTTTTCAACGTGAATTCCTCAAGCAAATTGGAGGATAAATCAGATAATGAAAGTCCACCAAAAAAAAAACCAAATCTAAGTAATGAAGGGCGAACCTGTGTTATAGTTGAAGGAGGTGCGTCGATAGCTTCGTGCTCATCCGACAAAACTATGGAAGAACAAGAAAACGGAGGTAATGACCTGGGAAACTACATAGGTTTGCAAGAAGTGAGCAATTCACAAAAATATTTTTTCTTAACTAGTCCATGTACCATGCCTTTAGACAGTTATGATTTTAAAAAGGATGGTCCTGAAAATAGACGATATTTCAGGCGTGAGTGGTTAAGCCAGTTTAAGTGGTTGGTTTATTCGATAAAATTGAAAGGAGCACTGTGTAAATATTGCGTTCTTTTCAAACCAGCTGTAAAAAGAGGTTTTCAAGGATCTTTTATTGTTAAAGAATTTACAGACTTTAAGCACTTTCACGAATCTGCCAAAAAACATATAAAATCAGAATGGCACTGCAATTCCATTTTAAAAGCAAATAATTTTATGAAAACTTATTCTGGTCAGAAACCTAATGTCATTGATCTGTTGGATAATAATGAAAGACAAATTATAGAAGAAAATAGAAAAAAACTAATACCTATTTATTCAACAATTTTATTGTGTGGAAAACGTGACCTAGCACTAAGAGGTAAAGAAGATGGTAATTTTGAGGAACTCTTAAAATTTAGAGTTGAAAGTGGTGATAAATTACTAGAGAGTCATCTAGCGACATGCTCTAAAAGAGCGAAGTATACCTCTCATCAAATCCAAAACCAACTTATTGAATTGTGTGGAAGTGTAATTCGTCAACATGTTATAGATGATGTTAACAATAGTCTTGCTTTTTCTGTACTGGCTGATGAAACAGCCGACATAGCGGGCAAGGAGCAACTCTCCATTGGTGTCAGGTATTTAAATAAAAGTAATATTGTCAATGAACATTTTCTTGGCTTTACCGAATTAAATGCAATGGATGCTCAAACCATTTCAGGTTCAATATTAAAAACACTGAAAGATTTGAAAGTAAATTTAAATAAACTTGTTGGTTTGGGATTTGACGGGTGTTCCACGATGGCTGGTAAAGAAAAAGGAGTTCAAAAATTAATCAAAAACGAATACCCGAATGCAACTTTTTTTCATTGTTCCTCACATAAACTAAATTTAGTTATCAATGACCTAAATTCTGTTTCAATTATACAAAACTCTGTAGGTGTTATTAAGGAAACAATTAATTTTTTCAGAGATAGTCCTAAAAGGAGAGCAATGATTTCTAATTTGCCATTGTTGAGCGAAACCAGGTGGTCATCAAAATATAAATCTATTAGGCTTTTCCATGAAAAATTTATTTCTATTGTAACAATATTACAAAATATCTCGACAGATGAAAATTTTAATGCAAAAACAAAGTCAAAAGCTCAACAATTATTATGCTCAGTATCCTCATCACAATTTATTATTTGCCTTAATATAATTGCAAAGTATTCTGCTTTATTGGAACCAGTGGCAAATAAACTTCAAGAGGTTTCAATTGATTTGCTTTCTGTCAAAAAACATGTTGATACATTAATCACCATGTTTGAAAATGACAGAGCAAATGCAAATTCCAGCTTCTCAGATATATTCAAAAAATGTTTGGAATTTGCTAATGAATTAGATGTCGACATTAAAACTCCCCGAACAGTTTCACGCCAAATCAACAGACCAAATATTCAGGGCAAATTACCAGAAGAATATTTCAGGATTTCTATTTTTATTCCTTATATGGATTCAATAATAAGCTCTCTCAAAACTCGATTTGCGTCTGATAACACAGTAGTATTTTCTTTATCCCGGTTTCATCCACTTTGCATTAAACAGGGCATTACTCTTAATGAATGCCAATTAGAAGACATTTCAAAAAAGTTTGGTGTTGAAAATTTAAAGGCGGAATATTCCACATGGCAGCAAGTGTGGAAGGACAGAGAGTTTTCAGAAGATATAACCAAACTTCTAAATGAGGAATGTGATTTTTTTCCCAACATTAAAAGTTGTTTGACATTTTTTGTAGTTATGCCCCCTACAACATGTTCAATTGAGCGGTCGTTCAGTACACTTAGAAGAGTCAAGACTTGGCTAAGATCGACAATGAGCGAAAATCGCCTTTCAGGACTAGCTCTTATAAGTATCCACAGAGAATACGTTGACAATAATAAATTAGAAATAATTAATAAGGTCATTAATTTATTTGGCTCAGAAAGAAGAAATTTAAAATTTCTCTTTGACGAATAGGATTACTGGGGCCTTTTATTACATATTTATATATATGGTTTGTTTCGACTTTTATTTTGGACAAAAAGAATGTTTAATTATATATTTTCTTTACTTATACTGATATTACCAGTACTAATAAGGTATTAAGTGCGTATATATACATATAGGTATACCTATTTATTTTCGGTTTTATTTGTGTTATGGGAGTTTATTTACCAATGAATAGGTGATTTTTGTTTATCTTTGTATTTTTATGACGTTTATGTTTTTGCAGAGTTACATTTTTTGTTCATAGAATAAATCGATGTTTTTAATTCGTTGTTATACTTATCCAACTTACCTGCTTTGTACCATTTCTGTAACTTCAATTTCCATTAAAAGCACTTTCAGACAGTGAGAAATGTACACCACATAATTATTTCGAGCATAATTTCACCTAACGACGAATAGTCATGTCATATGTCATATGCTATCCCAAAGTAATGAGGTGAGTTCATAGTATTAATCCCCTAAATAATTATCTCCTATTAGTAAGTAATGGTGACTGGTGAGAAATATCTTCATTTTAAATTAATGCAACTTTTTTATAAAAAAAAAATTATGCCCCCCCCCTGACTCATTTCTTAGCGGCGCCCATGGTAGCGGCCTAACGTGCTAAGGTTTTAAAGAGACACTCTTGTTACTTGGAAAGCTTTCGGAATTACTTTATTCCATCTTCAGTCCACTGCAATTATTTTCTTCGAGTTATTAGGTAATAACAAAATTATTAATAATTAATATTAATAATTTTGATACCCCACAAGAAGAAATTTTTGTTTTCTCCAATAAATTTTGGCATATATATATACTATATAAAGCTATGCTTTCCCTCTTTGTGAATCCCATTCGTTTTCATAAATAAAGGTAAAAAGATGAATTATTTTGAATTAACAATAACTATTGCCACAATCCACTTATAACTATGAAATTACCTACGTAAAAAGTTGTGTCTTCTAATACCTAATATTAATATTACGCAATTTGTTGAAACGGTTTTTTCATTTTTTTGTTTAATATTTTTAGTATATGTATTACTTTACAATTACTTTATTTATATAGCAATTTTGTTTTGTTTTTGGGGTGCACACAAGTCATTTTTACATTTTCCGTTAGTAATACTACTAATAATATTCAAAAATACTGAAAATATTTACAAAAAATTGACAAAATTTTTAAACAAATTACTGTGTTTATTTAAGAGGAAATTAATTAACAAGGTGCATATTTGTAATATACTCGAAGAGGTACCCCCAATTAAAAACTGAATCATCAAAATCCGTTAATAATTGCCAGTGATATTTATTAATTAGTTGCTGCTTCGATTTAAAGTTATCTTTCCATTTTTTGAGCTAGCTGATTTAAAGTTTCCCCCACCACGCACTTCGAGCCATGCATATTTGAAGTGTCACCAAAGTCGATGTTCAAGTTCAATACTTTTCAATTTTTTTAAACAACTAATTTAACTCTTTATCTTTTAAATGGCGTTAGCTAGGTCTCTAAATTATTATAAACAAATTAGCTGTGAATTAAAAAAAAATGCTAACTTTGCCCCAAATTGTCCTAGGACAAATTTTGTTTTTAAAAGAAGGGTAAACATGCCAGCTTCTCAAACGTGTAAAACCCATTTTACTACAAATACTATCAACAAAGTTATTCTAATTGTTTATAAGCTAAAGTTGACCATGTTTTTGTTATGATTTTTAGCAATGGTGATAATTAATTTTTTTGATATCAAATAATATCGCTCTTCCCCTTTCTTTAGGTACCCGTAAAATTATTGTATCATTATTATTTAGCGCATCTTGTTAATGCAAAAAACAAGTCCTCTGTGATAAACATTTACAATTTTGCAAAAACTATTCAAAGAATCTTTTTGAAATTTTAATCACATATTATGTAATAGATGTTACAACTTTTTACGTAATTTCAAAGTTCTAAGTTGATTTTTCCATTAGTATTGTTAATTAAAAGTAATGGATATTTTTACCTTTTCTTACAATTATCTAAGCAACAAAAAGGTTAATTTATCTTTTATAAACCATCATTTTGAAGATTTTTTAATTCCCTACAAGATGGTATCTTTGAGTTATTCATCAGATTCTAAGATTTTTTCAGGGAAACAGAAATGCAAAAAACACATTTTTTGACCTTTAACTGTTAATAATTAAACAACTGCACAAATCTTGTGGTCGATAACGTATAGGTTTTACTCCCGTAAACCGATTTCACATGAATAACTGCTTGGTTACCTGGATGAGTGAAAGTCATAGAAAAATCTTATTTCCCTGTGCTATAAATTCAGTGCGTTAACTGGGTTAAGCTTCTGCCCGCCTTCACCGTTTCTCAAAACTGGTATTAACTGCCTCCTTGTGGCAACCCGCAGTTAAAGCACTAAACTAGGCTCTAAAATTAGCAAAGTGTAACTGGAGTGTTAAGCTGCCCTCGCATTAAGCTAAATTCAGTGCGTTAAGTGGGTTAAGTTTCCGCCCGCCTGCACCCTTTCCCAAAACTGATATAACTGCCCCCTTATCATAATTCGCAGTTAAAGGAGTGAACAAGCTAGGCTCCAAATTTAGCAACGTGTAATTGAAATTTTAAGCTGCCCTCGCATTAAGCTAAATTCAGTGCGTTAAGTGGGTTAAGTTCCCGCCCGCCTGCACCCTTTCCCAAAACTGATATAACTGCACCCTTGTCATAACTCGCAGTTAAAGCACTGAATAAGCTAGGCTCCAAATTTAGCAACGTGTACCTAACTGGAGTTTTAAGCTGCCCTCGCATTAAGCTAAATTCAGTGCGTTAAGTGGGTTAAGTTTGCGCCCGCCTGCACTCTTTCTCAAAACTGATATAATTACCTCCTTGTGGCAACCCGCAGTTAAAGAATTGAAAAAACTAGGCTCTTAATTTAGCAACATGTAATTGCAGTGAAACTCATTATATATTAAAATTAATTCAAGCTAAATGCAATATACAAAATAAGCTAGACAAACTTTGGCATAATTACATGCTGTGCTAAATCGTTGGGTAGATAAAGTCATTCAATATATTAAATGACAGACTCTGAACAAGGTGTAATTGGAGTTAAACTCATTTTAAGCTAAATGCAATGTACTAAATATTAAGTTAGTCTCTAAATTGAACATGACAGCAGTTAAACTCCCTGTACCTCATGCTAAATCGTGCGCTAAATGAGCTGAATTATTAGCTGTATTAAATGCAGACTCTAAGCAGCAAGATATGATTGCAGTTAAACTCATTTTAAGCTATACTATAATGTTAAACCATGTGCTGAGCAAGTTAAATATAGAGTACTAAATAAATTAGACTCTAACATATCACATAACTGTGCTAAATCGTAGGCTAGTAATAATCTGAATTCAGTATATTAAATGAGCCACACTAATCAGAAAAGCATAACTGCAGTTAAATTTATTTTAAGCCATAATGTTAAATCGTAATCTAAAAGCAGTGTATCGGATAAGATAGACTCTAAATTTGACATGCAATGTACGTGATTGTAATTAAACTCCTCTGCATTATGCTAAATCACAGTTAACTAGACAGGCTAAATTTAGTGTATCAAATAAGTTAGGCTATAAATTTAGCATGGTGTGATTACAGTTAAACTTACTTGAAACACACATCACACGCATAAGTTCGGTGTACTAAATAAGTTAGACGTCAAATTCGACTGTTTCAGTTAAACTCATTTTCGTAATTAAAATGTGTATTAATCTAACTACAGTCTCGATGGCTATTTAGCAATGTCAAATTTAGTATCTAACTTAAAAGTTAGTTTAATATGAAGGCAGATTTACTATAATTAGTAAGCGGAGTTAGTCAGAAAGCGGTTAACGTTGTATCCATAAAGGTACTTTTGCAACAGTCAAAGTAAAAATGGAAGAAAAGTTTTCTTTTAAAAGTTAGTCAGAAAATGAGGCAAAGGTATAAGCTCGATAAGCGTTAAGTATTAAAAGCTACCAGGATAGCCAAAGGTGGCAGATCGGGAGCAGGGAGCGTTAAGCGGTAATTAAGTTAATTGTAGCATTGCAGGAAGTATAAGTAATTATACAAATTAACCATCGAAGGAAGCTAAATTAATTGAAACATCGATTTGAAGCTCAGAGAGAATTAGTCACTAAGGGAGACAAAAGGATTTAAGCTCGAGGCTTGAGTAGTTAAATTAGGCCTTTATATGGTGAAAGTTTCTTCAGCAGTTATTTAACTAAAGGTTAGAAGCACCTTACAATATTTGTGCATGATATTTCATTACGTTCTAACATGTATGCAATTAGTAATGACCCTACGAACTTTTTGTTTTGAATAAGTGTTCAATGAATCAGGAGGGATTGAACAGATTACTAATTACCATCACAGATTAATAAACAGATTGGTTTAAAGATAATTAGTCACAAAGGGAAGCAAAAGTAATTGGAAAACAATTGTTGTAGAAGTTAGAAGCATAGTATAAGAATGACAGCAAAGTGGTAGCGTATTAAAGAAAAACGACAGTTATCAACAGTAGTAATAACAGTTTTAGTTAAGTCAAATGATATTATATTGAAGAATTAATCACGTGCCCCAAAACCAAAATTGTTAGAAAAGTGGAAGAAACCATGACGTTAGAGAAAGCGTTACAAGCACCTAGACATTATCTACTATATTTCTTTACATTACTTAACTCTAAACTACACGTAAATTCGAACCCTGTGGTTCTTCGGTATGCGAATTCTCAACTTTTTTACAACTGGAATTCTAGCGAATTGCTTATGGTGGTTGTCGTGCCAACTATGGTGCCCCTCGTACCAAGTGTGGTACGTATCTCGCTGAAAATCATCAAATCGGAGCGATGTAACGAAGCGGGAGTAGGAATACAGAGCGGGTTCTGCCTCAAAAATCCGCACATAACCTTAAACTTAAAAATTGTGAGAACAGATTTGAACAGTTTCGATCAACTTGAAGTATAAGTGGGTGCGTACGTTTGTATCTTTTAGGTTATGTAAGGATCTTGAGGCCGAATCTAAAGGAAGGTATGTATTTCTTTTAGCTAGTTTTAGTAAAGTCATATTGGTTGCAGAGCGTGCGAACTGTACATAAGTGAATCCCCGAATGAGTTAGTGCCTAATCTAATATCAATGTAAGAGCAGTGGGTGTGTTAAAAGCGCCTGAAACACCGAAAAACCGAAAGCTTTCAATGAAGCAAACTAATTATAGACTTCTACCGACCTCTTTGGTAATTCAATTGAAAACGCGAAGTTAGAAATGTAGTTAGCGGAACGTCGTCAAGCAAGAACAGAAAGTTGGAAGCCGAGAGATTTAACGCAAGCTTAGATCGTGCCTCGTAACGAAATCAATGTGAATAGCAAATTGAAAGTTTCGCCAGTTTAAGAGGTGAAAAGCGTTAGTTTCACAGCGCAAAAATCCAAAAATAAAAGCTCCCGTTAACGAGCACACACCCCCGGACCCTTCGATAACCTAATTTAAAGCTGGAAGTTAGTAAAGTAACGTAGTTCGGCGGAACGTCGGGCGAAGGGAAGCGGGAGCCGTAAAAGGTGTAAGAGGGATATACTTTGGTCTTGAATTCGCCGGCGTGCGGATGGCCCTTCTCGTGACGTTCTATGAAATGGTGATCGCTGCCCCTTTTGTGGCCGTGCTCGTAGTGATCTTTAGCGGGGTTGTGAATGTATCTGTTAGTGGAAAACAAAAACAAAAGATTAGTGGGGAAGCCCCGAGACGAGACGCCTTTTGCGTTGCATTAGTAAGGAAAGCTAAGCGGGACTGTTGTAAACGGAATAAACCATACATGGTGACGAGCAAAAGTATCGATATACTGCATGTCCCAAGTGGTTTGTTTGAAATTTGTATTTTAATTGCAATTTGGTTTTTGTAAATATCTTCTAGGAACATCATGATGTATGTAAAAAATTGCAAGGTAGGTGCACAGCTAACAATTTAGGTGAGATATTACTACAAATCTACTTCACAGTGGCTAGTTCACCAACTGCAGTTTTATTGGCAATTCGATCAAAATGGTGCTATTTTCACGTCAAATTTACTTAAAGAATTAGTAAATTTCGTGAATTTCTATAAGGTACATATTAACTACTCGACGACTGATTAGGCGAAGTCTAACGTTGAAATTACGTCCTAACTATGTCATATTTAGCATACCCATCTTTCTAATTTACCACTGTCACAGAGATGTGTCGATTTAGATTGAAAATTTACTTCATGGTGAAAGTTACGAATGGTATCCTAAACTCATACTTCCCGTCGACATCAGTATCAAAGAGTATCACACTGACAATTTGTGAACCAATCAGAATCACGAGCATAATAGGCGTGGGCATCAAAGCCTCAGAGAAAGGAGAAGCGACGCTCAGCTGTTATGTCTTAGTCGTTTCTGATGGAATTGTCAATGTCATACTTTGGACAGGTGGCACAAAATTTGAATTACAGTGAAATGTCACCTGTGTAATAAATCACGTTTTTCTTCCTTCTTCCATAACGTATCATGTACTTTATATATACAGACCGTTTCTACAGAGTCGCAGTATGGTATAAACATAGAGCGAAAGAAAGGCCATATATTTCTCGTTGGCTAAACAGAGAAAGAACTTTTGCGACGTTGCAGCTCGCGAAACATCACAGTCATCGCCACACTCTACCGGATCATTCGCTGTATAACCTCCGACGGGAATGATTGGAATGGGTTCCGGACCGGCCGGCCGGCAACGTTGCAAAACTTCCTTCTCTGTCATACTAACGAACTACTATTAGTTTCTCTTTCCCTCTTGTTGATTTCGGACCCTGCATTTCAATAGAATAGGCCCGTACAAGAAAACTACATACTTCAATGTTTCCTGTTTTACTGAGCTGATAGTTAAGAAATTTTGTTTACACAGATTACCAACTGCTTAAAAATGTTCGCTATGTTACAGGGTGTCTACCAATCAGGAAAATCATGGAATTGATTTTGTCTCTGGAAATCATGGAAAAATCATGAATTCTATATTTCAATCATGGAATTTTACAATTTATTGTATTTTTTAAATATCTACATTTTTAGGTTCAGAAAAATTGAAAACGTTTGATAGAAAAGGAACAAGATTAGATCATTTTTGGATGGCTATTTTGGAAATGTACGGATTTGATAAATATCCTAACTTATATGATTTTATAAAGACTGTAATGACTATCTCATGGCAATGCATTTATGGAGCGTGCTTTTTTAATTAATTTAAAATGCGTTGTTGAAAATCAAAAAGAAAAATCATTGATAGCGCAACGTGTTATTTGTGATGCAGTAGATGCAATGAATTTTCCGTTACATGAATTTGTAGTCGATGAGCAGATAATAAAATGCGTAGGCATTTCAAAAAATTTATACAAAGAAGAATTAGCTAAAGAAAAACAACAGCTTGAAAAAGAAAAAGATGGTCAGGAAAATGGAAAGAGAATAGCTGCTGAGCTAAGAGAGTTACAAAATCAAAAACAAAATTTTTTATAAATTGCTAAAAAACAAGTTGCTAAAATTGAGGAAGAAATTTATGTTCTAAAATAGTTAAATTCATTATTTTTACAAAAAACAAAGATTTTAAAACGTCAGAAATGAATTTCTTGATACTGTTTATGTTGTTTAAAATTAAAATGTATATAAAATACATTTGTGTTTTAGTGCCTATAAAAATTGTATACATAAAACTATTATATTAAAAAATTCTGCTTTATATGAATAATTGTTGTAATAATTGGTGAACTGTAGGTAGAAATCATTATGAATAATCTTTATTAAATATATGCTGTCAAACCGAATTATTGGCAGAAATGAATGCTCTCTGACGCACTTCTTGCAGTGTTTAATTTTTTAAAATAAACTAGTTTTAATGCAAGAATTGCAATATTTATGAATAAAGAAGGTTTTAAAATGATTTTATGCATTCTACTTTTAGTTTTAATAAATAGATGTTTTATTTAGATTAAAAACTCGTTAGGTGCACCAGAAGTACCTCCTATAGATATATTTATTTTTCAAAATTCTTTACATGGCAATTATCACCTTAAAAAAATAATGGAAAAACTCATTGAGTGTCATCTAAATCATGGAAAAATCATGGAATTCGGTTCAAGATTTTCGGTAGACACCCTGTGTTAATTCCCATGAGAAAAAAAAATAGCGTAGAAACAGTTGCCATGTGCTACCATCCGCTCTTGAAATCTCTATGAAATAAACAGGTAAACTTAACTTTGACTTTGGTGAACAACCCCTAAATTGTTAGCCGGGTACCTAGTGAACACACCAAGCACGTAAAGCGTGACTTTGATCGATTATTTAACGCTCGCTACAACAGTCACGCTCGTAAACACAAAAATGGAAATAGAAAGCAAAACAACGGGAAAAGCGGAAAATGTAACCAAGAGGCGAGCGCAAGCGGGTCGACGCAGGAAAGCTCTCCAGCAAGCTTCACACAAAGCGCGATGACGTGTGGCACCAGCGATCATCGCATATATATGGCATATTCGCACACACATACACGCACACACACCTTTCCTTGTCGTTTCAGATTCCCCAAATTGATCTTTTCGAAGCGCTGCTCCCAGTCGCTGGGCGTCTCTCTCACGTGACCGAATTCTAATTCGTCCGGTTTCCCCATCGCCACGTAAATGTCCCTATTCAATGGAAAAATCATTTTGACGTTTGACACATACCATATATCAACACACTTTTTTTTTGCTATACAATGCCCGGAGGGGAGGCCTCCGGGGGCGGCAGACGAACACAAAAGGTTTCGATTCGTGGCGCCGCACGAATTTATGGAATGATGCGTTCCCGCTTTATCTGCTAAATGGGTAAATTGTAAGTGTCAAAGAAACCTGCTGAAAGGGGGTGATTTTAAAAATAATCAAGTGTAGTGCCTAAACTGACTAAACTACACGACGTTGGGTACTGACGTTGTTAACAACCCTTTGACTTTGCTCAATCTTATCACGTTGAAGCTGTAAGCCAGTGGAGTTGGACAAAAATTGACAGAGTGACTCTAAAGTCACTTAAAGTGTTTTTCACGCTGCCGCTATCGTAAATCGCTCTTATATGCATAGATACGTAGCATGAAAATGGCAAATAACATTCGTGTATTATTTTTCCTTGACGACGGAATGTAAATACTGTCATTTACATTCCTAGGAAAATCAAAAGAGTAAATCAAGTTGATTTATCCCTAGTTACGCAGATGTCAGACTGACATATGTAAGTCTGAGTTATGTCAGTCAACTTATGTCACAGTCAAACATTACATTTTTTGGGGAATTCAGAGGAAATTTTCAATGGCAGCGTGAAAAATCTAATAAGCCACAGGGAATGTATCGACTGTTAACATCCTCAGCAAGAGACAAGCCTCGGCTTCGCCTCGGCTCGTACACACTTGCCTCGAATGGTAAAACGTCTTTACATTCCTTGTGGCTTAAATAACTATTCACGCTGCCGCTATCGTAAATCGCTCATATATGCATAGATACGTAGCATGAAAATGGCAAATAACATTCGTGTATTATTTTTCCTTGACGACGGAATGTAAATACTGTCATTTACATTCCTAGGAAAATCAAAAGAGTAAATCATGTTGATTTATCCCTAGTTACGCAGATGTCAGACTGACATATGTAAGTCTGACGTATGTCAGTCAACTTATGTCAGCGTGACGCGTGACGTACACGGAATGTATCGACTGTTAACATCCTCGGCAAGTGACAAGCCTCGGCTTCGCCTCGGCTCGTACACACTTGCCTCGAATGGTAAAACGTCTTTACATTCCTTGTGACTTAAATAACTATTAAGTCACTTAAGTGACTTAAAGTGACTGTAAGACTATTGCCAGTAAAAACATGTCATTTTTATTTTCTCGTATGAGACACTCACATGGTAATTAGGTAGATGTTTCGAATTTGAGGTATTGGCATTTCTAGACGTTTTGATGGTCATCACAAACGATTCAAAGTTTGAATTTAGACTTCGTACAATACCAGGACTTCCCAATACGCTTTTTATTAAGATGAGCCGAGGTAAAGGGGAAGTTTGTTCTTGAGATTTTTTGGTTTTTGAAAATTCTCCAATTTACTCCAAGTACTCTTTTTAACTTTTAATATTGACTACACTATCAAATATATATATATATAATAAAGTTTAATAACGTCTTTAGCTAAATCTTCTCTGAAGCTCCCTTTACTATTATATTCTTTCGGTTTTCGGAAATTTTCTCAAAATCCACTGCAATATTTGTTTTTAAATTTTTGAGTACTTATGCAACTATCGAATATATGTAATAATGTTTAGTAAAGTTTTTGGCTACACATTCTCTGAAGCTCCCTTTACTTTTGATTTTTTTTTCATGTTACGGAGATTTTCTCAAAATCCACTACAATATTTTTTCTAAATTTTGAGTATTTCGTCTACTATCGAATACATATAATAAAGTTTAATAACGTCTTTATCTAAATCTTCTCTGAAGCTCCCTTTACTCTTGTGTTATTTCGGTTTTCGGAAATTTTCTCAAAATCCACTGCAATATTTGTTTTTAAATTTTGAGTAGGTACTTATGCAACTATCGAATATATGCAATAATGTTTAATAAAATTATTGGCTATATCTTGTCTAAAGTTCCCTTTACTCTTGACATTTTTCGATTTTCGAAAATTTCTTCAAAATCCACTACAATATTTGTTTCCAAATTTCGAGTACTACTTATCCTACTAGTGATAAATATATAATAAAGTTTAATAACATTTTTGGCTACATCTTCTCTGAAGCTCCCTTTACTCTTGTTTTCTTTCGGTTTTCGGAAATTTTCTCAAAATCTACTGCAATATTTGTTTTCAAATTTTGAGTACTTATGCAACTATGGAATATATGTAATAAAGTTTAATAACGTTTTTGGCTACATCTTCTCTAAAGCCCCCTTTACTCGTCTTTTTTCGGTTTTCTGGAATTATCTCAAAATCCACTACAATGTTTTCCTAAATTTAGAGTATTTCTTCTGCTATCGAATACATGTAATAAAGTTTAATAACATTTTTGGCTACTTCTCTAAAGCTTCCTTTACTCCTGACATTTTTCGGTTTTCGAAAATTTTCTAATCCACTGCAATATTTTTTTTTTCTCAATTTTGAGTATAGTTATTCTACTACCTATTAAATATATATAAAATTTAATAACGTTTTTGGCTACTTCTTCTTTAACATTTTTCGGTTTTCGGAATATTTCACAAAATCCACTGCAAAAATTTGTTTTAAAGTTTGAGTACTTATGCAACTATCGAAAATATGTAATAAAGTTTAATAACATTTTTGGCTAAATCTTCTCTGAAGCTCCCTTTAGTACTCTTTTCTTTTTTCGGTTTTCGAAAATTTTCTCAAAATCCACTGCATTATTTTTTTCTAAATTTTGAGTAGTTATTCTACTACCTATTGAATATATATAATAAAGATTAATAACGTTTTTGGCTACTTCTTCTCTAAAGCTCCATTTACTCTTGACATTTTTCGGTTTTCGGAAATTTTCACAAAATCCACTGCAAAAATTTGTTTTAAAGTTTGAGTACTTATGCAACTATCGAAAATATGTAATAAAGTTTAATAACATTTTTGGCTAAATCTTCTCTGAAGCTCCCTTTACTCTTGTCCTTTTCGGTTTTCTGGAATTTTCTCAAAATCCACTAGAATATTTTTCCTAAATTTAGAGTATTTCTGCTCCTACCGAATACATGTCATAAAGTTTAATAACGTTTTTGGCTACTTCTTCTCTAAAGCTCCCTTTACTCTTGACATTTTTTGGTTTTCGGATATTTTCACAAAATCCACTGCAAAAATTTGTTTTTAAAGTTTGAGTACTTATGCAACTATCGAAAATATATAATAAAGTTTAATAACATTTTTTACTAAATCATCTCTGAACCTCCCTTTTCAGAATTTTTTTTTAAAATTTGACAATTTATAGAATGTATGCGATAAGGTTTAACAACGTTTTGATCAAACCTTTTCTGAAGGGCATTTTTTCTTGTCGTTTTTCGGTTTTCCGAAATTTTCTGAAAATTTACCTGATGAACTGCTATCAAACTTTGAATATTTATTCTACTATCATGTGTATAATAAAGTCAATAACATTGTTTGCTAAATCGTTTCTAAGGGGTACTCTGTTCTTGTTGTTCTTTGGTTTTTCGAAATTGTTTCAAAATCGACCTGAAGAATTCTTATTGACCATTAAATATTTATTCCACAATCCAATATTTATAGCAAAATATGAGTAAGTACTGTGGTGGACACATCGCCATTGTTTTCAGTAAATATTGTATACATTTTTTTTCAGTTTTTCAGTGCATATTCTCCAGTCTTTAATTCAAAGCTTAAATAACGTAATTAATATTTGGAGTCCTGCGCATTATGTTGAAAGGAGTTCCAAAAAGGATTGATGAGACGATCAAACATCATCTATTGTTCAGGCTTCTTCCTTGCAGGACAGAGGAGGATTTCTAGACGAGGAAATTTATTACAAAGTCGCTTATAAGTTTCTGGAAATAATTTGCTGGTCTGATGATGAGCCCTAAAGGCTCAAAATATGCTTCATTATATAATAAAGTCTTCAAACCATCTGTTAATTTGATGGGAGTAGACTTTTTGTTAAGCAGTAATACGTTTAAATCTGGGTTCCAAGTGTTTTGTTTTTCGTAAATTTTTGGCATTTACTGGTAATGCTATTTTATGAATTAGTTTATTCCTAACCCAAATTTTGAGAATAGTTTACACAAAAATCAACTTTGTTAACATATGTTTCACAAAATTATTATCACTTTTCGAGTCGTTTGGACTTCTATATGTTTCTATTTTGTACATATTGTTCTTATCTTATACAAATTTGTGAACGCGTTTTGACATAAATTAGACTTAATTTCACTCAAACCTTCTTATCGATTTAGTGATCCCTTGAAGGCAGTTTAAGGTTTGAAGTTTAGAGTTTAAAATGTTGAAGAGAAAAGTTACGCAAGTACATAAACGATACCATTATATTTCGGCCCTTAATATGAGTTCAAACTTTTCGGCAGAATTAAGCTTCCATTAAGCTACAAATGAGTTCATTGTAAAAATTGTTCGGAAACCCTTGTTCGATATTATCGGAAACGCTTCCGAGGCGTTAATATTTAATTTCAACGTATTTTACCGTATATCCATACGGATTTTGCACGTTCGATTCATCGCTGTGTACATAATATAGGTAATATAATATTAATCTCCCCGAGTTTTAATTCGATACAAGTGAATTTTCGAGTTTCTCTCATAAAAATTTAGTACGAGTAAATGGGAGTTTATCGCCGCATTTCGAGCGAATGAGCTGGTCCAAGCGAAAGCAGATGGATACTTTTACGTTCTGCGTGTCGGTAAAAGCATAACGTCCCCGACGCTCTTAGTAAAACAGAAGGCGAACGAACGTTTGAACGAGCTAAATTCAAACTATAGTAAATCCACTGAGAAGAAAACACCCACGAAACGAGAAAAGGTAGTTAAGTTAGACAACACCTAATACACGTCGTTTGCTATTGGTGGAAAAGTCATAAAACTTTTGGCGGGAATTGTTCATGTACAGAGTCGGTTCAGTAAAATTAAAAAGTTTAGTTGTCTGATCTATGGTTGTCTGTTTACAAGCGTTCGGGTAAGTCGTTAACGGTGATAGTGGACTTTTAGTTGATGGTTTATTTTAACGTATCGTTATTGTTATTCAGGTTTTTGATATAAATTTGAATAAACATATTTCTGTGATCTATTGCAATTATGGAAAGACACCTTCCCTCCTCGCCTCTCAAAAAGATACCTGGAACATACTTAAGCTGCGGGGAGAAAACTATTATTTTAAATGTATACAGAAATGAAAGAAATGAGCATCCTTAGTAAAAGATAAATTACAGTCAAGGCGATCATTCTTAATGCGACCCTGTACTTATTCGCTAGCTGGTCGCGCGCTTTGAATTTCGACGTTTGTGTTTCATGGAAGTTTTCTTCTCAGTGGATTTACTATAGTGACTCGCTTTATTCCACGTGGCGTTTTTTTTATAATCGAAAACGAATTAGGTCGAACGTATCACGCGAGTCACAAGATTTCGTTCCCTCTTGACCCGGAGACGGATCAAAAAGATTAAAAATCTACGACGCGAAACGAGAAATCCATCCGTAGGGATTCCCGGCTGGAGGGGAATGCCGCCTTCTACGCCGTAATCCAATGAGATTAATCGTGGGGGGTGGAATGCGACTTCCGACGTAATTTTTCAATGAAATTCATAAATCATAAGGGTTGTAACTCGTCAACTGGGGACGTTGTTTTGGAAAAGTTCGCATGATGACTTTTCATTATTAATTTCCCAAAACACGGTCACCCTTGATAGTAACGTTTCTACGTCGTCAGTACCCAACGAAACACAACATTTCTGATGATATTCAAGAATACAAGACACCGAAGTCTTGCAAAACTGGAACCTACTCCAAAACTATCAATAGAGCTTATTGGTGTCTTAATTATGACTCTGTAGAACTACTTACTGGAAGAACTTGCTCCCGCCATGGTGATTAACGGCAGCGGGTGCATGGAGAAAGCCGGTCTCTGCTGGCACGTGGTCCTGCTTGACAGCTACGGGATGGACTTGGCGCTTTTCTGGCAAGTTGCGTGCAGCCAGACCTCCCACGCACACCAGGGTGATCACTACGAGCTGAAACAGAGGGAAATCACATTTTCCATCAATTCATGAGTGAAGTAGGTACGAAAGGGAGCTAAAATAAGCATGACTAGGCCAGTTTGAGTAAGTAGATGTTGAGGAAAGACAATAACTTATTACACTTGCCTTTACTGTATATATGACAAACGTTCACACACGTGGGATTTTTCCAAAATGTTGAGGATGATTGGGTGGAAGGGTTTGTAATTACAATTCTATAACGAGTGTTTTTTTCCTTCACATTTATACCAAAAGTAGCTTTGGATATTTTGGCTTCAGGAATCATGACCGATGTGATTTTACATGTGATTTCCATTGATGGAAATTACATTTTCTATCAATTCAAGAGTGAAGTGGGTACGAAAGGGAGCTAAAACAAGCATGGCTAGGCCAGTTTGAGTAAGTAGATGTTGAGGGAAGACAATAACTTATTACACTTGCTTTACTGAATATATGACAAACGTTCACACACGTGGGATTTTTCCAAAAATGTTGAGGATGATCTAGTGGAAGGGTTGTATAATAACAATTCTATAACGAGTGTTTTTTCCTTCACATTTATCCCAAAAGTAGCTTTGGATACTTTGGCTTCAGCAAACATGACCAATGTGGTTTGGCATGTGATTTCCATCAATGTGAAAGTGAAGTAAGCACGTTTTGTGTAAAAGGAGCTAAAACAAACACGACTCTGCTAGTCTGGATAAGTAAGTGTTTAGGGAAATCTTATTAACATATTACACGTGCTTGATTGTATCTCAGAAAGAGGTTCACATGCGTGAGATTTTTCTAAAACGTTGAGGATGATTAGGTGAAAGGGTTTTATAATTATAAGTTTATAATGAATGTTGTGTCCTTCAGATTCATCCCAAAAGTAACTTTGGGTTCTTTGATTCCGGCAGATATGTGCAAGTGAAAATGTTGTAAAAGACAACGGGGGTGGAGAGGTGTGTTCAATATTTTCTCGAAAAATTTCATATTAAAAATTTTAATTTTATCACTCAAGTATGTAGATTAGACGTCACTGATTACAATAAACTTAGTTTCGCGACGATTGGACGAATGGTGGCTGAGATACGAGCAGTGAAAATGTTGTAAAAGTTCAAATGGGGTAGAGAGGTTATTTTTCAGAAAATTTTCATATTGAAACTTTGCATTTTACCACTCAACTATACCGATTAGACGTCACTGGTTACAATAAACTTAGTTTCACGACGATTGGACTAATGGTGGCAGAGAGAGCAGTGAAAATTTTGCAAAACTTCAAAGGGGGTAGAGAGATATGTTCAATATTTTCCCGAAAATGTTCATATCGAAACATTGCATTTTATCACTCAACTATACAGATTAGACGTCACTGATTACAATAAACTTAGTTTCACGACGATTGGACTAATGGTGGCAGAGATATGAGCAGTGAAAATTTTGCAAAACTTCTAAGGGGGGTGGAGAGGTATGTTCAATATTTTCCCGAAAATTTTCATATTGAAACTTTGCATTTTATCGCTCAACTACTTAGATTAGACGTCACTGATTACAATTAACTTAGTTTCACGACGATTGGACGAATGGTGGCGGAGATAAAACCAGTGAAAATTTTGCAAAACTTCAAAGGAGGTGGAGAGGTATGTTCAATATTTTCCCTAAAATTTTCATATTGAAACTTTTCATTTTACCACTCAACAATATAGATTAGACGTCACTGATTGCAATAAAATTAGTTTTACGACGATGGGACGAATGGTGGCGGAGATACGAGAAGTGAAAATTTTGTAAAACTTGAAAGGGGGTGGAGAGGTATGTTCAATATTTTCCCGAAAATGTTCATATTAAAGCTTTGCATTTTATGACTCAACTATATAGATTAGACGTCACTGTTTCTAATTAATTTAATTTCGCGACGATTTGACGAATGGTGGCGGAGATACGAGCAGTGAAAATTTTGCAAAACTTCAAAGGGGGTAGAGAGGTATGTTCAATATTTTCCCGAAAACTTTAATACCGAAACTTTGTATTTTACCACTTAACCATACAGATTAGATGTCACTGATTACAATAAACTTAGTTTCACGACGATTGGACTAATGGTGGCAGAGATATGAGCAGTGAAAATTTTGCAAAACTTCTAAGGGGGTGGAGAGGTATGTTCAATATTTTCCCGAAAATTTTCATATTGAAACTTTGCATTTTACAACTCAACTATCTAGATTAGACGTCACTGATTAAAATTAACTGAGTTTTGCGATAATTGGACTAATGGCGGTGGAGATACGAGCAAGTGAAAATTTTGCAAAACTGCCAAGGGGGTGGAGAGGTGTATTCAATATTTTCCGGAAAATTTTCATATTAATACTTTCCATTTTACAACTCAACTATCTAGATTAGACGTCACTGATTAAAATTAACTGAGTTTTGCGATAATTGGACTAAGGGCAGTGGAGATACGAGCAAGTGAAAATTTTGCTTTAAAAAGGAAAGTGGCAGATTTTCCGAAAATTTCCAAATTTGAAACGTTCCATTTTATCGAGTATTTTTATAAAGTATACGTCGCTGGTTACAACAAACTTAATTTCGCGACGATAGGACGAGTAGCTGCGGAAATATGAGCAATTGAAAGTTACTTAAGCATTTTTCTAAATTCTTTAATCTAAAATCTCCCA
This sequence comes from Cryptocephalus moraei, assembly GCA_946251905.1. Lineage (NCBI taxonomy): Eukaryota > Metazoa > Arthropoda > Insecta > Coleoptera > Chrysomelidae > Cryptocephalus > Cryptocephalus moraei. The sequence goes on from OX276455.1 coordinate 12,376,094, forward strand.
TTCCATCTCTTATTTTTATAGAGTCAGTGACTACAATCAACCTAATTTAGAGAAGATGGGATCAGTAATTGTGAAGCAATAAAAAATTTTCTAAAAATTTAAAGGAAGGTTGGAATTTCCTAAAAAAAATTCATATCAAATCCTTCTAGTTTATAGCTTATGCATGTAAGTTAAACGTCGTTGATTACAATAAACGTCGATAGGACGATTAGTTGCTCGCAGATAAATATTTTTAAGATATGAACATTCTGTAAAAGTTCAAATAGAAGTTGGAAACTTCCAAAAAATGTTATAGCTGAAATATCCCAATTTATCGCTTATCTCTATAGATTGGACGTCGCTTCTTCTAGAAAACTTAATTTTGTGACGATAGCACGAGTAGTTGCGAAAATATAATAAACTAAACATTCTCCAAAGGTTTATTATAGGAAAGTGTGACATTTTTCTGATGAATTTAGAAATGAAATTGAATTTCATGAAAAATGAAATTCTAAATTTAGAAATGTCCCGACTAATCGCTAGGTACTTTTTATTGAACAGACATCACTAATTGTAATGAATTAAGTCTTGCGACGATAGGACGATTGGTTCCCCAGATATGAGCATTCTCGAGTTATTGATGTAGTGCAAAAATTCAGTGCTGTTTAATATTTTTACGAAAAATCTCTTACATGAGTCTTCTCAATTTTCCACTTATTGTTGTAAATTGAACGTCGTTGATTTCACATTACTTAATTTTACGACGATAGGACGATTGGTTGCGTAGATAAAGGCAATTTAAAGTAAGAGTAAAAGATTAAAAAGAGTAAAAAATTCTGTAAGAGTTCAAAAGGAAGTTAGACACTTTTCTGAACAATTTAAATATCCATAACATCCCAATTTGTCGAGTATCTTTACAGAACAGACATAGGTGATTACAATAAACATAGTTTCACGAAGATAGGACGAGTAGTTACGGAAAAATGGATAATTGAAAAATATGTAAAAGTTCAAACGAAAAATGGATTTTTCCGGAAAATTACCAAAATGTAAAAAAGTCACTGTCAAGTCATTCTGACATTTATAGGGTACTAAGACGCAAGTAACTTTGATTCGATCACAAAGCTTATTATTATCTCATAAAAAAAAAACGATTTATTCCACTTGTTGGATAAAACATTGTATGCCACTCGTGTGTTATGTTTCCTAACTCACTTGAGAATTTATACCTTCTCGCGTATAATCTTCTCGCGTGGCTTATTTTCAACATAACACACTAGTACCATAAATAACTAATTTATGACGATATGACGAGGTATGAGAAAATTCAAATTCTCTAGAAGAGGGCGTTGCTGGTGAAATGTTATTACGATCCCATTTAAATTCCCCCAGTAACTTTCAGTTATGTAGCTCGTCTGGAAATATCTTATCAGAGACATATAACGACAACAAGTGAGGTTAATAAAAGCATGTAAAAACTGAAATAATCGTTACCGGTTTAGTTCCACTCAATTTTCCAAGGAACGAATTACCTTCCTCGCAAATTCCATAAAATCGATATAGTAACGGTTTTCCTACGACAACCAATTTGAGAGTTGCGACCGTAACTCGAGCAATAAACCTTTAATTGCTCATTACCTATAGAAGCGCTGCTCAGGTGAAAAATTTGTACTTGTCGATTTATTGTCAATAAACCTGCAGCGTCATGAAACGCGTTGCAATGCGAGGAATAGAACGTCGCAGGGTAATTGGAGGTTTTATGAATTGAAATACAAGGTATCTTGATTAATTAGTTGATATCTCTGGGGACTGCGTACGTTTAACGAAAGGAAAAGTGTAACATAATGAAAGAAAATCGAGGTATGGGTATATTAACTTTCTTTTGACTGCGAGGTATTTACTTGGGTGGGATTGTTTTCGAGAAGCAGTAACGTAAAAAAGTTATATTAAAACGAAATAATGTCAAATGAACACATTATCCAAAAACGTAAGGCGCCCTAATGCTGCCTAGCAACGGTTACAATGAAGGATTTCCTTCGAATTTAAGCGCTCCAAATTGGTAGTAGCCATTGTAGTTACTTGGATTGGAAGTGGGGGAAACAAATTTGAAGTGGTATTAATTTGGTTTCAATTCACCACAAGGCAACAAAGGTACTTATTCAAAAATTAAAGTGCTTGCTTTGATCACGATTTCAATCGAGTCGTTATTTCAAATTGAGGCGCTCCTAATTGACAAGATTGAGGGTAACAGTCAAATTTCGAATTGCCTTCCACCCGACCGCGTCTCGTTCGTTCCTTTGATTAAACCACAGGTACAACAATGAACTTTCCCGTGCTCAACGTCCGGAATCATTTCTGGGCCCCTTTCACCTGATCCTGGCCGGTCTTCCCGTTCCCGCAAAAGATGAGGGACGTTAACAATAACGCCGATCTGCTCTGAGGGGCAGTCGGCCGCGAAGACGTGAATTACGGAGATTGCCTTCCAGACCTTTCCCGATTGGGCCCGGTCGAAAGGGCGAGGGATTAAGGAAGCGGAGGGGGAGAGATTTTCGCGATTTTCACCGACACTCCTTCTACTAACCTTAAAGCACATGTTGGTCACTTTCGAATTGTCGCAAACTAATGTCGCTATTGCACAAACCCGTCGCTTTTATACCGGGGCCGTAATTTTGTCGCAACGGAAACAAAACATACGCGTTTCTCTCTCTCTCTCTCTTTCCAATTTCTCGCTCTACAACGTTAATCGCCGCCACAAAAGAAATATTCACGGCTCCTGCATCTCGCGTTTTCTTTTCGTGCCTCGGCGGGTTTCTCTACAAGAAATGCCCGGTAACGCTTCATTTGGCACGCGATAGCCAAACAATGGAAGAAATTAGATTTCTTCGACTTTTTTCCTGAACTGTTTACATTTTGGGAGGAATCTGAGGCACCTTTCGATTGTTCTTTCTCCGCTGTTGACGGTGTTCACTGTCAGGCCAACTCTGACAATACAGAATCAATACGAATTATACACGGAGGAATGAAGTATCTTGAACTCCAAATTCAAAGTTGAATGTTCATGTTTCAATTCAAAACATTTAGACCAGTTGTAACCCACAAACCACCATGAGACTAAAGTTTCTAGATGGAGTCAAGTAGCGCAATTCACAATTGCTCCATGGTGTCTATGAGGTCCAATTCATTGGAATTTAATTTTAAATTGGAAACTATTTTCAACTCACGAACCAAACAACCTTTTATAATTATCAGTTCTTCTATGTCTACAAGTACATTGTAACACTGGTACCAATGGCTCTATTTACAAGTGCTATGGACTCTTCGGTCGAGCCAAAATTTAGTGGTGGACACGAGACGAGACGAGACGAGAAACGACATGGTCTCGTCTCGTCTCGATCTGGTACAGGTCTCGTCTCGTCTCGTCTCGTCTCGTGTCTCGAAAAGTCTCGAAATAAATAGACGTATGTAGATGGTACTTCTATAAATGTATATTTTTTTGATAACATTTACTGATTTTCTTAAAGTACCTATACAGGTGTGGTAAAGTTGAATGTACAGTAGTATTTTATTGATGTTATGTTTTGATAAAGAATGTTTCATTCTTAGAAAATATTGAATTAAAGAAATTAGATTATAGAGAACAGGTACAAAATCGAAAATAAATATCATTAATAAATAGACTTGTTAGGATACGAACTATAAAACAAAGTTATCAAATAAACTTATAAAACAAACTATATATGTTTGTAAGGACAAATAAGAAATTAATATCATCTGTATATTATATGTGAAATTGGTATTATTTGTTAGAAAATATCAAATTTTAAAAGTAAAATTACCTACCATAATTTTAGAAAAATTTGCTGGTAATGGTAACATTACTGTTAAATGTGTCCATTATCTCAGATAAACGTTTCACATCGGCTGTCGTATACTAAACCCTTCCAAAATTCTAAGAAAACGACGGACTAATTATAAATTTTACTCCCTTACTGACAATGGCACGGTTTAATCCTGATTAGGTATCCTTTTACCTGCGCTTTCGTCCTCATTGCTATGGAGTTTGGTGGAATTTCATTTTACAAACGAAAGAAAATTCTTAAATTGCAATTTCTTAAAAAAATTCGAGACTTCGAGACTTTTCGAGACGAGACGAAATTATGTCTCGTCTCGTCTCATCTCGAACCAGTACTGGTCTCGTCTCGTGTCCACCACTAAGCCAAATATTTGGGAAATTTAAAATTTGTTAATTGTTTGATGCCAAAATTGCTACATCGGTACCGCAGTTCTATCGAATTCAACTCCTCACCACATTTAATGCCGTATTGAATATTCTCCAAATAACTGAAATCCAAAAATCTAACAACCTTCTATATATATTTTAGTGTTAATAGTATGCACCTGAATAGTAGTACTGGTACCCACCGTTCAACTTAGATAGTGTACAAGTATTATACACTGTTCAGGTGAATAAAGACATTTGGATAATTTAAAACGTGTTAAGTACATTAGTACTGAGGAGTCCAACTTTAAATTGCATTACATTTAATTTCAAATTGGAAAGTATTAAAATACATGAAACGCACAAATCTAACAACATTCTATATTTATGAATAGTATGCACCTGAATAGTACTGGTACTCATAGCTCTATTGGTTAGTATACAACCCTTAGTATATGAACCCTTTGGTTCATTAAAAACATTTTTAAAATTTGTTAACTATTTGATGCCAAAATTTCACCACATTTAATGCCATATTAAAACTCACCAAATAATTTGAATCCAAAAATCTAACAACCTTCTATCAATATTCATGAGTTAATAGTATGTACAATATGTACCTGAATAGTAATACTAGTACCCACGGTTCAATTTACGTAGTGTACAAGTATTATACACTCTTCAGGTGAATTAAGACATTTTGAAAATTTAAAACTTGTCAATTGATTCCAAAATTGCTTCACTAGTACTGTCGATCTAAAGAGTCTAACTGTACAATGCCGTATATTTAATTTCAAATTAGAAAGTGTTGAGTTATTTATGGTACTAGTGTGTTATGTTGAAAATAAGTCACGCGAGAAGATTTATACCACGAGGCTGTCAGGCCGAGTGGTATAGATTCTCAAGTGGCTTAGGAAACATAACACGCGAATGGCATACAATGTTTTATCCAACAAGTGGAAGAAATCCTTTTTTTTATGAGATAATAATTAATAAGCTTTGTGATCAAATCAAAGCTACTTACGTCTCAGTACCCTACAAATGTCAGAATGACTTGACAGTGACTTTTTTACATTTTGGTTAAAGTAGGTTGTTTGTTTGGTTGCCACGGGCATTAAATAAATAAATAAATAGAATACTATTTTAAATATTAACGTGAGTTATAATCCACAACTCACTAGTGAGTTATGGATTACAACACACTATAGTGTGTTATAGTGTATAGTTTGTTAACAAACTATAGTTTGTTATTTAACAAGTTTACTTGTTTAAAATGACATTAATAATGACAGTCATAACTGTCAGGTGTTGGATAAAATAGGTACATTATGATTTTAAAATGTAAGAATATTTTTGTATTTATGAGTTAATAGTATGCACCTGAATAGTACTGGTACTAATTGGTGCTATTCGGCCATATGGCTCTATTATTATACTATGTGCTGTTTGGTTGAATTGAAATATTTTGAAGATTTAAAAACTGTTAGTTAATTGTCTCATTGGTAATATCATGGTACATGTGATTCTATCAAGTCCAACTCCAAATTGCACCACATTTAATTTTAAATTGGAAAGTGCCCAAATACTGTTATCTCTGTTATAACTCTATTATATATAAAATTGTGTTTGTCCAATTTTACATAATCAAACATACAAAATGATTGTTTTATAGAAGTTGGAAGTGTGAAATTGTTAAATATATTCATAATTAATTAAAATAATTTGCAAAAAGTTTCACCTGAAATATATGCATCTATCAATATTATTCATTGAAAATTGATTAAACAACAGCAGTTGACCCAAATGCACTGTTCGTATTACATAATAACAATTAATGTAAATATTTGTACGTTACATTATTTAGTAGCGTGCTAATATTATAAATTTTGATCGATAAAGTTAATTACAGAAAATATTAATATACTTTTCACTTTGTCTGTTGAGTTATTGCACTTTGTTATAAATTTCCTTAAAGGGTAGTTTATCTTGTATATAACCAGTAGTATAGTGATCCAGAGGCACATTTGTATTTCTAAAACATTTAAATAGTGAATAACTTCGAAAATCACCCAAATCTCTAAATTCCCACAAAAGGAATGAGAAAACCTGTATAAGTAGTTACTTGAGGTAATGACGTACAACGTAGGGACAGTGTCAACAGAACAGTTTCTAGAATGTTATAAAAGGTTTCTAGGGTATTCTAAAATAACCATAACAGACCCCGAGGCGTGACAATGCTAATATTAAAGGTAGTAAACGCGCAGTAAATAAAGTTTTTCAAGACAATATTTTCTGTTTATTGAGACAAACCTAACGTAATTTATTAACAAATTGTTATGTCGTGTCAAGCAGGTGGACAGGTGGATTGGAATGCAGAATAACGTAGGCATTCAGTAGCAATCATTCAATTGGCTGTAATGCATTTTATCAATTAAAAGTTGTACTCCAACCTATGGCGGCGGCCTCGTGGTGATGCACGTGCCGAGCGGGAGTACATCACGGCAGGGCATTCTGCAGGCATCGAGCAATTGATTCCCGCCGAACGTTCATTTATTCGCATCGGTTGTTTTATGCTATTCAATTTGATGGTCAAGTTAAGTTGACTTAAATGAAGGGAAGTGTGGGGATGGAAGATTCCTTACGTTATTTAAAGTTAAAAGAACTCAGGTTTTGCCACCCTGGCTTAATTATCTGATCCAAATATTGCCACATGTACGTGACATTAAGTGATTACAAATACGATGGTTTCTACTCTGCTTTGACCATCGTAATCTGTACTTTTCTTCTAACGTTCATTTCTGAAATCGCTGCTAACGCCCATTTCCTTTTTTTTCGCCATAGACTGTATCAGCTTGATGCATCTCTCGCCACGAAATTAGCGCAACGTAAGGCAAACGAATGCAGCAGCGCATAATTCTTCCCATTGTAACGGCCCTCTGCCGTAATCGTCCGCTTTACGGAGAGTGTTCACCTGGCGATGTTTACTTTAATTAGCATGCACGAAGGAGGAGGGGAAAGGTGGCAGACGGGAAATGCGTTTCCCGGGGCAACCGGAAAAACCGGAAAACCGCCACGTACGAAAGTACGAACGTACCTACCTCGGAAGCTGCACCGGCGAGAGACGTAATTAGATCGAATATTGCGCAACGGGAAAATGGGAAGTTGAATTTTCCGCGTCACTATGAACATTCGCTCCAATCAATAGCTTGCGTAATGGAAATGATCTATCCTTACTTGTTGTTGTTGAAGATAGATGCAAGGAAAACGGGAAAATATTGCCAGGTTTGGTCACACTTAATTATATGAAAGTATCTTCGATACCAAATATAAAATGTTCCAAAAATGTCAAAGTTACCAAAGATACAGGTAAACTTGCAATTTACGGCGGAAATTGCCGTTAATAATTAACCTGATTCGAATCAATTATAGTTAATAAACATAAGGTTTCTTAAGGGCTAGGTTAGGTTAGGAACAATTAACCCGATTCAAATCAATTATATATAATATCCATAAGGATTTCTGAAGGTTTCTAAAAAACAAAAACAGTCACTATTGGCTCACAATTATAAAGCATTCCATTCAGACTTCACTGAAAGATGTGCTGTAAATATAGATATAACACAAGCTAGAGCAGCTAAGCTGTCTCAAAGGTCATCACAGTGCAATAAGATTTTGTTTCAAAATCAAATTTGAAACGAGCGAAAAGAGCTACAGAGATGTACCAGGAGTAATTCAAAAGATGAATGGCGCATTGCTCAATGCAAAAGGTGCATTGAGGGGAAATATTGAGAATATGTAGTGAAAATACCATTTTCTTTTAATCTAAAAATTTAAATTTTTACAATTTTTTTAAGTTTAAATCTGAACAAATCGTCATTTGTAACGTAATGTATTGCGTGGTAAGACATGTTATTATTAAATATTTAGGCCCTCAGGTATTGCCTTTGCCCAGATATTCAAAGCAAAGTTAACAAATACAATAAAACACACTCTATGGAAAATTTCTCAAAATTGTCTTAAAATATAGAAAAAATATTCCAATCACTCAATGTATCCAATATATATTCTGTTAATGGATTCCTTTAGAAAAATTAAATCGAAGAATTATAATAAAGTTTCACTTTTAAATACACCTAGGTAGGTACTCATTTTTTTAAATTAACATTCAAAAATAAAAATTCAATGAGTTAATGAGTTACTTTAAAAACGATTAAATTTTCTAAAAACTCTAATCAATTCTTTGCTTCTAATTACATTCTAACTCAATATTTATATATTATATATGTAACATTTATGGGTTGCTATTAGTAATAACATTAACACAATCGTCCAGTAGGTAACTCTCGTTTGAGAAATATAAAATAAAATAATCCTTGAAATTAATGAAAAAATTGACATTGACAACGAAATATTACAAAATTGGGCAATTTGTTTTAATTAGTTTGCCATACTAAGTGTAATAAATAATTAACCTCTTTTTTGCAAAATGTACAGCAATGTGATATTTCACGTCACGGTAATTGTGTTATTTTGTTTATAATTATTTGATTTCATTGAAATTTTTCGAAAATACATCTTGCCAATAATTCAATAATCTAATAAATAATTATTGAGTTATTGCAGCACAAATTATTGTTTAAAATAGACAAAATATTGAAATGGACACAAAACACTATAAAATGATATTGTGTTTATGGTTAAATGGATATAATTAAAAGTATAAAGTTATACACATTTTTAGAGAATTTTATTTTATTTAAAATAACCCATTAGCCAAATAAATATTTAAATTGTTTTTTTTATTTATGTTTGATTAAAAGAAATACATATAATTAAAAGAGTTATCGACATTTTTAGGAGATTCGATTTTCCTAAAAGAACCCATTAGACTGGGTTATTTCTCCTATGTTTCCACTTTACTATTTTTTGTACCTTGAGAAGGTTACCAAAAAGTACCTATTCTGTGTTTTATGAAGACCTGGGCATTTTTCTTCCCTCTTTTAACAACCCCTCAATAGCTCTTTTATAGCGATCGACATAAGATTAAATGTTGAAGTTTCGATATACGGAGAGATCTAATTTTGGTCTCGCCTCCATAAGTCTCCAGAAAAGTCTCGAAATTTTATGTCTGCGTTCTTCTGCTTGTAAAAGCCCCAGAGCCATGAATGACGAAAGTACCGGTAATAGTATTATAAAAGCGATGACCTGCATCGCTTTTATTATAAAGCTCACTAAATTTCATGTAAAGCTTATTCATAGGGCCACTAAACCAATAACGATGGTAAGTGGTAAAATTTAATTTAACGGTAATTACTTGGTTTCTTTACAATTTTAAAGACGTTTATTATAAGAGCGGCATGCGAAAAGTGGATGTATAAAAAGTTGGCGACCCCCATCTAGCGACCGGCAAAACAAAATACCAGGTAATTTGTGTCTTTTTTGTGCCTTTTTTGTACCGCAAGAAAGAATTTTGTAGCTCTCACCATTGACGAGCTACAAAAAAAAAACTGCCAGCTTAAACTTAACCCAGGGGCCATTGCGATAGCGTGCGAGTGGATTCACAAAAAAAAAAAAGATTTTTAGCTGGAAATTTGTGTCTTGAAGAGTACTTAAGATACATGGGGTCAGAATTTTAATTTGGCCCCAACTTTAAATGGCTCAAGTTGGCTAGATGGGGCTGCGAATCGGCCAAGATGTGGAAGAAATGTGCTCTTCTGCCTCCGATTCGTTTTGGAATGAAATGTGGAGAACATAGTCCTATTTTCATATTGGTCAATTTTCGGCAGAATTGGCTAATGGACAAAACGTGTCGTCCAGATTTCAAGAACTCGCGACTTTAATGGAAAATGTTGCATCTCGGAATCTTTTAGTGTTCTGAGGCCTTGGTAATGGCCTAGACCCTGGACACAAATGCCCAGGGGACGTCTCAAGACCCCTTCGGTCAGTTCCAGTCAAAATACCGACTCTCCAGTGCCGGCCGCTGTAGTTACAAATTCAAGAACCCCCGACTTTAGTGGAAAATGTTGCCTCTTGGAATCTTTTGGTTATGGCCCAGACACTGGACACCAAGGCCCAGGTTATGGTCCAAGATACCTCTGGTGACCCGCGGCCAAAACATCGACTCATGAGTGCCTTCCGCTGTAGCTACAACGTGAAGAACGTTTGGCGTTCTTGGAAAACCCATTCATCGGAGTATCGTGGTGTTCTAGTACTTCAAGAATGAGCAAGACCCCGTAAACAAATTCCCATCTCCACAACTTTTTCTTCCATTAAAATTGAAGTTATCACTCGGAGCCCTCATCTTACGGATGAATTGAACGGTTAGTTCCGAGTCATCAAATGCAGATGGGTATGGTCCAAGCGTCCCTAAAGGTCAAAAGCTCACAACGGTCAATTGCTCGGAACATGTCATCCTCACCAAGAGCATTTATCTCCGCCTCGAGTACGTATCGATCAGTGATGAAAAACGTATCCAGTACAAGATGAAGTTTTTCAGGTTGAAAAGTACAATTCTTTGCCTCAAGCTCTCGGCGTGCAAATTCAGTTCTGAGACGAACAAAACTGTTCAAGTTTCAGTTCTGCCAACCCGTTTGAATATAACAAAATCCTGCATTCATTTTCCGCTAAAACAAGAGAGAAAGTCGAACATCAATGGCGAATAAGTTAGCTAAATCGTCCCCTGAGGACTTGTGTCCAGGATCTGGGCCAGTACCAGGGCCCCAGAACACCAAATGATTCCAAGATCCAGCATTTTCCACTATGTCGGGGGTTCTCGAATTTGTAACTACAGCGGCTGGCACTGGAGTGTTGGTATTTTGACTGGAACTGGCCGAAGGCGTCTTGGGACGTCCCCTGGGCCTTTGTGTCCAGGTCGCAGGCCATCGCCGAGGCCCCAGGACATCAAAAGATTCCAAGATGCAACATTTTCCACTAAAGTCGGGGGTTCTTGAATTTGTAACTACAGCGGCCGGCACTGGAGAGTCGGTATTTTGACTGGAACTCGTCGGAGGGGTCTTGTGCCGTCTCCTGGGCATTTGTATCCAGGGTCTAGGCCATTACCGAGGCCATTACCGAGGCATCAGAACACCAAAAGATTCCGAGCTGCAACATTTTTCATTAAAGTCGCGGGTTCTTGAAATCTGGACGACACGTTTTGTCCATTAGCCAATTCGGCCGAAAATTGATCAATTTGAAAATAGGACAATGTTCTCCAAATTTCATTCCAAAACGAATCTGAGACAGAAGAGCACATTTCTTCCAAATCTTAGCCGATACGCAGCGCCATCTAGCCCACTTGAGCCAACTTGGCCAAAAAATGTTCCAAATTAAAATTCTGATCCTATGTCCTTTTTGTACTCTTCAAGACACAAATTTCTAGCTGAAAATATTTTTTTTGTCAATCCACTCGCACGCTATCGCAATGGCCGCTGGGTTAAGTTTAAGCTGGCAGTTTTTTTTGTAGCTTGTCAATGGTGAGAGCTACAAAATTCTTTCTTGCGGTACAAAAAAGGCAAAAAAAAGACACAAATTACCTGGCATTTTGTTTTGCCGGCCGCTAGATGCGGGTCGCCAACTTTTTATACGTGAAAAGTGGGGTGGATCGTTTGATTGCATTCATGGATATAACTAATAGTAATGTATTCTTTCATTGGTAACGTAGTTTCCTAAATTTTAACAAGTCGTGAGGAGGAAAAAAGTTCCCAGTGCGAAATGATTGATATAATAAAGAAGAAAATAAAGAAAACTGTCTGACACGACGCTTAGTTTTTGAGCTATTGCCCTTCTTCTCTCTCGATTTCGACTTACTGATCGTTGAATAACAAGTTTAGCACAGGTTTTGTTCCATTTCATGATACTTAAGACCTATATGAAAGAGGGATTAAATCGCTTCCTGCAGGCAATGTCATGAAAAGATTGATCTCGGCTGAAGTAATGACTAAATGTCACCGATTTGATCCGTAACTTATGGGACACCCTGTATACACACAATGAACTCTTAAAGACTGTTTATGATGGCATAATGAATTAATGGGTAATTTATATTTTTCATTTGCACTCATCATTCTAATCAGATGCATTCATTTCTGGAGTGATTGATCGCTTGTTAACAACAATGTCCTTCGTCGAATATTATTTTTCCCCCTCCGCTTGACGTCAATTGATAGAGCGATCATTATCGCTCACCCCCTGGAGGTAATCGAATCGGAAATTATTGAAAGCTCCGACCGAACGGAGGATGATGACATACGAACACGACGAGAAAGCGCGTGCTCCCAGTCAGATAATGCATTGAAAAGCTCGCGCTAATAAGGTGATTCTCTAGTTTTAAATTAATCAGTACTTTATTTGGTACTTGGCATTTCCCGGATCGAACTTTCAGTTTTGAAAGGGAATACCGTAGCGAATTTCGCTACGATACGGCGGAAACGAGAGCTCGCTCGCCTTTACGTAACGCGTCCAACCTTTTCATAAAGCGCCTTTCGATTTCTTATCGTCGCATTCAAATTTTGCGGCTTCGCGCGAAAGCAAAGGCGACTCTGTTTTTTCTCGGTTTTCCGGACAATTAAAAGTGAGTTCCGGAAGATTCGGTAATCGTCAACGATCTGTACAAATAGCCGGAGATAAAGAGGGAGAAAAAAAATTGGAATGAGGAAAAATAGGCTGCGATTGTTTGCGGCTCGGCGCAGTTTCTAGAAAGTAATTTTTATTAATCGCCGCACTCTCCTGGGTTCGACGGCGCGCCGTTTTCTAATTACAAGGTTGCCGTTGCGAAATGACGGTAAAAATCCTAAACGTGTGGTTTTTCTCAGGGGAGGTGGGAGGGAGGAAAGCGGGCCGCCGTGGGAAAGTTCGGATGTTGCCACATATACGCGATAATTTAGGATCTTTTTTTTTAAACAAAAAATATAGGTATTTCGGTAACTATTTTGGTTGTGCAGAGCAATGAAAAGGGCGTAAAAGAATTGCGCACCGCGGTCATGACATCATTTAGATCCTGCATTTTAAATGTTTATTAAGCCACATCAGCTACATCATAAATCAACATTTACTATAGGCTCATATTTTATTGCTAATTTATTGCTAATTTATTATGCAAACCACGATTTTATTGCTCCACCCCTTAGCGAGAAAAGGGGGATAATTTGACTTAAGACTTAAGCCACTTCATCCACACCTGTATCTCCAGAATCGCAAGAGATATATACATAAACCAGGCGGCACACTTTTTTGCTAATTTATTGCTGACGATTAGTACTAATTGCGCAATCCCAGAACAACCCTTTCAACCCTTAGCATTAAACTCGTTCTTGAGATATCAGAAAAATCTTAAAAAAATGTATGTCCGTCAAATAGAGCCTGGGCTCTTTATTGGTATTTAATTTCTCAACTCTCAAGCAAAGTATGATTTTATTGCTCCAACCCTTAGCGAGAAAAAGGTGATAATCTGACTTAAGAGACACACCTGTATCTCGCTTGGTTTATGTATATATCTCCTGTGGTTCCGGAGATACAGGTGTGGATGATGTGTCTTAAGTCAGATTATCCCCTTTTTCTGGCTAAGGGATGGAGCAATAAAATCGTACTTTTCTTGAAAGTTGAGCAATGAAATAGTAATAAAGAGCCCAGTCTATTCAACGGACATACATTTTTTTACGATTTTTCTGATATTCCGGTGGTGAATTTGATGCTAAGGATGAAAGGGTGGTTCTGGAATTGCGCTATTAGTACCAACCGTCAGCAATAAATTAGCGATAAAATATGCTACCTTGTTTATGTATATATCTCTTGCAGTTCCGGAGATACAGATGTGGATGATATGTCTTAAGTTAGATTATCCCCTCTTTCTCGCTAAAGGGTGGAGCAACAAAATCGTGGTTTGCGTAATAAATTAGCAAAAATTAACAATAAAATATGAGCCTATAGTAAATGCTGACTTATGAAGTGGATCATGTGGCTTAATGGAGGTTTTAAGACTGATTAGCGCAAGAGGGGGGGTGTTCTCGGTGCGATTTAGACACTAGTTGCGCACCGTGGTTTTCTTGCAAAAAAAGAAAAAATAGAAAAATATAAATGTTAAGAATTGGCGTGGTAATTAGTAAAACAAGGATTTTACAAACATTCCTGTATATTTTATGTTACATTACATTTGCGGTAAATTATGTTATATAATTGTTTTTACAACAATTATATCATTTTTGTATAAATTTATTTGTTTTTCTAAAAATATTTTTTTCTTTTCAGATATATATGACGTATTTTTTTTATTTTCAAGTTTGTTTCTGTTTGAACTTCAGGGATTACATCAACAAATTTGAAAACATTTGGATGAGCAGGAGAATAACAATTGTTGAAGTGAGCATGTAATGACAAATTGGGGGAAATGTGGATTGTTCATCTTCATACACGATTATTAAGTAGTCATGCTTTTCAGCCATAAATTCAAAACAAAAAATGTCATTTACTTGCTCTAGTTCCATATAGGGTGATCCAAATATATGTCTTAATTATTTCCCTATGCCTGAATCAACATCCTTATAAACTGTAGATAAATCTAACTCAACTATTTTTCTGAACCGAGCTTGTTTCAGATGGAAAATGCATTCTTCAGTTTTGCTTAGAGACAAGACATTTCCCTCAGTTAATTGTAAAGCTTCTTCGAAATCTATGCTTCTATACTAATATATCTTCGAAATTCGATAATAATACATATTGACCATTATGGTGAAAATTGGTGAAAAAATTTAGGACAATATAAATAAAGTCTACTGAACACAGAAATAGTAAATTAGTGAAACACGAAAAAAGATTATTTGATTGTCCCTATAATTCACTATTTAAATATTAGTCTTTATTAATGTCTTTAAAGACATAACTTCCAATGATTCATAAACATCAGCGCAGCTTTTTGGTAAAGAAGGACGAAGAGATTGACGTGTGATAAATATTTCTACGTACACATCACTATTAATCACGTACGCATCACTATTAATTCATCAAGTATAGTGAAGTCGTATATAAACGAATAATTAAGTATATAACCTCTAATAGTAAAACCTCTAATAACGGACACCTCCCAATAGCGGACTGCTTTATATAACGGACAGTTTTATATTTCCCGAATTTCTTAATAGGGATTTATACATATCAGCACCTCCCAATAGCGGACTCTCCAAATACCGGACACGGACAGTTAAAAACTACCATTCCCTATATAATTATTAATATAATTACCTCTTAAAAACGGACAATAACTTTTGAAATCAGATCAAATTTTAATTGATCATCTCTTGGAATCCGTTTTACTAAGCAGTTTAAATAACGGACACCTTTCATAATTGCATCCACAAATCCCTTAAGTCTCTTAAATTAGTGTTTAAATTTACAATTCAGAATAAACAGGTAGTATTAATGTTAATTCTGTTGTTTCTGTTAAACAAATTACTATTGACAAATTTTTCAATAAGAAATTTAATCCTTTCCTCCCAATAGCGGACACCTCCTTATAGCGGACAAAATTGTGGTTTCCGTGACTGTCCGCTATATAGAGGTTTCTCTGTACCTTATTCATTTTTTGAAAATTACGTTGGAAAAGTAGTACCATCGAGTAGATACCGAAATTTAATAAGTAACATTAAAAAATTGGAATTAAAATAATTATTTTGATTTTTTTTCATTTTTTTTCTGACGATGTTGGGTGGTACTACTGCCTATATCATGGTGTAATTATGTAAATATAATTTAGGTCTCGTTGTCCTTCACAATTGTCCCTTTCACTCCAATGGTGTAAAGCTTGGCAGAAAACATAATATAGGGCCAGTATAGAAGCTTCGCTTCAAAAATCCTTACGTGGAGATTGGGTTTCTTTTCCAAAATTTACTAAGTTGTATGTGAAGATTTAGAACAAAGTCAAAATTTTTTTTATTAAATTTTTTTAGTCAAAAAATGTAGTGTTTATTTTTCTGTGTGGATAAGTAAAAATATATGAGTGTGCAAATTAAAGTCTATATCCAACATTACTAGAGATTTCCTTTTTTCGTGTCAATTTGTATCTGCCTAAACGAACATATTTCTCTGTTTGTGTCAAGTGTACAATTAGTTAAATACGATTTGGCGAAGTTATTTTCGATCGACACGTTTAAAATTAGATTTATAAGCAACCACCATAAAACGTAGGAACTCAACGTTTACAATCGATCACATTTTCCTCATGTTATTCAGTATAACCATTTACAATGTTGCATGAACACGTTAAAAATCAATCAATGTTTTGAAAAAAACACACGTTCGCGAATCATATCGGCAATTGTCCGCAACGCTAACTCTATAAAAATCTTTTACGAGCGGCCATAACGGCGGCATCTCGCCCAGCATCGAAAACAAACACGTCGGATTTCAAAATAATCCTCCGTCCATCAAACGGATTTTTCAATAGATTGGAAAGGTTATTCGTCGATTTCCAATTGTTTCCGCTAAAAAGTAATCCAAAAATAACGGCGCGTATCTACCGTCGACGTAGCTTTATACACATATTACGACGCGTTGTTTATTAACTGAGCTATTAATAAAATCCACAGTTTTCGAAAACTCCCTTCGAGTTATCCTTCAGGATTCCGGTTATGACCCCGAGATTACTCTCTAAATTATTAACTATTACAGTGATGGCGCCTGCGAATTATCTTAATCCTCATCAGGGCGATCATCCCTTAGCAATGTTTTTTAATTTTAATTAAGGCAGTGGTCGAAATGGGGAGGAATGTCTCCCGGTCAGTTTGTCGGGATTCCCAGGCTCCAAAACGTCCCGGAAGGAATGTCAACTATGAAAATTAAATTTTTAAAGGCGATCCCGGATAAAAACGACCCTCGTTCCGACTTTCGCTGGGGACAAACCCGATTTTAACCCCCGGACGTATAATATTGTTTTGGTGTCAAGAAACTGGAGGGTTAACATATAGGGCGGTGAAATTAGAACATATTGGATTTAATTCGCTACAGGTTTAATGGTTTAATGGGAAGTTGTACCAATACAATTGAATTTGATCTCATTTTGGAAACTAAGTACAAAGGTAGCTTTAAAAAGTTTTTTTTTCTAGTGTGTAAGTTATAAATGAAAGGAATAATTTGGGCTCACGTTGATCCAAATTGACTAATTATTTGTTTAAATAACGACAAAATACTGTCAAAATGTCTAAAATATAAATAAAATTAAGAAGCTCGTACATCCTTACTCCTTTCAATAAAATTTCTCATAAATGTCTCTAAAGTCACCATACAAATTTCCCCAAAAATATTTATTGATTAAAGATAAAATTTATTTGCTTATTGAAAATACTTAAAATGTTTATTGCAGTTTGACCCTATTGTCAACCAATATGATTTTACCAGGGCTCATTATTATGATTTATTATTATTATCATTATTCTTTATTAGCATCATTTATATTTTGTGAAATAATTGTCTTTGCAGTAAAAATTAGTTAACTACTATTTAAATAAACAATCTATATTAAATTGAAATAAGATACTATTGTAACGCGAAATGTAAACAGCAGCGTGAAACGTGTTTACTCTTATCGGACGGCGGCTTACCTCAAAGGAACGCCGCTACGCTTAATAAGCGCAGCGGTGAGCAGTAAAAACCGTCCCGAGCGTCCCGGCAACATCTTAATAAAGGAAGAATGATTTATGACCTTCTGGACGTTTCTAGGTAAACATTATTTGAGAAAGGAATGACCTGGCATCATCGCGAATACAATGGAGATATGTATATAAGCGGGCATGCGGTCGGAGAGGTTAGATTAGACGTGAAGCCGCGAAAGAGTGAACAGTGTGAAAAACGGACAAGCGGATTGTACAAATAAATTGAAAAGTTATGTGTTATATAAATTAATTAGTTCACTAATAGTTAAGATAAATTAAGTAGTGTGTAGTGTATAATTAGGTCAGTGTAAATAAATTAGAAATAAACATTACACTATATATAAGGAAAGTTTTCAAATTTTTGTGATATTGGTGAAAGTTTCATACAAAATAGAGTATATTTTCGCATATCGTCGTTTAGTTATTTAGGTCAATTTGAATAGTAGCAGCTGGTAACACTTTTGTGTAGGATGCCTAAGTTAAATTAATGGCAAATAACAAATAGAAACTAAAATTGCATCAATTAAATTATATTTCATGTTTTATAGTTCCTTATTTTTCTCACTATGTTTCTTTTTCACAAATCGCCATTACCTTTTTTCTATTAACCAATATGCAATTCAATACTCCAGATATTGAGCTTTTAACCAAATCAAAAAATATGGATTTACCTCAATTTCAGGGTTTCCAAAAAATTAGACGAAATGGAGTTAATTGTCCAGAAATATTCATATTATTTTCATTCCAGTTGCTAATATTCTAGTCGATTTCCAAAATCTATAACTTCATTTAAGAGTGCTGATCTATATATTTAGCTCTCGAAAGTAATTAAGTAGCTTTTCGAAAAATTTAATGAACTTTACCCAGTTTTTCAAAAGCTTCATTTTTGACTAGATCTATGAATCCAAGGATTAAATAATTTCATTATTTTTTCAGAAAGTGCGATGAAATAGAGTCAGTTTACCAGAAATATTCCCATGGCGTTTTTACAAGAAACTATTTTATTTAAGTACCTGATTTATGAATCTGGCTTTTAAACCAAATTCATTAGTTTTCTGAACAGCCTGAAGATATTTTGCCAATTTTCAAATTCAGTTTAAAATTCAACGTATCCATTCATAAAATCCGTTAAATTCAGCATATTTTTCTAGATAATTACCCAGAAAAAAATCGTGATGTGTTCATCAGCGTACTTTCTCATATATAGGGGTTAATTTAAGCAACAAACCGAAAAACGACAAGTACCTATAAAGAACTCCTCACAGTAGATTTAGCCAAAAACGTTACAAAACTTTTTTATACATATCTAATGTAGAATAGGTACTCAAAATTTTATAAAAATTCTTGGAGCAAATTTCGGGAAAATTCAAAAAATTGAAGAATGATACAAAGTCCCTTCCACAGAAGATTTTGCAAAAAACGATAGAAAAGTTTATTTTATACTAATTCAATGGTAGAATATATATTCTAAATTTAAAATAAATTCTCTTGTAGCAAATATTAAGAAAAATTCAAAAACCGAAAAACCACAAGTATAAAGTGCTCTTCACTTTAACAATAAACATTCAAAATTTCAAAAAAATTCTTGAAACTAATTTCGAGAAAAATTCAAAAAACCGACAAATGACAAGAGTAAACTACCCTTTTATCCTGACTAATTTTAATGAAAAGCTTATTTTCACGTCCTGGTATGGTACAAAGTCTGAATACAAAGTTTTGACCGTTTGTGGTTTTCGGTTTTTGAGAAAATCCTGCCACAGACATACACACATACATAGAGGGTTTTCCAAAAACATGTTTTTTGGACTCAGGGTACCTCAAAACGTTCAGAAATGCTAATAACTCAATTTCGAAAAATCGACCCGATTACAATACTCTCGTATATATGAGTACCTCATATGAGAAAGTAATAAACGAACTTCTCAACCGAAAATGTGACTTTTGATCTTAATTTCAAGGAAAATCTGGTGTCTTCTAGTCACTCTATCAAAAATCTATATAACTGCTGTTCTATTAACCAATCTCCCAGTGTATTTTCCAGAATCTGAATTTTTAACCAATTCATTGTGGGATATCAACCAATTTCAGCAATTTTTCCCAAAAGTCAGATAAAATACGATCAATTAGTATCAAGGAAGATTCACATTATCTTCATACCAATTTCAATAAATTGAGGTTTTATCCAATCACCTGACCCACGAAATCGAGTTTTTAAGGGAAGTTAGATAGTCTCCACAGCGGCCTGATAAAACTTAATTATTTTTTTCAGAAATCCACACAAATTTTAATCAAAAATATAATCCATAAATCTGTCTATTGGATCAAACTAAAAAAATTCCTGAAAAATCTAATTAACTTTGGTGGATTATCCAGATATCAATTTCACTTTTAACCGAAAATGTAACCTTTGCAACTAATTCAGCAGATTCCACAAAAATCTGTAGAATTATAGTTACTCATCCAGAAATTCATATAACATTTTTCCCCTTCACAGAGCTTTGAAAAAGTTTTCCAGGAACTGAACTATAGTATATACATCCAGAAGAAAACTTCCATGAAACACAAACGTCCAGCTAGCTCGACCAGCTAGCGAATAAGTACAGGTTCCCATTAAGAATGATCGCCTTGACTATAATTTATCTTTTACTAAGATTTTACTAAGGATGTTCATTTCTTTCTTTTCTGTATACATTTAAAATAATGGTTTTCTTCCCGCAGCTTAAGTATGTTCCAGGTCTCTTTTTGGGAGGCGAGTAGGGAAGGTATCTTTCCATAATCGCAATAGATCACAGATATATGTTTATACAAATGTATATCAAAAACCTGAATAACAATCGCGATACGTTAAAATAAACCATCAACTAAAAGCCCACTATCACCGTCAACGACTTTCCTGAACGCTTGTAAACAGACAACCATAGATCAGACAACTAAACTTGTTTTTTTTTTACTGAACCGACTCTGTACATCTACGATTCCCGCCAAAAGTTTTATGACTTTCCACCAATAGCAAACGACGTGTATTAGGTGTTGTCTAACTTTACTACCTTTTCTCGTTTCGTGGATGTTTTCTTCTCAGTGGATTTACTATAGTTACCAAGCATCTGAACCATATATGGAAGATAAAACCAACTTGACTACTTCCAACTAAGTTCAGATGTAATGGAGTTCATTATCCAGAAACAATCACTAATTTCAGAAACTGAGATTTCAACAAAGTAGTTGGTAAGTGATTCCATGTACTTTCAGAAAGATTCGATAGTAGGTATTCCTAGAAACATATGGAGTTAAGTCGATTTACTAGGAAACTACTTACTCAAAAGCGTAACCCGAAAAATTTTTCTTGTTACCTAAATAAATAGTTTATCATGAAATTAGTTACTAAAAATGGGAATTTAGTTTAAAAATCATTTTACTTCATTAAATTAAGTCGGTAAGACTGGTTTTCAAAGGCTCAACTGTGTGGTATACCTGCGAAGGTACTTCAAGAAAATCAGTAAGTGTTGTCAAGGAAGAATACCTTCATTTATTTCGAGATTTGTCGAGACCGAGACGAGACGAGACTTAGATCGAGACGAGGCTATTAGGGATTTTTCGAGACCGAGACGAGACTATGTTGTTTCTCGTCTCGTCTCGTCCCGAGTGCTAGCCTAACAGCCTAGCCTAATAAGAACAGTCTCTTATATTTTATTTAAAGGGGATCCAAATTGGCCAAAACTTTATGTATATTAATCTGAAGAAAGTCCAAAAAAATTCCAAGAGATATTTTGGAGAAGAAGCTTTGTTGTAATTGTGACAAATCACTATTGACAACATTAATGACATATCACTCCTCATTTTAATGCTTGAATAATTGGGTTTTGTAAAATACATTTCAATTTCAAATGCCACAGCCTTGATTTTGGTTCAGTCACTAAAACTCTACCTTCCTTGGACGTTTCAGAAATTTGGGAAAACCCCAACGATTAAACTAAATTTCGCCTCATTTTGCACAACAGCCCAGACAGAGTCCTAAATTTTTAATTACCGCTGCTAAAAACATCCTATTCCATTAAAAGTATCTCCACAACCATTTATATACCCAAGTCTGATTTAAAAACGAGCTTGGAGTCTGCAATATAAAGTGGGTCACCCCAATAGGGTGAATTTACGAGTGGTTACTGGGCCGGAATAAAAGTATCGAGTATTTACGATCTTGCAAGTAGGATAAGGGCGGAGATGATTTAATTAAGAAGATAAATGCGATAATGGAAAACGTGGAGTATCAGTAATTCTAACTAAATTAAATTTAAACCCAGGCATATGCTGCGAACAGACGTTCATAAAGCTCGTATCTTGAACAGAATTGTGGTTGCTTCTAATACGAAAGTGGATGTAATTTGCCACGACTGCGATGATAGCAAATTGTATTAATATTGCGTAATTTCAATTTTTTTTTCTGAAATTTCACATTAACGGCCCATGAATAATTCACGAGGTCTATTTTTAAAAAGTGTCCAGTTTCGATTTCTTATAGAGTGAAAGTCGACGTAATCGAGGGCCTAATTGGATTAGACGCGACAAGTAAGGCGAAAACTTATTAAATTTTCATGAAATGTCTCTCCCGTTATTAAAAGCTCAGGCCGCGAAACACCTAACTTTTTTTTATCCGCCCCCATCCCCTTCTTTTTTGCACCCCCTTTCTCTCTCTCTCTCTCTCTCTCACTCTATGCCTCGGAACAATAAAATTAATGAACGTCGGGTCCCTTGTTGTGGGAATTTTTAAAACGAAGACATTTTTTGAGAATGAAAGGAAAAGTTTCCGCTCGATGGATAAAATACTGCAGGGGTTTCTTGGAAAGGGGTAATCGCGACGCGGTTAACTCAGTTATAAAATTTTACGTCGTCTCGGCGATATGAACTGTTGTTCTCGCTGTAGTCCAGTCTATCTATGCCAAATTCATCGATCTCACGGGATATACTTATACAGGTATTTTAAGATTCTGAGATGTATTTGGGGGGTACGAGATGACGAATCCGTAAAGACGTACAGCTAATTTTACTTAGTTTGTTTTCAAACAATGGTTAAAAGTGGAAAAAATCTGTTTTTGTTCATACAACGTTCCCTTTATATTCTTAAGAAAAATACTTTGAATAAAAGTTGTAAACCTTTAAAAGACCTTTAATTTGGCGTTTCATAAATTCAAATCGGTTAACAAATGCCTGAAATAATGGCAAAAAACCATTATTTATGCACTAATTTTTAAATGTTAATAAATTTGTTATTAACATAATAACATTTAATAACTTCTCGAAAATGAGGCATTTGATATGTGTTTAAGGTGTGCTAAATTTTAGCCAGATCAATCAAATAGTTTGTAATTAAAGCAATTGTTTAAACAATTGTCCTCTCCTAAATAATGAATCTAGGTAAATTTTGAAAGTTGAATTAGATTTTTAGAAATATTTTAAAAGCACATTGTCTCCTGCAAAATGAGTAAAATATATGACTGTCAATTTAACTTCATACACTGCATATTTAGCTCCCTACAACTGGCAAGCACATATTATGTTAAATTTTCGTGTTCAGGTATAAATAGCGGACAACTATATTTTTTTCTACAAAATAGCTAAATTTATGATTGTTCACTCAACTCAATATACTGAATAGTTAGCTGTAAAAATATTTGGGAATAAGTATGTGTTGCTATAAATTTGCGTTTTCAGGTGGTTTTCGTTAATAAAAATGGGGAAATAATTTTAACAATAAATTGTCTCGCATAAAATGAGTAAAATTTATAACTGTCCATTTCTCTTCATAAAATGCATACTTAGCTCTCAACAATTGACAAGCATACGTTATGTTAAATTTGTATTTTCAGATAATGAAAATATGGAAATAGCTGGTAACTATATTTTTCCCTATTAAATAGCTAAAATTTATGATTGTTCACTTAACTTAACGTATTGAATAGTTAGCTGTATAAACATTTGGAAAGTACGTATTGCTGTAAATTTGAGTGCTCAGCTGGTTTTCGCTAAAAAAAAAATGAAAAAATTATTTGGAAACTAAATTGTCTTCTACAAAATAAGTAACATTTGTAACTATCCATTTAACTGCCTTAGTATACTGCATATTTAGCTCTTAATAATTGCCAAGCATATATTGCGTTGAATTTGCGTTATCAGGTAATTAAAATATAGAAATAGATGGAAAATATATTTTTTTCTATAAAATAGCAAAGATTTATGACTGTTCATTCAACTTAATACACTGAATAGTTAGCTGTAAACATTTGGCAAGCACTTGTTGCTGTAAATTTGAGTTTTAAACTGTTCTTGGCTAAAGCAAACTGAGAAATAGTTTGTAATTAAATTCTTTATACAAAATATCTCAAATTCATATTCTTCCAATTAACTTAATACACTGAATAGTTAGTTGTAAAAACAGTTGGGAAGCAAGTGTTACTGTTAATTTGAGTTTTCAGCTAATAAGAACTGAGGAATTGTTAGTATTTCAATTTTTATACAAAATATCTCAAATTCATATTTTTCCAATTAACTTAATAAACTGAATGGTTAGCTGTAAAAACAGTTGGAAGGCACGGGTTACTGTTAGTTTGAGTTTTCAGCTAATAGAAACTGAGGATTTGTCAGTATCTAAATTTTTATATAAAATGTCTCAAATTCACATTCTTCCAATTAACTTAATACATTGAATATCAACTCAGTTGTAAATATTTGTCAAATGTTTGCCAAATGTTTTGGCACATATTATGTTAAATTTGTGTTTTCTGATAATGAAAATATTGAAATAGCTGGTAACTATATTTTTCCCTATTAAATCGCTAAAATTTATGATTGTTGACTTAACGTAACGTATTGAATAGTTAGCTGTATAAACATTTGGAAAGTACGTATTGCTGTAAATTTGAGTGCTCAGCTGGTATTCGCTAATAAAAATGAAAAAAATATGTGGAAACTAAATTGTCTTCTACAAAATAAGTAACATTTGTAACTATCCATTTAACTGCCTTAGTATACTGCATATTTAGCTCTTAATAATTGCCAAGCATATATTGCGTTGAATTTGCGTTATCAGGTAATTAAAATATAGAAATAGATGGAAAATATATTTTTTTCTATAAAATAGCAAAGATTTATGACTGTTCATTCAACTTAATACACTGAATAGTTAGCTGTAAACATTTGGCAAGCACTTGTTGCTGTAAATTTGAGTTTTAAACTATTTTTAGCTAAAACAAATTGAGAATAAGTTTGTAATTAAATCCGTTATACAAAATATCTCAAATTCATATTCTTCCAATTAACTTAATACACTGAATAGTTAGCTGTAAAAACAGTTGGGAAGCAAGTGTTACTGTTAATTTGAGTTTTCAGCTAATAAGAACTGAGGAATTGTCTGTATTTGAATTTTTATACAAAATATCTCAAATTCATATTCTTCCAATTAACTTAATAAAATGAATAGTTAGCTGTAAAAAACAGTTGAGAAGCACGTGTTACTGTTAATTTGAGTTTTCAGCTAATAGAAACTGAGGATTTGTCAGTATCTAAATTTTTATATAAAATGTCTCAAATTCACATTTTTCCAATTAACTTAATACATTGAATATCAACTCAGTTGTAAATATCTGTCAAATATTTGCCAAATGTTTTGGCACACGTTGTGTTAAATTTACGAATTTAGCTAATACAAATGGAGGAATAACTGTCAACTATTTCTTCAAAAAAAAGGAAAATTTACAATTGTACCATTAAAAGTACCTGGAAAATGAATACTAAGCAGTAAACCTTTAACACGCACATGAAATAAATTTACGTTTCAGCTGTTTTTTGCTAATAACACTAGAAAAATATTTGGAAAATATTTTTTTTCCTCTAACATGGCTAACATTGATAGACTAAGTAAACTAAAGTTTAGTACATTTTTAGTAAAAAAGGCGCTTCAAGTTAGCTTATTTCCATTTAATCATAGGTCATTTCTAGTGTGTAACTAATAAAATTATATCGAATAAGCGATCTGATAAGAAACTCCTATTTTGATGGACATAAGCATAATTATACACATTTCTAATTAATTACTCGCTTGAGTTTTTGAAATATGGTTCCTAATTGCACTGAAACTACGGTGACGTAATTAACCGGATTATCAAAATTAATTAGAATTCAGATTTTCGATGCAATCCATCACAATCATCGACCGATTTTGAAAATTTAACAGCCTGAAACTCATCAGAATTGGGATAAAGTTTTCCATTTCGCTCGACTAAAAACCGAATTCTGTCAGTGTCGACAAAACAGTGTCGACTACGTAAATCATCCAATTATTTTGATACGTCGATCGCGAACGTATAAAACAATTCGGCGAATTATCCTGTCATACCTGTCACACGAAGCGATGCTGAATATTCATCGTGGCGAATCGGCGAAAATCTGCAATCGTGTGCGTCGAAACAATCGAATTTTCATCATTTTTCCCGCGGCCGAATTTAATCAACCACGTCCGCCCGGTCGTTTTCCCGATCTGTTTATTGAATATTTGCATGGGATTCGCCCGTGAAACGCCCGCTGTTTATTTAAACAATATTTGCTCGCGAGCGCTAATTCCTTGTTACCTGATTCGAATAACAAACGATCGTCAGATATGAAAAAGGTTTATTATCCCGCCATTCGACTCCCCTGCGAGGCTCTCGCGGATCGATCCGTTCCCAATATAAATAATTCATGGATAAACCCGCGTTCACGTCCGTACGGGAAATTGTTTTATTCCCCATCAACGGACACTTTACAGAGGGAATTTATGAGATCGCCCCTAAGAACAACAACGGGAAAGTTTAAACAACAAATTGTACGATGCGTTGATTGATTTCATTACTAAATTCGTTAAATAAGTCAGGTACAACGACCTTACGCTAGAGAAACCACTATAATCTCGTCGGTTCCACTTCCGATTGATCGGCGACAAGAGAATTCGCCATAAATTAGATTTTAATTACCGCTCCTCCGAATGGCTATTTTTCTAGCGTTTCGAGGGTTTCTAACCCAATTACCGAACCCATCGTTTTCGTCACTAAATTACGAGTTCGGGCCCCGTCTAAATTTTAGCCGGCGGTGTTGTATAAATTAAAATGGGATAGAAGCGTTGTAATCTTAAAGTTTAAACAGGGTTATGGCAAGTTTTTCCGCGAGGACTGCCTGCTTAAATTAAGGTTAAATCAACCAAACTTCGTACCTGAGGGACGGCTTAGCTGCGACTGCCGCCGAGGGAAACCATAAGCCGTCCATGGGATTAGCATTATCCCCTAAGTAAGAAATGGCGAAAGCTCAGGATTGGAAAAAGCGTCGATAGAAATTTTTAAAATTGGTTTTGGGAGAATAAATTAAATATTCGTGGAGGAATTGAAAATGGGATAGAATTAACTTAAGTATGAGTTAATAGTATGCTTTTGCTATTTCCAATTGCTGCCCCGGTAGATCACCGCATCTTATTCAAGCGACTTTTGGAGTGATGCCATACTTACACCAAATGTATTTCCATATATCATCTTCTCCGTCGTCACATCTTTGGGAAATTTCTTCAAACACTCCTTAACTGTGCTAATAAGAGTTATTACTTCCTTGTATCTGATAGAATCTTCCTTAAGGTTTGCCCTCTGAGAAGAAAATTCGAGCGCTGCGGGATAACGTATCCGTGGCACGACGTCTTGCCCATTTCCTCCCCTTAGCACAGTGTTGTAATTACAATGATCTTTGAACGATACTTAAAATTGCATTTATCCACAGGGCGTTTTCAATAATATTTCCCAAAAAACTTATCACATTACATAGTTAACACATGTTCTTGGTTTAAATACACATAAATACAGGGATATTTTTTTTTAAATTTTGAACGTCTCATTGTAACTTCATTAAAACAGAGTAAATAAGCGTCGCTTTAGTGGGAAGTATGTGAGGTTATGTTTGATGACGCCATTGCGGTTTTGTAATTATTTTGCTATTTAGATGGAAATTTTAGTGTCCTTGGAGGTATTTTACACATTACACGCTTCCTTAAGACCTTTCATATCTCTATATATATAAAAATGGATTGCTGTTCGTTAGTCTACCTTTAACTCGAGAACGGCTGGACGGATTTTGGTGATTTTGATCTTGAAATATTTGTGGAAGTTCAGGGAAGGTTTTTATTGTGAGAAACATAAATAATAAGTAAGGGAAATACTGAAAAAGTGCGTTTTGTAATTTGACATTTATAATCAAACAAATGAAAGTATAGTGTCAGTTGGTTGTCAAATAAATAAATGTCAAGACGATTATTACAATCTATCATCAGTTTGTCAGTGCGCGAGAACTTTATTGATTTTAAAATGCTAAGGAGAAGATGGACTTAGGTCGTCGAAGTTAATCAAATGTGCAACGAGACGAGCTCTCACGTCCAAATGGCACTGACGACTGACGACCGGTGAGAGACAGATAACATTCGTATTGGTATGACAGAATTACGTTTAACAGTATATAATGGAATCGAACGAGTTCGGGCACGTCTTATACAACAGCATTTAGATCGACAGGGCACCGACTCTACAAAGTCTACACGACGCCAACACAAAAGCGGGAAGTCAAGAAACCAAGAAGAGTCCTGAGTAAGTCAAAGCAACTTCACCAGGACACCAAGTCTACAAATTCTACAAATTTGAAACGACGGACATATCCAGTCACTGCAGCTGGAGGAAAAGCCGCCAGTGATTACAACTCCAAAACTTCAAGAACTTCGACACCAACACAACGTCGGGAAGTCAAGAAGACAACCAAAGTCCTGAGTAAGTCACAACCACCTTTTCCAGAGAATTAAGTTAAAAATTTCACAATTTCAACTACGACAAGATATAACAAGCAGATGAGTTGATTCAAGAACAAGAAAAAATAGCCCAATAAATCATATAACTACAAAATAATTGCAAGAAAAACGGAAGTGCAAGAAAAACCAAGGAATACTTACAAAAAAGGATTGATCACTTAGAAGCACTATGGGGGAAAGCCCAAGAGAACAACGAGGCGTTCCATGAACTTGGGTTTGACGATCAGCGCAATTATATTAGATCACACTATTTCAAAAGGATCGAGGAAAACTACAAGACAATTCGACTGTACCTGACGTCAAACGAATAAAACACCCAAGAAATAAGTCTATGAGGTACAAATACAAGACCCAAAACCGAAAGTGAAGAAACCCAAACAACAGACCGAACAGAATTACCGACGAATCGAACTAAAGGTAAAAATAACAAACAAACAAAAATCTACTTAGACAATCTGAAAAAGACATGGCAGAATAAACACCAAGATGGTCATGCACGTACTACGAGCAACAAATGCCCAAAACATGGAGCGCACTTCAAAACATCATGAAATAGAGCGATTCCGCAGACGCAGTGTTCCTTTAAATATGGAACGAGTAGCATTCCACTACGACCCGGAAATAGATTATTGTGCCGAAGAATCCGTAACGATTGGAAAAATGACAATAGTTTGTCAATATTGTAAAGCGTTAAAATGCAGCGGTGAAGCTACTGGATTATGTTGTGCTGGTGGTAAAGTAAAATTGCCGTAATTGTTCCCAGCACCAGATCCATTACCTTCTTTAGTTTCTGGGGTGGGAAATGACTCTAAATTTTTCTTGGCCAACATCCCAACGTATAATAATTGCTTTTAAATGACGTCGTATGGTGCAACGCATATTGTACAGGGAAATTTCATACCTAATTTCAGGGTAGTTTTTCATAAACTATTTATTAAAAATTTAAAAAGATAATATACAATTGCTAATACAAGGACAGTTTGCGGAATAAACTTGGAGTTTCCCGGTTTCGCGCATGGACAATTATACGTCGCGTGTTCGCGAGTCGTAAAACCATCATCTTTGTAAATTTACGCACCGCAAAAAAAAGGCGGAAAATATAGTAGATCCGAAAGCCTTAAATTGATTATGTGTATAACTGTGTTGCATTTAATTTAATGTAGATAAAAATTTTGTATTATTTTGACATTATTTTTCAAAAATATATGTAGATGATAGGAATTTCACCGGGTCATCAATAATTTTTATTTATCTTTTTTCTTTAAACTTTACGTGGCATTGCGACGCATGCCGGGTACGGCTTGTACCAGATATTTTTTATACTATACAGAGTGTATATCAAGCCGAGTTATTAACAGAATTCACAAGTATCTGATTAATGCATGTGTGGATTTTGCAGGTGTGCTTGCACAAACGCAGTGCGTAGTTTACGGGACGACGCCGTTCGTGGCACGTCGCTTTCTATACAACTGTGTAACCGTCGTTATTTTGTTATTATTATTTATACTTATATAGTTTATTAACTTGAAATGTACTATTCAAATTAAAAGTATACACTTTTAAACAGTTTAAATGCTCTCATACCTGACAGGTTACTCGTAATGCCTCAATTTATTACTGTTATTAATATTATTATTATTAATTCTGTTTCAAGAGAGGTTGTAAGCTCATAAAGCTTTCATTTCAATCAGATCCTCTTGCCGATTACTACAAGACGTAAGTATGTAAATTTCGATCTCAGAACCGTCCCCTTTCATCTTTTACGCCTCTGAAACGTCTCCCTCACATAATAAAACCGCCACCTCCAACCATCGTCCCCGATCGCTCAGATTAGCGCTATCTACTAATTAACACGCCGATCAATCCGCATCTAACTCTCTGCATAATTGATTGGGTGCGCTTACGGGGCGTTGAAAGAACGGGTCGCAATTCACGTCTCGAAATTACTGCGACATTGTTAAACACGAACAATTACGTTTCGACGAACGTCCGCACATAAATCATCGCACCTTTGTACGGTAACGATGGAAAACGCGTCGCGAAATGAACAATTATGCATAGCGGGACACGTTAAGCGGATTAATCGCGGGATGGAAGGAGGGTGAAGTGGATTATGTAAATGGGAAGTGGACTGCCGATGGGATTTAGTAACAACAATTAGGATTTTTATGGGGAGAGATTGTGGAGTAATGTGGAGATCCGCCAGAAACGGCATTATCCGCCAAAAGTGAGAAAGCGCGCCAAAGTGATGACTATTACGAGATCACAATTCGTGAAGTTCAAATTCGGATCCAATTTTATCTTAAAAATTTTAATCGATATAAAAATCGATAGAACTTTCCAAAAGGAACTATCATTTCTTTAACATTACAAAGCATTCTTGTTGCTGCTTTGGGATATAGGGTAAAAAATCTGAGTAAAATTTAACTCTAAATCAACTCAAATCATCGTTAAAAAGAGCCCACAACAAATTGGAAATCAAACACGATTGACTCTAATATATTATTGACCACCGGTTATATATGACGTTTCTAGACTATTCAAGATATAATTGACACGGGTAAATATGTTTCGGATACAATTGACTAAATTTTTAACTATTTTACTTTATTCGAAGTGTGTTAAAGAATTTTTAGTGATAGTCCAGTCGTCAGCCATTTTCGCGTGGAATTTTGGGAAACAAGGTCGATTTATTTGAAAATTGGGAATATAGGTCCCAATTTAGGTCCAATTCTTTGGTATTTATAACGTTCTTCAAAGTAAGAATTGTGCCTGAAGTGTGCTTTTTCCTTAGGAGTGGAAGCCACCCCTGCTAAGGGGTAAAAATTATATGATCAAAATAAACCCGGAAATCGATAGACTGACTAATTATAAGCAACTTTTATTCTATAAAGTTTTTTGTAAAGTTGATATTTAGTTGGTAAACTTTATAGAATAAAAGTTGCTTAGAATTGGTCAATATATTGATTTCTGGGTTCATTTTGATTAAAAAATTTTTACCCCTTAGAAGGGGTGGCTTCCACCCCTAAGGAAAAAGCACACTTCGGCACAAGTGCAGCTTTGAAGAAAGTTATAAATACTACCTAAATCCCAATTTTCAAAGAAATCGACCTTGTTTCCCAAAAATCCGCAGTTTTAAGGTTTTTTTACCGCTGATGACTGGACTATGAATAAAGTACAAAAAGTTGACATTTCCAAAATCGAATTGCTAAAATGTGATCTGTTATCAAACGACATAATTAATAATTGTGACGTCAAGGCAATTAATTTCACTGAAAATTTGGTCTTTTAATAATAGTTGTGTTTTCTTAGTTTTTTTCTTTCTCTTTCATGGAAGTAAGTTTGTAATGGCCATGATAACGGAAAAGGAAAGAGATTCTTCTATTACAAATCTTAAAGTAGAAAGAGGTACTCCTTAAAGAAAAACGAATGTATCACTACTAAACTGTCAAAATATTGTTCACAAACGAGAGTCAAGTTGGTTACATAGTTCATGAGAAAATCGTATACTTTTCGAGTTACGAACTACTGAAATTTGTTTAATTTTAGAAAAATCATATTATTTCGGAACTGTTGAAGTTAACAAATTTAAAATTTACTAAAAAAACTAAAATGCATCCCCCTGATCTACCGTGTGAGTTTCATAACGAAAGTCAAAAGTTTCATTTTTGTCTCCAAAAAGGTAGGTTTATAAATTTGTTTTTTTTTTCAAAGAAAAATATGATAAGTTTAAATTTTGCTGGTTTAGGTCACAAACGAAAGGGGATGATTTCCTCCTGTCAACAGTAAAAGACTAATGAAACCTACCCTTATTTTCGGAAATACGAATTTGATATGAAGACACGAAGTTTGTAATTAGGTTTTTTCAAAAAATCGCTAGTTTTCCGAAATTTTTGAAGTTAGTAATTAATTTGAAATTTGGGTATAGAACAAAGAAAGACCCATTTGTCCTATCTTTTGAGTACCACGTCGAAATTCTTAAGTTTAATATTTGATCTAAAAAAAGGGTGAATTTTTGGGGTTTTTCCAAAAATATATAGACTTCGGATTTTCAAAATTTGGGTCGGAAACAAAAGGGTTACACGACTTCCTCTTAAACCGTGAAATTTTTTTGTAAAATAGACGTTTACTTACCGAAATCCAAGGTTGACACTAACTAGTTAAAAAGTTAGAAGTTAAGTTAAAATGTTAAAAAGTTACTAACTTTTAACTTAAGTTGATTTTAGAATTTGTTAACTAGTAACTTAACTAGTTACTTTTATATGGTAACTTTTAAACTTTTTAACTTTTTTAAAAAGTTAAATTTATTTAAAAATCTAGACTGAGTACGCAGCTGAAAATGTACGCCAAAGAATATTGTCAAAATGATACTGTTGAACCAGAGAACCAAATTGTGATTCAAGCACAAAAAAGAAAGAAAAACTGACTTTTCTGTTTTAAAAAGAAAGAAATGATTTGCAAAACATTGCAAATAAGATAGTAGACAATTACATTTCGACCAGTTCAAATGAAGTTAATAAAACGAGTCTGAATGAATTTCCCCTTCCGATAAAAAAAAGCATTTATTAGATTCAACACTTCGATCCCGTCATCTGCACAAGTGGAAAGATTGTTCAGTGCAGGTGGTTTAGTCTTTGACGACTTAAGGGTAAAAATCACTGACAAAATTTTGAAATGGCCCTATTGGTAAAATTTAATAAGTATTTGTAAATAGATCAAGTGTTGTTTATTATAACATGTAATGTATGTCCATAATAAAAAATTGATGATTCCTTCCTTGGTATGTTTAATGAGGACAAAATGAAATTTAAATTCACCTGTCCTTTATATACTATCTCTTGTCTGTTTTTATTTCTAGTGAAATAAATACTATAAACACTAATAAATACATTAGAATTGGGTTCAATGAGGTTCAAAGGTTATTTTTTTAGTAATTGTAAACTGTTCTTTTAAATAACTTTTTAACTTTATAAAAGTTAATTTAACTTAACTTCTAACTTCGCGATTATTAAAAGGTAACTTTTTAACTTAACTGAAGTTGGTTTGTTTATCGATTAACTTGTAATTTAACCTCTTCTAAAATCGAAAAGTTAGGTACCCAACACTGCCGAAATCTGAAGTAATGAACTTTGTTGTTATTTTTTTTTTTTAAATTTGGATTTTTCGAAACTTCTCTTGAAACATGTTAAAAGAACTAATATGTATCTCAACGATCTACCCTGAGAGTTCATTGCGAAATTCTAAAATTTAACTTCTGACCTCAAAAAAGGAAGATTTGCAACACTATACATTTATTTTTACAAAAATTGCTCAAAATTGTACTTTTAAATTTCAGTCATAAACAAAGATTTCATGCAAATAATAAATAATATTACAGTTTCTCTTGTGATACGGAATACTGGTTTGTTTTCATTTTTTCCAAAAAATTGTGTTATTTTGGATTTAGCCAAGTGAAACATAACTACCCAATTAAAAGAGATGCCCTTAATTAACCCTGCGACTTCATAACAAAATTCAAACATTTAATATTTGCCCAAAAAAAAGAAAACATCCAAATAAACAAAAATTTGTTTTCCAGTTTTCCATTTCTGTGGCCTTATCATTGAGATTTACGACGATACTAACACCACCGGATTATACGGCAAAAAATATATAGACAGCTATATCAAATGTTGAAAGAACCCAAAATTTTCTCGGTCATAATAAAAATATAATAAAACGTAATAAAATAAATTCTTGGCAAACCATCTGGACAAATAATACAACTAAAGCACAATGGACAAAAAGATTAATACCTAAAATTGAACCTTGGCTTAACTCTAAATTTAGAAAAACAAATTATTTTTTTACACAATTTTTAACAGGACACGGATCTTTTGCTACATTTACCCACAAAATCCAAAAATCTACTACGAATCTCTGTATATATTGCGGGGAAATAGATGACGCCGAGCATACGGTTTTTAATTGTTGGGAGTGGACAGGAGAGATTTTGGAATTAAATTTATATTTAAAAATCTCGATCACCGTTGATAATATAATTAATCTCATGTTACTTTCAAATAAAGACTATAATGCTATATATTATTGTATTTGCGATATCATGTCCCAAAAAGAAAGTGAGGAACGTTCAATGCAAAATGCGAATAATTAAAAAAATCTATTACATTATGTATAATATTGTAAATAGTAGATATTATCTTTTATCCATAGTAGTAATATTGTGTATAGAAGAACATATTTATTATACTACCATTAATTCTAATTGTTCTTATATAAAACACATTTTTTCCCTACACATTCCTTTTCTTAAAAAATGTAACAAATACTACTCCATTTTTCAAACCAAATAATGACATCAAATGTATGTAAATACGATAAATTGTAAAATGGAGATTAATTACCAACAACCAGTACATATTATTTTTTATTTACTTAATATTGCTTATATTCCTATATAACTAGATATACTAGATAACTAGTATATTGATATAACTAGACAGTCGTTTATGAATTCATATTTTATCAACATAAATTCAGGTGTAATTGAGTTCGGTTATAACTGATGGGCTGTTGAGGTCCATTATTCGCGAAATTGATTGTAATTGAAACAAAACAAATGATTTGTGCGTAAATAGATATGTGGAAACGACTCAATGAAAAGTGACGAAAATTTTGGGAAAAATGAGTAGGGGAAATGTTAGACAAAAATGTTTCTGAATGAAATATACACGACATTGAGCAACAGAGGTAAGTAAAATAATTTTTATCTCGAGAAAGACAAGTGTCTTTATGTAAAGTACAACACGTTGTTATTCTTTCCATCGTTTCATTCCTATCCAGTGTTGTATTTTGCTCACAACTTCACTTTACTTATTTTGAATCCTCTCTCATCTCAACCCTTCGTAATCAATTTGGTACCCCGTAAATACACCTAATTGTTAGTTCTCGACCCGTCCTCGCAACGCAGTCTTACGCGCCCTAAGGGCTCCATCCCTGGACGTAACAATGACGGGCACGGCGGAAACGTAACCTCATCCGTCGAGCTCTTACGTACACAATAAGCCGAATTAGCATTTTTCCCTTAAAGCTAAACTGAACGCGACGCTATTCCCAAGTATAAATTCCCGCGAGGATTTATCACAAACATATCCCTCCGTCGACGACCGCACGATTAATCTGGCTTAGCGCCTCTTAATCCGCGGATTAATTAATAAAGATTTTTTCGGGTCGAATTCGACGCGCTATTTTTTCCAGGACACATGTTCAACAGGAACACCAGCCGTTGCGAGAGAGAGAGAGAGAGAGAGACAGAGAGAGAGAGAGAGAGAGAGAGAGAGAGAGAGAGAGAGAAGATGGGACGGGAAGCAAGGATATCCTCTCTGCGGAAGCCGGCAATAAATAATATGTCACGGAAATGACAAGGGGATGAACATGGTAATGCCGCTCAAGGGTTAAGGGTGGCCAGAGTGGGGTCGTCGGTGCTGTAGTAAAAATAACGTAATAGATACTCATGCGGGGCGAGTAATTTGGTTTAGGGGATGTTACGATGTAATCCAGAGGAAAATTTAAAAGTTTTGAAGTTATGGACCCTGATAGAAATTATTTCAGAAGTACTTTGTATAAAGGCATCTATCTTTTAGGTAGTAAAATTTCCGATAACTAAATTGTATGTATAAAATAGCTAAAATTATTTACACTACCTAACGAATAGAGCATTAAATTAAATTTTAATGAGATTTGGTCTCTAATGAAGAACAATGTTCTTCCAAACTCAGTTGGATAACTAAAACATCAAAGAAGCCGAAAGTGCACCTGCATGATTTTCGCTTTTTATCCATTTACGACTGTAGTTGCCGGACACCAATATAGACCAGGGAAATTAGTAAAATAACTACCCAGTTTTGGACAGTTTCTGCGACCGATATCTGACGGTTGTTTTAGGAAAAATAAGTGCACAGG
Organism: Cryptocephalus moraei; assembly: GCA_946251905.1. NCBI lineage: Eukaryota > Metazoa > Arthropoda > Insecta > Coleoptera > Chrysomelidae > Cryptocephalus > Cryptocephalus moraei. The sequence goes on from OX276455.1 coordinate 12,412,749, forward strand.
ATGGTGTACAAGTGGATTTGAATTACGCCTTAAGTTTTTGATTAACTTTTATTTATAAGAAAGTATAGGTAAAAATATCTTATTATTTACGCTTTTTCGCCTGTGACTTAAAAGGGGTTATTCTAATTAAATTTCAACATAAATTTACTTGTAGTACTTCCTACTGTTTCCTATTTAAAAACCCCATGGCATGCCAGGCTGAAAGGTAGATTTATGGGTAGGATATATACTAATTAACACACGATGTGTCAAAAAAATTCATATGAGGTGTGAAAAAATACAAACGTCAAAATTTTAAAATATTTGCAAATAACTTTTTCTCTGTACATTTCTCAAAGATATGATTTATACAAAAGTTGTTCGCCTCTATAAGGGCAACAAAAAACCTAAGTAACATTTTTCCCTCAGACGCGAAATAAAAGTTTTTTTATTTTTTTATTTTTGACAAATTAACTTTATTTTTGTACGTTTCTCAACAGATTGTTTTATACAAAAGTTGCTCGCCTCTATAAGAGCAACAAAAAACCTTAGTAATATTTTTCTCTCAGACGCGAAATAAAAGTTTTTCTTATTTTTATTTATTTTTTGAAAAAAGTAACTTTTTTTTCTGTACGTTTCTCGAAAGAATGTTTTATACAAAAGTTGTTCGCCTCTATAAGAGAAATAAAAAACCTAAGTAACATTTTTCTCTCAGACGCGAAATAAAAGTTTTTTTTTTTTTTTTTAAATAACAAGCCGCCATTTTGAAACCGCTAGACCGATTTGGCCCATTAACGAACTCGACAGAGATTTTCAGCCAACTGATTTTTGTGCCAAATTTCGTTGTGATTCTTTAAAAAATGCGACCTGTAGCTTGCCGACAAATTTCGTTATATCCGATATATTTATATATACATTTTTGAGAAATGATTATTATGATCTCTAGATACCAAAAAACTGAAAACCTTATTTTAGTTCCTCTTTTTTCGACTTCGTTAACGAATGCAATACTAGATATAAATCTACCAAAAGTTACAGATAAAATGCTATATCTTCACGTAAAAAGACAGTCTTATAGTATTTAATAAGTAACAATTTCAAAGAATTCATGTAATTCTTTTTTGTAAAATTGAAATTCTTTAATCCAGGACCATTTTTGCTGTATTAATATACGTAAACCATTGAATATCGATAAACTCTTAACGCACTAAATTGGAGTAAAACTTATATTTCTAGTAACAATTGCATGACCAAGAAAAACATTTTGTTTAGTTTGTTACATTTAATTTAAATTTCAATTACTATTTCAATTAATTAAAATTTAATTTTTTTTGTCAAATATTGTTAAAAAATTGTTAATATTGTTAAATATTGTTAAAAATATTGTTAAAATATTGAAAGGTATATCGTATATTAAAAACTTGTTTAAAAATGTCATCGTTCCAATAGAATTATCAAAAGTTTCTCAACACCTCCTCTGCTTTACAAAAAATTTCAAAAGTTCTTTGCACTTTACTTTACATTTTAAATGTCATATTTTCAATATGTAGTTGCAACTTAACAAGACATTGGTACACTACGATTGTAACAAGCAAGGTAGAAATTTTTGAACTTCCTTCAGAGCACGAGAGCCTTTCAAAAAAAAATCAATTTTAAAATTGATTAAGCGAACACAAAGCTATCAAAAAAATTTTTTCCTTAGAACAATAGCAACCGTTTTTAAAAATGTCTATCCTTTACAATTTTCATAAGTTACATAGAAACCCCTGAAGTACTTTAATTGTGTCAGAACTTCTTTTAAACATCAAAGTTAAACTTTATATTTTAAATTGGAATTTTCTTTATTAATATTGCAGCGGAATACAAATAGGTAATATTTTTTACAAACTCCCGAATTTTGATCAGCAACAACATTACGTTTAACATTTCTTGATTCACTCCTCACATTTCATTTATTTTAAATAAATGCAGTTAATTACAATTTATGTATATATTTTTTGAAACTCTTCAACTTCTTTTGAAACATCAAATCTTGTTAAAATTACTTAGAACTTCTTTTTGAAATGTCATTAAAAAAATCACACTTATCTTAGTTAAGTAAGCGACTCCATTTACCATCCAAATTTTCATTTTAAATTTCTTGTGCTTTAAAACAACTATAACTCCTTCGAAAATGTGATCAGTTCAGTACAATACTAATGTAAAGTTAATTAGAAACTAATAATACTCTGAAAGTGTGAAAGGTTAAGTGGTCATTTTGTCTTTAAGATGGTTGCAACTACTTTTGAACATCACAACGACATTACATTTGTAACAAGTGTGAACAACACAGTTTTGAACAATTTGACAATGTGAGCGAGGGAGATAAAAGGCCCGTTAGGGATAGCGAGAAACAACCAAATACAAGTCGATTGTTACAGCTAAACCCAAGAGCTAAATCAAGCGTTAAGTGTTAGGAAGTAATAATTAGTGTTAAATATATTAATTAAGTATAGAATTAGTGTAGTATAATTATGTCAATACTTCTTTTAAACTGTCAATAAATAATTCTAATTTTCTTTAAAAAAATCTTTGTTAATTACAAATTTAATCAGTGTTTTAGGTAATTTTAGCTTCAAAATTATTGTAAAAACTTACATTTCAAGCATTTCACTCCATGTTTTTTATATCTTCATCAATTTTCAGTAAATTACTATCTATAAAAATTCTTCCGAAACTTCTTACTTCCTTTGAAATATCATATCTGGTTCAGGGTGATATTTTTTCTTTAAAAATATTGTTGACAAACAAATTAGAAAGTCCCAACTCCACATCGAAGATTACATTTTTAAATTCAAGTTGTTTTTAAGACAGCTACGACTCCTTAAAAAATGTCACTTATTGTTCTCTATAATTGCCAGGAGTTGCTCAGCAAATATTTTTAAATTTTTAATATATATATATATATATATATATATATATATATATATATAGACCGTTCCTACAGAGTCGCAGTATGGTATAAACATAAGAGCGAAAGAAAGGCCATATATTTCTCGTTGGCTAAACAGAGAAAGAACTTTTGCGACGTTGCTAGCTCGCGAAACATCACGGTCATCGCCACACTCTACCGGATCATTCGCTGTATAGCCTCCGACGGGAATATTTGGAATGGGTTACGGACCGGCCGGCCGGCAACGTTGCAAAACTTCCTTCTCTGTCATACTAACGAACTACTATTAGTTTCTCTTTCGCTCTTGTTGATTTCTGACCTTGTATTTCAATAGAATAGGTCCGTATGTATAATTTTGTTTCAATGTCAAGAGGTACCTTGCTGATAGTGATGGAATTGTATTTATTTGTAACGTTTTATGATTGCATGTAGTACTTACTGTTTATGACTTAAACTAGCTTTCATTATTAATAATTATTGTTCACATGTAATCGTGTAGATTGACTAAATAATGTATTTATAGTATTTCAGTGAAATCTCTCACATGATCAAATTATTTTACTTATTATTATATAATTATGCATGAAATATTAATGAATTTAATTTTAACATCATTTTATAATTTTTATTCCCACGTGTCCAATTTCTAACGATTCTAATTCGAATTAAAGTATCTATAATCCAAAATCTTGTATCGATTGGAATGAAATCGCTATGCACTCTACGCCTACACGATAATAAATGGCCGTAGGTTAGCACGTAGTTTAAAATAATTTGATTAATGTAAACGCTGCGTGAATTTGGTTATTTTTATCGAAAACTCGAGCCGGAAGAATTGCCAAAGGATCAACAATAGCTATTTTTGTGGAGTGCTGTTTACCAGATTGATCGATCAGTCGGTTGAGTACTTGAGGTATGTTGATTTAACGGCTTCGAAAATAAACATGCAACGTAAAGCGTTAACGATGAATCTAATTCGAATTAAGGTGAGAAAATCGTTTTTTTCACGGGAAATCGATATACAACGTGATCAAGAAATAATGTTTAACTTGGCAATCCTAAATTATACTTTAAAATGGTAGAACTGGAACCACTTTCGGTTGCTTAACAGCTACTTCGAGGTTTAACAGTGACAGCATTGACACTTGAGCGGCGATTCAAAATTTTATTATAAAAATATAAAAATGATACTATTAAGTTTTTACTAATAATTTACTATAAGTGCAGTTCATGACCCCATTTCTGGATGGCAATACTCCTTGGAATCCACTTTGCACCAATTTGAAGAAATGTTTCCTGAAGATGTGTTCACTATCGACGTTTTTAAACAACACTACATCTGCGTAGTTCAACGATATTTGAATACAGGCAATGTGAAGAAAGGAAAGCCACCTGGTAGACCTTCCGTACTCACTAAAAATGTGGTACAAGACGTCAGGGCCCGACTGCAACAAAGTCCTCGCAAATCGGTTAGGAAGCTTTCCCTCCACACAGGTTTGATCCTTTTCAAAAGTTCACCAATTTCCACTTATTCCTAATTTCCGTATTCCGTTTCGTGACTTTACAGGTTTATCATATGGAAGTAGTTCCACTGTCTTGAAGAGCAAATTGAAATACCACCCGTACAAATTTTCGATGGCCCAATCCCTAATTCCTCCTGACCATCCACAACGCGTCCTGTTCTGTAACTGGTTCAATCAGGAAATGAACAATGGATGACAACCTGGATAGAACCTTTTTTTCCGATGAAGCCTGGTTCCATCTCAATGGATATGTTAATTCTCAAAATTACAGAATTTGGTCTGGTGAAATTCCACATGCTGTTAGAACAAAACTTTACATCCTACTAAAGTTGGTGTTTGGCTGGCTGTATCGCGGCAGAGATTAATTGGTCCTGTGTTTTTTACCTTCACAGTTAATTCTGAACGATACATTCAGCACATTCTCCAGCCATTCGTTGAACAATTAACCGTAGAGGAGCGCGAAAATGGCTACTTTCAACAAGATTCGGCTCAAGCATATACGGCTATTGCACAATGCAATATTTGCTGGAAGTTTTTGGCCATCCAGTCATGAGTACGGGAATCTGGCACAGTAGGTCACCAAACCTGACACCTCTAGACTTTTGTTTCTTTGGGCACCTTAAAAACAAGGTGTTCAGTAATGTTCTACATACACGTGAAGAACTGGAAGCTGCCATTATCGAGGAAGTTGCAAATATTTCTCCTCGGATGTTAATTAATGTCATCGAGAGCCTAAAACGGAGAGCGAATTTATGTTTAGAACATAATTGTAGGGTTATTCTCCACGGTTAGAGTTAGCAGTACCGCCGTGTGCCGGGAATAACTCTAGTCACCTTTAGTTTCCATAGTAGTTCGTTTTGTTTCAAAAACAGTAGTTGTCAAATAACTATAAGTGTGTGTGCACACATAATAAATCCTGTTACAAAAAAAACCAACAATGGTTATGGGCCCAGAAAGCAGCAGGAGTCCAATAATGGTTGTGGGCCCAGTAAGCAGCAGGGATGGAATTCCAACCGCCGACAAAATGTCAGAAGCGCCGAACGAGGCAAACCTCGGACTGCAGGAGTCCACAGGCGGACTGCATTGGAAAACCTTGGCCAGATGCGCCGAACGAGGCAGACCCAGGACTGCAGGAATCCACTGGGCCAGATTCGCCGAACGAGGCAGACCCAGGACTGCAGGAATCCAATGGACGACCCAGGTACGCAATAGGCGTGGTGTGTGTACACAAGAGAGAATTAAGTCGACATCGCCAGCCGTACTTTGGTAAAACAAATTCAAGGGCCAACAAACATGGCAGATGTTTTAAGGTTAAGCATGTTGGAGAGATTCCTCACTTGCTAGGAGTCAAGTTTGAGAAGAGGGAGAACAACAGTCTTACACTTTCTCAAGAGTACTAAACCGATCAGCTGATCAACCGATTCGGACTATACGACGCGAGAGGAGTCTCAACGCCGATGGACGTCGAACCAATGTTCCTGGACGGAGACGTCGATGAAGATCGTCGCGCCCGGATGCTGCAGTAACCCCATTGAAGAAGTTAGCAGACCGGCGGAACGATCATCGTGATGAAACAGAGATCCTTCCGAGGGGGGATTGTAGCGTTATTCTCCACGGTTAGAGTTAGCAGCACTGCCGTGTGCCGGTAATAACTCTAGTCACCTTTGGAAAGTTTAGTTTCCATAGTAGTTGTCAAATAAATATAAGTGTATGCATACATAATAAATCTTGTTACAAAAAACCAATAATAATGGTGCTCAATTCGAGCAGAGCAGTACCTTTAAATATTGAAGTTTTTTCTGGTGTGGTTATTTTAATCGGAAATAAATTTTCCGATTTTGTGTTTATTTAGCTGTCGCTGTCATGCAGACAGCAGAGATTTCCGGCGTAGCGTTGCAAACCCTTAGACAAAAAAAAATCCTCCAGGTGCCAACTCAAACACTATTTCTTGATCACTCTGTATATGTAGTACCCGCCATTTCGTACACCTTCCCCCGAATTTTCCTTCCATGTCGGGATTTTCCGCGATCGACGTCCGCAGATAAATAAAAATCTGGAAATCGACTCTGGCGCTTGAAAAATTTTTCCAACCGTTCAGCCGCTCCCAATTCCTCCTATCGCGTTATCCCGCTCCCTCTCCCTTTCTCTCTCTCTCTCTCTTTCTCTCTCGCTCCTGCGAGTTATGCGCCTATATTCCTGCAGCATCCGTGCGATGGACCGCAGTTTCAGTGATCATCCGACGACGACGCTCCTCGCACAGAGCGCCGCGACGTTTTCAAAGATCGAGACGCGTCTCGAGATCGTCGAGAAGTTGGCGAGAAGGTGGTAAACAGGTAAAGTGGTTTTTGATTATGAGTAATTGTGGCGTATTTGTCTAGCTGAATTGTTGGGATTGTCCTGGATGTTCAGGAGAAGTTGTTTTTGTTTTGGTGTTTCAGCAGGGATCCATCTAATAAGTTTGTTGTTTTGTCATAAAATGTTTCGATAGATAAGTGTTACTGTGGGAAGTACTCTCACCAAAATTTATTCCACAATGATGAAACTTTCCCTAGATGTGTACCTTCCTATTGAAATTGCAGGATATTCCTAAAGTTATTCAATTGCAACATTTACTTAAAATATTAGTTAATTTCGATATCAATCGAGAGGGGGGGTTAATCTAATGTCAGCAATATAAATTTTAACAACCGGAAATAGTAGTGGTTAAGACAAACCCTTTCCACCTTTTGATCAAAAATTGAATTTTTGTATTTCAGTATGAAACTTATTTGAATATATTCCTGAACTCACTAGGTTCATTAGTTTTCGAAGTAATGGTATTTTTGTAAAAATACCTTCATTCTTGAACGAAAATTTTCCAGGGAGAACTTACAGTTACTACTTGTAAAATTAAAGCACATGTCAAGATTATTAGCAGGATAAGTCGAAGTGTTGTATTTTGGTCCTAAGTACAAATTTTAACTAGCGTCATTCACAACTGAGGAGATATTTGGAATTTTCTAAAAATATCCCGTTTAAAAAAATATTTCGAAAAATGAAAACAAAACGATTTTCAGCTTCAAGAGACCACTCCCTAATCTGCACAAAGTATTCCATTTTTGCAACATTGTGCTTAAAATGTTGGAAAAGTCAAGGGTCCCACATAGTTTAAAAATTATTCATTGCCAGAAAACCATTGTTTCTGTTACATTACCTGCAAAAGACGAATTCATTTCATTATGAATTTCTTGGGTCCATCAAGAAGTGTTTGTCGTCCATTTTCTACAAGTAGGAACTATATAACCAATTAATTATTTTAAAAACTCATTCAGATCTACAAAATACTCCAAATCATTTATTTCTATTGATATCTGATTTGCAGAACTATTCACTTACATTAGGTATGTTAATTTTGACTTGTTTCTTTGGTTCCAAAATTGATATCAAAAATATTTCTAAAAAAGTATGATTTTCTGATTTTCGAAGAGTAAAATCTGGTAAAATTTTAAAAAATATAGAATTTTTCGAACATTGCACCTAAAAGACTAAACATTTGGAAGACTAAAGATTCACATATGAATTATGGCGAGAAATTCATCCTTCTCATTCTTTTATATGAAGATGTCCTATTTACTTAACTGCTGAATTGGTCTAAGGATAAAAATGGAATCATCATTATCCCAAAAGTAGGATTTTTGTAACAACATATATGATTTACAAAATCCTTAAGACGTTCAAACTACTCAAAATTTAATCAGTGTAATTAATTGAAATTAATTTAATTTAAATTAATGAATACATACGTGTATTATTGTCGGATTTAGAGAACATTCAGTTAAATTACCTTAGTCAAATTTGACTCAGCTTTATGGTTACAACATTAATTTTCTACTGGCATGCTTGAACGAATTTCGAGTTATTTGGATTTTTGTAAATAATATTACTTTTTGAAAAATTAATAGTTCCAAAAATGAAACGGGACGATTTTCATATTGCGGAAAACACTCCCATTACCTAATTTTCACAAATTATCTAAATTTCAAAAATTTAACTATTATTGGAATATTTATTTAATTATTAAGAACAATTGATTTAATTACCGTATCTCTCTAAGGACAGAAATGGAATAGTTATTAACAGTTTATCGTTTATTTCCTAAAAATTATGTTAATTATTTCATACTAGTCGTTTGCCTAGATTTCTAATTGTTTGATTAATATTTAACCAAACGCTAAATCAAAAACGATAAGAGGAAATCACTGCACTTATGATTCAGAAAAATATGCTAAATCCACCTTTCCCTCCCGAGGGGTGAAAAATAGGGGTGAAATTTATTTTCGTTACGAGATACTTCTCGAGTAGTTAGAAACTTAAGAAATTAGTTAAAATTTATGAAAACAATCTAAACAAACGAATTGACCATATGACTGGCTTTCCTGTAGAGCTTATAGTTGGCGCTATCACCAAAAGTAGTCACCACAGATTATAGCTAGTACAACTAAAATATGGTCAGATAATCAATACAACTTGGCTATTTTAATATTAACATTATGGTTAGCAAAACCAGCCATGACTAGTGATACTTTGAAGCTCGGACAGAAATAATATTACCGTTTCAACACAATTTTTAAACAAATATTCACTGAAATAACGTTGAACTCAAAGTGCGAAAAGATCTTACCTAAGTGAAAGGGAACGTATTAAACAGTCGATGAGTGACATACGGATCATACATAGATAGAAATGATCTTCGGATCCGCCGCAGGTAAACGTGGTGAATTCGCAACATGGTCAATACACTCCAGGCATGAAAATGGCATACTTTTCCTTACACTAATGTTTAAGAAAACGGTTTCACCCTCGAATTGCTCAGAGTAAACGTATGTAACTCAGAAAATATTCAAGTGGGCAATTTACTTACCAAGATTATAATTTCAAACCAATCGGAAGTCCAAGGACAAGGCGTCACGACGCTAACACACAACTCGCACGGTAACTCACAAAACTCACACATATGCACAAGCGGAGACTGACACGACACGTCCCACCTCGACCGTACAGTACGTTCGACTGAGGGTAATTACGGTTCCGAGCGAGAGATAAGACTCGTAACGTAATTGTGCTGATAAGCGACGATCATTTAAATGTAACCGACACGATTTCTTTGTTTTCGAAATGACCCGTAGCAGTTCAATATGAAATCGTAATTTTTTTATTTGTTTTATATTGTACAATTTATTTGCTTAAGTTGTGATGTCAGTGCGAAAAATAAGAAACCAATCATCCACATGGAATAAATAAAAACAACTTTACTTGATAGAGATGTATCATTTAGACTGAACAATTACTCTAGTAACCAATGCACTTAAGAAACTGCCCTTTAGGACAGTTTTAGAAATTGTTTTGTTCAAATAAACGGTATAGGCATTAAACAGCTCACTTAAGTTATGAGATTTGGTATAAATCAGCAAAACCGTTTTAAAGAAAATTGTATAACAACATAAAAATTCTTAAGAATAAAGTGCCCTTTAGAACAGTTATAAGAAAAAATATTTCTAACAAAAATTATATATATTTAATATGTTAATTCAAGTATAAAGTTTAGTGAAAACATTAAATGTATTTTTGAAAAAAAAAAATGAGAATTTGAAAATATTCATAAGAACCTTATAAGAGAGGTTCTAGAAAGAACTGTTTTGAATAAAAGTTGTACCTATTAGTTAGGCCAGTTCAAATCTTAAATTTGGTGAGAATCGGTGAAGGAGAAAATTAGGAAAAACTGAAAATTCACCAAAGTAGAGGGCCCTTCGCAGAAGATCAGTCAAGAACATACGAAGTTTAATACAAAATGTTGTACCAGTTTTTGAGATAATCCAAAAAAAAACTAAAAAACTTAAAAATTACGAGTAAAAATGCCTTTTGCCCTCAACTGATTCTGATGAAATTTATGTAGTCTTGAGTTTTCGGGGGACCCAGCCTAAATACAAAATTTCAACTATCCACTACTTATAGTTTCTGAGAAAATGTTGGCCACATACACACACAGACATGTTTCCAAAAACATGTTTTTCGAACTCAGAGGACCTCAAAACGTCCAGAAATGCCAATATTTCAAATTCTAAATTCACTACGATAACAATACTTTCTCTTATGGGTATGGGTACCCCATATGAGAGTAATAAAAGTGAAACATCCCCCTATTCCAATATAATCATCGCCGTTTCGACCCGAACCCGTTTAGTTATTTTAAAGAAAATCTCCCGGAATTTACAGCCGCCTTCGCGCCCGACTGAACCCAAGAACCCTCATTCCCTCGGGGACGATTTCATATATTTTTCCCCACCTACTTATACGAGGGGCGAGTCTATGATTGATCCCACGCGATTTTTCCTCGCGAGGCCTGGGGAGAGGAGGGGGGAAAATCCGTACTACTATTTTTCTTGGCGGCGCGATACGGGAACGTTTCGCCGCATTTACCTCGACGCTGGCAAAGGGAGACTCCTTCCGAGTCGATAAATTTAACTTAAATAAAAGCCTCAGAAAGTTTCGCGTATCGGGGATAAAGTCGACGATTTTTTTTTTTTTGGAAAATCGCGCGAACGACAAATCCAATTCGTTGATGGTTTGTATACGACCGAGCGGCGTTTCTTTTTATGTGCCAACGCGTAATACGTTGCCAATCTACAAAGGAAAAAACATTTTGAACGTTCAAATAGAATATTTAACTCAGAAGCAAAACATGTTTCCTCGAATTTCATTACTGTAACAATGTATTCATTCATTAGTAGCGCAGTTTCATAAATTTTGGTATAATCCGATAATATGGCAGGTAATGACATGACAAGTCCCAGTACTAATTTGATAAATTGATAGAATAAAATAAAACTAGCTAATCTCAGTTTTCTCGAAAACATTGATACAACAGATTCACTAGCAACAGTATCTAAATTCATATATAGTCCAGGATCCATCTGTTTTGACGGGGATGTAAGAGGTAAACGCAATGTTTTTACATAAATACCTCTGGAGTAATGCCTAGAATAAGGATTGACGTATCCTCCAAAGCTCAGAGTTCGGGAACATTGTTTAAAATGCAACAATTAAAAAAATAATACGCGTTTTTTTCTGACTTGTTTTGCTTTAACTTTTTAAGTATTGGATTTAGAAGAAAATTGAAGAGAGAAAAAAAGTTGCAGAATCGCTTTTTACATAATACGGCATAGGTTAGAAATTCTAAAATTTATTAGCGGTTTTGCAAAATAGCAATAAACAAAACAAAACGCCCCAAAAAGTGTTTTTTTAATTTATTATTTTAGGCACTTTAAAATATGATTAAGACTTTCATATCACAGGTAGAAAATCTTGAAGTTATAATAAAAGAATCCTGTGATTTTCATTTCGATCGGTTTATAAGATTTTGCACAATACTTTTGCAATCCAGAAAAATCAAAAAATATTAAAAACTTTTAAAATTGATTTAAAGTTTTTTCCACAACTCGATTTTAACAAAGCTCGCTGGACATATATAAGAGGAAACAAGCTTTCATGTGCTATTTTCAGAATTAAAAAATATTTATTAGAACGGTCACAGTCATTGTTTAAACTTGGCGTCAAATTTATAAATTTGTCAAAATTCGAAGCGAGAATTTTTTTTTAATGTAAATTTCCATCTTTTTAATGTAAATTTCAACAAAAATATTATACTGGTTACTGTAAGAAACAATTATTTCTTAAGATATGAGAAAAAATAGGAATTTTATTAACCATTATTAACCATTTTATTAAACACTAATTAACTTTGAAAAGTTACATCTCAGAAACTAATGAACAAAATAGAAACTTGTTATATATAGAAAGAAGCGTCTTTCCGAGTACTTTCCGGCTATGTTTTCAGAATTTCATTTAACAAAAAATTCGCCGAGATAATCTGTTTGTTTATAAGCAAAAAGAAAGACACCAACTTTAAACATGGACTGTGATCGTTCTAATAAATATTTTTTAATTCTGAAAAAACACATGAAAGCTTGTTCCCTTTTACATATGCTCAACCAGTTTTGTTAAAATCCAATAGTGGAAAAAACTTTGAACAATTTTGAAAATTTTCAATATTTTTCGATTTTTCTGGATTGCAAAATTATTGTGCAAAATCTAATAAACCGATCGAAACGAAATTTACAGCATTCCTTTATTATAACTTTAAGATTTTATACCTGTGATATGAAAGCCATAACTACATTTTAAAGTGCCTAAAATAACAGATTAAAAACCACTTTTTTGGGTCAATTTTTTTGGTTAATTGCTATTTTGCAAAACCGCTACCAAATTTTTGAATTTCTAACTTATGCCATATTATGTAAAAAGCGATTCTGCAACGTTTTTCTCTCTTTAACTTTCTTCTAAATTCAATACTTAAAAAGTTAGAAGCAAAAGAATTCGTGAAAAAACGCGTTTTTTCTATTTTTTTTTAATTATTGCATTTTAAACAATGTTCCTGACCTCTGTGCTTTGGAAAATAAGTCAGTCCTTATTGTAGGCATTATTCCCGAGGTATTCATGTAAAAACACTGTGGTTACCTCTTACGTTCATCTAAAGCAAATTTCTGACAGATGGGTCTTGGACTAATATGAAAATTTAGCTGATAGTAAACCCACTATAATAACCTTCCTAAATTTTACAGTGGCTTTTGACACAGTAGATCACACTAGGTTGCTTAGTTATCTACAAAATATGATACAGTTTGTAGAAGTAAATGGAGTAAGTAATGTAATGTAAGTGAGTAAGTAAAGTAATGAATGTAAAGTAAATGTAGGAGTACCGCAGGGATCTATTTTAGGTCCTCTGCTTTTTATTCTATACATGAATGACACTTATTGAATCTATTTCATGATGTTTGGGTATGCAAATGTTACTGCAATAATTGTAAAGGGAATAGTTGGATGAAAATTGCTGATCATTTGAACAATAAATTAGAATTAATACATTCTTGGCTATATCGAAAAAATTTAGTTTTAAACGTTGAAAATCTGTTTTTATGACAATGGGTAATTATGAAGACTCCATTGCTGAAATCCTGTCTATAAAAATAAATGGAAAGCAACTATATAGAATAACTAATCATAGGTATCTTGGTATTATTTTTGACCAACATTTAAAATGGGATTTTCATGTTCAACACATATTAAAAAAAAACAAAATATCTGATATATGCCTTTTACAGAAAAAGATCAATGTCAACACTAAATCAACACAACTCATGGAATGGACTTTTTCTTAGTATAACAAGTTATGGAATACTATGTTGGGGTGCATATATATAATAACACTATTTCAGATTACAAAGTAAAAAAAATATAATTGATCAAAAAAAGAACTTAAGCTATTAGCTTAAGCTTTTTAAACTTAAGCTTATTAAAAGCTATTTTATCTTTCAAGCAATTTTTTATACTACATTCACTTATTTTTAATTATGACATTAAAAACAGGATTTCTACAAAGTACAACCAGAACCAGATGTAAAGCACTGGAATTACCAAAATATAAATTGACTCTTGGGCAAAATAGTTACAATTATGTATCAATAAAAAGTTTTAACCATCTACCAAATGAGCTAAAGATCCTGAAAAAATCTAAGAAATTAAGGAAAAATAAACTAAAGCAATGGGTTACACATGTCACCATTTAGAAAATAAGTTTATTATTTAGATTATAAGTAGTATTTTAGTTCATAAATAAAAGCCTCTGTGTAGAGGAACATTCGATGCCTCCTGCAGAGTACTATGTAATCTTTGAACTAATGTATTGAATCGGCATAAAATATAATATATATGTACAAATACAAAATTGTAAAATTTATAAATAATTTTAAGATTTTATTGATCAAAAAGGCAAATAAATAATAGTAATAAAAATAATCTTACCATTACATGACCGTCCCACATGGTTTCTAAAGATCAATGTTGTAAATTTATATTAAAATTTATAAATAATTTTAAGATTGTATTGATTAAAAAGGCAAATAAATAATAATAATAATAATAATAATAATAATAAAATAATAATAATAATAATAATAATAATAATAATAATAATAATAATCTTACTATTAAATGACCGTCCCACGTGGCTTCGAAAGAATAAAAAACCTATTAATGACATGAGTACCAACTTCAAATCTTGCGACATCTAACTTTCAAACTTGCAATATGCAAACCTAAATATAAAATTCATTAAAATCTACGTAAAATCACACCCATCCAAAGAAACAATTAAAAGTCGATATTTGAGGAGGAATTATTATATTTGGACGTGTTTCGAACCTCTAGGGTTCATCTTCAGCATAACGTTGCCTGTAAGAAAATCAATCAATACTGTGTTTGTCATGATGTGTAGTTGTCTTATCCTGTAATCCATTAGCTTGTAAAAAATTGATCAAAAAGTAACGCCAAACAATAAAACACAATTAAAATAAACATTAAAATTGAAGTGTCACCTACATATAGTATTGGGAGTCTTCTTAGCTTTTTTGAAGAATTTACTACTCTGATACAAATTTCAAAATATCCTATCACTTCACAAGATTCAAGATGGCGAACCGAAATTGGAGTTCAAAACAATTGTGCCATGTTGATAAAGTTGAAAATCCCCTCGAGATTATTTAAATATTGCAAGAAACCGTAATAGTAAGAGTTCCAAATTTGGGAGACGAAAACTCCTAAAGTTATGCGAGTTCAAAATCATGCTATCATTACACTTGGAAGTTTCTTTAGCTTTTTGAAGTACATATTGTAGAAACACTGAAAATTTTCAACAAAAATTGTTACATTATCTAAGTTGGTGAAACAAAGTAGTAGTTTGAAACGAACTTATGGTAAGGTCAACATTAAAAAAATTCTAGTTTTTGGTAATATATTAACAATAATTGAACATTCTTTGCAATTTATTTGTCCTGAATAGTATTGCGCCAAATTTAAATTTCTAATTGTATCTGTTAATTCTTGGGTTGATTTTTGTATGCTTCTATTTATATACTTTACTTTTGTGGGAATTTTTCCACAGTATCCTCAGTTCATTATTTAGGTGACACTTCAATTAATTTTAATGTATGATTTAATTGTGCCTTCTTTTTAATTATTTTTTATATTCTAATGAATTACAGGATGGGACAACTACATATAAGATTGGTAACAAGGGGTACAAGTAATCGATAACAGTAACATGGTATTGATAGGTTCTCTTACAGGTAACGTTTTGCTGATGATGAACCCTAGAGGTTCGAAACATGTCCAAGTATAATAATTCCTCCTTAAAGATCGACGTTTAATCGTTTCTTTGGATGGGTGTGACATTGAGACTTCTACGTAGATCTCAACTCCCCATCTTTGAGTATGGACTTCTTTTGAAAGATTAATTAAAATCTGTTTAGACAAATTTGATCGCGGACGAATTAACCTATAACTATTTCTAATAAGGTCCTAATCAGTGCCTCCCAATTTTATTTAGATAAAGTAAGTTTAGATTAATCACAAGTAAAACATTAAGTACTGCCGCTTCGCGTATGATATACAGTTTACATTAATTCCTTATTTGTACTTATAATCAAAATAAATCAAAATTTCGTTCCTAGTATAGTAAAAAACGAACCTCTTTGATTTTTCACTTGTTTCCCATTATCCAATTTCTTGAATTCAATATTTAAAAATAATTAAATAGCGGCGTGTAAGTATGAAATCTAATTTCAGCAAGCTAAACTTTACTACACCTGTATAGGTACTTCCAGAAAATCAATGAATGAACACATGAATGAATAATTTATTTCGAGATTTTTCGAGACCGAGACGAGACCATGTTATTCCCCACCGCACTGGTTCTTATTGTATGTATGTAACAGTAGAGGCGCAAAATATGTAGATATAGAACGTTAAAACAAACATGCGAGAATGTAAAACACAATAAGTCTAGTTTGAATGGCAAGTTTACAACCACAAAAGCGTTTCCATGTTAAAGTGTTCTTGTAACGACATACCGTGAAGCACATAACTTTAAGTAAAGTGTGATGGGGTTTCGGCAACGGAAATGCCTGTTTCGGATTTGACAAAGAAGACCTTACCACTATTTCCCTCTCTAATTTATTGGGATGAATTAGATTCAATCCACATGAATCCCTCGTTTGGGATTTAATTAACTATTTAAAAAACAATCTATCTTGCCGACGTCTCCTTTGAGTGAAGTGCTAACGTTCGCTATCCTCTCAATTTCGTCGGGTACATAGCGAGACCTCCAGACAAAAACAAGTTTCCTCAAAGGCAGTCCCTGATGAATCTTTCCTTTATTCATATTTGAGCAAGAAATCACATCAA